>CM038678.1:276615446-277988796 GCA_021605205.1 Aegilops longissima
CCCAGAATCTCATTTCCCATTGCTTTCATCGCATAGAGCCAGATGCCGCATCCACAGGCCTATTTAGTAAGTAGGTATATCCTTGGCGACACTTGAGAAATAATCCTATACTTCCAATAATCCACTACTTCCTCCACGGATGGTACATGGCAGGCATCTGCCGGAACTAGAGGCGAGCACTTTTCAATCAATTACGAGAGGCATTCGCTTCTCTGATCTTTAATAAGCGAAGCAACGAGCCTAGTAGGGGAAATACCTTCCTCAGGAATGTCATCAAAGCCAGGTTCTCCAATCGTAAAAGGGAATATTCCATGGCACAAGGGTTGTTTTTAGGTGCTGTCGTTGGCAGACCACCACAAAAGGTCCAAATCAGGCAAAACTTCTTTTGGTGCCAGCGAGAAGTAGTAAAAAGAACTCCTCCTCTGTTCAATATCAGCCTGGTTTAGGTCTAGGTCATAATGCATTTTCTGATACCTTCCTTCGTCCATAGATCAGCGTTATGCTTCTGTCCCGTGACGAAGAAGGATAGAAGAATGGTAAGATAGGATCGTATTAGTGAGCCGTGGGAAAAGAGTTTTTTCGTACCTTGATTGGACCCACCCAAAAGCAACAGGAATCCCTTTCTCCTCCCATAAGGAAATTTCATTGTTTCACTCTTCTTCAAGTACCATTGCATTAGTCAACTCTAACACTGAGAGATTACTATAGAACCAAGGTGGCTTTGAGGCTGGCTCCACTCTCCAAATAGAGCAGTTACTTCGTTGACGACAAGAACCCCATTTCCACTAGCCAAAGAGCAATTCATTTCTTCGACTCGAGGCCTCCTCATTTGCTCCCATTCCCATATTAATAAAAGAATTAGGGAAATGTGAGGGAAAAGAATGCCAAAAGCATTAGAGATTTGACTGGGATTCGTTCTGGCTCAGATGGCGAGGGATTGCTATAACTATTTTGAGAAGCATTAATGAGATCTCTTTTTTTCACAAAGTGATATGGAAAATCATGCGAAAGAACCTGTATGTAAATATAATTCCAGATTCCCATCATACATTACCAAATTCCAAATAAGAATTTGCTAAAATGGATAAATACCTTAAGGAACTAGAAGCGGACTTCGATTATAAAGGGCAACCTCCTAAACCATCAAGACTCCTTGTAGGTGACATTGAAACCATTCCCTTGTTGGATCGGAACTATGTTCCCGGAGATAATAGAATCCAAAATCTTCCCGCCACCACGCTTATGCAGCCGCCTTTATGATTGTCAATTCGCATAAGAAACTATTAAAGATTTATATTAATCATTATAGTTCCCACGAATACATAAATACGCACCCATCATTTTATGATCGAAGTGATTGTGTACTCCAAGCATTCATAAATGGAATACTTTCTGTTGTAAGCAAACAAAGAAAGTCACTAATTATATACTTTCATAACATGAGTCGATTTGATGGTATTCTGATGACCCAACATCTTAGTAAGTTTCACCCCGACTTGAAAGTGGATACTGTAATGCGAAATGGTATTACGTACGAGGTTGCTGTTTCTAGATGTGTTCAGGACGGTAGGAATAAATCACATCTCCGTTTCAAAATGCGGTGTTCGTTGTTGATTCTTCCTGATTCGTTAGCAAACTTAGCTAAACAATTGTGTTAGGAATAAGAAAGCGATGTCGGCGGAAGAAATACGAAGAAACCTATCACAATTTTGTAGTATAGATGCGGTGCACCTGATTTTATAGGCATCGGAATGGGTTTATCTTGGAAGATCTTGACTTCTCCATGCCTTCTGCCTCCGACACATCATATCTCCTATGCCGACCTCGTACTTTTGGTCACTTCTTCCTTACGAATTATATCTATTACGAATTGTGTCTATTTAAGCTTTTTATCGATTGATATTCATTTTTTCATCTATCTCATGAAATTTCCCTTTTATTAAGCAATAAAGAGCAATTGATGAAGTCAGCAGGAAGTCCATCAGATGACGGTATGGATCAAAGGAATCCTCCTATGTTCGACTGAACACCCTTTTACTGGGATTTCGCATTCCTATTCCAATTGGAAGAAGCCTTTCTTTCTGTTTGTGCCGCCCTATGGCGATTTCTTACTCAACGTTTTCAGCATTGTTTTGACGATTAAGATTTCTCTGTTTGACGGTTTTTACCTTCAACAACCTTTGTTGCATCACTTCTCGATAGCTTTAGTGCTAGGAGAGTAAGCATAGCATACTGTCAGCTAGTTATTTATTGATAGCAAACAGCTAGTAGGTCAAGCCGGAGCCTTCACTCACTCAGCTTGGGTCAGCACCGTATCTCTAATTGGTGGAGACGAACTCCAATCCACCCACTTCATTTTTTTCCCAAGGAGGGTCATGTCAGGACCCCGATTCCAAGTCACATCGATCTAGCCGATAACACCTCATATCACTTTGCGGCCTCACGCACGGTATTCCCACGGGTGTCGCCTTACCATGGCCCGGGACCGTTTGCGCCTTTTGGCTCACGTATATGATAGTGTCGCTAGCATCCATATGACAGAGAACCCGGGCCGACATGGCTAGTCGTGAACCCAAAGCGGCACTAACCCATGGGGACAGCATACAAGAATCACATCGAGCATGTCGGTCGCCAGCGTGTGAATGCGGGCTGTAGCACTGGCTAACAGGACTCGTGAACCGGGCTGTATCAGTTAGGCAAGTCTTCGGATGTCACCGCGTGACATTTCCCGAAGGGATGTATACGAGAACGAAGTGAAACACATGCCGCTACCAAGTGTCTTGGGAAGTAGTGTGGGCTAGCGGGACTCCGTGAACCGGGCAGTAGCGGACTACTATGGCTCAAGGAAGCACTAGACTACATTTCCCCATAAGAGAGGTTGCCAAGGATAAACAACTAGATTGTCGGATCCCACAATACCAAGCATTTCAAACATACACACAATATGCTCAATATGTGTAAATACAACATGGCATCACAACATAACTCTACGACTCAAAGTATTTATTCATTAGGCTCCGAGGAGCGAGATATTACAAACATGGGTCTCATGACCCAGCATTCAGAGCATACAAATCAAAACATATGCGGAAGCTTAACATGTCTGAGTACAGACATCTACAAATGAAAAAGGCTTGGATGCCTGACTATCTACCAGATCCTGTATAGGGCACAAGATCGTAGCTGAGGTAACAAGCTAAACGTCGAAGTCCATGCGGAACTACTAGCAAGACTGACGTCTCTCTGCAAAACATAAAATAAGCAAACGTGAGTACAAATGTACTCAGCAAGACTTACATCAGAACTAACTACATATGCATCATTATGAACAAAGGGGTGGTGGAGTTTAACTGCAGCAAGACAGCTTTGACTCGGTGGCTATCCTGAACTACGACTGCAAGTAACTCTTTTGAGGTGGCGCACACGAGTCCACATATTCACCATATCAATACACCACTATGGATCCGCTCCCGTCTCCCCACGAGAACGCCATCCATAGCACTCACGCTTATCTTGCGCATTTTAGAGTATCCACTTTCACTTTTCTATGAACTGTTATAGGCAATCGAGAAGTCCTTTACCACGGACACGGCTATTCGAATAGATCATTTATAACCCTGCAGGGGTGTACTTCTTCACACACGCTCTCACCACTTACCGCCGTTTACACGACATGTACTCGGCAACCTTCAAGCGGAAGCCCAACGTGGGTGTCGGCCACAGCCCACCTAAACACTCAAGTCTCTAGTCCAGGTTTATTGCCTATTCAGGTTCCATCCGCAGGGAGTCCGGCCGAGGTTTCCACATAGGGCCCCGAACGATGTGTGCAGGGTTCCCGAGATACCAAACGGGCATTCGGTACACCGGGCCACAGTGTATCTACCGCATCATAGCCCACCCCTAGGGTCAGCGCTATGCACGGCCTCCAACACATATCCTACAAACACCAGAAACTAGTTGCAACTCCTGGACATAGAACAAGGGTGGTTAAGAAGCCGAGAGGGTCCATTGGCTTCGGGCCCAATGCGTGGTAGTAACTGTTTCATGGATCACAAACACGGAACTCGGTTCCTGAGGACGGCTGCAATGAGACAACCCACCATGTACTCCTACATGGCCTCTCACCGCTACCTTTACCAAATCGTGTTCACACACTTAGCTCTTAACAGTAGGACATGTTTACACACCTCCGATTCATCCCCGATGAATCAGACCTGACTCAACTCTAAGCAGTAGCAGGCATGACAAACAAGCATGAATGAGTAGGCACAACAGGGCTCAAACAACTCCTACTCATGCTAGTGGGTTTCATCTATTTACTGTGGAATGACAGTCATGCAGAGGATAAAAGGGGTTCAGCTACCGCAGCAAGTAACAGATGAATCGTTGTTGTCCTAATGCAGAAAAAGAGAGCACGAGCGAGAGAGTGGGATTGTATCGGAATGAACAAGGGGGTTTTGCTTGCCTGGCACTCCTGAAGATATTATAGCTCTTCATCGGTGTCATCGAACTCATCGTCGGAACCACGTCTATCGAGAGGGAACAAACACCGGCAACAGCCAAAGAACACAATCAATGCAATGCCACAATATGATGCATGATCATGACATGGCAACATGCTGTGATTTGAGCTAATGCATCTAGCTATGATTTAAATGAAGTTGGTTTGAATACATGATTCAAACTCCAACTCCATATATGATTATTTAAATGCCCTTTATTTGTTTTATCCAAAACAGAGGACAATCATTGTTCAAACATGCATAAAATGGTACAGATGGATTCCTTGAATTTTTCTGATAATTTTTCATATATAATTCATTTGGAGCTACGGTTGAATTACTATGAATTTTAGAAGTTTAGCTCATTTTCTGGAATTTCCTGAATAATAATAATTCCAGAAAATGAGTTATTGCGTCAGCATTAGGTCATGCTGACCTCAGCAGGTCAACAGCTGGGTCCAGGTCAAACCTGACCAGTGGGGTCCACTGGTTAGTGACTGGGGCTGCTTAGTGTCAATGACAGGTGGGTCCAGTCAACGCCCACGTCAACAAAGTCAACATGACATGTGGGGCCAGTCAACAGCCCAGTCAGCGTGGTCAAAGCTGACGCGTGGGGCCTCTGTGGTTAGTTATATATAACAGGAAATAAACTAAGATTAATTATGGGCATGGGGCCCATATGTCAGTGAGAGAGGGGCCAATTAGCACGGTCATTAGCACTAATTAAGTGACACGTTGACTTCGCCGGAGTTCGGCCGGCGACGACCAAACCCGCGGCGGGAGCTCGCTGGAGTGGCGCTACGGCCGGCGGCTGGACGTGCGAAGGCCACCAGTAGGTAGCCCGCGCTCGACCGCATCCAGCAGAGCGGTCGGGAGGCCTCGGGGTCGCCGGAGACGACGGCCACATCCACAGAGGCGGCGGCCAGAGCTCGGGTGAGCTCGTGGTCGAAACCACAGCGGCTTTGGCGATGTGTGGTTAGCACCTACGGCGTCTACGCGGTGCGGTGAGGACATTGGACGCATGCCCGGGACCGATTGGTCACCGGAGCGTCATCGCCGGCGAGCCTTGGCGGCAACGCTGTCGGGTGAGAGTGGCGCGGTGGTTATAGCATGCTAGAGAGAAAACGGAGAGGGGGAGGATGATCAGGGGCTCACGGGGAGTGAAATGGTGGCCTCGGCGTGCTCGGGGAAGCACCGGGGCGAGCGGGGCGACGAGAGGGATCTCCGGCGGCCGGCGACGAAGTTGATGAAGATGGCGGCGATGCAGGGCCTCCGGCGAGGCGCGGCTCAGTGGGGAGGAAGATGGGGTCGAGGCAAAGCTCGTGGGCACGTCGGAGAAGCGAGGGGGAGGCGGTGGCTGCGGCAGCAGCGAGCGGCGGCGACTAGCTCTGCTCGGGCGCGTGCGGGGAGAGAGCAGAGAAGGGGGAGGAAGCCGAGGGAGAGTGAGAGAGGTCCAGGGAAGGGGCGGCGATGCACGTGGCGCTCGGGCCGACTCCAGCAGCGGCAAACAAGCAGGAGGTGGAGCGCCAAGGGCGCGTCGACACGCCCGCCTCTTGGCAGAGGTTGAAGACAGTGGGTTTCTGGTGGCTGGCCCAATGCCGTGCCAGTGGGCTGGGCCGGCCACTTGGGCCGCCAGGTGGGCTGCGCAGGTAAGCCAGTAAGTCTCTCTCTCTCTCTCTCTCTCTCTCTCTCTCTCTCTCTCTCTCTTTTATTTGTGTGTGTTTTCTATTTTTTCTTCCTCTATTTGATTTAGTTTTCGCAACTAAATCATTTTAATAAATTATGTATGTTATTATATGGTTGCTAAAATATATACAAAGCCACTCACAAACTTCCAGAATTATTGAGTCATATTTAATATATATTAAATATAAATCCAAATCAAATAGTTATTGATTAATTCAAATGGCCAAAATAAATATTTCTGTGGCTCCAAAAATATTGGTTTGAATTTTACCTCTTACCAATATTTCTATAGAATAACAGAACATTTTCTTGGACCTATTTGAAGCAATTTTTATCTTGGTCATTTCCAGAAATTATTTCTGAGGCTTTCACATGTCCCCATTTCAAATTTCTGAGAAATTTAAACATGATGCAAGATGATGATGCAAAGGCAAGCAAGGCCAATGCTAGGGCTGTGACAACTCACCCCCACTAAACAAGAATCTCGTCCCGAGATTCAAGACGTGAGGTAAGAAGACAGAGGGGCACAAGCTAACACGGTCTTCACGATCCAGGTTTCACGTCACAAGAACGTTGGCATGATCACCATCTTTGTCTCGACGTCTTATCTTGGGAACTACATCCAACATGACAACGAGAAGAAAGGGGGGAATTTTAGAAGAATCGATCTTCTTGAGGTTCAAACAATTTAGGATCATCGTAATGATCACAAGATCAACTCACGGAATGAGACATAGAAACATCTCTGGAGCTGAGACAAGAAACATACATCCGGAGGGATGGAGTGTAACAGATGACGAAGATTCACTATGTAGACACAATTCCACACTTAAGAGGGTGGTGAACGGTTGTCCACGTAGCGAGGAGTTGAGTTGCCATGATACCAAAATGAGACATCTTAAGGAAGGTGACCCGCAGAAATATTCCCTTAAGTGGCAAAAAGAATTACTTTTGATATAGAGATCATTGAGACTCTTTATACCAACCTAAGGCAATCACAAACGATCGTTTGGCGGAGTTCAAAGGAATGACACATCCGGATTCGAATGGACGATGTGGACTACCTTGTTGAAGATAACGCAATGGATGATTTTTGCTTATCATCGGAAATGAATGGGACCTATGGCAAGACCACTGTTGAAGGCGATCCTGACCAGAAATTACCGAGAAGGGTATCCCATGGTTGGATGGCACAATGGCGGTGCAAGCTAGGGACATGGTGCGAATGTTGGAGATGTTCCAACCATCATATCTACCTGAGATTTAGATCTGGTTGGTGTCAGGATATTCCAGACTCATCAAGTCTAGAAAGAAAAATGAAGGTTTGCAACACAAATCGACGAGATGACGTTGCGAGATTCTCGGGGAGTGAACTACGATAGCAAGCTCCAAAACATGAGCTGGTTCTGCTCCAAACCTGTGAACACGCTGTACAAGACAAGCATGACCACATAGTAGTCTTATAATAAAAATACTACCAGGTTCTGGTTGGGAACCATCATCGAGGATAACGAAGTCCTTACATAAGTCATATGATTAGCTCTTATGAAGAAACTTCTTCTCCTTGAACAAATCAGTTAGTGGCTTGATGTGCTAGGAAATTCATATGTAATGAAGATGATCAGTCTATCAGACCATAGAATACTTCGCACATGCATGACTGACTTGGGATGATTCCAAAGGAAGCAAAAACTAACTTTCTCGGATCCACGGCGACAACTTACATCAAATGCACGTGAATTAGAGGAAGTCACTTCTTTCATCCAAACATAGGCTTCATGAACGAAACACGAAGGTAATGCTTACAAAGTTTCCAACACTAGGTTGATGTTCAACATGGATCATGGGGGAGACAAAATGCTACTAATGGGCTCAACAGCAACGCCGCGGAATTTCCATATCACTGGACTTCCACCATCTTGTGAACAAGGTGATAGCATTGGTCAGACCAATGGATGTAATGGTGTATACTCGAGGGATGAACCACGAGTAAGACAACATTATGAACATCGTTGGTTCTGATTTGACTTGACGATAGCCCATACTCAAGTCAAAATTTTGACAAGGCAATAGATCCAACAACTGATCACAAGGACCAATCGATGAAGATATCATCTTTCTTCAACACACACACACCAAGATATCCCTTGGAGATGAACTAAGTCAGGTAGGCTTTTATCTTCCAACTCTCCAAGTTGTTGTTTAGCTTAACCAACTAGCTCAGGTATCCGCATGATTCTTGGAGAAAGGGTGGTTACAAGAAAACCAACTTGATCATGAACTCAACATAGCGGTCAGGTGACAACCTGGTAATACTTCCGAGAAGATATTCGGAAAATCACGAACCACCAATATGTTACTAAGCTCGAGAACAATCTTGCTTTTCAGGGCAAGACGATATGACCAAAAGAGCGAGGAATTGGCACAATCCTAACTCATTGATCGAAGAGTGCACCGAAAATAAGGACTAGGTAGCACAATCAACCTTAGGGTGATGATTCAATAATCAACTTTCTAAGGATGAGGTTATTGTCCATTTAACTACCAAGCAACACGGTTGCTAGGAGTATAAATTTCACGCATCATGGTTCACTTGTCGGCATTCCGGTTGCAACAACACGGGACCGAGGAATGAATAATGATGGTGAGAAGTATCACTGCGTCAAGAATCCATAAGAGATGGTGCAATTCTCATGACATTCTTGACATAAAGATGGTAACACTCTGTGGACAGTAATCAAAAGCTGGATTGGCATTTTGATCATGGAATACAACTGCTTTGACCCAATCCTAGATATGGATGAAGCACTGGAGTTTGTTTCTCCTAGTCATTCTAGAATAGAATGGCTTGACAGACCACAAGAATAATAGGCATCGATGACGAATGCACGACTACTCCTGACTATCAATTGACAGACGGGGTCAGAATACAACTAAGGAGGAGCAACTCAAGGAACATATACCTTTCTGAGTTGTGGATGCATAGGTTAGTATGTCGAATCAAGTTCAACAGGTTTCTTCTGGATAACCTATGCAGAAAGGTAGAATTGGCATAATCGCAATATAGAATGGAGTACTCCTCAAGAGCACCCTGGTTGTGATCTTTTGGCTCAAAGAACTTCTGCCATAAGCAGTTCATGGTATTTGGAAGAAGGAAATACCACGGACCTCGAGGACTATTGCAAGGTTACTAATATCCTAAAGGAACTAGCAAACACTATCAACAGGAGGTAAGTAGGGTGAACCTCGGGTTCAAGAACCCAGGAATAGAATACCTACTACTAAATGGCATCACAGGATGCTTTCGAGAATAATGGCCAGAATCATCACACCGGGAACACAAAACATGGCTAGATTGCTAGGTGACTCCCTAAACACCTAGGTTCATAATAATAGCTCCAACATATATGCTGAGGCAGCGGAGTACCTCAACACACTAATTTGTGTGACTAATCTGGCCCAAATGAACATTAGAAATGGAGAGAAGGGATTTGCAAATGCATCAGACTATTTAGAAACCTGGGATGACTCGGACAGCGTAACGGCTATAAATGCTCAAAATGATTTGAGACATCCTGCAAAATAGTGGCATGACCACTCAACATCACAATATCAAGGTTCTGAGATCAACAGTTAACATACATGAATAGTAGGAACTGAACTGAGGCTTGAATTCAACAATCTAACAAGTCTCTATCATACCAACTCGTCATCCTGATAGATAGATGAGAAGGCCTAGTTCTTATCCCCGTAGAAAATAAGAGGTTGACTCAGATCAGAAGGGCATAAGGTAAAGGAGTAAAAAGAGCCTTACGTTCCCTTCCCCAATCAATTCCCTTACATAACTAAAGCATTTCTAGACACAACTTCGACCAGTTTGGCTTGGTAATCCTATAGGCAGTCAGGCTCTGATACCAAAGCTGTCAGGAACCCGATTCCAAGTCACATCGATCTAGCCGGTAACACCTCATATCACTTTGCGGCCTCACGCACGGTATTCCCACGGTGTCGCCTTACCATGGCCCGGACCGCTTGCGCCTTTTGGCTCACGATATGATAGTGTCGCTAGCATCCATATGACAGAGAACCCGGCCGACATGGCTAGTCGTGAACCCAAAGCGCACTAACCCATGGGGACAGGAAAACATGAATCACATCGAGCATGTCGGTCAGCAGCGTAGAATCCGGGCTGTAGCACTGGCTATCAGGACTCGTGAACCGGGCTATAGAAGGCTAGGCAGACTCGGATGTCACCGCGTGACATTTTCAAGGATGTACACATGAATGAAGTGAAACACATGCTGGCGACCAAGTGTCCCGGCAGTAGTCTTTGGGCTAGCAGGACTCCGTGAACCGGTCAGTAGCGGACTATTATGGCTCAAGGAAGCACTAGACTACATTTCCCCATAAGAGAGGCTGCCAAGGATAAACAACTAGATTGTCGGATCCCACACATACCAAGCATTTCAAACATACACACATTATGCTCAATATGTGTAAATACAACATGGCATCACAACATAACTCTACGACTCAAAGTATTTATTCATTAGGCTCCGAGGAGCGAGATATTACAAACATGGGTCTCATGACCCAGCATTCAGAGCATACAAATCAAAACACATGCGGAAGCTTAACATGTCTGAGTACAGACGTCTACAAATGAAAAAGGCTTGGAAGCCTGATTATCTACCAGATACTGTCGAGGGCACAAGATCGTAGATGAGGTAACAAGCTAAACGTCGAAGTCCATGCGGAACTACTAGCGAGACTGACGTCTCTCTGCAAAACATAAAATAAGCAAACGTGAGTACAAATGTACTCAGCAAGACTTACATCAGAACTAACTACATATACATCATTATCAACAAAGGGGGTGGTGGATTTTAACTGCACCAAGCCAGCTTTGACTCGGTGGCTATCCTGAACTACGACTGCAAGTAACTCTTTTGAGGTGGCGCACACGAGTCCACATATTCACCATATCAATACACCACTATGGATCCGCTCCCGTCTCCCCACGAGAACGCCATCCATAGCACTCACGCTTATCTTGCGCATTTTAGAGTATCCACTTTCACTTGTCTATGAACTGTTATAGGCAACCCAAAAGTCATTTACCGGGGACACGGCTATTCGAATAGATCATCTATAACCCTGCAGGGGTGTACTTCTTCACACACGCTCTCACCACTTACCGCCGTTTACACGACATGTACTCGGCAACCTTCAAGCGGAAGCCCAACGTGGGTGTCGGCCACAGCCTACCTAAACACTCAAGTCTCTAGTCCAGGTTTATCGCCTATTCAGGTTCCATCCGCAGGGAGTCCGGCCGAGGTTTCCACATACGGCCCCGAACGATGTGTGCAGGGTTCCCGAGATACCAAACGGGCATTCGGTACACCGGGCCACGGTGTATCTACCGCATCATAGCCCACCCCTAGGGTCAGCGCTACGCACGGCCTCCAACACATATCCTACAAATACCAGAAACTAGTTGCAACTCCTGGACAGAGAACAAGGGTGGTTAAGAAGCCGAGAGGGTCCATTGGCTTCGGGCCCAATGCGTGGTAGTAACTATTTCATGGATCACAAACATAGAACTCAGTTCCTGAGGATGGCTGGAATGAGACAACGCACCATGTACTCCTACATGGCCTCTCACTGCTACCTTTACCAAATCGTGTTCACACACTTAGCTCTCAACAGTAGGACATGTTTACACACCTCCGATTCATCCCCGATGAATCAGACCTGACTCAACTCTAAGCAGTAGCAGGCATGACAAACAAGCATGAATGAGTAGGCACAACAGGGCTCAAACAACTCCTACTCATGCTAGTGGGTTTCATCTATTTACTGTGGAATGACAGGTCATGCAGAGGATAAAAGAGGTTCAGCTACCGCAGCAAGTAACAGATGAATCGTTGTTGTCCTAATGCAGAAAAAGAGAGCAGGTGCGAGAGAGTGGGATTGTATCGGAATGAACAAGGGGGTTTTGCTTGCCTGGCACTCCTGAAGATATTATAGCTCTTCATCGGTGTCATCGAACTCATCGTCGGAACAACGTCTATCGAGAGGGGACAAACACCGGCAACTGAGAAAGAAAACAATCAATGCAATGCCACAATATGATGCATGATCATGACATGGCAACATGCTGTGATTTGAGCTAATGCATCTAGCTATGATTTAAATGAAGTTGGTTTGAATACATGATTCAAATTCCAACTCCATATATGATTATTTAAATGCCCTTTATTTGTTTTGTCCAAAACAGAGGATAATCATTGTTCAAACATGCAGGAATATGGTACATATGGATTCCTTGAATTTTTCTGATAATTTTTCATATATAAATTAATTCATTTGGAGCTACGGTTGAATTACTATGAATTTTAGAAGTTTAGCTCGTTTTCTGGAATTTCCTGAATAATAATATTTCCAGAAAATGAGTTATTGCGTCAGCATTAGGTCATGCTGACCTCAGCAGGTCAACAGGCAGGTCCAGGTCAAACCTGACCAGTGGGGTCCACTGCTCAGTGACTGGGGCTGGTTAGTGTCAATGACAGGTGGGTCCAGTCAACGCCCACGTCAACAAAGTCAACATGACATGTGGGGCCAGTCAACAACCAAGTCAGCACGGTCAAAGCTGACGCGTGGGGCCTCTGTGGTTAGTTATATATAACAGGAAATAAATTAAGATTAATTATGGGCGTGGGTCCCATATGTCAGTGAGAGAGGGGCATATTTGCACGGTCATTAGCGCTAATTAAGTGACATGATGACTTCGCCGGAGTTCGGCCAGCGACGACCAAACCCGCGGCGGGAGCTTGCCGGAGTGGCACTACGGCCGGCGGCTGGACGTGCGAAGGCCACCAGTAGGTAGCCCGCGCTCGACCGCGTCCAGCAGAGCGGTCGGGAGGCCTCGGGGTCGCCGGAGACGACGGCCACATCCATTGAGGCGGCGGCCGGAGCTCGGGTGAGCTCGAGGTTGAGGCCACAGCGGCCTTGGCGATGTGGGGTTAGCACCTACGGCGTCTACGCGGTGCGGTGAGGACATTGGACGCATGCCCGGGACCGATTGGTCATCGGAGCATCATCGCCGGCGAGCCTTGGCGGCGACGCTGTCGGGTGAGAGTGGTGCGGTGGCTACAGTATGCTAGAGAGAAAACGGAGAGGGGGCGGATGATCAGGGGCACACGGGGAGTGAAATGGTGGCCTCGGCGTGCTCGGGGAAGCACCGGGGCGAGCGGGGCGGCGAGAGGGATCTCCGGCGGCCGGCGACGAAGTTGATGAAGATGGGGGCGATGCAGGGCCTCCGGCGAGGCGCGGCTTGGTGGGGAGGAAGAGGGGGTCGAGGCGAAGCTCGTGGGCACATCGGAGAAGCGAGGGGGATGCGGTGGCTGCGGCAGCAGCGAGCGGCGGCGACTAGCTCCGCTCGGGCGCGTGCGGGGAGAGAGCAGAGAAGGGGGAGGAAGCCGAGAGAGAGTGAGAGAGGTCCAGGGAAGGGGCGGCGATGCACGTGGCGCTCGGGCCGACTCCAGCAGCGGCAAACAAGTAGGAGGTGGAGATCGGCGCACAAGACGCCGACACGCCCGCCACTGGCAGAGGTTGAAGACGGGCTCTCGTGGCTGGCCAACAAATGCCGTGCCATAAGGGGCGGCCACTTGGGCGCGCTGTGGGCTGCAGTAAGCCAAGAAGTCTCTCTCTCTCTTTTATTTGTGTCTGTTTTCTATTTTTTTTCCTCTATTTTGATTTAGTTTTAGTAACTAAATCATTTTAATAAATTATGTAGGTTATTATATGGCTTGCTAAAATATATACAAAGCCACTCACAAACTTCCATAATTATTGGAGTCATATTTAATATATATTAAATATAAATCCAAAGCAAATAGTTATTGATTAATTCAAATGGCCAAAATAAATATTTCTGTGGCTCCAAAAATATTGGTTTGAATTTTACCTCTTACCAATATTTCTATAGAATAATGTAACATTTTCTTGGACCTATTTGAAGCAATTTTTATCTTGGTCATTTTAAATTATTTCGAGGCTTTCACATGTCCCCATTTCAAATTTCTGGGAAATTTAAACATGATGCAAGATGATGATGCAAAGACAAGCAAGGCCAATGCTAGGGCTGTGACAGGTCATCAGCGAGTCCGCTCTCCCCAAGGTAGTTAAAAGGCGTAGGTACGCATTCCCCGCACCACCATCAAGCACTTTACCTTTAATCACTAGATGGGCTCGAGCCAGGGTCCTATTTTCGTTCTCCATGACTTCGAAGCTGCTTCTCTTTATCAATTCTAGACAGTGATATAAACATTGGTACCTGGGGTTCTATGACCAAAAATCTTATATATTTTTTCTCCTGGCGTTTATGTATTTATAATCGTTGTCTAAATATGATGACCTGCCGTCGCAAGTATCCAAAGGCCCATAGTCGAAGAACTCCCGGATGTCCGGTGCCTCATGGTTTTCTAAACCCGATCTCAGAGCTGGTTATCACCAGATTCGTATGGCACCGGGCGATGAATTCAAAACATCCTTCCGCACTGGAAGGGCCCTACGAGTACAAGGTCATGTCCTTTGGCCTTGAGGGAGCACCAGCCACCTTATTGGGAGCCATGAACGCCACTCTCAAACAAACCCCTTCTGCGCAAATGCGCCCTGGTGTTATTTGACGACATTTTAGTCTATAGTGCCTCTCTTGAAGATCACACAATCCACTTGCAATCAGTGCTTGAGTTGTTAGAAGGGATCAATGACAAGTCAAACACTCAAAGTGCTCTTTCGCTCAACGCCAATTATCCTATTTGGGCCATACTATCATCCAGCATGGGGTTGCCACTGAAACCCACAAAATTAAGAACATTGCCAACTGGTCTTCTCCGCAATCAGTCAAAGAAGTCCGCAGCTTATTAGGTTTGGCCGGCTATTACAGGCGCTTCATTCGCCATTTCAGCATCATTGCAAAGCCACTGACACATCTCTAGAAAAAACATGGGGAGATCCTGAGCTTTGAGGCAACTAAAGAAATAGGATGCTTTTCAGTTATATTTAAGAACGGAAGAGGAAGACAAAGTAACCCTAGGATTTCTCTGCTCCTAGTACTTAATACGAAAAGCTCGACATAAACCCAAGGACGGGCAACCGCTGCTAAACCAGGATCTCCATCTCTTTGAATAAAAGCCATCCTTTCCATCGACCAGCCTACGAGCATCTTCGGTACTATAATGAAGGACGTTGACACTATCCCATTCTACGTAGCAGGGGTAATTCCAGAAACATCCTATCTAAAAATCATTTAGAGATAAGTTTCGATAGAAAGATAAGCGGGTGTACAAATGAACTTTCTTATGATACTATGATACTCAGATACCACTCATTGGACGGGATCAGTGGACCATTGATCGAACAAAAGTATTAAATAAGCCCTTTTCTCGGAGGTACGAGAGATTGCACAACCTTGCCTTGAACGCTTGAATTTCTAAATAAATCTGAAGAGGAAGGCCAATTGTATCATGTCAGCAATGGTACTCTCCTGGGCTATAGACTGTCACCTGCTTCAAGGTATCTTGCTTGTGAATGCCGAACAAAGAAGAAAAGAATGAAATGGTGGTTCATCAGTAGTCAAAGGTGCAGACTTCATTCTCTGTTTCTTTCATCCTTTACCATTACGTTTTGCTTTTCTAAAGGAAAGGAATAGAATGATCCATAGTCGTATTCTACTTGAGGGCACCAAATGCATACAGCTTACATCAACTTTATATATATATATATATATATATATATATATATATATATATATATATATATATATATATATATATATATATATATATATATATATATATATATATATATTGATTCCGCTTCACACCTTTTGAGAACAGGAAACAGAGAACTTGTTGCTTTCTTCTGCTTTTTGCTATAGCTGAGGACAACTTAGATTGAAATGATTGACTTGATCTAGGTACGTGGTCCAAACGGATAGGTAGAATTACCCAGCGGAGCCCTAGTTTCAGCATAAAAGGAAGAAGTCGGGTCCCGCGGTTCGCTTTTTGAATGCAATGTTGTTTTGGCTTTGGCAATACCAGCTAGTTAGCTACTTACTTGTGTGGGAGTCCTATAAAGAAAAGCATGAGTTATAGACTGACTAAAGAAATCCACCTAAGCCGTAAGTTTTTGTTATAGCTGGCACACCTACTTGCAAACTAGAAAATCTGATTCTAGTAGAAAGTGGACTAAGTCTTAAGAGAGATAAGCCGGTCTTTATACACCGCCATACTTCAATTCAACAAGGGCCGATGCATTGTAAGCAATTCCATCCCAAATGCTAAGGTGGCATAGTCAGCCCTACCTAACTATTGAACAAAACCAACCATTTGTACAATATTATCATATATTGCATATTAATTAAGACCACTTATTAGATCAAGGCTGGCATACATAGCATAGGAAGGTGGAGATCCGACGAATCTATATGTCCTCACCACCATCCATTTCTCTCGATATGAAGTTTACAACATCAAAAATGACCCTTTTCATAATGAAATCCATTACATGCCATACAAAGAACTCGATCTGGATTACCAGCTTTGGGGTGGAAGGACGGATCGATCGACCAAGCAACCACGATCCCTTTACGATGGTCAAGTGCGAAGGTCCCATCAGATTGCCGATCTGCCGTTGTTGTTTTGACTGATTTTTTCATCTCAAAACCATTGATGCTGACCTGTCAACGCTCAAGTGATTTTCCTGCATGGTTCTAGGAACCAAAAGAAGACTTTGGGTAGGTCAATGATAGATTCTATGTCTATAATGGAACGAGGTTCTTTTTAGGAGGAAAGCTTAGAAGGATTCTTTTCAGAGCGTAAGAACCATCGAAGAGCATGGGATTGGTATTGCTGGCAGTGGACTTTAAAGTGAGAGCTTGATCACTAAACCCCGCTGCTTTCGATCATTCCTCGCTAAAGCAGTTGGCAATGAATCATTGGAAACTTCTATTGATCCGGGAGAAGAAGAAACCAATCAATGGGTAGGTAGTCAATTTCGTAAAGCATAAACCTTTTCTCTTACTTAAGGCGATAAAATCCATTCATTTCGATAATTATCTGTTTGAGATGTGTTTTACCGAGAAGGTATATGGTTTACGGTTCTAAGCCGTTGAGTTCGTGTTTTGGTAGTTGTTGTTTTGAAGGATGGCGGATCCAGAGTTGAAGGATAGCGAGGCATACCAACGCCATGCCAACAAGAGGAACCATCCGGACTTAAAACAGCCGACCTACCCCCTGCCACTTCCTCCTCTAAGTCAAGTGGATAGATTGTTGTACGAGTTTTCAAGTGCCATCTCCAGTCTAAGCGGTTGAGTTCAGTGATTGTATCGAATAAAAGCCCCTCCCGGCAGGTACGCCGATCGCCTCTTCCAAAGTGTGATCATCTTCTCCGCCTCCGCTTCCACCTATTTAAAAAGATCAGCCTGTGCGGCATCAATTGAATTTGAATTCTAAAATAAAGTAGACTTCGGTGAAGGAACCTATTCTCTGGTATCTGCTTCGGCCATCTCATCAGGTTTCGGCCTTCTTTGTGAGCATCTCCTAACTCGCTCGACGGGGTATGATTGCTACTATTGATAGGTCGATCGGAAAAGAATAAGTTCCAGTTCTTAACAGAAAAAAAGTACTCTAACACTTTCTTCGCCATTCTTTTCTATGAGGAGCTGTATTTTGCTAATACAAATGTAATGCTACTTCCCTATGGTGATTCATAACTAGAAGAACTCGTTGGCACAAACGGACCTTATTAAAGGCCTCGGCCGTCTGATCGACATAAAGATCTTATCTTGGAGTTCTAGTATGGGTCGTCGGCCCTTTCTCCTCCTTAGTAGGTGCAAACCCTGGTTCTGTAAATGATTATAACTGCCTTGGAGCTAGATAGGCAAACCTTCTTCTGTTTGAGTATGATGGATGTTACACCCACTGCCAGATACAAGCAAAAGCTTTCCAGCTAAGCTAGGAGTCAGAACGAACTCATGAAGACTACTGCTGCTTACCAAACCCAATCGAGCCCCCGTGCGAGACGTAGCCAGCCGGTGTTGGGTTAGCTCACGATGAACAGTGACCGTTGCTACCGTGCGCGTGGTACATAGAACGAGTCGAGACATGGTGAGTCAAGCCGGTTGATTGGTTGTGGATGAACAGTTCCTGGTGGGGGTTGGATGAACAGGACCCCATGGTAGTAGGTCGTTGCTTCTGGATGAACAGGACCCCGAGGAGGCCACCACACCCCAGCCGGTTGGGGTGGATGAATAGGACCCCGTGGAGGCTGGCTGAACAGTAGCCCGTGGATGAACAGTAGCCCGTGGATGAACAGTAGCTGGTGGAGGCTGGAGGAAGTCGATGGTGGATGAATAGTAGCCCGTGGAGCGAGGCAGTAGACGGTGGATGAACAATACCCCGTTTCAACCGTAGGCGCTCCAACAAAAGTCCATTTCCTCCGTTTTGCGGTATGCCACACCCCTCCCGATCAACAGACCCCGCTTCGATCAGAGGCACTCGAACGTAAGTCTGCTTCTCCGCTTTTGGCGGTACGCCGCACCCTTCCCGATGAACAGACTCGCCGACCGTGACGCGGTCGAACAAAAGGCCATTTCCTCCGTTATGCGGTACGCCAGACCTCGTTTCGGCTGTTCTGTCCAAGCCGGTTGGCTCCCATGAACACGCGACGCTGTTTACTTCATTCCGACCCAGCCGGTTGGCTGCCGATGAATAGGACGACGTTCCTATACGCGTTAGAGACCCCGCCCGTATGTACGTACGTAGCCATATATACTATCTTGAAGTGTGGTTGTACGTATGTGTACACGATATAGACGGGACTACGTGACATGCTTCATCGGCGCCTCTACTTCAACACGTGCCACTCCTTACTCGGCCATGGCACGTCCCTGCAGAGAGACAGATCGATAGCTGTGTACGTGCACGTTCACGGCCAGATAGATAACGCTACATTCGCTTCAACCTGGTGGGTCCCAGCTGTCACGGGGTAAGAAGGCACTTCCTTTTCTGCTAAGATAAAGCCGGTGGGTCCTAGCTGTTAGTGGGGAACGTTTTTTAGTGAAATACAGATGCCCTTCCAGTGGGTCCGAGCTGTCAGGTGGAGGAATCATTATCTTGTGCATAATAAGGAGGCACTTCCTTTCATGCGGCCATGGACCCAGCTATCAGCCTCTCCACATACAGTCCACTTCTGATGGCTGTCGTTCATTCACCGCATTGACGACACCATACCGTCCGAGAGCACCAAGGTGGTGGACGACGGCGCGACCTAGGAATGGAACGACCCGGAGCCGGGGAACACGCAAAGGGTAGTACGAGGGTTGACTGGTTCGGCTGCGGTGTGAGGCTCCCGTCACCGCAGAATAACAGGGGGTGTGGGTGAGTAGAGGGATGGCCTGGCCAGTGGTGGGAGTAGTAGGGGCGGTGAGGCCTACGCAGCAGCACAGCCGGCCATGGGAGGCAGGAGCACGCAGTGGTTTGGATGGCTCGAGCAAGAAAATCAGAGGTTGAAGAAGCAGGACAACCGTTGGATGTTAACAATCCAACGGTCAATGGTGATAGAATCATTTGTTGAGTAAGTTGACAAAGCCCTGCGTACGCGTCAACTTAGTAGGGCCACAAGTCAGCCTCCAAATCTAGTGGGCCCCAGATGTCATGGGGAGCACTCGTTATTTTTCTCTTAATAACGAGGCACTTCCTTCCGTGCCAAGATATAGCTGGTGGGTCCCAGCTGTCATGGGGAGGATTCATTCTTTTTGGCGTAACAAGGAGGTAATGTCTTGCGTGTGGCCATGGACCATGTGGGTCCCAACTGTCAGCCTCTCCATGTACATCCCTCTTCTGATGTTGTCGTTTGTTGACAATGTTGACCACGCCGTGCCGAGAACTCCAATGCGATGGACGACGACGAGAACTAGGAAGGGAATGACCCGAAGGCGGTGGCGCCACAATAGTAGAGAGATGTGGGTGAGTAGAGGGATGGCCTGGCCAGCGGTGGGAGTAGTAGGGGGCAGTGAGGCTTGCGTGGCAGCACAACCGGCTATGGGAAGCAGGAGCAGGCGGTCCCGCCGACGCTGGATTTGACGGCTGGAGCAAAAGATTAGAGATTGAAGAAGCACGACGGACGTTGGATTGACATCGAACAGTCATGTCTGCTAGAATTGTTTGTTGATGTATATAATAAGTAAAAAAATGTTGCATATGTGTCAAATTAATAGGCCCACAAGTCAGACCATTCCCTATTTTTTAATAATTTACAGCTCATTGCAACTTCTTATGCAATTTATGCAGTCCATTTTTTGTTAACCAGGGCCAGGGTTAAAAATTTAAACAAAATTTTGCATATTTCGGTGGGGTTCAAACTATTTTTAATACTGAAAAGTCGAGCCAGATTTAAAGTACTTTGAAGATATATTTAAATTAGGTTTGGAATCTGAAAATGTGAAAACATTCAGAAATTTGAAGTAATTGCCAATTTGTCGTGTGTGTTTTATATTTACAACCCATTTTATATTACTTTTAAGATTTGCAGCCGTGTTGAAAGAGTTACAGCCCAGCAGGGCAGAGAAAAATAAGTAGGCCTGGATTCTTCAGAAAAAATATATCGAGCTAGCCATTTTCACAAAGAAAAAATAATTGGGCTGGTCATGTGGTGAATGTAAAATAGTAGCCTGGGCTAGACGGGCCACAGCCTAGTGGAAACCCTGCTCTGTCTCTACAATAACAAAAATAATACTGCTCGAGCAGCTACATCCCAAGTGCCAGCCGATCTTGTGTTGTTCTCTTGTCTATTGACTATACGCTGACAATGCTGTGGGTCCCAGATGTCAGCAAACCACTAGGAGGAAGCATTTTCTTTTTCTATACACTGATAATGGAGTATATAACAAAGAATCAGGAACTTGCTTGCGTACGGCCATGGACATGGTGGGCCCCTACTATCATCCTCTCAACGTACAGTCCTCTCCCAATTCCTCTTATTTGTTGACCATATGGACAACGTGAGAGGGCGGCGCCGCGGCGAGTGCACCAAAGTGTGCGAAGGAAGAAAACGAGGCCTCGGACGTCGGCATTAACGATTTAGGAGACAGTAGGGAGGCAATGCGTGTGCTAAGGCGCAGTGAGCCGTGGGAGGCGGAAGCAGGCGGCCCCGTCGGCACTGGTTTGGTTTTGGCGGCTGGAGGAAGACGAGACTGAAGAAACACGACAGACTGTGCAAGCAGCATGAGTACTTCAACACCCTTAACTGAAACCAGCAGGGGCACTTAACAACCATAGCTGAAAGCAGTATGAGTACTTATACAGGTTCAACCGTACAAAGCATGCCTCAAACAGTGCTGCTTTGCCTACAGTTAACCAAGGGTTAGGCCACCAAGCCCAGGACAAGGCCCAGGCGCCACCCCGCGCATCCACAAACTTCTGAAAGTGGCTTCATCTTGCAATGTGTTCAACAAATAGGATATTCGCTTTAGAACCATGGAAAAGCATGAGCATAACCTTCTGTCCTATTCTCCCAGATGGATGGGCCTTCATTATTTGAGACCACCCATGAATAAGTATATTTTCACCTCCAAGGGAAATGGAGTAGGTCGACATAAACATCATGTTGTGACCTTGCGCAAGTCTGACCCGACCATGGTCAGGCATCTGTATAGGAACAATAGAACTAGGCAGTTTCTGTTTCAAGAATATCAGTCGTAAAACTGTGTATAAGCAAGAGTTTATGAACAACATATATAACAGAAAATAGCTCGTACCATAAGTTTCTCGACACAGTTGGACATGTTCAACATGTGCACCAGTGGCACACATATCCCACGTGGCCTTCCACCATTGAAACGCCCGACAAGGACCTCAAGATGATCAATAAAGTGTAGGAACTGGTGGATATCGTCCCAGTCAACTTTAGTGCCATCAGTAACAGTCGAGTTCTTATAGAATAACAAGCGAGTAGCATGCTTAACTTTGAAATAACCTACACGTGCCACCCATTATAAGAAATATTAGTTAGAAATAGCATCTTCGTGAGAGAAGGGAATCACAAATCGTTGCTACTTCTAAAGTTAAATTGTGATTAGTTAGACAGAATAGGTGGATTAAGAAGTAATTGAGGCAACATGCAAGAACCAGATACAAAACTAACATGGATGAACTACTGGAACGACGTCGGGGTGGAAGATCACAGTGGAGATGAGACAAGGTTCTGCTATTTCCATCAACATTTGTGGGCCAACTTTCAGTCCATAATACTTGAGAAAGTTTATCCAAGTTCAGCCATAAAAAAGCAGTGATCTTCTTGGTTCATGAACCCAACTCGGAACTTATATCCATGGCTTGTCTTCAATGTGACCATTAAACTGGTGTATTCAGTTATGGCAAGGCCGACCATCTTGAGTGCATGTGTTCTGGCAGAGCAAGGAATGCACTGCAAGAAAAATAATATGAGAACACAATGTATTCGCTATCCAAATCTAGAAATAATTTCCTATTTCACGTCAGTGTTGACCATGGTACTAGTACCTTTTATCCAAATATAGCAATCCAAATTTCCAAATTAGTCGACAGCATGTTCAAGAACCCCGCAAAAAAAGTTCAAAAACCCCCACCCTCCCGGATAGAAAAGAGGATTCTAGGAACATACTGTGCGTGTTTTAAAATCCTGTGTTAGGATGAGAAGGAACAAGTGTGGCGTCTCACCGAGGGCGCAGAAACCTGGAGGGTCCTCGCACTTTGGGCACTTCAAATGAAACACACTAGATTCAGTAGGCCAAGGGACTAGGATTTATCGAGGATGGATGAACAATTTGTACCTGGTTCTCCATGAGAAAACCCTACGCAATCGCCGAGAGGGGTTTTTCTCTGAACAAGCAGACGAGGGAGAAGGGGATTCAGGCCCACTGAAATATTGTTGCTTCGTCCGTCCAGATTACTGCTACTGCTGGAAAGGTGGGGTTTTTTATGATTTGACAACTCATTGGGCATTACTGCGGCACTACCACCAGGGTGAGTCTCTGTCCAGTTGGGCACTCTAATTTGGTGCATGGCACGTGGACCCCGTTGCCGGATTCCACGCATATCAGCGAAAGCAAGTAGAAAGGCCGGAGTAACTATTTACACATAAATATATTTTTGATAGAGAGATACTCCCTCTGTAAAGAAATATAAAAATCTTTTATATCACAACTTTGTACATTAGAAAAATCAAGGGGAATATATATAACATAATATGGGGGTTCTGGTGAGAATATAATACTCATATTTTTTTAGAGTCATATGATACTCAGATAGGTTGACGGTTCTGGACTTTGGGCCACAGGTTGGTGGGCCTGCATGTTTGGGGGCCCATGTGTTCTAAATCAACACATATCATATTGCAAGTGATCGGTACATCGCTGGTTTTAGATGCTATCGCAAGGTGAATATAGAAAATTAAATAAAGCACGACATTTGTTAGAATGAAATCGAACAACAGTTCCTAACTAGCAATCAGAGTTGCAATTCTTTCTCGATATCCTACATGGTAAATAAAAATGTCGTAGTACTTATACACACAGGACACTTGTTTCACCATGCCATATTATTGCATCAAAAGCTCTCAGAGGATAGATCACTTTGGCAGTTGTGTGCTGCTACTGAAGAATTTCAAACTTTATTTGGACCATCTCTCCTTGTCGAGAAAGTTCAATTTTGACATCATCCCCTACCGCAAGATTTGATAGAGTTTTGAACCTTGACATCCTTTATAATCTATCATCACGTGACCTTCCTTTGTACTTACGGTATATTGAGCAGGTTCATTCACACCAAGGTGTGCATGGTAAGAGAAACTTGGCCACGGTCGCACAGATTATTGAACGACTCCCTCTTTGCTCTAGGAATTCTCTGTTTGCAAACAAGAAGACATACACAAGCAATTAGATCAAGACAGTGAATCATGTGAAACAACATGGAAATAAAAAAGAACGAAGCACTTGGGCTGCCAATGCTTACCAAGAAGGTGGAGATGTTGGTTTTTGTAAGGACTTTGGTATATGCAGTTCGAACTATAGCCTAGTCTGTTTCCGGTGCAAGTGTTGGTTCTGTTGCCGCTTCATGGGCCGGAGCAGATGCATGTGCAACTTCAAGTGTTGGTGTAGGTTCCGGAGCCGTTGATGGTGCCCGTGCCGGTGCGACTGGTAGTGCCGATGTTGCTGCTGCCGAAGATTGTGCACCTTGTGGAGCTGGTGCCGGTGTCAGAGCAGGGGCCCGTGTCGGTGCCCGATCCTTCGGTAGATCAGCCTGATCCACTGACGCGGTCAGTGCCCAGTCCTCTTGTCACGCCCAATATGCGACCCTATCCAAAAGGAATTCGAAGGTCCCACCAAGGATAGACCCGCATATTGGAAACGCTTTTGCAAGGTGGATATCATTACTTCAACATTACATAATAGTGGGGATACATACATAAGGCACAAATGCCACAAGAATACATCAACATCATACATAAGAGATCAACATCCCACTACGGATGAAACATAAATGTAAACTCAAACGACATCCACCCTGCTAGCCCAGCTGCCGACCGAACCTATCCCCGATCAAGAAGAAGCGTAAGAAGAACTCCAACACAAGCAAACATCGCCTCGCGCCAAGATCATCGCAAACCTGTACCTGCAACTGGTGGTGTAGTAATCTGTGAGCCACGAGGACTCAACAATCCCATTACCATGGGTATCAAGACTAGCAAAGCTTAAAGGGAAAGGAAGGGATAAAGTGGTGAGGTTGCAGCAGCGACTAAGCATATATGGTGGCTAACATACGCAAATGAGAGCGAGAAGAGAAACAAAGGAACGGTCGTCAACTAGTAATGATCAAGAAGTGATCCTGAACTCCTTCCTACGTCAAACATAACCCAGAAACCGTGTTCTCCTCTCGATCAACCCCGAAAAGAGACACTCACGGTTACGCACACGGTTGGTGTATTTTAGGAGAGTTTGCTTTAAGTTTACTACAACCGGATATTAACAAATTCCCATCTGCCACATAACCGCTGGCACGGCCGAAAGTTCAAACCCTGCAGGGTGTCCCAACTTAGCCCATGATAAGCTCTCGCGATCAACGAAGGATATTCTTCTCCCGGAAGACCCGATCAGTCTCGAATCCTGCCACAAGACATTTCACAGCAATAAAACAAGACCAGCAAAGCCGCCGGATGTGCCGACAAATCCCGATAGGAGCTGCACATATCTCGGTCTCAGGGCACACCGGATTGTCCAAACTTCCGGTAGGCGAACCCGAGTTGCCCCCGGTACACCGGCGGTCGACGGTTTGGACCAGCACTCACGACGAGCACTGCCCGGGGAAATAAGATGACCCTTGGGCTCCGGAAACCCAAGGGAAAAAGGGCTAGGTGAGGCAAATGGTAAAACCAATGTTGGGCCTTGCTGGAGGAGTCTTATTCAAAGCGAACTGTCAAGGGGGTCCCATAAATCACCCGACCGCGTTAGGGACGCAAAATCCGGGAACATAATACCGATATGACGGAAACTAGGGCGGCAAGAGTGGAACAAAACACCAGGCATAAGGCCGAGCCTTCCACCCTTTACCAAGTATATAGATGCATTAATTAAATAAGATATATTGTGATATCCCAACAAATAAACATGTTCCAACAAGGAACAACATCTCCATGTTCCAACAAGGAACAACCTTCATCTTCACCTGCAACTAACAACGCTATAAGAGGGGCTGAGCAAAGCGGTAACATAGCCAAACAACGGTTTGCTAGGAAGGGTGCAAAAGGTTAGAGGCTGACATGGCAATTTGGGATGGCTTGATAAACAGGTAATAGGTAGCAAAGATAGCGTAAAGAACGAGGCAACTAGCATAGCAATGATAGTAGTGAGATCCAGGGTAGCGGTCATCTTGCCTGAAATCCCGCAAGGAAGAAGAACGAGTCCATGAAGAAGACGAACGGATGAAGTTAACCAAGCGTGACGAACGAATCCTCACGATCGCAACGCAACAGGAACTAACAAGAATAAGCACACAACATAGGTAAACACACCACACATGAACAAGATATGATGCACAACAAGAATGATGCATGACAAAGCTAGATGAGGCTACTCATGGCAAGAGATGATGCAAACAAGAACAACACATCAAGGCAAGTTTAAATGAGGCCGGAAACAACATATAACAATTCCGGTAAGTCCTCATATGCAAATTTCGAAATTGGTCCAGATCTGAACAAACCTTATGTTCAAGTTGTTAAACAGCAATTTAAGATGCACCACGATGATCTACACGAAATTCTAGTCAAGTTACATATAAAGTTCATTAGATTCGGAGCTACGGTCTAGAAGATATGAGCAAAACAAGTTAAACATGGCATTGATGCAAAATGCATACACACATCAAGCAAACACCTCCAAAACATGGATGCAACATGATAATATGAAGCTACATGCAAAATCAAGCAAGTTTCATATAGAGCACACTCAAAACGGAGCAACGGTTCAACACATACACCCAATACAAGTATAAAGAACAAGCTGTCCAAAACAGCAACTTGGCATATTGCAAGCATCAAAACAACATGCTACAGGACCTCAACATGAAAACAAAAGGCATGGGCATGATGTACAGGTAAAGCATTACAAAACATGAACACTGAGCTATCTCCAGAAATGAGTAGAACATGCTCAAAATGACATGGCAAGATTGCAAGTAATAACAGTTTCAGGCATTGGCAGAAATAACATCAGGTTGCAATGTTTAGAGCTATGAAACAACATGTTGCAGGAACTTATAATAGCAAAACAAGGCATGGCATGAATCAACTCAAAGCATATAACAAAAGTCCTTTAGTGACCATAAGCCAAAAAGGATCAGAAAATATAGTAACACCCATGTCAATATCGAAAGTTTCGTTAACAGATTCAACAACATGGCATGTCAAAAACTGATAACAAGTAGGCATGTTTACAAGCTCAATGCACTCACTACAGAGCCTTATATGATAAACTAAGCATACATACATCAAGAAGACATGGCATAGAAGACATACATGGCAATAAAAATAACATAGCATAAACAGATCAACCACAACAACCTTGGCAAAATTGAATAACATGTATACAATCTGCCAGGAAACATTTTATAGCAAAAGTAGAGCTCGATTGACTCAAGCTATGGCACTCCATAATTGCAAACAAGGGCATGGATGGATAGAGCAAGACATGTTTAACAAAACATCCTTACTGAAGTAACTCAAAATATGCATGGATATCTCGGTAGCATCAAGTTAACATGGCATCAAAATATCAGCAAAACAGGGCTGAAATCAGCAACATCAAGACACCTAGTTTGCATGCTTGTGCTAGTCACCACATAGATCACAAAAATACGTAGCAAGCACCACTGGAAACAAGACATGGCATATTACAAAACACATGTAGGACTCAAGTCCATAGGATGCACACATCAATCATGGCAAAAATAACAAAAGTGCATGTTCTGTCAAGAAACAGAAACTAACATCACATAGCACTCTTCTAACAGCATTTCGGGCATCAAGATGAGCTCAAATGAAAATGATGCAATGAGATGAAATGATCTACTCTTCGAGACGAACATATTGACATATTACACGCGCAAAACGGAGTAACGATAACAGAGATATGATGCAACGAAAATGCAACAAAGTTACTGCAGATTTCGGGACTTAGTGGATTTTCACCTCCGGGAAAGTCAACCCGGGACGAGACGGACCGGGACGGAGGGATCCGAGCGCGGGGGCGACGCCTTTGGATCGGGGGAGTGGTGGATCTCATCCCACTCCCCAGATCCGGGTGGAGAGGGGCGGATCCGCGACCTGGGCGGAGTTCGACGGCGGCGGCCGGGCGCCACGGAGGCGCCGGGCGGGCGGGCGGCCGGGCCATGCGGGCGGGAAGCGAGCCGGGCGACGAGGAAGGAGGAGGCGGCTGCCTGGACGGCGGGCGGCGGAAGGAGGCGGCTATATGCTGGTGCGCTGGCGGGCGGCGAAGCGCCGCCGGGGCTGGGCGGCGGCGAAAGCCGGGCGAGGGGCGGCGGCTGGCGGTTGCTGGAGGCGGCGGAGCACCGAGCGGCGGCGGCGGGCGCTAAACGCGGGCGGAGGCGCAGGCGGCGGCGGTTCAAGGGCTCCGGGGGGTTTGGCGGCAAGGGCGCGGAGGAGAGAGAGAGGGGCTGGGACACGTGGCAGCGATCGATAGGGCGGGGCGGGCGGCGCGGACATGTCCGGCGGGTCCGGACGATGTCCGGCCAAGTGGAGGAGGACGAAGACTAGGGTTAGGGGTGGATTGGACCGCGAATTTCGGGGAAGGTGTTTATATAGGTAGAGGGAGCTAGGAGAGTCCAAATGAGGTGCGGAGCGGCCACTCGATCGTGATCGAACGACCGAGAGCATGGAGAGGAGTTTGGTGGGTTTTGGGCCACTTAGAAAGGGAGTTGGGCTGCAAACAAAAGAGGCTTTTTGCGGTTACCCGTTAACTGTTGAGTACCAAACGACCTCCAAATGATCCGAAACTTGACAGCGGTTCACGGTGCTATACCAAGGCCGCTTGACAAACCTCGGTCCATTCCGAGACCGTTTAATACCCACACACGAAAAGAGGTAAAAGGGAGCGCCGGGAGACATAGGAGTGCCGGATTGCAAAACGGACAACGGGGAAAATGCTCGGATGCATGAGACGAACACGTATGCAAAATGAAATGCACATGATGACATGATATGAAATGCAGATGATGACATGGCAAAGAGAGACACGCAAGCACATGACATGGCAACAACGACGAATAACTGGCGGACACCTGGCGCCTCGAATCCGGGGCGTTACAACACTCCTCCACTAACAAGAGATCTCGTCCCGAGATCTTAGGACCGAGACGGAAGGGAAAAAGGGATGAGGTGAAACAAGAACTCAAGATAAGAAGCAAAGAATCGAGAGCACTCGAGAAGAAGAGAGGAACGACGAGAATGACGAGAATCGAAAGCTCACGGAATCAGATAGACTATGAAAGCACTCCGTTTAGAACGAGATAAGAAACGAATAAGGCTGAAAGGAATTAGGCAGCACTTCGGTTGAAAATGGAAGGAAAAGAACACGAACTTCACAAGATGGAAATACACTTGACGACATGAACAAAGCGATGCCTCCGGGAAAATTGGAAGAATTGAAAAGAACTTAGAAGGAAGGATTGAATGGAGTTGTTGAAAAAAAATCAATAACGAGAGAATAAGCTTGTTGTGGACTTATGGATAACCTCTCAATATGAGGTGATAACCAACCACAAGCAGAAAAGATTAAATAGCTGAGAAGAACGAAGAAATGTAAAACTCCACTTCAAAATAATACGGAGAATTAATTACACTTAGGGACGCAAGAAGAAAAGAATACTTGAATTCCACCAAAATATTGATGAAACTCTTGAAGAAAAAATTAAATCATGAAGAACCACCATCAAGAACTCCGGTAACAAAAGGATGAAGAGATAGAATGAAGGAAGAAAGAATAAGTTGAGCCTTGCGATGATTCCGATGGAGGTTCCGACGAAATGGCCGAGGAAAACTGAACTCCGGAAAAGAAAAGATGAAAAAACACTTGGAACTAGAATTTATTCATCAAGAACAAGCTCCGAAGGAAGGGATTACTCACTTGGATGAAATAAGAATAAGATTTATTGTATGCTTATCCTTCATCAAATTAAATTGATGACATGAAATGGATTTGGCATAATACTTATTCTCTTGAAAAGGATTGAGAAGGGATAGCACGTAACTTGGGAAAGTCTTCATGAACCACCGGTAAGAAAGAACGAATGGATTACTGTGATAATCAAAGAAAAAGAATCTTGAACGAACCACCGTTAGAATTCGGAAATGACTGACGAAAGAGAATGAATCGCCGGACAGAATTAGAAGAACCAATAAGCTCGAGGGTATTTAGATGCACAAGAGCGAAGAGATCGCGAACTGATTACAGAACACTTGAATGAAGCACCCGAAGAATATTGAGACGAACGAAGGGACACGGATATAGGATAATTGAAGAACGACTTTGAAAACTTGGAACGAAGAAATCTTCCGAAAAGCTGACCTCCGGATGATCGAGACGGAAAACAACTCTTGAAATACTCCGGATGGATGAAAAGAATTGCACAACTGGAAACAACTAGATATGATAACATCGAGCTAGCATCATGAATCTCCGGAGAAAAGACAAGATTTAAGAGAAACTCTACTCGCTCTTCAAAAGACGATTTAAAAACACCACCAAAATAACTGAGGTACTCCGTAGAATGCAAAAGAGGAAGGGTTGCACCAACGATGACAAGAATTTGAAATCGATCTTGAAAAAGGCATCTGACTGATGAAATTCATACTTACGTCAAACTCCGAAAAGAATTGAGAATACCTCCGGGGAAATTAGAAGAGTCAGGTAAGATCCTGGGAAAAGACCTGTGGGTTAGGGCCCACTGAATAGATAACACCGTCGGAAAGGATTGTTGAAGAGATAGATGATGCACCGAAAGAATTGAAATATTTGAATGAGGTGACACCCCGGAACACAGACGAATCTCCTGAGATGTCTTCGGAACTCCGGAATGATAAACTGGCGAGAGGCGAACGAGCAGGGAAAACACTTCGAGGAAAAGAATATGATCAACGTCAAAACTTGAATTGAATCCACCGGAAAAGAGATGAGGAATGTCAAACAAAAGAGAATTCACCGGTTGAAATAATTGAGGGAAGGCTGAAGAGGCTCCACACGAATGGAATTGATTGTCGGAAGAAACTCGAACTCCGGGAATAAAAAGGGTGGGAGGGCGGAAAACACAGGCAACTGGAAGGGGAAATCGACGAATATCTTGAAGAGAAAACACCGGTTGAAATCACTGAGGAGAGAGAGCAAAAACTTCACACGAGTAGGATGGATACTGACACGGACTCTGTTCCGAGAGGAAGAAGGGAGGTGGTGGGAAAACAAGGACAACTTCGGACAAGGAAAACAACGACGCCGGAGGAAGAACGAGGATTGAACTTGGCAAAGATGAAGATGGCTCGAGTCAACTTGACGAGAAATGCACCGGATGAAAAGAGATGAGAACCAACGATCGGAAAAACCAACTGCGTGATCCTAAAGAAAAATTTGAAAGGGAAGAGGAGTAATTCAAAACACCTACGTCAAGATTCCTCACCGAGCGATTTAAGGACTGAGGAGTAAAAAGAATTCCTACTCCGATATAACTAGACTCAAAAATAGTTTATTCTAGACTCAATGCGGCCAAACTACACGATCAAACAAGGGGCCTTAGGGTCGGTCGAGGCTCGATACCAACTTGTCACGCCCAATATGCGACCCTATCCAAAAGGAATTCGAAGGTCCCACCAAGGATAGACCCGCATATTGGAAACACTTTTGCAAGGTGGATATCATTACTTCAACATTACATAATAGTGGGGATACATACATAAGGCACAAATGCCACAAGAATACATCAACATCATACACAAGAGATCAACATCCGACTACGGATGAAACATAAACAGAAACTCAAACGACATCCACCTCTGCTAGCCCAGGCTGCCGACCGAACCTATCCCCGATCGAAGAAGAAGCGTAAGAAGAACTCCAACACAAGCAAACATCGCCTCGCGCCAAGATCATCGCAAACCTGTACCGCAATCGGTGGTGTAGTAATCTGTGAGCCACGAGGACTCAGCAATCCCATTACCATGGGTATCAAGACTAGCAAAGCTTAAAGGGAAAGGAAGGGATAAAGTGGTGAGGTTGCAGCAGCGACTAAGCATATATGGTGGCTAACATACGCAAATGAGAGCGAGAAGAGAAACAAAGGAACGGTCGTCAACTAGTAATGATCAAGAAGTGATCCTGAACTCCTGCCTACGTCAAACATAACCCAGAAACCGTGTTATCCTCTCGATCAACCCCGAAAAGAGACACTCACGGTTACGCACACGGTTGGTGTATTTTAGGAGAGTTTGCTTTAAGTTTACTACAACCGGATATTAACAAATTCCCATCTGCCACATAACCGCGGGCACGGCTTTCGAAAGTTCAAACCCTGCAGGGGTGTCCCAACTTAGCCCATGATAAGCTCTCGCGATCAACAAAGGATATTCCTTCTCCCCGGGAAGACCCGATCAGTATCGGAATCCCGGCTACAAGACATTTCACAGCAATAAAACAAGACCAGCAAAGCCGCCCGGATGTGCCGACAAATCCCGATAGGAGCTGCACATATCTCGGTCTCGTGGCACACCGGATTGTCCAAACTTCCGTAGGCGAACCCGAGTAGCCCCCGGTGGCCACCGGCGGTCGACGGTTTGGACCAGCACTCACGACGAGCACCGCCCGGGGTAATAAGATGACCCTTGGGCTCCGAAACCCAAGGGAAAAGGGCTAGGTGAGGCAAATGGTAAAACCAATGTTGGGCCTTGCTGGAGGAGTCTTATTCAAAGCGAACTGTCAAGGGGTCCCATAAATCACCCGACCGTTAGGGACGCAAAATCCGGGAACATAATACCGATATGACGGAAACTAGGGCGGCAAGAGTGGAACAAAACACTGCATAAGGCCGAGCCTTCCACCCTTTACCAAGTATATAGATGCATTAATTAAATAAGATATATTGTGATATCCCAACAAATAAACATGTTCCAACAAGGAACAACATCTCCGTGTTCCAACAAGGAACAACCTTCATCTTCACCTGCAACTAACAACGCTATAAGAGGGGCTGAGCAAAGCGGTAACATAGCCAAACAACGGTTTGCTAGGAAGGGTGCAAAAGGTTAGAGGCTGACATGGCAATTTGGGATGGCTTGATAAACAGGTAATAGGTAGCGCAGTATAGCGAAAGAACGAGGCAACTAGCATAGCAATGATAGTAGTGAGATCCAGGGTAGTGGTCATCTTGCCTGAAATCCCGCAAGGAAGAAGAACGAGTCCATGAAGAAGACGAACGGATGAAGCCGAACCAAGCGTAGACGAATGAATCCTCACGATCGCAACGCAACAGGAACTAACAAGAAGAAGCACACAACATAGGTAAACACACCACACATGAACAAGATATGATGCACAAGAAGAATGATGCATGACAAAGCTAGATGAGGCTACTCATGGCAAGAGATGATGCAAACAAGAACAACACATCAAGGCAAGTTTAAATGAGGCCGGAAACAACATATAACAATTCAGGTAAGTCATCATATGCAAATTTCGAAATTGGTCCAGATCTGAACAAACCTTATGTTCAAGTTGTTAAACAGCAATTTAAGATGCACCACGATGATCTACACGAAATTCTAGTCAAGTTACATATAAAGTTCATTAGATTCGGAGCTACGGTCTAGAAGATATGAGCAAAACAAGTTAAACATGGCATTGATGCAAAATGCATACAAACATCAAGCAAACACCTCCAAAACATGGATGCAACATGATAATATGAAGCTACATGCAAAATCAAGCAAGTTTCATATAGAGCACACTCAAAACGGAGCAACGGTTCAACACATACACCCAATACAAGTATAAAGAACAAGCTGTCCAAAACAGCAACTAGGCATATTGCAAGCATCAAAACAACATGCTACAGGACCTCAACATGAAAACAAAAGGCGTGGGCATGATGTACAGGTAAAGCATTACAAAACATGAACACTGAGCTATCTCCAGAAATGACAAGAAAATGCTCAAAATGACATGGCAAGATTGCAAGTAATAACAGTTTCAGGCATTGGCAGAAATAACATCAGGTTGCAATGTTTAGAGCTATGAAACAACATGTTGCAGGAACTTATAATAGCAAAACAAGGCATGGCATGAATCAACTCAAAGCATATAACAAAAGTCCTTTAGTGACCATAAGCCAAAAAGGATCAGAAAATATAGTAACACCCATGTCAATATCGAAAGTTTCGTTAACAGATTCAGCAACATGGCATGTCAAAAACTGATAACAAGTAGGCATGTTTACAAGCTCAATGCACTCACTACAGAGCCTTATATGATAAACTAAGCATACATACATCAAGAAGACATGGCATAGAAGACATACATGGCAAGAACAATAACATAGCATAAATGGATCAACCACAACAACCTTGGCAAAATTGAATAACATGCATACAATCTGCCAGGAAACATTTTATAGCAAAAGTAGAGCTCGATTGACTCAAGCTATGGCACTCCATAATTGCAAAAAAGGGCATGGATGGATAGAGCAAGACATGTTTAACAAAACATCCTTACTGAAGTAACTCAAAATATGCATGGATCTCTCGGTAGCATCAAGTTAACATGGCATCAAAATATCAGCAAAACAGGGCTGAAATCAGCAACATCAAGACACCTAGTTTGCATGCTTGTGCTAGTCACCACATAAATCACAAAAATACGTAGCAAGCACCACTGGAAAGAAGACATGGCATATTACAAAACACATGTAGGACTCAAGTCCATAGGATGCACACATCAATCATGGCAAAAATGACAAAAGTGCATGTTCTGTCAAGAAACAGAAACTAACATCACATAGCACTCTCCTAACAGCATTTCGGGCATCAAGATGAGCTGAAATGAAAATGATGCAATGAGACTAAATGATCTACTCTTCGAGACGAACATTTTGACATATTACACGCGCAAAACGGAGCAACGATAATAGAGATATGATGCAACGAAAATGCAACAAAGTTACTGCAGATTTCGGGACTTAGTGGATTTTCACCTCCGGGAAAGTCAACCCGGGACGAGACGGACCGGGACGGAGGGATCCGAGCGCGGGGGCGATGCGTTTGGATCGGGGGAGTGGTGGATCTCATCCCACTCCCCAGATCCGGGTGGAGAGGGGCGGATCCGGCGACCCGGGGCGGAGCTCCGCGACGGCGGCGGCCGGGCGCCGGCCGGAGGCGCCGGGGGGCGGCGGCCGGCCATGCGGCGGGAAGCGCGGCGGGCGACGAGGAAGGAGGAGGCGGCCACCTCGGACGGCGGGCGGCGAAGGGAGGCGGCGATAGGCTGGTGCGCTGGCGGCGGCGAAGCGCCGCCGGGCGCGGCGGGGGCGGGCGCCGGGCGAGGGGCGGCGACAGCGAAGCGGAGGCGGGGCACCCGAGCGGGCGGCGGCGGGCGCTGACACCTGGGCGGAGGCGCGGGCGGCGGCGGGTTCAAGGGCCTGGGCCGCTGGCTGTGGCAAGGGTGGCGGAGGAGAGAGAGAGAGGGGCTAGGACACGTGGCAGCGATCGATAGGGGGCGGCGGGGGCGCGGACGTGTCCGGCCAGTGGAGGAGGACGAAGACTAGGGTTAGGGGTGGATTGGACCGCGAATTTCGGAGGGGAAGGTGTTTATATAGGTAGAGGGAGCTAGGAGAGTCCAAATGAGGTGCGGTTTTCGGCCACGCGATCGTGATCGAACGACCGAGAGCATGGAGAGGAGTTTGGTGGGTTTTGGGCCACTTAGAAAGGGAGTTGGGCTGCAAACAAAGAGGCTTTTGCGGTTACCTGTTAACCGTTGAGTACCAAACGACCTCCAAATGATCCGAAACTTGACAGGCGGTCTACCGGTGCTATACCAAGGCCGCTTGACAAACCTCGGTCCATTCCGAGACCGTTTAATACTCACACACGAAAAGAGGTAAAAGGGAGCGCCGGGAGACATAGGAGTGCCGGATTGCAAAACGGACAACGGGGAAAATGCTCGGATGCATGAGACGAACACGTATGCAAAATGAAATGCACATGATGACATGATATGAAATGCAGATGATGACATGGCAAAGAGAGACACGCAAGCACATGACATGGGAACAACGACGAATAACTGGCGGACACCTGGCGCCTCGAATCCGGGGCGTTACACCTCTGGTGGATCGGACTGAGCTACTACCGCTGTCAGTGCTAGAGCCATTGCCGTCGAAGAACATGTGCTTGATCTGATGCTGAGGATGGTACCGATGTGCGAGATAGCAGCGGTCGTCTCTGGCCTGCTATGATTTCATACTTCAGCTTTCTAACTTCACTAGGCTCCGTGACCATGATCCAGTCTTTTTCTACATTCTTTTAAACATGAGAAGGACTAAATGTGGCGTTTTTGTTAAACCAAATTTTAGTTCATCATAGGGCTTCAGATTGTACTCAGACAACAGACTGATCCAATTGTGTCCAGTAATATAAGTGATGGATAGTGCCTTCGTTACTAACACGACATAAGAAGTGTAACCTGCAAAAATAACCATCATAGAGAAATCCAAACGGTTTATTCTTTAATGAATGTCACTTGGCAAAACATGCACTACAAAAAAAATACACTTCTGTGATTATACGTGTTTGTCACAGTAGGTCACGTTTTCTGTCATGCATGTACATCCATGACGATTTTATGACAGATTCAAGATATTCATACCTGTGATGTCGTAGAAGTGTTCCATGACATTACCAAAATTATCATCACGGAAGTGTGCACTTCCATGATGATAAATCGCGCGTCATAGAAGTGCTTTCGTCAAGGGTAACCGACACGTGGCATCCACCGTAACGGTTTGTCGTTAAGCTATATGGTCCGGTTTTGGATCCGATAACCTGTTAACAGCCCAGACCAATGAGGATTTTCCACGTGTAAAATTGTCATTGGCCAGAGGAAACACGTGTTGGTTCAACGTTGGGACAGATGTCATCCATTCATTAGACAGGAGGCGCCTATGATAGGTCGACACGTGGCACGGCCCAACAGAGGCCCATTCCGGTGAAAAGGCCGGCCCGTTTAACTTGGTCAAAAGGTAACAGGCCGGCCCACGGAAAGCCTGTTAATGGCTCGTTCGTATATAGCCCATTTACGGCCCGCTAACTCATAGCTCATTACGTCCTATCGGAATTAAGCCTAGTAGCTTCGTCTGGGCCATCCAATATGATTCCAGCCCATTGTAACTTCCGTCCCATGTATGGCCCATGATGTATTTCAGCCCATATGAGGCCATTTGCAACTCTTGGCCCATTAACGGCCCGTGGTGAATCTGGCCCGCAATGAACAGTGTATCACTTTATACCCATTAATGGCCCATTATTCCATTGGGCCGTTTCCAACCGTGTTATCTTTCGGCCTTCTCAGGCCCCATTTATTCTTGGGCTTATTTCAAGCATTCGCCATTTACGACCACCACATCGCCTTTTTCGCCAGGGCCAAATTCAGCCCGTGGTTACAATCGGCCCGTTTGCGCCCGTTAACCCGTTGGGCCGTTTTCAAAGCGTCATCAAATATGGTCGATTAACGACGGCCTGTTATGGTCGGCCCATGAACGGAAGATTCCAAATCTAGCCCATTTACGGCCCATAATGCGGTTTGTTATTGGCCCATGTTTGGCCGACCGATCATACGGCCCGTAGAAGGCCCATTGATGCTACGGCCCATAGAAGGCTCATTGTTTCTACCACCCTTAGAAGTCCCATTGTTTCCATGGCACTTAGGAGGCCCGTGGTAACTATAGTAAATATGTAGCCCATAGTTATTGTGGCCTAGTTTTAAAAAATAGGTTATTGCAGTCACTAGCAAACCGCGGAAAAAGAACTGCACTCACTACAAGCAAACAAATAAACAAGACAACAAGGAAATAAATAAGCAAGCAACTTATGCTAGGCTATCACGGCTATTACACATATTACATCCATTGGGCATCAAAGTTCGCCACCAGTGCAAATATAGGGAACAAAGCCACATATCATATACATCGTTGTCAAAGTTGGCAACCAAAGGCAAATAAACGCCGCAGCAAAACAAGTCCGAACGAAACCACTTCGAAGAGCTCAAGAAACAATATCATGGGTACCCATAATGTCGGGCAAGATGCTTAGCAAGCTTATTAACTTTCTTTTTGGCGCTTAAATCCTCCAGTAGCTTGTTGTTGCACCGTAAAATATGCATATGAATTCTGGGACTTCCTCATCCTTGACTTCCTCGTCAGAAAGACAACCGATTGACGCCTTTGAACTTGAAGTTGAGAATCAAGAAGACGAACTGATTCAGCAATGAAGTTCAAGAGCTTCCGCAAGAGTGGCCAAGAACTCGAACACTACATCAAGACAGGACTTTTGGGTTCTATCACTATCGTCAAGATAGTTTTATCAGCTTTCTTGGAAACCGACAGGGATGTCTCACTATATTGAACCTTATCCGCATTACTTCCTTTACCATTGCATAACGGGGTACTGTTCTCCAATATTTTGTCCGCATTCTAAAAAAGAAACAAGCAGCCACATCACAGGTTTACCATGTTGTATATGAAACTCATTTTGGTAAATCAGTTCAGTAGTAAAGTGGATAGGATACCAGCATGAAACAAACATATATCTATGTACCATGGTCACTTTATGGTCTATATCATTCTAGTTTTTGTTGCCAAATCAAGATAGAGACACAGTTCAAATAATATTTGTTCAAGACAAAGCAGAATAGACAGAATATAAGTGTGGGAAACTATAGAGCAATAACAACACTTCTAATGTGCATGGCATGAGAACATAACTGTTTATTCAATTGAAACTGAAATCAACATAGAGCAAGTTACAACAGCAAACCAGTTAAAGAAACGGGTTTAAAACATACCTGTTGCACCATTGGAGTTTCAATTCCATCCTTGAAATTTGAAAATAGTTGGTATGAGTAAATACAGTGATGCAAGAGGAAAGGAGTATGAACAATAGCTACAGAACCTGACCTGAGAACAATTCTTCTTATCCTTTAAGCGTTGAGTTGGGATTCGGAGTGGTGGTCCTCGTGCTTTGGGCACTGCAGTTCCCTTACTACCTGCCCGTGTTTGGGTGCTCTGTCAACTGGAACTGGGTTACTATCTGCTGGGCTTGGGGTTAGAAGCGGTGTAGCTGGTTCTCTGTCCAACTTGGTAGGGGTACAATCTGCGAGAGTTTGGGTTATGTGTGGTGGGGCTGGTTCTTGGTCAAGTACAACCGTGGTTCTATCTGCATCAACTGGTAGCACTATATTTTCTGAAGACCGTGTTGTTACTCCCTTAGATACTGCCATCACCCTCTCCAATTCAAATGGCTGATAAACAAGAAAAGTAATTGAATGTACAGACATTGTATGATAGACAGGTGCAATGAATAGTGGGGAATAAAAGAGGGCATGAAATAATTCACATTTATGTTGTCTAACCAAACAGGATAGCATGACACGATTTCACATATATGATGGCTTACTAAACAGGATATCATGACACAATTTCACATTATGATGGCTAACTAAAGAAGATGGAAGACATAGTTCAAACTATGATGACTATGTAAACAGGATGACATGATATAACTATATAATGTGTTTATTAAATAGGTTGGCATGCCATAATTCACATACATGTCGCCTATGGAGACATGATAGATATAATTCACGGATAGAATGACATAATTCAACATATGATGATTGTAAACACTAAACAGGATGAGATGATATAACTATATGATGTCTTTATTAAATGGGCTGCCATGCCATAATTCAAATAGATGCTGTGTATGTAAACACGATGGCATGATATAATTCAAATATATGATTTATGTAGTAAGCAAGTAAGCAGATGGCAATCCATATATGATGTAGAAACTAAGCAATGCAATACAACATGCATGACATGGGTAATATAACCCTGCCAAGTTTGAGCATAGACCTCAGGGGGGGAAATAGGACTGGTCATCACCATCGAATCCTCCTCGATGAGCTCTCAAGAATCAGCAAGATGTCTCGCTTCAAAGCAGTAGCATTGTCTGCTCTGAATACCTTGTTTTCACTCTAGATACTTCCATCGCCGCTTCAAATGGTTGATGCACAGTAAGAGTAGTTGAATATACAAACGTTGTCGACAAATGGAATATGTAATACAAAAGAATGATAGCATGATATAATTCACATATATAATGCCTTTGCAACAAGATATCATTGCATAATTCACATATATAATGTCTTGCAACAAGATGGCAGTGCATAATTCACATATATGGTAATTAGACACTAAATAGGTGGCATTCACACAAAGCATGTCTAAACTAATCAAATGACGTAGCAATGCAAGACACCATACGCACGATATGGGCAACATAACCCTGCCATGTTAGAGCATACACCTCGGGGAATAGGACTGGTCATCTGTCTCTGAATCCTCCTCTGAGGAGCTATCCCTAACCAGTGAGATATGCGCTTCATCAGATAGCATAGTCTGCTCTGAAGGCCTTGTTTTCACTCCAGAATTTTCCATCACTGTGTCAAATGGCTAATGCACATGAAGAGTAGTTGAATGTACTAACATTGTTGACAAATGTAATACGTAATGGAAAAAAGAATGGCCTAATATAATTCACATATAAGATGACTGGCTAAGCAGGATGGCATTGCAAAATTCACATATATGATGCCTGGCTAAACAAGATGGCGTTGCATAATTCACATAAAAATGAATAAACTAAACATATAGGATTCGCACAAAGCATGTCTAAACTAAGCAGATGACATATTTGATGGATAAAGTAAGCTATGCAAGGCAACATATGCATGATATAACCAACTTCAGCATGCCAAGTTAGAGCAAAGACCTCAGGGGGTAAATAGGAGTGGTCCTGTCCTTCGGAATCCCCCTCAGAACAGATATCTTCCTCTCATTACAATCCGAAATGGGTGGAGGGGGCTGCCTTTGCGCCTACCATGGAGCGACGTCTGCATGAAATTTTATTGCCACGCAAGGCTCATCTCTTTTTCCCTACATGTTCAGTTCCATTGTGTACAATAACTGACATGCATAGGAATAAAACATAGTGAGATTATGCAAGGAGTGCATGCAGAAATCCAGAGTGATGGTAGCAACCTGTGGATAGACCCAAAACCAATGATAGCAGGCAGATAATGGCTTCAGTTAAAAATATAGATAATGGCTTCTTTACTGTTTGTTTCCCACCCAACATGAAACTCATAGTTGACACCAGAGATTAACCAGATAGTAGATAGATACTATTGATTACGGCCCCGATATGTACCCCACAACCATTTAAAAAACTCAAGTTTGACCATTAGTTTGGAGCTGACTCAGAGTCTAATTGGTGAACAGGACGACAAAATAGCATGTAATATTAAGCGATGCATAACATAAGTAGACACGAAAGAGTACGACCTCTATTGCGGACCCGTGTAGTCCTCGAGGTCATCTGCTCGGTTGATGATGGTAATGCAGATGTCATAGCTGCCCGCGGCGGGGAAGAAGATCTAAGGCGGCGAAAGACAGTCTGGAGGCCGGATCCCTGTTGTGATGGACCCTCCTATCTTTGGAGCAACTAAGCTGGGGTGGACGACGGTGCAGCACGAGCGGGACAAACCACACAAGGTTTTCTTTGACAACTATATGTAAGAGAAGTAATTGTGTAAGGGCTCATTTGAATTGGAGGATTCTAACAATGCATGGATAGTAAATACACAGTAATAGGATAGGAATGCATGTGCAAAATAGAGAATTTAAAAACACAGGATTTCTGCCAATCTGGGTGTTTGTTTCACAAGAATTGGAAGATCACAGGATGCAAAGAAGCATGGTGAGATTAAGTCAAACCACAAGAAAATGTACGGTTATAAGGATAGTATGCTACTATCTCTTAGTCTTGTGCTTCATGAATAGGAATTTGAAAAGGAGGACAAGTGGATATTAAAATTCCTACGGTTTTTCTTTCAAGGATACACTAAAGGAACAAATCCTACATTTTTCCTTTACTCCATTCCTTTGAACCAAATGCATGAATAGTAGTACCATAGGAAACTTTCCAATTCCTATGTTTTCCTTCACTTTTCCTTTCAAGCACTGGCGATTCTAGTAGGCAGGCTTGAGCAAGGAAAAGCCTACACTCAAAAGATGTTTTTGTGCTACTTCCACTACTTTGGACCCATGCCACTGCCCTACTAGCTCAACTCCCAGGCCCATTGACAAATGCATAGCTCAAACTCGCAGAAAGATAAATAATGATGGCGTTCAAGAGAGTCCATCACGGATAGCTAAGTTGCCTGGTACCTCACTACTTGTCATATAGTAGGAGAAACTAATCGTATTTCACGTTACTATGTGTGCTCAGTGGACAATATATATAACATGTAGAGTAAAAAAGAGATGCAGCAAGTGTACAACCTCTTTGGCGAAGCCATGTCGATCTCAGCGTGATTGGGTTGGTCGGTGAGGATGATCCGCCTGACTTGGTTGTCGTGGGAGGGGAAAAAGATCTTAGGCATCTTGAGATGGAGCCCGGGGTACTGCTCCGATGTGATGGAGGGTTTCATCGTTGGAGCAGCTTCGGTGAGTTGTACGATGCCGAGGCTAAAGCAAGACAAGAGAGACAACATTAACCTGAGTGGAATTCTAATAGCATCTCCAATAGATGACGTAAAATACATAACCACAAAGTGCTAGATGTAAAATACATCGGCCGCTCATCTCTGAACTTAACTGTTGAAACTAAATTTAACTGTCGAAACTGAACTTAACTATCGGAACTGAATTTTGTTGTCGAAACTGAATTTTATTATCGAAACTGAACGCACTAGTCGCAGAAAAGCAGTCGCAGCAACACGTGCGAGAGCCGGGGCAGCTAGTCGTGTAGCAGCATCAGTCGACTGACACCACCGGCCAAACGGCCGCACCGCCCGCCCTGAAACCACTCCCCACTGTCGGTCCGCCGCCGCCTGGGCCATCACTCTAGCCCCCCATGCCGAGCTTTTTCTCCGGCAATCCCCACGCCACTGCCCCACCACCGCCAGCGACCACCGCCCCCATCCTAAACCCTAAGATAGATAGTGGGGTACCTCTCCAGCGAGCCCCCCTCCCCGTCGCGACTGGTTCTTCCTTAACTCCGGCGAGCCCCCCCCCCCCCACCCACCCACCCACCCCTTGAAAATCGACTGACCCAAAAGTCGATTCAGTCGACTGAAGTGTAGCCAAATCGGAGCAGCATCACAAGCAAGAGCGAGAGCAGCAGCACGAGCAAGAGCAAGTGCAAGTGCAATAGCAAGAGCAGACCAGGCAGGGGACCGAGAGCAAGAGCAGAGCAACACCTACTGATGTGGACATCGCCGCCGAGGGAGCGACGACGTGGAGGAAGTGGCCGGCGACGCTGTCGTGGATGGAACCGCGCCATGTCGGCTTGGGACAGAGCCGGCAGCACCGTGAGATCGAATCAAGAAGAAAATGCAGCGACTAGTGTACAACCTCTTTGGTGGCGCCGGTTAGGCCTCGGCTTCATCCGACGAAACGGTGATGATGCTGCTCTTCCGGTGGTGCAGGTGAAGACGGTGGTGTGGGAATGGAGGTGTCACAAAAGATGAGGGGAACGTCAGGGCAGCTACTTGGAGGTGGAGGACAAGGTGGCTGAACCGGCGGGACGACAAGATCGACGAAGGATCCTCATCCGGTACGATGGATGAGGGACGTCGAGGTGTTGATGTGGACGACAACGTCGGGGAAGAGGCTCCGATGGCGGACGGAGGAGGGTGTGGGGCTTCGCAGGTTTTCGTGGCCTCGGTGTACGAATGGGTGTGCTGATGGGATGGGAGTGGGGAACCATGGCTTAGGGACGCGCTTGTCCGAAATGTGGGGTAAGTTACGGAAGTACCCCCACCGATTTGTGCTAGGCTGTTCATTCGATTCAGGGGTATCACGGGCATTTTGAGTGTCGGGATTTCACAGGAGGTGGGAGTTTTCGCGCGCGTTATAATTTTGGGATAGCAAGGCGGGGGTTGAGATGGAGGGAGTTTTCGGAGCACAACGAGACAAAGATATATCTTAAATATTTCAGGGTAACAAGGTGCGGGTTGAAATTTCCGGACAAACGTGTACTTAACCAAATCAATTCGCACTTCCATCGACGAAAAAACAAAAATAAATCAGTTCGCACCACACAAGAGAGTCTAGTCCCGTGTACTGTACCAAATCAATTCGCACTACAAATGCCATTCAAAACTTTGAATTAATGTTATGTTCAATTAAAATATTTCGCTACGTGTATAATGCATGCAACTTGCTACTCAAATGAACGTTTTAGTGCATTCCAAACGTATATACTACCGCTTCCATATGAACTAAATTTGAATTCATTTCTCTATTTGAATAAGATCTACAATAATGATTGTTGTGAAGTCAAACCATTTGAATTCGTTTCTCTATTTTATAAGATCTACAATCATCATTATTGTCAAGTTAAACCACCGTTTGTGTATTATCTTCACAGCACACCACATGATTAATGTCGAGTTAGATATGAACTATGTGTACTATATGAACTCGAACTCGATTTTTTGAATCCACTTTATGTTGATTTCAAATCACAGTACATTTCAAGCTCTAGCTAGATCTTCATAATCTAAACCATGTCTCATATGTATAATGTGTTTATCACATAATGTATGGTGCCCCGCCCCCTACTCCTACAAGTATTTAGATGTGAGTTGCAAACGCCACACATTACCACAAATTCAAATAAAATGTGAGATTGTTCGATATATAGTATTGTTTAGATTGTTCGATATTTAGTTGTAAGTTGAAAACGCCACACATTATCACAAATTCAAATAAAATGTGAGATTGTTCGATGTATAGTATGGTTTAGATTGTTCGACATTTAGCTGTGAGTTGCAAACGCCATGCATTACCACGTTATGGTATAACATGTGCAAAACCACAGCACACGTATCACCGCTATATTCATGCATGCATATGTTTATAACACTATGATCTCCTATTAAAATATATGAATCCACTTTCATATCAAATTATCATCTTTGTTAGTCTCTTACACCCACACAATCCTCTAACCTTTGTAGCTAGCACTACCTTTCTCTCGTGCATGCACACGCCCTCCTCGCCCTCCCCTCCCTCAGCATTCTATCCATCACGCACATTCATTTTTTTTCTTTAGGTCGTTCTCCCACCGTCTCCACAACACACCGATCGATAAACCTCTCTAGCGATGTCTGCCTACAACATACACACGCACCTTCCATCTCCTCCTTTCTGTGTCCATACCTCGTGTCTCTCATACGGTCCCATACACGTGTAAACTCTTGCCCCTCTTTTCATCGATCTCACAATCGCACACTCCTCCCCCTATCTAGCTAGTAGCTCGGCCTCTCGCCCCACCTCCTAGCTCCATTCTCTCTGTCTATCCGTCTCGCTGGGCCTTATTTGCCTCTAACAAATGGATGTACACCGACCGATCTCCCGCTATACATATAGCTAGCTAGGTCCTTATAACTCGTTTTTTTTCACACGTCGATCGATCTACCTCATTAGTTATGTCTCTCCCTTCCTCCGACAAACAACAATTGATCTACCAATCTAGTTAGGTTTGCTTACCAAACACATGGTTCCCCTTCATCATACATGCATGCGTCACGACACATCTATCATGCACAGGCACACATAAAAACACATCCCCACTCTTATTGATAATATTTCAGTTCTACCCTCAGTTTGTCTAGTAGGCCTCTCCCACCATCTTCGAGAAGCAACTCCATCACCCATCCAGCCTCTACCTCTCCTCCTCTCTCTCTCTCTCTCTCTCTCTCTCTCTCTCTCTCTCTCTCTCTCTCTCTCTCTCTCTCTCTGTCCCAACCTATTTCCCATCCTTCAGTTATGTATGGATGTCGACTGATCTCCCTCAAGACATAGTTTGGTCTCTCCTTCTCAACACATATATGAGTAGTTCTACCTCTGTAGTTAGGCCTCTGCCTCCCCCTCCTCCCTGTAACGCCCCGGATTCGATGCGCCAGGTGTTTGCCAGTTATTCGCCGTCATTGCCGTGTCATTTTCTTGCGTGTTGCACTTTTCCATGTCATCATATGCATTTCATACCATGTCATCATGTGCATCGCATTGGCATACGTGTTCGTCTCATGCATCCGAGCACTTTCCCCGTTGTCCGTTTTGCAATCCGGCACTCCTATGTCTCCCGGCGCCCCCTTTTACCTCTTTTCGTGTGCGGGTGTTAAACTTTCTCGGAATGGACCGAGTCTTGCCAAGCGGCCTTGGTATAGCACCGGTAGACCGCCAGTCAAGTTTCGTGCCATTTGGAGTTCGTTTGGTACTCCAACGGTTAACTGGGTAACCGTAAAGCCCCTCTCTCTTTGCAGCCCTACACCCCTTCCAAAGTGGCCCAAACCCCAGCAAACTCCCCTCCATGCTCTCGGTCGTTCGATCACGATCGTGTGGGCGAAAACCACACCCCATTTGGACTCTCCTAGCTCCCTCTACCTATAAATATGCCCTCTCCCCCGAAATTCGCGGTCAAAATCCCCCCGAAACCCTAATTTTTCCTCCACGCCGCCGGACGCGTCCGCCCGCGCCGGACACGTCCGCCCGCCACGCGGCCAATCCCTCGCCACCACGGCGCGCTGGCCGCCCGCTGCCCGCAGCGGGCCTCGGCTCGCGTCCGCCGCCGCCATCCGCCTCCCGCTCCAGCCCGCCGCTGCGACCTCGTCGTTGCCGCCCCGCCCCGCGCGCTCGCCGCCCGCCGCCCGCCCTGCCTGTTCGGCCCCACTGGCGCGCCATGGCCGCCGCCCGCCAGCGTCTCCTCGCCGTCCCGGCGCGCCGCACGGAGCTCGCTGGAGCTCGGCGCCGCAGCCTCCGTCCGCGCGCCCCTCTCTCCTCACCGGATCAGCCTCGCCCGGCTCGTCGCCGCCCAGCCGCCATCGCCGAGCCGCCTCCACTCGCCGGAGTTGGGGTGGATCAGATCCACCGGTCCCGGGAACCAAACGCCCCGGATCCGTCCCGATCCACTCCATCCCGTTCCTCCTCGTCCCGTTTTCGGAGGGTAAAAAATCCACTAAAGTCCTTTTCCTGTCATATTTTCATGCCATATTCATCATGCCTTATCTCTGCATTCGTAGCTCCGTTTTGTGCGTGTAATATTTCAAATTGTTTGTCTCAACGAGTACATCATTTAATTCCATTGCATCATGTTCATTTGAGCTCATTTTGGTGCCTGAATCATCGTTGCAAGAGTGCTATGTGATGTTAATCTGCTGAAACTGTTATAACTTGGTGATTTGTCATTTTTGTTGCATTTGATGTGTGCACCCTATGAGCATGAGCTCTACATGTGTTTTTTAATATGCCATGCCATCTTTACAGGGGTGTATGCCATGTATTTTGGTGATCTCTGTGGTGACTAGCACAAGCATGCAAACTAGGCTTCATGATGTTGCTGATTTCAGCCCCTGTTCTGCTGATATTTTTATGCCATGTAAACTTGATGCTACCGAGAGATCCATGCTTATTTTGAGATACTTCAGTAAGGATGTTTTGAACATATGGTTATGCTCTATCCATCCATGCCCTTGTTTGCAATTATGGAGTGTCATAGCTTGAGTCAATCAAGCTCTACTTTTTCTATAAAATGTATCCTGGCAGGTTGTTTACATGTTATTCAATTTTGCCAAGGTTGTTGTAGTTGATCCGTGTATGCTATGATGTCGTTCTTGCCATATATAGCTTCTATGCCATGTCTTCTTACTGTGAGTTGCCTTGCCATGCCATATATTGCTCTGTGGTGAGTGGTTCAAGCTCACCAACATGCCTACTTATTGTTGTTCCTGCCATGCTCCAGTTTTTCACCAAGTCTGAATCTGTTTATGTTTTTGCTATGTTCACATGCTTGCAATTGTATTTTCTGATCCCTTTTGGCTCATGGTCACTAAGGGACTTTTGTTATATGCTTTGAGTAGATTCATGCCATGCTCTAGTTTGATATGATAGCTTGCTGTAACATGTTGTTTGATAGCTCTAAACATTGCAACCTGATGTTATTTCCTGTTAAGTCTGAAACTGTTATTATTTGCAATCTTGCCATGTGTGTTTGAGCATGTTCTATTGATTTCTGGAGATAGCTCAGTGTTCATGTTTTGTCATGATTTACCTGTACATCATGCCCATGCCTTTTGTTTTCACGTTGAGATGCTATAGCATGTTGTTTTGGTGCTTGTAATATGCCTAGTTGCTGTTTTGGACAGATTGTTGCTATAACTTGTTTCATGTGTATGTGTTGAACCGTTGCTCCGTTTTGAGTGTGCTCTATATGAAACTTGCTTGATTTCGCATGTAGCTTCATATTATCATGTTGCATCCTTGTTTTGAGGTGTTTGCTTGATGTTTATATGCATTTTGCATCAATGCCTTGTTTAACTTGTTTTGCTCATATCTTGTAGGCCGTAGCTCCGAATCTAATGAACTTTATATGTAACTTGACTAGAATTTCGTGTAGATCATTGTGGTGCATCTTAACTTGCTGTTTAAAAACTTGAACATAAGGTTTATTCAGATCTGGACCAATTTCGAAATTTGCATATGAGGACTTACCGGAATTGTTATATGTTGTTTCCGGCCTCATTTAAACTTGCTTTCATGTGTTGTTCTTGGTTGCATCATCTCTTGCCATTAGTAGCTTCATGTAGTCTTGTCATGCATCATGCTTGGTTGAGCATCATGTCTTGTTCATGTGTTGTGTGTTTACTATGTTGTGTGCTTCTTCTTGTTAGTGCTTGTTTCGTTGCGATCGTGAGGATTCGTTCGTCTACGCTTGGTTCGGCTTCATCCGTTCGTCTTCTTCATGGACTCGTTCTTCTTCCTTGCGGGATTTCAGGCAAGATGACCGCTACCCTAGATCTCACTACTATCATTGCTATGCTAGCTGCTTCGTTCTATCGCTATGATGCACTACCTATTACCTGTTTATCAAGCTTCCCAAATTGCCATGAACCTCTAACCTTTTGTCACCCTTCCTAGAAAACCGCTACTTGGCTATGTTACCGCTTTGCTCAGCCCCTCTTATAGCGTTGTTAGTTGCAGGTGAAGATGAAGTTTGTTCCTTGTTGGAACATGGAGATGTTGTTCCTTGTTGGAACATGTTTACTTGTTGGGATATCACAATATATCTTATTTAATTAATGCATCTATATACTTGGTAAAGGGTGGAAGGCTCGGCCTTATGCCTGGTGTTTTGTTCCACTCTTGCCGCCCTAGTTTCCGTCATATCGGTATTATGTTCCCGGATTTTGCGTCCCTAACGCGGTCGGGTGATTTATGGGACCCCCTTGACAGTTCGCTTTGAATAAGACTCGTCCAGCAAGGCCCAACCTTGGTTTTACCATTTGCCTCACCACCACCTACTTTCCCTTGGGAGTAATTAACCCAAGGGTCATCTTTATTCAGCCCCCCGGGCCAATGCTTGTCTAAGTGTTGGTCCAAACCAGAGCCACTTGTGGTGCCGCCCCTAGGCAACTTGGGGTATCGTCGGCTGCCGTACGTAGTGTTCATCCGGTGTTGCCCTGAGAACGAGATATGTGCAGCTCTTATCGGGATTGTCGGCGCATCGGGCGGTTTTGCTAGTCTTGTTTTATTGCTATCGAAATGTCTTGTAGCCGGGATTCCGAGACTGATCGGGTCTTCCCGAGGAGAAGGAATATCCTTCGTTGATCGCGAGAGCTTATCATGGGCTAAGTTGGGACACCCCTGCAGGGTATAAACTTTCGAGAGTCGTGCCCGCGGTTATGTGGCATATGGGAATTTGTTAATATCCGGTTGTAGTAAACTTGAAGAAAACTATTCTAAAATACACCAACCGTGTGCGTAACCGTGAGTGTCTCTTTTCGGGGTTGATCGAGAGGAGAACACGGTTTCTGGGTTATGTCTAACGTAAGTAGGAGTTCAGGATCACTTCTTGATCATTACTAGTTGACGACCGTTCCTTCGTTTCTCTTCTCGCTCTCATTTGCGTATGTTAGCCACCATATATGCTTAGTCGCTGCTGCAACCTCACCACTTTACCCCTTCCTTTCCCATTAAGCTTTGCTAGTCTTGATACCCATGGTAATGGGATTGCTGAGTCCTCATGGCTCACAGATTACTACAACAACAGTTGCAGGTATAGGTTGTGCGATGATCTTGACATGAGAGCGATGTTTGCTTGTATTGGAGTTCTTCTTCTGCTTCTTCTTCGATCAGGAGATAGGTTCCAGGTCGGCAGCCTGGGCTAGTAGGGTGGATATTGTTTGAGTTTCTGTTTATGTTCCATCTGTAGTCGGATGTTGATCTCTTGTATATGATGTTGATGTATTCTTGTGGCATTTGTGCCTTATGTATGTATCCCCATCTATTATGTAATGTTGATGTAATGATATCCACCTTGCAAAAGCGTCTTCAAGATGCGCTTCTATCCTTGGTGGGACCTTCGAGTTCCTTTTGGATAGGGTCGCATCTTGGGCGTGACACTCCCCCCACACGCACTGATACATCGAGCACTCTAGTTATGTCTCCCTACGACACACAAACTTGCCCTGCGCCCTCTGATGTTCCGGTAGGTAAGTCGCCCTATATCTTTGACTTGCACACACACAATTTCGATGGCTCTCTTCATCGGTCTCGCATCCACCCACTTGATCCTCTCTTCGACTCTATCGATATCTATGACCCGTCCCTCTCTTCTCGTGGATCGCCCCCTCTATATATGATATCGATAGGCCTCTATTTCACACACATTGCATGTGTCTAATTTTTGTTTGAGATGTCATCGACACATGTTCCCACAAATACATTCAAGAAATCACCCCCCCAAACAAAAAACACTCACGAACGCACACGCCATCTGTCTAGGTTTGTATCTCTCTCACACACACCCACGTAGGTGGGGGACGTGCACGAAGAGAAGAGGTGCACGCACGGCACACGTACTCCCGTCTCTTTCCCAACCACACACACGCGGGTACACGGTGGAGCTCATTTCTGTACGGAAAGGCAGCCCACATGGTAATTTGACACGTGTAGTGGTTGTCCACTTGATGGAGGATCGTCTACCATGGGTGAACAAACAAATTGCGACTTGACGCGTTTTGTTAAAAAAGAGGCAAACCATGTGGGGCCTACCTTAGAGGCAATGCTCTATACACTCGAGATGCTCTGTGCGTATTACTTTTGATGTGTCCCATCAACTCGCAGAATGAGGAGAAGCTTGCTTAGTAGGCCATCTCCCCCGCCCACGGGCGCGGTGGCTTGCAGGACGAGGTGAAGCTTGTTTACTATGCCTTACACCCGCTCCCTCGCCCACGCGCGCGGTGGCTCGCAGGACGAGGAGAAAATTTTACTACTCCCTCTGTTTACTCCTCTTCCCTACCTTAGTTAGAGAGATTATCATATAGTTTGGAATATATGTCCTTTGTATATTTCAATATGAACTACTAGTACATACTCCAAACACTGATGTATATAGACGTATTTTAGAGTGTACATTCACTCATTTTGCTTCGTATGTAGTCAATATTGAAACCGGCGTAATAGTACGCACTCTCCCTCGCCCCTTGACCATCGCCCACGTGGTCGACGTGCAGCAATTCATTCGGTCTCATATAGCCAGAACGATATATACTGCATTACCATTATTGCTCGACTTCCCGAAGAGGCGAAGAGCCAATCGCAAGGTTAATATTTTGGAGATGCCAAGCGCAAGGTTTATAGGAGAACGAGTAGTAGTAGTACTAGTAGTCCGTACTAGTGGTACGTACTGTACGAGGAAGAAGGCAACAAGATGTATGTTTTGCGTGACAGTCTCTTCTTATAGGACGTGCTAGACCTAGTGGACCTCATTGTTGCAATGGGACTACTCCCTATCATAGATGGCTCGATTCAGAGTGGTGGGTAGCGGGCATAATTCGGAGCTGCTTAGTCTTAAACCCCATGAAGAAGTCCCGTCGAAAGGAATAGCCATCCTCGACACGTGCACCTATGTAAAATGAGTAAATGAGACAAAAGAGAAAGAGACAAAGTAAAAAAATCACCAGCCTTAGATCCAGCCCTATTGTATCAGTCAATGATATTTCTACGTCGTGATTGACATGGCTATATTATTAACCATGCTACAGAGGTAGAAGCGGATTTTTATTTATTCACGGAGGTAGCAGAGGATGGATATTCAATGAGGAGTGAAATGATGGTTGCTTCCTCGGTCAAACATATAGAAAGGTGGGCCTCGTGATTTCACGGCTTATTAGTCATTATTACTGCCTATACTCTTTGCCCATATATAATAACCGCCTGGTAGTACAGTAGTGGGCTATACTTTTAATAACCATGGTCGAAGAGAAGAGGTGCACGCACCATGCACGTAGTGTACTAGTAGCACTCTTTGCATCTTTTGCGTCTTCCCCAACCACACACGTGACACGGTGGAGCTCATTTCTATAAGATGATGCAGCCCACGTGATAATTTGACGCGTCTAGTAGTAGTTACTCACTTATGAGTAAAGGAGGGTCGGGAACCATGCATGAACGGTGTCGCGTCATTTATAAATAAAGTTTTTTTCTTCAGTGGCACGTACACAATATATATAAGTTTATATGGAGAGAAAAGGAAACCGCTCCACTATATACAACACAACCAGGACGAGCCTACACGGTTGCTTGCTGGGGTTGCTCTCTTCACACTCTCTCACACAAAACGACTGTGGCCACATCTCTAACATCCTGGCGGATCATGTCCGCTGGGGGAAGGGGTGGGTGCTTAGTGCAGATGTGGTCGCCGTCGCCGACGGTGCAAACCCACTGTCGGCACGTCCCGATCAGGGGTCCCGCCGTTCTCTCTCACAAAGCCAGTGAGGTTGCCTTCGTCCCTTGCTCACTGTCGTGATGTGGGCAGTTGCCGCCTCTCGCCGCCCTCCTCTAGGTTGAGCTAGGTCCTGACATCCCTCAGGTACAACTTCCTTTACAGCTAGCTTGCACCACTGCTCCAGCTGCCCACATCACTCCATGTGGATAGTTCTCTACTTCTTTGCCCCGCACATACTTATATTGGCCTCTACGTACTGTATTTGTGATGAGTTTATGTCTCATCAACTAGTCCCAGTAATCTTATTCTAACCATGCTTCTTCAATTTCTTTGCCACAGGGATGCTCATCTCGATTTTGGTGAAACTGCACAAAATGATCCGATGGTCAAAGGGTTGCAAACTTCATTTCTTCGGAAGCGCCAATGTTGCCAGCAAATTAATTCCTAGTTAGGGTTTATGGTTCAAGGGCTAGGGACTACATGGATCCTTTTTTCTTTAGCTTTCTCTGTTCCAAAATAAGTGTCAACTTTAGTAGTAGTACAACTTTGTATAAAGTTTGCATAAAGTTGAGACACTTATTTTGGAATGGAGGGAGTACATATTGGCTATGATCTGTCAATCATTGAGATGCAATAGCATGTGTGTTAGTCTCCTTTGTATTTGATGAAATGTTACAACGGGCAACCTTGGACGCAAGGTACATGAAACAGAAGCTGGAAGCTTCATAGCATTTTACAAATTTATCTCGCTGAGAAATTACAGTACGATGTAAAGAGTTAGGTGTGGCACGATGTCCAAAAAATATGGTGATAGTGTGAGATGGGCTATCTAATCACTGAGCCTGCATGCTTCCACTGCTTTCGCACTTCTCGCTGTAAGAATGGAGAAAATTGTACTCCCTCCGTTCCAAAATATAAGTCTTTTTAGAGATTTCAACAAGTGACTACACACGGAGCGAAATAAGTGAATCTATACTCTAAAATATGTCTACATACATCTATATGTTGTAGTCCATTTGAAATCTCTAAAAAGACTTATATTTAGGAATGGAGGGAGTAATCTAGTAGTACCTCCTTTCGCCGAAAGCATGGGACATCCAGCAGTCGTACCACCTCAGTAATAATGACCAATGAGCCGTCAAATCACATAGACCCAACAGTAAGTTGGACGGACGAAGTAACCATTGTCGGTGTCAAAACCGGCGGATCTCGGGTAGGGGGTCCCGATCTGTGCATCTTAGGCTGATGGTAACAGGAAGCGAGGGACACAGATGTTTACCCAGGTTCGGGCCCTCTCGATGGAGGTAAAACCATACTTCCTGCTTGATTAATATTGAAGGTATGGGTAGTACAAGAGTAGATCTACCACGAGATCGTAGAGGCTAGACTCTAGAAGCTAGCCTATGATGGTATGATTGTGATTGTGATCGGCCTTCTAAGGACCAACCTCTCTGGTTTATATAGACACCGGAGAGGGCTAGGGTTTACATGGAGTCGGTTACAAGGAAGGAAATATAATCCAGGACTCCCTCAGTAGCCCCTGAACCAAGCTTCAATGACAATGAGTCCGGGGCGCAGTCTTGTCTTCGGCATTGCAGGGCGGGTTCCATCTCCGAATATTCCAAAGTACCTGTTACGGCAAATAGTGTCCGGAACTCCATCAATGTTGTACTCCTTGGCTTCAGTGCCTCAATAATGACCATCTCCACGTGTCGAACGAATGGGAGGAGCCGAGGTGTTTTTCGCATTTACCACCCTCAATCTTTTGGGCTGACCGCCTATTTGAAGATTCGGGGATTCTCATATCCAAACCTCACTCTTCCCCCTCGAGCAAGCATCCAACAGAGCGCTCTGGAAAAACCATTCCCACATGGCCGGTCGTCAGAGCTCTTCTGCTCGCTCTCCTCGCTCCAAGCCAGGGGACTAGGAAGAGTGTTCAGTTCCCCATAGCCGTTTGGTTGAGTTACAAATCCAAGGGTTTCTTCCACCAGCATTCATTGTCCCTGTCCGAGCCGGAATAGCCATCTATAATGGCGGGGAGCAAGCGGAGAGATCTCCGAATCCGTCTCTAGAGGAGCTGATATACCTCATCCCGCATCTGCTAAGGGGCGTCGGGTTTCCTATCCACCCGTTCCTTCACGGGCTCCTGGAGTTCTACGGCCCCCAGTTACACAATCTTACCCCTGCCTCTATACTACATATAGCAGGGTACGCTGCCTTTATGAGCTATTTTTAGGCTGCGAGCCTCACTTCGGGTTATGGAAGAAGTTGTTCTGCCTTGTCCCCCGCAACCAGGGAGAATCCCTATGTTAGGTGGGCGGGGCCGAAGTATGGCGCATTGCCGAGACCGGATCCCTTTCCGGCACTCCCAAGAAGGCACCAGAGAACTGGCCTTCCGAGTGGTTCTACATTGACGATGTTCCCCTTCCGGATCCAGTCCGGACAGGTCTCCCCCAGTTCAGTAACGCCCCGCCGAGGGCACGTCTAAGATGGCGCCCCCGAGGCCCCCAAGAGGAGGATACCAGGGAAATATATTACCTGATGAGCAGGATAAAGTTACTGGCCAACTCCGGACTGACGACAGTCGAGGTTATGGCAATATGCATATACGGGAGTGCAACCACTTGAAGATCGGGGAAGCCCATGTGGCACTTCAACAGGGAAGATGATGCCACCCGCTGTGGCCGTAAGGGTCCGGACTCCGCCACTGCTATGGCAAGGATATTGTCCAATTTATACAAAGGCGAAGAGGAGGAATTCCTTCACGTCAAACCGCGAGATGGATTCTCCATGTACAACCCTCCGAACTGGGTAATTTGTCATTCCTTTCCCTACGTCACCTATTGTGGTGTTCTTCGCTAAGATCATCTGCCTCGACATTTCCGGGCAGGAACTGAGGAGGGTCGTAGAAGGAATCTCCAGCCCCTCCCCGCAGCCAGAGGACCCCGGAAGGGCCCTAGATCCAGGTCTCGAAGAAGATCCAGATATTACCGTGGAGCTCGTCAATGGGATATTTTATCAAGCGAGCTGCGATGGCGCCTCAGTGGCCATTACTGCCAACTATCCCAGACCACTTCCTACGTCGCGCGTAACCCAAGTCGAAAAACCCTATCCTCCGAAGAGGACTCCCTTCAGACGTCATGCCTTACCCTTGAAGTGTCGTGTTTTTGCAGAGACGACGGTCGGAGCGTGGGGCCGAGCCCCTAGGGACTCATCGGCCAAGGGCGTCCGGATCGGGCAGGCTCAAGAGGAAGGCGGTAAGGGTCGACTCGCCGCTACAGAGGTAAGGCAAAAACTTGTGCTTTGATTATGGTATTCTGAAGTATGACAATACCCTTTGTGTCCTGGAAGGAAGAGGAGCAGCCGGACTATATCCGGGGATCCTGCCAACCACGCCTCCACCAGCCGGATTCCAGAACCGGCTTCGAGAGCAGAGGCGGGAGCGGGGCCGATGACGCATAGTTCTCCAACAGAGAATGCGGATATGCTCTCAGCCACGAATTTCGAAGTAGAGAGTGCTATGAATCACCGGCGCCGACGGGCCGTACTTCGGAACAACATCTTTTCCGAAGAGGAATTTAACGCCTTCAATTCGGGAGACGCATACATCCGAGCTGCTCAAGGCGGGCTTGCCCAAGTGACGGACCAGTATACCAAAGATATACGGGTAAGAAAATTTGATAAGCATGTGTAGCAGTAGCCCCAGAGACTTGAAATGGTTGGAACAACTGTTTTAAGGATCAATTTATGCACAGGTCCTTGTAGATAAGAATGAGCAATTGTCTCGGGAGCTGGAGGAATGCAAGGCCGAACTGAGGGCCGCAGTTGCCAAGCTAGAGGAATCCCAAAAGCCCTCCTCTCGTAACAGCTTGTCATAATTGTACGTAAGGCGCCTGACCAAGAATGGCTGATATGACAAGTCCAACAGAAAATTCTGCAGACAATCCCGGGGTGAATCCGGAGGACGTAAGAGAGGACACATCGCATCTCAAAAGGCAGCTGGAGGCTGGCGAGCGCATTCTTATGCGAGTTAGGCAGGAGAAGAACAATCTTCAAAATGCCAACGTCCAGCTAGATGTGGAGATAAAAGATCTCCGCGCTCAGCTGGCGGACTCCATGAAGGAGAACAAAAGGCTTCAACATGGCATTTATGGTAAGTGCCTAGACGAACTGTAGTATAGTTCGGCGAGGAAGTATATTGAAAGAATTTTGCTTGCAGGAATGTTATCGGGTCGCCCTGGGGAGGAGATGCCCTCATCTGCAAGTGATTTACTGCAAGACCTTTCGCAACTGCACGAGTGAGCTCAGCAAGTGATGCAGGGTGTAGCTCAGGCTTTGTGGCCATCAAGCTTGCTACCGAATGGCATGGGGGAGCTCGTGGATATGCTTCAAGGTGCACGGCGGCGCTTCCGACTGTGGAAGATGTCCGCTTGCCGGCAAGGCGCAAGAGAAGCCTGGGCTATGGTGAAGACGCGCTACACCAAGCTGGACCCGAACCATATGGCTGAAGTAGGACCGGCGGGGCCCGATGGGCAAGAAATTCCCGTGAGTCTGGTATATGACCAAGTAGCGTTAGCCACTAAGTATTCTCAACAGGATTGTAAGCTAGATAGCCTGTTGGATGGTATAGAGGAGGAATATAGTCAGTCTAAATGACTGTGTAATTTAATGGACATAATTAGCCCCTAGCCGGATTAAAATCATTTGTCATGGCGGACCTTTTCGCTTCAGCCCCCGGATCCTACAGTCCGGGGTGTGTCCGTGTCGGATTTCGGGTTCCGGCAGACCCTTAAGGTTTGAACTTTGGGGTGCGCGCGGAGATCCAACCCTCCACCGTCTCGTACCTCGCCGAATCGCAGGGACCTAAACTACTAACAAGAACAGCACAAGAGACGCAAGATTTGTACTGGTTCGGGCCACCATCGTGGGGTAATACCCTACTCCAGTGTGTGGTGTGTGGATTGCCTCTTGGGCTGATGAGGAACAGTACAGGGAAGAACAGCCTCGCGAGGGTCTGTTCTTGGTGGGAGCAATGAACTACTGAGTGGTGTCCCGTCGCTCTAGCTTGAGGATCGGGTCTCTATCTCTCTCTAGATTCTGAATGGCGGATCCCCCGTCCCCCTCCTATGGTGGCTAGCTCTACTTATATAGACGAAGGCCCTGGGCCTCTTCCCAAATATTGAGCGGGAGGGGTGCCAACAATTGGCCATTTTGAATGGGAACAGCAGGTACACTTATCCTGACTAAAGTTGGTCCTCGCCTGCCAAAGGCTCTGGTGATGACGCCTGCTTGGGCTCCACGATGATCGCATTCCAGCCGTTGGGGCTGGTCTTGGTCTCGTTAATCAAACGGATGCCTTTGCTTGATGATCTTGCTGCGCTTGCTCCTTTGCACCAAAGAGGAAAGGAGGACGCTGCAGCAGCTGGGCGCCGACCGGGCGCCCTTGGTCGTCATGGCTTACGTCATGGGCACCTCGCGAGGTACCCTGCCTTGAACTCTCCGCCTCCTCATGAGCCAGCCTGACGAGGCCGCGCCTGAGGAAGCTCCTTGTCGTCCGCCCCGTGAGGCTTGGCCCCTCGCGAGGGTCTTGAGTTTGCATTGATGAAGATGGGCTGTCTCGGGCCTCCTTTGAGCCACGCCGCAGGCCGCAGGCAGGCAAGTCTGGGGACCCCCATTCCCAGAACGCCGACAGTAGCCCCCGGGCCCATGGCGCGCCCGAACTTGACCGGGCAGAGAGGCGAAAGGGAAAGTGCGAAGCGTCGAGGGCCCTAACAGCCTGCGGCCTCGAGCGACGCGTGGCGGTTGATTGGACGTGGGCGGCACTGTTCCCCCACGCCTCCTTATTTCGTGCCTTGCTAGGCGGACACGCTGCTGCACACATCTGTTCTCCTCCCTGCTGCTTGTGCGCTCCTGTCCTTCCCTCTCTAACTCCAGCTTCCATTTCCAATCCAATCTCAAATCCCCCCTTCCCCCTTTCGATCGCCATGGCTCCGACGAAGAAGGGGAAAGGGAAGAAACCTGCGCCTTCGCCTTGCTCGCTGCCGCCGGTGGCCTCCGCTGTCGACCCGTCGATCATACTCAATCTGGAGGGCTTGGGCAAGGACAGTTCGGCTCTGGCCACCTCCTTCAACGAATGCGGGAGGACGACGGCCTAGCCCGCGTCCCACTTCACCATCGACAGGATAGTCACCGAGGTCCGGTATTTCGCTGACGCCCTGTGGGCGGGACTGGTTCTCCCCTTCTCTGATTTCTTCAATGATGTGCTTTCCCACTATCAGATCCACATGATGCATCTGGGTCCTGAGTCCATTACTCTCCTCTCGGTCTTCGCTTTTGTTTGTGAGGCAATGATGGGCATCCTTCCCTCGGTTGCCTTGCTGCGCCACTTCTTCTCTCTGCGCCTTGTTGACCCCACTCAATGCTCGGCGTGCGTGAGCTTCGTCGCCGCGCCCGAGACAGCGGCCTCAGGTATTGAGTTCAGCATGCATCCGCCCGCGGCTGAGTTCCGCGAGAGGTGGCTGTACGTGGATGTGGGGGTGCCCAGCCCCCTGCTATCTGAGCCGACCTCGCCTGCTGTCCCCAATTCAGGCTGGGGCCAGGAGACGCTTCGAGCCCTCGGCTCATCTTTGTTTAAGCGCCGTCAGGCGTTCTCGAGGTCGCTTGATGTGACAGCGCCCAAGGTGGTGAAGGAGTTCTGCTGCGCGCATTGCTCCTCTCCAGCGCCATTCCCATTGGATGTGGGCCTTCAGCTGGCCTGGCGATCATATGAGGCTCCAGGAAGAAGACCTGACACCTGAAGCGCTAAGGAAAGTGCTCCTGGTCCTGACTGGCGATCCTAATCCCGGTGGCATCCGGCAGGAAGGGGCCTTGTTGTACCTCTGCCGGAACAGGGGTGATTTGGTGAACCAGATGCCTATCTTCGATGAATGGGGCTGCGCCCCGCTAGTCTCCAGGGGCCTCGCGAGAATCCAGTGGTGGTGACAGCTCTTCCAGTCGGCCAAGGCGGCTCCTCTTCAAGTGGCGGAGCAGGGAGGCATGAGCCGCGAGAGGTCGAAGGACCCCGCCCGGGTGGCAGCGCCGGGCGGCCTTCGTGAGGGGCAGCTCACGAGGCTCATGCCGCCCTGGCCGTGAGGCGGCATGCAGCCACCCGCAGCGCTGCGGATGAAGCCCCGAGGCCCTGCTGCTTCTCTTGGCGAGGCGATCAGCAGTGGCGCAAAGTGGCGCCTCGATGCGGGTCGCATGATGCTCCTCCCTCGCCGTAGGCTGACCCCTGCGCTCAAATCTTGGGGCGCTTCCGCGTGAACTTCGAGGCCCTCCGGAAGAGAAGGGAGGCCCTTGGCGATGATTACCCTTGTCGCCTGCTGAAGCGCAGGAAGTACTTTGCTCTTGGCAGAGTAAGCCTTCTCCTTCTCCAGCTCTTGATTCTTCCGCTGCTTGTGCTGATCCCTGCCTGCAGCCCCTTCCGCCGAGCTCATGGAGGCGGGTGAGGCCGTCCTCCCGGCCGCCCCTCCCAGTCTCGAGTGCTCCAAGCGGTGGAGCCCTTGTGGTGAGGGCGACCGGGAAGGTGAACCGTCCCGAGGCGCGTCGTGGCCCTGCGCACCTCGCGATCCTTCTTCGCGAGCCTTCCCGAGGCATAGCTAGCCTGCCGTGGGCTTCTCGCCTGGTCGTGGACGGTGATAGGCTGAGGCGCTTCCTGCGCCCCTCGTCTCGGGATGGGCTGGCTGCAGGCCGGGCTTCTGGCGTGGCGCGCCCAGCCGTCGCGAGGGTGGCAGCCCCCTGCCCGGAGGGGGAGTGTTGACTCGTAGCTCCCGGCGCCCGCCTGGGGCGGTTGATGGTGTGGAGGGCGTCTTGGCGGCCCGGGGCGTCGCGCCCGCCGCCAAGATTTCTTCGAAGGGCGGCCGACGCGGTGAGCCTTCTTGGTGAAGAGCTTGCTGACGAAGACGCGCGCCTTGAGGCCGAGGGCCTGCGCCTGGTCGCAGAGAGGCGCGAGCTGGAGGGCGCTGCCACCCTTGCGCGTCGCCGGCGGGAGCTTGATGACGAAGAGGCCAAGGCGTCGCTGGCAGCCTCTCGGGAGGCCTGTTCTCGGGCCGTCGAGGAGGCCCGGGCAGCTGACAGGCGGCGAGAGGTGGCGGAGGAGCGGGCACGGGAAGCCCTGGCCGGTGCCACTCGTTGGAGGAGCAAGCGGAGCTGCGCGAGGCAGCCCTTGCGTCGATGAAGGTGGCCTCTGGCGACTCGGCGGAGCTCCAGAAGCGTGAAGAGGCGCCGCGCTGAAGCCGCCGAACGCTGAGCAATCTGGCGCTTGGAGGCAGAGGCGCTTGGCGGCGGGCAGAGGATGAGGTTGCAGCACGGGAAGCCTGCGTCATGGAGGAGGTCGTACGCCGAGTGGCGGCGGCGTGCTCGAACCTCGGCGAGTTTGACGAGCGGTTGGGGTTGATCAAGGCCGAGGTGAGGCAGGACTGCTGCCTTGAGGGCAAAGCCGAGGAGGCGACGCAGCGGGCGATGCTCTTGGGCCGCCCTCGAGGTGGCGCAGAGGGAGTCCACCACCTCTCAGGCCGAGGCGCTCCTTCTTCGCCAGCGGGTGGAGGAGGCCGAGGCTGTTGCGCGCCAGAATGCGGACGAGATGCGTCAGCGGCGAATCTTGGAGCACGAGCACCGTCCCATGCTCGCCACGCTCCGGGAAAGAGCTAACGTAGCCTTGGATAACATCTGCGAGGCGGCAGTAGGCCAGCCGCACGCGGTTAACTACGCCGGCAACCTGGTGGAGGAGAGGAGCCGCGCGCTGCTCGGGCGCGCCTTCTCTCGCGTCTTCAGCCATCTCCGGGACATGGACCCTCACTTCGATTTTTACGCAGCCATCGCGCCAGTTCCCGAGCCGTCCGGGCGCACCTGGTGCATCGGGTGGAAGACAACGTGGATGCCCTCGTCGGGCCTTCGCTTTGACGACGACGGCGGTGTGGTCGTGGCCGCCCGATGAGGGCGGCGTGGTGAACGGCCCAGACGCGCCGACGATCACGCAGACGGCTGACGGCGAGGCCAGCGACGCCAGCAACGGCTCGGGAGGTGCTCCTGAGGATGCATTGGGGGATTTGTCCGACTGATCATGTATTGTCCTTGTTCCATTACCCTTCATGAATAGAACTCAGGTTTTGGGCTGATGGAGGTGAGAGCATTTCGGGAGGGGGAGCCCCTCATGTAAAACTTGTGTTCTTCGTATTAGCAGGTGTCAAATGCCCATACGCCCGCGCCAAGTGGTTGGCTAAGCGATGCGCTAGTTGGATGGTTTACCTTTGTTTCGTACGAGCCTCGAGATAGCCTGTGGGAGGCTGCAGCGATCTGAGTGTCTATCGATTGAATCCGTAGGACCTGCAGCAAAAACCCTCCGGAGAGGACGCGGCGGCGACAGGCTGGGCTGTGCGCGAGCTTGGCCTGGCCCGGCTTGCGAGGGGCTCGCGAGGGGAGGCAGCTGAGGCAGAGTTGTAACCGAAACGCGAGAGATTTGCTCGAACGAGACTAAGCACCCCTTCCTCGAATACACGCAAATCTTCAAGCTCAAATTCAACTTAAATCCAACGAGGGAAAAGCAGCGGCCGGAGGGAAAACCAAATGAAAGCAGAAAAAGACCGCGTCCGGCACCTAGTCTAGTCTTGGACGTCTTCTCACCAGCGCGGAGCTAAGTGCTGCTACTGGGCGTAGGAGGGAGCCCCAGGGCCTGAGGCCGGCACCACTGAGAATCCGGGGCGTGTACACACATTATTACGTGAGAGTGTCATGGGCGGCGAAGCTTCACGAGCTTGGGCCTTCTTCACAGTACCGCCTTGCTTCATATCGCCAGACAAGGGCCCCTTGCGCCACACTCTAGTGCCACCAACGACGACCGGAAAGCAGAACGCCGCCGGTGGGGTAGAGCGGTCGCCAGCGGTTCCCCCGACGACCACGGGTCCTCCGCCAGGGGCAGGCCCTGAGGCACCTCCCCAGCAGAGGGCCTACCTCCTGAGAACGCCTTGCTCCGAACGCCGCGGTGGTGATGTCGGATCTCTGCCCCTCTCCGGCAGCCCCCTGCGCCCCCCTCCCGAGGGGTAGGAGACTGCGGGAGCGGGGCAGCCGCTCGTCGTGGCGACCTGTACCTCCTGCGACCTATGGTTAGCGTATGTTTGCTCTTGAGGAAGTAGTGGTACCCGATAATCGTCGCCCCCGGCGTGACCAGTGGGACTGTCTCGAGACTCCTAGAAGAGCGTGGCTTCTGGCGCCTCATCCCCCCAGATTGGGCTGAGGAGCGAGTCTTGTTCTCCCTCATGCGGGTGCCCTTGGTCCATCATGTGGGGCACGTATTCTTCCGGCGCCGTCATCCCGAAGGCCATGCCGTAGTGCTGAGCGTGCCTCGCTGCTCTGCTTGATGCGCCTGCCGTGGGGTGGTGGCGCGGCGGTCCACAAGGGCCGTGAGTTGCGTCGGGTCCCTCTTCTCCAGCGGCCGGGCGGGGGCAACCCGCCCCGCCCGGCGCCGACAGCCTTCGCCCGGTGCTGGAGTAACCGAAGAGATGGTAGCGCCTTGAGCCCGTGCGGGCCGCCCTCGGTCCGAGGTGGGAGTTAGGTGAAGGGTGAGCCCCAAGGCGGCGAAGCCAAGAGCTCCGCCACTCGCTCCAAGCAAGACGTCACGGCCGCTCTCTAGCAGCTCTGACTGCAGCAGCTCTCGGCCCTTGTGAGCGGCCCTCGAGTTCCTTTGCCCGGCGGGTGTGCGGTGATGTGGTCGCGGCGTGGTTGGAGGCCCTTGCTGCCGACCGCGCCTGCCGTGGTGTAAAGCCGTCGAGGCCTGTCCGCGTCGCCCATGCCCATGGCGCCCTGCGGACCGCGAGCTGCCTGGAACCACTGGTCGCCCGAGGCGAAGGCTCTGCGTCTTGTGGCCCCGCCGCCCGAGGATCTGGATTGCCCGCAGTCACCGGACATGGTTATGATGATCTGACAGGACACGAGGTGGCGAAAAGCGGATTCGGCGCACCCTACGGGCGCGCCAAATGTCGGATTTCGGGTTCCGGCAGACCCTTAAGGTTCGAACTCTGGGGTGCGCGCGGAGATCCAACCCTCCACCGTCTCGTACCTCGCCGAATCGCAGGGACCTAAACTACAAACAAGAACAGCACAAGAGATGCAAGATTTATACCGGTTCGGGCCACCATCATGGTGTAATACCCTACTCAAGTGTGTGGTGTGTGGATTGCCTCTTGGGCTGATGAGGAACAGTACAGGGAAGAACAGCCTCGCGAGGGTCTGTTCTTGGTGGGAGCAATGAACTGCTGAGTGGTGTCCCGTTGCTCTAGCTTGAGGATCGGTCTCTATCTCTCTCTGGATTCGAATGGCAGATCCTCCGTCCCCCTTCCTATGGTGGCTAGCTCTACTTATATAGACAAGGCCTGGGCCTCTTCCCAAATATTGGCGGGAGGGCGCCAACAATTAGCCATTTGAAGGGAACAGCGGGTACACTTATCCGACTAAAGTTGGTCCTCGCCTTTGCTAAAGGCTCTGGTGATGGCGCTTTGCTTGGGCTCCACGATGATCTGCATTCCAGCCGTTGGGGCTGGTCTTGGTCTCGTTGCAATCAAGCGGATGCCTTTGCTTGATGCTCTTGCTGCGCTTGCTCCTTTGCACCAAAGAGGAAAGGAGGACGCTGCTGGCTGGGCTTGGCCCAGCGCCCTTGGTCGTCATGGCTTACATCATGGGCACCTCGCGAGGTACCTGCCTTGAACTCTCCGCCTCCTCATGAGCCAGCCTGACGAGGCCGCGCCTGAGGAAGCTCCTTGTCGTCTGCCCCGCGAGGCTTGGCCCCTCACGAGGGTCTTGTGTTTGCGTTGATGAAGATGGGCTGTCTCGGGCCTCCTTTGAGCCACGCCGCGGGCCACAGGCAGGCAAGTCTGGGGACCCCCGTTCCCAGAACGCCGACAGTCCGAATGCCCACTCAGTTATACAAAACCGGGGTATGCGTGGAGACAAGACGTAGGGGTCATAAGTGCTTGAACAGACAAGTACCCAACTAGTTATGTTATATTACATGGATAGTAAGAAACATCTTCCAGGGAGAATAGTTCCGTTAGGGGTTCCTTCCCTGGGTACGCATGTGACAATGCACATGTCCAAACTACGAGCGATGGTGCAGGATACAAGACTTCTGGGGATTTACATTATAATAAAAGAATACTTGTTTTGTTCACCGACCGAATATTCTCTTAAGGAAACTAGCTTTCGGCTTCACCCAGTCTGAGGTACACATCCGGCTGAACCGGCGATAATAATCGCAGAGGTGCTCCCCTTATGCCCTAGCCAAATTAGCAGGAGCGTGGGGCATAAACACAAGAGCCGAACAACCCAGCTTGGCCACATCTTAAGTCATATCGATGCATATAATGGTGAAGAAAAGGCACATATGGAAATAGAATGCATATGTGATGGGCAAAAAGCCATGTGAGTAATTATTTTTAGCTTCCGTATAGGAAGCCCCCAGGTATTGCTTACACACCTAGTGCGGCCGGAGTGATCCGGCATTCCGCACTGTATTGAATGCTTTGTGTGAAGAGATAAAATGTCGAGAAAGGAAAAAGGGAAGGAGCATAATTAAAAAGGAGGGGTTAGGAGACGAACATTGAGTTCGGCGTTAGGCGTAGAACCTCCAGAGTCTGGCCGCGTTCCATGGGTTCGGCTCGATTCTGTTATTAGATGCATTACGTAAGCGGTACGCTCCTCCGGTGAGAACTTTGTCAATGACGAAGCGACCTTCCCACTTGGGTTTGAGCTTGTCCTTCTTCTTCTCCGATAGGCGTAGAACGAGCTCGCCAATATTGTAAGTTTTGGACCGCACTTCTCTGCTTTGATATCGTCGAGCCTGCTGTTGATAGAATGCGGAGCGGGCTTTTGCGATGTCGCGCTCCTCCTCCAGGGCGTCCAAGTTATCCTGCCGATCTAACTCGGCTTCCTTCTCTTCGTACATGCATACGTGTGGTGAATCTTGTATTATGTCGCAGGGTAATACTGCTTCTGCGCCGTATACCATAAAAAATGGTGTATATCCAGTGGTGCGATTCGGCGTGGTCCGCAGCCCCAGTCTGGTCGAGCTCCTCGACCCGGTCGTATCCGACTCTGTCAAGGATCGCACTAATGGGTTTGATGCCGCTCATGATGAGATCATTTGCCCGCTCTACCTGGCCGTTTGTTTGGGGATGGTAGACGGAAGCATAATCAAGCTTAATGCCCTTTTTTGCGCATCAATTTTTCACTTCGTCGGCTGTGAAATTTGAGTCATTATCAGTGATGATGCTGTGGGGGACACTGTATTGGTGTACGACCCCGGATATGAAGTCTATTACTAGTCCGGATTCGGCCGTTTTGACTGGTTGGGCTTCTATCCATTTGGTGAATTTGTCCACCATGACCAATAAGTATTTTTTCTTATGGCTTCCCCCTTTAAGGGGTCCGACCATATCCAGCACCCAGACCGCAAAGGGCCAAGTTATGGGGATTGTTTGGTAGGGGGCATATGACTCTGATTGGCAAAGAGCTGGCAACCAACGCAATGTTGGACAAGGTCCTGTGCGTCTGCTCGGGCCATCGGCCAGTAGAAACCTGTACGGAAGGCCTTGCTGACTAATGCTCGGGCCGCGGCGTGGTGCCCGCCCAGTCCATCATGGATTTCAGCCAAGAGATACCACCTTCCTCTTCGGAGATGCATCTTTGGAGTACTCCGGTAGCGCTTTTCTTGTAGAGTTCCACTTCGTAGACTTTGTAAGCTTTAGAGCGCCGGACGATGCAGCGTGCTTCATTTTAGTTTTCGGGGAGCTCCTGCCTATTTAGGTAGGCCAAGAAAGGCTCGGTCCACGGGGCGATTACATCCATGATTTCGTGGGTCGAGGACGTTATTTCGGTGGTAGAACCTCCGACTATATCGATAGTTGAATGCAGGGGTGTATTCGGATCCGTGCTAGTATTGCGGACTCCCCTTCCCATACTACGGATGGCTTGAACAGCCGTTCCAAGAATATGTTAGGTAGCGCAGTCGCGTTTAGCGCCGATGCAGTGAGGATGTCCGCCGCTTGATTGTTTCTCGGTCCACATGGTGGAATTGAGCCCCTCGAACCGGCTGACATCTTGAGGGCGGCATTACGGTGAGCCGCCATTTTCGGTCCTTGGCATTAAAATCTCCATTTATTTGTGATATTGCGAGGTTTGAATCGCGCACTTCCGGCGTTGAATGCCCATAGAGACTGCCATCCGAAGACCGTGCAATGAGCCTCGTGTTCGGCTGCATTGTTGGGTCTGTGTATAATATTTGGAGGCGTATTGGACCGTGTCTCCGGTGGGAGGCGTCGAGAATACACTGCTCCCAATCCGGCCAGCATTTTAGAGCCGTCGAAGTGCATGATCCAGTTTGAGCATGCGCCGTACTCTTTAGGGAGTTCAGCTTCTGTCCATTCGGCGACGAAGTCAGCCAATACTTGAGACTTGATGGCCCGTCGTGGTTTGTATGTTATGTCGAACGGAAGGAGCTCAATGGCCCATTTGGCAATCTGGCCCGTAGCATCGCGGTTATTTATTATGTCATTGAGTGGTACTTCGGAGGCCACCGTAATCGAACACTCTTGAAAGTAGTGCCGTAGCTTCCAGGATGCCATGAAAACCGCGTATGCTATTTTTTGATAGTGTGGGTATCGGGATTTGCATGGGGTTAGGACCGTGGATACGTAGTAAACCGCTTCGGGCGGGAATTTGTATCCGTCGACCTCTCGTTTAACGGCGAAACCTGCGCTTACAACTTGATGTGTTGCAGCTATGTGCGATAGCATAGGTTCGGCAATATTGGGCTGTTAGTACTAGATTACTGGCCAATAAGGTCTTTATTTCATCCGATCCGGCGCGGCTGCATCCGTCCACACGAAGTGTTGGTGCGCCGAAGAAAGTATAAGAGGTAATCTTTTCTCCTAACACGGAGATAAAGCGGCTTAAACAACCACGCATCCGGCTAGTTTTGGATGTGCTTGAGGTCATTGGTATAGCCAACTATAGTGAGCTTCGGATCTTTCTTTGGATTCGCTTCAATACCTCTGTTGGAAGCGATGAAGCCGAGTAGTTTCCCGAGGGGCGCCAAAACGCATTTTTCCGGGTTCAGCTTGATGTCGTATGTCCGGAGATTGTCGAATGTAAGCCTCAAGTCATCTATTAGGGTTTCGACATGTCTTGTTTTTATGACCACGTCATCCACGTATGCCTCCACTGTTTCACCGATTTGCTTTTCCAGGCATGTTTGAATCATGCGTTGGTAGGTTCTTGGCGTTCTTGAGCTGAAAGGCATAGTGTTGAAGCAAAAGGGTTGTATGGCGTTATGAAAGCTGTTGCAGCTGGTCCAGACTCTGCCATCTTTATTTGATGGTACCCAGTATGCATCGAGGAAACACAGCTAGTCGTGTGTCCTGCTGTGGCATCAATGATTTGATCGATGCGAGGGAGGAAAGGGATCCTTAGGGCAAGCCTTGTTGAGGTCTTTAAAAGTCGACACCACAGCGCCAGGATTTGTCCTTCTTTGGTACCATTACGGGTTTGCCGGCCAATCCGGATGCTTGATATCTCTGATGAATCCGGCCTAGAGTAGCTTGGCTATCTCTTCCCCCATGGCCTGCCGTTTGGGCTCTGAAAACCGTCTTAGAGTCTGCTTGACCGGTTTGTATCCTTTTAGTATATTGAGGTTGTGTTCGGCCAATCTGTGTGGGATACGGCATGTCCGATGGGTGCCGGCGAAGATGTCCCAATTATCGCGTAAGAAGTCTCATGCGGCGTCCATCGCGGGCCTCAAATGTGTGTCAGACGGAAGCTGCCTTCGGGGTCCGTTGGATGGACTTGGAATTTGACTATCTCGTCTGCGGGTTTAAATGAGGTGGACTTGGGTCGCTTGTCAAGTATCACGTCATCCCATCATCCACGGTGGCCCTTGATGTTGTTAATTCTTGACTACTAGGGCCTCGAGATAATGCCTCAGGGCTAGTCTTTGTCGTTTTGTTTTCGGTAGCGAAGTGCGGCGTCCGGATCAGCAGCTAGAGTGATGATTCCATTGGGCCGGGCATTTTAAGCTTCATGTACCCGTAATGGGGTATAGCTTGAAAGCTTGCAACGCGCGTCCCGCCCTAAAAGGGCGTGGTATCCGCTGCTAAAGGGCCACTTGGAATGTGATTTCTTAGGACCTATAATTTTCGGGTGCGAATACCACGTCGAGTGTGATTTTTCCCTTTTGGCGCTTCACGACTAAGGATAATTCCCCAAGGTTGTTGTCGCTTTGTTCAATCTGGCCTTTGTCAATTCCATCTTGTTGAGTGTCTCTTCATAGATCAAGTTTAATCCGCTTCCGCCATCCATGAGCACTTTAGTGAGCGAAAGCCGTCCACGATTGGGCTAAGAACGAGGCGGTGGTGCGGACAGTCCGGGATCGGGGTTCTTCACTAGCATTAAAAGTTATAGCAGTGTCGTTACAGGGGTTTATTTTGGCCCTATGGAAAATTTCCTTGGAGCTTCGATGAGCTCGCTTGCGCATACTGTTTGAGGCAAAAGTATCAAAGACTGTTAGTACCGTATTGTGCTCGTTGGCGGGATGTTGTTCCGTAAGAAGATCCTCGCCACTTTTTGCAACCTGCCGGAGTATCCAACATGCCCTAAGGCTATGAGTTAGTGCTGTGTCCGGAGTGCCGTGGAGTTTACATGGCCCATTGAGCCATTTTTCCAATACGGTTCCCTGCCCTGGGGTGGGCTTTGGTTTCTTGGGGATTGGATCAGCCGACTCATGAGAGTTCGCCCGTTTAGTTCGGACAAAGGTTTTGATGGAAGCCGGACTGTCCCAAAATTTAGCTTGAGTTTTCCAGACGCTTTCCATCGCATAGTACTTTCGTACTATGATTGCTAAGTCCGCAAAGCGTACTATGTCACGGCGAATTATAGCATTAAGGATTCCTTTGTCCGCGCAATTTTTGCAGAAGAGAGAGACTACATCCTCCTCGTGGCAGTCCTTGACCTTGTTTAGCGCAAGGAGGAATCTGGCCCAGTAATGATGTAGTGTCTCCTGGGGCTCTTGCCTGATATGGGAGAGACGATTTAAGTCCACGTGGGTGGTTATAGCTGAATCCGGATTCTGATCCGATCTAGCACCCAGGGGCATGGAAGCTTCCGAGTTCAACAGCTCGGGATTCGGGAGGCTGCCCAATTTTTCCGGCCCTGTGCCCGGCTCTAAGTCCGGGACCCGGGTCATATCCTCCCCCGGGTGGACGTCCGGCTCCGGGAGCTCGGCGATCCGGACATAATTCGTCCTCAAAACAGAGGGATACTCCTTGTGTGGTTCCTCCGGTACCACAATCTCATGGGTGGCCAGCGGGGATTTAATGTCCCTTTGGTCGGGTTTAAGCCAGATCCGGTCATAGTCCATTGTGACTCCCAAAGCGGCGATCGATCCAAGAGCTCATTAAGAGAGAGAGCTCTATCGGATCCATCATCACAGCAAGTTCGAATTGATGTGAAGTTTATGCGTGATGACCGAGAGGCCATCATCGGTAGCGACGGCGATGGGGCGGCCATGATGAAGCTGCCTAGTCGGAGGTTTGGCCTACAGCGAGCTCCCCAGCGGTAATGTTGTCCCCACGGACGAGGCGAGCCATCGAGCCTTGCAGCTGACGACGGAAGGAACTCTCAATGAAAGCACCAATGTCGGTGTCAAAACCGGCGGATCTCAGTAGGGGTCCCGATGCATGCGTCTTAGGCTGATGGTAGCAGAGGCGAGGACACGAGATGTTTACCAGGTTCGAGCCCTCTCGATGGAGGTAAAACCCTACTTCCTGCTTGATTAATATTGAATATATGGGTAGTACAAGAGTAGATCTACCACGAGATCATAGAGGCTAAACCCTAGAAGCTAGTGTCAGGACCCCTATTCCAAGTCACATCGATCTAGCCGGTAACACCTCATATCACTTTGCGGCCTCACGCACGGTATTCCCACGGGTGTCGCCTTACCATGGCCCAGGACCGTTTAAGCCTTTTGGCTCACGTATATGATAGTGTCGCTAGCATCCATATGATGAGAGAACCGGGCCGACATGGCTAGTCATGAACCCAAAGCGGCACTAACCCATGGGGACAGGCATACATGAATCAACCCGAGCATGTCGGTCAGCAGCGTGTGAATCCGGGCTGTAGCATCAGGCTAACGAGGACTGGGAACCCGGCTGTAGCAGAGCTAAGGCAGGACTCGGATGTCACCGTGACATTTCCCGAAGGACAGAACCACGAGCAAGTGAATCACATACCGGCCAGTCAAGTGTTACGAGCAGTAGTCTTTGGGCTAGCAGGACTCCGGTGAACGGGCTGTAGCGAACTACTATGGCTCATGGAAGCACAAGACTACATTTCCCCATAAGAGAGGCTACCAAGGATAAACAACTAGATTGTCGGATCCACACATAGCAAGCATTTCAATCATACACACAATATGCTCGATGTGTAAATACAACATGGCATCACAACATAACTCTACGACTCAAGTATTTATTCATTAGGCTCGAGGGCGAGATATTACAAACATGGGTCTCATGACCCAACATTGAAACATACAAACAACTAGCACATGCGGAGGCTTAACATGTCCGAGTACGGACATCTACAAATGAAAAAAGGCTGAGAAGCACGACTATCTACCAGATCTTGCAGAGGCACAAGATCGTAGCTGAGGTAGCAAGCTAAACGTCGAAGTCCACGCGGGACTACTAGTGAGACTGAAATATCTCTGCAAAAACATAAAATAGGCAAGCGTCGGTACAAATGTACTCAGCAAGACTTACATCAGAACTAACTACATATGCATCATTATCAACAAAGGGGTGGTGCGGTTTAAGCTGCAAACAAGCCAGCCTTTGACTTCGGTAGCTATCTGAACTACATTCGCAAGTAACTCTTTTGAGGTGGCGCTTAACGAATCCACATATTCACCATATCAATACACCACTATGGATCCGCTCTCGTCTCTCTCTGAACGCCATCCATAGCACTCACGCTATCTTGTGCATTTTAGAGTATCCACTTTCACTTGTCTATGAACTGCATGAGCAACCCGAAGTCCTTTACGCGGACATGGCTATTGAATAGATCATATTAACCCTGCAGGGTGTACTTCTTCACACACGCTCTCACCACTTACACGCCATGTACACCTTGTATCTCGGCAACCTTCAGCGAAAGCCTGTCGAGGGAGTTGGGCACGACCCGACTAACCACACAAGTCTCTAGTCGGGTTTATCGCCTATTCGGTTCCATCCGCAAGGAGATCGATCGGGGTGTCGCCACGCCCCAAGCGATGTGAGCAGGGTTCCCAAGCCCACCTCGACGGGTGGTTCTACGCTTTGGTACACCGTGCCATGGTGCCTAGTCTATCCCAAGCCCACCTGTACCGGGTGCCACTTGGTAGACTACTAACACTACCTACAAACACCAGAAACTAGTTGCAACTCCTTGTTGGAAATATGCCCTAGAGGAAATAATAAATTAGATTATTATATTTCCTTGTTCATGATAATCGTTTATTGTCCATGCTATAATTGTATTGATAGGAAACTCAGATACATGTGTGGGTACATAGACAACACCATGTCCCTAGTAAGCCTCTAGTTGACTAGCTCGTTGATCAATAGATGGTTCAGTTTCGACCATGGACATTGGATGTCGTTGATAACGGGATCACATCATTAGCGAGAATGATGTGATGGACAAGACCCAATCCTAAGCCTAGCACAAAGATCGTGTAGTTAGGTATGCTAAAGCTTTTTAATGTCAAGTATATTTTCCTTAGACCATGAGATTGTGCAACTCCCGGATACCGTAGGAATGCTTTGGGTGTACCAAAGCGTCACAACGAATCTTGGGTGGCTATAAAGGTGCACTACAGGTATCTCCGAAAGTGTCTCGTTGGTTTGGCACGAATCGAGGCTGGGATTTGTCACTCCGTGTGACGGAGAGTATCTCTGGGCCCACTCGGTAGGACATCATCATAATGTGCACAATGTGACAAAGTGGTTGATCACGGGATGATGTGTTACGGAGCGAGTAAACAGACTTGCCGATTCTTGAGATTGAACAAGGTATCGGCATACCGGCGATCGAATCTCGGGCAAGTACAATACCGCTAGACAAAGGGAATTGTATACGGGGTTGATTGATTCCTTGACATCATGGTTCATCCGATGAGATCATCGTGGAACATGTAGGAGCCAACATGGGTATCCAGATCCGCTGTTGGTTATTGAGCGGAGAAACGTCTCGGTCATGTCTTCATGGTTCCCGAACCCGTAGGGTCTACACATAAGGTTCGATGATGCTAGGGTTATAAAGGAAGTTTGTATGTGGTTACGAATGTTGTTGAGTCCGGATGAGATCTCGGACGTCACGAGGAGTTCCGGAATGGTCGAGGTAAAGATTTATATATGGAAAGTTGTTGTTCGGGTTCGGGAAAAGTTCGGAGTTTTACGGTATTGTGCCGGAAGCTTCCAGAAGGTTCCGGAAGGGTCCGGAGGTCCGGAAATTGTTCCACCACGTCCAATACAGCAGCATGGGCTGTAAGGGGGAGCCCTAGCCTTAATGGGCCAGGGGCACCAGCCCCCCCCCCCCAAGGCCCATGCGCATGGGAGAGGGGAAACCCTAAGGGGGAGGGCCTCCACTTGACTTGGGAGGCACTCCTCCCCCCTTGGCCGCCCCCTAGATGGGATCTAGGGCTGGCCGCTGCCCCTAGGAGTGGAACCCTAGGTGGGGGTGCAGCCCCCCTCTCCCCCTATATATAGTGGAGGCAAAGGGGCTGCCGAACACACGAAGTTCTTCTCATGTTGGCGCAGCCCTACCTCTCTTTCTCCTCATATCTCGCGGTGCTTGGCGAAGCCCTGCTGGATCACCACGCTCCTCCACCACCACCACGCCATTGTGCTGCTGGTGGATGGAGTCTTCCCCAACCTCTCCCTCTCTCCTTGCTGGATCAAGGCATGGGAGACGTCACCGGGCTGTACGTGTGTTGAACGCGGAGGTGCCGTCCGTTCGGCACTAGGATCTTTGGAGATTTGGATCACGACGAGTACGACTCCTTCAACCCCGTTCTCTTCAACACTTCCTCTTAGCGATCTACAAGGGTATGTAGATGCACTCTCCTTCCCCTCGTTGTTGGTTTCTCCATAGATAGATCTTGGTGACACGTAGGAAAATTTTGAATTTCTGCTACGTTCCCCAACACTCCTGGACAGAGATCAGGTTGATTAATAAGTCTAGAGGGGCACTTAAGCATTCCAATGCGTGGTAGTAACTGTTCATGGATCACAAACACAGAACTCAGTTCCTGAGGACGGCTGCAATGAGACAACCCACTATGTACTCCTACATGGCCTCTCACCGCTATCTTTATCAAATCGTGTTCACACACTTAGCTCACACACAGTAGGACATGTTCACACACCTCCGATTCATCCCCGATGAATCAGACCTAACTCAACTCTAAGAAGTAGCAGGCATGGCAATCAAGCATGATTGAGTAGGCACAACAAGGCTCAAACAACTCCTACTCATGCTAGTGGGTTTCATCTATTTACTGTGGAATGACAGGTCATGCAGAGGATAAAGGGGTTCAGCTACCGCAGCAAGTAACAGATAAATCGTTGTTGTCCTAATGCAGTAAAAGAGAGCAGGAGCGAGAGAGTGGGATTATATCGGAAAGAACAAGGGGGTTTTTCTTGCCTGGCACTTCTGAAGATAATATAGTTCTTCATCGGTGTCATCGATCACATCGCCGGTACACGTCTACTGAGAGGGCACAAGCACCGAAAAACAAAGAAGAAACACAATCAATGCAATGCACAATATGATGCATGAATGTGACATGGCAATATGCTGTTGATTGAGCTAATGCATCTAGCAACACGTTAAATGAAGTTGGTTCGAACCCTAGGTTCAAATTCAAACTTCATATGTGAAATTTAAATGCCATTTAATTGATTTGACCTGATCAGCAGGTATAAGTTGTCTAAACATGCATGAAAATGGTACAGATGGATAGATTGGATTTTTCTGATAATTTTTCATATATAATTTATTTCATTTGGAGTTATGGTTGAATTTCTATGATTTTTAGAAGTTTAGGACATTTTCTGGATTTTCTGATTTATTTTAAATCCAGAAAATCCTTTACTGCGTCAGCATTGCATCACCGCGACATCAGCAGTCAACGAAGATGGTCCAGGTCAACCCTGGCCTGTGGGTCCCATCTGTCAGTGACTAACCTAACTAACCTAATTTAGTTAGTGGCATGGGGCCCACTGTCAGCGTCTGTTAGGGCTAACTGGAGGTGATTAGTGCCTAATTAAGCGGCCACGTCATCATCACCGGTCAAACCGGTCAACCTGCCGGCGATTAGCCGCCGGTGGGGTCAAACGCGGTGGAGGTGCTCGGGATTGGCCTACAGAGCGCCGTTTGGTGCGTGAAGCTCAGCTACGGGATGCGGACGCTCGTCCGCATCCAACCGTGGTGGTGGCGGAGGCTGGGGTGGCCGGAGTTGTCGTCGGCGACGACCTTGGCGGTCGCCGGAGCTCGGATGAGCTCGGGATCGAGGCTACGGCAGACGAGTCAGCGCGTGCGAGGCATCTATGGGCCCTACGAGATGCGGCGAGGTTAGTGGACAGGACAACGGGGCCGTTGCGTGGCCGGAGCCACGTCGGCGGCGAGCTCAGGCGGCGGCGCGAGCGGGTGTGCTTGGTGCGGCGACTATGGCGAGTGGCAGAGAAAACGGAGAGGGGGAGGATGGTCAGTGGCTCACGGCGGATGCAGGGGTCACTTCGTCGTGCTCGGGGAAGCACCAGAGCGAGCGAGGGATCTCCGGCGGCTGACAAGGGAAACGGCGACGAGGGCAGTGTTGCGGCGCGCCCGGGGCGTCGTGGTTTGTCGAGGAGGTCGGGGACATCGAGGCGGAGCTCGCAGGCACAGCGAGCGGTCGAGGGGGAGGCGGTGGCCGCGGCAAATGGCGTCGGTGGCGACGGCTGCGTTCGGTGAGATGAGGAATGGCGAGGGCGAGAGCGGGGGGGAGGAATGATAGGCCGGATCGATCGGGACGGCACCGAGGAGGAAAACCATGGGCGTTACCTTCGTCCCGGGGCAGTGCAGCGCAGGTGGCGTGCTGACGGCCGTCAGTGCTGCGCCTCGATCCGCCTTCGGCGTCCGGCCCGGGCGCGTGGAGATGACGACTGGCAGTTGGGCCAGTGGGCCGCACTGCTGGGATGGGTAAGTGGCCAGGTATTCTCTCTCACTCTCTCTTTCTAATTGTTTCTATTTTCTATTTTGCTATTCTATTTTTGATTTAGTAATAATACTAAACCATTTTTAAAACTCCTGACAAAATTTGTGGGCACTTTAAAAATGTTTACTAACAGCCCTCAAATGTTTTCAGAATTATTGAAGCATTTAAAATATTTATAGCCATAAAATGCTCCAATTCAAATACTTATGATTTAATCCAAAACCTGAAATGACCTAGGAAAATATGCACCAATTTTTGTCGAGGTTTTAAATCTAGATTCAAAAATGATGGACTTTTCTGAAGTCACTTTGGGTTTATTGGAAGTGATTTTATTTGAGCCTATTTGAATTCATTTGGTTCTAGGGTTTGAACAATCCCCATTTCAAGTTCATTTGAAAATTTAAACATGATGCACACATAAAGGGCTAGCCTAGTGCATACCAGACTGGGGGTGTGACAACTCGCCCCACTAACAAGAATCTCGCCCGAGATTCAAGGCGTGAGTAAAAGGAAAGGGGTCACAAAACTATCACGATCTTGAGTTCAACTGCCCTTCTCGAAGATGTTGATTCATTGCTCCAATTGATTTTGACGTCTTTGCTTTGAGATCTTCATCCGACATGATGGCGGACAGAGAGAAACTCTACTAAGAATTGATCTCCTCGAAGACCAAGCACTCAGGATCAACTCATAGAGTGAGACATTCGATCATCTCTTGAGCTGAGACTCAAACACATACATCGAGAGAGGTGGATAGTAACAGATGACGAGGGTTCAATTTGGTAATCATAACGCCTAGGTAAGATGGTGCAAGGTTTCAGAGTAGCGAGGAATTGAATTGCCATGATACCATAACGAGACATCTTAAAGGAAGTGGCTCGTAGAATTATTACCTTAAGTGGCAAAAAGAATTACCTTTGATATAGAGATCATTGAGACTCTTTATATCAGCCTAAGGCAAATCACAGCGATCGTTTGGCGGAGTTCAAAGCAATGGCACATCCAGATTCGAATGGATGATGTGGACTACCTTGTTGACGACAACGCAATGGATGATTTTTGCTTATCATCGGAAATGAATGGGACCTATGGCAGACTGACACTATGATGGGTGCGAGCTGGGAACAAAATGCAAATACTGGGAATGACCCAACCATCATATCTGCCTGAGATTCAGATCCTGTTGGTGTCAGGACATTCTAGACTCATCAAGTCTAGAAAGAGAAATGAAAGTTTGCAACACAAATCGACGAGATGATGTTGCGAGATTCTCGGGGAATGAACCACGATAGCAAGCTCCAAAACATGAGCTGGTTCTACTACAAACCCGTGGACACGCTGTCCAAGACAACCATGACCACGTAGTAGTCTTATAATAAAACACTACCGAGTTCTTGTTGGGAACCATCATCGAGGATAACGGGATCTTGTGCATGATCTAGAATTAGCACAACACGCTCCTTTTCCTTGAGCAAATCAATCAGTGGCTTGGTGTGTTAGGGATACATATGGAATGAAGGTTGCGAGCCTGTCAAACCATAGCATACTTCGCACATGCATGACTGACTTGGGATGGTACCAGGGGGAACAAAAACAATCTTTCTCAAGCTCACGGCGGCAACTTGCACCAAATGCACGTGAATGAGAAAGTCACTTCTTTCATCCAGCATATTCTTCATGAATGGGACATGAAGATAATGCTTATAAAAGTTTCCAACACTAGGTTGATGTTCAACATGAGTCATGGGGGAGACAAAATGCTGCTGATGGGCTCAACAACAACTCATCGAAATTTCCATATCACTGGACTTCCGCCATCATGTGAACACGGTGATAGTATTGGTCAAACCAAAAGATGTAATGGTGTATGCTCGAGGGATCAACCACGAGTAAGACAACATTACGAATATCGTTGGTTCTAACTTGATTTGATGATAGCCCACACTCAAATCAAGGTTTTGACAAGGCAATAGATCCAACAACTGATCACAGGGACCAATCGATGAAGATATCATCTTTCTTCAACACATATTACACAAGAATATCCCTTTGGAACGAACTAAGTTAGGCAAGCTTTTATCTTCCAACTCTCCAAGTTGTTGTTCAGCTTAATCAACTAGCTCAGGGTATTCAACACAGATTGTTGGAGAACGGGTGGTTTAGAAGAAAACCAACATGATCACGAGCTCAACATAACAGTCAGGAAACAACCCGGTAATACCTCCGAGAAGATATCCGGAATATTACGAACCACCGATATGTTACTAAGCACAAGAACAATCTTGCTTTTCAGGGCAAGACGATATGATCAATAGAGCAAAGATTTGAATTTAATCCTAACTCATCGATCAAGGAGTGCACCAGGAGAATGGACTAGGTAGCACGATCAATCTTAGAATGATGATTTAATAACCAACACGCTAAGAATGAGAATATTGTCCATTAACTACCAAGCAACGGAGTTGCTAGCAGTATTGATTTCACACATCACGATTCACTTGTCGGCATTCCGGTTGCGATAACACGGAACCGAGGTATGAATAATGAGGGCGAGAAGTATCACTGTATCAAGAGTTCATAGGGTGGTGTGCAATTCCATGATATTCTTCATATATAAAGATAGTAATACTCCAAGGTAGAACAGAGCAAAAAGCTAGATTGGCATTTTGATCTGCGGAATACAACTACTTGACCCAATCCTGGATATGGATGAGGTCTTCGAGTTTGTTTCTCCTAGTCATTCCGGATTAGAATGGCTTGACGGACCACAAGAGTAGTAGGCATCGATGAACGAATGCACGCATACTCTTGACTAACAATTGATAGATGAAGGTCAGAAGACAAACTAAAGGGGGACAACTCAGAGAACATAAGATTATTTGAGTTGTGGATGCATAGATTAGTATGTCGAGCAAAGCTCAACATTTCTTCCGGATAACCCATGCAGAAAGGTAGAATTGGCAGATTCACAACATAGGATAGGAAACTCATTGAGAGCACTCTTGTTGTGATCTTTCGGTTTAAGAGAACTTCTGCCAAAATGGTTCATGGTATTTGGAAGAAGGGAATACCACGGACCTCGAGGACTATTGCAAAGGTTACTAATAACCTAAAGGTACGAGCAACACTATCAACATGAAGTAAGTAGGGTGAATCTTGGGTCAAGAACCCAGGAGTAGAATACCTACTACTAAATGGCATCACGGAATGCTTTCGAGAATGACGGCCAGAATCATCACACTGGGAACACAAAAACATGGCCATATTACCAGGTGATCCTCTAAGATGTCTAGGGTCATAATACTAGTTCCAACATATATGTCAAGGCAAGGAGTACCTCAACAGACGATTAGTGTGCTTATCCTGACCAAAAGGACACCGTGAACAGGAAGGAAGAATTTGCAAATGCATCAGATAGTTTAGAAACCTAGGATGACTCGGACAGCATAACAGCTGTAAATGCTCAAAAAGATTTGAGACATCATGCAAAATGGTGGCATGACCACTCAACATCACAATATCAAGGTTCTGAGACCAGCTATGAACATACGGAAGTAGTAGAAACTGAACTGGGGCGTAAAACCAACAATCTTAAAAGTCTATGGAGTAGTAACACGTCATCCTGATAGATAGATGAGAAGGCCTAGTTCTTAATCCCCGTAGAGAAGAAGAGGATGACTCAGATCAGAAGGCCATGAGGTATAAGGAGTAAAAAGAGCCTTACGTTCCCTTCCACAATCAATTCCCTTACATAACTAAAGTATTTCTAGACACAAATTTGACCAGTTTGGCTTGGTAATCCTATAGGCAGTCAGGCTCTGGTACCAAAGCTGTCAGGACCCCGATTCCAAGTCACATCGATCTAGCCGGTAACACCTCATATCACTTTGCGGCCTCACGCACGGTATTCCACGGTGTCGCCTTACCATGGCCCGGGACCGTTTAGCGCCTTTTGGCTCACGTATATGATAGTGTCGCTAGCATCCATATGACAGAGAACCGGGCCGACATGGCTAGTCGTGAACCCAAAGCGGCACTAACCCATGGGGACAGGCATACATGAATCAACTTCGAGCATGTCGGTCAATCGGCGTGTGAATCCGGGCTATAGCTTTGGGCTAACAGGACTCGAGAACCTAGGCTGTAGCAGGCTAGGCAGGACTCGGATGTCACCCGTGACATTTCCCGAAGGGACGAATACACAGAACGAAGTGAATCACATGCCGGCCGATCAAGTGTTGCGGAGAAGTAGTCTTTGGGCTAGCAGGACTCGGTGAACCGGGCTGTAGCGGACTACTATGGCTCGTGGAAGCACAAGACTACATTTCCCCATAAGAGAGGCTACCAAGGATAAACAACTAGATTGTCGGATCCCACACATAGCAAGCATTTCAATCATACACACAATATGCTCGATATGTGTAAATACAACATGGCATCACAACATAACTCTACGACTCAAGTATTTATTCATTAGGCTCCGAGGAGCGAGATATTACAAACATGGGTCTCATGACCCAACATTCAGAGCATACAAACAACAAGCACATGCGGAGGCTTAACATGTCTGAGTACAGACATCTACAAATGAAAAAGGCTGAGAAGCCTGACTATCTACCAGATCTTGCCGAGGGCACAAGATCGTAGCTGAGGTAGCAAGCTAAATGTCGAAGTCCACGCGGAACTACTAGTGAGACTGAAGTCTTTCTGCAAAAACATAAAATAGGCAAACATGAGTACAAATGTACTCAGCAAGACTTACATCAGAACTAACTACATATGCAACATTATCAACAAAGGGGGTGGTGGAGTTTAACTGCAGCAAGCCAGCTTTGACTCGGTGGCTATCCTGAACTACGACTACAAGTAACTCTTTTGAGGTGGCGCACACGAGTCCACATATTCACCATATCAATACACCACTATGGATCCGCTCCCGTCTCCCTACGAGAACGCCATCCATAGCACTCACGCTTATCTTGCGCATTTTAGAGTATCCACTTTCACTTGTCTATGAACTGTATATGCAACCCGAAGTCCTTTACGCGGACACGGCTATTGAATAGATCATATTAACCCTACAGGGTGTACTTCTTCACACACGCTCTCGCCACTTACCGCCATGTACACCTCGTGTATCTCGGCAACCTTCAAGCGGAAGCCTGGCGAGGGAGTCGGCCACGACCTGACTAACCACACAAGTCTCTAGTCCAGGTTTATCGCCTATTCGGGTTCCATCCGCAAGGAGATCCGGCCGGGGTGTCGCTCACGGCCCCAAATGATGTGAGCAGGGTTCCCAAGCCCACCTCGACGGGTGGTTCTACGCTTGGTACACCGTGCCATGGTGCCTAGTCTGTCCCAAGCCCACCTATATCGGGTGCCACTTGGTAGACTACTAACACTACCTACAAACACCAGAAACTAGTTGCAACTCCTGGACAGAGATCAGGTTGATTAATAAGTCGAGAGGGGCACTTAAGCATTCCAATGCGTGGTAGTAACTGTTCATGGATCACAAACACAGAACTCAGTTCCTGAGGACGGCTGCAATGAGACAACCCACCATGTACTCCTACATGGCCTCTCACCGCTACCTTTACCAAATCGTGTTCACACACCTCCGATTCATCCCCGATGAATCAGACCTGACTCAACTCTAAGCAGTAGCAGGCATGACAAACAAGCATGATTGAGTAGGCACAACAGGGCTCAAACAACACCTACTTATGCTAGTGGGTTTCATCTATTTACTGTGGAATGACAGGTCATGCAGAGGATAAAGGGGTTCAGCTACCGCAGCAAGTAACAGATGAATCGTTGTTGTCCTAATGCAGTAAAAGAGAGCAGGAGCGAGAGAGTGGGATTATATCGGAATGAACAAGGGGGTTTTGCTTGCCTGGCACTTCTGAAGATAATATAATTCTTCATCGGTGTCATCGATCACATCGCTGGTACACGTCTACTGAGAAGGGACAAGCACCGACAAACAAAGAAGAAACACGATCAATGCAATGCACAATATGATGCATGAATGCGACATGGCAATATGCTGTTGATTGAGCTAATGCATCTAGCAACAGGTTAAATGAAGTTGGTTTGAACCCTAGGTTCAAATTCAAACTTCATATGTGAAATTTAAATGCCATTTAATTGATTTGACCTGATCAGCAGGTATAAGTTGTTTAAACATGCATGAAAATGGTACAGATGGATAGATTAGATTTGTCTGATAATTTTTCATATATAATTTATTTCATTTGGAGTTACGATTGAATTTCTATGATTTTTAGAAGTTTAGGACATTTTCTGGATTTTCTGATTTATTTTAAATCCAGAAAATCCTTTACTGCGTCAGCATTGCGTCACCGCGACATCAGCAGTCAACGGAGACGGTCCAGGTCAACCCTGACCTATGGGTCCCATCCGTCAGTGACTAACCTAACTAATCTAATTTAGTTAGTGGCCTGGGGCCCACTGTCACCGTCTGTTAGGGCTAACTGGAGGTGATTAGTGCCTATCATCGCCGGTCAAACCGGTCAACCTGCTGGCGTTTAGCCGCCGGTGGGGTCAAACACGGTGGAGGTGCTCGGGATTGGCCTACAGAGCGCCGTTTGGTGCGCGAAGCTCAGCTACGGGATACGGACGCTCGTCCGCATCCAACCGTGGTGGTGGCGGAGGCTGGGGTGGCCGGAGTTGTCGCCGGCGACGACCTTGCCAGAGCTCGGGTGAGCTCGGGATCGAGGCTACTGGCCAGACGCAGTCGGCGCGTGCGAGGCATCTATGGGCCCCTCTGAGATCTGGCGAGGTCGATGGACAGGGCAGGCCAGGGGCGTTGCGTGGCGAACCCTACGTCGGCGGCGAAGCTCGAGGCGGCGGAAAGGGTGTGCTTGGTGCGGTGACTATGGCGAGTGGCAGAGAGAACGGAGAGGGGAAGGATGGTCGATGGCTCACGGCAGATCAGAGGTGGCCCGGCGTGCTCGAGAAGCACCGGAGCGCGAAGCGGCGAGAGGATCTCCTGCGGCCGGCGAGGAAAGCAGCGACGGGGTGGTGTTGCGCGCGTCCGGAGCCTCGTGGTTCGTTGAGGAGGTCGGGGGCGTCGGCGGAGCTTCGCAGGATAGCGAGGTCAAGGGGGCGCTGGCATGGCGAATGGCGTCGGTGGCGGCAGCTGCGTTGATGAGATGGGGAATGGCGAGGAGAGCGGGGGAATGATAGGCGGATCGATCGGGACGGCACCGAGGAGAAAACCAGCGGCGCTGCGCTATCGAGGACGCAGTGAGCGGCGGTGGCGTGGCAGCACGGCCGTGCGCCTTGTCGCACCTTCTGGAGTTGAGTAAGTGGCCAGGTATTCTCTCTCACTCTCTCTTTCTAATTGTTTCTATTTTCTATTTTGCTATTCTGTTTTGATTTAGTAATAATACTAAACCATTTTAAAACTCCCCGACAAAATTTGTGGGCACTCTAAAATGTTTACTAACAGCCCTCAAATGTTTTCAAATTATTGAAGCATTTAAAATACTTATAGCCATTAAATGCTCCAATTCAAATACTTATGATTTAATCCAAAACCTGAAATGACCTAGGAAAATATGCACCAATTTTTGTCGGAGGTTTTCACAGTTTCAAAAATGATGGACTTTTCACGAAGTCACTTTGGGTTTATTGGAAGTGATTTTATTTGAGCCTATTTGAATTCATTTGGTGCTTGGGTTTGAACAATCCCCATTTCAAGTTCATTTGAAAATTTAAACATGATGCACACATAAAGGGCTAGCCTAGTGCATACCAGGACTGGGGGTGTGACAGCTAGCCTATGATGGTATGATTGTGATTGTGATCAGCCTTCTAAGGACCAACCTCTCCGGTTTATATAGACGTCCGAGAGGGCTAGGGTTTACATGGAGTGGGTTACAAGGAAGGAAATATAATATCCGGATCGCCAAGCTTGCCTTCCACGCCAAGGAAAGTCCCATCCGGACACGGGTCGAAGTCTTGAGTCTTGTATCTTCACGCTTCAATAGTCCGAACGATGTATATAGTCCGGCTGTCCGGATACCCCCTAATCCAGGACTCCCTCACTAAATGTCTTCACGCTTCCGTATGGGGCGGCTTCTTCTTCTTCCTCCTCCTCCTCTTCGGGGGAGGAGTGCGCCTCTTCGTCTTTGGACGAGGCTTCCGGCACAACCTTACGCCAGAGACCCTTCCTGGTCCCCGGGGCCTTCTTTTCGGCCTTCTTCTCCGGTGCCTTGTAGGGCGCCAGGATCAGCATCTCTGTCAAGAGATCATCAGCTGGATCTTCTGGCAACAGAGCCGGACAGTCAATTTGCTCCATTGTCTCCACATAATCCTGATCAAATATACACAAATACTTAATACTCCCCCATGAATGTATTGGGAAAAACCGAATCCGGTGGTAGTCCCAAAACTCACCGGACACGGGGGCCGCGCTGCATGAAGTCCGCGGTCCTCGGATGTGGGAGGAGGTACTTCGGAGGCCTTAAACAACTCCTTCCACGCGTCTTTGTGCTTCATGCCATAGAGCCTCTGAAGCATCTGGTGTTCGGCCGGGATGAACTCCCAAAGATTGAATGCCCGCCTTTGGCACGGCAGAATCCGGCGAACGAGCATGACCTGGATCACGTTGACGAGCTTAATGTTCTTGTCCTTCATGCTCTTGATGCAGGTTTGGAGTCCGATCAGCTCTGTAGGTTCGCCCCAAGTCAGGCCCTTCCTTTCCCAGGAGGTGAGCCGCATGGGGGCTCTGGATCGGAACTCGGGGGCCGCCGCCCAGTTGGCGCCGAGCGGCTCGGTGATGTAGAACCACCCCGATTGCCACCCTTTTACGGTCTCCGCAAAGGAGCCGTCCAGCCAGGTGACGGTAGGCATCTTGCCCACCATCTTCGGCTTCACACAGAAGATTTGCAGCCACAAGCCGAAGTGAGGCCGGATGCGGAGGAAAGCCTCGCATACAACGATGAACGGCGAGATGTTGAAGATGAAATCCGGGGCCAGATCATGGAAATCTAGCCCATAGTAGAACATGAGCCCGCGAACGAAGGGGTGAAGTGGAAACCCCAGTCCACGGACGAAGTGGGGGACGAACACGACCCTCTCGTGGGGTCCCGGGGTCAGAATGACCTGCCCAACGTCCGGTAGCCGGTGCGCTATGTCTATGCCAAGTATCCGCCGCCAAGATTTCTGATATGCTTCTCCTTGACGGTGGAAGACACCCACTTGCCTCCTGCTCTGGACATGTTTAGATGTGCGGAGAAGACTTGGGCTTGGGCGCTGAAGCTCGAGGAGGCAAGAGTGGGCAAAGGAGGAAGAAGGCGTGGGTAAAAATGAAGAAATCTTATCCCTTTATAGAGGCGACGAAAGCGGTGCACCTCACCACTTGCCCGTTGGGAATCGCTTGCTTCCCAAGCACCACGATTGATGATGTGGTGGGATTACCCGTACCCGTATTGATGAGAATCCCATGATAAGGGGACACGATCTCTGCTTTGACAAGACGTGTCAAGGAAACCGCCTCGCGATATGCGATGTGGCTGGTTGTGGGAAAATGGTTCGAATAATGACCCGACCGTAATGACACATCGCGTTGTCTAAAAAGTTGTCAGCAGATTGCATTTGTGAAATACCATTCTCTCTATGGTGGCATGTGAATATCATTTCGTGGATCCGGTATTAAATCGTTCGGGAACGGGGTCCCCAGACTTGCTGCTCTGCGCTCTGCGGCGTGGCTCGAAGGAGGCCCAGCACGCCCATCTTCATCAGCGCAAGCTCAAGACCCTCGCGAGGGCCAAGCCTCATGCTGGGCGGACTGACGAGGAGCTTCCTCGAGCACGGCCTCGTCAGCTGGCTCATGAGGAGGCGGAGAGTTCAAGGAAGGGTACCTCGCGAGGTGCCCATGGCATTAACCATGGCGACCAAGGGCGCCCGGTCGAGCGCCAGCCAGCATAGCGTCCTCCTTTCCTCTTTGGTGCAAAGGGAGCAAGCGGCGAGAGCATCAAGCAAAGGCATCAATTTGGTGCAACAAGACCAAAGATCAGCCCAACGGCTAGAAGGGAGTCATCTTGGAGCCCAAGCAAAGGCGTCATCACGAGCCTTTGGCGGCCGAGGACCAACTTTAGTCGGGATAAAGCGCACCGTTGTTCCCCTTCAAAATGGCTAATTGTTGGCGCCCATCCGCTCAATATTTGGGAAGAGGCCAGGGCCTTCGCCTATAAATAGGAGTAGCCACCCTGTGGCTGGAAGAGAGATCGAATCCTCATCAAGAAACCTGTAGCTAGAGCAGCTGGGCGCCACCTAGCAGTTCATCGCTTTTGCCAAGACAGACCCTCATGAGGCTGTTCTTCCTTGTCTTATTCCTCATCAAGAGGCAATCCACCACACCACACCTTTGGAGTAGGGTATTACACCACAATGGTGGCCTGAACCAAGTATAAACCTTGTGTCTCTTGTGCTGTTACATTTAGTAGTTTAGGTCCCAGCGATTCGGGCGAGGTGCGAGACGGTGGAGGGTTGGATCTCTCGCGCACACCTGCTGTTGAACCTCAAGGGTCTGCAGGAACCCGAATCGACATTGGCACGCCAAGTAAGTGCGCTGAGAATCCACCTTCTGCCACCTCATGTCCCGTCGCATCATCATCACCATGTCCGTGACCAGCTGGCAACCAGATCCTTGGGCGTGGCCCGCCCACAGCTCCTTCGCCTCAGCGCGACCCGTGCCCAGGCAGCTCGCGGTCCGCAGGGCGCTGCGAACATGGCAAGCGGCGCGCGAAAGACTTCAACGGCTCTCACGCCGCAGCAGCGCTGTCGGCAGCAAGGGCCTCCAATCACGCCGCCACCACGTCACTCATACACCCGCCGGGAACAGGCGAACTCGAGGCCGCGCACACGGTGGTTCGAGAGCTGCTGCAGAGGCAGGCTGCCGGAGAGCGGCCGTGGCGTCTTTGGGCGAGTGGCGAGCTCTGCTTCCCGCCGCCTCGAGGCTCACCCTTCGCACCCAGCTTACATCTCGGGCCAGGCGGCCCTTGCAGGGGCTCCACCGCTGCGTGCTGCGGGCTCCAAAGCTACTCCAACACCGCTGTCAGCCAAGACCGGCCGGGCGGCGAGGTTGCCCCGCCTCGCCCGCTGGAGAAGAAGGACTCGACGTAACCCACGCCCAGGTGGACCGCCTCGCCACCACCCGGTGGGCGCATCAAGCAGTCGCATGGCCTTGCCGAGCACTACGGCGTGGCCTTCGGATGACGGCGCCCGAAGAACACGTGCTCCACATGATGGACCAAGGGCACCCGCATGAGGGAGAACAAGGCTTGCTCCTCACCAGAGCTGGGGGATGAGGTGCCAGGTTGAGCTCTTCCAGAAGCCTGGGATTGTCCCACTAGTCGCGCTTGGTGGCAACGACATCAGCACCGCTACTTCCTCAAGAGCAAGCATACGCTAATCATGGATCGCAGGAGGTGCAGGTCGTCATCGGGCGAGCAGCTGCCTGGCCTCCGCAGATCTCCTACCCCTCGGGAGGAGAGCGCAGGAGCTCTTGGAAAGGGGTCGAGATCCAACATCACCACTGCGGCGTTGAGCCAAGGCGCTCGTGGAGGTAGGCCCTCTGCTGGGGAGGTGCCTCGGGGCCTGCTCCTCAGGCGGAGGACCCGTGGTCGTCGGGAGAACCGCTGGCGACCGCTCTACCCCATCGGCGGCGTCCTGGTTTCCGGTCGTCGTTGATGGCACTAGAGTGTGGCGCAAAGGCGGGGACCTCGTCTGGCGATATGAAGCAAGGCCGGTACACTGTGAAGAAGGCCCAAAGGCTCGTGAAGCTTCCGCCGCCGTGACACTCTCACGTAATAATGAGTGGGGCTGTACACACCCGAGTCTCAGGGGTGCCGGCCTCGTGCCCAGGGCTCCCTCCACGCCGATGGCAGGCACTTAGCTCCGCGCTGGTGAGAAGACGTCCAAGACTAGACTAGGTGCCGGACGTGGCTTTTCTTCTGCTTTCTTCGCCTTTCCATTTGGTTGTCCCTTTCCCCCGCTGGATTTAAGTTGGATTCGAATTTGAGATTTGCGTGTGTTCGGGGAAGGGGTGCTTAGTCTCGTTCGAGCAAATTTCTCGCGTTTCGGTTACCACTCCGCCTCGGCTGCCTCCCCTCGCGAGCCCCTCGCGAGCCGGGCCAGCCTGGCTTGCGCAGCAGCCCAGCCGCCGCCAAGGCCCTCTCCGGAGGGTTTTACTGCAGATCCCACGGATCTGATCGGGGAGACACTCGGGTCACCGCAGCCTCCCATGTGCTATCTCAGGCTCAGTCTGAAACAAAGGTAAATCAGCCAACCAGCACGTCCGCTTAGCCAACCACTTGGCGGCAGGCGTATGGGCGATGTAGCACTGCTAATCGATGAACACATGTTTTACATGAGGCTCCCCCTCCCAAAATGCTCTCACAGCCATCAGGCCAAAAGACTGAGTTCTATTCATGCGGGGTAATGGAGCAGGGGACAATACATAGTCGATCGGATAAATCCCCCAATGCGTCCTCGTGAGCACCTCCGAGCCGTTGCCCGGCATCACTAGCCTCGCCGTCACTATCTGCGGGCCATCGGTGGCGTCGGGGGCGTTCACCACGCCGCCTCGCCGGCAGCTACGATCATGCCGTCGTTATGCGAAGCAAAGGCCACAGCGAGCATCCACATTGTCTTCCACCGGTCGCCCGGTCGCGCCCAGACGGCCTGGGAATGGGGCGATAACTACTCAAAATCGAAGTGGGGTCCATGTTCGGAGATGACGAAGACACGAAAAAGGCGCGCCAAGCAGCGCCGGCTCCTCTCCTCCACCAACCTGTTGCCCTGACCGACCGCGCCTCGGCCGCACCACGTCGGTGAAGAACGAAGGTTGCGGCGTAGTTAACTGTGTGCGGCTCTCCAACGCCGCTTTGCAGATGTTACCCAAGGCTGTGTTGGCTCTTTCCGGGCGTGGTAAGCATGGGGCCGTGCTCGTTCTCAAGGATTCGCCGCTGACGTATCTCGTCCGCATTCTAGCGTTAAGCTTGACGGCCTCGGCCTCCTCCACCCGTTGGCGAAGAAGAGCACCTCGGCACGAGAGGTGGTTGACTCCCCTGCGCCACCTCGAGGGCGGCCAAGAGCATCGGCCGCCACGTCGCCTCCTCCAGCTTGGCCTCAAGGCAGCAGTCCTGCCTTCAGCCTCGGTCTGATCAACCCCAGCCTCACCTCGAACTTCGCTCAAGGTTCAAGCAGCGGTCGCACTCGGCCCGTCAGACCTCCTCCAGGGCGGGCTTCCCGTGCAGCGACCTCATCCTCCGCCTGCGTCACCAAGCGCTCCCTGTCTCAAGTGCTCAGACTCACAAGGCCGGGCGGCTTCAAGCGTCAGCGCCTCCTCACGCTTCTGAGCTCCGCCCGGTCGCCGCGAGCCACCTTCATTGACGCGAGGGCTGCCTCGTAGCTCCACTTGCTCCTCGATGAGTGACACGGGCCAGGAGTTCCGTGCCCCCTCCTCCGCCGCCTCTGGCCGCTTGTAGCTTCCGGGCCTCCTCGATGGCGAGAACAGGCCTCCCGAGGCTGCCAGGACGCCTGTAGCCTCTTCATCAAATCAAGATCGCGATGGCGGCGCAGGCGACAGCACCCTCCAGCTCACGCCTCTGCGGCGGCGCAGGCCCTCGGCCTCAAGCGCGTCTTCATCACAGAGCTCCTCACCAAGAAGGCTCACTGCCGTCGTAGCCCTTGAAAAATCCTTGGCGAAGCGCGCGGCGCTCCAGGCACGCAGCTGTGCACGTCTTCCCACCATCAACCGCCTAAGCGGGCGCCGGGGAGCCACAAATCAGCACTCACCCTCCGGGCGGGGCTGGGGGCTGGCACCCATGGCGGTTGGCGCGCCGCGAGAAGCCGGACTGGAGCCAGCCCCACCCCGATTGAAGAGCGCAGGAAGCGCCTCGCCAATCGCCGTCCACGACCAGGCGAGAAGCCTGGCAGGCTAGAAGCTATGCCACGAGAAGGCTCGAAGAAGGGTCATGCGTGCAGGGCCTCGGCGCGCCTCGGCGGTTCGCGCCGATCGCCCTCACCACAAGGGCTCCACTGCCGGAGCACTCAAGGACAGGGAGGGTGAAGCCGAGGGGGCTCCTCACCCGTCTCCGTGAGCTCAGCGGGAAGGGCCTGAGACAAGGATCGAGTACAAACAGCAGAAGGATCGGGGAGGCTGGAGAAGGAGAAACTTACTCGTCAATGGCGAAGTACTTCCCTCAAGCAATGACGACAAGGGTAATCATCGCCAGGGCCTCCCTTCTCTTCGGAGGGCCTCGAAGTCCACGCCAAAGCGACTCCAAGATTTGAGCCATCAGGGTCAGCCTGCGATGAGGGAGAAGCATCAAGGCGACCTGCGTCGCCCGCGTCCGGACGCGCCTTGTGCCTGGTCGCCTCACCAAGAGAAGCAGCAGGGCCTCGGGGCTTCATCCGCAGGGCCGCTGGACGGCTGCCTGCCGCCTCAGCCACGGCGGCATGAGCCTCGGAGTTGCTCCCTCATGAGCGCCGCCGGTGTCACTCCCCGGCGGGGGTCCCTTGACCTCGGGCGGCTCAGGCCTCCCCGCCCGCCACTTGAGGAGGAGTCGCCTTGGCCGACTGGAAGGCGCATCACCACCACTGGATTCTCATGAGGCCCTTGAGGCCAGTGGGCGCGCCCCCATTCGCCAAAGACAGCATCCGTTCACAAAGTCGCCTGCTACGGCAGAGGTACAGCCAAGGCCCCTCCATGCCGGATGCCACCGGGTTGGGGTCACCGACCGGGAGCACTGAACCAAGACTTCACTGGCGTGGTCCTCTTTCTAAAGCCTCATACGATCAACAAGCCCGAAGGCCCACATCCGGTGGGAGTGGTGTTGGAGAGGGCGTACGGCATAGCAGAACTCCTTCACCACCTTGGGCGCCACACGCCAAGCTTTCGAGGAACTTCGAGCGGTGCGAGGCGAAGGCAAACCGGGGCCCTCGAGTGTCACTTGGCCCCACTGAGTTGGTGACAATGCAGCGAAGATGGCTCCGTCAAGAAAGCGGCCGGGCACCCTAACGTCCATGACAGCCACCTTCATGAGAAACCAGGCGAGGCGGGGGAAGGCTGAAGTCAATTCCTGAAGCCGCTGTCTCGGCGCAGCGATGAAGCTCACGCACCCCGAGCATTGAATGGGGTCGACGAGGCATAGGGAGAAGAAGTGGCGCAGCAAGGCAACCGAAGGAATGATGCCCGTCATTGCCTCACAAACGAATGCAAATACCGCGAGAAGGGTGATGGATTCAGGACCCAGATGCATCATATGGATCTGGTAATGGGAAAACCGGCATTGAAGAAATCTGAGAAGGGGGAACCAGTCCTGCCCAAAGGGCGTGGGAAATACCGGACCTCGGTGGGAATCTCGCCAACGGAGAAGCATGACGCAGCCAGGCCGTCGTCCTCCGCACTCATTGAAGATGGTGGCTAGGGCCGGCGGACCTTGCCCGTGCCCTCTTAGTTGACTATGGCCGCCAATCGGCGGCGGGGGCCACCGTCGGCGAAGCGCGGCGGCACAGTGTTTCTTCCATTTTCCCTTCGCTCGGGGCCATGACGGCAGGGCGGAGATGGGGAAGGTTCGAGATCGAGTGGATGCAAGAGCTGGAGTTCGAGAGAAGGAAGGACGAGGGCGCTCAAGCAGCGAAGGGGAACGGATGTGTACAGCAGCGTGTCCGCCTTAGCAAGGCACGAAATAAGGGGCGCGGGGAACAGTGCGCCACGCCCAATCAACCATCACCTTGGCGCTAAGGCCGCAGCTGTTAGGGCCCGGACGCTCGACTTGCCCCTTCGCCTCTCGCTCGACAAAGTTCGGGCACGCCGTGGCCCGGGGGCTACTGTCGGCGTTCTGGGAACAAGGGTCCCTAGACTTGCCTGCCTGCGGCCTGCGACGTGGCTCGAAGGAGGCCTAGCACGGCCCATCTTCATCAACGCAAGCTCAAGACCCTCGCGAGGGGCCAAGCCTCGATGGGCGGACGACGAGGAGCTTCCTCGAGCCGCACGGCCTCGTCGAGCTGGCTCATGAGGAGGCGGAGAGTTCAAGGCAGGCTACCTCGCGAGGTGCCCATGGCGCAAGCCATGGCGACCAAAGGCGCCAGATCGAGCGCCAGCCAGCTGAGCGTCCTCCTTCCTCTTTGGTGCAAAGGGGCAAGCGCAGGCGAGCATCAAGCAAAGGCATCCATTTGGTGCAACAAGACCAAGACCAGCCCAACGGCTGGAAGGAGTCATCGTGGAGCCCAAGCAGCGTCATCACAAGAGCCTTTGGCAAAAGTGAGGACCAACTTTAGTCAGGATAAGTGTACCCGCTTATTGCCCTTCAAATGGCCAATTGTTGGCGCCCTTCCGCTCAATATTTGGGAAGAGGCCCAGGCCTTCGCCTATAAATAGGAGTAGCCACCCCAGGGAGGGAGAGAGAGATCCGAATCCTCATCAAGAAACCAGTAGCTAGAGCAGCTGGACACCACCTAGCAGTTCATCGTGACTTGCCAAAACAGACCCTCATGAGGCTGTTCTTCCTTATCTTATTCCTCATCAGCCCAAGAGGCAATCCACCACACCACACCTTTGGGTAGGGTATTACACCACAATGGTGGCCTGAACCATAAATCTTGTGTCTCTTGTGCTGTTCTGTTTAGTAGTTTAGGTCCCAGCGATTCGGCGAGGTGTGAGACGGTGGAGGGTTGGATCTCCGTGCGCAACCCAATGTTCGAACCTCAAGGGTCTGCGAAATTCGACACAGACATGGTTCAAGTGTTCGATAATTACCTTGGAGTATTCGGAGGAGGAACCCGCCCTGCAATGCCGAAGACAAGACTGCGCGCCGGACTCATCGTCATTGAAGCCTGGTTCAGGGGCTACTGAGGGAGTCCTGGATTAGGGGGTATCTGGACAACCGGACTATATACAACGTCCGGACTACCGAGGCATGAAGATACAAGACTCAAGACTTCGGCCCGTGTCCGGATGGGACTTTCCTTAGCGTGGAAGGCAAGCTTGGCGATCGGATATTATATTTCCTTCCTTGTAACCAACTCCATGTAAACCCTAGCCCTCTCCGGTGTCTATATAAACCGGAGAGGTTGGTCCTTAGAAGGCCGATCACAATTACAATCATACCATCATAGGCTAGCTTCTAGGGTTTAGCCTCTACGATCTCGTGGTAGATCTACTCTTGTACTACCCATATCTTCAATATTAATCAAGCAGGAAGTAGGGTTTTACCTCCATCGAGAGGGCCAGAACCTGGGTAAACATCTGTGTCCCTTGCTTCCTGTTACCATCAGCCTAGACGCACTGATCGGGACTCCCTACCCGAGATCCGCCAGTTTTGACATCGACATTGGTGCTTTCGTTGAGAGTTCCTCTGTGTCGTCGCTACAGGGCTCGATGGCTCCTCCAGTCATCATCAACAACATGATCCCGAGTGAGACCTTTCTCCCGGACAGATCTTCGTGTTGGCGGCCGCCCTACGGGCCAACTTCAGCAGCCATCTGGAGCAGATCGGCATTCGCCCCAGCCACGGATCAGGTTCGGAAACCTGAACTACGGCGGACTCCACGGAGACTTGATCTTGATGCATTTGGGCCTATGCTAGGAGCACGGACGATCACGAAAACACGGCTTAGACCTCTTTGTCGGACGAAGCTCGGGGTATCACCCCCGTAGTATCCCTGGACCTAGATCCGGAGCAGGCTGCGCTGCCTAAGGACGGAGGGATGGACCCCGCCTCGCAGGTCGCACACTCATCGGCAGTGGAGCCGAACACGGGTCTTACCTCTGCGGTGGCCTGTGACTCCGGACCCCCGGATTCATATTCGGACGTTGGTTCCAGTCCGCGCACTCCCGAGCCAGTCGAGCCAGGTTGGGCTCCGGTAATGGAGTTCACCGATGCGGATATCTTCCAGCACTCACCCTTTGGCGACATGCTGGACTCATTAAACTCTCTCTCTTTGTCAGGAGGGTCTTCGCCGAACTATGTCCAGCTCAAGTGGGAGGCAGGCAATGAAGGAATTCGTTGCCCACCCACCACCCACTTCATTGCCACGGTCGATGATTTAACCTAGGTACTGAACTTCGAATCCGAAGACATCGACGGTATGGACGCCGATGCAGGAGAAGAACATGAACCACCGCTCACTGGGCGGTGGACAGCCACCTCTTCCTATGATATATACATGGTGGACACTCCGAAGGAAACAAATGGCGATGAGGCAACGGAGGATAAAACCTCAGGGAAAAAAGCAAAGAATGGGCGTCGTCGGCGCCACTCCAAGCCCCGCCACAGCAATACCGGCCCAGGAGACGAAAACAATCCAAATGGTGCCGAGAAGAATACAACCCTGATCAGCCCGCCTTCGAGCAGGCCAAACAGGAAGATGAGCAGGTCATCCTAGAAGAACAGGCGACGGACGAATACCCGGAGGATGACAGCTGCATGCCCCCTCCGAAGACAAGATTAGCCTCGGCGACGACGAGTTTGGCGTGCCTGAGGATCCCCGAGGCAGGAGGCGCTTCAAGCGTCGGCTTATAGCCACTGCGAGGAGCCTGAAAAAGAAGCAGCAGCAACTCCAAGCTGATCAAGACCTGCTCACAAATAGATGGACTGAAGTCCTGGCAGCCGAGGAATACGGACTCGAGCGCCATACGGCTGACCGGCCACCTCGTGGCCGGGATAAAACGGCATATTAGCCCACATACTAGCCAACACCCCCACGGCAATATACTACGGCTCGGGGCAACGGACCAGGACAGCCAAGATCGATATATGGATCGCGGGGGCGCGACAACGACCGTCACGCCGGATACACCTTCAACAAGTCCGGCCAGGCCGAACATAGCCACCCAGAGCAATTGAACCTGCGTAGCCACATAGCCCGACACAAAGGCGCCGCGCACCCCCTCTGCTTCACTAACGAAGTGATGGATCATGAATTCCCAGAAGGGTTCAAACCCGTAAACATTGAATCATACGATGGCACAACAGACCCCCGCGGTATGGATTGAAGATTTCCTTCTCCACATTCACATGGACCCCGGAGACGATCTACACGCCATCAAGTATCTTCCCCTTAAGCTCAAAGGACCAGCCCGGCACTAGCTAAACAGCCTGCCAAATTCCATTGGCTTTGGGAAAACTGGAAGACGCATTCCTCGACAACTTCCAGGGCACATATGTCACGACCACCGAGCCGCCGATGACCTGAGCCACATTACTCAACAACCGGAGAGTTAGCCAGAAATTCGGACTCGGTTCCTAACTAAAAGAACCAAATAGTCATTGTCCGGACGCAAAGCCCTGGTGGCTTTTAAGCATAATATATGTGACGAGTGGCTCACTCGACACCTCGGCCAGGAAAAACCCAAGTCCATGGCAGCTCTCACAACACTAATGACCCATTTTTGCACGGGCGAGGACAGCTGGTTGGCTCGCAGCAGCACTACGCCGCGATTCGGCACCGGATGGCGCGACAATAACGGCAAGCCACGGCGTAACAGACATAAGCGACGGAACAACGGCGACAGCAATGAAGACACGGCATTCAACGCCGGATTCAGCGGATCCAAGCCCGGTCAGCGGAAGAAGCCGTTCAAAAGAAATAACCAGGACCGTCGATGCGGACCGCATCTTTGGGCGCTTCGTGCCAAATTCATGGCACCCCAGACAAGCCAGCCAACCACACCAATAGAGATTGCTGGGTATTCAAACAGGCCGGCAAAATAAACGCCGAAGACAAGGACAAGGGGCTGCACAGCCACGATGACAAGGAGCCCCGACGTCCGAACATGGGGGGACAGAAGAAATCCCCCCCCCCCCAGGTGAAAACGGTCAACATGATCTACGCCACGCACATCCCCAAGCGGAACGGAAGCGGGCACTACGGGATGTCTATGCGATGGAGCCAGTCGCCCCCAAATTCAACCCATGGTCAGCTTGTCCGATCACCTTTGACCGTAGGGATCACCCTACTAGCATCTATCACGGCGGCTCAGCCGCATTGGTCCTAGAGACAATCATCGACGGATTCCACCTCATGCGCGTCCTCATGGACGGTGGCAGCAGCCTGAACCTGCTTTATCAGGACACAGTGGGCAAAATGGGCATTGACCCCTCAAGGATCAAGGCCACCAAAACCACCTTTAAAGGTGTGATTCCTGGAGTAGAGGCCCGCGAACTCTATAACATGGAAGTGGTCTTGGATCTCCGGATAACTTCCGAAGCGAAGTAATCTTCGATATCGTCCCTTTCCGCAGATGGTTACCACGCTTTGCTCTGGCGAACCGCATTCGCTAGATTCAATGCGGTACCACACTACGCATACCTCAAGCTCAAGATGCGGGACGCGCGGGGTCATAATAGTGAGCGGAAATATGGACGCTCTCTTGAGCAGAAGAACATACTGCAGCCCTCTGGCGGAAGTACAATCGACCTCTTCCGACAAACCAATCTGGCGACAATGACGTCAAGCACCGTCAAGAGAGTCCGGAGCACCCGCAGCAGGATCATCGAGCCGCCACGCAGCGCGACTAGCAGTCGGCCTCTGCTTAAGCCCCATCAAAGCAGCATTTGCGCCACGCGTACACAATTACGCACTCAAGATACCATGGGCGTAGGCGGGGGCGTAATAACGACTCAGTCAACAGTGCGGGATAACCGCCACATACCTTCATAACCCGTCCTTCTTCTTTTTCGGGACATTGCTTTAGAGCAGCCTCTTGGAAGAGCGGTGCGGACTTACATAGGAGAGAAAACCAAGGTGGCAACAGGCTTCGCGTACAGAAGTAAACACCCAGGTGGAATATATTTACGATCGTTATACACTTTGGTACGGTCCGTTTGCCAGGGGCTTCCTATGGCGCCCCATTCTACGGCAACTAAAGTCCAAACACTTTAAACAGTGCGGCACCCCGAACTTATAGCATTATATGCATCAGCTCCGGATCATGTCTTGGGTCTACAGTTGGGTTAGCCCGGCTCCCTTGTTTTGGTACCTTACGTTCCGTTATATCGGCTAAGGTAGCGCAGGGAGAACTACTGCGATTGTGTCCCGGTTCTTCCGGACGAGCACCTCAGTAGAGAAAGCCGAAAACTGACCGGCATGATGTGACGAGAGCTGGTCGCTGTTCGAGAGGTCTTAAAATCCTTAAATATTTTCCACTTTAGGCGATAAATCGGCTTCGTCCGATCTAGGCGTATATAGCGCCCCAACTCGGCCTTCCGGATTCTAGGGACTTTGCCGAAATTTAAAATTGTAGACTTCTATGGCTAAGTGAAAGTTATAAAGCCGAATAGTCTGATTGCCTTGTTCGCTGTGCCAGATACCTCCTTAAGGGACCAAACATTTGGATAAAGAGTATCCGGGTTTTTCCAGGAACACCCCGGCACTAGTTGCGTGGGGCCGGAAGCCGACGACTGGCCTACTTTCAGTATTCTATAAACAGCCGCACAAAAGGTAATATTTTAAATCAAACAGTGCTACATAGCACAAGTAACTTCGTCTTTAAATTACAACAGCAGCAGAGGTACATTTAGTCAAAGATCTTGTCCTTGGAACACTCATCGGCCACGAGACGAGCGCCTTTCATAACGCCATCATAACACCTCTCGGGATGGCGATGCTCCTTGCCCTCCGGCGGACCATCCTTCACCAACTTCTCCGCATCCAGCTTGCCCCAATGCACCTTCGCGCGGGCAAAGGCCCGGCGGACACCCTCGATGCAAACGGATCGCTTGATTACTTCAAGTCGCGGACAGGCATTCACCATCCGCTTGATCAGGCCAAAGTAGCTACTGGGCAGGGGCTCACAAGGCCACATCCGGACTATGAAATCTTTCATAGCCACTTCGGCCGCCCTGTGGAGTTCGACCAACAGCTTTAGCTGGTCACTCAGAGGCATTGGGTGTTCGGCCCCAACATACTGGGACCAAAATAGCTTCTCCGTTGAGCTCCCCTCCTTGGCATGGCAGAACTCCGGCGTGCGAGGGCGCTGCGTGGCAATCTGCGAATGCCTGGAAACTCAGTTCGGGTAAGTAAAAGAAATGCCTCCTCCACATGTTTGCTTTGCATAAAGAATTTCTTACCCACCGTTATCTTTTTGGCCTCCTGGATCTCCTGATGTGCCTTCTCGGCTTTGGCCTTTGCGTCTTTCATACTCACAAGGGCCTTCGCAAGCTCGGCCTCTTTCATCTTCAGATCACGCTCCACGGACTCGAACTTCTTGCCGAGGTCCTGGAGCTCTTGCTGTACCTCGCCCACTCTAGCACTTTTCTTACTGCACTCCTTGAATTCCAAGGCCGCCTTGTCTTCGGCCTCGGATAGCGCTTTCTTCAGGGACGCCACTTCGGCGGTGGACCCTGTCACACAGTCACGACGCCTCATCGTCAGACTAAATAATTTTATCTATCTTTACATACATAAGAGCGGAGAATTACTCACCTTTGCTCTCTTCGAGCTGCCTCTTCGTGAGGTCAAGCTCTCCCTGCGCCTGCTCCAGGTCCCGCTTTAGTTCGTCAACCTCGGTTGTGCGGGCAGTAGCGGCAAGCAGCACGGCCTGCTTAGTCACATAAACACTTATTAGACTCCTGCGGATTATAATTGACCCTCCGTTTGGCTTTTCTTTCCGAACACCAAACAGAGTATCAAGGGCTACTACCTATCGGGTGGTAATTTCACACATTTTTATTTCTTACCTCGAAGCCCGTCAGGAGGCTTGTGCAGGCTTCGGTTAGTCCGCTCTTGGCGGACAGAACCTTTTGAATCACCGCAATCATAAGAGTACGGTGCTCGTCATCCATGGAAGCGCCTCGAAGCGCTTCCACCAGACTGTCCGGCGCGGATGGCGCGATGGAAGTCCTCGGCACGGACGGCTCGCCCTCTCTAACGAGGGGATGCCCGCCTAAATCCGGAACCATTAAGGGTTCCGGAAGAGTGTTCGGTCGAGAGTCCGCCTTGTTGCGGCTCTCATCGACGCGATCCGCAGGGATCTTGAACCCCGCGTGTCTGACATTTGGAACTCCGCCTTGGGGTGTCTCCAGGGTCACCTCCCCCTGCTCGGGGAACCTTCGGGACAACACCTCCATGTCATCCGCAAGCTGAGGAGTGGTGGCCGTTGGGAGCGAGTTCATCTCTGAAGCGCTCAGAGACCCATCCGAAGACGACACCTCCGGATGAGCCCTGGCCGGACTGCATATATGTTCGGCGTTATTAAACAACTATGAAGTAAAATCACGGTAGAGTGCGGACTCTTACGATCGCACCAGGGGCTTCCCCCTAGGGAGCCACCCTTCCTCGCTATGAGCGGCCGTGGTGGAGTAGTCTGGAAGGGACGTCTTTCCCTTCTTGGGCGTCCCAGCCTCCCCCTCCGGGGCGGCTTTCCTATTTTTCTCCTCCCCAGTGCGGGGAGGTAGAGTTTCTTCTTGCTTCACCCCCCCCGCCTCCACGGGAGGAATCTGTTTCGTCGTCATCGGACAACGTGGGTATGACGGCCTTGCGTCGAGGGCCTCTCCCGGCCCCACGGCCCGTCTCCTCCGGCCTCTCATCCTTTCCGGATGGGGCGACTTCTTCTTCTTCCTCCTCCTCTTCGGGGGAGGAGTGCGCCTGTCGTCTTGGGACGAGATTCCGCACAACCTTCGCGGAGACCCTTCACGTCGCCGGGCCTTCTTTTGGCCTTCTTCTCCGGCGCCTTGTAGGCGCAGGATCAAGATCTCTGTCAAGAGAACATCAGTTGGATCTTACGGCAGCGGGCAGACGATCAATCTGCTCTGCTGTCTCCACATAGTCCCTGATAAAATATACACAAATACTTAAGACTCCCCATGAATGTATTGGGAAAAAACAAATCCGGTGGTAGTCCCAAACACCGGACCGAGGGTCAGCGCTGCATGAAGTCCGCGGTCCTCGGATGTGGGAGGAGGTACTTGAGGCCTTAAACAACTCCTTCCACGCGTCTTTGTGCTTCATGCCATAGAGCCTCAGGCGTTTGGTGTTGGCCGGGGACGAACTCCCACAGATTGAATGCCCGCCTTTGGCACGGCAGAATCCGTGACGAGCATGACCTGGATCACGTTGACGAGCTTAATGTTCTTGTCCTTCATGCTCTTGATGCAGGTTTGGAGTCCGGTCAGCTCTGTAGGTTTGCCCCAAGTCAGACCCTTCCTTTCCCAGGAGGTGAGCCGCATGGGGGCTCCGGATCGGAACTCGGGGGCCGCCGCCCAGTTGGCGCCTCGCGGCTCGGTGATGTAGAACCACCCCGATTGCCACCATTTTACAGTCTCCACAAAGGAGCCATCCAGCCAGGTGACGTTAGGCATCTTGGCCACCATGGCCCCTCCGCACTCCGCTTGCTGGCCGCGTACAATCTTCGGCTTCACGCAAAAATTTACAGCCACAGGCCGAAGTGAGGCCGAATGCGGAGGAAAGCCTCGCATACGACGATGAACGCCGAGATGTTGAGGACGAAATTTGGGGCTAGATCATGGAAATCTAGCCCGTAGTAGAACATGAGCCCGCGGACGAAGGGGTGAAGTGGAAACCCAAGTCCACGGATGAAGTGGGCGACAAACATGACCCTCTCGTGGGGACCCGGGGTCGGAATGACCTGCCCAACGTCCGGTAGCCGGTGCGCTATGTCTGCGGCCAAGTATCCGGCCGCCCAAAGATTTGTGATATGCTTCTCCTTGACGGTGGAAGCCACCCACTTGCCTCCTGCTCCGGACATGTTTAGTTGTGCGGAGAAGACTTGGGCTTGGGCACTGGAGCTCGAGGGGGCAAGAGTGGGCAAAGGAGGAAGAAGGCGTGGGTAAAAATGGAGAAGTCTTATCCCTTTATAGAGGCGACGAAAGCGGTGCGCCTCCCCACTTGCCCGTTGGGAATCGCTTTCTTCCCAAGCGCCACGATTGATGATGTGGTGGGATTACCCGTACCCGTATTGATGAGAATCCCATGATAAGGGGACACGATCTCTGCTTAGACAAGACGTGTCAAGGAAACCGCCTCGCAATATGCGTTGTGGCTGGTTGTGGGAAAACAGTTCGAATAATGACCCGACCGTAATGACACGTCGTGTTGTCTAAAAAGTTGTCAGCAGATTGCATTTGTGAAATACCATTCTCTCTACGGTGGCATGTGAAGATCATTTTGTGGATCCGGACACGGTTCAAGTGTTCGATAATTACCTTGGAGTATTCGGAGGAGGAACCCGCCCTGCAATGCCGAAGACAAGACTGCGCGCCGGACTCATCGTCATTGAAGCCTGGTTCAGGTGCTACTGAGGGAGTCCTGGATTAGGGGGTATCCGGACAGCCGGACTATATACAACGTCCGGACTATCGAAGCATGAAGATACAAGACTCAAGACTTCGGCCCGTGTCCGGATGGGACTTTCCTTGGCGTGGAAGGCAAGCTTGGCGATCCGGATATTATATTTCCTTCCTTGTAACCGACTCCATGTAAACCCTAGCCCTCTCCGGTGTCTATATAAACCGGAAAGGTTGGTCCTTAGAAGGCCGATCACAATTACAATCATACCATCATAGGCTAGCTTCTAGGGTTTAGCCTCTACGATCTCGTGGTAGATCTACTCTTGTACTACCCATATCTTCAATATTAATCAAGCAGGAAGTAGGGTTTTACCTCCATCGAGAGGGTCCGAACCTGGGTAAACATATGTGTCCCTTGCTTCTTGTTACCATCAGCCTAGACGCACAGATCGGGACCCCCCCCCCTACCCGAGATCCGCCGGGTTTTGACACCGACATGAATGCGGCACCGATTCTTTGGAGCGGCGCTGACCGTTTCGGGTGGGAAGCGCGTGCGAGCGATGGAGGGGCTTTGGGTGGGCTAGGCTGGTCAGGAGCGGGCATGGCAGCTGTCCGCCTGTCCTGACCGGACGCCAGGAAACGAGAGGATGCATCGACTCTCGCGGCTAAATCGTACACTACACACCATCTCTCTGTAGGAGTAGGTCGATGTGTCACTCTCTCTAACACACACATGCTGTTAAACACACACACACACGCCGAGGTAAAATGAGTCTATATCTCAATTAATGAAGACTTATATGTTACCATCCATATGTTACTACCCACTATGAAGGTAGTAACAGAGACTAGTAACATATGCATGTTACTAGTCCAAGTTACTCACCACTATGACTAGCCTAGCAATGTAACCAAACGCTCCTTACTCTACCTTGGTATCTCCCCCGGAAACCCAATGCATGGAGCACAACTACGCATTGATTAGTCAAGAAATCAAAGTCGACTTGCATGTGAGTTAATACGTGGCCCTGCATGGTACTCCCTCCATTCCACAATGTAGTGCCTATAGATTTTTGTGAAAGTCAAAGTTTGCCAACTTTGACCAAGTGTATAGAGAAAATTGTCTACATCTATAATACCAAACATGTGCATTCTAAAAATATAACTCATGATGTATTCAGTGATGTGCATTCGGTATTCTAGATGTATCTAGTTTTCTTTATAAATGTGGTCAAAGTTTGTAATGTTTGACTTCTGCACAAATCTATAGGCACTACATTATGGAACAGAGGGAGTAGCTAAAATAGCATCTCTTAGTTGTTGTGATTAATTGTTGCATTTAGAGACATAAATCAGGGCTTTGATTGGAGGAAGGACCGGTCAAGTTTCTCCTTCTCCTCCAATCTGCTTGCACCTTGGTCCCGTTGCACCTTCTAACGTGACTTTTTACACCTAGACGGAGGGAGTAGTATGAGATACGGTGGCACGCTGACTTAGGTCGAATACAAGTGCCCAAAATTGTGTGCATGTTATAATAAGGATTCACTTAAAATCGTACGCGAGCGAACAGAGGGATCAATTGGACAGTGTTCACGAGCAGTAGCGAGATGTGTGAGGTAAGATACACCGCTGGCCCTTTTAATTTTTCTTATTAATTTGTTTGTTTCACCCTCTGACTGGTGGGACCCAACGTACTACATGGAGAGAGGTAAGGTGACTAAGGCTGCATTATTTCTATACTACCAACACTGCTTTAAATCCCAAAAGACCTTACCACCAAAGCCATATGACCCGATTATGATTTAAATACCAATGACTCCCACGCAAAAAAAAACACGGCATGCTTGTCACACGAATGCAGGAATGTATAAAAGGTTATTTTCCTCTCGTTAAACATAACGTGAGGGTGGTGTAGCTGGTTAGCATATTCGCTCATCAAACTTGAGGTCTCGGGTTCGATAACCACACTTGAGCGTAATTTTGTTTTTGTTCGACTTCTTTCTTCCACCCGATGACAGGTAGGCCCCGCATGATAGAGAGAGAAATTGATCTGGGGTGGTGCCAGGAGGATTCTTTGACTGGTCAAAATGGATGGATACGGAGCTATACGATCTCGGCTTTGGCGCTTGTTTTCAAGGGTTTGCACTCTTCACACTCTCTCTCCACTATATATATACACGTTGGAGCATCAGCTCTTGTAGTTGCTCTCTTCACACTCTCTCACCCTTTCCAGATCTAAACAAGACTCCATTGGCCTCTCCCCCCCCCCCCTCACTGCTAGTCAAAGAGCCAGCAGGATCCGTCTGTCGGGAAGGGAACGAGGCTTAACGATGTCCCCGTCGGCGAGGGAGGGAATCCACTACCGGCGCAGCTATTCTCTTTCACCCAGCGGCGACGCGGGAGGGCCTCCGACCCCTTCTTCCTTGCCGTCGTACATAGTGTGGGCAGAACAGCCTGCGGTTGGCCACCGAACCACACCCCAAGAACCTTAAGCTATAATTTACTTATTCCACGTGCATTGCTCTAGCTGCATGTGGGGTTTTTCTGCTTCTGCACTCGAATCTAGGTGTTGGATCAAACAGGAAAGTAGTGGGGAAAGTTGTATATCATGAATCTAGGACGGGGTTCAAAGAGGAAAGGAATGGGGGAAGTAGTGGGGAAAGTTGTCTAGAATGAATCTAGGACGTGGTTCAAAAAGGAAAGTTGTGGGGAAAGTTGTATAGCATGAATCTAGGACATGGTTCAAAGAGGAAAGGAAGGGGGAAAGTAGTGGGGAAAGTTGTATAGCGTGAATCTAGGACGTGGTTCAAAGAGGAAATGAAGGGGGAAAGAACTAGTATAGACTGGCTATCGAGCACCTACATTGGTAGAAAAGGGAAAACAATGACAAATGTAGTACGCACATCTGTAACAAACTGATCTTTTAGTTTTGGGGGACAAGGCTGTAGAGTTTGAGCAGGACTAGATTTGTTGCGCTCACATAGGGAAAGGTGTCTAAAGGTAACAAAACTGGGACCAACACAAATATGCTCCTTGGTTGTTTGTTCTTTGTTGCAATAGACTGTGCATCACCCCTTCATACATCGGTAGATGCACATGGTGTTGGTGCGTCCACTCTCCCATGCAACTCTTTAGATGTTGTTAATCTAAGGCTCTGTTTGGTTAAAAAGTCCTAGGACTTTTTTTAGTCCCAACTAAAAAGTCCCTAGTCCCTACCTGCTTGGTTCCAGGGACTAAACATGGACTAGAGGTTATTAAGTGACATGCTAAAAGACCATGTTATCCCTAGTAATGAACTAATAGAGATAAGGTGCGATGTGGGGCAGGGGCAACTGTTGGAAAAAGTCCCAAAAAGACTCTCCCTTAGGGTCTTCTTTCTTTAGTCCCAAATGCCCACTTTTAGTCCCTAAATGTCCCTCCTGTTTGGTTTAGATGGGACTGAAAGGGACTTTTTTAGTCCCTACACCAAAAGTCCCTGTAAACAAACACCCTCTAATAATGCCGCTGGAAAATTGATGCAATGCTACAGTTAAAAGCAAATTACATGTTTAACTAATTTTATTGTTAATATAATCTCTCTGTTAATATGAATCAATGCCACCTTTTGAGAAATGCTACTGTCTTGCTTTCTTTCCCATTTAGATAAGTTAGATGCTTCTTTTGGTTGGCTTCTGTGTCATCCACTGTTATTGACCACTTGTTGTTTCTTTTGCACCTCTATGTAAACAGGGTTATCTACTTCACCTCGTTGCTATTGTGACCTTTTGTTGCACTACACAAAACACTTTTGTTTTTAGAGTGTTTTTTGCAGTTCAACCAAAATGTCACACCGACAACGTTGCTTGATTGCTTGATCTTAGTGGAGCTGCACAAGAGGAGATCTTACTTCCTATATCTGTTGTCAAATTTGGTTCAGATCTTCTTCTTGTGGGTTGTTTGAATTCCGCGTCATGAGAGGTCAGTACTAGCCTTCTTTCACATGATTGTGCAGTGTTCTTTCATATGTTGCGCTACTTGTACGGTAATGTTGCTTTATTTTAGTGAACTGCACAAATGGAGACAAGATTTCCAATCTGTATGTGCACCGTAATATCCCATTGAGGTAAGATAAGGATATTTCACAACTTTTGGCCTGTATTTTGCCAATTTCATCAAAAAATTAATGTCGTTGTTTAGTGCTATACTTGTGCTCCCTAATTGACATGCCAAATCTTACATTGAAGGTGAAGCTTGTCTATTACTGAACCAAGTGATGAAGGGGAAGAACAAGCGGAAGAGAAACAAAAATCAACTCCCAGTGCTGTAATGAAGCACTGGAACTGTGATGACACAAGTAATGATATAATTTTGCATCTTAATTTATTGCTATGGCTGGAACGAGCAATTGTTTTGCCACTGATTTGATGCCACTCTTAAAGTAATATGTAATTATCTCTACTTGTGCAAACAGGGATCTTCTTTGAAGATACCATCTATTTTAGTGGAAGTACACAAGAAGATGTTGGAAATATTAAACTAATCGAGGAGTATATAGTAAGCATGGCAACCATAGTAGATAACAACAGATGGTTCCAGAGAAGTGCTTGATCTGTATGCTCTACACAATAAGCCTCCTGACAAAGGTTGGTACTCGCCCACGGATTTCATCCATATAATTGAGCATTGTCATCTCTATTGGTGTTGTGCTACTATTTAGATACTGTATGAGAAAGTGGTATTGTCCTTGAGAAGTGCTTCATCTGTGTTGTTTTAAATATTTCCTTTCCTTTTTTTCGAGCAAACATGGATGCTAGCATTTAGTTGTCCTCTTGTCTTTGCACAACAGGATCATCCTCCTCTGAAGAAGAATATGTAGTACGTTAAGTGACTAGTTCCGATTATGCCAGGATGAAGAAGCCCTGTATATCTTCTCATCATAAGGAGCAGTTGAAGGATGGTTACATTAATCCCCACAAGACCAAACTAACTTTAGCTCAGAAGGACCGACAGATCTCCACCTTTTTTGCTGTAATGCGCAAGTACAATGTTGTTCTAGGATTCTTTCCAGTGAGTTCAATTTTTTTAAAGTGTGCTCTACATGGACCATGTAGGTGCCTGTTTAAACTGTCAATTCATAGTACAGTTTGCTTTATACTAATCACTTTTTTTGTATTTGTGCAAACAGGGGTGCTCATCTTGATTTCAATGGGAACAGCACAAAATGTTCATGAATACATCGAATCATTCATTTCCACCACAAGAAAGGAGGTGCCTATATGTTCAAGGCGTTGCAACATATAAAGGCGAAATCATACAAGCTACGCGCGAATTTGGTTGATTTTGGTGGAACTGCACAAAAAGAATAGCTGGTTTATTTAGCACGAGGTGCCATGTCAATGTCCGAACTGATGGCAAACCCTGCCCATTCCACAATCATAGGCATTTGATATTTTGGAATGGGAAAACCTTGTCAATGTTTGCTCATTGATGTACCCAAAACAACACGCATTTGACATTTTGGAATGGGAAAACCTTGTCAAAATTTGCTCATTGATGTTAGCAAGAAGACATGCATTTGATATTTTCGAATGGGACGCCCTTTGCTATCAGCAGTATCGATCGATTTTTCTTTATTGTTTAGTTGTGAAGTAAATATTGGCTCTAACATGTGAATCGCTGAGATGCATAATAATCGATTATTTTGAGTGTTCTCTATGAATTGTCAGGCCTGTGTGTTTGATTGCAATGTACAGGAACGCTAAAAAGCAGCTCAAACTCTTTGTACTCCCTCTGTTCCTTTTTACTTCGCATATTAGATTTCTTTCAAGTGAGTTGATTTTACATTGTGAATGTTCATACTTTTTTCTAAAAGATTGGTCAAAGTAGAGATACTTTGACTGCAGACAAAACTTGTATGCAGACTAAAAAGGACCGGATGGAGTACATGTGAAACTGCTGCAAATGAGGTGATCACCCTGGGAATAATCCTAGTAAGTATTATTTTGCATGTTCATCCAATGCCAGTGATACAAGAATTCGAACTAAATTCATTCATACACGATCAGATTTCATATAAACATGCCGGATTTCATTACATTTCATACATTCTTCAACTAAAAAGGGGTGCGCTTGAGGTATAATTAATTAACCGAATCTACCCACCTGTGTCCGGCTGAGCCGAACAGAAGCTTATTCTCCAGTGGACTGAGCTTCAGTGACTTAACTGCAGGTGTAGTTGCATAACTGACATGTGGCCCAGATGCCTGTTGGGCCCACGTGTCAGTGACCCAACTGCACCAATAGTTAAGTAACAGAAGCAGCGTCCTTCTCCAACATAGCTCTCCGACTCCACGTCGCCGCCAAGAAGCTAATCGGCCGTCAATGGTCAACCCGCCTAGCTTGGCTTCAACAGGAGGGTAGCAGCGGTGGCCTTACTTGGACCCGAGCGGCGACGACCTACCGTGTTCTACTCTTCCTTGTTTTCTGTGTGGCGCGGCCTCATTGGCAGCGGGCCGGGGCCTCGACGGAGCCGGCAATGTCCTCTGTCTCGTTGCCGGCGGGGCGGCGCCTCGGCGGAGCGGGGGTAATCCTCCCCCTCGTTGCCAGCGGGGTGGGGCCTTGGCTGAGCCAGCAATGTCCTCTGCCTCATTGTTGGAGGGGCGGGGCCTCGGCGGAGTAGGGCCTCGCCGAAGCCGGCGAGATCCTCCGCCTCGGGGCCGGCGGGGCGGGGCCTCGGCGGAGCCGGCGGTGTCCTCTGCCTTGTTGTTGGCACCGTGGGGCCTCGGCGAAGCAGGGCCTCGTCGACTCCAGAGGAGTGGGGACTCGTCGGAGCCGGCATTGTACTCTGCCTCGTCCTCAGTCTCGCCAAACAGCGCCTCACCCGCTTCATCGCCCTCTTTGTAGGCGGTCGCAGCCTCCACCACCCGCATGCGGTACCGCCAACGCTCGAGGCAGCCCACGCGGGCGGAGCGGTACAAGTCGAGCAGCGCCTCCAGCTCTGGCCGCTCCGCGGCGATCTGCTCCTCTGCCTGTAGGTGCTCCTGCAGGAGATGGTGGTTGTAGGCGGCGTCGGCATGCGCCTCCCGGAAATGCTCCTGACGCTTCTGCCTCACCGTGTCCATGTATTGGGCATAGGCCTCGCTGATGGTCATGGTGCAATGCACCGGCGAGGATGGCATGAAGGAGGGGTTGGTGCTGGATCGTTGACTACCATGTTATCCATTGGGACGTCGTCGTCCTCCGGCTGCCTGCCGGCCAGCCAATCGGCAGCAATGGCTGCCATCTCCTTGTGGTTCGTCGTCCGCCTGTCCCGAAGAGCGCTAGAGTGTGAGGAAGCCATCGTGGGCAGTAGTGGTGTGGACAGGAGAAAGGGAACGAAGGCGGATGACTGCGGCTATGGCCGGCGCAGCAGTTTATATAGCAATGGTGGGCGGCAGAGGGACGGACGTGTGGCGCCGAAGTAGCCGCCTCGTCAACCACGTATCGTTAATGTGGGCAGCAGACGGACGGATGGCACTTGTGTCATTTGAAGGCGGAGCAATCGCCTGCATCGGGAAGCGGGGCGGGCGGTGCTGTCCATTTCGGGCAGAAAGCGCGCGCGGGTGAGGGAGGTGGTCTGGGTGGGCCAGGGCAGTCAGACTCGTCCTTGGCAGCGGGTCTGTCCAGCAGCCGGACATGTTGGCTCGCCAGCGAGCTCGCCGAGCTGAGCGTCGACAATCAGATGATGGACGTAGCTTCCGACCAGGAGCCGGCGCCATTGTCCAAGACGGTTCATGCCGTGTTCGCCATAGACCGGGTGTGGCTGCACTTCGACGCCCTAATGGCGGAAGAGCTACCAGTGTAGGAGGACCTGTGCTGCAACCTCCTTCTCCTCAACGAGCACCAGTGAACAAGTGAACGACAATGTCATCGCGGACATGTGGCCCTATGATCCTGGCTTCCCGAATGAGCAGCGGGCGCAGTATCGGACCATCCATAGGGCCCGCGAGGCCCTCTCCGTTGTCCTTCGAGTTGTTGCGCTCGCTGTGGCGCCGTCGTCTCGCGTTTTCAACATGGTCAACGGACATGAGGAATGAGGAGATGACTTTACTAGGAGAGGATGACAGTGGGGACCCACCAGGGCCATAGCTGCACGTACGCAAGTGCCTCCTTATTATATACAACTATATTTTTTTTGCTTCCTCCTGGTTTCCTGATATCACGGTCCCACACCATTGTCAACCTATGTAGTCAATAAACACGAGAATTGTACAAGGAGCGGCCGACAGCTCGGACCAAGCAGCTCGAGCAGTATTTGTGTTTTTGAGGGTGAGCACTGCAGAGTTTTTCTTGAGCGATGTTTTCGTTGTTGTTCAGAGGAGAGCAGGGTATTAACTGGGCAGTGTATTAACATGTGGCCCAGGCAAGATATCCAGCCCAGATATTAATTTTTTTCAAGATGAAAATGGCTAGCCCAGCTATACTTTTTTTTAGGAATACCCAGGCAAGGTCAACTTGTTATTCTCCGCCCCACTGAGCTGCAAATCTTTCCAAGGAGGGATGCATTAGGCTTAACAAGAAAATGGGCTTTAAGAAATAATAAATGGGATGTAATTATAAAAACTGGGCAGTAACTATAAAAAAATGCACCAAACACGTAATTAGTTTATAAAACATTATTTTAGGATTTTGAAAATTTTAATTTCATTAATTGTTGTGCGCCCAATGTTTCGTTGGATTTTTATGTAATACAAATTTATTTGAAATTGTATTTAATCTGACTAGAAATTTTGGGATAAAAATATTTCGGATCCCATCAAAATGTGGGAAATTTTATTGAATTCTGTTTTGAACGGTTTGTTGAAATTATTAATCGTTGTCCTAGCTAGAAAATGGGTTGTACTTTTAACAAACTGTAAATGGGCTGTAGTAAATTCCATTAGAATTCAAAAATGGGTTGTACATTCTTACAAATCACAAATGGGCTATAAGTTCTCTGCCGCACACTTGTGGGCCTACTAAGTTGACGCGTCCCCTCAAAAAAAGTAAGTTGACGCGTATGCAAGGCTTTGTCAACTTATAGTCAACACACGGTTCTAGCAGCAGTGGCCATTGGATGTCCATCCAACGGATGTCGTGCTTCTTCTTCAATCTCGGATATTCTAGCTTCTGCTGCCCAAAAAATGATTCCTCCCCCTGACATCTGGGGCGCACCGTTTCTGAGGCTGACCTGTGGGCCTACTAAGTTGACGCGTACCAAGGGCTTTGTCAACTTAGTCAATATAAACGATTCTAACTGCAGAGACCGTACGATGTCCATCCAATGGTTGTAGTGCTTCTTCAACCTCTGGTCTTCTTGCTCCAGCCGCCCAAACTAGCGCCGATGGGACTGCCTGCTCCCGCCTCCCGTGGCCGGCTGTGCTACCGCACAGGCCGCACCGCCCCACCCTACTCCATTGTTGGCCAAGCCATTCCTCTACTCACCCACACCTCCTGTTATTTTCCGGCGACGGTAGCTGGACCAGTAAACCCTCATACTCCCCACCGCGTGGGCAACCACTGCCGAGTCTTCCCCAGCTCCATGTCATTCCCTTCCTAGGCCTCGCCGTCGTCCACCGCCCTGGTACTCTCGGCGCGCCGTGGTCAACGTGGTCAACGAACGACATCCATCGTACGTGGACTGTATGTGGAGAGGCTGACAGCTGGGTCCACGGCCGCACACAAGGAAATGCCTCCTTATTACACGCAAAATAATGATTCCTCCACCTGACAGCAGGGACCCACTGGACAGGCCACCGTATTTCGTGAAAAAAACATTTCCCCCTAACTACTGGGACCCACCAGCTACATCTTCGCATGCAAGGAAGTGCGTCCATATTACAGGCAAAAAAATGATTCACCCCCTGACTGCTAGGACCCACCAGCTACATCTTCGCATGCAAGGAAGTGCGTCCATATTACGGGCAAAAAAACGACTCGCCCCCTAACTGCTGGGACCCACCAGCTACATCTTCGCACGCAAGGAAGTTCTTGATAGTCGGGACCCACCTGGTCGAAGCGTACGTAGTGTTGTCATTCTGGTCACGAACGTGTACGTACATATGATCGGTCTGTCTGCAGACTGCAGCAATAAACCGTGGCCATGTAAGGAAGGGCACGTGTTGTAGTAAAGGCGTGCACTTGTCGTAGTAGAGGCGCGCATGTAGCATGTACACGTACGTACAGCCATGGTGCAAGAAAGAATACAGCCACATATGCACATACGGGCGAGGTCTCGAACACCTACTCACGCATACGTACGGCGAAGGCTCGTGTACATGGCTAGGTCAGAACAGAGAAACTGCGTCGTCGTCGTGTTCACGGGGAGGCGACCGGCTGGGTCGGAACGGAATGCATCGTCGTGTTCATCGGGAGCCAACCGACTTGGATGGAACAGCCGATGAAAACGAGGCCTGGCGTACCGCAGAATGGAGGAAACGGCCTTGTGTTCGACCGGCCACGGTTGAAATGGGATCATGTTCATTGGGAGGGGTCTGGTGTACCGCAAAACAGAGGAAATGGACTTCTCTTGGACCTCCTACGGCCGAAACAGCGTCCTGTTGATCGGGAGGGGTGTGGCGTACCGCAAAACGGAGGAAACGGACTTGTGTTGGAGCGCTACGATCGAAACGAGGTGTTCATCGGGAGGGGTGTAGCATACGGCAAAACGGGACTCCAGGGATACTGTTCATGTCCACCGTCGACCTCCTCCAGCCTCCACGAGCTATTGTTCATTAACCGTCGACCTCCTCCAGCCTCCACCTGTGACTGTTCATCCATGGGCTCCTGTTCATCCAGCCTCCACTGCGCGCTCCTCCACCGGCTACTGTTCAACCAGCCCTCTCCACGGGGTCCTGTTCAACCACCCCTCCACGGGCTACTATTCATCCAGCCCTCCACCAGCTACTGTTCAACTAGCCCTCCACGGGGTCGTCCTATTCATCCAGCCCTCCACGGGGTCCTGTTCATCCAGCCCTCCACTGGCTCGATCGGTCGGGTCCTGTTCATCCAGCGGCAACAGCCTCTACTACCACGCGGTCCTGTTCATCCAACCCCCCACCGGGAACTGTTCATCCAAACCCCCAACAACGCTCACTGTTCATCAAGAGGCAGCAGGTTCGATTGGTTTTAGTTAGCAGCAGTAGCGAAGGAATCGCTCGATCGGGGTTAGTTAACATCCATCGATCGATCGCTCGAAGTTCGATAACGCATAGCTGCGATGCAATCGCCGGGTTGATTAGAGCCCAACGCCTCGCTCGGGTTGATCCAGGCATAACGCCTCGACTGCAGCAGCGTCGTGTCTGAGAGAAATGTGCATCGCTTGGCCCCGACCACCCACCGTGGCAAGGAACTCCCGATATTTTCCTCGCCCTCGCTTCTACCATGGTTTTTTCTGTCATGGACGGCCAAAAGAATGTCATGCAGCTGCGTCTCCGGCCCGCCCAGGATGAAAAGCCCATTTTCTGTCATGATTTTTTGGCATAGAAGTAGGAGCCCACCACATACATGATGATACCAGGTTTTGTCACAATTATTGTCATAGAAGTGTCATAAGTATGACAGAAAAAAAATTCGTTCGGCCCAAGATGTCACGGATGTGACTTTTTTTTGTAGTGATGCATCGTAAAATTGCAGCAAAAGTAAGAAAACATGGCAGTAAATTAATAAGATTTACTTGATGTGGCACGAGTGAATCCTTACTAGGAAATCACTATGTTCAAGTTCTAAATTGAAGGTTCACCACTACAGAATGCTGCTAACGTGACACTACAATCAGACGAAACTGTGTGCGATGCATTAATCACAAACGGTGATGTAAAAGACCATCAAAAAGATGCAAAACATTTGCGATGAATGATACATTAAACATGATTCCAATTTTAGTTGTGTGTGCAATGCGGGGCATACGGTTGATCCACACGAACGGTTTGCGATGAGACAGAACAACAGAAACGGGCAACCGGATCAAGGTGTGTGCGATATACGGCATACAGTTTGCTCCGATGAACCGTTTGCGATGATCGAGGTGAACACAAACGATTTGGCGTAACAAGATGTGTGTGATACCCGGCAAATAGGTCGGTAATTAGAATTGTGTGCAATCACTATAGACAACTCATACGGTCTTTTTTGTGAATTGTGTTCTTGTTAGGGCACACGGTTCAACAAACCAACCTGTGGCGATAATGTAGAAGATCTATGTCGAATACGTATTACTAACCGTCTGCGGTGAGATTGACAGGATAAATAGAGATAACACATTAATATGAGCGAACGGAAACAGAGATACATACAGTCTGCTTAATTTAGTCCTTCTTCTTGTTGTTGTTGTTGTTGTTGTTGTTGGATGGCCCCGCGACATCGTCTTGGTGAGGATGCTTCTTGCCGTTGACCGTTGGCTTTTTATCGCCGCCGCCGTCGTCATCATCGTTGTTGTCGTCATCCTCCTCCTCCTCGTTCAACCATTCCTCCTCCTCATCTCATCCTCTTCTTCATCCTCCGACAGCTCCCCATCCATTTAGTTGCCATCTGACGACTCCAGAGGCGGCGTCCCTTCCATGATCCGGATATAATCAAGGTCTGGGCTCGACGCTGGACTCATGGAAGACGAGCAAGATGATTCCGATGTTGACCTATCATCGGGCGCCAGTCTGCTGGCCGAACTGTCATCCTCGCTATCGCTCGACATGGCTGCGGTTGTATAAAAACCGCGAGAAAGCAAGATTGCAAAGTGTGTGCAAGTGTGTAGCGCGGCCTGCCGGGGACGATGAAGATGGTGGACACTTAAGCGGGGTATGCAGAGAAGAGGAAATGCCAACTGAAACAGGGTTTGACGTAATATCTAACCGCTGATATAATCAACCGTAATTATTTATACCCAGTCGCTCCAAATTCCTGGGGTTGCGCAGTTCTCAATGTGATAATTAATTAAGCACACACGTTGGAGCGTCCAAATGTGAAACAAGCATTTTTCGTAGTACTTCTACTCCCTCCGTACCGACGACCTAGGTGGGGGGAAAATGAGATAACTTGATGATTACTATTTGGTAATCAATACCATTGCATGCAGAGAATTGACCATTGCATGCATGTTATGCTAAGTAGTCTGAAGTCCTTGAATGCATACTAGCCGCAGGACTCCTATTGGCTGATTTCTTTTTCAGGAAAAAAACAAGGAACAAGTTTTGGGATTATGCACCGGTACCGGTACGAACGGAGTAGGACAGTTGGCAAGCAATACATTGAGCTCTTCTTATTGATGAAGCCAATAATAATCAAACTACAAAGGAAAAGAAAAAAAGACGAAGGAAAATATCTACACGAATCTTCGCGTAACATCAATGGCATAGGACCTAGATGTGCATTACTTAGAGCACATGTAGATGTGCTTTAGCAATACTGTCAAACAAAACCCCTAATCATCATTGCAAATAGCGCATAGAACATGGCTAATGCGACAACCACAACTACACATGCTAGTTCCTTCTTGTCTCTTGCTTTCATCTGTTGCCTATGCTTGATTCTTCCTTGCGTCATCGTACTGATTGTACATTCCAGATCAGCCGGTTTCTACTTCAACTTTACGTTATCTTGTGTGAGCTTGGTGATAACACTTTGAGCCCTGCCATGCCCTTCTTCATCCAGCCAGTTAACAAAGGCACAAGCCTCATATCCCTGCCAATGTTAAATAGTATTCAAGATGAGCGGTGGCATTAACGCAAGTAAAATGATGAACTTAGCACTAACCTCTAAGGGGAAACTGAGAAACCGCCTGCCAATGTCGAATCCTCCATGCATACATGGTGAGCGGGAATGTGCCCGCGCACACAACTCAGCTTTTGGTACTTCTCGGTGGCGCAAAACTCGGAGTCTAACTCGTGTTGCGGGAGTCTGGAGTCATGCTCTGAATCTGACGATAGATCGCTTTCCTGGTGGGGGGGTCATTCAGGACGGATTTAGCAAGGAGCTACTTTGGACATGCTAAGAAAGATCGGGATAGAATGGAACTTAACAGGACAATTCAGATATGTAGTACACTTGCCTTCTGATGATCTTAGGCAAGTGCTTGCCGGCGACCGCCATCATGGCGGCGCTGCCGAGAGCGGCGATACGAGCAGGAGTAGCCGCACCGAAACCATCAACACCATTCATCCCCATTCCCCCAATGTCAGCGCCACGCGAGGGACTTTGCAGGCTATCTAGGGATTTAGGGGAAATGGAGAAACTATGGGGATAACCTAACGCTCGGGAAGTACTTATGGCACTATATGTTGTATACGACACATTCTTTATACATGTCGTTTGTGTTAGGTATTACAACTTCACACACGATTTCCGCACCAAACCGTGTGAGAAGACAACGTGGGTGAGACACGATTGACATTACATAACCGTATGTGAGCCTGTACATATAATTGAGTTACAGTGATACCGTCTAAACAGCCGCTCTATGGATATTCGTCAAAAAATAAAACAGCCGCTCTACAAATAGAGATGGCAGCGGCGGCAGCCTAGGTGGTGGCTACCAGATAAGAGGTCAATCCTCGGTCGATGGGCAGTGGTGGCATCATAGGAGGTCAATCCTCGGTCTGCAGCGGGAGATAGGAGGAGCTCAACCATCAAGGTCAGCGGCGGCGTGATTGGAGCACATCCATCGTGGTCCATGGCGGGATAGTGGAGGTCGAACTTCAGGCGGCGGCCGCATGCTACTTCTTGAGCTTGAATTGGTTTTTCCCTTGAAGAGGAAAGGGTTAGCACAGTACAAATAAGTATTCCCCTCAGTTAAGAACCAAGGTATCAATCCAGTAGGAGAAACGTGCAAGTCCCCAATAGGTGCACCTACGCAAACAATCAAACACTTGCACCCAACGTGATAAAGGGGTTGTCAATCTCTTGACGGTCACTTGCAAAGGTGAGATCTGATAGAGATGGATAAAACTAAACAAAAGATAAAATATTTTTGGGTTTTTTGGTTTATAGATCTGAAAATAAAAGATTGCAAAATAGTAGATCAGAAAGTAATATGATCGAAAACAGACCCGGGGGCCATAGGTTTCACTAGAGGCTTCTCTCTTGAAGGCAAATAATATGGTGGGTGAACAAATTACTGTCGAGCAATTAATAGAAAAGTGCAAAGTTATGATGATATCCAAGGCAATGATTATGCAATATAGGCATCACGTCCGTGTCATGTAGACCGACTCCTGCCTGCATCTACTACTATTACTCCACACATCGACTGCTATCCAGCATGCATCTAGAGTATTAAGTTCATAAAGAACGGAGTAACGCCTTAAGTAAGATGACTTTATGTAGAGGAATAAACTCAAGCAATATGATAAAAACCCCATCTTTTTATCCTCGATGGCAACAATTCAATACGTGTCTCACTACCCCTACTTTGTCACTGGGTGAAATCACACAAAATTGAACCCAAAGCTAAGCACCTCTCCCATTGCAAGAAAAACCAATCTAGTTGGCCAAACCAAACCGATAATTCGAAGCGAAATACAAAGATATCAAATCATGCATATAAGAATTCAGAGAAGATTCAAATAATATTCATAGATAAGCTGACCATAAATCCACAATTCATCAAATCTCGACAAACACACCGCAAAAGAAGATTACATCAGATAGATCTCCAAGAACATCGAGGAGAACATGGTATTGAGAATCAAAGAGAAAGAAGAATCCATCTAGATACTAGCAATGGACCCGCAGGTCTGTGGTAAACTACTCACGCTTCATCGGAAGGGAAATATAGTTGATGTAGATGCCCTCCGTGATCAAATCCCCTCCGTCAGGATGCCGGAAAAGGCCCCAAGATGGGATCTCACGGGAATAGAAGGTTGCGGCGGTGTAAAAGTGTTTTCATGGATGCTTTTGAGGGTTTTGGAATATATGTGAATATATAGGAGGAAGATCTAGGTCAGGGAGTCACCGAGGGGCCCACAAGGTAGGAGGGCACGCCCTCCACCCTTGCCGCCGCCTCGTGGCTCTTCTGACTTGCACTACAAGTCCCCTAGGTGTCTTCTGGTCCAATAAAAATCATCGTGAAGTTTTATTCCGTTTGGACTTTGTTTAGTATTCCTTTTCCGCGAAGCTCAAAAACAAGGAAAAGTTAGAAACTGGCACTGGGCTCTAGGTTAATAAGTTAGTCCCAAAAATAATATAAAATAGCATATTAATGCATATAAAATATACAAAACATATAATATAATAGCATGAACAATAAAAAAATTATAGATATGTTGGAGACGTATCAAGCATCCCTAAGCTTAATTCCTGCTTGTCCTCGAGTAGGTAAATGATAAAAATAGAATTTTTGATGTGGAATGCTACCTAACATATTTATCCATGTAATTTTCTTTATTGTGGCATGAACGTTCAGACCCATAAGATTCAAAACAAAAGTTTAATATTGGCATAAAAGAAATAATACTTTAGGCATACTAATAAAGCAATCATGCCTTCTCAAAATAACATGACCAAAGAAAGCTATCCCTAGAAAATCTTATAGTCTAGCTATGCTCCATCTTCATCACACAAAGTATTGAAATCATGCACAACCCCGATGACAAGCCAAGCAATTGTTTCATACTTTTGATGTTCTCGAACTTTTTCGACTTTCACGCAATACATGAGCGTGAGCCATCGACATAGCACTATAGGTGGAATAGAATATGGTGGTTGTGGAGAAGACAAAAAGAAGGAGATAGTCTCACATCAACTAGGCGTATCAACGGGCTATGGAGATGCCCATCAATAGATATCAATGTGAGTGAGTAGGGATTGCCATGCAACGGATGCACTAGAGCTATAAGTTTATGAAAGCTCAAAAGAAACTAAGTGGGTGTGCATCCAACTTGCTTGCTCACGGAGAGAGCAATTTGAGGAAGCCCATCGTTGGAATATACAAGCCAAGTTCTATAATGAATTCCCACTAGTATAAAAGTGATAACATAGGAGACTCTCTATCATGAAGATCATGGTGCTACTTTGAAGCACAAGTGTGGAAAACGGATAGTAACATTGCCCCTTCTCTCTTTTCTCTCATTTTTTGTAGTGGCTTCTTTGGCCTCTTTTATTTTTCCTCACATGGGGCAATGCTCTAGTAATGAAGATCATCACACTTTTATTTACTTACAACTCAAGAATTACAACTCGATACTTAGAATAAAATATGACTCTATATGAATGCCTGCGGTCGCTGCACACTTCAGCTGATCCGTAGAGTCGAAGGTGATGGTGTACTTGGACCACCTGAGGGGACGCGATGCCTCGAGCTTTGGGAGGGTCGCGTTTACCTCACGAGCGAACTGCTTGAAGGTGCGATGGGAGGCGGGGGCCTGAGTGCCACCCAGGAAGCAGGCAATAGCGCGAGGCTCTTGGAAGCCCCTGACCCCATCATCTTGGCGGTGGTCGTCGTTCCTCCTTGGCGGCGGCGACAGCGGAGGAAGGCCGGAGTTGCCCTGAGGATGGTCCTCACGAGGCTAGCCCCTCTAGGGGCCGTCGCGAGCCTGGCCCTGCCAGCGGTCCTCACGAGGCTGATCACGCCAGTCCTGGCGGGGGTCGCGGTTGTCCCAACGGCCTCCACCACGGCCTCCTCCGCGGCTGTAGCCACGGTCGTTGTGCTTAGGGCGGTGACGAAGGCGCCCGTCGCGGATGGCCCTGAGCTCTTGGAAGTCCTTGCTGTTGTGGTTGTGGACGTTGTGGAAGACGCAGAATGGGCGGCTGCCCTTGGAGGATTCGGGGTGGTCGCAGCCGCGCTTCATCTCAGGTTCGGTCGCGAGTACAGTCGGGAGCTTGCGCTTCATGACCTTGGCCTTGGCCTTCTTGTCTTTAGGATCGGCCTCCGGGAGCTCAAGGTGGGAGAGGCGACCTTCCTCAGCCCTCGCGCATCTAGTTGCCATGTTGAACATCTCTAGAGCCGAGCACATGTCCTCATGTATGGCAAGCTCTTCCTTCATCTTGACATCCCGGGCGCCATCAGTGAACGCTAAAATGATGGCCTCGTCCACACCTTAGGGATCTTGAGGCGAACGTTGGTGAAGCATTGTATGTACTTGTGCAAGGTTTCCTCTCGCTGGTGCTTGATGCGCTGCAGGTCGCCTGCAGCAGGGGCGCAGTCGCGAGTACCCTGGAAGTTGGTGATGAAGCGCTCGCGCAGCTCGTCCCAGGAGGAGATCGATCCCACCGGGAGGATCAGGAGCCATGAGCATGCGCCGTCTTTGAGGGCCATGGGAAACCAGTTCGGCATGACATTCTCGTTGCCGTTCGCCGCCTCCATGCTCAGCTCATAGAGTTGGAGGAACTCAACAGGGTCGAGGGTGTTGTCATAGCGTGGAGGCAGATCCGACTTGAACTTGTCGGGCCAGACGACGCGGCGCAGCTTCGGGGTGAATGCATGGCATCCTGTCGCACTCACAGGGGCCTGCCGCGGAGGGGGGCTGATCTTGATGCCCGCGTGTGTAGGATCGAAAGTATGTCTAGAGGGGGGTGATTAGACTACTTGACCAAATAAAAATCTAGCCTTTTCCCAATTTTAAGTCTTGGCAGATTTTAGCAACTTAGCACAAGTCAAGCAATCAACCTACACATGCAATTCTAAGAGTATAGCAATGGAATGTAAATCATTGCATATGAATGTAAAAGGGGGGAGTTTGGAGGGAGCAAACACAATGGAGACACGAAGATTTTTCCCGTGGTTCCGATAGGTGGTGCTATCGTACATCCACGTTGATGGAGACTTCAACCCACGAAGGGTAACGGTTGCGCGAGTCCACGGAGGGCTCCACCCACGAAGAGTCCACGAAGAAGCAACCTTGTCTATCCCACGATGGCCATCGCCCACGAAGGACTTGCCTCACTAGGGTAGATCTTCATTTAGTAGGTGATCTCCTTGCCCGTACAAACTCCTTGATTCAACTCCACAATCTTGACGGAGGCTCCCAAGTAACACCTAACCAATCTAGGAGACACCACTCTCCAAAAGGTAATAGATGGTGTGTTGATGATGAACTCCTTGCTCTTGTGCTTCAAATGACAGTCTCCCCAACACTCAACTCTCTCGCGGATTTGGATTTGATGGAAAGATGATTTGAGTGGAAAGCAACTTGGGGAAGGCTAGAGATCAAGATTCTTGTGGTTGGATTGGAATGTCTTGGTCTCAACACATGAGTAGGCGGTTCTCTCTCGGAAAATGAATGCTGGAAGTGTAGGCACATTCTGATGGCTCTCTCCATGAATGGAGGAAGAGTGGAGGGGTATATATAGCATCCACACAAAATCTAACCGTTACAAACAATTTACCAAACTCGGTGCGAGCGAATAGTGAAACTCGGTCAGATTGATTTAGTCTAAAATGTGAATGTTAGGTTTTTCGGTGGGACCGGCATGATCAACTCGGTGGGGCCGATGCGCTAGGGTTAGGTTTTTCGAAATGTTATGAAGGTAAACAGAGAGTTTGTAATCCCATATCGGTGAGACCGAGATCCCTATCGGTGAGACCGAACTAATTAGGGTTGCTGGCTATGGCTATGTCAAATGTACTCGGTGGCGTCGGATAGATCAAATCGGTGGGGCCGAGTTTGACTTTAGGTTTAGGACATATGTGGAAGTGAAAGAGTGGTTGAGGGCTTTTGGAGCATATCACTAATCATTTTGAGCAAGCAAGCCATTAAGCAACACCTCATCCCCTTTTAATAGTATTAGCTTTTCCTATGGACTCAATGTGATCTTGGATCACTTAAAATGAAAATGTAGAGTCTTGAGCTTTTGCCAATATGTGTCCTTAGAATTTTGAGGGGTCCACATCTCTACTCCATGCCATGCCAATCATTGAACTTTCTGAAATGATCATCTTGAAGGAGTATTAGTTCAATGAGCTATATGTTGTTAGGAATTACAAAAACCACCCAGGGATTAGTTGCACTTTCAATCTCCCCATTTTTGGTAATTGATGACAACATATAGATCAAAGCTTCGACAAATGATAATAAGAATGAAATACATCGTCGCTTTGAGAAGTATGTGATAAGCAAGAGCTCCCCCTAAATTTGTGCATCATTTAAAATTTGCTTTTGAATGCAAATGCACAATCGATTTGGATCATGGGTTACTCTTCCATGTCACATTCATCTTGGTGGAGCGCTCAAAATGATAGAATATAAAATATACACTCATCACCAATACAAAGTGAATGATAATACATGAGAGATAGATAATACCATCATCCAAGCACAAATATTAAGGTATGATATGATCAAACACATGACCACACAAGTATCTCACACACATAACTGTAGAGTATCATCCAAGCAAGCACACAAATAAGTAGCAAATAAGTAGCAGCAAAAGAGGCAAAAAGAAGCAAAGCTATCTCTCTCTCTCTCTCTCTCTCTCTCTCTCTCTCTCTCTCTCTCTCTCTCTCTCTCTGAAGCCTATGATCTATACACTTTCTCCCCCTTTGGCAACAAGTTACCAAAAAGCTTGAAAATGCATAGTGTTATGCGGCTCTCTAAGCTTGATGTTCAGGAGGTGGCATGGAGAGGAGTCCTGCAACAAATGCATCTGAAGATGTTGTAGGAGCTGGTGGAGTGGCAACTAAAGGGGCAACTGAAGTTGAGGCTGCAGGAGCTGAAGTTGTTACTCTAGTATCTGTTACTGGCACTTCTGCAGACCTCTGCCTTCTGGGCACCCTTTGATATGCATCAGTGGTGGTCTTGCCACTCCTATCCTCAAGCTCTTCTTGGATCTTCTCCACAGAAGTCTGAATCTCAGTCACCTTGACATCCATGTCATGAAGTTTTGCCTCAAAGATTCTCTCAAGACTCTCTTGATTCTTAGTCAGGGTGGCCAATCCTTTCTCAATACTCAAAGTAGCTTGAATAAGATAGCTAAGTTGATCTTGTTTTGACTTGAGAAAAACTTGAGATGCCTCTTAAACACTTGGCATCTTGGTTGCCTTCTCTGCTTTTGCTTTTTCCCTCTTCTCTTGACCCTCTACTGATGTAGGATTTGTGGCATCTATGACAACTGTGTTGTCCTCAAAGTCAGGCCTCAAGGGAAGATGCTCTTTGTCCAACATATATATGCCTTTGCCCATCTTGGAGTTGATGAGCATCTGAATGTGTGGAGCATACCCACATGATCTCTTCTGATCAGCGGCTGTCCTCTTGATTGTCTCTACAATCAGTGTCATCACCTTGAACTTTTCTGGCACATCAAACATATGCAGCAAATTGATGGAATGTCCTCTTATCATCCTGTCATCTCCAGACTTGGGCAACAATGTGTGTCTCGGAATAGTATTGATTGTGGGCAGTCCTGACATAAGATAGTAGACAGATCCATACTTGTGATGTTCCAAGGCTGCATCTGGAATCTCTTTGTACATATGAGCCATGGAGTTGTGTCCTTTCCTAGGCTTTGCATACACATCTGTATCATCCTCATGCTCTTCAGGGGCATTGATTAGCTTTGCCCACTCAGCAATGGTAGACTGGTACCTTGTACCTTCAGTCATCTAGGCAATCCTTCCATCTGGATAGAAATGAGTTGTTGAATAAAACTTCATGATAAGTCATCATTCCACTTGGTCAATTTCTGACCCACAAAGACATCAACTCCATTCATCCTAAAGCTCTCATGTACTCTCGGAAAATGATCTTCATTTTCATCAATACATTTCCAATCAACCCACTTCATGTCACTGACTATGGGCTTCTTATCTAGGAGTACAGTTTCATAGAAGTCTTGTTGTTCCTTGGCGTGGAACCTGTAGTCTACAGAAGTTCTCCTTCTTGCAGCATAGGGATCTGACTGTCTCCAGAGTCTGAGATCTGCATCCTTTCTGATCTTCATGTTTTTAGCCACTGGATGTGTATCATCATGATCTAGGATCTTGGGATTCAACTTTCTGATCACTTGGGCTTCCTCTTCCTCTTATATTTCAGGCACTGGGGCCTTGTTCTTTTCTGCAGCAGGTATGTTCCTGGTGCTTCTCTTGGGTGCAGTCTTGGAGGCTTGAGCAGTAGCTTTGGGGGTAGTCTTGGGCTTTGATGATGCAGCCCCTGACTTGATGGCATCTTCCATCAGCTTTCGAACTTTAGGTGCTGGTGCAGCATCCTCTTCTTCATCTTCTTCCTCATTAGAAGAGTGCTTCTCAAATTCTGCCATGGGATCTACTCGCTTGCACCATCTCCCTCTCTTCCTTTCTTTCTTTTTCTTGCCCTGACCAGCAGCCTCTCCAACAGTTGATTTGGAGGCTTCAAAAGTTGAGGCTCTGCCCTTAGACGTAGGCACTCTCTTGGCAGGGGCCTTCTTGTTCCGACCTGGCTTAATTGAAGCTGCTTTGCCAAATTCCTTCTTGACAACTTTCTTCTTAGAGTTGACTTCTTCCTCAGCAGCAACATGGTCTTCATCCTCTGAATCAGAGTTTCTCTTTCTCCTTGTTCTTGTTGCTGCCTTGGGCAAGTTGCTTGGGGTGCTTCTGCTACCCTCATCATAACTGCCAGAGGGACTAGTGCCCTCACTCAGGTTAACTTGCTCTACAGACTTGTTCTGGATATCACTCTGATTTGACATAACTGACACTTCAAACTGAAAGCTGACCCTGTGAATAGATGTAGTTGAGATAGATTGGATGAGCATCGCAAAGTGCAGAGATTTTGCAAAACAATTGAGTCAAAAACTTAGTTTTAGTTTTCCACATAAAGCATTTCGGAGCTACCGATTTGTTAAACTCGGTGACACCGAAGCAACTTTGGAGTCTAAACTAGTGGAATCGGTCAGACCGAGACACGGTTCGGTGACTCCGAGATTGCTAGGGTTTCACTGAGAGTTGAACTCGGTCACACCGATTTGCAAGTTTCGGTCAGACCGAAAGTTACAAGTGCAACGGCATAGGCCAAATCGGTGAGACCGATTTCTACAACTCGGTCGGTCCAGGATGAGTTCAGTGGAAACCTACCCCTAAATTTTCGAATCAAATCTAATCTAAAGGAAGTTTTTATTGGATAGAAGTATCTCAAACATGGTAAGAATCATGGCATTGACTTTGTGCTAAGAATCGGAGGTAAAGATAGCACAAAGGATCAAACTCATACCCTAACTTGGCGATGAGCTCGCTACGGCGGCAATGGCGGTGAAGATTCCCGTTGACGGCGACGGAGACCAGCAGCAGGGGGTCACTGGTTATGAGAGGACAATCCGGAGACCCAAGTTGGCAGAGCAGGATACGCGCGGGCGAAGGGTTTCAGAGAGATTTCCAAATTTTGACCCGTGGGTATTTATATCCTGACCCTGTCGGTGTGACCGAGTGGAACGACTCGGTGGCACCGAGATGCAGAATCGCAAGCGGTTACTGCATCTCGGTGTGACCGAATTGTTCTAATCGGTTGCACCGAGATTGAAAACCTAGATCAACTCAGTGAACTCGGTATGAATGAAAGGTATGAATCGGTTAGACCGAAATACACAAAGAGGTTTTGGAAGTTTAAGTCTATGACGAATCGGTGACTCCGAGTGCTCCTCACCCAGAGGGTTCAAATCTGACTTGATCAAACTTTGTGATGTAGCATAAATAGACTTTGAGAAGAGAAAAGCATAGATAGCTAGAGGAAGTTCTTAGGCATTCTTGTCCATCCATTTGGCAAAGGACAAAGAGCCAAACAATCAAAGAAACAAATGGATGTCCTTGAATGAGAAAAATATGCAATCAACATGCTCACACAATAAGATGGAAAATGAAATATGTGACAAAGCATGCACAAACACTCTAGCATTTATCAAGCAATTGGCGATGACTATGTCATCTATATATGAGTATATTGACTGAGGAGTCAAATGAGAACATTTGATCGTGGGTCATACTCGTCGTTTAAGCACAAGTGGGGTTACCACTTTTACATAAAGCATTGTTGTGTTCACACCATTAGAGTTGCTTTAGCTCAATTCTTAGAGCTCCCCACTAGATGCGATATCCCCCCTAAGAGGGACGAACTAACCTTGGGTTTTGTCGATGATGACTTCATGTAGATGTTGAAGATGTGGATGCTCAATGTTGATGTAGATCATTTGGAGCAATCCATTGGAGTGAGTTGCACTTCCAATTCCTACATGGGTTAGTCCCACAAAGAACAAATAAGGATATCCTTAGACATAGAGTGAAGTACACACAAGATGATGTACATGAAAGCATTAGGTTACCTTGTCCCTTGTCTTACCAACAAGAGGGTTTGTGACTCCTTGAACTAGTGCAAGATGTGGAAGTTGATTTCATTTGTTCTTGCCAAAATGATATGAGTGAAATATGTTGGCGGAGTCACCCTCAAGAACTCTCTATAGTTCTTATTCTTCGCGATCCACATCAACTTGATGGGAATCCTTGGAGTTGTAGTCATACTTGATGAATTAGAACTTGATGTAGTCTTGGGAACCCACTTGACCAAGGCCTTAGGAGCTTCTTCAAATGCATCAATCTCCTCTTGAAGCTTGTCCTTCCCTTTTTGCTTGTGGTCTTGTGGTGGAAGATCATCTTGAGCTTGTGTCCCCTTGAAGGAAGTAGGATCATACTTCTCTTGTTGAGGAACAAACTAGAGCTCAAGGAGCATTTGGCAGCGGAGAAGCAAATCGCGACCGCACGCGCGGATGAGGTCGCGATGGCGTGGCACCTTGTCCTCCTCCATCCCACATGCCCCTACCACCGGTGTGGCACCTTCCACCCAAATCACGGCCCCGTCCTTCAAATAAACGGCACCCAAAGCCAAAGCCATGGTTCACGCAGTATAGCAAGAGCTCAAGGAGCATTTGGCAGCGGAGAAGCAAATCACGGTCGCACGTGCGGATGAGGTCGCGATGGTTGCCATGCATGACAACCCCTAGATCTTGGAGGAGCACCTCGCTGTCGACGCCACCATCAACTCCTTGTGCGTGCACGCCGCCATGCGGTTGGCTACTTTAAATGAAAGTTCGTGGTGTTTTCTCGAGGCCACCATCAGTGCCTTCTACGAGGTCTTTTCTCAGCATGCTCGTTCTTGCCTCAACTCCAAAGCCAGCAGGTTGGTGCCCGGACGGTTCAGGCGACTAACCACTACGAGGAGGGCACCCATGATGTGGAGGCCTCGCCCTCTTCCAAGTTGAAGGAGCCCATCATCATTGATATCTCCAACAACGAGGAGTAGCTTGCTTTTTAGCTTGCTAAGGACCTAGGTTCAGCTAGCTACGCCAGTTAAGCATGTTCAGTTTACCTATTTCATGTGTTGCTCCTACCTTTCCTTTAGAAATTCTAGTGAATTGTCCAATGTAATGTTGCTATGCAATCTGATCTTCTAGTATGTTTTATATATTGTGCAATGTGGTGCCCAGTTAACTGTTTGGTTCATTTGTTGTGATGTTCAGTTAACTATTTGGTTCAATTCTACAATGTTATGTTCAATTGTTGTGGGAACATTTTTGTATTGCTATGCATGTGAGAAAGAAACTGAATTTGGATGTACTAATTAAATACATGAGAAACATATACAGTTGCTATATTTCCAAGTTGTTAAGCATGCTTGGTTGGTTAAGTGGCTTTGCCATGTGGCTTGAATCAATTTGTTGGATCTGCAATGTGTTTATCTTTCATTAACCTATTTTACTGATAGTATGCCAACTCTCACTTAACCTGGTCAATATCTACCTTATATATGTTGCAGGGTAACAATGAGAAACACTCAGGTTTACGATCGAGGTCTGCACATCCATGGTCCTTTAGCTAATAGCACATCATTGTACAATTGCAAGAAACATTCTAATATTTAGGTTTTTAATAATTTGGTCTGGCACATGTAGGTCTTGCTATCAGAGGTTTAGACCCACTGTTCGACCCATTTTACATATGGGGAAATGAGATGTCCATGAATATTAGTCAAGTCAAGAAACTCAGGAAAATTGTTAGGATAAAGAAAATAGCCACAAAAAACAACAAGATCTTTGTCTGCATAATGAATAAGACTCCAATCAACTATAGGATGGTACTAACTCTTTCACCCTGTTTTTTTCTTTGCGCCATTTCAAAATTTAGAAAAGATATTTATGCATATCTCTGTTTTCAGTCCTTTCCAAAGAAGTTCACCGATGATTACCTCTCAAACCACGTGTATGGTCAAGAGGTGAGGAAGGTGTTCATACAAAACCCACGGTATAATATTGAAGTCTTACTCAAGAGGACAAAGGATGGGCGAGCAATCATCCACGGGCACTGGCCTAAAGTTGCAAGGATCTTCAACATCGTTGAAGGCTCAATATTCACTTTTCGCTTTAGCAGCTTTCCAGATGAAGTTCATCTGTCTATTTACTATATATGATGCTACTTTTTAAAGGTTTTATATGTTGCATGTGAAACTTGGTGTTTTTCTATAATGGGTTAGCTATATGCCTATATGGTGTAACTGAGTGCTAAAACTAGCTATATGATTGTGTACTCTGATGTATTTTAATTATGTAATCCTAGTTGCCGTGTCTGAATATGAAATATATTGTGTGTTTGATATGAAATTAAAATTTGATTACTAAATGAATTAAAAACAATAGACTGCTTATTATGCTTATTGGGTTTTTCTATTGCAGCTGGTTTCTCAAACAATTTTGTGGACGATGACATCAAAGAACCCACACAGTTCCTAGAAAGTACGCATGTGAGATCAATGCACAATCACACACGACTTTCGCCCGACAACTGTTTGCGTTAGGCCACCTTGCACAAACATTTCCATAGTAAAAAGTGTGTGTGATGGACAGCCCGATGTCATACAGTTTCTTCTTGACACTATGTGATGTAGTTGAATAATGCAAATGATGAAATCATAAATACCGTCTAAGATGGTGACCCCTATCATAGACGAGGTTGTGCATAAAATTGTGTATGATATACAATACGAACGGAGACGTATGTTTGGGATTCACTGTGTGGGATGCCAAGCACATAGCCTCACACGATTTGTGTTGCGTAATTGTTTGTCATGTCTCACCTGATCACACACGAGCTCTTTTTGCACCGCATGTGTGACCGGAGGACCTATCGCCGATGATTTATCTAGGTCGTGTGGAATGGACCCCCCCCCCTATCGCCCACATAGGAAAGGCAATGGTTTAAAATTGTGTCACGCAAACGGGGTAAAAATTTTTTGCATAGGAGGCATCTGCACTAGTGAATCTCTGAGCTAAATCCAGTAGATCTCAGGTATGGGGTCCCGAGCTAGTGATCTTGGCTTGATGGTAACATGAAGGAGACACAGTATTTACCCAGGTTTGGGAGCTTGAAGAGGTACAACCTTATGTCCTACTTGTATTGTATTGATTGTGAATTGGGTACAAAGTACAGGATGATCTACCTTGAGATTGTATGATGAATCTAACCTGCCTCTATAGACTACAACCCTCGACTTATATAGGGACCGAGGGGTACCTACGGTTACACATGGTCGGTTGCATCTAGAGATAAACATGCTGAATATTTGATATGTCTTGAAGGATACGCTAAGTCTTCGGAGGATTCCATCTTGAGTACGCCGAGGACCATAGCTTACGTGGCCCATTCTTCGGTTGCCGGTGGTCCTCGGCCCAGCCCATGAATGATAAGCCGACATGGTGAGTAACCCCTAATTCAGGACACTATCACATGGCGGCGACGGTAAGAATGGTCGACGCAGGCGGCTGAACCCTAGCATGAGGATGGCATGTTGCATTGCAGCCTTCTTGTCCTTGGCGACTAGGGCCTCGTTGTCCTCAACGGCGGCCTTTTGTTGCGCGGCGGCGACATCGAAGGCGACCTAGCCGGTGGCGGCGTCAAAGATGGCCTGGGCTTTCCTCTTCATGGCACTTGTCGTTTCTCAGGCGAGCTGCTATGGCTTGAGCACCTTCTTGGGTTTCTTCTTCTTTGGGGCCGTAGAGTGGGCGACGGTCGAGGCTGGGATGGCCGCGTCGGTGTCCTTTGAAGCGGTTGCCATGGCGGGAGCGGGAGGGCGAGAGGGTTTTTTTGGGACAGAAGGAAATGGGGACGTTGTGCCCTCGACGAGCAAGCCAGGGGAAGGGCAAGGGCGTGCGTCCCGCGCGTCTGCGCCCTGTTCGCTTCAACGCAAATGTGGCCCAAAGTTAGGCTAGAAAATGGGTCACAGACGGACAGAAAATAGACGCTTGCCCATTTGTGTCAGCGTGTTGGGTCGCATTTTCTATCTATTTCGGCCCAAACATACATAGACAGGCCAAATGTGGTCACGCGTTAGAGTGGCCTAACTCGAGGTAGCGCCACACACGCACATCAGATGGATGCCAAGTGTTGCAGTGTTGATCTTTGATAACCCACAAGCATAGGGGATCACAACAGTTTTTGAGGGTAGAGTGTTCAATCCAAATTTATAGATTCGACACAAGGTGGGCCAAAAAATATTTGAAGGTATTAGCGGCTAAGTTGTCAATTCAACCACACTTGAAAATTAATTATCTGCGGCAAGTAATCAGTAGCAAAGTAATATGATAGTTTTGATAGTAGTGACAGCAGTAACGGTAACGGTAACAGTGATAGCAGTAATTTTGTAGCAAGTGTAACAGTGATGATAGCAGTAGTAACATAGCAGAAACAATATAGGATAAATTCATAGGCATTGGATTGGTGACTTGTTGGATGATATTCATCATGTGACAGTTATAACCTAGGGCGATACGGCACTAGCTCAAGTTCATTGATATAATGTAGGCATGTATTCCATAAATACTCATACGTGCTTATGGAAAGAACTTGCATGGCATCTTCTGTCCTACCCTCCCCTGGCAGCGGGGTCCATATTGGAAACTAAGGGATATTAAGGCCTCCTTTTAGTAGAGAACCAAAACAAAGCATTAACACATAGTGAATACATGAACTCCTCGAACTATGGTCATCACCGGGAGTGGGCTCGGTTATTGTCACTCCGGGGTTGCCAGATCATAACATGTAGTAGGTGACTGTGACGCCCCCGATTCAATCATACACTAATCATACACGCAAACGTGTACGATCAAGATCAGGGACTCACGGGAAGATATCACAACACAACTCTAAAATAAAATAAGTCATACAAGCATCATAATACAAGCCAGGGGCCTTGAGGGCTCGAATACAAGTGCTCGGTCATAGACGAGTCAGCAGAAGCAACGAGATCTGAGTACAGACATAAGTTAAACAAGTTTGCCTTAAGAAGGCTAGCCCAAACTGGGATACAGATCGAAAGAGGCGCAGGCCTCCTGCAGGATCCTCCTAACTACTCACAGGTCGTCGTCGGCGGGCTGCACGTAGTAGTAGGCACCTCCGGTGTAGTAGTAAAAATCGACGATGGCGTCGCTCTGAGCTCCGACATCTGGTTGCGACAACCAGGTAGAAAGGAAAGGGGGAAAGGGGAGAAAGCAATCGTGAGTACTCATCCAAAGTACTCGCAAGCAAGGAGCTACACTACATATGCATGGGTATATGTGTAAAGGGCCATATCGGTGGTGAACTGCAGAATGCCGAATAAGAGGGGATAACTAATCACGTCGAAGACTACGCTACGGCAGCCTCCGTCTTCTGACATGTAGAAGAGAGTAGGCTGAAGTCCTCCAAGTAGCATCGCATAGCATAATCCTACCGGCAATCCTCTCCTCGTAGCCACATTAGAGGCGACCACCAGGTTATGTCGGCACTTGGAAGGGTGTGTTTTATTAAGTATCCGGTTCTAGTTGTCATAAGGTCAAGGTACAACTCCAAGTCGTCCCATTACGAAGATCACGGCTATTCGAATAGATTAACTTCCCTGCAGGGGTGCACCACATTACCCGACACGCTCGATCCCATTTGGTCGGACACACTTTTCTGGGTCATGCCCGGCCGCGGAAGATCAACACGTCGTAGCCCCACCTAGGCACAACAGAGAGGTCAGCACGTCGGTCTAAACCTAAGCGCACAGGGGTCTGGGCCCATCGCCCTTAGCACACCTGCACGTTGCAAGGGCGGCCGGAAGCAGACCTAGCCTAGTAGGCGTTCCAGTCCAATCTGGCGCGCGCCGCTCAGTCGCTGACGTCACGAAATGCTTCGGCTGGTACCACGACGCCGGTTGCCCATATCTTGTCCCACGTGGCGGTTAGTGTGTATAAGGTCAACGACCCAACTCAGATCAAATACCAAGATCTCGTTAAGCGTGTTAAGTATCCATGACGCCCGAGCAGGGCCAGGCCCACCTCTCTCTAAGCGGTCTCAACCTGCCTGTCGCTCCGCCATAAAGATCCACACAGAGGGCCGTTGGGACAAAGGTCCTTTCAGCCCCAATCAAGTGAATCACTCGCGGGTGCTCCTCGAGCCGACCCGACTTTAGTCACCACATGTATCATGTATAAAGTATATAGTATATACCGTGATCACCTCCCGAGTGATCACGGCCCGATAATATAGCATGGCGGACGGACAAGAATGTAGGGCCACCGATGGAATACTAGCATCCTATACTAAGCATTTAGGATTGCGGTAAAGGTAACAACAATAGTAGCAAGGACAGGCTATGCATCAGGATAGGATAAACGAAAAGCAGTAACATGCTACACTACTCTAATGCAAGAAGTATAGAGAAGAGTAGGCGATATCTGGTGATCAAAGGGGGGGCTTGCTGGTTGCTCTCGCAAGAGAATTAAATCAACACCGTAGTCGTCTTGGAGTAGCGATGGCGTCGATCTCGATGTCTAGCGGAAGAACAGGGGGAAGAAACAATGAATACGATGCAAACAGATGCATAACGGTGCATGACAAAGCAATGTGTGATGCTAGGCATGCCCTAACGCGGTATGAGGTGATACCGGTGAAGGGGGGAAACATCCGGGAAAGTATTCCCAGTGTTTCGCGTTTTCGGACAGATGAACCGGAGGGGGAAAGTTGCGAGTTCGATAGGTTAGGGATGCGTGGCGGACGAACGGGCTGCGTATCCGGATTCGTCTCTCAGGACCCCGATTCCAAGTCACATCGACCTAGCTGGTAACACCTCATATCACTTTGCGGCCTCACGCACGGTATTCCCACGGGTGTCGCCTTACCATGGCCCGGGACCGTTTGAGCCTTTTGGCTCACGTATATGATAGTGTCGCTAGCATCCACATGACAAAGAACCGGGCCGACATGGCTAGTCGTGAACCCAAAGCGGCGCTAACCTATGGGGACAGCATACATGAATCACTTGAGCATGTCGGTCATCAACGTATGAATTCGGGCTGTAACCTTTGGGCTATGAGGACTCGGTATTCGGGCTGTAGCGAGCTAGCCAGGACTCGAATACCACCGCGTGACATTTCCCGAAGGGACAGACATAGGAGCGAAATGAAACACATGCCGCCAGTCAAGTGTCCAAGCGGTAGTCTGGGCTAGCAGGACTCCGGTGAACCGGGCTGTAGCGGACTACTATCGCTCAGAAGCACGAGACTACATTTCCCCATATGAGAGGCTGCCAAGGATAAACAACTAGTTTGTCGGATCCCACTCATACCAAGCATTTCAATCATACCGCATTATGCCCGATATGAGTAAATACAACAAGGCATCACAACAAAACTCTACAACTCAAGTACTTTATTTAAGAGGCTCAGGAGCCATACATAACTATAGTCATACAGGTAGGGTCACATGACCCAACACTCAAGTCATACAATCATACAAGCACATGCGGAAGCAAACTAGTCTCGAGATCTGAGACTCTAGAAAGAAAGAAAGCTTGTTGGAGCCTTTCTATCTACAATGGCCCTTCACAAGTCTTAGATCGCCACCTGGGTGGCTAGTTCACTCGTCGAAGTCAATATCTACATAGAATCCGTCGGAGGGGTAGTATTGTCCTCTGAAAAACATTAATTAAGCAAACATGAGTACAAAGGTACTCAGCAAGTCTTACCACGAATCCTATCATACATGCACATTCTCAAGGAAGGAAATGGAGTTATTTGCAGCAAGCCAGCTTTGACTCTTGGCTAAGCTATCCTCGTGACACCACTTTGTAAAGCATTTGTCGTACACGAGTCCACTAATCACCATCACAATACTCCACCGAGGATCCCTCTCGTCATCCCACGAGAGGGCCATCCACGATACTCACACTTATCTTGAGGTTTTAGTAGTATCCATTTACTTGTCTATGAACTGATATAGGTAACCCGAAGTCCTTCTCCATGGACACGGCTATTGAATAGATCATATTTAACCCTGCAGGGTGTACTTCTTCACACACGCTCTCACCACTTATAAATGCGTTTACGACATGTACTCGGCAACCTTCAGCGGAAGCCCAACGTGGGTGTCGGCCTCACCTACCTAAACACTCAAGTCCCTAGTCCGGGTTTATCGCCTATTCGGGTTCCATCCGCAGGAGTCCGGCGAGGTTTCCCATACAGCCCGAGCGATGTGTGCGGGGTTCCCGAGATACCAAGCGGGCACTTTCGGTACACGGACCCACGGTGCCTACCGCAACACAACCCACCCCTAAGGTCAGCGTTGCGTGCGGCCCTGACATGCTACAAACACGAAACTACTTGCAACTCCGGACTAAGAACAAGGGTGGTTAAGAAGCGAGAGGGTCCATTGGTTTCGGGCCCAATGCGTGGTAGTAGCTAGTTCATGGATCACAAACACAGATCTCAGTTCTTAGGATCGGCTTCAATGAAACAACCCACCATGTACTCCTACATGGCCTCTCATCGATACCTTTACCAAATCGTGTTCAACACTTTCACTCTCGAACCAACACAACCTTTCACTCCAGTTCATCATCCCGATGAGCCGGACGACACAACTCTAAGCATAGCAAGCATAGCATGGTAGGAATCACAAACATGGCTCAATCAACTCCTACACATACTAGTGGGTTTCATCTAATTCTTGTGGCAATGACAGGTCATGCAAAGGAAGTGGGTTCAACTACCGCAGCACACAACAGTTTGAATCGCGTTGTCTTAATGCGATGCGAGAGCGAAGCGAGAACATGGGTTTGTATCGAAATGATCAGCGGGTTGCTTGCACGATGGGCTGGGGTGAGAACTGCCCTTGGATGGGTAGTCGAGGTTATCTTGAGGCAGAACCTATCATGAAAGCACACCGAAATAAACACACAAGACAATATGCAACAATATGATGCATGCTATGACATGGCAATATGGATCTGTGTTGGTCTAATGCAAGCTGAAAGAACAGGGGATGAACTCATTTGAATCAAGGATTCAAATGATAGCTCATTTGAGTTAGTCCTAATGGTGCAATATCTTATTCTGGTTAAACATCATAGTTAACTTGCTTTAAAATGCATGAAACCTGTACCAATGGATAGAGTGGATTTTTCTGATAATTTTTCATATATAAATCTTTGCATTTGGAGTTATAGAATAAAAGTTATAGGCATTTGAAATTTGAATTATATTACGAATTTACTATATCAAAATAAATCCAGAATTTGAATTAATCGTCAAGCATGAGGTCAGCGTGACGTCGGGGTCAGCAGGGTCGTCCAGGTCAAACTGACCAGTGGGACCCGCATGTCGATAGTTAGTTTAACTAATTAATTTTAATTAGAACTAATCTAATTAGTTAACCGTGGGGGTCCACTGTCATTGACTCGGAAGCGATCAACAGGCCCACCGATCAATGGTCGTGATCAACTCGCGGCGTCTAGCCACCGGTGAGGCCAGCGCGGCGGAGCAAAGTGCTTTTACGCGTTCGGCCACCAAATGGGGCGCGGAAGCATCTACGTGGAGCTGGAGGCGAACCGCGTCTATTGGTGTAATTAGTTGGGGTCGGGGTGGCGGAGTTGGCGCCCGGCGACGAGTTTGGCGGCCGGGCTCGGGTGATCTCGGGCTTGTTGCTAGGGGCAAAGTGAGGCGCGTGGAGTGCAGGGTTGGACCAACGCAACTCGGTGAGTCACGATGGACGGTGGCGTGGCCGTTGGGTGGCGAGCCTCGTCGGCGACGAGCTCCGCTGGGCGATGCGTTCGGCCGAGCCGTGTGCTCGTTGTGGTGCACGAGAAGGAGAGTGGAGAGGATGGGGAGGTAGCCAGGCTCACAGCGGTCTCAGAGAGCCGACGGCGTGGTCGGGAGCGTCTCGATCGCGGCGGCGGCGAAGGATCTCGGCGGTGGCGGAGTCGGGCGGGTCGGTGCGGTGGCTTGGGGCAAGCAAGTGCTCGGGGCTTGGCTTGTTCGACGAAGTCGGCGACGGCAAGTGACCGGACACGGTCTCGTGGCGCGGGACAGCGGTGGCTACGGGCACGATGGTGGAGCGGCGGCAGTGGCATCGGCCATGGCGAGGGCGAGAGAGAGGCAGGGGGCGAATGGCGTGTCCGGGGTCGGGCGACGGCGTGGAGGCCGTCCAGGCAGCGAGGCGGCGAGGAGGTGAAGCGTGGCGGGCCAGCTGCATGGCGCGCCCCAGAGCTCGCCGTCGGGCACTGGCTGCTGCTGGCGAGCCAAGCAGCTGTTGGCCAGCTGCTGCTGCTGGGCTGGGCAGCAGGTGGGCTGGTGGACGGCGTCGAGTAAGGTTTTCCCATTTTAGTCTTTTCTAATATTCTGCAACTTTGTGGGGTTTTTAAAATACCAAAATGTTTCAAAAATCACCAAAATGCTCCTGGTCCCTTGTTGGAATATTCCCAACATGAAACATTTTGGTTTGACAATTTTTGAACATTTAAAATATTTTGTATAATTTAAAATGCTTAAGTTCAAAACTTGTGGATTAATCCAAGGAACTTTGGATGACCTAGAAAATGATACACCTCCTTTGACATAGGTTCTGAACCAAAGCAAAGAGGATGAACATTTTGAAGGGCATTTCAGGTTCATTGAAATAATTTTTAGTAAACCCTAGTTGATTTAAGGGGGGTGTTCTGGGGTTTTCTGCCTTCCCCATTTCAATTTCAAATGAAATTTAAACATGATGCACACCCTAATGCATGGTCTATACGGGATGTGACAACTCACCCCCACTCAAAAGAATCTCGTCCGAGATTTAGGATCTATTCTTGAAAAAGGTGGGATACTCAAGTCGAAGGCGATCCTCCCTTTCCCAAGTTGCTTCTTGCTCGGAATGGTTTGACCATTGAACCTTTAGAAACTTGATATTCGGCGTCGAGTGGTGCGCTCGGCTTGATCGAGATCTGAGCGGGATATTCTCGATAGGTGAGGTTATCTTGGAGATCAAGCGTTTAGTGGTCTACTCCACGGATAGGATCCGAGAAGCAACGCTGAGTTGGGAAGCGTGGAAGACATCATGGACTCTGGAAGATGCGGAGGTAGTTCAATTGGTAGGCAACTTCCCTCGTTTGGCAAGAATGCGAAAGGGTCCAATGTAACGAGGAGCCAACTTGCCTTTGATACAAGCGATGGGTTCCCTTCAAAGGAGTAACCGAAGGTAAGCCTTCTCGCCAATTTCATAAGTCATAGGCTTATGCTTGCGGTCATATTGGCTCTTTTGGCGAGATTGGGCTGTTTTCAATTTCTCACGAACAACGCGAACCTGCTCTTACGCTTCTGAATCATATCCGGGCCAAAGAGTTGTCTCTCCCGGTTTGACCCGATTAAGAGGCGTTCGACATTTTCGTCCATAAAGAACTTGAAAGGGCTTTGCCCAAGCTGGCTTGATAACTATTGTTATAAGCGAACTCGGCGAATGGAAGGCATTTCTCCCAATTCATGCGAAAGAGATGATGAAGCTCGAAGCATATCCTCTAGGATTTGATTGACTCGTTCTACTTGACCACTTGATTGAGGATGGAAAGCGGTGCTAAAGGAGAGCGAGTTCCCATAGCGTTTGGAAACTTTCCCAAAATCGAGAGGTGAAGAGACTTCCACGGTCTGAGTTAATCTCTAATGGAATACCATGAAGAGACACTATTCGAGAGATGTACAATTCAGCTAGTTGGCTAGCGGTTATACTCTCACGAACAGGTAGGAAGTGGGCTACTTTGGAAAGGCGATCGGCGACAACGAAGATAGCATTATTCCCTCTCTTGGTCTGGAAACCCGGTAATGAAATCCATACCGATTTTATCCCATTTCCATTCAGGAATTTCCAAAGGTTGAAGGGTACCAGCAGGCCGTTGATGCTCTGCTTTAACTCGACGACAGACGTCGCAATTAGCAATGTATTGAGCGATTTCTCTCTTCATCCTAGTCCACCAAAACCTCTGGCGTAGATCTTGATACATTTTAGTACTACCGGGATGAATGGTGAGAGGAGAGTCATGAGCTTCCTTAAGGATCAATCGCCTCAAGTTGCGCATCTTGGGGACTACTAGACGGTCTCCAAAGAACACGACACCTTGTTCATCGATGGAGAAACAATCTGCGACTCCTTTCTTGATGTTTCTCCTGATACGGGAGATTCCCGGATCTACCTTCTGTGCTTTGATGATCTGATCCGTAAGGGTAGGTTTTGCCACCAGGGTGGAAAGGAATCCTCGAGGAGCAATGTGAAGATTAAGCTTACGAAATTCCTCGTGGAGAAATGGTTGACTTTGTTGTAACATCAGATTGTTACAATAAGATTTGCGACTTAGTGCGTCGGCCATGACATTAGCTTTGCACAGGGTGTAGGATATTCCTAAGTCGAAATCTGTAATCAACTCGACCCAACGTCTTTGCCGAGATTCAAATCCGGTTGGGTGAAGATATACTTCAGACTTTGGTGATCAGTGTAGATTTCTAGCGATTACCCGAAGGTAATGTCGCCAAGTTTTGAGTGCATGAACCCTGCTGCAAGCTCTAGATCGTGTGGGATAGTTGTCCTCATGTGGGCCGAGCTGTCGAGAAGCGTGAGGCAATCACATGACGATCTTGCATGAGTATGCAACCTAGTCCTTGTCGCGAGGCGTCGCAATAGATAATAAAGTCCTTAGAAATCTGGTGGAACAAATGCGGGAGCAGATGTCGAGCGTCTTTTCAGTTCTGAAAGCTGAACTCGCCTTTGTGGCGTCCATTCGAACTTCTTATCTTTCTTGAGGAGTTCGGTTAGAGGTTTAGCAACTTTAGAAATTCTCGACGAAGCGGCGGCAATAGCTCGCTAAACCGAGGAAACTCGAACTTGCTTGACCGATTCGGTGGAGTCCAATCAAGGGCGGCTTGAACTCGCTTCGGGATTGACAGCAATGCCCTTACCAGAGATTACATGGCCTAGATAGGTCACTTACGGTAACCAGAATTCACACTTAGAGAATTTGGCATAAAGGCGGGGCTCTCGAAGTTTCATCAATACTAGCCTTAGGTGTTCGGCATGTTCTTCCTCATTCCTGGAGTAGATGAGTATATCATCGAGGTATACCACGACGAATTTATCCAAATACTCCATGAAGATTGAGTTCATTAACCGAGAGAAGGTGGCTGGAGCATTGGTTAGCCCGAAGGACATGACGGTGTACTCGTATTGGCCATAACGAGTAACAAAAGCCGTTTTAGGTATGTCCCCGTTCTTGATTTTGATTTGATGGTAGCCCAACCTCAAATCCATCTTGGAAAAGACTGAGGATCCAGCGAGCTGATCATACAGATCGTTGATCCGGGAGCGGATACTTGTTCTTGATAGTGACCAAATTGATGGTCGGTAATCTACAACCATCCGATCCGTACCATCCTTCTTCTTGACGAAGAGGACGGGGCAAGCCCATGGAGATGAACTAGGACGGATGAAACCCTTTTTCAAGGATTCATCGAGTTGTTTCTTAAGTTCAGCTAGTTCTAGGGGTGCCATCTTATAAGGTCTTCTAGAGATTGGGACGGTTCCGGGAACAAGATCTATCACGAACTCGACATCCCTGTCAGGTGGAACACCTGGCAGTTCCTCGGAAAGACATCCGGAAATCACGGACTACGGAATATCTTGAGGTGCGGAAGGGGTTGGCATTTAAGGAGTAAAGCTGGCGCTTAGACACTCGGGTTAAAACATTCTTTGTCTTGCCGAAGGATGGGTAAGTTGAGCAGTTCTAGTAGAGCAATCAATCTTAGCATAATGGGTGACATCCGGTCCATACCCAAGATGATGTTTATGTCCGAGGACTTGAGAGCTATTAGAGAGGCAAGAAAGACTAATCTGTCGACAAGAATTTCATTACCATGACTTATTCTAGAGGTTTGCCATCTAGAACCGTGGAGTTTAATTTCCATGGAGGTAGGCATGTCACAGAATGTGGTGTTGTGCAATCGATCATAGCTCTCGAAATAAATGAATGAGATGCTCGATATCAAAAGAACGGTTGCGGATGGCAATTAACAAGAAGCGTCCGAGGGCGGCGTTAGGATCCTCATAGGTCTCTTGGCGAAACATAGTTGACATGGCCACGGCGGTGGCAACTGGTTTAGCATAGGGCACCTTTCTGGCTGGCTTGCCGCGCCAGCAGACTTTCGGCTTGATTGGGGTTGTTCTGGGACACTCTCGGATATAGTGGCCCGTCTCTCCACACTTGAAGCAAGTTATCACATTTGGGCGTGGAGCAGCATTAGCAGTTGGACCTCCATAAGTCTTGGGCGGAAGATACGGCTGGTTGGGGCGAGGCGCCTCAAAGGATGGCCTCGGGTGATCTGGGTGGTAGAGCAGTATTTGGAACCCAAACCCGGCGCTTCGGGATCGAGCGGATGAAGATCGAGAATCACGGATGTGTTTGCGTGAAGCCTCAAAATCAATCACTTGATCTCGCGTGATAGCCTTATTGACTAACCGGGAAAGAGGTACACTCATGCGAGCGGAGATCTCGGCGTAGCTCGAGGCTAAGTCCTTGCGGAACCTTGCACCTTCTTGGCATCGGTAGAAACTTCTTGGGAGCATAACGTGCTAACCTCCCAAATTCACGGCTGTAGGCATCCACCGTCGACCTACCACAGGTGGCTGCAGAATTCCTCACGTTTGCGGTCCATAAGACCTTACGGAATATGATGCTCACTAAGGCGGCACTGAATTCTGCCCAAGATGTAATTTGTCCAACGGACGCATAGCCTCATAATTCTCCCACCGAGGCTAGCGGGGCCTTCAAGATGATAGGCGGCAAAGGTAACCTTGTCGGCCTCAGCCACGTTAGCGGAACGCAGCTTGTGGTGGATCTGCGGAGCCAATCATCCGCGTCGAGAGGCTCGGCGGAATATTTGAATTTTGGGGATATAGCTTGACGAAATCGTTGAGTGAAACCACATCGTTTCTTGGCTGGCGTGCTGTGTTTTGTTCAATCCGCTCCAATAAGCGGTTGGTTTCACGCTTATTATGCGTTACGCTTCAAACATCACCTCGGCCAAAGATGGCGGTTGCGGCAGATTCACATTTCTGGCTGCACTGGCTTCTCCCTGCTCTGGAACAGCAGGAGTGTTGCGAGTGTTGACCATCCTGGGAGACAAGCAAAGGTTTAAACCAGGATGGCAGAATTTAACAAGGAAGTGCGGAAGGTAATGGATAGCATGGAATGCAAAGATGTTCATCCGTATGACATGGTAATATAAAACTGCCATATATATATACCACGGTCATACACACCATTCATAGTTTAGTACAAGCCTGACGGAGTACAACTATAAGGAAAGGCGTTACATCTCATCGGAAGCATTCCAACTTCTATACATTATTTTTCTACACGTCCGGAACGATACACACTAAGTCGTATTCCACGAGTCACGCAGGGCGGTGGAAACACAACTATTACCATACTAGGAATACTACTACTATCTCAGGCAGCTCCATAGTAGTCCTCATAGAAGTCACCACCGGACACTGAAGTGGAACATGATCGTCGGAAGCAGACAATCTGTGGGGCTGTGGACCATAAGGACTCGGATGTGGCCGTGGACCAACAAGCGGTGGCGAGGCGAGGCCCACGAGGAGGAGTGATGCCTCCAACCTCACGCCACTCCATAAAGTCTGGCAGACTCTCCAGCACAGGTACAAGTCTCTCATGTCCATATATCCGGCTTGCACGGCGGTGCAAACCTAGTCGAGTAGCCAGTGGTCAGAACGGGCATTAAAAAGCTCCATACGCAAGGCCCGGTTCTCACGGTCCTTGTCCTCCAGCAACTCAGTAGTAGTGCGAAGGAGTGAATCCTCATGGGATGCATCGCTGTACAAACCCTGAAGATAACCATGCGCCCCAGGGAGGGATGCTGGCATATAGCGAAAATCCGTGTTGCCCAGCAAAGCAGTTCTGGCTCGAATAATAGTCATCATGGAATAGGCTGCATCTTGCACAGACATTCCAATAGTGATTCCGAGCCCATAAGAACAGTGAAGTGGCTCAGTAGCTCCGGGATAAGATGGATAAATCCGGACCGTGCATAGGTATTGGCTTTGATTGAAATCCCTAAACTGCTCCTCGACGGTATATTCAGGATACCATCGATAACCAGACTCAATCATCACCCGGACCAGCATTGCCGTGTGACCACACACATCAATGCAACGGGTCAGGCGAACCACTTGGTTCTGGGGGCGGGTGGCCATCTGAAAGCATAGCCACAATGCAGAGGCATTAGAATTTCTAGGGAAAATCGGGCAGCATAACATCTGTAAATGCTCAAAATCAGATTTGAGACATTCAAAATCAGATTGCAAAACCACTCAACAACATCATATCAAGGTTCTGGTTCAAACGATAGCATACTAAAATTTAGTAGTCTTGAAGCGAGGATGTAACCAACAATCCTATAAGTTACTACGGATTAGTAACACGTGAACACGATAGAGAGAAGAGAGCCTAGTCCTAAACCCACGTCGAATGAGAAGAGGATGACTCGGATCGGAGGGCATAAGGTAAAGGAGTAAAAAGAGCCTTCGTTCCTCCACAATCAATTCCCTACATATAACTAAAGCATTTCTAGACTCAACTTGACCAGTTTGGCTTAGCGAACCTACAGCAGCCCTGCTCGATGCCAACGCTGTCGGGACCCGATTCCAAGTCACATCGACCTAGCTGGTAACACCTCATATCACTTTGCGGCCTCACGCACGGTATTCCCACAGGTGTCGCCTTACCATGGCCGGGACCGTTTGGCGCCTTTTGGCTCACGTATATGATAGTGTCGCTAGCATCCACATGACAAAGAACCGGGCCGACATGGCTAGTCGTGAACCCAAAGCGGCGCTAACCTATGGGGACAGCATACATGAATCACTTGAGCATGTCGGTCATCAGCGTATGAATTCGGGCTGTAGCACTAGGCTATGAGGACTCCGGTATTCCGGGCTGTAGCGAGCTAGCCAGGACTCGAATACCACCGCGTGACATTTCCCGAAGGGACAGACATAGGAACGAAATGAAACACATGCCGGCCGATCAAGTGTCCAAGCAGTAGTCTTTGGGCTAGCAGGACTCGGTGAACCGGGCTGTAGCGGACTACTATCGCTCGAGAAGCACGAGACTACATTTCCATATGAGAGGCTGCCAAGGATAAACAACTAGTTTGTCGGATCCCACTCATACCAAGCATTTCAATCATACACGCATTATGCCCGATATGAGTAAATACAACAAGGCATCACAACAAAACTCTACAACTCAAGTACTTTATTTAAGAGGCTCCGAGGAGCCATACATAACATAGTCATACAGGTAGGGGTCACATGACCCAACACTCAAGTCATACAATCATACAAGCACATGCGGAAGCAAACTAGTCTCGAGTACGACTCTAGAAAGAAAGAAAGCTTGTTGGAGCCTTTCTATCTACAATGGCCCTTCACAAGTCTTAGATCGCCACCTGGGTGGCTAGTTCACTCGTCGAAGTCAATATCTACATAGAATCCGTCGGAGGGGGTAGTATTGTCCTCTGAAAAACATTAATTAAGCAAACATGAGTACAAAGGTACTCAGCAAGTCTTACCACAGAATCCTATCATACATGCACATTCTCAAGGAAGGAAATGGAGTTATTTGCAGCAAGCCAGCTTTGACTCTTGGCTAAGCTATCCTACGTGACACCACTTTGTAAAGCATTTGTCGTACACGAGTCCACTAATCACCATCACAATACTCCACCGAGGATCCTCTCTCGTCATCCCACGAGAGGGCCATCCACGATACTCACACTTATCTTGAGGTTTTTAGCAGTATCCATTTACTTGTCTATGAACTGATATAGGTAACCCAGAAGTCCTTCTCCGTGGACACGGCTATTCGAATAGATCATATTTAACCCTGCAGGGTGTACTTCTTCACACACGCTCTCACCACTTATAAATCGTTTACACGACATGTACTCGGCAACCTTCAGCGGAAGCCCAGCGTGGGTGTCGGCCTCAGCCTACCTAAACACTCAAGTCCCTAGTCCAGGTTTATCGCCTATTCGGGTTCCATCCGCAGGAGTCCGCCGAGGTTTCCCATACAGCCCGAACGATGTGTGCAGGGTTCCCGAGATACCAAACGGGCACTCGGTACACCGGGCCACGGTGCCTACCGCAACACAACCCACCCCTAAGGTCAGCGTTGCGTGCGGCCCCCGGCATGCTACAAACACCAGAAACTACTTGCAACTCCCGGACTAAGAACAAGGGTGGTTAAGAAGCCGAGAGGGTCCATTGGTTTCGGGCCCAATGCGTGGTAGTAGCTAGTTCATGGATCACAAACACAGATCTCAGTTCTTAGGATCGGCTTCAATGAAACAACCCACCATGTACTCCTACATGGCCTCTCATCGATACCTTTACCAAATCGTGTTCAACACTTTCACTCTCGAACCAACACAACCTTTCACTCCAGTTCATCATCCCGATGAGCCAGACCTGACACAACTCTAAGCATAGCAAGCATAGCATGGTAGGAATCACAAACATGGCTCAATCAACTCCTACACATACTAGTGGGTTTCATCTAATTCTTGTGGCAATGACAGGTCATGCAAAGGAAGTGGGTTCAACTACCGCAGCACACAACAGTTTGAATCGCGTTGTCTTAATGCAGTAAACGAGAGCAGAAGCGAGAACATGGGTTTGTATCGAAATGATCAACGGGTTGCTTGCCTGATGGAACTGGGGTAGAGAACTGCCCTTCAGATGGGTAGTCGAGGTTATCTTCGGGGGCAGAACCTATCATGAAAGCACACCGAAATAAACACACAAGACAATATGCAACAATATGATGCATGCTATGACATGGCAATATGGATGTGTGTTGGTCTAATGCAAGCTGAAAGAACAGGGGATGAACTCATTTGAATCAAGGATTCAAATGATAGCTCATTTGAGTTAGTCCTAATGGTGCAATATCTTATTCTGGTTAAACAGCATAGTTAACTTGCTTTAACATGCATGAAACCTGTACCAATGGATAGAGTGGATTTTTCTGATAATTTTTCATATATAAATCTTTGCATTTGGAGTTATAGAATAAAAGTTATAGGCATTTGAAATTTGAATTATATTCTGGAATTTATTATATCAAAATAAATCCAGAATTTGAATTAATGCGTCAGCATGAGGTCAGCGTGACGTCAGGGGTCAACGGGGTCGTCCAGGTCAAACTGACCAGTGGGACCCGCATGTCAGTAGTTAGTTTAACTAATTAATTTTAATTAGAACTAATCTAATTAGTTAACTGTGGGGGTCCACTGTCATTGACTCAGAAGCAGTCAACAGGGCCCACCAGTCAATGGTCAGTGGTCAACTCGCCGGCGTCTAGCCGCCGGTGAGGCCAGGCGCGGCGGAGCAAAGTGCTTTTGCACGTTCCGGCCACCAAATGGGGCGCGGGAAGCATCTACGTGGAGCTGGAGACGAACCGCGTCTATTGGTGTAATTAGTTGGGGTCGGGGTGGCCGGAGTTGGCGCCGGCGACGAGTTTGGCGGCGGCCGGGGCTCGGGTGATCTCGGGCTTGTTGCTAGGGGGCAAAGTGAGGCGCGTGGAGTGCAGGGTTGGACCCAACGCAACTCTGTGAGTGCGATGGACACGGTGGCGTGGCCGTTGGGTGGCCGGAGCCTCGTCGGCGACGAGCTCCGCGGCGGTGCGTTCGGCCGAGCTTCGTGTGCTCGTTGTGGTGCACGAGAAGGAGAGTGGAGAGGATGGGGAGGTAGCCAGGCTCACAGCGGTCTCGTAGAGCCAGACGACGTGGTCGGGGACGATCTGATGAGGCGGCGACGGCGAAGGGGATCTCCGGCGGTGGCGGAGTCGGGCGGGGTCGGTGCAGTGGCTTCGGGGCAAGCAAGTGCTCGGGGCTTGGCTTGTTCGACGAAGTCGACGACGGCGAAGCGACCGGACACGGTCTCGTGGCGCGGGGACGACGGTGGCTACGGCTACGATGGTGGAGCGGCGACGGTGGCGTCGGCCATGGCGAGGGGGAGCGAGGGAGAGAGGCAGGGGGGCGAATGGCGTGTCCAGGGGGTCGGGGCGACGACGTGGAGGCCGTCCAGGGCAGCGAGGCGGCGAGGAGGTGAAGTGGTGGCGGCCGGCGTGCGTGGCGCCCGAGCTCGCCGTCGGGCACTGGCTGCTGTCTGGCCGAGCCAAGCAGCTGTTGGCGCTGGCTCTTTGGCTGGGCAGGCAGTGGGCACAGTGGACGGCGTCAGGTAAGGGTTTTTCCCATTTTTAGTCTTTTCTAATATTCTGCAACTTTGTGGGGTTTTTTTAAAATACCAAAACTGTTTCAAAAATCACCAAAATGCTCCTGGTCCCTTGTTGGAATATTCCCAACATGAAACATTTTGGTTTGACAATTTTTGAACATTTAAAATATTTTGTATAATTTAAAATGCTTAAGTTCAAAACTTGTGGATTAATCCAAGGAACTTTGGATGACCTAGAAAATGATACACCTCCTTTGACATAGGTTCTGAACCAAAGCAAAGAGGATGAACATTTTGAAGGGCATTTCAGGTTCATTGAAATAATTTTTAGTAAACCCTAGTTGATTTAAGGGGGGGGGTGTTCTGGGGTTTCCTGCCTTCCCCATTTCAATTTCAAATGAAATTTAAACATGATGCACACCCTAATGCATGGTCTATCTGGGATGTGACATCGTCTCATCGTTTTGAGCAACTTTCATGTACAAAGTTTTCCCATCCGAGCTACGGTTTATTTTATATTAATTTTAAAAGATTTAAATCATTTTAGGATTAATTTAATTATTTTAATTCAACATTATCCAGAACAGTGTTTGCTGATGTCATCATGACATCAGCATGACGTCAGCAGTCAACAGAGGTGTTGACTGGTCAACTGACGTGTGGGTCCCATTCGTCATTGAGTGTTTAATTAACCTAACGGATTAATTAACTAACCTAAATGATTAGGTTAATCTAATCAGTATTAATTAAGTTAATTAATTAATTAATTAATTAATACTTTATTAACTATATATATTTTTAATTCTTTTTTTACAAAAACGTTCGGGGCTGGGCCTGCTTGTCATAGGCCCATGGCCTTAAGTGAGCGGCGTTAATCTGGCGTGGCCGTGCAAAAGCGCCACCCGCCCGTCGTGGCGCTGAGGCAAGGCACCCACCGGGCAGCGGCGAGGCGACGCAGCCACCGCGAGTGGCGGTGAAGCGCTATGAGTAGCAGGCGGCCCCATGGAGGACGCGCCGCCATGAGGGAAAAGAGGCCGGGGCGGCATGGCAGCAGCGGAGCGGGGGTCCTCACCGTGAGCTGTAGGGCAATGGCAGCGGGGTTCGAGGTGGGGGATGGGGACGACGTGCGTAGGGGGAAGCAGGCTGGTGGGGTAGACGACGAGGTGGCTCCGGCGAGGCCCGATGTGGTCCGGTGGGGAGGAGCACGGGGACGGCGAGCGACGAGCAGCGCCAGCGATGGGGCGCAGGGGACAACGGGGCAACATTGGGTCGACGATGCTGGGTCGACGACGAGTTGGTGCCGGCGACGTCGAGCGGCGGGGCGGTCGATAGGTGAGGCGACGGGGCGGCGCAGTTGGGGGCCGGCGAGCGTCGACGGCGTCCGGTGAGGAGGGGATGAGGACGAGCGACAGAGACGGAGACGGGGAGGCGGCACCGATGACGGCGGGGGGGTGGTGGGGCGGCTCCAGCGGGGGGTTCTAGATGGCGGTGGCGTCGAGCGCCCTCGATCTCGATCTGGATCGGGAGGGAGGCAGAGTGGGGGATGAGTGGGGGAGGGAGTGGGAGGACTGGATCGGCTAGGGTTAGGTCCTCGGGAGTCGGGGGTTAAGCAGTGGGGTGAGGGGGCCGGCCTGGGCCGGTTTGGGCCGGCCTGGCTAGCAGCTGGGCCGACTGGCCCAGTGGGGGGGTTCTTTGCTTTCTTTTCTTTTGTTTTATTTCCATTTTTATCTTTTTACTTATTTTCTTCCTTCTGTTTTCTTTTACTTATATAATAGTTTATAGTTTTACAAAAAGTGAAACCCATAGCTAAAATAGAGTTACAATTATAACTACTTCCACGAAAGGTTTTGTCCCTGAACAAAATAGTTTAGTATTTTATAAAACCCAAAATGCATTTATTTAATTGTTTTACCTACTGTTTTAATAATTTTAGGGTATTAAAACATTTTATAAAAGTGGGGTTTCTTCACCACAATTATCTTTGCATTATTTGGCACAACTCGAACATTTTAGTTTTAAAGTTTGAAAACTTTTACCGTTTGATTTGATTTTGAATTTGAATTTGAATCAGTTTCGAACTAACGCAAGATTAGCAACAGTAACCGTGGTGACGTGGCATCATTAACAGAGGTTTACTGTAGCTTAATTATCCGAGCGTCACAATTCTCCTCCACTACAAGAAATCTCATCCCGAGATTTAAGCGGTGGAGTAAGGGGTGAAGGTTCTTGTAGCGAAAAACCTAACGAGTCTTCTCGGACTTGGTTACCCTTTCGAAGAGGTTGATCCCTTTCGTTGATGTATTCATTTCTCTGCTTCAAGTCACCATGATCAAGTCGTCATCCTTTCTTCGGGATCTTCACCGTACTTACGAAAAGGTGAGAAGGGAAAACCCTATAAGGACGAATTCTATCAAGATCGAGCATTAGATGGTTAACTCAGGGGAAGAAGCATAAGTATCTCTCGAATTGAAACTTAAGAAGATGTCGAGATCAAGTAAGAAGGTACCATGAGAAATTTCAAACGGATAGGCAAGAGTTTGATGCCTAATCAGAAGGTGAAAGGGGTTCAGAGCAACGAGAATAAGTATTGCATCTGATACCCGAATAGATCACTTGGCAAGTGGCCCGTGAGTTACATAAGAATTCAAGAGCGAGGAATAACTTTGGAAACCGGGGGTGTACAGGAGAGTCAGGTTTCGATCCTATGGAACTGTGGGTTATGGGCCCACCATGTGGTTAAAAGTAGGAAAAGCATTGATATCTTGCACGGTCATGATAGCAAGACATGTCAGAGGGTAGCCTATCAGTTATGTTGGCAACAATGTCGATACCAAGGGCGAGGGACGAAGAGAACCATTTTCCTGCTCGTTGAATGAGGCAGACCATTAGGCAAAGTTCTCGTCCATCGGTGGCTACTGAAATGTCATCAATTATAGTAATAGGGTCTTACTGGCAGAGTTGTACCACGAGGTGCTTACCTAAGCAGGGAATTACCACTGCTCGGTTAAGTAGATTATAAGAAAGTTTGAACAAAACAACGGAAAGGAAAATGTGTTTAAACACATATATCAGGGGTATATCCTTCCCAAAGTCAAGCAGAGGATGATATCCAAGACAGGATATAAGGTAGAAAACCCTATAGATAAGAGGAGAGAAATTTCATGACATTACCCATACAACGGTGTTTGGGTAATTTCAACAAGAAACATTTAGCATGGTGCTTCAAATGTTCTTATTGAAAATCGGAGTACCATAGACATGCTTCGAGATAGCACTGACATGGTCTTCAAGCAAAGATCAGACTTTGGATACACAAAGGATCCATCAGGAACAACTTATAGAATAAGTCTTACAATTTCCTCATGGGAGAATGGCTAACCTTGCTAAAAAGGAAACTATGACAATAGTTCCTCCGGCCAGGTGTGCTAGGCACGATATCACCTTACCGGGTCATATAAAGACCAATGTTATTACTCTTGGAAATATGTCCCAACCATCATATCTGACCGAGATTCAGATCTGATTGGTGTCAAGATACCTCAGACACGGGATGCCTGAGAAGAAAGGTGCAACACAAATTGACGAGATGACATCGAAGATTCTCGGGAAATGAACTATGGAAGCGAGTTCCAAAACAAGAGTTCATCATTAAATAAAGAAGAGGATGAGGAGGTGGCTGATGGACTTAGCGATAATTCATCGAGGTATCCAAAAGATGGATCTACAATTATGTGGATAAGGAGATAAGATTTGTCAGATCAAATGATATAACGAGGTATGCTCGAGGAAAACATACTCAATTAAACATTGGTGGAAAGGTGCGCCCAAAATAGGGGCTGGGTTGCACGACCAATGTTATAATGGTGATTCGATAACCAATGGTCTAAGAATGAAATGTCGACCATTAACTTCAAAGCAATAGCGTTGCTAGAAGGAAAGCATCCAAACAACACCGTTCACTTGTTGGGAATCAACACGGGGACCAAGAAAAAATGGTGATGGTGAGAAGTATCACTATACCAAGAATTCTCAAGAGGTGGTGAAATTCTCACGACATTCTTGACATAAAAGATGGTAATACTCCAAGGTAAAGAAGAGCAATTGTTGGATAGCAAGGAACTCAAGGTATAACACAAAATACAAACAAGTTTGTGTTGGAGGGAAGGCAGTAGAGTGGTCGATGATAACACTAATCATCGAGGGCAAGGATGGTCTTTCTCAACATAAATTCAATTGATATCCTGGAAGAGCTCGGAATGCTGATGATGATCACGACATAGCAGTCGAGAGATTTCAAGATGTAATCGATCGGTGATGACATCAAGTCAAAGGAATGATGAAGCGAAAGGTTATTGGAACCACGGGTATGGCACAAACACGGAATCAAGCTTGTTGTTCAAAGCGTAATGATATGACGAGGAATAGCGACGTAATCTTAGCTCATCGTCGAAAATTGTGCTCCGGGAAGGACCAGGTAGCATGGTTAAAATTTAGCACGATAATGATATAGCCAATCAGGCTAGGAATGACTTAGAAGGATTATTAAACTCATAAGCAACGAAAATTACTTAGAGTTATCGTATCAAAGGTCGGAGCGCGGAATCAATTCACTTATCGATGTTCTCGGTTGACGACAACCCAGAACTCGTGGAGTGACTCTGATAGGGAAAGGTATTACTCCAGCAGAAATTCATAAGATGTAGTGCAATGGCATGATATCCTCGAGATACCAGGGGGGTAATACTCCAAGGCATATCAAATGAAAGGTTGCAGTGGGGTGTATTGATATATAGAAGACAAGTGCTTTAACTTGTCTGAGAAATGGAATCAAAGGAAGAAATTATGGACGGAACCACAATCACAAATGATCGAATCGCGGATACAAGATGAACTTCTAACAAGGGGGTAATTATTTTTACGAGCAGCTTCCATGATAAGTTCTACATCGTGTCCATGGGCATGAAACACAAAGTTCAAGGTCAACTCCCACTTCTCCAATGCATAACCTTTCATTCACTTCTCGTTTCTTTTCGAAATAGCATTAGTTGTTGAAAGTTTTACCTGGTGCAATACCAGATAAGTATGAGTTGTGAAATCTTTCGGGTTTACACAGATTAGGGAAGGCATTGGTTCAACCCATCGGGGCTTCTTAGGAACATATACCACGAGATTCAAGAGTAAACATCACCAGCTCGAAAGCAGAGCATGGTTGGCAAAAGGAGAGGATACATTTTACCAAAGGCATTATATATCGTAGAAAGAACTCACAAGGTGATTAATTATGAAGGACACTGTCGGATAATAATCCAACAGTGGATATGGCGATCCATAATGGAGCTGATGTGAGTATCGGTACCCAATCAGAGGAAGAAAGAATGCAAATGCATCGGTTTATAGAACATCTGAATAATTCAACGTTTAAATAGCAAAGGAATTATGATTTTCAAATCAAGGGATCAGGAGCAGACGCTCTGATCAAGGATGGATAAGTTGGATAGACCAGAGGCACAATTGACGACAAATAGTTTGGTCGAGAACCAGCTCATGTTCAAAATGACGTCTGAGCCGGAAAGATAATTTAGAAGGGTTGATAGATGATTGTGTGCATTCGCACACATATTGAATCAATAGGATCAAAATGACGGTGTCAAAAGATACTAGTGAATATTGCTAGTGATATGGGAGCATCCATAATGTAAGCATACAAGTATTTGCAGAGCAATAGTTTGAAGAGGATGCTCAGAAGGTTCGGATAGTATTTCAGAGTATCTTATGAAGCATACGAACAACTGGGGATGAAGGTATGAACGACAATTGTAGGTAGTTATCCATAAGGGTATATTGGTGGTAGGGGATTGTAAAGTCGATGGCACAAGGGTCTCGGGAAAACCTCAGAGAGTATCTTCGGAATCTTCTGGTGCAGCAGACGATCATCTGTAATAAGGGAGCTCTCCGAAGGAAAAGTTGTTACGAGAACCTAATGTTAGAGTTTAGAAAATTAATATAACCCGAATAGAAGAGAGGTCAGAGTCCCAGAGTATAGGTCGAGAAATAAAAGATCCTATAACCACCCAATGGCGACGTGTGCCCGTAAGGCGCACAGCCATGTTAGTAAAAGTTTTTGCAACGTCTAGACTCGACTTCGGCCAAGGAGTGTGGAAGGGGGATTCCTACAGGCAGTCGGCTCTGATACCAATTTGCGACGCCCCCGATTCAATCGTACACTACACGCAAATGTGTACGATCAAGATCAAGGACTCACGGGAAGATATCACAACACAACTCTAAAATAAAATAAGTCATACAAGCATCATAATACAAGCCAGGGGCCTCGAGGGCTCAAATACAAGTGCTCCATCATAGACGAGTCAGCGGAAGCAACAAGATCTGAGTACAGACATAAGTTAAACAAGTTTGCCTTAAGAAGGCTAGCCCAAACTGGGATACAGATCGAAAGAGGTGCAGGCCTCCTGCCTGGGATCCCCCTAACTACTCCTGATCGTCGTCGGCGGGCTGCACGTAGTAGTAGGCACCTCCAGTGTAGTAGTCGTTGTCGACGGTGGCGTCTGGCTCCTGGGCTCCGACATCTGGTTGCGACAACCAGGTAGAAAGGAAAGGGGGAGAAAGCAACCGTGAGTACTCATCCAAAGTACTCGCAAGCAAGGAGCTACACTACATATGCATGGGTATATGTGTAAAGGGCCATATCAAGGGGTGAACTGCAGAATGCCGAATAAGAGGGGATAACTAATCACGTCAAGACTACGCTTCGCAGCCTCCGTCTTGCAAAGACATGTAGAAGAGAGTAGATCAAGTCCTCCAAGTAGCATCGCATAGCATAATCCTACCCGCAATCCTCTCCTCGTAGCCACGTTAGAGAGCGACCACCGGGTTGTATCCGCACTTGGAAGGGTGTGTTTTATTAAGTATCCGGTTCTAGTTGTCATAAGGTCAAGGTACAACTCCAAGTCGTCCTGTTATCAAGATCACGGCTATTCAATAGATTAACTTCCTGCAGGGTGCACCACATTACCCGACACGCTCGATCCCATTTGGTCGGACACACTTTTCTGGGTCATGCCCGGCCGCGGAAGATCAACACGTCGTAGCCCCACCTAGGCACAACAGAGAGGTCAGACGTCGGTCTAAACCTAAGCGCCATGTGGGTGCGGGCCCATCGCCTTAGCACACCAAGACGTTGCAAGGGCGGCCGGAAGCAGACCTAGCCTAGTAGGCGTTCCAGTCCAATCTGGCGCGCGCCGTTCAGTCGCTGACGTCACGAAATGCTTCGGCTGGTACCACGACGCCGGTTGCCCATATCTTGTCCCACGTGGCGGTTAGTGTGTATAAGGTCAACGACCCAACTCAGATCAAATACCAAGATCTCGTTAAGCGTGTTAAGTATCATGAGCGCCCGAACAGGCCAGGCCCACCTCTCTCCTAGGCGGTCTCAACCTGCCTGTCGCTCCGCCACAAAGATCCACACAGAGGGTCGTTGGGACAAAGGTCCTTTCAGCCCCAATGCGTGAATCACTCGCGGGTGCTCCTCGAGCCGACCCGACTTTAGTCACCACATGTATCATGTATAAAGTATATAGTATATACCCGTGATCACCTCCCGAGTGATCACGGCCCGATAGTATAGCATGGCAAACGGACAAGAATGTAGGGCCACTGATGGAATACTAGCATCCTATACTAAGCATTTAGGATTGCAGGTAAAGGTAACAACAATAGTAGCAAGGACAGGCTATGCATCAGGATAGGATAAACGAAAAGCAGTAACATGCTACACTACTCTAATGCAAGAAGTATAGAGAAGAGTAGGCGATATCTGGTGATCAAAGGGGGGGCTTGCCTGGTTGCTCTCGCAAGAGAGAGGGGTCGTCAACACCGTAGTCGTACTGGGTAGCAGTGGCGTCAGTCTCGATGTCTAGCGGAAGAACAGGGGGAAGAAACAATGAATACGATGCAAACAGATGCATAACGGTGCATGACAAAGCAATGTGTGATGCTAGGCATGCCCTAACGCGGTATGAGGTGATACCGGTGAGGGGGGAAACATCCGGGAAAGTATTCCCAGTGTTTCGCGTTTTCGGACAGATGAACCGGAGGGGGAAAGTTGCGAGTTCGATAGGTTAGGGATGCGTGGCGGACGAACGGGCTGCGTATCCGGATTCGTCTCGTCGTTCTGAGCAACTTTCATGTACAAAGTTTTCCATCCGAGCTACGGTTTATTTTATATTAATTTTAAAAGATTTAAATCATTTTAGGATTAATTTAATTATTTTAACTCAACATTATCCAGAACAGCGTTTGCTGATGTTATCATGACATCAGCATGACGTCAGCAGTCAACAGAGGTGTTGACTGGTCAACTGACGTGTGGGTCTCGTTCGTCATTGAGTGATTAATTAACCTAACAGATTAATTAACTAACCTAAGTGATTAGATTAATCTAATCAGAATTAATTAAGTTAATTAATTAATTGATTGATTGATAATTTATTAATTACATATATTTTTAATTCCTTTTTTTACAAAAACGTTCTGGGGGCTGGGCCCGTTTGTCATAGGCCCATGGCCTTAACGGGCGGGCATGCGTTAACGGGCGTAGCCGGCGACACGTGCCAGCCCGCCCCCGTCAGGGCGCTGTGGGCAAGGCACCCACCCGGGCAGCGGCGAGGCGCACGCAGCCACCGGCGAGTGGCGGTGGGGCGCTGCAGAGTAGCAGGGCGGCCCCATGGAGGACGGCGCCGCGGGAGGGAAAAGAGGTCGGGGCGGCATGGCAGCAGCGGAGCGGGGGTCCTCACCGTGAGTTGTAGGGCAATGGCAGCGGGGTACGAGGTGGGGGATGGGGACGACGTGCGTAGTGGGAAGCAGGCCGGCGGGGTAGATGACGAGGTAGCTCTGGCGAGGCCCGATGTGGTTCGGTGGGGAGGAGCACGGGGACGGCGAGCGACGAGCGGCGCCGGCGATGGGGCGCAGGGGACAACGGGGCAACGCTGGGTCGACAACGAGTTGGTGCCGGCGACGTCGAGCGGCGGGGCGGTCTATAGGTGAGGCGACGGGGCGGCGCAGTTGGGGGCTGGCGAGCGTCGACGGCGTATGGTGAGGAGGGGATGAGGACGAGCGACGGAGACGGAGACGGGGAGGCGGCACCGATGACGCGAGGGGGGTGGTGGGGCGGCTCCAGCGGGGGCTTCTAGACGGCGGTGACGTCGAGCGCCCCCGATCTCGATCTGGATCGGGAGGGAGGCAAAGTGGGGGACTGGTGGGGTAGGGAGTGGGAGGATTGGATCGGCTAGGGTTAGGTCCTGGGGAGTCGGGGGTTAAGCAGTGGGGTGAGGGGGCCGGCCTGGGCCGGTTTGGGCCGGCCTGGCTAGCAGCTAGCAGCCGGGCCGACCGATGGGGGGTCTTTGCTTTCTTTTCTTTTGTTTTATTTCCATTTTATCTTTTACTTATTTTCTTGTTTCTGTTTTCTTTTACTTATATAATAGTTTATAGTATTACAAAAAGTGAGACCCATAGCTAAAATAGAGTTACAATTATAACTACTGCCACAAAAGGTTTTGTCCCTGAACAAAATAGTTTAGTATTTTATAAAACCCAAAATGCATTTATTTAATTGTTTTGCCTACTGTTTTAATTATTTTAGGGTATTAAAACATTTTATAAAAGTGGGGTTTCTTCACCACAATTAACTTTGCATTATTTGGCACAACTCGAACATTTTAGTTTTAAAGTTTGAAAACTTTTACCGTTTGATTTGATTTTGAATTTGAATTTGACTCAGTTTCGAACTAACGCGAGATTAGCAACAGTAACCGTGGTGACGTAGCATAGCAAAGTCATAGCAACATCAATCTAAGAACATAGTGGATACTAGGGATCAAGCCCTAACAAAACTAACTCGATTACATGATGAATCTCATCCAACTCCTCACCGACCAGCGAGCCTACGAAGGAACTACTCACTCCCGGTGGGTAGCATCATGGAATTGGCGATGGAGAAGGGTTGGTGATGACGAAGAACAAAGATCCCCCTCTCCGGACACCCAAACGGACTCCAGATCTGGCCTCCCGATGAAGAACAGGAGGTGACGGTGGCTCCGTCTCATGGATTGTGATAATTCTTTCTCCCTGATTTTTTTCTGGAAAATAGGATTTTATAGCGTCGGTTCAGGGTCTACGGGGCCACCAGGTGGGGACAACCCACCTGGGCACGCCAGGAGAGGGGGCGCGCCCTAGTGGGTTGTGCCCACCCAGGGGCCCCTCTCTTGTAGGTCCTGGCTCCAGAAATTATTATATATTATATAAAAATTCCTCGCAAAGTTCTGTTCCATTCCGAGAACTTTTATTTCTGCACAAAAACAACACCATGGTAGTTATGCTGAAAATAGCATCAGTCCGGGGTTAGTTTCATTCAAATCATGCAAATTAAAGTCCAAAACAAGAGGAAAAGCATTAGGAAAAGTAGATACGTTGGAGACGTACCAACTCCCCCAAGCTTAAACCTTTGCTTGTCCTCAAGCAATTCAGTTGATAAACCGAAAGTGAAAAAGAAAAAAAAAATTACTAACTATTTTGCTCTTGTTTGCATAAATAAGCTTAAACAGCACCAAGGCTTTCAGCCAACATTATAACTAACCATGTCGACAATAACCCTTAAAGATTATAATGACTCATATCAATGACATAATCAGCTAGCGAGCAATAATAAGATACCTCAAACGACAACACGTTGTCAAAACAACCATGATATAATATGACAATAGTGGTATCTCGCTATCCCTTTCTGAGACCGCAAAACATAAATGCAGAGCACCTCCAAAGTTCAAGCAGCGACTAAACATTGTAATTCATGGTAGAAAAGATCCAGTCATGATGCACCCAAAATTAGCTACACACAATGCATAAATCATGACAGCTGTGCTCTCTCAGTTTCTGGCGCTTGATTTAGAAGGTGATAACACAACATAAAAGTAATAGATAGTCCCTTCGCAGAGGGAAGTAGTGATTTGCATAGGTGCCAGAGCTCAAATTTTAAAACAGAGGTAAATGATATTTTGATACATGCACCCTTCTCATTTACTTCACGACCATCAGTTATCAATATCTTCCATGCTAATCACGCTAGTGGCGGTTCTCAAGCGATAAAAGTAAAGGTTTTGACTCCATTGGGAGTTTTTGTTTGATTATATAAGAGATTAACTCTTTTTCAAGTTTGCAGTTTGGGACTGGGCATCCCTATTACCGCCCTTTTCTCATGCAATGGCGAGTGAATAAACACTCGACCTGAGAATAACCCGCTTAGCATGGAAGATACCGACCACCTCCTATCGTTCCATGAACGATCCAGGCACACAAAAAGGATAATTTTTAGAAGTTTTTAGAGGTGGCACATGCAAATTTACTTTGGACGGCAGGGTAATACCGCATATAGGTAGGTATGGTGGACTCATCTGGAATAACTTTCGGTTCAAGGTTTTTGATGTACAAGCAGAGTTCCCACTTAGTACAGGTGAAGGCTAGCAATTAGATTGAGAAGCGGCTAGCTAGAGAGCAACAACGATCATAACCATGCATTATGCATAAATAACATTGGACACTAGCATGAGTAGGATCGAACACCATGAACATAAATATCATAGAGGCTGTGTTGGTTTTGATTCAACTACATGCATGAACATGTGCCAAGTCAAGCCACTCGAACATTCAGAGGAGGATACCATATCATCATACTACATCACAATCATTTTAACCTATGTTGATATCCAAGATAAATCATTATCAACTCCCAGCTACTTATGCATGGCATGAGAAATTATAATCTCTAATTGTCATTGCAAACATGTTTCATCATAATGGGTTGAATCATGGATACTAGGTTAAACATATTTACAAAAATAGAACAAGTCGAGTTCATACCAGTGCAAGAGTGTCGTGGACTAAGCTGGAATCTGTAAATATTTTATTCAACAGGAGAAGACAAGGTAAAATGTGCTCTTTATTAGTTCAACAGTTATTCATATGAGAGCCACTCAACATTTTCATCGTGGTCTTCTCCTTGGTAAGACTAGAATAAAAAGAAAAGAAATTCAGAGAAACACACTGAAATATTTTTGGAGTTTTTGGTTTTCTTGAACAGGCAAATAAAAGGGAAAAGCAAAAAAGAGAAAAACTATTTACGCGGGAAAGCTCCCAACAAGCAAAAGAAGAACAAGGAAATCTTTTTGGGTTTTCTTTTTAATACTACTAATAAGCATGCATAGAAAGTAAATTACTGCAACTAATTTTTTTTGGTTTTTCTAAAGTTTTTCAAACACACAAGAAGAAAGCAACGAAATAAACCTAAGCATGGATGATACAATGAAAAAGTGTGAACACCGACAAATAGAATGATATGTAGACATGAATGTAATGTCGGTGAGAAACACGTACTCCCCAAAGCTTAGGATTTTGGCCTAAGTTGGTAATGAATCAGTAGCCTGGAGGGTAGTAGGGATCCTGAGGAGTAGGCATCCACTCATCCCACTGCTGAGGCTCCTCCTGTGCCTTTGTAGCAGCCTGAGCGTTCCGATAGGCGATGATGTCCTCAGGCATAATCCTATATCCGCCCTTGGTAGCAGAATCAAACAAAGTAGGTGCAGGCAAGGGAATAATATCATGAGTTTTAACGCTAAAGACTAGGTTATAAGGAATGGGGATGTTAGGATAATCTTGTGCAAGAAAATGATGGTGTTCCATGGCTGCACGTTCTAAGTAAACCTTGGTCAGGGGGTAATCATGAGGGTGTATCTCAACATTGAAGCAAGCCGCCAAACGAGTAGCAAAAATCCCACCATGTATTTCACCCTGGGATTTATTAAGATGGAGGCGACGAGCCACAATAGCTCCCAAGCTATGAGTGTTGTCGCCCTCTAGTGCCCAGCGTAAAACAGCAAACTCTAGTTCACTGAGGCACCTACTTTCTTTCTAGCAAGCAGACATTTAGCAACAAATAAAGCAAAATAATGTACGGCAGGAAAGTGTATGCTAGCAGCCGTGGTAGCTGACACCCCTCTCTCATCTCCCACTGTCAAACTGCGATAAAAGGCCTCAAACCCAGCCGGCCAAGGCTCGGCTAAGCTCCCATCAGAAGGGATCATGCATATGTCACAAAATACGGTAAGTGGTATCTGATGGTTTTCAGCATATAAATCAAAGCTCACTTCAGGAGGATTGTTCCTAGGCAGGAAAGTAAAACTTTGAAAAAAAGATGTTTGTGAGGATTTGATGCTGGTCACACTCATCTGCACTGAAGTCGGTGAGGCCGGCCTTGGCAACATATTGTGTGAACTCCTGAACAATTCCAGCCTCTTCCAAGAATGGGGTGTGCGGCCATTCGCACGGCCGTACCTCCGCCAACCTCCAAGGGTGGAGATCATTGTCAGAACACTCCCCAATAACACCCTTGGAGTTCTTCTTAGAGCCAAACTTCCTGAAGATATTCATGTCCGCGTACAATTTTCTGAAAATAAAAATTTTGGGGTGACAAAATTTTGTCAACAATTAAATTGATAGCAACTACTCATAGGGATACATAGAGGCCATAGCAAGCATTCAAACTACTTAGAACACTAAGAATTCAACATGCAAGCTCATCTACAGCAGCAGCAAGAGTAGCTAATTATTCAAAATATAAATCATTAAAACAAAAACTAATTGGACAAACAGTGGAGTCATGTACCAAGCAACAATCCCCCGAAACAGTTTCGGAAACGGAGCTTCGAGCAAAGAGATCGAAATCCGCAGGTTTGAGAGCAACAACACGGGAGAGAGAGCAATGGAGATTTTCTTCTGGAGGTAAGTGATGATGTGGGCTAAAGAGATAAGTGAGGGAGCCCATGTGGGGACCACAACCCACCAGGGCGCGCCTGGGGGTCCTCGCGCGCCCAGGTGGGTTGTGCCCACTTGGTGCACCTCCCTCTAATATTATTTGCACCAGAAATTCAGAAATATTCAGAGAAAAAAAGTCGTATTAAATTTTCAGAGCATTCTGAGAACTTTTATTTTTGGGTCATTTTTTATTGCACGGGAAATTTAGAAAACAGACAAAGCATGGCATTTTATTTTATTTAACTAATAAAAATAGAAAATAAAAAGATAGGTACAGAAGGTAGTGCTTACAAAATCCATCAACTTCATACCGCTCAAAAATGATTCATTAATAAGGTTGATCAGGTCTTATTAACAACCACTTTCAATTAGCACGAAACCGAAGAATTTCGTAAATCACTAAGTTACCTCAATGGGGATATGAATATCCCCAACAATAAGCATTTCATATTTGTTTTTGACAGCATGTAGAGGTATTTGAAAACTTCCAATAGTGATTGTCGGAGATTTTTCAATAACAATAATACCATTTGCTTGGAATTGTTTCTTCGGAAAGTGCACCGTATGCTCATTACCATTGATATGAAAAGCGACCTTGCTTTTATTGCAATCAATAACAGCCCCTGCAGTACAAGAAGGGTCTACCAAGGATAACAAAGTCAGTCAAAATAGTAACATTAGCAACAACAACAGGCACATCCTCACAAATACTGATAGGTATGGCAGTTGATTTGTCAGCCATTTGCAAAGATATTTTAGTAGGTGTGAGTTTATTCAAGTCAAGTCTTTTATATAAAGAGAACGGCATAACACTAACACCAGCTCCTAAATCACACAAAGCAGTTTTCACATAATTCTTTTTGATAGAGCAAGGTATAGTTGGTATTCCCGGATCTCCAAGTTTTTTGGGTACTCCATCTTTGAAAGTGTAATTAGCAAGCATAGTGGAGATTTCAGCTTCTGGTATTTTTCTCTTATTAGTGATAATGTCTTTCATATACTTTGCATAAGGAGGCATTTTAAGGATATCAGTCAAGCAAGTACGCAAAAAGACTGGCCTCAGCATTTCAGCAAAGCGTTCAAATTCTACATCATCTTTCATTTTAGTTGACTTGGGTGGAAAAGGCATAGGTTTTTGAACCCACGGTTCTCTTTCTTTACTACGTCTTCTAGCCACAAAGTCTCTTTTATCATTCCTTTTATTCTTAGGTTGTGGGTTATCAAGATCAACAGGTGGTTCTATCTCAACATCATTATCTGGTTCCCTTTTATTATTTGGTTGAGTGTCTTCATGAACCTCATCATTATATTTTTCATTATCACTAGGTGAGTGTTCATTACCAGATTGAGTTTCAGCATCAGAGATAGAAGTTTCATTTTCATTATCAGGAGGTTTTTCTATTTTAGGTTCACTAGAAGTATGCAAAGTCTTATCATTTTTTTTCTTTTTCTTTCTAGAAGGACTAGATGCACTAGTGTTATTTCTTTGTGAGTATTGTTCTATTCTTTTAGGGTGTCCCTCAGGATAAAGTGGTTCTTGAGTCATTTTACCTCCTCTAGTTGCAACTCTAATAGCAAAGTCATGCATATTATGATTCATTTCATCAAGCAATTCTCTTTAAGACTTAGCAACTTGTTATAACTGGGTTTGAACCATAGAAGCATGTTTTCCAACACCTCTAACATCATTTGATATTCTAAATAACAAGTCACTCAAGCGAGCAATCATACCAGAATTATATTTCAATTGTTACATAACATTTGCATTGAAGTGATCTTGTTTTCTAATGTAGTTTTCAAACTCATAAAGGCATTGGCTAGGATGAATATTGTGAGGATTGTCATTATCATTAAACTTCATTAGAGAATTTACCTCTACCACCTTAGGCAGTGGTGGTGTATTAAGCCCATGTATTTCTTCAATAGGAGGTAAATTTTTAACATCCTCGGCTTTAATACCTTTTTCCTTCATAGATTTCTTTGCCTCTTGCATATCTTTAGGACTGAGATATAATATACCCCTCTTCTTCGGAGTGGGTTTAGCCGATGGTTCAGGAAGAGTCCAATCATCATAATTTTTCAATATGTTATTAAATAATTCTTTAGCTTGTCCAACAGTTCATTCCCTGGAAACACAACCAGCACAACTATCTAGGAAGTCCCTAGAAGCATCGGTTAGTCCATTATAGAAGATATCAAGTATTTCATTTTTCTTAAGAGGATGATCAGGCAAAGCATTAAGTAACTGGCAAAGCCTCCCCCAAGCTTGTGGGAGACTCTCTTATTTAGTTTGCACAAAGTTAAATATTTCCTGTAAGGCAGCTTGTTTCTTATGAGCAGGAAAATATTTTTCAGAGAAGTAATAAATCATGTCCTGGGGACTACGCACACAACCAGGAGTAAGAGTATTGTACCAAGCTTTAGCATCACCCCTTAATGAGAAAGGAAATAATTTGAGAATAAAGTAATAGCTAGTTTTCTCATCATGAGCAAAAAAGGGTGGCTATATCATTCAACTTAGTAAGATGTGCCACAACAGTTTCAGTTTCATAACCATGGAAAGGACCGGATTCAACCAAAGTAATTAACTCTGGGTCGACAGAGAATTCATAATCCTTATCATCAATAAAGATAGGTGAAATAGCAAACTTACGATCACATTTCATTCTAGCATTCAGAGATTTTTCTTTATACTTGCATAATAATTTCTCTAGATCATCTCTATCCCTACAAGCAAGAATATCTCTAGTTGTCTCCTAATTCATAACATAACCTTCTGGTACCTTAGGCAGTTCATATCTAGGAAGGCTAGTTCTAGCAGGTGTTTCAGGAGTTTCAGTTTCAAGCTCATCATCAGATTCAACAACATCATGTTTTATTACTCTAGCAATTTGTTCATCAAGAAATTCACCAAGTGGCACATCATCATTGTCAAGCAAGGTACTAGCATCATCATAAGCATCATTCATAGTATAAGTAGCATCATCAATAACTTGCGACATATTAGAATTGATAGCATGTGGTGGTGGTGCAAGTCTACTCATAACAGAAGGTGAATCTAAAGTAGAATTGGATGGCAGATCCTTACCTCCCCTCGTCTTAGAGGGATAAATCTTAGTCTTTGGATCCTTCAGATTCTTCATAGTGATAATATGATAATAATCCCAAGTGACTCAACAAATATAGCTATGCTCCCCGGCAACGGCGCCAGAAAAAGGTCTTGATAACCCACAAGTATAGGGGATCGCAACAGTTTTCGAGGGTAGAGTATTCAACCCAAATTTATAGATTCGACACAAGGGGAGCCAAAGAATATTTGAAGGTATTAGCAGCTGAGTTGTCGATTCAACCACACCTGGAGATTAATTATATGCAGCAAGTAATCAGTAGCAAAGTAATATGATTTTTGATAGTAGTGATAGTAGTAACGGTAATGGTAACAGTGATAGAAGTAATTTTGTAGCAAGTGTAACAGTGATGATAGCAGTAGTAACTTAGCAGAAACAATATAGGAAATATTCGTAGGCATTGCGTCGGTGACTTTTTGGATGATATTCATCATGTGGCAGTTATAACCTAGGGCGATACGGCACTAGCTCTAGTTCATCGATATAATGTAGGCATGTATTCCGTAAATAGTCATACGTGCTTATGGAAAGAACTTGCATGACATCTTCTGTCCTACCCTCCCGTGGCAGCGGGGTCCATATTGGAAACTAAGGGATATTAAGGCCTCCTTTTAATAGAGAACCGGAACAAAGCATTAACACATAGTGAATACATGAACTCCTGAAACTACAGTCATCACTGGGAGCGGGCCTGGTTATTGTCACTCCGAGGTTGCCGGATCATAACACGTAGTAGGTGACTATAACTTGCAAGATCGGATCTAAAACATGGATATAATGATGATAACATAAACGGTTCAGATCTGAGATCATGGCACCCAGGCCCAAAGTGACAAGCATTAAGCATAGCAAAGTCATGGCAACATCAATCTAAGAACATAGTGGATACTAGGGATCAAGCCCTAACAAAACTAACTCGATTACATGATGAATCTCATCCAACTCCTCACCGACCAGCGAGCCTACGAAGGAATTACTCACTCCCGGTGGGTAGCATCATGGAATTGGCGATGGAGAAGGGTTGGTGATGACGAAGAACGAACACCCCCCTCTCCGGAGCCCCAAACGGACTCCAGATCTGGCATCCCGATGAAGAACAGGAGGTGACGGCGGCTCCATCTCATGGATCGCGATAATTCTTTCTCCTTGATTTTTTTCTGGAAAAATAGGATTTTTATAGCGTCGGTTCCAGGGTCTGCGGGGCCACCTGGTGGGGACAACCTACCTGGGCGCGCCAGGAGAGGGGGGCGCGCCCTGGTGGGTTGTGCCCACTCAGGGGCTCCTCTCTGGTAGGTCTTGGCTCCAGAAATTCTTATATATTATATAAAAATTCCTCGCAAAGTTTCGTTCCATTCCGAGAACTTTTATTTCTGCACAAAAACAACACCATGGTAGTTCTGCTGAAAACAGCGTCAGTCAGGGGTTAGTTTCATTCAAATCATGCAAATTAGTGTCCAAAACAAGAGGAAAAGCGTTAGGAAAAGTAGATACGTTGGAGACGTATCAATCTATTATCAGTTTCTCACTCGCTTGTGGTATTGTGGTTTCCCACTAGTCATGTTTTTCTCACAAATTGGGTGCACTTGTCCTGTAGATTAAGGAAGGACATTAAGAGTAGAATTTTTCAAACAATGTCTATTTGATCGGATGCAATGACTACTCTATTTAATCAACCTAATTACCACGGCAAGGGTCATCAATCGCAGCATGAAGAAAGGAAGGCAAGGAAATCACGGAATACATTATTTGGACTCCCATTCTCTCGAGTTTTTGCGAACACATATGCATTCTTGACCAGGGCGCTAGGCCTATGAAAGAGCAGAACTAGGGGCCCGAGGTGACCGCCCCGCTCGCCCCACCCCCACCCCCTCCCGGGTCGGGCCTGAGCTTTGCCTACTCGGACTCATGTTGTCATCAGGGTTGGATGTAACCAGATAGTAGACACCGCTACTATTCATTCATGCCTCGATATATGTCCCACATTTATTTTAAAACTTCAGTTTGAACATTAATTAACTTGGACCAACTCAAAGTCTAAGTGGTCAATAAGATGATGAACTAACAAGTAGTAATACCAAGTGTCTCACAAAGATGATGTAGGAGACCCAAGCCCTATTCTTGTCCAAAGAACTACAAATCCTACACCACCACACGATCACATTGCTCTCCGTCTTTAGAGAGTGAAGAAGATGCGGATGATGATGACGAAGATGAAGTTGAAAATCCACAAACCCCATCCTCCATCATGCCCAAGGTCGCGGGCGCGTGGAAGTTGCTCGGGGCTTCCAGGTCCACCGCAGCGTGTCCACGCGCCGTGCATGGTGTTCTTCGACGCCATACGCCACTAGTCGCAGGCATCAGTTTCGAGTTGGTGTAATGTCAGAAAATGGCCGAGCAAAGCTGCAACTACTAGGAAAGCGAATGACGGTGAGCGAGAAGAAAAGAAACACTATAGCGCATAGGGAAACAATTCAAAACCTCAGCTAGTGCGAAGAACCAACACTGCCAAGCTACCGACAATGGCAAACAGAGCCTAAACACAAACCTGACAAATCTGACCTGGAAGCAAAAGCCACGGGGCATCGGCCGCTGGCTCCGACAACAAAGCACGGATGACACAGAGAAAGCTCGAAGAAGCCCGTGCAAAGCGAAACGAGAGGAAGACCAATGTGTGTCGCACACGACCTGCGGTGTAAAACAACGGATTTATAGCAAAATGCAACTGACCTAGGGAAAACCAAAATGCCACAAAACACCACGACTCGGCACACCTTTAATCGCACAGGCCGAACAACATCCCCGAGTATCCCCTCATGGGCCAGCCTAGTTGGCAGACCCAGCATCTCGGGTTCTCGCAACCCAAGTTGTCTCATGTGAACAATGTTGCGCACGCTCTTACCTGGTTTGGGCTAACGAAATAACCCAGCACAGAGTGACTGGCCGTGCGCCCACATGTGCCTGTGTGGTGCCGAACGAAACGGTTCGGCGCCACCGCGAGCAAAATAGCTATTCATTGTACTGTCTTGATGAAATAAATCAAAAGTTAAAGAACCATTCATTGTAATGTCATGATTGTTGATGAAATAAATCAAAAGTTCGCCGGGAAAGATGGGTTAGATGAAATAAATCAAAAGTTTGCCAGAAAAAATGGGTTAGGTGCCGGTGGGATACTCGTCTGGATTGGCATCCAAGCAATGTGATGCGGTGGGACTCGGGCGACGGTGTCGAGAATGAAGAGGGGCATGCTAAGGACCGGGGACGCCGGCAACAATTGCTTCGTGTTCAAAGGGAAACGAGATACAATCAAGAGATCCTTGGCACATATGTAAAAATGAATGGTTGTCCTTTCATTTGATGATTGTAGGTATTTATACAGGTAGAAGGGATGCATCGAAGAGGCATCCATTCGGGAGAGATGTCTAGAACCGACGCGACAGTTGCCAGAGGAAACTGCCTGCGGTTGGTACAAGGGGAGATTCCCCCATAATTAACACAAGTTAATTAAGCTTTAACCCTCCCCCTAATCTACACTTGTCCATGTAATATCATCATCTTGAAAAACTCTCCTCCAAAAACCCTGTGGGAAAATGTGAGGAGTATAGTGTTTGATATGTTGCTAAACTCCTTCAAAACCAGTGGGAAAAATAAGGAGAAAATGATGCAACATATAATGGTTATTGTCTCTTTTAACTCAATACGAGAAAACTCATAGAGTTTAGAGAACAATAAATATGTCGTATATACTTTCCCAAAAACCCCGGTGGGGAAAATAGAAAATATGACATATGATCTCATGTTGATATTACCTCATTAAAAACCTTTATAAAAACCTGTATAGTACACTCATGAAGGGAAAAAGAGTATAATATGATGCATCGAACAGGAACAATTTAGGAAGATACTCCCCCTGATTATTGCATATTCCGAAGTCGTCATATACCAATTCCATGAACACATTCTATGAAGCCCGGGTAATCAAGCTACAGTAAACCCCTGTTAATGATGCCAGGTCATCGTAATTAAAATTTTGCTAAACCTCGCTCGTTTCAAAATTAGTTCAAATACAAATTCAAATAACAAATCAAATTATAGTTTCATAAAACAATGAATTAAAAATGGTCATTATGTTGTATATATTCCTTAGATAATTGTCGTGCATCAATCAACATTTTTCTAAAGGTTTAAAATGCCCCTGGATATGAAAACAGTAACCAAGACAGCCGCATTTTGTTCATTTCCATTTAATAAAAATACGAAGCAACTACTAATCACTCCCAAACTTTTAGTGACAGTGAGGTATGTTGAATACTAAATATTGAGACCAGCCACACATTTTACAAAAATAGATTATTGTTAAAAGTGCAACAGAAAGCAACATAGGAAAAAAAGAACAAAAGACCAGCCCCCCCCCCCCACTGGGCCGTGAGGCCCAATTAGCCACCCACCGCCCACCCATACAGCCTATATGGCCTACCTCTCCGTTCCCTCGAACCCTAGCACCACTCCCACGTTCCACCACTTCTCCCCCCCCCCCCCCCACGATCTGGATCGGGATCACCCCGATCTCGCGCCGTCCTGCGACCTCGACGACGGCGCCCGGCGCCGGTGTTGCCCTGCTAGCATCACCTCATCTCCCTCCGGGCGCCTCCCCCTCTCCCCTCCTCTGCCCCCGATTGGATCAGATGGGATCGAACCGCCGCCACCGCCCGGAACGTCACCATCGCGGCTTGCCTCGTCGACAGCCACCTCATCGGACTGCCTCCTCGACGACGTCGTCCCCGTCTACCTCCCCACGCCCCGCTGCCCGAACCCCTACAGCCCCCGTAAGCACTCCATCTCCCCCATGTTTCCTCTGTCCACGCGCGTGTTGCCGTACCCTCCCGCTCATCGTGCTCGCCGCTGGATGCTCCATTTCGCTTGCGATCTTATTCTTGCCGCCGCTTGCTTTCGCTCGGCCGCTCTCGTCGCTGCGCCGACCACTGTGGCCGGGTGCCCCTCAGCGTCCAGCCACGCCCGACCACGCCACGCCACAAGACGCCTGCGTGCTCGCGCGACTCACCTCTGCTCTGCCCGTGCCGCTCTGCCACAGCCGGCGCCCGTCGCCATGACCGCAACCTCTGGGCGGGCTCCTCGACGCCACGCTGGGTTCGCCCACGCCCACGCGTCGTCGCCCGCTCACCCGCTAAGGCACCCTAGAGCCACTTGACTAGGGGGGCGCGCCCTAGAACGTTTTATAAAAAAATATTAAAAATGAATATTAAAAAATTAATTAATTAATTAACTTAATTAATTCTGTTTAGTTTAACCTAATCATTAGGTAAACTGATTAACTCTGTTTAATTAACCTGCTAATTAAACAGTGTATGACATGCGGACCCCACACGTCAGTTTGACCAGTCAACACCTCTGTTGACTGCTGATGCAATAATACTAATTTCAAATTAATTTAATAATAAAAATTTAGAAAATGATTTAAAACTTTAAAAATTAATATGAAATAAATCGTAGCTCAGATGGAAAAACTTTGTACATGAAAGTTGCTCAGAACGACGAGACGAATCCGGATACGCAGCTCGTTTGTCCGCCACGCATCCCTAGCATAGCAAACACGCAACTTTTCCCCTCCGGTTCATTTGTCCGAAAACGCGAAACGCCGGGAATACTTTCCCGGATGTTTCCCCCCTTCGTCGATATCACCTACTACCGCGTTAGGGCACACCTAGCACCGTTCATTGTCATGTCATGCATCGTCATCCATATGTTTGATTTATATTTATTGATTCTTCCCCCTCTTCTCTGGCTAGACACCGAGACCGATGCCGCTGCTACCCAGTACGACTACGGTGTTGACGACCCCTTCTTCTTACCAGAGCAACCAGGCAAGCCCCCCCCCCCCTTTGATCACCAGATATCGCCTATTCCATCTCTCTACTGCTTGCATTAGAGTAATGTAGCATGATACTGCTTTCGGTTAATCCTATTCTGATGCATAGCCTGTCTTTGCTACTACCGTTGTCACCTTTACCTGCAATCCTAAATGCTTAATATAGGATGCTAGTATTCCATCAGTGGCCCTACATTCTTGTCCGTCTGCAATGCTATACTATCAGGCCGTGATCATGGGTATATACATATATACATACATTCTATACAGGTGGTGACTAAAGTCGGGTCGGCTCGTTAAGAACCCACATGTGATTCCGATGTGGGGGCTGAAAGGACATGTGGCTCCATCTAGGTAGTGGTGGGCCTGAGTTACCGACGGCCACCGACTGTTACTTTGTGGCGGAGCGACAGGGCAGGTTGAGACCACCTAGGAGAGAGGTGGGCCTGGCCCTGGTCGGCGTTTGCGGTTACTTCATAATAACACGCTTAACGAGATCTTGGTATTTGATCTGAGTTGGGTCGTTGACCTTATACGCACTAACCGCCACGTGGGACAAGATATGGGCAATCGGCATCGTGGTATCAGCCGAAGCCTTCGTGACGTCAGCGACTGAGCGGCGCGCGCCGGGTTGGACCACGTAACGCAACTTCCTTTGTAATGGAGGTTGCTAGGTCTGCTCTCCGGACGCCCTCGCAACATGCAGGTGTGCAATGGGCGATGGGCCCAGACCCCTGCGCATAGGATTTAGACCGGCGTGCTGACCTCTCTGTTGTGCTTAGGTGGGGCTGCGACGTGCTGATCTTCCAAGGCCGGCATGACCCCGGAAAGTGTGTCCGGCCAAATGGGATCGAGCGTGTCGGGTAATGTGGTGCACCCCTGCAGGGAAGTTGATCTATTCGAATAGCCGTGTCCACGGTAACAGGACGACTTGGAGTTGTACCTTGACCTTATGACAACTAGAATCGGATACTTAATAAAACACGCCCTTCCAAGTGCCAGATATAACCCGATGATCGCTCTCACACAGGGCGACGAGGGAAGGATCGCCGGGTAGGTTTATGCTATGCGATGATACTTGGTGAACTTACCTTCTAGTCTCTTCTACATGCTGCAAGATGGAGGCTGCCAGAAGCGTAGTCTTCGACAGGATTAGCTATCCCCCTCTTATTCTAGCATTCTACAGTTTAGTCCATCGATATTGCCCATTTACACAGATACCCATGCATAAGTAGTGTAGATCATTGCTTGCGAGTACTTTGGATGAGTACTCACGGTTGCTTTTCTCCCCCTTTTCCCCCCTTTCCTTTCTTCCTGGTTGTCGCAACCAGATCTCGGAAACCAGAGCGCAGACACCACCGTCGGCGGCGACTCCTACTACACCGGAGGTGCCTACTACTACGTGCAGGCGGCGGCGGCGACCGGGAGTAGTTTAGGAGGATCGAGCGGGAGGCTTGTGCCTCTTTCGATCTGTATCCCTGTTTGTGCTAGCCTTCTTAAGGCAAACTTGTTTAACTTATGTCTGTACTCAGATATTGTTGCTTCCGCTCACTCGTCTATGATCGAGCACCTGTATTCGAGCCCTCGAGGCCCCTGGCTTGTAATATGATGCTTGTATGACTTATTTATGTTTTTAGAGTTGTGTTGTGATATCTTCCCGTGAGTCCCTGATCTTGATCTTACACGTTTGCGTGCATGATTAGTGTACGATTGAATCGGGGGCGTCACAAGTTGGTATCAGAGCCGACTGCTTGTAGGAATCCCCCTTCCAAACTCCTTGGCCGAAGTTGAGTCTAGTCATTGCAAAACTTTTACTAACATGGCTGTGTGGCTTACGGGCCCACGTCGCCATTGGGTGGTGTTAGGATCTTCTACTCCTCGATCTTTGCTCTGGGAATCTGATCTCTCTTCTATTCGGGTTAAATGATTTCTACTAACTCTAACTCTAGGTTCTCGATAATAATTTCTCCCGTAGAGCCTCTTCAGTCCAGATGATTACTTGGTGCACCGAAGGATTCCGAAGATACCTTTCGGTATTCTCTCGAGACCTTGTGCCTGTTGCTTTTGCAATTCCCTACCATTGAAATATCCCTATGGATAAATACTTACACATGTCGTTCTTACTTTATACCCAGTCGATCTTGTTATTACAAGATACCCCGAAATTCTATCTAATGTTCCAAGAATACTTTGTGCCTACTGCCTTGCGGTTCCTTGCCGCAAAAATATCCCTACGATTTGTTTCTTCACACTTATCGCGGAACCGTTCATTACTAGTTGTTCATAGGATTCACTAGATACATTGAAATACTAGCCGATCTTCCGGTAATCCTCTGCCAACTATTGCTCTGCAAATACTTGTCTTCTTGCAGTCTGGACAATTCCATTTGTCTAGCAATAACCATTAAAATCCTTGTGATTGACATTTTGATCCTGTTGATTCAACATGTGTGTGAATGCACGCAATCATCAGTTATTCCCTGAAAATTATCCTTCCGGCTCAGACATCATTTTAAACGTGAGCTGGTTCTCAACCAATCCAATTGTCGTCGATTGTACCCCTAAAGCTATTCAACTTATCCATCCCTAATCAGAATATTGCTTCTGATCCCTTGTCTTGGAATTCATAATTCCTTTGCAACTGAGCTTTGAAGTAGTCAGTTGTTTCTATCATCTAATCTCATTGCATGCTTTCTTCTTCTGGTTGAGTACCGATGCTCACATCAGATCCCTTATGGACCACCAGATCCTTTGTTGAAATATCATCCGACAGTCTAAACAAAAAACATCGAGAAGTTCCTTCCCTGATACATAATGCCTTTGGTAAATTGTATCCTCTGTTCTTCTCGACCATGCTCTGCTTCGAGCATGTGTTAATTGATCCTAAAGTTCATGGTATATGTTCTAAGATGCCCCGATGGGTTGAACCTATGCCTTCCTTAATATGTGTGAACCCGAAAGTTTTCACGGGTCATACTCCTCTGGTAATTCACCAGGTAGGTTTTGACACTAAAATCATTTTTATTTAGAGCAGTGAATGAATGGTCATGCATTGGAGTAGTGGGAGTCGACCTTGAACTTGTGTTCATGCCCATTGAAACAATGTAGATCTTATCATTAAAGCTTCTCTTAAATTAATTGTTTCCTTGGTATAAGTTCATCTTATATCTGGAATCTGGCTTTTGCAATCATGGTTTCAACTATGTTCTCCTTTAAATAACATTTCCCATGCAAGTTTAAGCACTTGTCTTCTGTAGAGCAATACCCCAGTCCAACCTCTACTTTGATCTGTCATCGAGTATTACCCCCCTGGTATCTCGAGATTATCATGGAACTGCATAACTTCTTATGAGTTCTTCATCAAGTACTACATTCTCACTGATTCCAAATCTTTCACGGGCTCTAAGTTATTAAACACTCAAAGACAATGATAACTGAATCGAGTTTGCACCGCGATTAAACAACTCTTGGTAACCTTCATTATTTACAAATTTAATACTCGATCACATCGTTCCTAGCCTAATTGGCTATATCACTATCGTGCTGAATTTAACTGTGCTACCTGGTCCTTATTCCCGAAGCATAACTTTCGGCGATGAGCTAAGCTTACGTCGATCTTCCTCGTCTTATCGTTTCACCTCGAACAACAAGCTTGATTCCGAGTTGGTGTCGTATCCATAGACCCAATAATCTTTCACTGCATCAGTCCTTTTGCTTGTTGTAGTCGTTGTTCGATTGCTTCTTCGTGGAGCCTCTCGACAAAATTTGTCATGATCATTATCAACATCTTGACTCCTTCCTGGATATCAATTGAATTCATGATGAGAAATACCATCCTTGCCCTCAATGATTTGTTTTATCATCGATCATTTTATTGCCTTCCGTTCAACACAAAATTGTTCGTGTTTTGAGTTATACCTTGAATTCCTTGCTATCCAGCATTTGTTCTTCCTTACCTTTAAGTATTATCATCTTTTATGACAAGCATGTCGTGAGAGTTTCACCACCTCTTAAGAATTCTTGATACAAGTGATACTTCTTGCCATCTCCGTTCATTCCTTGGTCCCCATGTTGTTTCTAGCCAATAAAAAACAACAATTGAACTATGATGTGCGAATTTAAAACTTCTAGCAACCCTATTGCTTTGAAGTTAATGGTCGACATTTCATTCTTAGACCATTGGTTGTCGAATCACCATTCTAAACATTGATCATGCTACCTAAGCCCATATTTTGGGTGCACCTTTCAACCAATGTTTAATTGTGTATGTTTTCCTCGAGCATACATCATTATATCATTTGATCTGACAAATGTTATCCCCTTGTTCACATAATTGTGGAAATCCATCCTTTTGGAAATCTTGAGGAATTGTCGTTGAGTCCATCAGCCACCTCATCATCCTCTCCTTGGTTAAATGATGAACTCTTGTTTTGGAACTCGCTTCCATAGTTCATTTCCCGAGAATCTTACAATGACATCTCGTGACTTTGTGTTGCACCTTTTCTTCTCAGGCATCCTGAGTCTGAGGCATCCTGGCACCAATGAGATCTGGATCTCGGTCAGATATGATGATTGGGACATATTTCCAAGAGTTATAACATTGGTCTTTATATGACCCGGTAAGATGTTGTCGAGCCTAGCACACCTGGCTGGAGGACCTATTGTTATAGTTTTTAGCAATGTTATCCATTCTTCCATGAGGAAACTGTAAGACTTATACTATAAGTTGTTCCTGATGAATCCCTTGAGTATCGAAAGTCCGACCTTTGCTTGAAGAACATGTTAATGCTATCTCGAAGAATGTCTGTGGTACTATAATTTTCAACAAAGAACATTTGATGCACAATGCTAAATTTTCCTTATCAATTATCCAAACACCGCTGTATGGGTAATGTCATGAAATTTCTCTCCCCTACCTAAAGAGTTTTCTACTTTTTATCCTGTCATGGATATCATGCTCTGCTTGTCCTTGGGAAGGATATACCCTTGGAATATGTGTTTAAACACATTTTCCTTTCCATTTTTTCTCTGTTTAATCTGATGATCACATTTTCCTTTCCATTGTTTTGTTTAACCTTTCTTGTGATCTATATGATATAAGCAGTAATATTTCCCTGCTTAGGTAAGCACCTCATTGTACCACTCTGTCAGTAAGACCCTATTAATATTGTTGATGACATTCCGGTAGCCACCGATGGACGAGAACTTTGCCTATTGGTCCGCCTCTTCAACGAGCAGGAAAATGGTTCTCTTCGTCCCTCGCCCTTGGTACAGATGTTGTTGCCAGCATAGCTGACAGGCTATCCTCTGACATGCCTTGCTTACATGATTGTGCAAGACGTCACCGCCCTTCCTACTTTTAACCCACATGGTGGGCCCATAACCCACAGTTCCACAGGATCGAAACCTGACACTCCTGTAGACCCTATTGCCAAAGATACTCCTTCAACTTGACTTCGTATGTAATTCACGGGCCGCCTGCCTAGTAATCTATTCTGGTATCAGACGCAATACGTATTCCCATTGCTCTGAACCCCTTTCACATTTCGTATCAGGCAACGAACAATTGCCTATCTGCTTGGAACTTCTTATTACAGCTGCTTACTCTACTCTCGATGACTTTCTAATGTCAACTCGAGAGATGCCTCTATACCTCATTCGCCGAGATAGCCCCTAGGTACCTAACATGTGTGGAACTCCGTCCTTCTTGAGTTTTTCCACTTAACTTTCCCTAAGTACGACGGAGATCCTGAAGAAAGGGTGATGACTTCATCATGATGACCCGAAGCAGAGAAATGAAGACATTAATGTAATAGATCAACCTCTTTGAGAAGAGCAACCATGACCGAGAAGAATTGTTAGAATTTCGTAACCTGTTCTTCCCCCTTACTCCCCTCTTAAATCTCGGGACGAGATTTCTTGTAGTGGAGGAGAATTGTGACGCCCCGGTAATCAAGCTACAGTAAACCCCTGTAAATGATGACAGGTCATCGTAATTAAAATTTTACTAAACCTCGCTCGTTTCAAAATTAGTTCAAATACAAATTCAAATAACAAATCAAATTATAGTTTCATAAAACAATGAATTAAAAATTTTCATTAGGTTGTATATATTCCTTAGATAATTGTCGTGCATCAATCAACATTTTTCTAAAGGTTTAAAATGCCCCTGGATATGAAAACGGTAACCAAGACCGCTGCATTTTGTTCATTTCCATTTAATAAAAATACGAAGCAACTACTAATCACTCCCAAACTTTTAGTGACAGTGAGGTATGTTGAATACTAAATATTGAGACCAGCCACACATTTTACAAAAATGGATTATTGTTAAAAGTGCAACAGAAAGCAACATAGAAAAAAAGAACAAAAGACCAGCCCCCCCCCCCGCTGGGCCGTGAGGCCCAATTGGCTAACCAGCCGGCCCACCCCGCCCCTGGCCTATATGGCCTACCTCTCCGTTCCCCCGAACCCTAGCACCACTCCCACGTTCCCCCACTTCTCTCCCCCCCCCCCCACGATCTGGATCGGGATCACCCCAATCCCGCGCCACCCTGCGACCTCGACGACGGCGCCCGTCGCCGGTGTCGCCCTGCTGCCATCGCCTCATCTCCCTCCGGGCACCTCCCCCTCTCCCCTCCTCTGCCCCCGATTGGATCAAATGGGATCGAACCGCCGCCGCCCAGAACATCACTGTCGCGGCATGCCTCGTCGACAGCCACCTCATCGACTGCCTCCTTGACATCGTCGTCCCGGCCTACCTCCCCACGCCCCGCTGCCCGAACCCCTATGGCCCCCGTGAGCACCCCATTTCCCCCCTGTTTCCTCTGTCCGCGCGCGCGTTGCCGTACCCTCCCGCTCATCACGCTCGCCGCTGGATGCTCGGCCGCTTGCTGCCGCCGCCGCCGCTTTCGCTCGGTCGCTCGTCGTCGCGCCCATTGCAAGGCAAGGCGCCCTCAGCGCGTCAAGCCACGCCCGATCCCGCGCGCCACATGATGCCAGGCTGCTGCTTGCCTTACTCTCTGCTTCTGCCCGTGCCGCTCCGTCACAGCCGGCGCGCCGTCGCCGTGGCGCAACCTCTGGCGGGCTCCCCGACGCCAAAGCGGGTTCGCACCCGCCAGCTAAATGCCGCATTGCCCGCACACTGCTAAGGCTCCCCGAGCCATCGACTAGGGGCCCACGCCCCAGAACGTTTTATAAAAAAAAGATCAAAAAATAAATATTAGAAAACTAATTAATTAATTAACTTAATTAATTCTGTTTAGATTAACCTAATCATTAGGTAAACTAATTAACTCTGTTTAATTAACCTGCTAATTAAACAGTGTATGACATGCAGACCCCACACGTTAGTTTGACCAGTCAACACCTCTGTTGACTGTTGACGTCAAGCTGATGTCATGCTGATGCAATAATACTAATTTCAAATTAATTTAATAATAATAAATTAGAAAATGATTTAAAACTTTAAGAATTAATATAACATAAACTGTAGCTCAGATGGAAAAACTTTGTACATGAAAGTTGCTCAGAACGGCGAGACGAATCCGGATATGCAGCCTATTCGTCCGCCATGCATCCCTAGCATAGCAAACACGCAACTTTTCCCCTCCGGTTCATCTGTCCGAAAACGCGAAACACCGGGAATACTTTCCCGGATGTTTCCCCCCTTCGCTGGTATCACCTACTACCGTGTTAGTGCACACCTAGCATCGTTCGTTGTCATGTCATGCATCGTCATGCATATGTTTGCTTTATATTTATTGTTTCTTCCCCCTCTTCTCTCTCTAGACACCGAGACCGGCGCCGCTGCTACCCAGTACGACTACGGTGTTGACGACCCCTTCTTCTTGCCAGAGCAACCAGGCAAGCCCCCCCCCCCCTCCCCCACCTTTGATCACCAGATATCGCCTGTTCCTTCTCTCTACTGCTTGCATTGGAGTAATGTAGCATGATACTGCTTTCGGTTAATCCTATTCTGATGCATAGCCTGTCTTTGCTACTACTGTTGTTACCTTTACCTGCAATCCTAAATGCTTAGTATAGGATGCTAGTATTCCATCGGTGGCCCTACATTCATGTCCGTCTGCCATGCTATACTATCGGGCCGTGATCACTAGGGAGGTGATCACGGGTACATACGTATATACATACATTCTATACAGGTGGTGACTAAAGTCGGGTCGGCTCGTTGAGTACCCGCATGTGATTCCGATGTGGGGGCTGAAAGGACAGGTGGCTCCATCCAGGTAGTGGTGGGCCTCAGTTCCCGACGGCCCCCGACTGTTACTTTGTGGCGGAGCGACAGGGCAGGTTGAGACCACCTAGGAGAGAGGTGGGCCTGGCCCTGGTCGGCGTCCGCGGTTACTTCATAATAACACGCTTAACAAGATCTTGGTATTTGATCTGAGTTGGGTCATTGACCTTATACGCACTAACCGCCACGTAGGACAAGATATGGGCAACCGGCGTCGTGGTATCAGCCGAAGCCTTGGTGACGTCAGCGACTGAGCGGCGCGCGCCGGGTTGGACCGCATAATGCAACTTCCTTTGTAATGGAGGTTGCTAGGTCTGCTCTCCGGCCGCCCTCGCAACGTGCAGGTGTGCAATGGGCGATCGGCCCAGACCCCTGTGCGCATAGGATTTAGACCGGCGTGCTGACCTCTCTGTTGTGCTTAGGTGGGGCTACGACGTGCTGATCTTCCAAGGCCGGCATGACCCCGGAAAGTGTGTCCAGCCAAATGGGATCGAGCGTGTCGGGTAATGTGGTGCACCCCTGCAGGGAAGTTGATCTATTTGAATAGCCATGTCCATGGTAATAGGACGACTTGGAATTGTACCTTGACCTTATGACAACTAGAACCGGATACTTAATAAAACACACCCTTCCAAGTGCTAGATATAACCCGGTGATCGCTCTCACACAGGGCGACGAGGGGAGGATCACCGGGTAGGTTTATGATATGCGATGATACTTGGTGAACTTACCTTCTACTCTCTTCTACATGCTGCAAGATGGAGGCTGCCAGAAGCGTAGTCTTCGACAGGATTAGCTATCCCCCTCTTATTCTGGCATTCTGCAGTTCAGTCCACCGATATTGCCCCTTTACATAGATACCCATGCATAAGTAGTGTAGATCCTTGCTTGCGAGTACTTTGGATGAGTACTCACGGTTGCTTTTCTCCCCCTTTTCGCCCTTTCCTTTCTTCCTGGTTGTCGAAACCAGATCTTTGGAGCCAGGGCAGACGCCACCATCGACGATGACTCCTACTACTGGAGGTGCCTACTACTACGTGCGGTCGGCGGCGGCGACCGGGAGTAGTTTAGGAGGATCGAGGCAGGAGGCATCGCCTCTTTCGATATGTATCCCTGTTTGTGCTAGCCTTCTTAAGGCAAACTTGTTTAACTTATGTTTGTACTCAGATATTGTTGCTTCCGCTGACTCGTCTATGGTCGAGCACCTGTATTCGAGCCCTCGAGGCCCCTGGCTTGTAATATGATGCTTGTATGACTTATTTATGTTTTTAGAGTTGTATTGTGATATCTTCCCGTGAGTCCCTGATCTTGATCGTACACGTTTGCATGCATGATTAGTGTACAATTGAATCGGGGGCGTCACACATTCCTGGAATGCAAAAGTTCGTAGAGACTTGGTGAAAAAATCAGTTGCATGATTTGACTTGCAAGATATGCAATATAGTGATATTGCTTATTATGTAACCTGTTTGCATCCGGGCAACACAAGAAACATTACCATTGAGATAATGGTTAGTGGATGTAGCCATGAGATATGTTTCGAAGACTCTTCATGAGAGGGCTACCACACCTAGTAGGAACATTAAGCTTGTCTACGATCTGACATAGTGGGGATCTGATCGATGTATCCAATGATATCGGTGTTCACATTTCTGTGAAAATGAAAAACCAGGACAAGAGGTTTTATGCCTTGGAGATATCGAAAGATATTCTTGAGTACCAACCAATTGTGTTTGGTGGATCCAATGGCACTATGGAACGTGAGTCCCAATATCTCATTTCCACCATTTCTTGGTCTAAATAAATCTTTCTCTGCGTCTAGAGAATGAACTACCATGAGAGTTATGGATGGATAAGATTTGTCCACAATGAATTTATCCAATATATTATGGATATAGACAATATAGTATACCATAATGTATGAATGAAGGTGCTCAATTTGTAGTAACGAGCGGTATTTTGGTTTACCCAAATCCTTAATTTTAAACTCCTTCATGTAGATGATTACATGTGTCATCATTGCAGACACACAAACATGGATAATCATCATTGTAGGAGTAATCCTTGTGTATAAGGATCTCACTATGTTAGTTGTACCATATGTACTAACAATAATAAGTCGTATGGTGACTTACTGAATTTACACAATGTATGTTGCATTTTGTATTTTGATTCAGAATTGAGATTCCATCGTGAATCAATCATATATGTTCGAATCTAGGGATCCACATGTATATGTAATCACTACATCTATCAACTGCAGAGATAGATGATTTTGTACTGCCAATGGTATAAGTTATCAGAATGAGATTCCACCAATGGAGAATAGTTGGGTATCTAGGTGAACCCTTGTGCTACAATACTTGCTCTTTGTTTCACCACCTCGTTGTTCTCAATTCTGTTTCTAGAAGAAAACTGGTGTAGGTATTGCTTATGAATACCTTCCCATTATGGAGCAAGATCATTTCTACCTAGATTATACCCTTTGCTTGAGTTCAGTCCGAGTGTTGTTCACACTTTGCCATGGCCATGGTCTTTGGATCTGAATCATTTGAAAGGTTTTTGCAATCTAGTTGAGAAATGTATGTCGAGAATTGTACCGATTATATGATTCTCAAGAATCTATATATCAATATATAGTTGATGGAAATATCGTTACCCATGGTGACTGCTCGCGATTTCCCAATGTGATTGAGTCGGGTATACCGATGTCCCGGCCATTGTGTGCACTATGACCTGGGTTGGTGGAGGTTTCCCATCCACTAGGTGTATACTACCCATTAGGTGTCTATCAACGTGAAGTTTACTTGCATTTATTGATTCATAGGCCTTGATATCCTTGCTTGCGAGAAGCTGAATCCTGATGTACTTCTGTCATACATCTCCCCATGTTGCTTTGAATGGGGAGTGGAGTGGCTTTTGTTGGTACCTCCACTCTTTTAGGCGTACTTTTGCAAGATTGTAGGATTGTGTGACACCTTTATAGTCAGTAAATGAATCTGGCAGGTTATTTGCAATGTATTGCAAATCTTCTGAACGCATAGTTCAGATCTGTGAGTACGTGGATTTGAGGCAGAAATGTGTTGAACATTCCACTAATTTCCTGGCATTCTTTATGGTACTTGAAATCTCCCCCTAATGCCTCGAAATGTTCCTCATTGAATCAGCATACTGGCCTTGAATAACTCCCCATGCGAGGGCTTGAGGTATTGACAGAAATACAGTTATTCCTCACATAGATCCCAACTATATGTTGAGGGGCCAATGATGTATGCCGGGTGGTGATATCGGTATGCAACCGAATTACCGCAGATGGGAAATACTTGGTAGATATCCACATATCAAAGATAGAGGGGAATAATATTATGCAGTTCTGTCATGAGCGTGTAAAGCTGCATGACTCCAACGTAAATTTGGTAAGTTGCAATTCCAAAGTAAAGATAATGGAATGAGCTTAACTCTTTGGATAGGATTCTACCAAACCATTTTGAGTCTAGACATTAGGACAAATTGCTAAACTTCAATCCAAGGGCCATAGAGAAGGCACTCAAGGAGAATTCTGCAATGTTATCCATTCGATTTGCTTGAAATCGTTGTCAGGATAATGAGCCAATGGTTTTGTGTGGATAAAGCACACACTTGAGACCATCATGTAGATATGTCTTTTAGAACCATGGAATACCTGAATAGTCTAGTCAATGGATGGGAAGAGCCACTTACGTCAACTTGATGCATTCAAGGAGTCTGAGTGGTTCAACATAGACTTTAAGGTGTGTGAGCCTTAAAATTATCTTCCTTGTGTCACTTGTAGTGCACATAAAATCCAAGTGTTGTTAGAATTTAGAATCATAATAATCATAAACTATTGAAATTGCTGATAGTTTTGGTTTCAACCCAATGTCTCGATGACCAAGGCGAGTATGCCAAGTTTGTCATGTACAAGACATTCTGGAAAACTATCTCGTACGCAACATGTGCTACGGGTTGTGTCCTATGTGTAGTACAATCCAGATGATACACAGAGAATGTGCTTGCCATATCCGTTGCATATGGTAAAGAGAAGTTATTTCTCTTTGTTATCATCATAAGTTTCGCTATGGAAACTATTTTGACGGATACCTCTATAGTTTAGTAGCGTACGAGTTAAACCCGGAAGCAATAAAGCATCCTGACGTTACTCGAGTACCCACAGGACAGTAAATATGACTCGAGTTGAGCCAACAAATACCTTATCGCGTCTAGCGATTTTAAAATATCTCCTTTCTCTTAATGAGAATGGAAACATTTCACTTTCGTGAGTATAGAGTTCATGGTGCATATGTCCACATGGCACAAATCATCTTTCATCAGATTGACCCCCGTAGAAATCTATATATAGACATGAAGATTCTCAATATGAAAATCACTCAGATATATAGAATACATACAAATGTATTTATACCAAAGTGCTGATACAATATATTGTGATATACAATATATGATGAATACAATAATCATGTTCATATTAGAACATCAGAAATGGACATAAATAAATAGATGAGGGACTAAATGTAGTCTCCAAACATGTCAGTTGATGCATATTCAACCTTCATGTTCTCCGTGCTCATAGGGTCCCGTGACAACAGGATAGTCATTTTATTGCTCGGTTCTAGAAGAACATCATGCAAACAACTGACTTCCATGATGGTGTCAGGTTGAAGATTTGAAGTGAGTTTCAAACCTTTACCCTTGAGGTTCCTTGCGTCTTGGTGGCGTGGCTTGGATTGCACGCGCTATCCCATGGGAGGCAAGACTGATCTTGATGTCCATGACCCGCTTAAGTAAGTTGTGCCCATTGAGGGCAAGAGCCTCAAATTACTTAGCCATCTGTTACTTATAGGGGCAAACCAAAGATAATTAATTTACGAGTAGTAAATTAAAGACCATCATGGTTAGTGTTGTAATGAATTTTGCAAAAGTAATGGATATTTCAAGAACTTAGCTTGAAACCATTAGTGTGAATCTCAAATTGCTAAGTATGACATCTTGAAGATAATCTCCAAAATGGAGTAGATCTCGCAGCACTAGGGAGTATAATCTGATGAAATCAGTAGATACTCACTCGTAATGCCTTATGTCATGACATAGTAAAATATGTGGGAGACCACTTTGTTAAGCAATCATAATGTCAAAATAACAAAATATAGGCTTTAACTGTAGTGGTGATAATCTGCAAAGCAGTAGATCTACACACTACCTTGTGATCTCAATACATCAATTTGAAGAAATCAATAAGAATTTTGCATCTGTATTTGCAAATTGAAAATCTCAATTGCAAATAGACGTATTAATCTTGACATGTGTTTAACATAGAGATAGATACATCATAGAAATATTCTGGAATACCTCGTACTCAACAGATAAACAGACTATAGAGGTACCGAATTTATCTTTGCAAGAGATAAAAAATCTCAATTGCAAATAATGGATGTAATTAATCTCAACATGTAAGAAACACCAAGATATATTACATCATAATTTATTTGGAATACAATGTACTCTACAGATATACATTATTAATGGGGAAAATGTCAGGTGCTCCCGGAGCACCTAAGTTTAGGTACTCCGATGCAATCTGGGCTGTTGGATCACGATCCAATGAGAAACATCATGGGGATGTGGACCAAAGCATCATTTCAGGAATGTTCGGGGCGTTTTCCACAAAACATTCGTGCTAGATTTCTCTTTTTGTTTCTCAATATCTATTCTGAATTTTGATTTCAAAATTTTAGGGATTATACACACATGTGATGTGAACGTCCAGGATTTGTTTCAGAATTTTTTGAAACATTTTGATGTGCATTTTGAAATTTTGGAGCATGGGAGCACCAAAATGGATGGGAGCACTAGATATTCTCCCACTACTAATGTAATGGATAGTAATGATGTTGCAAATTTGATGCTCAAGTGAAAAACTTGAATTGTATAGACCTCATATTAAATGAGATCTTGTATCAAATTGCAAGATAATTCAGCGCGGTGAATTAATATTTTGCGAGAGAAAATTGATCTCAATCACAATGAGATTATTTTGCGAGGAAAATATATATTCTCAATCGCAAATCAATATTGTTGTGCAAGAAAACTTAATCTCAATCATAAAACAATATTGTTGTACTAATAAGACATGCTATATGGATTGCTAAAAAGCAAACGCATTGAACATGCCACATATAGTAACCACATATTTTCTGGAATGTTAAAACTCAACAGAAAAAGGGCTGAAAATGCAAAGTCCAAGAGCCAGATGGCTCAATTGTAAATACAGTAAAGCGTAGAGCTAAACTGCAAAGATTGTAAGCCCGGGGATCGAATCAGAATTTACTTGGACCCACTTAACATTAAGATAAAGTCCGAGGACTAAATCGAGAAATGGCTGAAAGGATATACTCCCTCCTTTTCGGTTTATAGGGCTTATCTCGAAATTTTAGTTTTTCTATTTTATAAGGCTCAATTTGGTTGTTTTTCATCACATGTTCAGATTCCAAGGTGCATTAAATCATTGCATGCAAGTATTAAGAGAAAATTGACCAATGCATGTACGTTATGTATGCATGCATTGCAATTTATGCATTGATAAACGTAATTTCTTAAAGAAAACAAGTGCATTAATTAAGTGTTTTTGCAAACTATAAAAAGTATTTCATCATTCATCATCTACCTTGGTTGATAAGATTTTTGAATTAAGCCTTATAAATAAAAAAAGGAGTATGCCATTTCTTTCTCCTGTGTGGCCATCTCCGTAACCGTCGCCTCAGCGGCCACGGCCTGCCGCGGCCGGGCGCAGGCAGCCACGGCCGGGGGTGAGCGGAGCACGGCGCACGGGGCGGTGGCGGGGCGCGGCGCTGCGCTGCGCTGCCGGACGGCGGCCAGTCGAGGCGGCGCGGCAGGGACGAAGTCGCTGGAGCCGGCGACTTGGTCCGGCGGGGACAGAAGCCAGGCGATGCCACTTGCCATTCGAGATAGGCTCCGCCAGCCGGAGGTGCCGCTGCTTGCACGCTGCACGCTGCCAGCCAGAGGGAGAGCTCGCGCCATCTCCGCCGCGTGATGCGACTGCGCTGCGAAGAGCCGGGCCTAGGACCGCTCAGAGGAGCGGCATGCCGTGGCTGCGTTCTCCACCGCGACTGCTACTGCATGCGTCCTCGACAAGCATGTTGCTTCTGCATTGATGGCGAGACGGCGAGCGGCACTGGCCGGTAGTTACAGCGTAACAGAAGTTAGGAAATTACAAGGTACTTACTTTTCTTTGCATCATTGGATGTTTTCGTTGATGTGCCTGAACCGAGGAAATGCTCCAGAATTCAGTCCTTCAAATCAACAGATCATGACGCCCTCTGTTCTTGGATGAACTTTTCTTTGAATTTCTTCTCTATCGAGAGTGTTGCAGCCACGGGCCCACGGCCGTGTATCGCGGCCTGGCCGTTGATCGATGTGCCGCACGCCGCGTCAGCCTGCCCTGCCTTGCGGAGCGACGGCACGCGCAAGTTGCCTGAGTTGCGATTCCGCCACTCACAGACGCCGTTCTTCTCTCGTTCTTTTCTCTGGCCTCGCTCTTGGCAGAGCGTGCTGATAATGTGTTCAAAGGGAAACGAGAGACAATCGAGAGAGCCTTAGCACAGATGTAAAAGTGAATGGTTGAACTTTCATCAGATGATTGTAGGTGTTTATACAGGTAGAAGGGATGGCAGCCGTTCGGGAGAGATGTCGGTTACGCGACAGTTAGCAGAGGAAACTGCCTGCGGTTGGTAAAGGGGAGATTCCTCCATAATTAACAGTTAATTAAGCTTTAACACTTCGAAGCCGCGACGGCAGTGGAAAGCCGATAAAAGGGTGGTCATGGTACAGTAGAGAGAGGAGCTAGCACTGCGTCGAGAGAGAAACAGCCTAGGCGAACCATTACGACCACTTAGCATTGGCATTTTGGTTGTCTATTGACAATATTCCACTTCAATCTTGGTGAATCTAGCGTTCAAGAACTATAATCTCTAGGGCATATCCTTAGACAACTTGTGGCAAGCAAAATGGTTTGCTATGAGCCAGTCTGGCAAAAAGTGTACGAACAATACTCTTTAACTCTAATGGCATTAAAAGATGAGCCGAATGTTTAATTGCAGAGATGTCAGAAAGCAAACAAGCCATAAACATCATTTAAGAAATAACCTTATAATTCATAATCGAAGTCCTTGGTAAAGTCCTATGGAAAAGCAAAATAACTATAGCAGCTCGAAATAACAAATGGTTTGAAGATTCAGCACAGCGCCCAATGTTAAGATTGTTTCTCTGATACCATCATGATATCATTTGCCATCGTGACAAACAACCAACCGATGACAAGAAAATTTGACGTCTGTGAGCCCTACTTGATGTACTGGGAGACCCACTTAAACCCGTCGCCATAGCCCATCTTGCGGACAACGCTGCACATGAACACCTCAAGAGGCCGGACATTGGAGTCAACAAGATTCACCTTGCCCTTCCCAGTTGTGAAGTTGCTAAGGCCTAGGTGATACCGCAGCTCTTCTTCAGATGCTGCATATGGAATGTCAATCTTATTGCCAAGGATGAGAAATGGGACATTTGCCAAGGAATCATCAGAAAGGAGAGCATCAAGCTCCTTTTTCGATTCAGTAAACCGCTCCTTGTCATATGCATCTACCAAGTATACTACAGCATCAACCTGTTGGGACAAAAACAAAGTTAGCGGGAATATGAAGTGTCTTCACTCAGCACATGAATAATGACAGGGCTATTTGGTAAAAAGAATATGCATATCCAACCATGCATGAGTATCCAAAAAAATAAGTTGGCATAGAGCAGCAGATGGAAACAGCAAATTTACCATAAATGTCCACACCGAATAATGCCTTGCTACAATTGTAAGCTGAATGACATAGGGTGAGAAAAACTAAAAGGATAGGCCAATAAATAATTCAGTTCACTATCCAATAATAAGAGCAGCTGACCCTCATATTAAAGTAAGGAACTTGGGAGCTTAAACCACACATACAGCGAATTGTGATAACCAAATAATCAATATACCACTATGACAGCTAACAAACTGTTGCATTGTAGAAAACTACCAACTCCGCACAGGTTTATGTGTTGTATGATGACTTAATACTGCCTGGTGAAAATCCTAGGATGCACTACCGGGGGCATGGTCGAAATGCAGGAGTACCACATGAACTTTGCAGAAAACTGCAACTATAATTCATAGATGATTTCTGTAGAATTCTCACTTCTCGAATGGGGCACAACAAATTGATTACGGAAAGCGTAGATAATTCTGTTACATACCACCAAGTGCACATAGGATTTTAGCAAGGCAGTCTTTAAACTAAGTAGCAGAAGTGGCGTGAGAAGGCAAATGCAAATGCAAATGGAACACACAAGAGAAGAATATTGCACATAGAACACGAGAATAGCTCAACAGTAATAAAATCTCAAAATACGAAAATTCATTTCTGAGTCCAGGCTCAGATGCTCTCAAAATCAAGGCCTTCAAGTCTTATCGAGATTGGCGATGTGTGTTTTATTATTGGCTGTATCTCTTCCGTATGGTCACTGCAAATAAAATTGGCCCAGCATTTATATCTGGTAGGTATCGTTATGAGACATCCGGTGCATTCTACCAAGAAAAGCCCCACCTAACGTCCTGGGTCGTGTCGTGCAATAACACACTATTGATAGCCCAAACAGCCACCTACCCATCCATCCCATTCTCACGTAGCATTACTGATCCAGGCTATTCCACCGATCTCGCTTCATTCCCCACATCCACGTCGCCTTCCATGTAAGCCTCTGGATCCTCGTCCTCTAGGGCTGCACCGGCCTTCTCTCCTCTTCTCCGAACAGATCCGGACCAACCTCGCCGAGAGAAGTGAGATCCATGGTGGACGGTGCTCAGGTGGTGACTACAGAACGTAGGAGGAAGCCCCTCAGCGACCATGAGGCCCAACACGCTGGTCCCAAGATGACCTCAGTGTTCCCCCTTCCCCTGTGTCATGGATCTGGAGGTCATCGTGTCACCATCGCCGGCCACCACCGATGCCGGGGCGACTCTTACTCTCCTTGGCAGTGAAGGTGTGATGGAACCAGATAGACCTCGCTGTTGGTGTGGGCCTTGACGTGATCCTTCTTCACGACGTGGACAGCAACGAGGGAACAAGGATTCTACCAGTGCATCTGATATGACATAAGCATCTGTACACATTTGTTACTTGATTCTCTTCAGATTCATAATTTGTTCAGTGTAGTCGCATTGTGCTTTTCATCGTGTTCAACCAATCGTGTGCTTTTTTGACTTCCAAGATGTTTATGCCACTAGAGTCAACACCCACCAACATGGCTAAGATGGATCAACATGTTTCTGCTCCATGTACCAGAATCCATTCATCTAAACTCTAAACAGCCGCCCGGGCTACGCGATAGGTCCACCGTATGCACCTGTTCACACAGGTATACAGGACTTCTCCATGCAACATTCCTGTGACCTCAGATATCATTTTCCGAATCCCACTAGCAGATGCAACGGACAGGATACCATGTGCATCTGAGCCTGGGCACCAAAACGCTACTCTCTCTAGCATACATACATGAAATCTATTGGTTTTTTCTTAGCACAGATATGTGCACCAACCCTTTCGAGTTCAAACTTGTTACATGCAGCACTACTTAGAAAGGTTGGCAATTGTCATTTCAGCAATTCAGGCCCCGCTTGGAAGCCCCGAAAAAATCTTACAGGCGTAACAAATTACAACCGCATAATACTGGTGTCCAGTAATATACAGCTGAATGCTATTCCCACTTGTAAATCCTGTCTTTCTCGTTCCACGTCTTCTTCCTCATTCACAGTCGTTAATGGATCAGGAAGCCGCCGCCGCCCCGGTCCCTCCTCCTCCCTCCATTTGAGAAGTGGCATACGAGGCGAATCGTTCGAGCGCGCCACGGCCAGCTGCTCACCTCGCCGTTGACCAGATGCTCAAGGAGCGTCTCCGTCGCGCCGGTGAAGGCGGAGGTCGAGAAGCTCCACGGAGGCGACAACCATCGCGTCAGGGGACACCAACGACCAGGCCATTAAAACGAACGGCGGAGACCTCGTGGTGGTGGCGGACTGGCGGGCAAGCTCGACCCGGTCACCGGGCGCGAGGGGGAGATCTGACGTGTTGTGCGGATCCTATAGCGCGGCAAACAAAGAACAACCCCGGCATCATCGGCTAGCCGCCGTCGCCGTCAACGTCGTCGGCGCCTCGCCAGGACTCCATCACGGACACCGGCGCAGGCGCCTGCCTGTTGTGGCTGCGGCGGCGAAGCCATCAACCGCGCCTAGTCTCAAGAGAGGAGAAGATTACGGGGTGGTGGAGAAAACGACGGACTGAGGTCTGTATCAAATCCAGCTAATTCCAAGGGTAACTGATCGAATCGGTGTGAATGTTACAACTCAAAAACGATCAACCAAGCGCCCAAGCGTTGCCGGTCTGGTTTTTTCTTACGGAGATGTATTTTACCGGTGTATTTGCTTTCAAAACGACAATCCAAGCGGGCCCTCAGTGTTTTCGAACACGCCGTTCCTTGAGTACTATTACAAAGGACAACGTTAAAGTAACAACAGTCGCTCTTTTCAACAATTAAAGGCAGAGGATAGAAATGACGAGAAGGAATCATCTCTCAGATAGATCTGACTATTCAGCAAAGGCAGCCTAATACAGATATACTAGAAGAGATTGACGCTAACCTTTGCGTAGTAGTCCTTCCAGACCCGTCGAGCGATCTGGTGGCCGCCGAGGTCGAAGGCTTTGAACTTGATCTTGCCGATGCTGAGCTCCTCGGACGTGGGGTGCTGCGTCGGCTGGTGCTGCACCAGCCGCTGCGTCCATTGAAACACGCAGAAGCACGGGTCAGATCTACCAGATCGGATCAGATCCAGGGAGTGAGATCCCGTGTACGTACCTCGTCCTTGAGCATGTGGAGGAGAGTGGTCTTGCCGGCGTTGTCGAGGCCGAGGAAGAGGATCTTGGCCTCCTTCTGCCACAGGCCGAGGGAGGCCAGCACCCCGTAGAACCAGTCCCACAGGAACATCCTATCTGCTGGCCTTCTCCTACTCGCACACCCCTTCCACTGGGCTGGGTTTTCTGGGGCCTATCCTGGCGATGGCGGCGACAGAGATCGCCGGATGGATCTGGGGCTGGTGGGAGAACAAACCGGTGACGGACCGAGGGAGGCGAGGATGGATCTGAATCTCTTTCTCTTGCTGCCTGCCTATTCTTTGCTTGGCTGGGGTTGATTAAGACATTAACTGCTCGGGCTCGGCGTGAGAACTCAAGGGGCGAGGCGAGGTATGGTGGGCGCCATGCGTACTGCACGTGGGGCCGGCTTTCTCCTAATTGTTTCCAATCGATTTCTCTGCGAATGCGTCCTCCCATTTTCGCTATCTTTTTTCTTATGAGGGAAAAAAATATCCCTATCTATTCTTTGATTCTTCAATTCTTTGAGGATCTCTAGATTTTTATTCCTGAATAGATACAAGCCACTTTTTTCCTTTACCATGCAATCATGGGCCAGTTCTTTCAGAGTTTATGGTTGGGTGTGAAAATAAGTTGGCGCCTTCCCCGCTTATTCTATAAATCTAACCTAAAATTTTACTATTTATAAAAAGCCTACTAGTTAAGGTTAATTAATAAAATAAACTAGATAAGCGACAACTTATTTCCACATCTGAATATAAGCCCAAAAAAACTGGCTCGTGTCACATAAGTAAGTTATGCGTGCAACTCGTAAATTATAAAAAAAAATTACTATTATATGCATGCATTGGTAGCACATCATTTCTAAATAATTACAACCCACTACTAACCTCATTTCTAAGTAAGTTATGAGTACCTATTTTTTCTAACCATGTCAGATAAACAAGTCATGCATGTAAGTCATAAATTATATATTTTTTGCATTATTCCATGCATGCATCGCTAGCACATCATTGTTCCTAAAAAATAGTTATAACCCATTACCTTTCTCTAGTCATGCAACCATGTCACATAAGCAAGTCATAAATTATATATTTTTTGCATTATTCTATGCATGCATCGCTAGCACATCAACGTTCCTAAATAGCTATAACCCCTTAACTTTTTTCTAGCCATGCAACCATGTCACATAAGCAAGTCATGGCTGCAAGTCATAATTTTTTTTGCACTACTTTATGCATGCATGGCTAGCACGTGGGAAATTCATGCATCTACTAAATCACTAAGCTCCCTAGGGGTGGGAACCCTCGGAATCGATTGAGAGTCAAAATTTGGTCATCTATTTTGACTTGGTCGTGCCCTAGGGATGGGTCCTCCTGTGGCTGGGGTGTGGGCTGGGTTGTTAGTGTGGAACATCTTATCACGCAGCTCACGCCCCGTCGTCCTCTCCTCGCGACCTCGCCCTGGATCTCTCTCGAACAGCCATCGATATGCAGCTCGACCGCATCTTTCCTCCCTCGATTTGGGTGATAGGAGCGGAGGCGGAGCCATGGACGTCGACAACGTGGGCTGATGGGCACCACGCTCCTCCCGCAGACGCCCCACCATCTCCTTCCGTCGGCGCCGCACCGCGACCTCCTCGCTAGCTATTCTCCTCTCTGGGCTCCAGCGCAGCACCCCTACCCAGCCCCAACCTCCTTCGCCTCGCCATCCACCTCCCCCACCTCGATCCGGGCCGATGGTGGAACCAGGCAAATGGGTTTTGTTCTTTCTTGACACTTTCAAGTCAATAATACCTATAGTCATGAACGCTACAAGGTGTAGATTGGAAAGTGGATAAAATATTTCCTTCTGGATGGACGCTTGGTGCATGGCGAAAAGACTAATGAATATATTTCAATTTTTTTCACCTTCGCCATGGATAATTAGTGTTGTGTTCAATCCTAGTTTTCAGATAACTCATGGTCTATTAAGCTACGGTTGGTTCTATCCACAATGGATGTTCATCAATTGGCTTAGCTGTTGGTAATCCTAATAAAGATCCTAAACGCCAATATAGAGATGAACACAAGAACATGCGGGATTTTTGGTACCGCTGTCAACGTCTGCTACTTCTATAGTCTTTTCACATTTAGAGGTGTGACCTCTCTTGTGGCCAAGTTCATATGGCTTTCGATCATTCCTCTAGAGCACCGAGTGTTCCTATTAAATGAATTTCAAGACAGACTTAACACAAAGGAGAATATCACCAAAAAATGTTGGGTTACTGACCCATGGTGCAAAATTTTCCCCGCAATCGAGTCCATTGAATATATTCTGTTTTGTCGTAAAGCAGTGGAACACGTCTGGAGGTGCCTAAATCTGCAATCCATGGCCAGGTAAGCTTCAGACATGCTTCCATTTGCCAACGATGTGCATCAATGTATACAACACAGTCTATGGCCAATTGTTTTTACAACCCTGTACAGTTACTCTCTGGCAATGCAGAAATGAAGTGTTTAACAACAAAGAATTGCCGCCACATTTGATTTCACAATGCATCAGCGAGGATCTGAAGCTCTGGGCGAACATGGAAATGAAGGAATCACACAAGATTTCTCTCCTATCTTGGGCACATATATTTTAACTGTTCACGCTCATGTACTCTCTTTTACTACTTTTCCCCCTTCATTTTGTTTTTGTTTCTGCAGGCTTTTGCTTGTTGACTCTCGTGTGCGCCCAGACCATGGTTGGACTTACGCCCAGACCATGGTTGGCCTTTACGGCCTTTTTTTAAAACAAGGTAGGATCGCTACCTTTCACTTAAAAAACTTTTGTTCTTGTGTGTTTGCTTATTGTAGTGTCTGTGCTGAGGGGATCCTCATGCGATTCATAAGCACTAAATGCAAGTATCTTAAGCACTTCTTCCCAATTCTAATTCATGTGTTTTGTGAGGTTCAGTTTTTCCCTCGCCTTAATTTTTCTTCCTTCTAGCACATAATTGAAAATTTTGGGTATATTTTGTAAGTAAAACATCTTCCTAGATGTGCAATAAGTGCTCATGAATCAAGTTAGCCTTTTATGCACCATATCTGTCATGGTAGTAATTTTCATTGTTACCTTACCTACTAAAATACCAAAAAGTATCACTTTGGAATAATGATAATTTCTCATGGAGACTCAACAATAATTCTCCAATACTTTTAGTTGTGTACGGGCCATGTGCAGGCATCAATCAGATAATTGAGGATTTATCAAGCTATATTGCTGACATGAGTGGAGAAATGGATAGAGATGGTTGGTCATTTGTTGTGCTTTATTGCAATTTTGACGGGGGGCTATGATCTTGGAGATAGAGATCGCAATTCCGTTCTAGTGCTTTTGCTGGCAGCCAATCCAGAGTGAGTGAGGACCTGATTCATCTAATCCTCTATTCTTGACATGTACCTAAGTTCTCACTTCATATTTTCATGCTTTGTTTCAGTATGCTGTAGGGTGTGCTCCTGTGAGAATTGGAGATTTAGTTGCATGTGTTCAGTCAAACAATATGGAGCTTGAATCTACGCATGTTGAACTCTAGCTTGTTTGGAATGAAAGATTGGGATGAGGTAGCATTAATACCTATATCTTGTTTTTGCACATGATGAATTACAGTTTTGATCGGTCGCCCTTCTCTGCAATTTTCTATGTGATTCCCACCTTTTCATGTATATATGAGCAATGGGAATCAATCAACGTTGAGGAGTATGTGTAGTAATTTTAGGATGAAATAGATTCAAATGGGAGCATTGTTCGTCTCACTCTCCTATATATGTGTTGTACCATAATTGTGAGAAACGGAATTAGTTAATACATGATAGTCATTTGGGGGGGGGGGCTTTTAGTACCAGGATTTTGAAAAATTGTCTGCGTCGTCCTGCTTGTAGGGACTTTGACCATTCCAAACAATTATTATGAAAGGTCGTTGCTCTTTACTGATAAAACAATCAAACTTTTCAAGGTAAATATGGCTGGGAGCGACGGTGAAAATTTTATACCAGAAATTAAGAAACCTGCCGGACAAAAGAAGAAGAAGCCGCCCAAGAAGGTTGGTCCTTGATCAAGCCTTTTCTCATCGCCTGTGTCATAGTTTATTTGCTGCTTTGACAGGTCAATTTAACAGTTTCGTAGGCAAGTGCACCGGTGAAAGATGAAGAGGACCAAGTGGCTGATATGAAAGACCGCTTGGCTGCTTATAATCTTGAGGACTCCTCTCCAGAACACAGTGGTAATGGCTGTTGGCATTGTGTTGTGTGTGTGAACACAAAACATCCATCTCTTACAAGTTTATGCTAATGGCGTAGCCATTTGTGCAGCTAGGTGTCGTGGTAGAACACGACCATCTCTTTGTGGTTCGAAAGGGGGAAGATCGCATTGCACAAAGAGCAGAGGCCGTGGGACGGCACGGCAGTGATGACGCTCGTGGTTTTTACCCAGGTTCGGGCCGCTGAGAAGCTTAAAACCCTACTCCTGCTTTGGTGGATTGATAGAGGGACCGTGAAGAACGAGCGACGCTCAAGCCCGGCAAGGTAGCCTTGGGGAGAGCAGCTACGTGCGAATGAGTACATGAGGGTCCGGATACTTTATAAGGTTGACACGTTCCTCCTTTTATAGGCTAAGGGGTTACCACAATGGCAAAACGGTCATGATCCAGTGATTAGATAGCTAACAGTGATATAATACCTAACTCTGGCAGTTAGGACAAAGCACACTAAATGCACTGCTAGGTGTCACGTTGTGGATGCGGCCCGGTAGGCCTTCCGCGCCGCTTAGTCACCTTCCATCTGTCTGCTTGACACGCCTCTGTACGGGTGTCATGTAGAGGTGATCTTCATCCTAACTGGCTGCCACATGCAAATGACAGCCACTTAGCTATCCGGGGGCTTGACACTGCATAGATGGATGACTTGCGTTGTGATGCGGTGGAGTGGCAGAGTCTTGGCGAGGATGTAGGCCGCCAGCGGCCCCGGCAACCCTTGCCGGGGGAGTCTTGGGACTTGTCTTCGGGTGGCCTCGACCTGACCAGGCTCACCTGCCCGGTAAGGGAGGTTTTCCTTTAGTGATATCTTGTTCTCTTGGCTTGTCTCGGTCTTCTTGATCCGCCCCTTGATTCCTCAAAGGGCTATCCTTCTGGCTTGGTTTTGTCTTGAATGCTTGGTGGAGTTTGCATCTCTGCCACTGAGCCTGTGTACAGTCCGGGCAACATACGTGAATGTTTGTTGCATCGATAGGAGCCCCCGGGCCTGGTCCAAATGTGATGCCGAGCATTGTTGGGGTAGGCCCCCATCAGGTTCACAGGCAGGGCATTTACGATGACATTCTCCTCTTTTCTTGATATCTTCTTTGCTTCTTCATTAATCCGCGCTTGAGTCAGTTTCTGGTTTTTCCGTGCGTCGTGCGAGACATCGTGGGGGAGATTTATGCCATGATCCGTGGGTCGCCCATGTCCCACGTTCACGGGGCAGTAACTGCCATTTCACTAACTCCCTCGCCCCTGCCGTTTCTGCCATGTATGCCGCATGCATTGCGCAGGGTTGGTGGCAGACGCAGAGGGCACGGGAACGAGTGCCAAGGCAGAATGCCAGGTGCCATGGATAGGCGCAGGAGGTCGGTCTTGATTTCATGCGCCGTTAGTGACATAGAGGAGTTGGATTAGTGGATTGGGGCGGATTGCCCCCTGGGTGAGGAGCCAGCCCCCAGTCTCGTTTGCCTATAAAAGGGAATGTGGGCGTGGTGCTGGCTCACACCTATCTTCTTCCTCCTTCCTTCTGATATTTTCTCTCCATCATGGTGAGGGGTGTTGGGAATCGTTGCATGAAAAAACAAAAAAAATCTACGCACACGCATTGATCTATCCATGGAGATGCATAGCAACGAGGGGGAGAGTGTGTCTACGCACCCTCGTAGACCATAAGCGGAAGCGTTTAACAATGTGGTTGATGTACTTGAACTTCTTCGCGCTCCAACCGATCAAGTACCGAACGTACGACACCTCCGCGTTCTGCACACGTTCAGCTCGGTGACATCCTCCGCCTTCTTGATCCAGTAAGACGTCGAGCTAGTAGATGAGTTCCGGCAGCACGACGGTGTGGTGACGGTGATGGTGAAGTGATCTCCACACGGCTTTGCCTAAGCACTATGAAAATATGACCAGGGGTGCAAACGTTGGAGGGGGGCGTCGCACACGGCTAGGCAATTGTCTGTTGTGTGCTAGGCGCCCCCTCCCACATATATATAGGTGGGAGGGAGGGAGGAGCAGCCAAAGGAGGCGCCCAAGTAGGAGGAATCCTACTTGGGCTCCCTCCCAAGCCGCGCCCCCTTTCCTTATTTGGAGTGCGGGGAAATGCAGGGGAGGGTGGCGCCCCCCTTTCCTTTCTCCCATGAGAGGGAAAGGCGGGAGGGGCTAGCCCTCCCCCTTTTCCTTCCCTAGGGCTGGCCTAACAAGGGAGGGGGCGCACCAGCCCCCTTGTGGGCTTGTGTGTCCCCTCCTTTGGCCCATAAGGCCCATAACTTGCCGGGGGGGGGGTGCCCGGAACCCCTTCCGGTGACCCGATTCCTTCCCGGTACGTCCCGAAACACTTCCGGTGTCCAAATACCATCGTCCTATATATGAATCTTTACCTCTCGACCATTTTGGGACTCCTCGTCATGTCCGTGATCTCACCCGGGACTCCGAACAACATTCTTTCACCAAAACATATAACTCATATAACACTATATTGCCAACGAGCGTTAAGCGTGCGAACCCTACGGGTTCGAGAACTATGTAGACATGACCGAGCCACCTCTCCGCTCAATAACCAATATCGGAACCTGGATGCCCATATTGGCTCCTACATATTCTACAAAGATCTTTATTGGTCGAACCATTATGACAACATACGTAATTCGCTTTGTCCATCAGTATGTTACTTGCCCGAGATTCGATCGTCGGTATCTTGATATCTAGTTCAATCTCGTTACCCGGCAAGTCTCTTTACTCATTCCGTAATACATCACCTTGTGACTAACTCCTTAGTCATTTGCTTGCAAGATTATGATGTGTATTACCGAGAGGGCCCGGAGATACCTCTTCGATACTCGGAGTGACAAATCCTAATCTCAATCTATGCTAACTCAACAAACACCTTCGGAGATACCTGTAGAGTATCTTTATGATCACCCAGTTACGTTGTGATGTTTGGTAGCACAGAAGGTATTTCTCCGGTATCTGGGAGTTGCATAATCTCATAGTCGAAGGAATATGTATTTGACATGAAGAAAGCAATAGCAATAAACTGAAAGATCACTATGCTAAGCTAACGGATGGGTCTTGTCCATCACATCATTCTCCTAATGATGTGATCCCATTGGCTAGTCTAGTAGAGGCTTACTAGGGACACAATATTTGTTTATGTATTCACACATGTATTTAAGTTTCCGATCAATACAATTCTAGCATGAATAACAAACCTTTATCATGAATAAGGAAATATAAAATAACAACTTTATTATTGCCTCTAAGGCATATTTCCTTCAGTCTCCCACATGCACTAGAGTCAATAATCTAGTTCACATAGTCATGTGATTAACACCCATAGTTCACATCGCCATGTGACCAACACCCAAAGAGTTTACTATAGTCAATAATCTTGTTCACATCGCCATGTGATTAACACTCAAAGAGTACTAAGGTGTGATCATGTTTTGCTTGTGAGAGAAGTTTAGTCAACGGGTCTGTCACATTCAGATTCGTATGTATTTTGCAAATTTCTATGTCTACAATGCTCTGCATGGAGCTACTCTAGCTAATTGCTCCCACTTTCAATATGTATCCAGATTGAGACTTAGAGTCATATGAATCGGTGTCAAAGCTTGCATCGAAGTAACACTTTACGATGAACTCTTTATCACCTCCATAATCGATAAATATTTCCTTAGTCCTCTTAGGTAACTAAGGATAATTTTGACCGATGTCTAGTGATCTACTCCTGGATCACTATTGTACCCCCTTGCCAAACTCATGGCAAGGTACACAATAGGTTTGGTAAACAGCATGGCATACTTTATAGAACCTATGGCTGAGGCATAGGGAATGACTTCCATTCTCTCTCTATCTTCTGCCGTGGTCGGGTTTTGAGTCTTACTCAACTTCACACCTTGTTACAAAGGCAAGAACCCTTTCTTTGATTGACCCATTTTGAACTTCTTCAAAACTTTATCAAGGTACGTGCTTTGTGAAAGTCTATTAAGTGTCTCGATCTATCCCTATAGATCTTGATGCCCAATATATAAGCAACTTCACCGAGGTCTTTCATTGAAAATTCTTATTCAAGTATCCTTTTATGCTATCCAGAAATTCTATATCATTTCCAATCAATAATATGTCATCCACATATAATATCAGAAAGGCTACAGAGCTCCCACTCACTTTCTTGTAAATACAGGCTTCATCATAAGTCGTAGGTTCACCATGGTCTAGTAACATGACTTCCAGGACAGGATAACCATACCACTCTGCTGCAGAACATGCTCTGTTCGACCTACGAGGTCCAGTAGTAACTTGATATGAAGTTTCATGATCATCATCATTAACTTCCTCTCTAGTTGGTGTAGGCATCACGAAGGCAGATTTCTCACGATGCGCTCATCGTCGTGTTGCAGGGCACGGGGTCCCCATACTTGCTCGCTGCGCCCACGACGTGGCTAAGTCAGCAGGCCGTACGACCCATCTTCATCAACAAGGCATCCAAGACCCTCGCGAGGGGTCAAGCCTCGCGAGGCGGACGACGCAAAACCTCCTCAGGAGTGGCCTAGCCAGGCAGGCTCGCGAGGAGCGGAGATATCAAGGCGGGCAAAACCTCGCGAGGCTCTCATGACGTGATCCATGACGATCGGCACCAGGCGAGCGCCAGCGCGCGCAGCGTCGTTGTTTCCTCTTTGGTGCTAAGGAGGCAAGCGCAGGCGAGGAGTACCGAGGCATCATGCAAAGGTGGCCATATCGGTGCAACGAGACCAAGACCAGAAGGACGGCAGGACGGAGGTCATCGTGGAGCCCAAGACGGCGTCACCACCAGAGCCTTTTGCAGGCGAAGACCACTTTTGTCGGGATAGCTTGTACTAGCTACCCCCCTTCAAATTTGCCCGCCGTTGTTGGCTCCCTTCCCGCTCAATATTTGGGGAGAGGACCAGGGCCTATATAAGTAGAACTAGCCACCACCGTGAGGCAGCTCAACTGATCGATCGATCGAGAGCCTTCCCTAGCCACAAGAACACCTCAACCTCGGGAGGCTGTTCTTCCCTTATCTTGTTCATCATCAGCCCAAGAGGCAATCCACCACCACCACACTGGAGTAGGGTATTACACCACAACGGTGGCCCGAACCAGTATAAATCTCATGTCTTTCTGTGTTGTGAGTTTGTCGAGTTCGTCTGCGAGATCTTAGCGAGCTAGGGCATGGATCGGTAGGAGGGAAAGACTTCGCGCGCACCCCAGAGTTCGAACCTTAAGGGTTTGCCGGAACCCCAGATCCGAAATTTGGCGCGACAGGTAGGGGTGCGCCGTAGCTTCCCTTCCGTCGATCCATCGCTCCGTCGTCTCCATGGCGGACGCTCGCCGCGCTCGAGCTGAGTGTCGGGCTTCTCTCACCGCCCGTGTTGCTCAGATAGCACCCGTCGATGGGCCATCTCGTCGTTCTCCGTCTCCCGCCGCCAACGCTGACACCGGCCCAACGAGGAAAGAGCAACAGGCGTCCTCGCTGCATCCGTCGGTGCGGCAGGATGGCCGCACCGCCACTCCGTCACTGACCCCGGCCGGTTCTTCGTCTCATGCACGCCGTGCTCCCATAGAGGCGCGGGCCGCGCTCCTCGCGGCGAACGAGCTCCTGCACTACGGCCTAGTCGACGACCTCTACAAGGAGTGGCTCGACCGCATCGCCGAGCTCGTCCTGCGCCGCGAGGCTCCGGCGCCGTCCCTCTCTCTGCCTCACCTTCGCCCGGCAGCAGCGATGTGGCTCATGGCGCGCCTCCACCACCTTTGCCCCAAGACTGCGCCTTGGCGCCAAGGCGCGCGGCCCCACGGCGTGATCCGCCACGTCCGATGCCCGCGAGCGAGGAGAGAAGCTGCCAAGAAATCCCTCGGCCGCGAGAAGCCGCACCTGCGCTCCTCGCGCCGCCTTGCCAAGACTGCGCGCCGCCTGCGGTGGCGCCGCTCGGACCTCATCAAGACTAAGATCCACCTCCGAGGTGGGCCCCGGCAACCACGGCCGGCTGCCGCACCTTCACCCCCGAGCTGCGTAGCGTCACCTGGCCAGGCAAGTTCAAGCCGGATCTGCCTCCCCGCTACGACGGCACCTCCGACCCCGCGGAGTTCCTGCAGCTCTACGAGCTGAGCATTGAAGCAGCCACAGCGACAAGAAAGTCATGGCGAACTGGTTCCCTATGGCTCTCAAGGATGGTGCCCGCTCCTGGCTCCTGAACCTACAGCACGGCTCGATCTCCTCCTCGGATGAGATGCGCGACCGCTTTGTCGCCAACTTCCAGGGCACCCGCGACCGCCCACCGGCCGTGGGTGACCTTCGCCGCATCAAGCAACATCCAGGGGAGACCCTCCAGAAGTACATCCAGCGCTTCAACAACACTCGCCTCAAGATTCCCAAGGTCACGGACGAGGCCATCATCTCCGCGTTCTCAGACGGCGTCCGTGACGTCAAGATGAAGGACGAGCTCGCTGTCCATGAGGAGTTGTGCACATATCAGGAGTTGTTCAACCTGGTGACCAAGTGCGCAAGAGCTGAGGAGGGGCGCCTCTCCCTCCTTGAGCTGCCAGCCGCGGGTGTCGGTGTCAAAACCGGTGGATCTCGGGTAGGGGGTCCCGAACTGTGCGTCTAAGGCGGATGGTAACAGGAGGCGGGGGACACAATGTTTACCCAGGTTCGGGCCCTCTCGATGGAGGTAATACCCTACTTCCTGCTTGATTGATCTTGATGATATTAGTATTACAAGAGTTGATTTACCACGAGATCGTAGAGGCTAAACCCTAGAAGCTAGCCTGTGGTATGATTGTTGTTGTCCTATGGACTAAACCCTCCGGTTTATATAGACACCGGAGGGGGCTAGGGTTACACAAAGTCGGTTACAAGGGAGGAGATCTACATATCCGTGTTGCCAATCTTGCCTTCCACGCCAAGGAGAGTCCCATCCGGACACGGGACAAAGTCTTCAATCTTGTATCTTCATAGTCCAACAGTCCGGCTAAAGTATATAGTCCGGCTGTCCGAGGACCCCCTAATCCAGGACTCTCTCAGTAGCCCTTGAACCAGGCTTCAGTGACGATGAGTCCGGCGCGCAGATTGTCTTCGGCATTGCAAGGCGGGTTCTTCCTCCGAATATTCCGTAGAAGATTTTGAACACAAGGATAGTGTCCGGCTCTGGAAAACAAATTCCACATACCACCGTAGAGAGAATAATATTTCCACAAATCTAATTTGCTGACAACTTTCCATAACGTGACATCACACCACGGTCTGGTCATTATTCGAACCGTTTCTCCCAGCCTGCCACTGCACATTTCGCGAGGCGGTTTTATTGGCACGTCTTGTCAAAGTAGAGATCGTGTCCCCCTTATCACGGGATTCTCATCAATACGGGTATGGGTAACCCAATCGTGCTTGTTGGTATGACTCCTCGATTTTAGGCAAGTTCCAAATGGCCACGCAGAGGACACTTGATATTCACCCTCTTTATAAAGGGGCCAAGGCCTATCCTTTTCTTCTCGCGCTCAATCGAATCCTTCCCCCACCACGAGTTCCAACACCCAAGGCTCAGGCTGGGCGTTTCGGACCTTCAATCATGTCCGGATCCAACCTTCAAGGTCGGTGGATGCCCTCCTCCGTTACAGAGGAGGACATCAAGAAGCTAAGAGAAGCCAGGTATCTGACCGCCGAAATCTCGCACAGGCTGCCTGCTCGAGGGCAGGTCGTCCCCACTCCCGAGCCCAATGAGAGTGTCATATTCATCTCCCACTTCATCCGAGGGCTAGGCTTTAGTCTAGATCCCTTTGTTAGAGGGCTCATGTTCTATTTACGGTCTTGATTTCCATGATCTAACCCTGGATTCCATCCTTCACATCTCGTCATTCATCGTCGTGTGTGAGGCCTTCCTCCATGTCACCCCACACTTCGGCTTATGGCTCAAGACCTTTAATGTGAAGCCGAAGATGATTAATGGGTGACACGCAGAGTGCGGAGGTGCCATAATAAGCAAAGGTGCCGATGTTCCATGGCCAAAGGGTTCCTTCCTGGAGGTGTCCAGCTTATGGCAACGGGAGTGGTTTTACATCACAGCTCCCCGAGGTACTAAGTGGGTAGCCGCCCCTGCCTTCCGCTCGGGCCCCGCCACAATCAAGCGCCATGGGTCAACAAGGGCTGGACTGGGGCGATAAATGATGTGGACGACATTGCGTAGTCGCATCCGAGATCTCCTCGAGAGAGATGTCAGCCTTGTCAAGGTAATGCAAGTCATGCTAGTTCGTCGAGTCCTTCCCTGCAAATGTCGACCTCTCCGAATTTGGGAGTTCAACCCGGAAGGACTGTGAACTATTCAGCAATTCTTCGGCATGACGCACGAAGAGATGTATGGATTGTTCTTTGGATCACAAATAAAGTGTCAGAACATCACCGAGGATGCAGGTCTGAGCTACAACCGTCCAGATACCCAAGTAAGCGGTTTCTTCGTCCGAACATGATGTCTCTTTATTTATCACAACATCATTCTGAAAAGTCGCTCTTTGACCAGGACTGGGTAAAAAAGGAAAAGATGATCAGGTGTTCGGCCCCCCTTCCCGAAGGCTCAGTAGATCCAGTACTGGCCAGAATGCTGGAGCTCGTGCCTTATTAAGCACCCTCAGGGGAAGATAAAGGGGGGAATAAAGAAGCTGAAAGCGGGCCTCACTCATTATTCATCCAGGTCGGGGGAATTAGTGCCTCCACGAAGGAGGATAACCGGAGAGAAGAATCTAAAATTCCCTCTCCCTAGGGAAGGAAGAGGACCGCCTCTGAAGACTTGGAAACAATGGTTTCCAAACGAGGGAAGAAATCTTCGTCAGGGGGTCCTACCCCGGAGGGTATCCTTATCGCACAGTGCCCGCAAGGGGATCAGCCCCCCACCGAGCTGTAAGTAGACAAAAGTACTTTATAGTAAGCATATCCTACTTTATTTCTGAGGACAATAACCGAGACGTATGTCCTGTAGTTCGGATCGTAGCCCTTCTCGACAGAGTTCGTCTTCGGGGGATCTTCTTCCAGAGATGATGAAGAGCGAAACACCTCCCCATGCCTCCCCGCCTAATGAGGCGGGCGACCTTGAGGTGTCGTCACGAAGGGTTTCCCCTGATCCGCCAAGGCCAGAAGGTAACCCTTCGGTCAACCGGAGTCCGGAGTATTCGGCTCCTAAGGGGAACAACAAAAAGAGTCCGAAACTGTCCGGTGCGCGACCAGACTCTCTACGGGATCTTATGGAGCAAGCGACTATCTCAGAAGCACACCATACGTTAATGGGTACGGTGGTTGAGAAGATTTCATCTGCCGAAAGTGGGTTGCATTTAGCTTTTATGAGCCTACTGAGAGGCTTTGAGGTACGCAACGTAATATGTATATTTTTTATGGTACCACACATGTCAGGTGTGCCCTATGTAGATAGTAGCCCCTGAGACTCTGGTTGCTGTAGAAAAAGGTGGCAAACAGAGGATCATAGTCCCAGGTAATAATCATGCCGCCTTCATGTGCAGGTGGCGGGAGGTCCAGTGGCTAGCCGGACTGGTGATTTTGCCGAACTGAAGCGGCAACTTGATGCGGCAGATGCCGACATCGTTCTTGTAAATAGGCGGATTGACGAGGCACAGGGTATGTATTCTCCGATGGTCAACACATATTAAGAGGAGCATAATGCTAGTATCTATAATATGTTGTGACTGCAGATGGAGCTGCCACCGTGGAGACCCTTCGGGCGGAACTTGCCCGAGCCAAGAAACAAGCCAGGAGGTGTGATGCGGCCGCCCTAAAGGCGGTCGAAGAGTTAAGAGCCGAACAGGCTGCGCATTGCGAGAGCAAAGAGAAAATAGCCAAGATGGCTGTTGAGTTGAAAGATGCCGCCCACCATTATGAGCTTCTCGAAAGGGAAAGTCGAACGAAGATGGCGGACCTGGAGAAAGCCATGGTAGCAGCTAAGGAAACCCGCTCTAAAATCAGAGCGGCGAAGGAGGAGCTACGTCAAGCCGGAAATATCACGGCTGGGAAGCCCTTTTTGTTGCGGACAAAGTTCGGAGATCCTAAGTATGCCCTTCTGGATCAATTATGGAGTTCGCGGATGCGCCTAGATTTGGCAATGAGTCTTTGCTGATGCGACCAAGTTTTTGAAGATCAAAAGATCACGAAGTGGAAAAGTTGTTCTGGTCGCAGTTCCATGCTCCAGCGCGTCCGCTGCTGTTAAATGAGCAAATGGCCGAGTGGGCCGAGCTCCATAGGTTGTCTGAGCTTGCCATGAGGTCTGTCGTGGATCATCTCTGGCCGGAAGGACCAAGGCCGAATAGTTATTTTGGTCTTGTGCAACAATTCCTTGGTGTTGTGCCACATATTAACGCTGTAAAGAGGTCGGCGTGCATAGAGGGTGCCCGGATGGCTCTTGCCGGTGTCAAGACATACTGGTCGATGGAGGCCACCATGATTGCAACCCAGAATCCGGCCGTAGGCCAGGTTTCTGCCGAGCACTATTTTGAAGAAGTCCTGGAAGGTGCTCGTTTAATAGAGGCTCAGTGCTCGAAGAGTGTCATGTTCGAGCGACATGTATCTCGGTTGTAATAACAATGCTATTTGAATTATAAAGGTTGTGTTTATACTTTTTCCTGAAAGTATTATGGTGCCTCCTTTGTGGCCGTTTATGTATATATGTATATAACCTGAAAGTTTGCAGTCGTCGGCTTCAGCCCCCACGCATATAATGCGGGGGTGTTTGCAAAAGCGCGTGTTCACACTTGATCCAATGTCTTGATCCATTAAGGAGGTGGTAGCGCGGCGAATGAGGCAATCGGACTATATTGCTTTAACACTTTCACTTAACCATAGGAGTTTGACAGTGGGGCTACTATATAGCCCCTGGTACTTCCGCGCTCTTCCGAGTGCGGGCGCCAGACGTACATGACCGGAAAACCGCCCTTCGTTAATGCGGAGGAATCTTGAAGATTCCGCTAAGTCATCAGTGGTTTGACCGGTCTCGCTTTTATCATGATCAGTTTCGGCTTTCATCGAGGTGCTCATCCGGATGAACGAGGCACAATCGCAGTAGTTCTCCGGTGCCACCTTAGCCGATAGAGGGAACGTAAGGTAGCAAACGCTGGAGCCGGGCAAACCCAACATTTGACCAAAGACATGATTCGATTGAAGCATATAAGGCCAAACTTCGACGCCGAACACTCCCTAAGGTATTCGGTCTTTATAACATATACCGGGCTGAGTAACGCCCTTGATAATGAACCCCGAGTGTCCAGGTACGTGCATTATTCTGACGTGGCGAAATGCCAATAATGTCAACATCCTTCTCGGTTATACTGAGTATCTGGAGGATGTGAAGCAACAAAAGACAAGAAAAAGGTTTACGGGGTCTTAATCTAAAAGAAACCTTTGAGCTGGGCCCCGCTTTGCACTTCTGCGCTGTGTCTCCAGTGCATTATAATTGGAAGGGTGTAGTACGATTATCATCTGTAAAAGAGAAGAACTTAGGTGAAAGTTGTCGTGCGAAAAATTGGTTATTCTCAATAAACCATTAAAATTCAAGATAAGTAAGGTCGAGTCGAACTATAGTCCTTTTTACATGTGGGAAGCCCCTGGTACCGCCTATGGGGGTATATCCATCAATCCAATCTCAGGTTTATCTAAGCTGTTACAGCTAGTGATGCACCGGACTCGTCTAGCCGTGTCCGCGGTCTTGAAGACCGATCATTTATTCTGGTTGGAGAGGTCGTTTAGTGTTCGGCTGCTAAAGCCGCCACACGTTCTTCCGTGCGTAAGGAACGCTCAACATTTCCGCTAACTGTGATGATGCCATGTGGACCGGGCATCTTAAGCTTAAGGGAAGTGTAATGCAGTACTGTGTTAAAACTAGCAAACGTTGTTATTCCAAGTAGTGCTTGATAGCCGCTTCGGAATGGGGCGATGTCGAATGTTAACTTTTCACTTCGGAAGTTGTCGGGAGAACCGAATACAACCTCTAGTACTAGAGAGCCCGTACAGTGGGCCTCTGGGCATGGTATTACTCCTTTAATGATAGTGTTGCTTTGGCTGATTCTTGTCGGGTCTATCCCCATTTTGCAGATTGTGTCCTGATATATCAGATTAAGACCACTGCCGCCATCCATGAGGACTTGGGTGAGATGGTATCCGTCGATAATTGGGTCTAGCACCAAGGCAGCCAATCCTCCGTGCCGGATACTTATCAGGTGATCCCCGCGGTCAAAAGTGGTCGGGCAGGCCGACCAGGGGTTGAATTTAGGTGTGACGGGCTCTACGGAGCACATGTCTCGGAGTTCATTTTTGCTCCTTCTTTTTGTTACGTGAATCATGTTCACTGTTTTGACCTCTGGAGGGAATTTTTTCTGTCCCCCAGTGCTTTGCTGGCGAGGCTCATCCTCGTCTTCACTTGGTTTCTCCCTCCCCTTGTGTTCGGCGTTTAACTTGCCGGCCTGCTTGAAGACCCAAAGATTCTCTATGGGTGTGATTTGCAGGTTTATTGAGGTGCCATGAATCGACATAATTTGTCTAGAATCTTGTTTAGGTTGGACGGTCCATCTCTGTTGTTTTGAAAGGATTTTTCCACGACGGGTCGAGAGCCCCTAAACCGCATTTACCGCCGTGTTGTGCTGGCTGTCTTCACTATTTTGAAGCTTGCTTTTACTGCGTCGTGGTTTTCCATTGCCATCCCTGACTTCATATGTGCCTGGGTCGCTGGTGCCACTACGGGCCAGCCAGCTATCTTCGCCCGCGCAAAAGCGGGTCATGAGGCTTGTTAGGGCTGCCAATGTCCTTGGCTTTTCTTGGCCGAGGTGTCTGGCGAGCCATTCGTCTCGGATGCTGTGTTTGAAAGCTGCTAAGGCTTCGGCGTCCGGGCAATCGACAATTTGATTCTTTTTAGTAAGAAATCTGTTCCAAAGCTTTCGGGCTGACTCTTTGGGCTGTTGAATTATATGACTTAAATCATCTGCGTCCGGAGGTCGGACATAGGTCCCTTGAAAGTTAGCCCTAAATGCATCCTCAAGCTCCTCCCAACTTCCAATTGAATTTTCAGGGAGGCTCTTCAGCCAGTGCCGAGTTGGTCCTTTCAACTTGAGGGGCAACTATTTGATGGCGTGGAGGTCGTCTCCGCGAGCCATATGGATGTGAAGAATAAAGTCATCAATCCAGACCCCCAGGGTCTGTTGTTCCGTCGTACGCCTCTATGTTCACGGGTTTGAATCCCTCTAGGAATTCGTGATCCAGTACCTCATCGGTGAAGCATAGGGGGTGTGCGGCACCCCTGTATTTGGATATGTCGTGGTGTTCTGACGGTTGTAGTGTTCGGTCTTGATCCTGCGCTGGAGCGCGCTTCCTAGATCCGTAGATGGGATCTGGTCATGCTGGATTTTTTATGCAAGTCCTCACGTGAATCGTGTGCTGACTTATGTGCGGCCTCGTTAGCCGCTCTATCGCGGCCACGAGGTGGTCGATTCGACTGGTCGGCCGTTTTATTCTTCGGCTGTGTAGGCTCTAAGGCCTCGTCACCGATTCGTGCAAGAGCTTGCGCTTTGGTAACTTCTTTATGTGGGCATCGCCACCATACTTTTCAGCAAAGGTCCAGACTTTGTTCCATCTACCCATGAGTGTATTTTGCGCGGCCTTAAGCCTTTGTTTCTACTTCTTGAGACTCCTCGCGGTGGCAATAAGCCTTCTGTGGAGGTTCTCTTGTTCCAAGTTCCTTTCTGGGATGATATGTATATTGTCATCCGGACTATTCTCCTCTCCGGAGACAGGTTGATGATTTCTACCCTCGGCGTCGCCGTGGTCGGACAGTGGCTCTGTACTGTGTTCGCCGTCCGCTGGCTCGTCCTGCTCTGTTGCCTTGGAATCGGCTGGGGTCTCGTTCTTTCTTGCGCCGTTATCGCTGTTTTTGCCGAGGTGGGATTTGGAGCGGCGTCTGCGTCGTCGCTTTGGTTGCTTCTCAAGGGATTTATCCTTCGCTGCCTCCTCCTGTTCCTCATCATTGTCTTCTTTGGGTGTATCCACCATGTATATATCATGTGATGAAGTGGCTGTCCAGCGCCCTGTGGGCGATGGCTCCTGTTCGTCTCCTGCATCGTCGTCCATTCCGTCGATGTCTTCGGAGCCGAAGTCGAGCATCTCGGTTAAATCGTCGACAGTGGCTACCAAGTGGGTGGTGGGTGGGGATCGAATTTCTTATTCGTCCGCATCCCATTCTAGCCGGACATAGTTCGGCCAAGGGTCTCCTGACAAGGAGAGAGACCTCAATGAGTTTAGCACATCGCACAAGGGCGAGTGCTGAAATATATCCATGGAGGTGAACTCCATGATCGGTGCCCAATCGGATTCGATAGGCAAGGACGCAGGCGGTTCAGAGCCCATTGCCAGGGACGAATCCAACGGTTCGGCAACACGGCTCCCGTAGGAGGTGAAGTCAGTATTCGGCTCTGTCGCCACTGAGTGTGCGGCCTCCGTGGAGGGGTCCATCCACCCATCCTCAGATGGCGCAATTTGTTCCAGATTGAGGGCCAGAGTAGTTGCAGGTGCGATCTCCCGAACACTGTCCGACGGTAGAGCTAAGTCATGCTCGTCGTGATTGTGCGGCGCACCTGACATGGGCTCGAATCCGTCAAAGATCAAGTCTCCGTGGATGTCGGCAGTATAGTTCAAGTTTCCAAACCTGACCTGATGGCCAGGGGCGTAGCTCTCGATCTGCTCCAGATGGCCAAGTGAGTTGGCCTGTAGTACGAAGCTGCCGAATACGAAGATCTGTCCGGGGAAGAAAACCTCACCCTGGATCGCATCGTCGCTGAGCCATCAAGCCTTACGGTGACGACACAGTGGAACTCTCAATGAAAGCACCAATGTTAGTGTCAAAGCCGGCGGATCTCGGGTAGGGGGTCCCGAACTGTGCGTCTAAGGCGGATGGTAACAGGAGGCGGGGGAGATGATGTTTACCCAGGTTCGGGCCCTCTCGATGGAGGTAATACCCTACTTCCTGCTTGATTGATCTTGATGATATGAGTATTACAAGAGTTGATCTACCACGAGATCGTAGAGGCTAAACCCTAGAAGCTAGCCTATGGTATGGTTGTTGTTGTCCTACAGACTAAACCCTCCGGTTTTTATAGACACCGGAGGGGGCTAGGGTTACACAGACTCGGTTACAAGGGAGGAGATCTACATATCCATATTGCCAAGCTTGCCTTGCACGCCAAGGAGAGTCCCATCCGGACACGGTACAAAGTCTTCAATCTTGTATCTTCATAGTCCAACAGTCCGGCTAAAGTATATAGTCCGGCTGTCCGAGGACCCCCCTAATCCAGGACTCCCTCAGCGGGCATAGAGGAGAAGAAAGCCAAGGCCAAGGACGTGAAGCGCTAGGAAGCGGCAAGGTTTCTGCAGCGCGAGCTCGACACCAAGCGGGGCAGAGATTAGCCCGAGTCATCCAAGAACAGTCGACCGTTCTGCGCCTTCCACAATCTGAACACCCACAACACTAGTGACTGTCAAGAGCTCAGAGCCATTCGTGAAGGACATTTCGGTCGACGCCCCGAGCGTAGCGACCGGGGCTACGGCCATGAAGGAGGACGTGGAGGCGGACGCTGGGACGACCGTGGCCCGCGCCAGCAGTGGCGCGACATGCCTCGTGAGGACCGCTGGCAGGACCATCCTCGCGAGGGCGCCTGGAGGGACCAGCCTCGTGAGGATCGCCCCCAGGGCAACGTCGGCCTTCCCCCGCTACCGCCACCAAGAAGGAACGACGATCACCATCAAGATGAGGGGGCTGAGGCTTCCAGGAGCCGCGTGCAATCGCCTGCATCTTGGGCGGCGCGCAGGCCCAGCCTCTCAACGCATCTTCAAACAGTTTGCTCAAGAAGTGAACGCGATGCTTCCCAAGCTCGAGGCCACACACCCACTCAGGTGGTCCCAATGCGCCATCACTTTCAACTCGGCAGATCAGCTCAACTGCGCAGCCACCGCTGGCGCCCTGCCGATGTTGTGCTCCATAGTCATCAACAATGTGCAGGTTACCAAGACCCTCATCAACGGCGGTGTAGGGCTCAACGTCCTGTCCATCGACACGTTCGACAACCTCCAAGTGCCATATGAGCAGCTTCAGCCTACCAAGCCTTTCTTAGGAGTGACTGACGGTTCCACCACACCGATAGGGCAGGTCCGCCTGCCTGTCACCTTCGAAGAGCGCAAGAACTACCGCACCGAGCTCATCGACTTCGATGTCGCACACATCCGCCTGCCGTACAATGCCATCCTTGGGTATCCGGCCCTGGCCAAGTTCATGGCAGTCACCCATCATGGCTACAACGTCCTCAAGATGCCAGGAAGCGGCGGAATCATCACGGTCCCATGTGAAGAGAGAGATGCGGTGTGCTCCTCGAGCGTGCCTTCCAAGCTGCAGCAATCAACGACCCCGACCGCAAAAGCGAGGGCCCTCCTGAGGCCCTCCCCAAGAAGAAGAAGCAGCTGGCGCCAAGCAGGATCTCAGAGGGCGGCGACGCTGGCCGGAGCCAAGATCGATTAGCGCCCGCTTCAGCGCGCCTCCTCCATCGATAGGAAGGCGCGCCTGGCGCCTCCCTGACAGGCTCGGGGCTCTTCTTCGAGGGCCTTAGACCTTCCAATCTCACGAGGGAGGCGCTTGGGCACCACTTGTAGGCGCAGCCAGGGCACGCTTCCCTCAGGAGAACACAGGCAAGGAGTGCCCACCGCCAGAGTTCCTCACCAAGACCACTCAGAACTGCAAGACGAAGAGCCATGCGCGCGCATGCCGGCCACGAGGCGCAGCTCCCCATCCAGCAAGGATGTTGGGCTGCGTGTTCGTGATCGACGCCCTAGGGCTCAATAGGGCCGCATCTCAGAGCTGCCTCGGCCTTCGCAGGGCTGCCAGAGGGCCCGCCACACAGCTACGTCAGATGCCCTTCGGCTTGCCAAGCATCGTCGCCTTATCAATAAGCAACATGCGGCGGCCCCGGCGGCTCAGAGGCTGTGTACCATGCCGTCCTGGAAGAAATGGAGACGGTCTTCAAGGAACCTCCCGAGCCCCCAGAGCCTCCCGAGCCTCCGGGCCCCGGTGGCTCGTGAAGAGTCATTCCTTCGACGCACCCCTTCAGCTGCACCAACTCTACTTCACCCATGTAACCAGTGACATTTTCCAAGCTCGCTTAGCTGGGAGCGCCTGGCTGTCTTATTCCCAGCCGCATGGGTCCGCCCCTCGTGGCATGTATCCCTTTGCTTATGTCTTTAGCTTACCTTGTCAGGCGCCTCGGGCTGCATCATCCCCAAGCCGCCAGCGGACCCAAAGGGCATGTATCTTCCTGCATTTACCCAAGCTGATTTGCCTTCCATGCTTAACTGCGCCACGACACACCTGCTTCGGTGCCGCCTCCCACGAGGCCTCCTCACAGGAACGGCGCTGGTGCATGGGTCCGTCCTTGCCACGTCGACAAATCTGAGCGGTCGAGCTCTGGCTCGCGGCACGCCCCGCGCATGTCACCTCACCAGGCCCTCAGTGCCTTCACCTCATCTCAGAGAAACCTGCAGCAAGCTAGTAGCTATAACGGTAAACCGTGTTTCTTCTTGTGCCTGTTCACAGGGATCCCACGGGGAGGATAGCGGGCGGCACCGCGAGTCTCCTTTTTTTCTCGTGCAATTCGCTTGTGTGTTGAAAGGGGGGGCTCCTGAGCATCGCGACTCAGGAGCTCTTACTAGCTCTCCAGTCCTCGCCCCCTGGCCTTGACCACGGCATCGCGACCTGGCATACCAGCGGCGGCTGAGCTCACTCGAGGGCCGGGACCTGAGGATGTAGAGCACTAAGGAGAGCATGGGAGGAGGGAAACTTGTATGGGCCGGGCTAGCTATGCCGCACAAGCTGGCGCGCAAGCCTAGCGCACCACCAGGAATCGCCACGAAATCGACAAGATAAGTCCCGCTCTCGGATCGGCTAAATGTTGGGGCCTAAGGGTCACCCTCGCCGCAGCCCCATTGCGGCCACGTCAACTCCCTTTCTTGCCTTACCATGGCTGCTTGAGTGCTAAGGGGGACCTCCTAAGCATCGCGCCTCAGGGGCTCTTACTGGACCTCGGGCCACACACCTCCTGGCCTTGACGACGGCACGCAACCTGGCATACCAACGACGGCTGGAGCCTGCCTGGGGACCGGGACCTGTCAGCGTAGAGCAACAAGCTATTGCGAGGGAAGAAAGGGGGAACCGAGCCTTAACAGGACATGAGTTGACCAAATTTTCATAACAGGGAAGATGAGCGCAAAAGACATTACAGACCCTTTACACGCCCCCACGGGGTACTTCATGATTCTTCGCAGGGGACAAAAGCTAGAACTAAGAGGGATCCTATCTACACCTTCCCGCGGCGGACGCGATCACCAACAGTGGGCCACGGGAGGCCGGCGCCAACCCCATCCAGATCAACGGCAGCGACAGCCAGACGCCGCGACTCTGCTCCGAGCATGGCGAGAGCTCGGGGGCACGAGTCTGTCGTCGTCTCCTCATGAGTCTCAGAGAGCTCAAGAGAGCTCTTGGACTCCCAAGGGCTCTTGCTGCTGGAGTGGCCACGAGCGAGCGCGTTAATTCGACGCCTCTCCGGAGCAAAGACTCCAGCGGCGGCCCTCCGCATCAAAGACCTTGAAGAAGAGCGTGGAGGCGCCGTCGTACGCGAAGTGGATCACGAGGGCGCCCCTTGCATGGCAGACCCGCGTGACCTCTTCCCAGCCGCGAGTCATGAAGATCTTGCCGGTGGGGACCGCTTCGATCTCTCGCTTTGTCGCCGGAGTGTCGCAGGTGGGCGGTTGCAAGCAGAGCCCGAGAGCCCCCTCGGCCAGCATCACGCCGGAGAAGAACTGCAGAAGCGGATCCAAGAGCTTGAGGCATCGGCGCCCATAGCACAAGCTCTTCGCGAGGAGTCCGCGGCGTGGATTCTGTGGGCGACAGCTACAGGTCTCCGTGGCGCTGGCGACCACGGGCGCGACGCGGGTGACGCCGCCATCGCCTCCGCCCTCCCGAGCCTCACGGGCATACAAGGGTAGTGGATACCCTGGAGGAGGTCGCTCGCACCAAGGCCTCGTCACCACCTGCATCGCCGCCTCATCACGGCGGTGGACCGATCTCTTCTTTGGCGGAAGCGGCCCCGGATCATCGCGCGGGGCCTTTCCCTTCTCTTCAGCGGAGAACCTTCTGATAGGCGCCATTGTCGCTAGCAGTGGAGCAAGGAGGAAGAAGCAAGCAAGCAAGGAAGAGATGGACGACGGGGGCTCCGCCCCCCTCCCCATTTATAGCAAAAGAAGGCCAATCGGCACCTCCCACGATCGCAGGTAATGATGATTTTCCTTGCATGTAGCAGGGACTTGTCAAGTCGAGCAGTTGCTGAGGCAGCGTGGGGGAAGCGGAGACGCCCACGCCTAATCAACCGCCACACGTCAACCGAGGCCGTAGGCTTTGGGGGCCTGCGATGCTCCATACTTGACCCTTGGCTTCGCCGCGAAGCCAAGCCCGAGCGCACCTTGGGCCCGAGGGCTACTGTCGGTGTTCTGGGAACGGGGGTCCCCAGACTTGCTCGCTCTGCTGCCCACAGGCGTGGGTGAGCCAAGAGCCGCACGCCCATCTTCATCAACAAGGCATCCAAGACCCTCGCGAGGGGTCAAGCTGAAGGGAATATGCCCTAGAGGCAATAATAAAGTTATTATTTATTTCCTTATATCATGATAAATGTTATTATTCATGCTAGAATTGTATTAACTGGAAACATAATACATGTGTGAATACATAGACAAAACAGATAGTCACTAGTATGCCTCTACTAGACTAGCTCATTAATCGAAGATGGTTATGTTTCCTAACCATAGACATGTGTTGTCATTTGATTAATGAGATCACATCATTAGGAGAATGATGTGATTGACATGACCCATTTCATTAGCTTAGCACTTGATCGCTTAGTATGTTGCTTATGCTATCTTCATGACTTATACAAAGTTCCTCGCAACTATGAGATTATGCAACTCCTGCTTACTGTGAGGAACACTTTATGTGCTACCAAACGTCACAACGAATCGGGTGATTATAAAGGTACTCTACAAGTGTCTCCGAAAGTATATGTTGAGTTGGCATGAATCAAGATTAGGATTTGTCACTCCGATTGTCGGAGAGGTATTCTAGGCCTTCTCGGTAATACACATCACATAAGCCTTGTAAGCATTGCAACTAATGAGTTAGTTGTGAGATGATGTATTACGGAACGAGTAAAGAGACTTTCCGTAACTAGATTAAACTAGGTATTGGATACCGACGATCGAATCTCGGGTAAGTAACATACCGATGACAAAGGGAACAACATATGTTGTTATGCGGTTTGACCGATAAAGATCTTCAGAGAATATGTAGGAACCAATATGGGCATCCAGGTTCCGCTATTGGTTATTGACCGAGAATGGTTCTAGGTCATGTCTACATAGTTCTCGAACCGTAGGGTCCGCACGCTTAAGGTTTCAATGACGGTTATATTATGAGTTTATGTATTTTGATGTACCAAGGAGTTCGGAGTCCCTGATGTGATCACGGACATGACGAGGAGTCTCAAATGGTCGAGACATAAAGATTGATATATTGGATGGTTATATTCGACACCGGAAAGGTTCCGAAGTTTCGGAGAAAACTGGAGTGCCGAGGGGTTACCGGAACCCCGGGAAGTTATGGGCCTTATTGGGCCAAGAGGGGAGAGAGGGCTGCACCAGGAGGTGGCGCGCCTCCATGGGGAGTCCGACTGACTAGGAGGGGGGCGAGCCCCCTTCCTCTCCCTCTCCCTCTTTCCTTCCCCTTCCCTCTTCCTAGTAGGACTAGGAAAGGGAGTCCTACTCCTACTAGGAGGAGGACTCCCTCCCTTGGTGCGCCCCAAGGGCTGGCCGCCCTCCCCTTGCTCCTTTATATACGGGGGCAGGGGCACCCTAGGACACACAAGTTGATCTTCGTGATCGCTCCTCAGCCGTGTGCGGTGCCCCCTCCACCATATTCCACTCGTCATATTGTAAAGTGCTTAGGCGAAGCCCCGCGACGGTAGAACATCAAGATCGCCACCACGCCGTCGCAGCCGACGGAACTCCTCCCCGACGCTTTGCTGGATCGGAGCCCGGGATCGCCATCGAGCTGAACGTGTGCTAAGAACTCGGAGGTGCCGGAGTAACGGTGCTTGGATCGGTCGGATCGTGAAGACGCACGACTACATCAACCGCGTTGATATAACGCTTCGCTTTCGGTCTCACGAGGGTACGTGGACGACACTCTCCTCTCGCTGCTATGCCATCACCATGGTCTTGCGTGATCGTAGGAATTTTTTGAAATTACTACGCTACCCAACAAAGGGTATCGAGCCTGGTTTTATACGCTGATGTCATATGCACGAGTAGAACACAAGTGAGTTGTGGGCGATACAAGTCATACTACCTACCAGCATGTCATACTTTGGTTCAGCGGTATTGTGAGATGAAGCGCCCGACCGACATTACGCCAGACGCTTACGCGAGACTGGTTTCACCGCTGTGAGCACTCGTTGCTTAAAGGTGACCGGCGGGTGTCTGCTCTCTCACTTTAGTTGAACTGAGTGGCTACGCCCGTCCTTGAGAAGGTTAAACGGAGTCTATTTGACGAAGTATCGCTGTGGTTTTGATGCGAGGTAAGAACGGTTCTTGCTCAGCCCGTAGCAGCCACGTAAAACTTGCAACAACAAAGTAGAGGACGCCTAACTTGTTTTTGCAGGCATGTTGTGATGTGATATGGTCAAGACGTGATGCTATATTTTATTGTATGAGATGATCATGTTTTGTAACCGAAGTTATCGGCAACCGGCAGGAGCCATATGGTTGTCGCTTATTGTATGAAATGCAACGCCATGTAATTGCTTTACTTTATCACTAAGCGGTAGCGATAGTCGAGAAGCAATAGTTGGCGAGACGACAACGATGCTACGATGGAGATCAAGGTGTCGCTACGGTGACGATGGTGATCATGACGATTGCTTTGAGATGGAGATCACAAGCACAAGATGATGATGGCCATATCATATCACTTATATTGATTGCATGTGATGTTTATCCTTTATGCATCTTATCTTGCTTTGATTGACGGTAGCATTATAAGATGATCTCTCACTAAAATTATCAAGTAGTGTTCTCCCGAGTATGCACCGCTGCCAAAGTTCGTCGTGTCGAGACACCACGTGATGATCGGTGTGATAAGCTCTCACGTCCATCTACAACGGGTGTAAGCCAGTTTTGCACACGCAGAATACTCAGTTATACTTGACGAGCCTAGCATATGCAGATATGGCCTCGAACACGGAGACCGAAAGGTCGAGCGTGAATCATATAGTAGATATGATCAACATAAGATGTTCACCATTGAAAACTACTCCATCTCACGTGATGATCGGTTATGGTTTAGTTGATTTGGATCACGTGATCACTTAGATGACTAGAGAGATGTATGTCTAAGTGGGAGTTCTAAGTAATATGATTAATTGAACTTAAATTTATCATGAACTTAGTACCGATAGTATTTTGCTTGTCTATGTTTATTGTAGATAGATGGCTCGTGCTGTTGTTCCGTTGAATTTTAATGCGCTCCTTGAGAAAGCAAAGTTGAAAGATGATGGTAGCAATTACACGGATCGGGTCCGAACTCGAGGATTATCCTCATTGCTGCATGTAAGAGTTACGCCCGGATGCACCGCTAGGTGCCAGCTCTTCGCCGATGTAACCGACGACGTTAAGAACGTCTCGCGAGCAAAGCTGATGACTACTCTATAGTTCAAGGTGCCATGCTTTACGGCTTAGAACTGGTCTTCAACGACGTTTTGAACGTCATGGAGCATATGAGATGTTCCAGAGTTGAAATTGATATTTCAATAGAATGCCCGGATTGAGAGATATGAAGTCTCCAATAAGTTCTATAGCTGCAAGATGGAGGAGAATAGTTTCACAAGGAGCACATACTCAAAATGTCCGGGTATTACAATCACTTGAATCAAGCGGGAGTTAATCTTCCGGATGATTGTGTCATTGATGTAATTCTTCAATCACCGCCACCAAGCTACAAAGGCTTCGTGATGAACTATAATATGCAAGGGTTAGTAAAGACTATGCTCGAGCTCTTCGCAATGCTAAAAGCTGCGGAGGTAGAAATCAAGAAGGAGCATCAAGTGTTGATGGTCAATAAGACCACTAGTTTCAAGAAGAAAGGCAAAGGAAGAAGAAGGGAACTTCAAGAAGAACAACAAACAAGTTGCTGATCAGAGAAGAAACCCAAGTCTGGACCTAAACCTGAAATCGAGTGCTTCTATCGCAAGCAGATCGGTCATCGAAGCGGAACTGCCCCAAGTATTTGGCGGATAAGAAGGATGGCAAGGTGAACAAAGGTATATGTGATATACATGTTATTGATGTGTACCTTACTAGAGCTCGCAGTAGTACTGGTATTTGATACTGGTTCATTGCTAATATTTGCAACTCAAACAGGACTACGGATTGCTTAACACCGCAAAGGACGAGGTGACGATGCGCGTGGGAATGGTTCCAAAGTCGATGTGATCGCAATGCACGCTACCTCTACATCTACCTTCGGATTAGTTTTAGACCTGAATAATTGTTATTTGGTGCCGCCGCTGAGCATGAACATTATATCTGGATCTTGTTTGATGCGAGACGGTTATTCATTTAAATCAGAGAATAATGGTTGTTCTATTTATATGAATAATATCTTTTATGGTCATGCACCCTTGAAGAGTGGTCTATTTTAATGAATCTCGATAGTAGTGATACACATATTCATAATGTTGAAACCAAAAGATGCAGAGTTGATAATGATAGTGCAACTTATTTGTGGCACTCGCCGCTTAGGTCATATCGGTATAAAGCGCATGAAGAAACTCCATGTCGATGGACTTTTGGAGTCACTTGATTATGAATCACTTGGCACTTAAGTAACCGTGCCTCATGGGCAAGATGACTAAAACCCGCTTCTCCGGTACTATGGAGAGAGCAACAGATTTGTTGGAAATCATACATACAGATGTATGTGGTCCGATGAATGTTGAAGCTCGTGGCGGATATCGTTATTTTCTCACTTTCAAAGATGATTTAAGCAGATATGGGTATATCTACTTAATGAAACATAAGTCTGAAACATTTGAAAAGTTCAAAGAATTTCAGAGTGAAGTTGAAAATCATCGTAATAAGAAAATAAAGTTTCTACGATCTGATCGTGGAGGCGAATATTTGAGTTACGAGTTTGGTCTACATTTGAAACAATGCGAATAGTTTCGCAACTCACGCCACCCGGAACACCACAACAAGAATGGTGTTTCCGAACGTCGAATCGCACTTTACTAGATATGGTGCGATCTATGATGTCTCTTACAGATTTACCGCTATCATTTTGGGGATATGCTCTTGAGACGGCCGCATTCACGTTAAATAGGACACCATCAAAATCCGCTGAGACGACGCCTTATGAACTATGGTTTAGCAAGAAACCAAAGTTGTCGCTTTCGAAAGTTTGGGGTTGCGATGCTTATGTGAAGAAACTTCAACCCGATAAGCTTGAACCCAAATCGGAAAATGTGTCTTCATAGGATACCCAAAGGAGACAATTGGGTATACCTTCTATCACAGATCCAAGGCAAACACATTCGTTGTTAAAATGGATCCTTTCTAGAGAAGGAGTTTTCTCGAAAGAAGTGAGTGGGAGGAAAGTGGAACTTGATGAGGTAATAGTACCAGCTCCCTTATTGAAAGTAGTTCGTCACGTAAATCAGTTTCGTAACACCTACACCAGCTTAGTGAGGAAGATAATGATGAAGATCATGAAACTTCAGATCAAGTTGTCACTGAATCAGAGATCAACCAGAATAAAATCCGCACTGAGTGGTACGGTAATCCTATTCGAAGTCATGCTACTAGATCATGGTGAACCCACGAACTATGAAGAAGCGATGGTGAGCCCAGATTCCGCAAAATGGCTTGAAGCCATGAAATCTGAGATGGGATCCATGTATGAGAACAAAGTATGGACTTTGGTAGACTTGCCCGATGATCGGCAAGCTATTGAGAATAAATGGATCTTTAAGAAGAAGACTGACGCGATGGTAATGTAATCGTTTACAAAGCTCGACTTGTTGCAAAAGGTTTTCGACAAGTTCAAGGGGTTGACTACGATGAGACTTTCTCACCAGAAGCGATGCTTAAGTCCGTCCGAATCATGTTAGCAATTGCCGATTTTATGATTATGAAATTTGGCAAATGGATGTAAAACTGCATTCTTGAATGGATTTCTAGAAGAAGAGTTGTATATGATGCAACCAGAAGGTTTTGTTGATCCAAAGGGTGCTAACAAAGTGTGCAAGCTCCAACGATCAATTTATGGTCCAGTGCAAGCCTCTCGAGTTAGAATAAACGCTTTGATAGTGTGATCAAAGATATGGTTTTATATGACTTTTGGAGAAGCCTCAGATTTACAAGAAAGTGAGTGGGAGCTCAGAGCATTTTCGATATTATATGTGGACGATATATTGTTGATTGGAAATGATATAGAATTTCTGGATAGCATAAAAGGATACTTGAATAAAAGTTTTTCAATGAAAGACCTCGTGAAGCTGCTTATATATTGGGCATCAAGATCTATAGAGATAGATCAAGACGCTTAATAGGACTTTCACAAAGCACATACCTTGATAAAGTTTTGAAGAAGTTCAAAATGGATCAGAAAAGAAAGGTTTTTACCTGTAGTACAAGGTGTAAGATTGAGTCGACTCAATGCCCGACCACGCAGAAGATAGAGAGAAAATGAAAATGTTCCTATGCTTCAGCCATAGGCTCTATCATGTATGCAATGCTGTGTACCAGACTGACGATGCTTAGCTGTAAGCTTGGCAGAAGGTACCAAAGTAATCCAGAGTGGATCATCGACAGCGTCAAGAACATCCCTGAAATACCGAAAAGGACTAAGGATATGTTTCAGATATGGAGGTGACAAAGAGCTAGTCGAAATGGTTACGCCGATGCAAGTTTTGACACCGATCCGGACGATTCTAAATCGCAAACCGGATACGATTTTTATTAAACGGTGGAGCCGTCGGTTGGTGCAGTTCTAAACAAAGCGTCGTGGCGGGATCTACATGTGAAGCGGAGTACATAGCTGCTTCGAAGCAGCAAATGAAGGAGTCGGATGAAAGAGTTCATTTCGATCTAGGTGTCATACCTAGTGCATCGGGACCAATGAAGATCTTCGTGACAATATCGTGCAATTGCCTTGGCAAAGGAATCCAGATTTCACAAGAGGACCAAGCATATCAAAAGACGCTTCAATTCCATTCGGGACCAAGTCCAAGTGGGAGACATAGAGATTTGCAAAATACATACGGATCTGAATGTTGCAGACCCGCTGACTAAGCCTCTTCCACGAGCAAAACATGATCAGCACCAAGACTCCATGGGTGTTAGAATCATTATGTGTAATCTAGATTATTGACTCTAGTGCAAGTGGGAGATCAAGGAATATGCCCTAGAGGCAATAATAAAGTTATTATTTATTTCCTTATATCATGATAAATGTTTATTATTCATGCTAGAATTGTATTAACTGAAACATAATACATGTGTGAATACATAGACAAAACAGATAGTCACTAGTATGCCTCTACTAGACTAGCTCATTAATCAAGATGGTTATGTTTCCTAACCATAGACATGTGTTGTCATTTGATTAATGAGATCACATCATTAGGAGAATGATGTGATTGACATGACCCATTTCATTAGCTTAGCACTTGATCGCTTAGTATGTTGCTTATGCTATCTTCATGACTTATACAAAGTTCTGCAACTATGAGATTATGCAACTCCTGCTACTGTGAGGAACACTTTGTGTGCTACCAAACGTCACAACGAATCGGGTGATTATAAAGGTACTCTACAAGTGTCTCGAAAGTATATGTTGAGTTGGCATGAATCAAGATTAGGATTTGTCACTCCGATTGTCGGAGAGGTATCTCTAGGCCTTCTCGGTAATACACATCACATAAGCCTTGCAAGCATTGCAACTAATGAGTTAGTTGTGAGATGATGTATTACGGAACGAGTAAAGAGACTTTCCGTAACGAGATTAAACTAGGTATTGGATACCGACGATCGAATCTCGGGTAAGTAACATACCGATGACAAAGGGAACAACGATGTTGTTATGCGGTTTGACCGATAAAGATCTTCGAGAATATGTAGGAACCAATATGGGCATCCAGGTTCCGCTATTGGTTATTGACCGAGAATGGTTCTAGGTCATGTCTACATAGTTCTCGAACCGTAGGGTCCGCACGCTAAGGTTTCAATGACGGTTATATTATGAGTTTATGTATTTTGATGTACCAAGGAGTTCGAGTCCCGGATGTGATCACGGACATGACGAGGAGTCTCGAAATGGTCGAGACATAAAGATTGATATATTGGATGGTTATATTCGACACCGAAAGGTTAGGAAGTTTCGGAGAAAACCGGAGTGCCGAGGGGTTACTGAACCCCGGGAAGTTATGGGCCTTATTGGGCCAAGAGGGAGAGAGAGGGCTGCACCAGGAGGTGGCGCGCCTCCATGGGGAGTCCGACTGACTAGAGGGGGGGCAGCCCCTTCCCTCTCCCTCTCCCTCTTTCCTTCCCCTTCCCTCTTCCTAGTAGGACTAGGAAAGGGAGCCCTACTCCTACTAGGAGGAGGACTCCCTCCCTTGGTGCGCCCCAAGGGCTGGCCGGCCCTCCCCTTGCTCCTTTATATACGGGGCAAGGGGCACCCTAGGACACACAAGTTGATCTTCGTGATCGCTCCTTAGCTGTGTGCGGTGCCCCCTCCACCATATTCCACCTTGGTCATATTGTAGCAGTGCTTAGGCGAAGCCCCGCGACGGTAGAACATCAAGATCGCCACCACGCCGTTGCAGCCGACGGAACTCCTCCCGACGCTTTGCTGGATCGGAGCCCGGGATCGCCATCGAGCTGAACGTGCTAAGAACTCGGAGGTGCCGAGTAACGGTGCTTGGATCGGTCGGATCGTGAAGACGACGACTACATCAACCGCGCTGATATAACGCTTCTCTTCGGTTCACGAGGGTACGTGGACAGACACTCTCCCCTCTCGTTGCTATGCCATCACCATGGTCTTGCGTGATCGTAGGAAATTTTTTGAAATTACTACGTTACCCAACACAAGCCTCGTGAGGCGGACGACGCAAGACCTCCTCAGGAGTGGCCTAGCCAGGCAGGCTCGCGAGGAGCGGAGATATCAAGGCGGGGCAAACCTCGCGAGGCTCTCATGACGTGAGCCATGACGATCGGCACCAAAGGGGGCCTGTGGGCGCCAGCCCACAAGCGCCCTTGTTTCCTCTTTGGTGCTAAGGAGGCAAGCGCATGCGAGGAGTACCGAGGCATCAGTCAAAGGTTGCCATATCGGTGCAACAAGACCAAAACCAGAAGGACGGCAGGACGGAGGTCATCGTGGAGCCCAAGACGGTGTCACCACCAGAGCCTTTTGCAGGCGAAGATCACTTTTGTCAGGATAGCTTGTACTAGCTGTCCCCCTTCAAATTTGCCCGCCGTTGTTGGCTCCCTTCCCGCTCAGTATTTGGGGAGAGGACCAGGGCCTATATAAGTAGAACTAGCCACCACAGTAGGGGCAGCTCACCCTGATCTGATCTGATCGAGAGCCTACCCTAGCCACAAGAACACCTCAACCTCAGGAGGCTGTTCTTCCCCTTGTACTGTTCATCATCAACCCAAGAGGCAATCCACCACCACCACACTAGAGTAGGGTATTACACAACAACGGTGCCCCGAACCAGTATAAATCTCGTGTCTTTCTATGTTGCGAGTTCGTCGAGTTCGTCCGCGAGATCTTAGCGAGCTAGGGCGTTGATCGGTAGGAGGGAAAGACTTCGCGCGCACCCCAGAGTTCGAACCTTAAGGGTTTGCCGGAACCCCACATCCGACAGCTACTTTCCAAATTGAGAGAAGGTACAATTATCTCATCAAGTTCTACTTTCCTCCCACTCACTTCTTTCGAGAGAAACTCCTTCTCTAGAAATGTTCCATTCTTGGCAGCAAAGATCTTGCCTTCGGATCTGTGGTAGAAGGTGTACCCAATTGTTTCCTTAGGGTATCCTATGAAGACGCACTTCTCCAATTTGAGTTCGAGCTTATCAGGATGAAGCCTTTTTGACATAAGTGTTGCAACCCCAAATTTTAAGAAATGAGAGATTAGGTTTCTTGCCAAACCATAGTTCATACGATGTCATCTCAATGGACTTAGATGGTGCCCTATTTAACGTGAATGCGGCTCTAATGCTGTAACGCCCCGGATACAATTTTCCATATTCGTAACTCCAACTCTTGCCATTTCCGGCTATGTGATATGTTATTTTCCTTCGTTGTTGGGTTTTTGTCTTTTGTTTTGCATTTTGTTCATGGCGTGCATCTCATCTCATAGCATCATGCGCATTGCATCTGCATGTTTTCATAAAGCTTGCATCCGTTCGTAGTTGCCGCGTCCCCCCTTGCCTTCGTTGACCGTTTCGAGACCAACCTTGTTCTTCGTTTTCCCTCTCGCCTAAACTGAAGTCTCTCTGTTCAATGCTTAGAACCCTTGCGCGCGTTCGAAAGTTGTCCCGAACCTGACCCGAGCTGTCGTTATCGTTGGATCCGGATCATCCCCAATCATCCCCTAATTATCTTCGGTTTCTTTTTTTGGACTTCCTAACCCATATTTTCTCGATTGCCTGATTACGATCGGAGGGTCTAACCCCAACCCTATTTTCCTATTTATAGTCCACCCACTTACTAAATCATATCAAACCCTAGCCTAACCCTATTCCCCACTCGCGCCGCCACCTTCCAAATCCTCCTCGGGATCCCTCCCGATCCAAACCACCAGCCACAGCCGCCACCTTCTCCTCGATCCAAATCTCAGCCCGACCACCTTCCTTGTTTTCCGCCGCCGCCCAACCACAGCAAGCCACAACTCCCCGTTGTTGATCCACTACTCCACCGCAGCGCGTTCCACCGACGACCGAACCAGCAGGCCCGGTGCCCCCTCTGTGCTCGTGCAGGCGCTCCTCGAGCCGAAGCTCGTCCGCAAGCAGAACTGCCGCCACCGTCCGGTGCATCCCAGCGACGCCAGGACCCCGACCAACCCAGGCAACACCTGTTGTGCGCCTCTTCTTCTCGCCTTGCTTCCTCCCCTGGGACTCATCTCTCTACGCTCTCTTTGCTTGGCAGGAACCCATCCCTGGTCGCGTCCTCGACGTGCGCGCCGTCACCCGTTCCTGGTCGGATATCGCCGTCCCAGACCTCCCCTGCTTTGCTTTGGTACGCCATGGCTCCGCCGTCCCGCCAAGTCCATGGAGCCACCTCCCCGTCGCACGTCCGGTGAGGTCACCGGAGAGTGCAGTGCCTCTACTGCCTCCCTACCCCGCCGTCGCTCCTAGCTTTCCTTTCCTATTCCCTCTCTGAATTCCCTCCCCGACATTCTTTTCTTCAGGCTTCAATAGCAGCCATGGAGCCGCCTCCGCTTCCTCCGGCAGCCTCCACCGCCCAGGGCCCCAGCGACCTCACCGTCCGGGCCTCCTCCGTCGCGCGCCGACCTGCAAGTTCTCGCCGCTGCTCGCTTCCCGACGGGCCGAGGATCGCGCCTGCTGACTCCGCCCAAGCCATCGCTGCGTTTGACCCCACTGGCCACTCTTTGCGCCAAGGCCCAGCAAGGTTTACATCTCTCGACCGGCCTGTTGGTCTGACAGAGAAGCCCCATCCAGCCCCTCCTCTCTGCTTAGCCCAAAGATGCACCAGTTTCAGCCCGTGGATGTTTTTTCCTGGACGAATTTGCTAAATATCCTGTGCATGCATAATTACAGTAAATGCCATCATATTAAAGTGTTAATAAGTAATTATCCATGCATCCAAATTAAACATGTCATATATGTAAAATGATTAGAATTGCATCTAGTTTCACAATATGCTGCTTCCATCCATGTTTAAAATGTTAAAAATGTTGTTTGTTTAAATTTGCTCAAATGCCATGTTAAAATGATTTATTTCATAATTAAATAACCGTAGCTCGGTTTCAAATAAACTTTATAGGTAAATGGGGTGAAAAAATGCCTAGTTTAACATGGTGGACTTTATTTTCCTATTTAACAACAATAAAATATGTTTTAGGGCAGAACAGTACCAATTTTGAAATATGCATGTGGGGATTTTCCGGAATTGTTGTTTGTTGTTCCGGCCTCATTTAAACTTGCCTAGATAGGTATTTTAATTATGATTCACCTCTTGCCATGTTTAGTAACATTGTATATTGTTGGGTACATAAATGAGAGAGAACTAAATAACTGAATGTGGTGTTCCGTCAATATGCAACTCGTTGCATATTGAGCTCCACTTAACTTGTAGTGTTGTTTGTTGCACTTTGCCATGCCATGCCTCATTAAACCGGACATACGTCATACTTGATTGTGCATCATGCCATGTTTATGCTTGTGCATTTACCATGTTGTTTGTTTCTTTCCGTGTTGCTTCTTAGTTCCGTAATGTTGCGATTATGAGGATTCGCTCGACTACTCCCGCTCGCCTTCTTCATGGACTCGTTCTTCTTCCTTGCGTAGATCTCGTGCAAGATGACCGCCACCTTGATCTCACTACTATCATTGCTATGCTAGTTGCTTCGTTCTATCGCTATGCTGCGTTACCTACCACTTGCTTATCAAGCCTCCCAAATTGCCATGAACCTCTAACCTTTGTCACCCCTCCTAGCAAACCGTTGTTTGGCTATGTTACCGCTTTTGCTCAGCCCTCTTATAGCGCTGTTAGTTGCGGTGAAGATGAAGATTGCTCCATGTTGGATTATGTTTATGTTGGGATATCACAATATCTCTTATATTATTAATGCATCTATATACTTGGTAAAGGGTGGAAGGCTCGGCCTTATGCCTGGTGTTTTGTTCCGCTCTTGCTGCCCTAGTTTCCGTCATATCGGTATTATGTTCCCGGATTTTGCGTCCCTAACGCGGTTGGGTGATTTATGGGACCCCCTTGACAGTTCGCTTTGAATAAAACTCTTCGAGTAAGGCCCAACATTGGTTTTACCATTTGCCTCACCTATGCCCTTCTTTTCCCTTGGGTTTCCAGAGCCCAAGGGTCATCTTTATTTTAGCCCCCCCGGGCCAGTGCTCCTTCGAGTGTTGGTCCGAATTAGAGTCCTTTGCAGCGCCACCTTGGGGAAACTTGAGGCTTGGTTTTAGTTGTACGGAGTGCTCATCCGGTGTGCCCTGAGAATGAGATATGTGCAGCTCTTATCGGGATTTGTCGGCACATCCGGGTGGTCTTGCTGGTTTTGTTTTACCATTGTCGAAATGTCTTGTAAACCGGGATTCCGAGACTGATCGGGTCTTCCCGGGAGAAGGAATATCCTTCGTTGATCGCGAGAGCTTATCATGGGCTAAGTTGGGAGACCCCGCAGGTATAAACTTTCGAGAGCCATGCCCGCGTTATGTGGCGATGGGAATTTGTTAATATCCGTTGTAGTAAACTTGAAGTAAACTCTTCTAAAATACACCAACCGTAAAGTGAATCGTGATGGTCTCTTTTCGGGTTGTTCGAGAGGAGAACACAGTTTTTGAGTTTTGTTTGACGTAAGTAGGAGTTCAGGATCACTTCTTGATCATTACTAGTTGGCGTCCGTTCCGTTGCTTCTCTTCTCGCTCTTATTTGCGTAAGTTAGCCACCATACTTGCTTAGTCGCTGCTGCAACCTCACCACTTTACCCCTTCCTTACCCATGAAGCTTTGCTAGTCTTGATACCCATGGTAATGGGATTGCTGAGTCCTCGTGGCTCACAGTTTACTACACCAACAGTTGCAGGTACAGGTTATGCGATGATCATGACGCGAGAGCGATGTTTACTTGTTTTGGAGTTCTTCTTCTGCTTCTTCATTCTGGGGATAGGTTCCAGGTTGGCAGCCTGGGATAGCAGGGTGTATATTGTTTGAGTTTCTGTTTACGTTTCATCCGTAGTCGGATGTTGTTCTCATGTATGATGTTGATGTATTCTTGTGGCATTTGTGCCTTTTGTATGTATCTCCATCTATTATATAATGTTGATGTAATGATATCCACCTTGTAAAAGCGTATCAATATGCGGTTCTATCCTTGGTGGGACCTTCGAGTCTCTTTAGGATAGTATCGCATATTGGGCGTGACAAGTTGGTATCAGAGCCTCGACCGACCATAGGAGCCCCCTTGTTTGTTGGCCGTTGTTGAGTCTAGAAGAAAACTATTTTGAGTCTTAGGATTATATATATCGAGAGTAGGATTCTTTTTACTCCTCGGTCCCTCGTCAGCCTGGTGAGGCCTCCCGACGAGATGTTTTGTCTTTCCTCTCCTCAAATTTCACGAAATTTTTTAGGATCACGCTGGTATCTTGGGATCGTTCCGATAGTCTTGTGACGAGAACATTGTTCTTGGTGCCTCCCGACATTTAGGGCTTGTGGCGTGTCCCGGGAGTTGAGCTCCGAGGTGTTGTCGCCACAATTTTATCATTGCAGCTCGAATACCCGAGTTTTGCTGACATTGAAAATCTCTTTTATGCAGTTGTTGGTGAGATAACCTCGACGCCACCCAATACTGGGGAGTTCGGGAGTATTGCCATAGCTTGTATAACGGATGCTTTTCGAAGGTTGAGGTACACGATTTCCGGAGTTTTCTTGGTTATGTGTTGAAGGATGGATACAGCTGGATCTAGGTATTGTTAGTTTGGGTGATATATTTTATGTCCCCTGTATCCCCAACACCAGATTGCATAACCAGAAAGTTTCGGGAGTTTATAGGTGGGAATTCAAGTAGCTCCTAGAATATCTTTCCGGCAGATGCCTGATATGGGATTGGGTAAATCTCTATCATATGTATTTGTTCCGGCTTATTTCTGCAAGCCAATCCTTTGTTTTGTTTTGAGTTGTGGTATTCGAGTTGCTTCAATGTCAAGTGTTGATTCCATACCTTTCAAGCGGTGTTCTCATATTTCTATGAGAGTGCTAATCCTTCTTGTTTATCGAGATTGTCATGTCAATTCTTTTCCAAACCGGCGTGCTTCTCTTCAAGTGGATCCGATCATTTTCAACATCCGCAAGATCAACTCTAAGTTTTCTCACCGGTGTTTGTTTCATACATCCCAAGTTGTCCTTGTTTTCCCGCCCTCCCACCCCTTTTTCTTCAAGGACTCAGATTTCTTAATCATGTATCCTTTTTATTTGAGAGAAGTCTCTTCATTCTTTTCTTTCGATGTTCTTACCCAGTGATTTCCCATGAAGATGCTCAATAGTTTCAAGTCCATCATCCTTCGTTGTTGTTTCTTCTCCGGCGGATCCAATTTCAAGCTTTCGGTGTTGATCATATTCCTTTCCTCGTTTCAAATGTTTTTGCATGCCGTGTACCTCTTAGTTGTTCACCTCTTTATTCTTATCCGAGTGTTGAAGATATCTTGGAAGATTCGTGTTTCCATTCTCAATTCGTTCAAGTTATTTTGAGGTTGTTATCTACTTCAAGCCATTTAACCCAACCGGTGCAATCCCCTTTCAATCAATCGTTCAATGGTGTTTCCTTTTGAGTGGGCCCTAACCCACAGGTCTTTTCCCAGGATCTTACCTGACTCTTCTAATTTATCCGGAGCCATTTCCCAAATTCTTTTCGAAGCTTGACGAAGAATGAATTTTCATCACCATATGTCTTTCTCCAAAATCTTTCAAATTCTTTTCATCGTTGGTTCAACCTTTCCAATTTTCATCCCGGAGTATCTCAACAATTCATGGTGGTTTCTCATCTTCATTCTCAACATTTGAAGACCGAAGAAGAGTTTCTCTTAAATCTTGCTCCATTCACTTCAAGATTCATGGTTCTAGCTTGATGCCATCCTATCATAATTGTTTTCGATTGTGAGAATTCTTTTTACCCATCCGGAGCATTTCATGAGTTGTTCCCATTTCTTTCCTCCGTAGGCCATCATGTCATAATTTCTCATTCTCAGCTTTCAGCTCTCGTTCTCCAAATCTTACCGGTGCATCATTCAAGTATTCTCTAATCAGCTCGTGATCTATTCGTTCATTTGTATCTAAATTCCCTCAAGTATCAACATCGTTTTCTAATTCCTCCCGGTGATTCGTTCTCTTTTCTTCATTCATTTTCAATTCTTACGATGGTTCGTTCAAGAGTTCTCTTCCTTCGTTATCATATAGATCCATTTGTTCTTTCCAATCCTACCGGTGGTTCGTTGAAGACCTTCCCAAGTTTGCGCCATATCTATCCTAATCCTTTCTACAGGAATAAGTGGCATGCCAAATCCATTGTGGGTCATCAATTTAATTGATGAGGGATAAGCATAATGTAATTCTTATTCTTGCTTCATCGAGTAAATTCTATTCCTTATTCCGGAGGTTCATCAAATAAAATTCTTGGTTTCAATTGCTCATCTTTCTTTTTCGGAGTTCCAAGTTCTCTCGGTTATATAATCGCGAAGCTCCATCTAAATCATTGCAAGGCTTCACCTTGTGTTTTCAACTTCTCTTTCTTTTCATCATCCTTCTATTACCGGAGTCCTTCATGGAGGCTCTACATGATGGTTCGTCAAGGATTCTTTTCATTCTTCAATTGTTCTTCAAGATTTCTCTCGAAGTTATGATCCGTCAAGCCATACTTCAAAATAAACATGGTGCTCAACACATGTTTTGTTTTGAGGAGTTCAAGCATTCTTCATCTTGCATTCCGAAGTGCAATTCTTTCTACCTTATCTTTTGAGATGGTGTTATGTCATCCTTGGCAATTTCTCCTCATGCTTGATGATTCACATGTTGTCAAGAATGAGGTATTTAAATCCATCAATCTCTTCTTTGGAGTTATCTTGGTATAGATTTCACCTAAAGCCTTCCCTAAGGAATGTTTCTATTTGTGGTGCTTATCAATGATCCGAGTTCTTGTCCTATCCTATGGGCGAAAGAAGTTTTCATCTCTTCTTTGACCTCAGACAAGCAATTTTTTTTATTAGTGGCAAAATTTCACCTCAAGTGTTGAGATGTTTCGATAAGACCACTACAAGCTTATTCTTTTCGTTGTTGGTTTTCCAACAACTCCTTTATAACCTTCTTGGAAGGGTACTTTCCAAGCTCATTTATGGCAGAAGTTGGCATTTTCTTCTCCATTCTGTTATTCCAATGATCTATCTTCTATTCTTTCTTCCGGAGGCATTGTGTTGTTGCTCTCTTCACTCATCATCTCGAATTGTGAGGATCATGTTCTTTTCATGCTTATCCATTTAATCGGAGTGTGGTGTCATCTCTTCAAGTTCTTTTCATCTTATCAAGTCTTGCATCTCTTTTCAACCGGAGTGTTGTCCGAATTTGATTTTGCCTTGTTCCTTGTTTATCTGGTTTCAACCAGAGTGGTTCCAATTCCTTCTTGTCCATTGTACTCGTCATTCATAGCTTTGCAACCTCCAAGGTTCACATGGTGTTCCTTGTTTCTATTTTCTACCGCAGTGCTCTCAATTGTGTTCTATTCTGATACGTTCTTTCTTTCAACTTTTCAACCTCTCAATGTTCTTTGGTTTCACTCATTGGTTGAAGAAGCAACTTAGTTTTACCTCCTCTCTTCCTCTTTCGTTTTCTCTCCGGCGCCTTCCTAGATCTCGGGACGAGATCCTCTCGTAGTGCTGGAGTGTTGTAACGCCCCGGATACAATTTTCCATATTCGTAACTCCAACTCTTGCCATTTCCGGCTATGTGTTATGTTATTTTCCTTCATGGTTGGGTTTTTGTCTTTTGTTTTGCATTTTGTTCATGGCGTGCATCTCATCTCATAGCATCATGCGCATTGCGTCTGCATGTTTTCATAAAGCTTGCATCCGTTCGTAGTTGCCGCGTCCCCCCTTGCCTTCGTTGACCATTCCGAGACCAACCTTGTTCTTTGTTTTCCCTCTCGCCTAAACCGAAGTCTCTCTGTTCAATGCTTAGAACCCTTGCGCGCGTTCGAAAGTTGTCCCGAACCTGACCCGAGCTGTCGTTATCGTTGGATCCGGATCATCCCCAATCATCCCCTAATTATCTTCGGTTTCTTTTTTTGGACTTCCTAACCCATATTTTCTCGACTGCCCGATTACGATCGGAGGGTCTAACCCCAACCCTATTTTCCTATTTATAGTCCACCCACTTACTAAATCATATCAAACCCTAGCCTAACCCTATTCCCCCTCGCGCCACCACCTTCCAAATCCTCCTCGGGATCCCTCCCGATCCAAACCACCAGCCACAACCGCCACCTTCTCCTCGATCCAAATCTCGGCCCGACCACCTTCCTTGTTTTCCGCCGCCGCCCAACCACAGCAAGCCACAACTCCTCCTTGTTGATCCACTACTCCACCGCAGCGCGTTCCACCGACGACCGAACCAGCAGGCCCCATGCCCCCTCCGCTCGTCAGCAGCGCCTCGAGCGGAGCTCGTCTGCAGCAGAATCGCCGCCACCGTCCGGTGCATCCCAATGACGCCAGACTTCGACCAACCCAGCAGCACTGCTGCGCGCTTCTTCTTCTCGCTTTGCTTCCTCCCTCGACTCATCTCTGCGCTCTTTGCTTGGCAGGAACCCATCCCTGGTCGCGACCTCGACGTGCGCGCCGTCACCCGTTCCTGGCCGGATATCGCCGTCCCAGACCTCCCCTGCTTCGCTTTGGTACGCCATGGCTCCGCCGTCCCGCCAAGTCCATGGAGCCGCCTCCCCGTCGCACGTCCGGTGAGGTCACCGAAGACCGCAGTGCCTCTGCTGCCTCCCTGTCCCGCCGTCGCTCCTAGCTTTCCTTCCCTATTCCCTCTTTGAATTCCCTCCCTGACCTTGTTTTCTTCAGGCTTCAATAGCAGCCATGGAGCCGCCTCCGCTTTGATTCGGCAGGGAACGGGACCCCGACGACCTCCACCGCCCGGATCCGCTTCCTCCGCCGCCTCCACCGCCAGGCCCCGGCGACTCACCGTCGGGCCTCCTCGTCAGCGCCGACCTGCAAGTTCTCGCTGCTGCTTCGCTTCGACGGGCAGAGGATCGCGCCCGCTGACTCCGCCCAAGCCATCGCCTCGCTTGACCACGCTGGGCCACTCTTTGCGCCAAGGCTCAAAGACGTCTACATCTCTGACCGCCTGTTGGTCCCGATGAGCAGCCCCATCCAGCCCTCCTCTCTGTTCAGCCCAAAGATGCACCAGTTTCAGCCCGTGGATGTTTTTTCCCTGGACGAATTTGCTAAATATCCTATGCATGCATAATTACAGTAAACGCCATCGTATTAAAGTGTTAATAAGTAATTATCCATGCATCCAAATTAAACATGTCATATATGTAAAATGATTAGAATTGCATCTAGTTTCACAATATGCTGCTTCCATCCATGTTTAAAATGTTAAAAATGTTGTTTGTTTAAATTTGCTCAAATGCCATGTTAAAATGATTTATTTCATAACTAAATAACCGTAGCTCGGTTTTAAATAAACTTTATAGGTAAATGGGGTGGAAAAATGCCTAGTTTAACATGGTGGACTTTATTTTCCACTTTAACAACAATAAAATATGTTTTAGGGCAGAACAGTACCAATTTTGAAATATGCATGTGGGGATTTTCCGGAATTGTTGTTTGTTGTTCCGGCCTCATTTAAACTTGCCTAGATAGGTAGTTTAATTATGATTCACCTCTTTCCATGTTTAATAACATTGAATATTGTTGGGTACATAAACGAGAGAGAACTAAATAATTGAATGTGGTGTTCCGTCAATATGCAACTCGTTGCATATTGAGCTCCACTTAACTTGTAGTATTGTTTGTTGCACTTTGCCATGCCATGCCTCATTAAACCGGACATACGTCATACTTGATTGTGCATCATGCCATGTTTATGCTTGTGCATTTACCATGTTGTTTGTTTCTTTCCGTGTTGCTTCTTAGTTCCGTAATGTTGCGATTGTGAGGATTCGCTCGACTACTCCCGTTCGTCTTCTTCATGGACTCGTTCTTCTTCCTTGCGAGATCTCAGGCAAGATGACCGTCACCTTGGATCTCATTACTATCATTGCTATGCTAGTTGCTTCATTCTATCGCTATGTTGCGTTACCTACCACTTGCTTATCAAGCCTCCCAAATTGCCATGAATCTCTAATCTTTGTCACCCCTCCTAGCAAACTGTTGTTTGGCTATGTTACCGCTTTTGCTCAGCCCCTCTTATAGCGTTGCTAGTTGCAGGTGAAGATGAAGATTGCTCCATGTTGGATTATGTTTATGATGGGATATCACAATATCTCTTATATTATTAATGCATCTATATACTTGGTAAAGGGTGGAAGGCTCGGCCTTATGCCTGGTGTTTTGTTCCGCTCTTGCCGCCCTAGTTTCCGTCATATCGGTATTATGTTCCCGGATGTTGCGTCCCTAACGCGGTTGGGTGATTTATGGGACCCCCTTGATAGTTCGCTTTGAATAAAACTCTTCCAGCAAGGCCAACATTGGTTTTACCATTTGCCTCACCTATGCCCTTCTTTTCCCTTGGGTTTCCGGAGCCCAAGGGTCATCTTTATTTTAGCCCCCCCGGGCCAGTGCTCCTTCGAGTGTTGGTCCGAACTAGAGTCCTTTGCAGCGCCACCTTGGGGAAACTTGAGGCCTAGTTTTAGTTGTACGGAGTGCTCATCCGGTGTGCCCTGAGAACGAGATATGTGCAGCTCCTATCGGGATTTGTCGGCACATCCGGGTGGTCTTGCTGGTTTTGTTTTACCATTGTCGAAATGTCTTGTAAACCGGGATTCCGAGACTGATCGGGTCTTCCCGGGAGAAGGAATATCCTTTGTTGATCGCGAGAGCTTATCATGGGCTAAGTTGGGACACCCGCAGGTATAAACTTTCGAGAGCCGTGCCCGTGGTTATGTGGCAGATGGGAATTTGTTAATATCCGGTTGTAGTAAACTTGAAGTAAACTCTTCTAAAATACACCAACCGTGTGCGTAACCGTGATGGTCTCTTTTCAGGGTTTTTCGAGAGGAGAACACGGTTTTTGAGTTTTGTTTGACGTAAGTAGGAGTTCATGATCACTTCTTGATCATTACTAGTTGGCGTCCGTTCCGTTGCTTCTCTTCTCGCTCTTATTTGCATAAGTTAGCCACCATACTTGCTTAGTCGCTGCTGCAACCTCACCACTTTACCCCTTCCTTACCCATGAAGCTTTGCTAGTCTTGATACCCATGGTAATGGGATTGCTGAGTCCTCGTGGCTCACAGCTTACTACACCAACAGTTGCAGGTACAGGTTATGCGATGATCATGATGCGAGAGCGATGTTTACTTGTTTTGGAGTTCTTCTTCTGCTTCTTCGTTCAGGGGATAGGTTCCAGGTCGGCAGCCTGGGATAGCAGGGTGGATATTGTTTGAGTTTCTGTTTACGTTTCATCCGTAGTCGGATGTTGTTCTCATGTATGATGTTGATGTATTCTTGTGGCATTTGTGCCTTTTGTATGTATCTCCATCTATTATATAATGTTGATGTAATGATATCCACCTTGCAAAAGCGTATCAATATGCGGTTCTATGCTTGGTGGGACCTTCAAGTCTCTTTAGGATAGTATCACATATTGGCGTGACAAATGCATAACCCCAAAATGATAGTGGTAAATCGGTAAGAGACATCATAGATCGCAGCATATCTAATAAAGTGCAGCTACAACATTCGGACACACCATTACGCCGTGGTGTTCCAGGTGGCGTGAGTTGTGAAACAACTCCACATTGTTTTAAATGAAGGCCAAACTCGTAACTCAAATATTCGCCTCCGTGATAAGATCTTAGAAACTTTATTTTCTTGTTACGATGATTCTCCACTTCACTCTGAAATTCTTTGAACTTTTCAAATGTTTCAGATTTGTGTTTCATCAAGTAGATATATCCATACCTACTCAAATCATCTGTGAAGGTCAAAAAATAATTATACCCGCCGCGTGCTTCAACACTCACCGGACCGCATACATTGGTTTGTATTATTTTCAATAAGTCATTAGCTCGCTCCATTGTTCCGGAGAACTAAGGCTTAGTCATCTTTCCCATGAGGCATGGTTCGCAAGTATCAAATGATTCATAATCAAGTGATTGCAAAAGTCCATCTGCATGGAGTTTCTTCATGCACTTTACATCAATATGACCTAAACGGCAGTGCCACAAATATGTTGCACTACCATTATCAACTTCACATCTTTTGGCATCAATATTATGAATATGTGTATCACTACGATCAAGATTCAATAAACCATTCACATTGGGTGTATGACCATAGAAGGTTTTATTCATGTAAACAGAACAACATTTATTCTCTGACTTAAATGAATAAACATATTGTAATAAACATGATCTAATCATATTAATGCACAACGCAAACACCGAATAACATTTATTTAGGTTCAACACTAATCCCGAAGGTAGAGGGAGTGTGCGATGGTGATCATATCAACCTTGGAATCATTTCCAACACACAACATCACCTCGCTTTTAACTAGTCTCTGCAACTCCTATTTCGAGTTACTAATCTTAGCTACTGAACAGGTATAAAATACCCAGGGGTTACTTTGAACACTAGTAAAATACACATCAATAACATGTATATCAAATATACCTTTGTTCACTTTGCCATCCTTCTTATCCGCCAAGTATTTGGGGCACTTCCACTTCCAGTGACCATTTCCTTTTGCAGTAGAAGCACTCAGTTTCAGGCTTGCGTCCAGTTTTGGGCTTCTTCACGGGAGTAGCAACTTGCTTGCCATTCTTCTTGAAGTTTCCTTTATTTCCCTTTCCCTTTTTCTTGAAACTAGAGGTCTTGTTAACCATCAACACTTGATGCTCTTTCTTGATTTCCACCTTCGCCGATTTCAGCATCGCGAAGAGTTTGGGAATCATTTTCGTCATCCCTTGCATATTATCGTTCATCATGAGGTTCTAGTAGCTTGGTGATAGTGACTAGAGATCTCTGTCAATCACTATCTTATATGGAAGATTAACTCCCACTTGATTCAAGCGATTGTAGTACCCAGATATTCTGAGTACATGCTCACTGGCTGAGCTATTCTCCTCCATCTTGTAGGCAAAGTACTTGTCAGAGGTCTCATACCTCTTGACACGGGCATGAATCTGAAATACCAATTTTCAGCTCTTGGAACATCTCATATGCTCCGAGGCATTCAAAACGTTTTTGAAGTCCCCGTTCTAAGCCGTAAAGCATGGCACACTGAACTATCAAGTAGTCATCATATCAAGCTTGCAAAACGTTCATAACGCCCCAGATCCGCCTCGCAACAGTTTGTCACCTAGCGGTGCATCAAGGACATAATTCTTCTGTGCAGCAATGAGGATAATCCTCAGATCACGGACCCAGTCCGCATCATTGCTACTATCATCTTTCAACTTAGTTTTCTCTAGGAACATATCAAAAATATATAGGATCTATATCACGAGCTATTGATCTACAACATAGATATCCAAAACTATCAAGACTAAGTTCATGGTAAATTAAGTTCAACGAATCAAATTACTAAAGAACTCCCACTTAAATAGACATCCCTCAAGTCATCTAAGTGATACATGATCCAAATCAACTAACCCATGTCCGATCATCACGTGAGATGGGGTAGTCATTAATGGTGAACATCTCTATGTTGATCATATCTACTATATGACTCACGTTCGACCTTTCGGTATCTAGTGTTCCGAGTCCATGTCTGTACATGCTAGGCTCATCAAGTTTAACCCAAGTATTCTACATGTGTAAATCTGTCTTACACCCGTTGTATGTGAACGTAGAGTCTATCACACCTTATCATCATGTGGTATCTCGAAACGACGAACTGTAGCAATGGTGCATACTCAGGGAGAACACTTTTACCTTGAAATTTAGTGAAGGGATTATCTTATAATGCTACCGCCAATCTAAGCAAAATAAGATGCATAAAAGATAAACATCTAATGCAATCAAAATATGTGACATGATATGCCCATCATCTTGTGCTTTTGGTCTCCATGTCCAAAGCATTGTCATGTTCTCCATCGGCACCGGCTTGACACCTTGATCTCCATCATAGCATCGTGGTCGTATCACCAACTATTTCTTCAACAACTATTGCTAACGCATAGCGATAAAGTAAAGCAATTACATGGCATTTGCATTTCATACAATAAAGAAACAACCCTAAGGCTCCTGCTGGTTGTCGATATTACAAAACATGATCATCTCATACATCAACATATATCACATCATATCTTGACCATATCACATCGCAACGTGCCCTGCAAAAACAAGTTAGACTTCCTCTACTTTGTTGTTGCAAGTTTTACGTGGCTGCTACGGGCTTCTAGCAAGAACCGGTCTTACCTATGCATAAAACCGAAAAACGGTGATTCATCAAGTTTGCTGTTTTAACCTTCTACAAGGATCAGCCATAGTCAAATTCGATTCAACTAAAGTAGGAGAAACAGACACTTGCCAACCACCTTTGTGCAAAACTAGTTGCATGTCAGTCGGTGGAACTGGTCTCATGTGCGTGGACATGTAAGGTTGGTCCAGGCCGCTTCATCCCACAATACCACCAAATCAAAATAAGACGTTGGTGGTAAGCAGTATGACTATCACCACCCACAACTCTTTGTGTTCTACTCGTGCATATCATCTACGCATAGACCAGGCTCGAATGCCACTGTTGGGAATCGTTGCATGAAAAAACAAAAAAAAATCTATGCACACGCAATGATCTATCCATGGAGATGCATAGCAACAAGAAGGAGAGTGTTTCTACGTACCCTCGTAGACCGTAAGCAGAAGCGTTTAACAACGAGGTTGATGTAGTTGAACTCTTTGCGCTCCAACCGATCAAGTACCGAACGTACGTCACCTCCGTGTTCTTCACACGTTCAACTCGGACATCCTCTGACTTCTTGTTCCAGCAAGCCAGCAAGGTAGTAGATGAGTTCCGGCAGCATGACGGCATGGTGACGGTGATGGTGAAGTGATATCCGCAGGGCTTTGCCTAAGCACTACGAAAATATGACCGGGGGTGCAAACGGTGGAGGGGGGCGTGATACGTCTCCGTCGTATCTATAATTTTTGATTTGTTCCATGCCAATATTATACAACTTTTATATACTTTTGGCAACTTTTTATATTATTTTTGAGACTAACATATTGATCCAGTGCCCAGTGACAGTTCCTGTTTGTCGCATGTTTTATGTTTCGCAGAAAACCCATATCAAACGGAGTCCAAACGGGATAAAAACAGACGGAGAATATTTTTGGAATATTTGTGATTTATGGGAAGAATAATCAACATGAGACAGTGCCCGAGGGGGCCACGAGGCAGGGGGCGCCCCCTGACCCTCGTGCCCCCCCGTAAGGCAGTTGCTGCTCTTCTTTGGCCGCAAGAAAGCTAATTTTCGGTGAAAAATCTGGGCAAAGATTTCAATCCAATCGGAATTACGGATCTCCGGATATATAAGAAACGATGAAAGGGTAGAATACCAGAGCGCAGAAACAGAGAGAGACAGAGAGACAGATCCAATCTTGGAGGGGCTCTCGCCCCTCCCACACCATGGAGACCATGGACCAGAGGGGAAACCCTTCTCCCATCTAGGGAGAAGGTCAAGGAAGAAGAAGAAGAAGGGGGGGGGGGGCCCTCTCCCCCTCTCTTCCGGTGGCGCCGGAACGCCGCCGGGGCCATCATCATCACCGCAATCTTCACCAACAACTTCACCGCCGTCATCACCAACTCTTCCCCCTCTATGCAGCGGTGTAACCCCTATTTTCCCACTGTAATCTCTACTTAAACATGGTGCTCAACGCTATATATTATTTCCCAATGATGTATGGCTATCCTATGATGTTTGAGTAGATCCGTTTTGTCCTATGGGTTAATTGATGATCGTGATTGGTTGAGTTGCATGTTTTATTATTGGTGTTGTCCTATGGTGCTCTCCGTGTCGTGCAAGCGTGAGGGATCCCCGCTGTAGGGTTTGCAATATGTTCATGATTTGCTTATGGTGGGTGGCGTGAGTGACAGAAGCATATACCCGAGTAAGTAGGTTGTTTGCGTATGGGAGTAAAGAGGACTTGATACTTCAATGCTATGGTTGGGTTTTACCTTAATGAGCTTTAGTAGTTGCAGATGCTTGATAGAGTTCCAATCATAAGTGCATATGATCCAAGAAGAGAAAGTATGTTAGCTTATGCCTCTCCCTCATATAAAATTGCAATAGTGATTACCGGTCTAGTTATCGATTGCCTAAGGACAAATAACTTTTGTAGCGACCCGACCTCAAACGGTCAAGTCTCTGTGCTTAAGTGTCATCCCTAGATCGGTATGCTGACACACACAATACTCGAGGATTTATATCAGAGGTAAATTACATGTATAAAGTAATGTAAATACCAATTACCTCAATCCAAAATAGCGGAAGTAACAAGGTTGTGGATTCCCATCAACACCAACGGCAAAGTTGAGTGTAGAAATTGTAACCCTAACATATCACTTACTCGTCGTAAGATCCTGCAACATGAGACGTTGCAGCCACAAAGGGTCAGTACATTGAATGTACTGGCAAATTCACACCATAGAGCAGTGATGAATAAAGGCTATCACTACATGCATATTTGGCTGGTGGAAAATCTCTATGGTTATAATGTTTTTGCAAAAAGCCAATTTTCCCTACTGCAAAGGAATAACTTTTATTTAACTATCATGGTGGTTGTTAAACATTGAGAATGGTTGACAGCATTCTCAATCCCAATTAAGTAACATCATTAAAACCCAACAATATTCATTAAAGTAACATGATGAGATTCACATGATAATCCAAGTACTAGATACTCAAATTGTCTATAACCGGGGACATGGCTAATCATGATTAGTTTGTACACTCTGCAGAGGTTTGCGCACTTTTCCCCACAAGACTCGATCTCCTCCGTTGGATTTCTCATACTACATGGTGTTTGAGAAACGGATGACCGAGACACGCTCTTCGTAAACATTAACTCTCTACTCCGGGTAGACCATACCAAACCTACAAAACCCACTACCTGCTGATCTACCTCTTCAAGAGCTTCACGTAACTTACTCAACTATGCTAGAGCCCATAATAGCTTGTGGATGCACACGGAAGTTTCTAGCATGAATCATCTCATGAACCCTTTGAGCCTGGGTGGCGGACCATAGGAGGATCACACGGTATAACCCCGGGATCTCGTAGGACAACACTGGTATAACCCCAGGTGTCCGAGCAAGTCCACTGGTATATCCCCAGGGCGCCCCTAGCAATCCACCCAGATGTGTATTAGAGTAGCCACCTTAAGTTAAACCTTAGTTAACAATAACTCTCACATCTTTCATGAATTCTCTCAAAACCAAACCACGTCTACGAGCATAGCATAGCAGTAAGCATAACGTAGTAGTACCCAGGGTTTGAAAGCAGGGCAATAGGTTCCTACCTCATCAAATACTTCCCAATACCCATATGTAATCAATCCTACTCATGCAATGCTTGAGGGGGTGAAACTAATGCATAAAAACTGGGTAATAAAGGGGATATGATCAAAGTGTGAACTTGCCTGTACTGTTGATGAAGATGATTCACACTCAACTCCTGATAGTTCTACTCGTCACACTCCATTCAATCTATCGTAGGCAAGCAATAGTAACCACACATAAGCAATCACTCAAAAGATCGGGAAGAACGAAGAAACAATTTGGAAAACATCAAAACCAAACAAATAACTCTTGCAACATAAAACAATTTCTAATAGTACCAAAATTATGTGAATTCGGCCTTATCAGAAAGTTTAGGTCAAGGCTTCGATTTGCAAAAAGAATCAACTCAAACGGAGTTATAAAACTCAAGTTATGATCAAACAAAATTCAAGTTCAAATCTGATCTAATTCAAATTTTAAACTTTCAAAAATATGTTTGAGTTGGATTACTGGATAGAGGAGATTGTAACGAAGAAGTGGGCATTGGTTTCATCTAATTTGGATGAACGAGTAAAAAGTTATGACTATTTGAAAAATCAGGGCCAGGCTGTTTTACGGAAGAAAAATAAGCTATGGAAAAAAATACAAAGAAACGTACCTTTATAAGGTAGAGAAAAGACAACTTCGGAGAGAGAAGACAATTTCCAGAAGTCGCGCCGGAGAGGAGAAAAGTATTTTTCTTAAATGAATCTAGTCAAACCAAAATATTGATTTAACCCAAATCGGATGATTTTTTTAGGCTCTATGGATCTATATTTATAGGTGGAAAAGAGGTTTAGGGGTCAAAGGCTAGGCAATGTGGGACTAAACGTAGACGCAGTTAAACGAAACAGAGGAGAACCGCATGGGCTTAAAGCCTTCGGCCGCCGCACGCGTACATGGGCTGCAGTTTTTTTTAATAAAATCGGCCTAAGTAAAGAAAAATAAAAGGCTGGCTGGGCCTGGCCCATTTAGGAGAGAGAAAAAAATAAGGCGCCCGCTGCCACTATGTCATGCGTGTATGTAAATAACTATGGGTCAGATGTACAGCTTTTTTTAAAAGAAATGTATGAAAACCGGATAAAGAAAATAAAGTAAACTTTATATAGGCATATTATATATCAAAATTTTCAGAAAAATATTTCCTACAAGCTGAACATTTTTTAGAGTCAAATAAAATACAAAAAATTCAAATAAAACAAAGAGTGCTTCGCTCTAGTAAAATCCAAGAAAATCATTTTAAAAATACCAAAATTAATTCAAATTTATTTCTCTCCAATTTTCTGATGTAGGGAATCATGTTACCCTATTTACTATATATTTTATTTTTGGAGAAAATAATTTGAATAAAACTCAAATAACTCCAAATTGAAACTCAACTCAAAAGAACTTTGAATTTAATTCTTTGAAACTCCCAACTCATATTTCATATGTTTGGAAGAAGTCATTTTTATCTTCGCTCGTGAAAATCATTGAGTTGCTAGAAGTTTCTGAAATTGAAAATAGTTCCAAATGGAATTCAAATCTTTCCAAAACCCTTTGGATTTATTTAAATGGAAGAAGTCATGTCATGTCCTCTCCAGGGTTTTGTTTTGAAAAGAATTTGAATTCAAGGGGGTTCAGAAAGCAGAGATGAAAGTTTGGGAAAGTCCTTTTATTCCCTCTCATTTAACTTTCAAAAGTTTCGAAGTCACTCACTTTAGTCAATCAATCAAACAATCAATCAAAACTATCTATTTGTTTATAACATTCCAAAATTTAGAATTTTGAGATGTTACAACTTTCTCGTGACAAAAAGCTCTCTACTAAAACTAATTTAGTTGTGTCTTTATCTAAACAGCCCCTACTTTTTATTTATGTGCTCTTTATATTCTTGCAAACCTATCCAAAAACACCTACAAAGTACTTCTAGTTTCATACTTGTTCTAGGTAAAGCGAACGTTAAGCGCGTAGAGTTGTATCGGTGGTCAATAGAACTTGAGGGAATATTTGTTCTACCTTTAGCTCCTCGTTGGGTTCGAGACTCTTACTTATCGAAAGAGGCTACAATTGATCCCCTATACTTGTGGGTTATCAAGACCTTTTTCTGGCGCCGTTGCCGGGGAGTCATAGCGTGGGGTGAATATTCTTGTGTGTGCTTGTTTGCTTTATCACTAAGTAATTTTTATTTGCTGTTCTAAGTTGTTTTCTATCTTTAGTTATGGGTAGGAAACGCAAAATACCGAAAAAATTAGTTGTACCTACTACACCAATGGTTGAAGAACCATTCAAAATCTATCACACTCCTAAAGCTTTTTACTTGGATCATCTTCGATCCCTTTGTGCTCATGCTGAAACCCCAACTAGCTTAGTTGAGGGCAAATCTTAGATGAGCATGCTTGTTATGTGCGACACCTCTTATCTCAAAAAGTGGAACTTTTACTGGATCAAATTCATCGTTTGTAGTGCTATGCTTGGAATTTATGTGAAATATATGATGTTACTTGTTATTCTGAAAACCCTAAGAAACACCTTCCCTACCAATGTGAGTTTAGCGATAATGGAATCGTATCTTCGTATGCTAAGGGTGTTTATAATTACTATGATGTTCAACAAATTGAAGAATTTGTTGCTTTTAAGGGTGCTTATGAAATTGCTTCTTTGATTGAAAAGTATGATGCTACTCTTTACAAATCTGAAAATTTTGCCATAATTAAATATTGCTATGATAATTATGCTTCTAATGCCTATGTTAAACCATATATTGAGGACTCCTCCGCTGTCCAAGAAGAGACTAATATTTTGCAGGAGTCTATGGAAGAAGAAACTAATGACATTGTGAGCTCATTGGATGAAAAAGATGATGAGGAGAGCGAAGAACAAAAGGAGGAAGAGCGGATTAGCTACCCGTGCCCACCTTCTAATGAGAGTAACTCTTCAACTCATACATTATTTATTTTCCCTTCGTGCTTACCGAAGGATGATTGCTATGATGATTGTTATAATCCCATTGACTCTTTTGGAATATCCCTTTTTGATGATGCTTGCTATGCTTGTGGCCAAGATGCCAATATGAATTATGCTTAGGGAGATGAACTTGCTATAATTCCTTATGTTAAACATGAAATTTTTGCTATTGCACCCACGCATGATAGTCCTATTATCTTTTTGAATTCTCCAAACTACACTATATCGGAGAAGTTTGCCCTTATTAAGGATTATATTGATGGGTTGCGTTTTACTACTACACATGATGATTTTGATAGATATAATATGCATGTGCTTGCTGCTCCTACTTGCAATTATTATGAGATAGGAACCACATCTCCGCCTCTTTATGTCTCAAACATGATAAAATTGCAAGAAACTGTTTATACCATGCATTGGCCTTTACTATGTGTGCATGAATTGTTCTTTTATGACATACCGACATACCGATGCATAGGAAGAGAGTTAGACTTCGTCATTGCTTGATATATGTTGCTTTGTGCTCACTACTAAATGCTAAATCATTGTTAATTAAAATTGGCTTTGATATACCTTGGGATCCGGGTGGATCCATTACTTGAGCACTATATGCCTAGCTTAATGGATTTAAAGAAAACGCTGCCAGGAAGACAACCCGAAAGTTTTAGAGAGTCATTTATTTCTGTTGACTGCTTTCATATAGTTTAAAAACAAAAAAATAAAGAGGGGAACCCAAAACTTTTTCGAAAAGGGAAGTGAAAGTGAGGGAGACAAGCATTGTTGAAGTGGGGGAGCTCCTTGAACTTTGTTCATGCTCACGGAAACTTTGTGAATCTTGATACAGAAACTTTTCAACAAAAATAATTATCCCCTTGTACAATTCCATTGTATTATAAAAATAATGTGCCAAGTTTTGCCTTTAGGATGTTTACAATGCTTGTTGGTTTGTACGGTGCATGACAGAAACTTTGGCTGTAGTGCTCGATTTTACATTTTTTACTGGAACGTCAAATGGTTCTGAAACTTTTTGCACTGTCTTTCTATATTTTTTTTCCTAATTTTGGCAGAATTTATTGGGTACCAGAAGTATGGTGAATTTTCAGATTTTTACAGACTGTTCTGTTTTAGACAGATTCTGTTTTTGATACATAGGTTGCTTGTTTTGATGAAACTATCAATTCCTATCAATGGATTAAGCCATGGAAAAGTTATATTACAGTAGCTGTAATGCAAAAACAAAATATGAATTGGTTTGCAACAGTACTTAGAGTAGTGATTTGCTTTATTATACTAACGGATCTTACCGAGTTTTCTATTGAGTTTTGTGTGGATGAAGTGTTCAAAGATCGAGGATGTCTCGATGTGAGGAGAATAAGGAGAGGCAAGAGCTCAAGCTTGGGGATGCCCAAGGCACCCTAAGTAAATATTCAAGGAGACTCAAGCGTCTAAGATTGGGGATGCCCTGGAAGGCATCCCATCTTTCTTCAACAAGTATCGGTATGTTTTCGGATTCGTTTCGTTCATGCGATATGTGCAAATCTTGGAGCGTCTTTTGCATTTAGTTTTCACTTTTATTTTATGCACCATGCTGGTATGAGATAGTCCTTGGTTGATTTATATAATGCTCATTGCACTTCACTTATATCGTTTGAGTATGGCTTTATAGAATGCTTCATGTGCTTCACTTATATCATTTGAAGTTTGGATTGCCTGTTTCTCTTCACATAGAAAACCGCCATTTATAGAATGCTCTTTTGCTTCACTTATATTTGTTAGAGTGTGGGCATATCTTTTGTAGAAAGGATTAAACTCTCTTGCTTCACTTATATCTATTTAGAGAGTTGATAGGAACTGGTCATTCACATGGTTAGTCATAAAATCCTACATAAAACTTGTAGATCACTGAATATGATATGTTTGATTCCTTGCAATAGTTTTGTGATATGAAGATGGTGATATTAGAGTCATGCTAGTGGGTAGTTGTGGATTGTAGAAATACTTGTGTTGAAGTTTGTGATTCCCGTAGCATGCACGTATGGTGAACCGTTATGTGATGAAGTCAGAGCATGATTTATTTATTGATTGTCTTCCTTATGAGTGGCGGTCGGGGACGAGCGATGGTCTTTTCCTACCAATCTATCTCCCTAGGAGCATGCGCGTAGTACTTTGTTTCGATAGCTAATAGACTTTTGCAATAAGTATGTGAGTTCTTTATGACTAATGTTGAGTCCATGGATTATACGCACTCTCACCCTTCCATCATTGCTAGCCTCTTCGGTACCGTGCATTGCCCTTTCTCACCTCGAGAGTTGGTGCAAACTTCGCCGGTGCATCCAAACCCCAGATACGATACGCTCTATCACACATAAGCCTCTTTATATCTTCCTCAAAACAGCCACCATACCTACCTATTATGGCATTTCCATAGACATTCCGAGATATATTGCCATGCAACTTCCATCATCATCATATACATGACTTGAGCATTCATTGTCATATTGCTTTGCATGATCGTAAGACAGCTAGCATGATATTTTCATGGCTTGTCCGTTTTTTGATATCTTTGCTACGCTAGATCATTGCACATCCTGGTACACTGCCAGAGGCATTCATATAGAGTCATATCTTTGTTCTAGATATCGAGTTGTAATATTGAGTTTTAAGTAAATAAAAGTGTGATGATCATCATTATTAGAGCATTGCCCCAGTGAGGAAAGGATGATGGAGACTATGATTCCCCCACAAGTCGGGATGAGACTCCGGACTTTACAAAAAATAAAAGAGGCCAAAGAAGCCCAAATAAAAGAAGAGGCCAAAGAAGCCCACCAAAAAAATAAAAAATAAGAAAAAACAAAAAAAGAGAGAAAAAGAGAGAAGGGGCAATGTTACTATCCTTTTACCACATTTGTGCTTCAGAGTAGCACCATGTTCTTCATATAGAGAGTCTCTTGAGTTATCACTTTCATATACTAGTGGGAATTATCATTATAGAGCTTGGCTTGTATATTCCGATGACGGGCTTCCTCAAATGCCCGAGGTCTTCATGAGCAAGCAAGTTGGATGCACACCCACTTAGTTTCCAGTTTGAGCTTTCATACACTTATAGCTCTTAGTGCATCCGTTGCATGGCAATCCCTACTCCTCACATTGACATCAATTCATGGGAATCTCCATAGCCCATTGATTAGCCGTGTCGGTGTGGGACTTTCTCCTTTTTTTCTTCTCCACACAACCTCCACCATCATATTCTATTCCACCTATAGTGCTATGACCATGGCTCACGCTCATGTATTGCGTGAAAGTTGAAAAGGTTTGAGAACATCAAAAGTATGAAACAATTGTTGGCATGTCATCGGGGTTGTGCATGATTTGAATATTTTGTGTGGTGAAAATGGAGCATAGCCAGACTATATGATTTTGTAGGTATAACTTTCTTTGGCCATGTTATTTTGAAAAGAAATGATTGCTTTATTAGTATGCTTGAAGTATTATTGTCTTAATGTCAAAAGATAGACTATTGCTTTGAATCACTCGTGTCTTAATATTCATGCCATGACTAGATATGTGATCAAGATTATGCTAGGTAGCATTCCACGTAAAAAAATTATCTTTTTTTTATCATTTACCTACTCGAGGACGAGCAGGAATTAAGCTTGGGGATGCTGATACGTCTCCGTCGTATCTATAATTTTTGATTGTTCCATGCCAACATTATACACCTTTTATATACTTTTGGCAACTTTTTATATTATTTTTGGAACTAACATATTGATCCGGTGCCCAGTGTCAGTTCCTGTTTGTTGCATGTTTTATGTTCCGCAGAAAAGCCATATAAAAAGGAGTCCAAATGGGATAAAAACGGACGAAGAATATTTTTGGAATATTTGTGAAATATGGGAAGAAGAATCAACGCGAGACGGTGCCTGAGGGGGCACGAGGCAGGGGGGCGCGCCCCTGACCCTCGTGGCCCCCCCGTAAGGCAGATGCTGCTCTTCTTTGGCCACAAGAAAGCTATTTTTGGCGAAAAATCTGGGCGAAGGTTTCAATCTAATCGGAGTTACGGATCTCTGGATATATAAGAAACGGTGAAAGGGCAGAATACCAGAGTGCAGAAACAGAGAGAGACAGAGAGACAGATCCAATCTCGGAGGGGCTCTCCCCCCTCCCACGCCATGGAGACCATGGACTAGAGGGGAAACCCTTCTCCCATCTAGGGAGAAAGTCAAGGAAGAAGAAGAACGGGGCCCTCTCCCCCTCTCTTCCGGTGGCGCCGGAACGCCGCCGGAGCCATCATCATCACTACAATCTTCACCAACAACTTCACCACCGTCATCACCAGCTCTTCCCCCCTCTATGCAGCGGTTTAACCCCTCTTTTACCCGTTGTAATCTCTACTTAAACTTGGTGCTCAACGCTATATATTATTTCCTAATGATGTATGGCTATCCTATGATGTTTGAGTAGATCCGTTTTGTCCTATGGGTTAATTGATGATCGTGATTGGTTTGAGTTGCATGTTTTATTATTGGTGTTGTCCTATGGTGCTCTCCATGTCGCGCAAGCGTGAGGGATCCCCGCTGTAGGGTTTGCAATATGTTCATGATTTGCTTATGGTGGGTGGCGTGAGTGACAGAAGCATATACCCGAGTAAGTAGGTTGTTTGCGTATGGGAGTAAAGAGGACTTGATACTTTAATGCTATGGTTGGGTTTTACCTTAATGATCTTTAATAGTTGCGGATGCTTGCTAGAGTTCCAATCATAAGTGCATACGATCCAAGAAGAGAAATTATGTTAGCTTATGCCTCTCCCTCATATAAAATTGCAATAGTGATTACCGGTCTAGTTATCAATTGCCTAGGGACAAATAACTTTCTCATGACAAAAATCTCTCTACTAAAACTAATTTAGTTGTGTCTTTATCTAAACAGCCCCTACTTTTTATTTATGTGCTCTTTATATTCATGCAAACCTATCAAAAAACACCTACAAAGTACTTCTAGTTTCATACTTGTTCTAGGTAAAGCGAACGTTAAGCGTGCGTAGAGTTGTATCGGTGGTTGATATAACTTGAGGGAATATTTGTTCTACCTTTAGCTCCTCGTTGGGTTCAACACTCTTACTTATCGAAAGAGGCTACAATTGATCCCATATACTTGTGGGTTATCAAGACCTTTTTCTGGCGCCGTTGCCTGGGAGTCATAGTGTGGGGTGAATATTCTCGTGTGTGCTTGTTTGCTTTATCACTAAGTAATTTTTATTTGTTGTTCTAAGTTGTTTTCTATCCTTAGTTATGGGTAGGAAACGCAAAATACCAAAAAAATTAGTTGTACCTACTACACCAATGGTTGAAGAACCATTCAAAATCTATCACACTCCTAAAGCTTTTTACTTGGATCATCTTCGACCCCTTTGTGCTCGTGCTGAAACCCCAACTAGCTTAGTTGAGTGCAAATCTTAGATGAGCATGCTTGTTATGTGCGACACCGCTTATCTCAAAATGGGAACTTTTACTGGATCAAATTCATCGTTTGCAGTGCTATGCTTGGAATTTATGTGAAATATATGATGTTACTTGTTGTTCTGAAAACCCTAAGAAACACCTTCCCTACCAATGTGAGTTTAGCGATAATGGAATCGTATCTTCGTATGCTAAGGTTGTTTATAATTACTATGATGTTCAACAAATTGAAGAATTTGTTGCTTTTAAGGGTGCTTATGAAATTGCTTCTTTGATTGAAAAGTATGATGCTACTCTTTACAAATCTGAAAATTTTGCCATACTTAAATATTGCTATGATAATTATGCTTCTAATGCCTATGTTAAACCATATATTGAGGACTCCTCCGCTGTCCAAGAAGAGACTAATATTTTGCAGGAGTCTATGGAAGAAGAAATTAATGACATTGTGAGCTCATTGGATGAAAAAGATGACGAGGAGAGCGAAGAACAAAAGGAGGAAGAGCGGATTAGCTACCCGTGCCCACCTTCTAATGAGAGTAACTCTTCAACTCATACATTATTTATTTTCCCTTCATGCTTACCGAAGGATGATTGCTATGATGATTGTTATGATCCCGTTGATTCTTTTGGAATATCCCTTTTTGATGATGCTTGCTATGCTTGTGGCCAAGATGCCAATATGAATTATGCTTAGGGAGATGAACTTGCTATAATTCCTTATGTTAAACATAAATTTTTTTCTATTGCACCCACGCATGATAGTCCTATTATCTTTTTGAATTCTCCAAACTACACTATATCGGAGAAGTTTGCCCTTATTAAGGATTATATTGATGGGTTGCGTTTTACTACTACACATGATGATTTTGATAGATATAATATGCATGTGATTGCTGCTCCTACTTGCAATTATTATGAGAGAGGAACCACATCTCCGCCTCTTTATGTCTCCAACATGATAAAATTGCAAGAAACTGTTTATACTATGCATTGGCCTTTACTATGTGTGCACGAATTGTTCTTTTATGACATGCCGATGCATAGGAAGAGAGTTAGACTTCGTCATTGCTTGATATATGTTGCTTTGTGCTCACTACTAAATGCTAAATCATTGTTAATTAAAATTGGCTTTGATATACCTTGGGATCCGGGTGGATCCATTACTTGAGCACTATATGCCTAGTGTCGGTGTCAAAACCGGCGGATCTCGGGTAGGGAGTCCCGAACTGTGCGTCTAGGCGGATGGTAACAGGAGACAAGGGACACGATGTTTTTACCTGTGTTCGGCCCTCTCGATGGAGGTAATACCCTACTCCGGCTTGATTAATATTGATGATATGGGTAGTACAAGAGTAGATCTACCACGAGATCAAGGAGGCTAAACCCTAGAAGCTAGCCTATGGTATGATTGTTGTTCGTCCTACGGACTAAAACCCTCCGGTTTATATAGACACCGGATAGGTTAGGGTTACACAGAGTCGGTTACAATGGTAGGAGATCTACATATCCAGATCGCCAAGCTTGCCTTCCACGCCAAGGAAAGTCCCATCCGGACACGGACGAAGTCTTCAATCTTGTATCTTTATAGTCTTGGAGTCCGCCGTGATGATAGTTCGCTATCCGACACCCCTAGTGCAGACTCCTCAAGAGCCCTCGAACCAGGCTTCAATGACGACGAGTCCGCGCGCATATTGTCTTCGGCATTGCAAGGCGGGTTCCTCCTCCGAATACTTCATAGAAGGTTTTGAACACAAGGATAGTGTCCGGCTCCGCAAAACAAGTTCCACATACCACCGTAGAGAGAATAATTTTTGCACAGATCTGCTAACGTATTCCGCGGCGTGACATCACACCCTGGCCAAGCCTTTACATGAATCGTTTTTTACTGTTCCACCTCAGCGCGTTTAGCGAGGCGGTTTCCTTGGCACGTATTATCAAAGCATAGATCGTGCCCCCCTTATTCCGTGATTCCCATCAATACGGACGTGGGTAACCCAAACGTGCCCGTTGGCACGCCTCCTCTATCGAAGGCGAGTCCTAATCGACCACGGGGAGGGCTCTTGGTATTCAACCTCTTTATAATGAGACCAAGGCCCTCTTGTTTTTTACACCCTCCATCGAGTTCGCCTCGCGCTTCGAGTTCTAACACCCAAAGCTCCAGATTTAGGCGCTTCGGACCTTCGACGATGTCCGGCTCCGATCAGCACGGCCGATGGATGTCTTCTTCCGTCACAGAAGAAGATGTGCTAAAGCTGCGAGACGCCAGTATCGACCGCGAGATTTCAGATAGGCTGCCTGCTCCGTGGCAGGTCATTCCCACTCCCGAGCCCGGCGAGAGCGTGGTGTTCGCTTCACACTTCCTTCGGGTTTAGGCTTCCGACGGATCCCTTTGTGCGGGGCTCATGTTTTATTATGGGCTGGATTTCCATGACTTGAACTGAGTCCATCCTCCATATCTCGTCATTCATTGTCGATGTGAGGCCTTCCTCCATATTACCCCTCACTTTGGATTGTGGCTCAAGACCTTCAAGGTGGAGCCAAAGATGATCGAGGGCAACAAGCAGAGTGCGGAGGGGCGGTCATAAGCAAATGTGCTTGATGCTCCGTGGCGAGGGCTCTTTTCAAGAGGAGCTTGGTTTGTGGCAACGGAGTGGTTTTATATCACCGCCCTGTGGGCACCAAATGGTGGCGCTTCCGCCTTCCGCTCAGTTCCACCACATGGCTGTCGTCATGGGTCAACAAGGGGCTTGACTGGGGCCGCCCAAGGACGTTCCTTTGTTGCAGGGCCGTATTCGAGACCTCCAAGAAAGAGAGATCAATCTGGTTGCAGTGGCGCAGGTTATGTTGATTCGGCGCCTTCTGCCCTGCAAACGTCGCCCCCTCCGCCTATGGGAATTTAATCCGGAGGGACCACGAGCTCTCCAAAATTTTATGGGTACGACGCCCGTGGAGATGTATAAACTGTTCTTCGGATCACAAGAGAAGTGTCCGGACCTGACTGAGGACACAGGACTAAGCTGCAATCGGCCAGGTACTCAAGTAAGTAGTCCTGTAACCGGACGGGCTGTTCATTCATTTATCATATACATGCCCTTTAAAGGAGCCGTTTCTTGAACATGAGTGGATAGCCAAGGCAAAGTTAATAAGGTGTCCGGCTCCCCTCCTAGAGAACACGCCGAATCCCATGCTGGCCAAGATGTTGAAGGCCGCACCTTTTAAAGAAGGCGAGGGGAGCGGGGAAGCAACTGCCTCCATGAAGGAGGCCTTTGAGGAGGGAGGGATCAAAAGTCCCACCCTCCAAGGAGAGAAGAGGACCGCGGAAGATCTGGAGGTCAAGGCCTCAAGAGGGAAAGAAATCTTCGCCGAGAGTCCGCGCTGGGAAGTACCAAGCCACACTGTTTCCCCAAGGGATCAGCCCTCCAATGAGCCGTAAGTAAAGCAGAAGGGTTTTGTAAGTAAGGAACATCCCTGTATTTATTTCTGAAGATAACAGAAATTGTACCTTGTAGTTCGGATCTCAGCCCTTCTCAGCAGGCTCGTCTTCGGGGGATCTTCTTCCGGAGATGATGGAGAGCGAAACGCCCCACTGTCGCATCCTCATGCGAGGCGGACGACCCTGAGGTGTCGTCGCGAGGGTTCCCAAGTCCGCGGGGCGGAAGGTCCGGCGCCGAGTGGTGTGCGGTCGGAGGAGCTGAAGGATCTGCTCGGGCGAGCGGCTATCTCAGAGGATCACCGTGTGCTAATGGGTATGGTGATTGAAATAATTGCATCCGCGGAGAGCGGATTGCATGAAGCCGTCAGAAGCTTACTGACGGGGTTCGAGGTACGCAAAAATGATGTACCTTCTGATAGTTATGCATATAGAATGCGCCCTGTATAGATACTAGCCCCTGAGACTCGGTATGTTGTCAAAATTGATAGCGTGCCGAGGATCAAAATCTCAGTTATAACATATCGCGCTCCTAAATAGGTGGCGGGCGTCCGTGGCCAGCCGGATCGATGAATATGCCGAACTAAAGCGGCAACTTGACGAGGCGGATGCGGACATCCCGCTGGTCAATAAACGGTTTGACGAGTCACAAGGTATGCGATTTCACGCGGACACTGGTAAGGGAGCTTGACGCCCATGCCTTACTACTTGTATGCTTAATGCAGATGGTGCGCGCTTTGTGGAGGAGTTTGCGAAACTCGCCCGAGCGAAAAGCAAGCCAGAATATAATGCGGCCGCTTTAAGGCGGTCAAGAGCTAGAAGCGAACGGGCTGCTCATCTTCTCAAGAAGAGGAAATGGCCGATATGGCCAGAAAGTTGAAGAATACTACCGATCGCTGCGAGGTTCTTGAAAAAGAATGTCAATCGGAGCAAGAGGGCCTAAAAAAGGCTGCCGCCGAATCCAAGGATGCCCGTTCGGCTTTGAGAGCTGCCAAGGAGGAGCTGAGTCAGGCCGGGGCTATTGCGGCTGGAAAACCGTTTCCGCTGCGGAGGAAATATACGGATCGAAGTATGCTCGTTGGACAAGTTGTGGAGTTTGGAGGATGCTTATCTCGACTTAGCGGCGAAGCGCATGGACGCGATTGAGCACTTCCGAGGCCATAAGGGCATGAAGGAAGAGCTATATTGGTCGCAATTCCATAGTCCGGGCGTCCTCTTCCGTTGACCGATCAGTTGGCGAATGGGCGAGCTGAATCGATTATCCGGACTTGCCATGAAGCATGTCATGACTCATTTGTGGCAAAGCGGACCCACCAAGAGTTATTTTGGTTTAGTGCAGCAGTTCCTTGGTGCGGTATCGCGTGACGACGCAATGAAGCGGTCGGCGTGTATTGAGGGAGCGGATGGCTCGCCCGTGTCACGACATACCGGGCGGAGATGAAGGCCACCGACGTTGCATCCCAAGATTGGACGAAGTTTAGTACCGCCGAGCACTATTTTGAGGAAGTCTCGCAGGCGCTCGTTTAATAGAGACGCAGATGCTCAAGGATATTATGTTTAAATGACATGTATGATTTGTGAAAACTATGTTTCAATATAATATAAGAGCTTTTTATACTTGTGCGTTCAAGTAGTAAACTACTCCCTGTGCTGCCGTTTATGTATATGTATATATAACCCGAAAGATGGCAGTCCTTGGCTTCAGCCCCCATGCACATAGTGCGGGGGTGTTTGCAAAGAAGGCGCTTTTTCACACTTAATCCAACGTCTTGGTCCTGTTAAGGAGGTGGTAGCGTAGCAAACTAGGCAACCAGACTATGATGCTTTATCACTTTCACTTAGCCATAGGAGTTCGAGGGTGGGGCTACTATATAGCCCCTGGGGGCACCGCACTCTCCCAAATTCGGGGTGCGTATGTGCCTGATTGAAAACCGGTCCTTCATTAATGCGAAGGAATTCTAAACATTCCGGTGAGTCATTGAGTGGTTGACCAGTCTCTCGCTATATCATGTCGTCGGCCGCGGCTTTCTCTCTTGAGGTGCTCGCCCGCCGAACCGGGCACAATCGCGAGAGTTCTCCCGGTGCCGCGTTAGCCGATAGAACGGAACGTAAGGCAGCAAAACACGGAGCCGGGCAAACCCAACATTTGACCAAAGACATGATTGAGCTGATGCATATAAGGCCTAACTCGAGGCGCCGAATACTCCCTAAGGTATTCGGTCTTTATAAAAACAGGCAGAATAATGCCCTAAGCCCTGGTGTCAGTGCATCGCAAAAATTCTGGTGCGGCCAATGCCAAAACACCAGCATCCTCCTCGGTTATAGTAAGAAACCGGGGATGTATATCAACAAGAGACAGTAAAAAGGTTTACGCAGGTCTTAATCAAGAGAATCCTTGCAACGGGTCCCTACCTTGCGTCTGCGCTTTGTGTCTTCGTTGTGCCGTATCCTGGACGGGTGTAGCACGTTGTTCATCTGTAAAAGAGTGGAACTTAGTTTAAAAGAAAAAGTATCATCCAAAAGATGTACTTCATATTAAATAAACAGAGTACGATTCGAAGAAGTGAATAAAATTGAGCTTTATTGTCTATTGTTGTACATGCTTGCAGCCCCTTGTATGGGGGTATGCCGCTAGTAGGCGCCGGACTCGTCTAGCTGTGTCCGGGGTTTGAATGACCTATTCAGGTTCTTTGACTAGCGGAGCCGGATAGGTGTGGGGCTGTCAAGGCAGTCTCACGTTCTTCCGTGCTCGAGTAACACTTAATACTCCCTTTTAATGAGATGATGCCGCGTGGACCAGGCATTTTAAGTGTTAGAGATGCATAATGCGGTATTGCGTTAAAGCGGTAAAGCTTGGCGTCCCAATAGTGCTTGATGGCTACTTTTAAATGGGGCGACATGGAAGACTAACTTTTCATGACGGAAGTTGTCGGATGAACCGAACACAACTTCTAGCGATGAGGGAGCCCGTATAATGGGCATATGGGCTGGCATTACCCCTTCAAAGGAGGTGTTGCTATGGCGAATTTTGGTTGGGTCTATCCCCATCCTGCAGATTGTGTCCGATATATCGGGTTTATGTCACTGCCGCCATCCATGAGGACTTGTGTAAATTGGAATCCCTTGATTATAGGATCCAATATCAAGGCAGTCCATCCAGGTTCGGATACTTTTGGAGTAGTCCCGATGGTGAAGGTGATTGGTTTTGACAACAGTGTTGGTACTCCGCTAGGGTAGTATGTGTGGCGCGTCTTAATGGGCGCCGCTCTGCTTTTTTCCTTTTATCACGTGAAGTGAGTTTACTGTTTTAACTTCTTGTGGGAAATTCTTTTGTTTTCGGGGCTCGCTTGTGGTGCTCGTCATCATCTTCACTTGGTGTGTCGAGCCCTTGTGTTCGGCGTTGAGTCGTCGGACTATTTGAAGACCCAACAATTTCGTGGGTATGGTTTGCTGGCCTCCCGAGTATCTTGTGGATTTGACATATCTTGTCCAAGATTTTGTTTAAGTTGGATAGCTCATCGCTATTGTCCTTAAGGGCAGTTTTTTATCATTCTGCCGTGAGCTTTTGAATCCGGCGTTGATCGCCGCGCTCTTTGGACCGTTCCTTTAATCCGCGCTGGTCCTTGTTGCGTCGTGGTTTCCGCTTCCATCCTCGACTTGGATGTACTTGGGTCGCTGGTGCTGCATCTTGCTAGCCATCTATCCTCTCCGCGCAAAAGCGGGTCATGAGGCTTGTTAATGCGGCCATTGTTCTTGGCTTTTCTTGGCGAGGTGTCTGGCGAGCCATTCGTCTCGGACGTTGTGTTTGAAGGCTGCTAAGGCTTGGCGTCCGGACAATCGACTATTTGGTTCTTTTAGTAAGGAACCTGTTCGAATTTCGGGCTGACTCTCCGGGCTGTTGAGTTATGTGACTTAGATCGTCGCATCCGGAGGGCGGACATAGGTCCCCGAAAATTTGCCCGAAACGCATCCTCAAGCTCTTCCCAGCTTCCAATGGTATTTTCGGGGAGGCTTTTAAGCCAATGCCGAGCTGGCCCTTTGAGTTTGAGGGGTAAGTATTTTATAGCATGGAGATCATCTCCTCTAGCCATGTGTATGTGGAGGATGTAATCCTCAATCCAGACTCCAGGGTCTGTTGTTCCGTCGTATGCCTCTCGTTTACGGGTTTGAATCCGCTGAAATTCATGATCCAAAGACCTCATCGGTGAAACATAGGGGGATGTGCGGCGCCCCTGTATTTGGGTGTGCCGTGATGTTCAGATATTTGGCGTGTTGCATTGCTTTGAAGAGCTTTCTTTCTCGGCCCATAGACGGACCTAACTGGGCCATCCTTTTGATGTGAATCCTTATGCGGATCGCGTACCGGCTTGTGTGCGGTGCCATTTGCCGCTCTCTTTTTGCCGTGGGGTCGTCCATCCGACCGGGTGGCCTTCCTATTTTTTGATTGTGGGGGCTCTATGGCCTTCTCATCAAATTCGGGCAGTAGTTTTCTCTTTGGGTAGCTCTTTGTTCGGCGACTGTCACCGTATTTGTCTGCGGTGTTGAATACTCTGCTCCATCTGATTCTGAGTGCATCTTCCGCTGTTTTGAGCTTCCGCTTCTGCTTTTTCAGGCTACGCGCAGTGGCGACGAGCCTTTTGTGGAGGTTATTTTGCTCCAACAATTTGTCCGGCGTGAGATCGTCCGGACTGTTGTCTTCGCCGGGGACGGGTTGTTTATCCAAGTTGTCTTGTTCGGACGATTGCTCGATAGCATGTTCGTCGTCCACCGGTTCGCCCTGCTCTATGGCTGGGTCTTTGTTGAGTCGGGACTTGGTTCGGCACTTACGTTGCCGTTTTGACTGCTTTTCGAGGGATTTATCCTTCGTAGCGTCCCGTTGTTCCTCGTCTTCATTTCCTTTAGGTGTATCCACCATGTATACATCATGGGATGAGGTGGTTGTCCAGCATCCTATAGGCGCTGGTTCATGGTTGTCTCCTACATCGTCGTCCATACCGTCGATGTCTTCGGAGTCGAAATCGAGCACGTCGTGTAAGCCTTCGACAGTGGCTACGAAGTGGGTGGTGGGTGGGCGTTGAGTTTCTTCATCGCCGCATCCCAACCTTCCTGACCGTAGTCCGGCCATGGCTCTCTGGATAAAGAGAGAGACTTTAGTGAATGCAGGATGTCGCCAAAGGGCGAGTGCTGAAAGATGTCCGCGGCAGTGAACTCCATGACCAGCGCCCGATCAGATTCGATTGGCAGGGGCGCGGAGGGTTCGGAGTCCGGAGAGGAGTCCGGCACCTGGGAGTCACGGTCTTCGCAAAGGACAAGGATTGTGTTCGGCTTAATCGCCATAGAGATTTAAGCCTCCGAGGTGGTGTCCAACCAACCATCCTCGATCGGCGAGATCGGCTCTGAATCAATGTTGGAGCGGACACTAGTCGACCTCCGTGACTTTATTCGGCGTCGAGTTAGATCATGCCCATCGAGAGCAGTCTTGGCGCGCTTGGCGTGGCTCAAATTCGTCGAAGATCAAGTCTCCGCGGATGTCGGCCGTATAATTCAAGCTTCCAAATCTGACTGATGGCGAGGCGTGGCTTTCGATCTGCTCGAAGGCCAAGTGAATTGCCCGCAGCTTGAAGCCGCCGAATCTGAAGATCTGTCCGGGGAGAAAAGTCTCACCCTGGATCGCGTCGTTGTTGATGATCGAAGGAGCCATCGGGCCTATAGGTGACGACACAGAGGAACTCTCAATGAAAGCACCAATGTCAGTGTCAAAACCGGCGGATCTCGGGTAGGGGGTCCCGAACTGTTCGTCTAGGCGGATGGTAATAGGAGACAAGGGACACGATGTTTTTACCCAGGTTCGGGCCCTCTCGATGGAGGTAATACCCTACTCCTGCTTGATTAATATTGATGATATGGGTAGTACAAGAGTAGATCTACCACAAGATCAAGGAGGCTAAACCCTAGAAGCTAGCCTATGGTATGATTGTTGTTCGTCCTACGGACTAAAACCCTCTGGTTTATATAGACACCGGATAGGTTAGGGTTACACATAGTCGGTTACAATGGTAGGAGATCTACATATCCGTATCGCCAAGCTTGCCTTCCACGCCAAGGAAAGTCCCATCCGGACACGGGACGAAGTCTTCAATCTTGTATCTTCATAGTCTTGGAGTCCGGCCGTGATGATAGTTCGGCTATCCGGACACCCCCTAGTCCAGGACTCCCTCACCTAGCTTAATGGCTTTAAAGAAAATGCTGCCAGGAAGACAACCCGGAAGTTTTAGAGAGTCATTTATTTCTGTTGAGTGCTTTCATATAGTTTAAAAACAAAAAAATAAAGAGGGGAACCCAAAACTTTTTCGAAAAGGGAAGTGAAAGTGAGGGAGACAAGCATTGTTGAAGTGGGGGAGCTCCTTGAACTTTGTTCATGCTCACAGAAACTTTGTGAATCTTGATTACAGAAAATTTTCAACAAAAATAATTATCCCCTTGTACAATTCCATTGTATTATAAAACTTACGTGCCAAGGTTTGCCTTTAGGATGTTTACAATGCTTGTTGGTTTGTACGGTGCAGGACAGAAACTTTGGCTGTAGTGCTTGATTTTACATTTTTTACTGGAACGTCAAATGGTTCTGAAACTTTTTGCACTGTCTTTCTATAATTTTTTTTATTTTTCCTAATTTTGGCAGAATTTATTGGGTACCAGAAGTATGGTGAATGTTCAGATTACTACAGACTGTTCTGTTTTAGACAGATTCTGTTTTTGATGCATAGTTTGCTTGTTTTGATGAAACTATCAATTCCTATCAGTGGATTTAGCCATGGAGAAGTTATATTACAGTAGCTGTAATGCAAAAACAAAATATGAATTGGTTTGCAACAGTACTTAGAGTAGTGATTTGCTTTATTATACTAACGGATCTTACCGAGTTTTCTGTTGAGTTTTGTGTGGAAGAAGTGTTCAAAGATCGAGGATGTCTCGATGTGAGGAGAAGAAGGAGAGGCAAGAGATCAAGCTTGGGGATGACCAAGGCACCCCAAGTAAATATTCAAGGAGACTCAAGCATCTAAGATTGGGGATGCCCCGGAAGGCATCAAATCTTTCTTCAACAAGTATCGATATGTTTTCGGATTCGTTTCGTTCATGCGATATGTGCAAATCTTGGAGCGTATTTTGCATTTAGTTTTCACTTTTATTTTATGCACCATGCTGGTATGAGATATTCCTTGGTTGATTTATATAATGCTCATTGCACTTCACTTATATTGTTTGAGTATGGCTTTATAGAATGCTTCATGTGCTTCACTTATATCATTTGAAGTTTGGATTGCCTGTTTCTCTTCACATAGAAAACCACCATTTATAGAATGCTCTTTTGCTTCACTTATATTTGTTAGAGTGTGGGCATATCTTTTGTAGAAAGGATTAAACTCTCTTGCTTCACTTATATCAATTTAGAGAGTTGACAGGAACTGGTCATTCACATGGTTAGTCATAAAATCCTACATAAAACTTGTAGATCACTGAATATGATATGTTTGATTCCTTGCAATAGTTTTGCGATATGAAGATGGTAATATTAGAGTCATGCTAGTGGGTAGTTGTGGATTGTAGAAATACTTGTGTTGAAGTTTGTGATTCCCGTAGCATGCATGTATGGTGAACCGTTACGTGATGAAGTCGGAGCATGATTTATTTATTGATTGTCTTCCTTATGAGTGGCGGTCGGGGACGAGCGATGGTCTTTTCCTACCAATCTATCCCCCTAGGGGCATGCGCATAGTACTTTGTTTCGATAGCTAATAGACTTTTGCAATAAGTATGTGAGTTCTTTATGACTAATGTTGAGTCCATGGATTATACACACTCTCACCCTTCCATCATTGCTAGCCTCTTCGGTACCGTGCATTGCCCTTTCTCACCTCGAGAGTTGGTGCAAACTTCGCCGGTTCATCCAAACCCCGTGATACGATACGCTCTATCACACATAAGCCTCTTTATATCTTCCTCAAAACAGCCACCATACCTACCTATTATGGCATTTCCATAGCCATTCCGAGATATATTGCCATGCAACTTCCATCATCATCATATACATGACTTGAGCATTCATTGTCATATTGCTTTGCATGATCGTAAGACAGCTAGCATGATATTTTCATGGCTTGTCCGTTTTTTGATATCTTTGCTACGCTAGATCATTGCACATCCTGGTACACTGCCAGAGGCATTCATATAGAGTCATATCTTTGTTCTAGATATCGAGTTGTAATATTGAGTTGTAAGTAAATAAAAGTGTGATGATCATCATTATTAGAGCATTGCCCAAGTGAGGAAAGGATGATGGACACTATGATTCCCCCACAAGTCGGGATGAGACTCCGGACTTTACAAAAAATAAAAGAGGCCAAAGAAGCCCAAATAAAAGAAGAGGCCAAAGAAGCCCACCAAAAAAATAAAAAATAAGAAAAAACAAAAAAAGAGAGAAAAAGAGAGAAGGGGCAATGTTACTATCCTTTTACCACATTTGTGCTTCAGAGTAGCACCATGTTCTTCATATAGAGAGTCTCTTGAGTTATCACTTTCATATACTAGTGGGAATTATCATTATAGAGCTTGGCTTGTATATTCCGATGACGGGCTTCCTCAAATGCCCGAGGTCTTCATGAGCAAGCAAGTTGGATGCACACCCACTTAGTTTCCAGTTTGAGCTTTCATACACTTATAGCTCTTAGTGCATCCGTTGCATGGCAATCCCTACTCCTCACATTGACATCAATTCATGGGAATCTCCATAGCCCATTGATTAGCCGTGTCGGTGTGGGACTTTCTCCTTTTTTTCTTCTCCACACAACCTCCACCATCATATTCTATTCCACCTATAGTGCTATGACCATGGCTCACGCTCATGTATTGCGTGAAAGTTGAAAAGGTTTGAGAACATCAAAAGTATGAAACAATTGCTTGGCTTGTCATCGGGGTTGTGCATGATTTGAATATTTTGTGTGGTGAAGATGGAGCATAGCCAGACTATATGATTTTGTAGGGATAACTTTCTTTGGCCATGTTATTTTGAAAAGACATGATTGCTTTATTAGTATGCTTGAAGTATTATTGTCTTAATGTCAAAAGATAGACTATTGCTTTGAATCACTCGTGTCTTAATATTCATGCCATGACTAGATATGCGATCAAGATTATGCTAGGTAGCATTCCACATCAAAAATTATCTTTTTTTGTCATTTACCTACTCGAGGACGAGCAGGAATTAAGCTTGGGGATGCTGATACGTCTCCGTCGTATCTACAATTTTTGATTGTTCCATGCCAATATTATACACCTTTTATATACTTTTGGCAACTTTTTATATTATTTTTCGGACTAACATATTGATCCGGTGCCCAGTGTCAGTTCCTATTTGTTGCATGTTTTATGTTTCGCAGAAAAGCCATATAAAACAGAGTCCAAACGGGATAAAAACGGACGAAGAATATTTTTGGAATATTTGTGAAATATGGGAAGAAGAATCAACGCGAGACGGTGCCCGAGGGGGCACGAGGCAGGGGGCGCACCCCTGACCCTCGTGCCCCCCGTAAGGCGGTTGCTGCTCTTCTTTGGCCCCAAGAAAGCTAATTTCTGGCGAAAAATCTGGGCGAAGGTTTCAATCCAATCGGAGTTACGGATCTCCGGATATATAAGAAAGCGGTGAAAGGGCAGAATACGAGTGCGAAGTAAACAGAGAGCAGAGAGACAGATCCAATCTTGGAGGGCTCTCCTCCCACGCCATGGAGACCATGGACTAGAGGGGAAACCCTTCTCCCATCTAGGGAGAAGGTCAAGGAAGAAGAAGAAGAAGGGGGCCCTCTCCCCCTCTCTTCCGGTGGCGCCGGAACGCCGCCGGTGCCATCATCATCATCACCGCAATCTTCACCAACAACTTCACCGCCATCATCACCAACTCTTCCCCCCTCTATGCAGTGGTGTAACCCCTCTTTTACCTGCTGTAATCTCTACTTAATCTTGGTGCTCAACGCTATATATTATTTCCCAATGATGTATGGCTATCCTATGATGTTTGAGTAGATCCGTTTTGTCATATGGGTTAATTGATGATCGTGATTGGTTTGAGTTGCATGTTTTATTATTGGTGCTGTCCTATGGTGCTCTCCGTGTCGCGCAAGCGTGAGGGATCCCTGCTATAGGTTTGCAATATGTTCACGATTTGCTTATGGTGGGTGGCGTGAGTGACAGAAGCATATACCCGAGTAAGTAGGTTGTTTGCGTATGGGAGTAAAGAGGACTTGATACTTTAATGCTATGGTTGGGTTTTACCTTAATGATATTTATTAGTTGCGGATGCTTGCTAGAGTTCCAATCATAAGTGCATATGATCCAAGAAGAGAAAGTATGTTATCTTATGCCTCTCCCTCATATAAAATTGCAACAGTGATTACCGGTCTCGTTATCGATTGCCTAGGGACAAATAACTTTCTCGTGACAAAAAGCTCTCTACTAAAACTAATTTAGTTGTGTCTTTATCTAAACAGCCCCTACATTTTATTTACGCGCTCTTTATATTCTTGCAAATCTATCAAAAAACACCTACAAAGTACTTCTAGTTTCATACTTGTTCTAGGTAAAGCGAACGTTAAGCGTGCGTAGAGTTGTATCGGTGGTCGATAGAACTTGAGGGAATATTTGTTCTACCTTTAGCTCCTCGTTGGGTTCGACACTCTTACTTATCGTAAGAGGCTACAATTGATCCCCTATACTTGTGGGTTATCAAGACCTTTTTCTGGCGCCGTTGCCGGGGAGTCATAGTGTGGGGTGAATATTCTCGTGTGTGCTTGTTTGCTTTATCACTAAGTAATTTTTATTTGCTGTTCTAAGTTGTTTTCTATCTTTAGTTATGGGTCGGAAACACAAAATACCAAAAAAATTAGTTGTACCTACTACACCAATAGTTGAAGAACCATTCGAAATCTATCACACTCCTAAAGCTTTTTACTTGGATCATCTTCGACCCCGTTGTGCTCGTGCTGAAACCCCAACTAGCTTAGTTGAGAGAAAATATTAGATGAGCATGCTTGTTATGTGCGACACCGCTTATCTCAAAACGGGAACTTTTACTGGATCAAATTCATCGTTTCAGTGCTATGCTTGGAATTTATGTGAAATATATGATGTTACTTGTTGTTCTGAAAACCCTAGGAAACACCTTCCCTACCAATGTGAGTTTAGCGATAATGGAATCGTATGTTCGTATGCTAAGGGTGTTTATAATTACTATGATGTTCAACAAATTGAAGGATTTGTTGCTTTTAAGGGTGCTTATGAAATTGCTTCTTTGATTGAAAAGTATGATGCTACTCTTTACAAATCTGAAAATTTTGCCATACTTAAATATTGCTATGATAATTATGCTTCTAATGCCTATGTTAAACCATATATTGAGGACTCCTCCGCTGTCCAAGAAGAGACTAATATTTTGCAGGAGTCTATGGAAGAAGAAATTAATGACATTGTGAGCTCATTGGGTGAAAAAGATGATGAGGAGAGCGAAGAACAAAAGAAGGAAGAGCGGATTAGCTACCCGTGCCCACCTTCTAATGAGAGTAACTCTTCAACTCATACATTATTTATTTTCCCTTCGTGCTTACCAAAGGATGATTGCTATGATGATTGTTATGACCCCGTTGATTCTTTTGGAATATCCCTTTTTGATGATGCTTGCTATGCTTGTGGCCAAGATGCCAATATCAATTATGCTTAGGGAGATGAACTTGCTATAATTCCTTATGTTAAACATGAAATTTTTGCTATTGTACCCACGCATGATAGTCCTATTATCTTTTTGAATTCTCCAAACTACACTATATCAGAGAAGTTTGCCCTTATTAAGGATTATAATGATGGGTTGCATTTTACTACTACACATGATGATTTTGATAGATATAATATGCATGTGCTTGCTGCTCCTACTTGCAATTATTATGAGAGAGGAACCACATCTCCGCCTCTTTATGTCTCCAACATGATAAAATTGCAAGAAACTGTTTATACTATGCATTGACCTTTACTATGTGTGCATGAATTGTTCTTTTATGACATACCGATGCATAGGAAGAGAGTTAGACTTCGTCATTGCTTGATATATGTTGCTTTGTGCTCACTACTAAATGCTAAATCATTGTTAATTAAAATTGGCTTTGATATACCTTGGGATCTGGGTGGATCCATTACTTGAGCACTATATGCCTAGCTTAATGGATTTAAAGAAAACGCTGCCAGGAAGACAACCCGGAATTTTAGAGAGTCATTTATTTCTGTTGAGTGCTTTCATATAGTTTAAAAACAAAAAAATAAAGAGGGGAACCCAAAACTTTTTCGAAAAGGGAAGTGAAAGTGAGGGAGACAAGCATTGTTGAAGTGGGGGAGCTCCTTGAACTTTGTTCATGCTCACGGAAACTTTGTGAATCTTGATACAGAAACTTTTCAACAAAATAATTATCCCCTTGTAAAATTCCATTGAATTATAAAAATAATGTGCCAAGGTTTGCCTTTAGGATGTTTACAATGCTTGTTGGTTTGTACGGTGCAGGACATAAACTTTGGCTGTAGTGCTCGATTTTACATTTTTTAATGGAACATCAAATGGTGAATAATAAAATTTTATCATGAATAAGGAAATATAAAATAAAAACTTTATTATTGCCTCCAGGGCATATTTCCTTCAAGGGGGGAGAGGGCGTAGTGGGACCCTAGTGGTGGCGACGAGGGCTTCTGCTCGGCAGCGCCTCCCTCCTCTTGTTGGGTACGCGGGGGCAGAGCCCGCCTTGAGAGGAGGCGAGAGAGGATGCGGACGTGGTTGTCGTGGCACTCGGGGTCGAGGAGGACGAGGCGGCCTTCTGATCGCACCTCCCCTGGCCCTCAGGACCCGAACGAATGCCACATCATGAACCAGCCGCTGGAGTTTATCGTCAAGCTGCACGGGCCCTTGTGCAACCTTCTTCGGCTCCCTACCCCATTTGCAAGGGTGATGGAGATCAAGCAGCCAGCGAGGCTGAGGCTGCACATGAGGGGCTGCTGCAATGGCATCATGCGGGCGGACGTGGAGTTCCCTGCCCCTCATGCCATGCTTCTGTGGCGTGGCTGGAAGACCTTCGCCCATGCCCATAGCTTGGCACCCTGGAATGTTATCCATTTCAAGTTAATGGATGCCGCCCTGCTCTCCGTCAAGGTCTTCAGGCGTTCGGGTTATCGCTTAGGGTGCTGCGCGGAGAGCTCAACTGACGATGAAAGCTCCTCCTCGAGTGATAGCGACGAGAAGGACAGTGCCGGCGATGACGACGGTGCCGATGGGGAGGATGATGGCTCCGACTCTGGCTGAACGCCAGCCACACCGTCATCATCAGCGGGAGGTTGACGTCACCGCCATCTACACCTGTATCTCCTCCCCGGCAAGGCGATTTGCTAGGGTGTTGGGTGTGGATGGTGTCCCCGGCTCCTCTAGCAGCCTTCCAGCTGGACCCCGACAGGCTTCCCAATGGACTCCGGCTTCGTTCGCCCATGCCGTGTCCTGCTGGTCCTGGTGGCGGTGGCCAGGGCATCGCCTATCTGTTCTCTCCACCCATCACCTTCGTCCGTGTCCTCCCGATCTTGTCAGGCTGCGTCCAGCAGGCCCTGACGGGGTCAGGCTGGGCTTCTGCCCATGCCCTCCTTTTGCCCTCTTCACCTCCCACTGTAGTTCCTAGGAGGAGAGGGGTAAGAAAGGGATTACGGGGCACTTATGTTTTTTCAATCTAAAACATGAAGGCGCTTGCCAAACTTTAGTTTCAAATATGTAATCTCTTCTCTCCATGTTTGTACTCTGTAAGCTTTGTACTCGCTTATCCGCATATTAATGAAAAAAATACGGTCTTGCCGGGTACTTGTGCATGTATTACATCCACGCAAAGGAGGAGTGCCTATATACTTTTAAGTAAACAAGTTTTCTCTGGCAAGCTATCCTATCGGTTCCTTCCATTTGTTGCCGTGGGGCTTGGCCTGCCGGGCTCAAAACTATGGAAGGGGACCAACCCCTCATTGAACCTTCTCCACCAAAAGCCACTACAACCATCTTGACCAAAGCAATGTTCGAGTGAAAGGATGGGAGCACAAATGCTTCGAAAGTGACGAGGTTTTTCTATGCACAAGTTTTCTTCTTACAGAGAAATGTATGGATAAAAAGGAACTTATCTATTTGGCTTGTCGAGGATCGATATGTAGGCTTGTTTCTGTTTCTTCTTTTCGGGATCGAGTCCGTGGCAAGAGCCCCGAAGTTTAGTGCAGAGGAAAACAAAGCAACATATGATCTTATCGACATGATCATGGCAAGTTCATGTTATGCTATGCATGCATGCAAGTTTTTGGGGCCCCCAGCGCTTCGTTTTACTGTCTGTGCTTAGGGTCCGCGCCTGGCTTTGTACAAAGGGTTACATGCGCATCGGCAAGGCTTGTACAAAAGGGTGGCTGTCGGGCAGGGCTCGACAGCCGCGCCTTATGGCTAGAACGTATGAAGATGCTCAATGTTCCATGAGTTTTGCAATTGAATGCCATCTTCGGTCTCTAGACAGACTGCGCTAGGTCTAGTGACCCGTACTACCCGGTAAGGGCCTTCCCACTTTGGTGTCAACTTGTTTGCACCCTTGGCGGACTGAACGCGCCTAAGGACAAGGTCGCCTTCCTCAAGGCTCCGGGCATGAACCCTGTGGCTGTGATAGAGACGAAAGGCTTGCTGATAGAGTGCAGCACACGTAGCAGCCAGGAGACGGTTCTCCTCGAGGAGCACGACATCGTCATGCCAGTTCTGCTCTTGATCTACTTCATCGTAGGCAAATACTCGAGGTGACCCGTATATGAGTTCTGTGGGGATCACTGCTTCTGCCCCATAGACTAGGGAGAAGGGAGTCTGGCCGGTAGGTCGATTTGGTATGGCAGAACCAAAGAACCGTTACGCTCGTCAATCCAGCGTCTGCCGCACTTCTGCAGCTCGTCAAAAGTTCTTGTCTTGAGTCCTCGCAACACTTCAGTGTTCATCCTCTCAGCTTGTCCATTGCTCCTGGATGAGCAACAGAGGCGGATGAAACTTTGCTTTCGAGGCTTTGAATGTATTGCATGAAGGCGCGGCTTGCGAATTGGGTGTTGTTGACAGTGATGACTCTGGCGAGTACTCCGAAGCGGCACACCAATCCCTTCAAGAACTTGATAGCTAATTGTGCGGTCACCTTTCTCATAGGCTCCACTTTCGGCCACTTTGTAAACTTGTCGATTGCCACGTACAAGAATTCAAAGCCCCCCAGTAGTACGGGGGAAGGGGCCCAAGATGTCGAGCCCCTAGACCAAAAATGGCTACGACAAAGGGATCGTCTGGAGAGCTTGAGCAGGCTGATGGAAATTCTTGGAGTGGAATTGGCTGGCTTCACATCTCGACTAGCTCAATTTCATCTTGGAGGGCCAAGGTCCAGTAGAAACCTTGCCGGAAAGCTTTTCCAACCAAGGCTCTTGATCCAATATGGGAGCAGCACATGCCTTTGTGTATCTCTGCCAACAGTTCCTTCCCCTCTTCCCGGCAAATGCACTTCAATTTCACACCGTTGGGCCTCCTTCTATATAGCGTGTTGTCAACAAACTGATACATACCGGCCCTCCGGGCTACTCTTTCAGCTTCTTCTTTCTCTTCAGGAAGTTCTCCTGTTTGGAGGAAATGAACTATGTGTTATGCCCAAGTTGGAGCCCGAGGCTCGGCAACAAGGATCAATGGCACCTCCTCATTCGTGGTAGCGCATATCTCAACCGCGAGAATTTGTAGTTCAACAGGAGGGTGCTGCTCACCAGGCAAAGTGGAGTTGTTCCCGCCAACCTCTCTGTCGGGGGCTTCGGGAAGCTTTGCCGGGAGAGGCTTGCCGAAGTCCAGTTTCCTCCTCTTTATGGCCATTGTTGTCGGGGATACTAAGGGTCGAGTCAAGTGGAGAACAAAAGTCCCTGGTTCCACAGGAAGCTTTTGTGCAGCGCATTTTGACAGATGATTGGCAACACTGTTTTCCGCACGTGGCACGTGCTCTGTTTGCAATCCATCAAAACGCTCCTCCAGCTTTCTCTCTTCCTACACATAAGCCTCCATTAATGGACTCTAGTAATCCTTGTTCACTTGTCTCACCACAAGCTGCGAATCTCCATGAATGATCAACTTCTTAATTCCCAACTCTGTTGCGATCCCGAGCCCGGCAAGGAGTCCTTCATATTATGCAGTGTTGTTGGTACCTTTCTCCCGGGGGAAATGCATTTGGACCACATACTTGAGGTGCTCTCCTGTGGGTGCGACAAGGAGCATGCCAGCTCCTGCACCTTGCAGCGAGAAGGCACCATCAAAGTACATGATCCACTCTTCGGGGGCCTCCTTGCCGGTGATAACTGTTTCTCGTGTCTCCTCATCTGGGGTTGGTGTCCATTCCGCGATGAATTCTGCCAATTCTCTACTCTGAATGGTTGACGTGCTCTCATACTTCAGACCAAAGCTTGACAATTCCAAAGCCCATTCCACTATTCTGCCAGTGGTCTTCGAGTTCCTCAGTATGTGTTGCAAAGGGAAACATGTGACAACTGTGATCTCGTGGGCTTGTAAGTAGTGGCGCAGTTTCCTCGAGGCCATGATGAGGCCGAAGATAAACTTTTGCATGCTAGAGTACCTTGATCTAGCCCTATGCAGTAGGGAGCTGACAAAGTACACCGACCGCCGCACCACCTTCTTATTTGCCGCGGTCTTGGAATTGTCTCTGTTATCCTGCTCTTCTTTCTCTTGATCTGCACCGGACCTTGCCAGGATGGGTTCACTTTCTTCTTAGGAGGGGACAGTAGCTGCTGCTGCTTCTTCATCTATTTCCCGCTGCGCCACCAGTGCTGCACTAACCACTTGATTGGTTGCTGCTAAGTACAGTAGCAATGATTCTTGTGGTTTAGGAGCGACCAAGGTGGGAGCAGAGGAAATATAGGCTTTCAAGTCTCGCAATGCTACTTCTGCTTTCAGGGTCCACTTCATTGGCCCTACCTTCTTCAAAATTTCGAAGAACGGGAAGGCACGCTCGACAGACTTGTAAATAAACCTACTTAGCACTGCAACACATCCGGTTAGGTGCCTCACGTCTTTGACTGTCTTGGGTGCTTGAATTTGCTTGATCGCCTTGATCTTGTCGGGGTTGGCCTCTATCCCTCGGTGGGACACAAAGAAACCAAGTAACTTGCCGGAGGGAACACCAAACACACACTTCTCAGCATTCAACTTCAAGTTGATCTTGCGTAGGTTTGCAAAGGTCTCTTCCAAGTCCTGAATGAGAGTTGATTTGTCTTTGGTCTTGACCACTATGTTATCCATGTAAGCTTCAATATGCGGGTGTACTAGAGACTCAAACCCAATTTGCACCGCCCTTGCAAAGGTGGATCTAGCGCTCTTCAACTCGAAGGGCATCCGCATGAAGCAGTATGTGCCACATGGGGTTATGAACGCGGTCTTCTTCTCATCATCCTTGGCATGAATATCTGATGGTACCCAGAGTATGCATCCAAGAAGGAAAGTAGGTCACACCCAGAAGCGGAATCTATGATTTGGTCGATGCGCGGCAAAGGGAATGGGTCCTTCGGGCATGCTTTATTCAGATCCGTGAAGTCTATGCAAAGTCTCCATTTCCCATTCGCCTTGCGCACCACCACCGGGTTAGCCAACCATGTTGGGTGCAACACTCCTCTGACCAAACAAGCTGCTTCATGTTTTTTGATCTCCTTGACAATGAATTGTTGCCGCTCCAAAGCTTGCTTCCCAACTCTCTGTTTGATGGGCCGGGCATGAGGGCAGACAACTAGGTGGTGCTCGATTACCTCCCTGGGAACACCGGGGATGTCAGATGGTTGCTAGGAAAACAAATCTACATTTGCCCGCAGGAAGGCAACGAGCGCGCTTTCCTATTTATCATCAAGGGTGGAGCTGATGGTGAATGTACCACTGGCGCTATCCAGCCCTGCTGGGATCTTCTTCACCGCAGGTGAGGTAACCTTGGGTTTCTTGCTAGTGGAGCTCTCCGGCAAATCATCGACGGATGCAGCACACTCTGAAGAGGTGCGTGATGTCTACTATGCAACCTTCTTCTTGTAGACTCGTGTTGGGCCTCCAAGCGCAGAGCATTGTAGGACAATAGCAAATTTCCCTCAAGTGGATGACCTAAGGTTTATCAATCCGTGGAAGGCGTAGGATGAAGATGGTCTCTCTCAAACAACCCTGCAACCAAATAACAAAGAGTCTCTTGTGTCCCCAACACACCCAATACAATGGTAAATTGTATAGGTGCCCTAGTTCGGCGAAGAGATGGTGATACAAGTGCAATATGGATGGTAGATAGGTTTTTGCAATCTGAAAATATAAAAAAACAACAAGGTAGCAAGTGACAAAACTAAGCGAAAACGGTATTGCAATGGTTGGAAACAAGGCCTAGGGTTCATACTTTCACTAGTGCAAGTTCTCTCAACAATGATAACATAATTACATCATATAACAATCCCTCAACATGCAACAAAGAGTCACTAATAGCGAAGAACAAACGAAGAGATTATTGTAGGGTATGAAACCACCTCAAAGTTATTCTTTCTGATCGATCTATTGGGCTATTCCTATAAGTGTCACAAATAGCCCTAGAGTTCGTACTAAAATAACACCTTAAGATACACATCAACCAAAACCCTAATGTCACCTAGATACTCCAATGTCACCACAAGTATCCGCGGGTTTGATTATACGATATGCATCACACAATCTCAGATTCATCTATTCAAACCAACACAAAGAACTTCAAAAAGTTCCCCAAAGTTTCTACCGGAGAGTCAAGACAGAAACATGTGCCAACCCCTGTGCATAAGTTCACAAGGTCACAGAACCCGCAAGTTGATCACCAAAACATACGTCAAGTGGATCACGTGAATATCCCATTGTCACCATAGATAAGCACATGCAAGACATACATCAAGTGTTCTCAAATCCTTAAAGACTCGATCCAATAAGATAATTTCAAAGGGGAAACTCAATCCATTACAAGAAGGTAGAGGGGGAGAAACACCATATGATTCAACTATAGTAGCAAAGCTCGCGGTACATCAAGATCATGCCAAATCAAGAACACGAGAGGGAGATATCAAACACATAGCTACTGGCACATACCCTCAGCCCCGAGGGTGAACTACTCCCTCCTCGTCATGGAGATCACTGGGATGATGATGATGGCCACTGGTGATGATTTCCCCCTCGAGCAGGGTGCCGGAACAGGGTTTCGATTGGTTTTTGGTGGCTACAGAGGCTTGCGGCGGCGAAACTCCCGATCTAGGTTTCTTTTCAGGGGTTTCTGTATTTATAAGAATTTTTGGCGTCGGTTTCAAGTCAGGGAGGTCCACGAGGAGCCCACAAGGTCAAAGGGCATGCCCAGGGGGGGGGGGGGTAGGGCGCGCCCTCCACCCTTGTGGAGGCCTTGTGGCTCTTCTGGCCCAACTCTTTTGATTCGGGGGCTTCTTCTGGTCCATAAAAAATCACCGTAAATTTTTAGGTCAATTGGATTGCGTTTGATATTCCTTTTCTGTAAAACAGAAAAAAAGGAAAAAACAGAAACTGGCACTGGGCTCTAAGTTAATAGGTTAGTCCCAAAAATCATATAAAATAGCATACAAATGGATATAAAGCATCCAAGATAGATAATATAATAGCATGGAACAATAAAAAATTTATAGATACGTTGGAGACGTATCAGTGCGCTTCCCGGATTCCTTGCCGGTGTCTTTGCTAGCTTTCTTCCCTTTCTTGCTTTCCTTGGCGGGAGCTGCAACTTCCACTGCCTCAGCAGCGACTGCATCTCGGTACATCTTATCTATGCATATGATTGCGTCCTTCTTGTCTGACGAATGGAAATGACACCCATCGGCCCTGGCGTCTTCAGTGTCTTGTAGGCATAGTGGGATGCCACCATGAATTTTGCCAGGGCTGTACGGCCATGGATCCCATTGTACGGCACGGGGAGGTCAACCACATCAAACACAACCTTCCCGGTCTGGTAGTTCAATTATCCTCCAAACGTCACTGGCAACATGATCTTTCCCTTAGGACGACTCCTGCCAGAGTTGATCCCTTGGAAAGTGCCAATAATCTTGAGCTCTTCATCTGATATTTGAAGCTTGCTGAGCACCTTGGGGGAAATCAGATTCAACCCAGCCCCACCGTCAACCAACATCTTTGTGACCTTGATGTTGCGGATTTTGGTGAAACCAACAACGGCAAGCACCCTACCGCGGTGGTACGGTCAGGGTGATCCTCTTCGTCGAAGATGATGGGCATGCAAGACCATTTGAGCGGTTTCCGGGAGTCTGCTGCTGGCTCTACGATGCGTTGACCTCACGCGCCCTCTGTTTAAGCTGGCGGTGAGAGGAGTGCAAAGATGCGCCTCTGTCAACGCATAGGGCCTCAGTGGCCTTCTGGAACTCTTGATCGCTGGTGTCGGGGAAGCTAATCGTGACCCACGAACACCTATGGGACCTGGCGGACCGAGTCCCTTGTGGTTCGGAGGGGGGCGGAGATTGCACGAAGAGCAGATCGATGCGATGCACACGAGAAGTTTACCCAGCTTCGGAGCTCTCCGGAGAGATAATACTCCTACTGCTGCTTGGTTGATTGTATTGTGTTCTTGCTAGGGAGCAATGGGAGCTACAAAACCTAGCTTGAGTGAGTGTAGTCTCGAATGAGCCGAATGAACCGACCCTTTCTACGTTGCACATGGGCCTCCTTTTATAGGCTCAAGGGATCACCACAGGTGTAGCGTGAGCGAGGATACAAATGGAAAACAGTAGTTGGTACACCGGGTTATGCGAAGGTACGAGTGCATTATACCTAACTCGACGGCAAGGGACAAGATCAATAAATGCCCGCCCCACGCCGCTAAACGAAGGCAACGAGGACCGTCAAATGCACCACCGTTTGCCATGATGGTAAGCTTGTCGGCGCCGCTTATCGCTGCTCCCGCTGGCTGCACAGCCTCTTGACACGCTGCGCTGGAATGGCCCCATGGCGACACGTTGGTGGATGAGTGGAGCGGAGATGAAGAGGTTACTGCCGGCTGAACCCTTGTCGCGCGGTGGCTTGTCGCTCACCAAGCCTTCCGGCAAGCTCCTCTTGCCGGGCCTTGTTCCTTTGTGCCTTGAGTGGCCTTCCGGCAAGCTCCTCTTGCCGGGGCCTTGAATACTTTGCTCTTGAATGGCTCCAAAGGAGCGGAGGACCTTGGCGGTCACCAGCAAACCTTGCAGCGAGGTGCTGCAACTGCCCGCATGCAGAGTTCGGGATACTAAGGTACCCTACTCTAGTACACCGACAGAGCCCGGGCTGGGCCACCACGGCGCCGAGCTCTGTTGGGCCGGGCCCAAAAAAAGGCTGCAGACACCTTGGCCTAGATCGCGCCGTTACTGCTCCGGACCCACCACGTCCCCCACAGACAGCACACGAGCGTGGCGTCGTGGGAGAGATCATGGGGCTTTCTTTAATTGGAAAAGCGGAGCGTCCGCCCCTCTCCCTCCTTATAAGCAGAGGAATCGGGGCAGGGCGCCCCACCTCGCCATTGCTGTCACATCAAAACCACCGCCGCCCCCTTCTTCTCAAGTCCGAAGAGAGCGGCGCCCTTCCCCATCGCCCTGCGCGCCCTCAGCCGCCGGCCTCCTTCACCACCTCCACCATGGCTCAAAGCCGATAAGGGAAAGGCGTGAAGTCGGCCGGCGCAGCGGCTCATGGGCCGAAAAGAGCAGAGCCACCTTCGACCCCTGCTCGGCCTTACGGGGAGCTGCGGGAGGGGTACTACCTCTTCTGGTCGACGGAGACGCGGGCGCACCCGCGCACGAGGGTGATCGCCGCCGCCGCATCCGAGAAGGTTTCTGTCGGGTACCCCTTCTTCGCGCTTTTCTTCTACTGCGGGCTCTGCCCGCCCTTTTCCGAGTTCTTTTGCGACATCATGAACACCTATGGACTCCGCCTCCTTGATTTCACCCCCAACGCCTTCCTGACCATGGCGGTTTTCGCACACCTTTGCGAGAACTTTGTCGGAGTCCACCCAAATGTAGCCCTCTTCCGCCACTACTTCATGCCCCGCGTTGAGAGAGGAGAGCCGCTGTGGGAGGATTGCATGGATCTCCAGGATCGGCAAGAAAGAAGCATATCTGGAAGGAGAGCTTCGTAGCAAGTGGGAGGAGTGGAGAGCCGATTGGTGTTGGATCATAGAGGAGAACCCACAGCCATTCACTGCCCAGCGCCAAACTTCCATAGTGCGCGGCAACGATTGGAGCAACTTGGCACCGGAGGATGCGAGGTTGAAGATTGCCGTGACCCGGATCTTGCGCCTCAGGCATGCCGGACTCACTGTAGGTGCTGTTGGCGTGGATTTCCTTCGCCGCCGCATCGCTCCCCTGCAAGAAAGGAGGAGACCTGCTTGGGAGTTCCAAAATGCGGCGGACATCATGAGGCTGCGCCCGGGCCTCAACTGGAATTTCACTGTCTTGGAGCTGGATGCGATGCTGCTGGAGCTGTTCAAGCCTGACCCAGATCGCCCGAGTGGTTCATGTTGCCGAGGGGGGTCGTTCCTTTGTGCAACAACTCTTTGCTTGACCGCATCCGTGCAATGATGCCGTTGTGCGATTCCCATGGGATCATTCCAACTTGGCAAGAGCCCGCCGACGACATCGTGCAGCAGTTCTTCGACAGCTTGGAAGAAGTGCCGATCCGCGCCGACGAGCAGAAGTGGCTCACCCGTGACACCACCGACGCTGAGCTGCAGCGCATCGCCACCAGGCTGGAGGAGGCGGCGGAAGCTGCTGCCGCTGGTGAGTTCGGGTTCACCGTGGAGGCGGAGGCAGCCGAGGCGGCAAGCCTTGCCGACCGAGAGGAGCTTGCTTGGCGCGGAGGAGCAGGCCGAGCCCGATCTTGAGCGAACGAGCCTGCCGGGCGCCTCCCTCCACCTTGGATAACTTGCAGCGGGAGGAGCCTGCGGCCCGCCAAGAAGGTGCCTCCCAAGACCGGTGAAGTGGCGGGCGGCAGGCGGGTCAGCAACCCGTCTCGCCCGACGGCCTCCACCGCGACAAGCTCTGTTGCCGCTGGGCGCCTCACGCTGCCACAGCAACCGGGCGGGCCTTCGGGACCACGGCTCCCGCACCCGCCAAGCGTCGAGGAAGCCCACTCTTCCAGCTCGTCGCGCCGGAGGTGGGCGGACTGACTTCTCCGCTCTCAGCTCGAGGAGGAGGAAGAAGAGTAAGATCTTGTCACTGTACTTGTAATTCTTCAATTTGCTGCTTTGTCTTGTATCTGATTTGCTTCATTCTGAACCCTTTCCTTTTCAGGAAGCTGGCCCAGAGAGCGTCGAAGAGAGCCAAGACTCCGGTGGTTGTCATCGAAGACGATCCCCCCCGTGGCGACAGGAGGCGTCCGAGACCCGTTGCGGACCAGCGACCCTTCCTGAGCAGCCCCAGACAGGCCCCAGCGTAAGTAATTGGCTTATTTCTTATGGTTAGGTGTGCATGGGCGCTTCTTCTTTACTGATATCTGACTTGTTGAATTGTGTAGGAGCAGAGCAGCCTCATCAGGAGGCCCCGGAAGTCACTCCCGAAGTTCTATCTGCTTCAACTACGCCGCCAAGGGAGAATTCTCCGGCAAGGGAGCGCTCTCCGGCAAGGGAGGCCTCTCCGACAAGGGATGCTTCTCCGACAAGGGGCAGCGCCAACGATCCTCCGGTGGTGGAAACCGCGGCCACAGATCCCATCGCAGGTAATCTCCTTGCTTGAAAATTTCCCTTGGGTTCCTTTTCTTACATTCTTCTTTTGAACATTCGTTTGGTGTTTTTTTTTGATCATCAGATCCATCTGCGGAGAGCCGATGGGCCGAGGATGCCGCGGAGAGGGCCTTGGCGGCAACAATGAGGACGCCGCCAATATGGAGGAGGAGGCGGCGCCGATGGGTCCGCCCGGCGAGGAGGCCGCCAAGGCTCTTGGCGCGCAAAGGTGGGGAGGGTGCGGTGATCGTCTTGGCGACCACGAGGCCGCGGAGGCGCCAGCGCTTCGCCGACCGCCGATCCCTCCGCCACAGATGCAACACCAGGCTCGAAGAGCCCCAGCCAGCGCCTATCGAAAGGCGGCGGTGTCTTCATCAAGCTTCCATGGGCGTCGAGCTCCAGGCGCCGGTCGAGGAGAGACCTTGACGAGGAGCTGCCCGCCTCCACTGGGCTGTCGCTAGTTGATGCGCCAAGCAGCAGCGATGGCGAATCGAGGAGGAGCAGCTCTTGAAGAAGCTGCTGTCGCTCTACCGCGCCCGAAACAAGCTAAGCTGGAGTCGAGGAAGCACTTGTCGCGAGGCGGGAGCTGACATGGAGACGCAGCAGAAGAGCTCCGGTGCGCCAACAAAGAAACTCTCCGGGACATAGCGAGCGCGGGAGCAACTCTCCTAGGCGCACAGCCTTCATTCTCGAGAAGGCTGAGGTCGAGGAGCAGCAAAGGCTTCTTTGGCGAAGCTATCTGTGCAAGAAGAAGCCAGCTGGCGCAACGGAAGATCAACCTCGACAGCTATGAGGAAGATCTTACGCGCGAGCAACCAATTGGCGGAGCACTCAAGGAGGCAAAGGGCGCTGCCGCAGCCGCCGAGGCCGCCAAGAAGGAGTTAGAGCGAGGTGGCGCGGCCGAGGCCACCCTCCGTAAGAAGCGGCGAGGAGGTCACCGCGTTGAAGCACGAGCGTGAGAAGGACGCCTACACTCTTGGCGAGTTGCAGGGCCGTCTCGCTGAGAAGATCAAAGAGCTCGATGCTGCCAAGGACTCCAAAGCAGATCTTGAGCTGAAGCTGTCTACCTTGACGGAGACGCTGGATGGCGCCAAGGAGCGGGAAGTGGGTTTGCTGGAGAAGATCAAGGCCAACGAGGAGTTGCTGGCGAATGCCACGAACGCCCACAACACCTTCAAAGAGAATGTGATGCACTGGACGGAGGTCCTTGTGGATACTGCCGCTGCCATTGACAAGGAGCTAATGGAGATGGGGATGGTGGATCTCGGGTACTCCACCGACGAGCATCTCAACCCAGCCAAGCTCAGCTTGTTCTTCAAGAGCGTGTTGGCGGCTCTCCGGTGGCTCGGGAGGAGATCCCAAAGCAGCTGGCCGACGAGTCGCGCCAACTCGTCGAGGGCTCTTGAAGGTGCCGATGAAGGTGGCCTTCCGCAATCAGCGCGTCGGCCAACGCGATCCTCAAGTCCTCGCCGCCAGCTGGCGACATTGAAGCGCTCAAGGCCCTTGTCGCACCCATTGTGGACAGGGTGAGCGGAGTCAAGAGGGTTGATGGCGACCGCGTGGACTAGGCCGCCAAAGTTACCTTTCCTTTGTCGCTGCAGACCATGTTCAGGAGAACAATTTATTAGATCTGCGACAAGTTATTTTTGTAATATACTCTATCTTAGGCAACGATTGCAATGTTATTTCCTTTTCTTGATTCCTTCCTTTGTATGTTTGTGCCTTACGCTTTTAGGGAACTTGTCGGTAGCGGGCACCTTTTTTGAATTGCTGAGTGCGGAACGTCAAGAGCTTCTGGCGATGCCGCCTCAGACAAACAACCTTATGAATGGTTGCAGCTCACTTAAGTTGTTGAGCGGACTCGAAACAAAGTAAGGGCACAAACTAGCCATGAGTTGGTTCCTTCGCGCACAGGTTTTCCATACAAAGTACTTATCGTTCGAGGAACATAACTTAAAAATTTAAAAACTGATTGCTCAAACTTTGGCAACTTAGCTTTTTCTTTCGTTTGCTTCCCGGCAAGGCGATACTTCCTCGAGCGACACTTGGCGGCCCACACCATTATCTTCTCCTTCCCCCCCGGTTAACTTGTGGGCGAAGGAACCTTCCTTTCTTTTGAGAAGAAAGAAGAGAAAATAAAGTCATGGAGCCTAGTGGCTCGTTATTGCTTACCGGGTGTGGATGATGCACAAAATGTTAGATAACGCATGCATAAAGGATTATGAAAGCATGCATTTGACAAGTTGTGCGCAACGCATGAGCTTTACTGATGCACGGGGTCTGCGCCCGGCTTTGTACAAAGGATTACATGCAACATCGGCAAGACTTGTACAAAAGGGTGGTTGCGGAACTGGTTCCGGCAACGCGCTTCTATGGGTAAAACTTACGAAGATGCTCTATATTCCAGAGTTGCTCACGGAACGCCATCTTCGGTCTCAAGGCGGACATCGCCAGGCCTAGTGACTCGTTTCACCCGATAAGGGCCTTCCCACTTCGGCGTCAACTTGTTGGAATTCTTGGCGGACTAAACGCGCCGAAGAACAAGGTCGCCTTCCTCGAAGCTTCTGGCGCTAACTTTGCGGCTATGGTAGCGATGCAAAGCTTGCTGGTAATGAGCAGCTCGTACAACAGCCTGAAGACGATCTTCCTCAAGGAGCAGCGCGTCATCTTGCCGCAGCTACTCTTGCTCAAGCTCATCATAAGCGAGCACTCGAGGTGACCCGTATACGAGTTCCGTGGGGAGAACTGCCTCTGCTCCGTAGACCAGAGCGAAAGGTGTCTGGCCAGTGGCTCGATTTGGCGTCATCCTGATCGACCAAAGAACCACCGACAGCTCCTCAATCCAGTTTCTTCCGCACTTGCGCAGCCTGTCGAAAGTTCTGGTCTTGAGTCCTCGCAGCACTTCAGCGTTTGCCCTTTCTGCTTGACCGTTGCTCCTTGGATGTGCAATAGAAGCAAAGCAGACCTTGGCGCCAAGATCTTGGACGTACTGCATGAAGGTGCGACTCGTGAATTGTGTGCCGTTGTCGGTGATGATCCTGTTAGGAATCCCAAAACGGCAAACAATTGACCTGAAGAACTTGATTGCTTGTTGTCTTGTCACCTTCCTCACTGCTTCCACTTCCGGCCACTTTGTGAACTTGTCGATTCATGACGTACAAGTACTCAAAGCCCCGACCTTCGGGGAAGGGGCCGAGATTCGAGCCCGGACCGAAAATGGCCGGGATAAAGGGATCGTCTGGAGAGCTTGAGCTGGCTGGTGTATCTGCTTGGAATGGGCCGCACGCTTCACACTTGGTTACTTGTGCAGATGCATCACGGAGGGCTGTCGGCGGAAGAAACCTTGCCGGAAAGCTTTGCGGCAAGCGCTCTTCTTGCCAATGTGGTGACCACATATGCCTCCATGTATCTCGCCAACAGCTTCGTCCATCTTCCGGCAAATACACTTCAATTTCACACCGTTGAGTCTTCTTACGTATAGGATGTTGTCAACAAACTGGTACATACTTCATTGCCGGGCTACTCTTTCCACTTCTTCTTGCTCTTGGGAAGTTCTCCGTCTGAAGGAAATGGGCGATCTGTTGTGCCCATGTTGGAGCTGCGGCTCGACAACAAGAACTAAAGGCACATCGCCCATCTGCGGGAACATCAGCTTCTACGGCAAGAACCGCGGCTCGGCCGGAGCTTGATGATCCCGGGAAGCTTGCCGGAGCAAAACTTGTCGGGGCGTCGCTTCAACGAAACAAACCCTAGGGCTTGTCGGAGCAGATGCTCCTCGGCGATATCTGCGTTGATTTTGGGGACCTTCTTGGCGGCGGCTTGAGGAGCTCTGCGGAAAGTAGTCACCGAAACCAACTTCCTCTTCTTGTTCTGTCCGAGTTGATGGTGTTACGGCTTGGTTGAGTCAGCTTGAGCACAAAAATTCCTGGTTCCACAGGTAACTTGAGTCTGGCGCACTTTGACGAGCCATCAGCAATATCATTACGAGCTCTTGGAACATGTTCCATTTGCAGGCCTTCAAAGTATTCTTCTAGCTTTCTCACTTCATCAACGAGGCTTCCATCAGCGGACTCGATAATCTTTGTTCACTTGGCGGACGACAAGCTGCGAGTCACCCACGACAATGAGCTTCACGATCCCAAGGTCCACTTGCTATCTCGAGTCCGGCAAGCAAGCCCTCATACTCTGCGGTATTATTTGTTGCTTGTTCCTTGGGAAAGTGCATCTGGACTATGTACTTGAGGTGCTCTCCGGTGGGTGCGATAAGCAAGACGCCCGGCACCGGCGCCTTGCAGCGAGAAGGCACCATCAAAGTACATTAGCCACTCTTTTCTTGCTTCCTTGACGGGATGCTCGTCTCGGAATTTCTTCATCTTGCGTTGGCGTCCATTCTGCTATAAACTCGCCAATGCTCGCTTTGGATAGTTGAAGTGCTTTCAAACTTGAGGCCAAAGCTTGGCAGTCCAAATGCCCACTCGACAATCCTGCCTGTTGCTTACGGATTTTGCAATATCCTCTTGAGGGGAAGCGAGTGACAACTGTTATCTCATGTGCTTGGAAGTAATGGCGCAGCTTTCTCGAGGCCATGAGGAGGCGAAAAGCAACCACACACGAGTACCTTGATCTAGCCCCTGCGAAGGGGCCGACAAAAGTAGACCGGGCGTTGCACCATCCTTTTCTGAATCTTTTTGCAATCCTGCGCAGATCCGTCCTTGTCGGGACCGAGCTTGACGGAGAAGCCCCACGCTTGTCATTTGGATGCATCTCGCCATGGTTGCCGGCTCGTCGTCCGCCTCCTCTCCACTACTAACGCAGCACTAACCACTTGATTGGTTGCCGCTATGTATAGCAGCAACTTCTCTTGTGGCCTAGGTGCGACAAGTATTGGAGTGGAGGACAGGTACCTCTTTAAGTCTGCGGCGCAGCCTCCGCTTCGGGAGTCCATTTCATTGGACCTGCCTTTTTCAAAATCTTGAAAAATGGCAGGGCGCGCTCAGCAGACCTAGAGATAAACCTGCTGAGAGCAGCCACGCAACCGGCAAGTCTTCGAACATCCTTGACGCGCCTTGGTGCTTCAATCTGCTCAATGGCCTTGATCTTGTCGGGGTTGGCTTCAATTCCCGCGAGATGACGAAGAACCCGAGAAGCTTGCCGGAAGGAACTCCAAACACGCACTTCTCGGGGTTGAGCTTGAGGTTGATCTTGCGCAGATTTGCAAAGGTCTCATCCAAATCTTGAACCAGAGTTGCTTTGTCCTTGCTCTTGACCACTATGTCATCCATGTAGGCTTCTACATTTCTGTGCATTTGGGGCTCAAAAGCGTCGTGGACCACTCTTGCAAACGTTGAACCAGCATTCTTCAAACCAAAAGGCATCCGTATGAAACAGTATGTGCCACATGGTGTAATGAATGCGGTTTTCTCTTCATCTTCTTACGCCATGAATATCGATGATATCCTGAATATGCATCAAGAAATGAAAGCAAATCACATCCACCGTGGAGTCAACAATCTGGTCGATGCATGGCAAGGAAATGGGTCTTTGGGACAAGCTTTATTAACATCCGTGAAGTCAATACTGAGTCTCCATTTCCCATTTGCCTTATGCACAACTACCGGATTGGCCAACCACGTGGGATGGAGCACTCCTCGACAAGGCCTGCTGCTTCCAACTTCTTGATCTCTTACGCAATGAACTCTTGGCGCTCCAACGCTGCTTCCGACTTTTTGCTTGACGGGCGCGCATGAGGACAGACAGCTAAGTGGTGCTCAATTACTTTCACAGGAACACCGGGATGTCGACGGTTGCCATGCAAACACATCGACATTCGCCGCAGGAAAGCAACGATCTCGCCTTCCTATTTAGGGTCGAGAGTGGCGCGATGGTGAAGGTACCACCGGTGCCGTCCTCCTTGGCGGGCACTTTCTTGGTCTTGGCGGAGCTGCCATCATCTTCTTGTACTTGCCGGTGGAGCTCGATGGTGCGTCCTCGACGGTAGCGCAGCACTCCGAAGAGGTGCGCTTGCCGTAGTGGGCATCAGAGCTCTTGCCGGACTTGGTCTTCTTCTTCCTCCCGGGAGCTTCAGCGGCAAGTGACTTGCTTTCTGTTGCAGCTGCTGCTTCCCGGTAAATCTTGTCGGCGCCGATAAGAGCATCTTTCTTGTCGCCATGAACAGAAATGACACTTATCGGGCCGGGAATCTTGAGCAAATTGTATGCATAATGAGAGGCTGCCATGAACTTGGCGAGTGTTGGACGGCCAAGTATTCCATTGTAGGGCAATGGGAAATCAGCAACGTCGAATGTGACCCTCTCAGTCCTGAAGTTGAGCTCGCTGCCAAATGTTACCGGCAACGTGATCTTCCCTTTCGGCTTGCTCCTTCTGGGTTGATTCCTTGAAAAGTGCCGGTCTCTTGAGCTCGTTGTCAGGATCCGAAGCTTCGAGCACCGCAGATGAGATCAGGTTTAAGCCGGCCCGCCGTCAACTAACATCTTGGTGACCTTGAGGTTGCGGATAGTTGGTGAGACCAACATCGGCAAACACCCGACCGCAGTTATGCGATCAGGGTGGTCCTCAATATCGAAGATGATAGGCGTGCTGGACCACTTCAGAGGCCTGCGCGACTCTACGGATGGTTCTGCTGCATTAACCTCCCGCATCCATTGCTTGAGTTGGCGGTGCGAGGTATGCAAAGAAGCACCACCATCAACGCAGAGGACCTCCGTGGCTTTCTGAAACTCCTGCTCATCAGCTTCATCGTCTTCCATATCCTCATCTTCATCGTCGTCTTCATCCTTGTCGCGGCCGCGGGGAGGTCTGTCTCCTTGCCGCTGCTTGGCCTTGCCGTGGCGTCCTCCCCGGCCGGGTCTCTTCTTGCTAGCTGCCCCAGCACCTTCCTGGGCCTTCTCCTTGTCTCGCCGCTCGTACTCAGCCTTCTGTAGTTCAACAAGCTGCTCGACTTTCTTGCAGCTCTGGAGTTCATTGCCCTTGGTGCGGTGAATCTTCAAGATCTTGTTTGTTGGAGCTGTCACGCTTGTCGTGGCCGCCATCGCTTGGCGGTCGGTGTCGTGGCAACCTCCTTGCCGAGCCACCAACCTTGGCCTTCTTAGCGCCACCTCCGCTGCGGACTGCTCGACAACTAGTACCTCTTTGCTCTTCTTCTTTCGTTGTTCCGCCCTTGGCTCTTCTTTGCGGGCGGTCTCCTCACCGTCGACATCGCTTCGCATTCTCTCACGAGTCTTCTTACTTCTTCAAAGACGCACACTTGTCGGCCAGGGCATATAGCTCACTAACGTCCTTGAATTTGCACATCGCCATCTCCTCCCTCATCCTGTGGTTCCGCACGTTCTGGTGAAACGCGCTGATCACCACGGCAGGGTGGACATCTGGGATGTTGTAGTGCACACGGCTGAATCTCTGGATGAACTTGCGCAGGGACTCTCCTTCCTTCTAGGCGAGCAGGTGAAGGTCACTCTCTTGGCCATGAGGTTTGTGGCCACCTGTGAAGGCACCGACAAACTGATGGCATAGATCTGCCCAAGAAGATATGGAACTGTCCGGCAAGTGCATGAGCCAAGATCGACATTTGGCTTGAGTACCGGGAAGTAGTTGGCGAGATCTTGTCGCCTCGCCCCCCGCAGCTCGCACCGCAATGGTGTAGATGCCGAGGAACTCCGATGGGTGTGTCCTGCCATCATAATTCTCGCACATCCGGCTTGAAGTTTTTCTTGTCAGACCCTTCGGACTTGCCGCAGCTCACGAGTGAACGCAGGGCAACCTATCGCAGACGGCAAGTCACCTGGTTCTCCGGCGCTTGCATGTCGACAGCGGGCCCAGTAGCGCTGGTCGGATTGACGCCGCGCTTTCTTCGACGCTGGCGCGAGTTCGGCGTCTTCTTGTTGACGTTTTGAAGAACTTGGCGCTGATCACGGCGAGCTCGTGGATCCGGCGATGCGATGGAGTCGCTGCCGAGATGGATCGGAGGAGCTGGTGATCTTGGCCTTCGGATGGGGAGTGCATGGTGGTTGCACCCCCATAGGTTTCGCCGCCACCGCTCGTGCCTTTTGTCGTCTCGCCGCCGCAAGGATGCAGTTGGTTGCCGCGAGTGTCGCCGCTGGCAAAGCCGATGAGGCTTTGAATGGTGGCCTCCATTCGCCGACCTTGTCAGCCGTTGGAGGGTAATCCAGGAGTAGTTGAGCTCGCGCCAAAGCTTCCGCTTGAGTGGTGGGCGGCAATGGCGAACGGTGCGAGGAGAGGGATGTGCTCGGACTTCTAAATACATTAGAAGGAGCAGCATCCCGTCCAGCGACCGATGCTCGCTTCGCACCGGCCTGCTGGCGCATGAGCTGCTCTTGAGCGTCTCTGGATCCACCAGCTCGATCTTGGCCCAACGAACGTATGGCGCTGCGAGCACCATGACGCTGTCGGTCTCGCGCCTCGACACGGACGCTGCACGATCCGGACGCCGAGGTCTGCGCGCGTTGTCCTTGGACTTGGCAGCGTCGTGGGCTCCTCGACGACGCTGTTCCTCCGTCGGCATCTTCCCCACCACTCGTCGGCTCCGGTGGTGGTGGGTTTGACGCGACGGCTCTGCTGCCGCCAAGCCTTCTTCTTGGTGGCATGTTGATGAAGGTGATGAAGAATTTGCTCGTGTGACCGCTGGATCAGGTTCACACAGCCTCGACGCCCTACTGGCGCGCCAAAGATGTCGGGAAGCTGATCGTGACCCACGAACACCTATGGGACTGGCGGACCGAGTCCCTTGTGGTTCGGAGGGGGCGAAGATTGCACGAAGAGCAGATCGAGGCGATGCACACGAAAGCAGTTTACCCAGCTTCGGAGCTCTCCGAGAGATAATACTCCTACCGCTGCTTGGTTGATTGTATTGTGTTCTTGCTAGGGAGCAATGGGAGCTACAAAACCTAGCTTGAGTGAGTGTAGTCTCGAATGAGCCGAATGAACCGACCCTTTCTACGCTGCACATGGGCCTCCTTTATAGGCTCAAGGGATCACCACAGTGGCAACGTGAGCGAGGATACAAATGGAAAAACAGTGAGTTGGTACACCGAGTTGTACAAATGTACGATTGCATTATACCTAACTCGACGGCAAGGGACAAGATCAATAAATGCCCGCCCCTCGCCGCTAAACAAAGGCAACAGGACCGTCAAATGCACCACCGCTTGCCACGATGGTAAGCTTGTCAGCGCCGCTTATCGCTGCTCCCCGCTGGCTGCACAGCCTCTTGACACGCACGCCTGGAATGGCCCCATGGCGACGCGTTGGTGGATGAGCTGGAGCGGAGATGAAGAGAGGTTGCCTGCCGCGACAAGTACCTTGCCACAGCTGAACCCTTGTCGCGCTCGGTAGCTTGTCGCTCACCAAGCCTTCCCGGCAAGCTCCTCTTGCCGGGGCCTTGTTTCCTTCGTGCCTTGAGTGGCCTTCCCGGCAAGCTCCTCTTGCCGGGGCCTTGAATACTTTGCTCTTGAATGGCTCCAAAGGAGCCGCGGAGGACCTTGGCGGTCACCAGGCAAACCTTGCCGCGGGGTGCTGCAACTGCCCGTGCACGAGTTCGGGATACTAAGGTACCCCTACTCTAGTACACCGACAGCTGGTTTCCTCTTCATCCCCTTCATCACTTTCGTCATCGCCTTCACTTTTCCCATGGCCTCTTGCAAGTTTCTCCTGATGTTGGGCAGCCTTGCCGCAGCGGCCTCCTCTACTGCCGCGACCCTTCCCGCCAATACCTTCTTGGTCTCTTTCCTTGTCACGCTTCTCGTACTCAGCTCTCTGCTTTTTGACAAGTTGCTCAACTTGGTGACACTCTTGGAGATCATGGCCCTTGGTCCGGTGGATCTTGAAGTATGGCACGTCAGCCTTCCTAGCCTTTTCGTCCGCCGCAGCCTCCCGGCAATCAGTGCACGTGGCAACTTCCTTGCCGGGGGCTTCGGTCTTGGCCTTCTTGTCGGTACCAGAAGTGCCAAAGCCCTCAATAGCCAACATTGCCTTTTCCTTGCGCTTCTTATTGTGTTTCTTGTCCTTCCTCTTCGGGTCAGCGGCATCGTCGTCATCCTCCGAGTCAACTTCGACGCCGTTCTCCTCTCCGGGGAGCCGCCTCCATTCCTCTGTTTTAGCACACTTACCTGCCAAGGTGTACAACTCATTCACAGTCTTGGGCAACAGGACGTTCATCTTGGAACGTATCCTTCTGTTGCGCACGTTGGACTGGAATGCAGCAATCTTAGCTGCCGGGAGGATGTCTGGAATGTTTCTCTGCACCCGGCTAAACCTCTGCATGTACTTCCGCAGGCTCTCCCCTTCCTTTTGTGGAAGGAGCTCCAGATCGCTGGGCCGTCCTAGTTCTTGATGACCGCCCGTGAAGGCACCAACAAACTCTTTGCATAGGTTAGCCCATGATGAGATGGAATTCTCCATAAGGTGCATCAACCACGACCTCACATTTGGATCGAGTGCCAAAGGGAAGTAATTGGCGAAAACCTTCTCATCTCTTCCCCCGGCGGCTTGAACAACGATAGTGTAGATGCTCAAGAACTCTGCCGGGTTCAACCTTCCATCATACTTCTCTGGAATTTCTAGCTTGAAAGGGCAGGCAGATGGCCAACGGACTTCCCGTAGCTCGCGAGTGAAGGCAGGGCACCTACCTCGAAAGGCAAGTATCCGCCTTCATTGGGTGCGGGTTCGTCGGCGTCTGGGCCATTGCGCGTGTCTGATTGGCGGCGGGTTTCACGTTGTCATTCTGTGGTGACGCGCGCGTCCTCCCTCTGCCGATCTTCCAGGACCTGCCGTTGATCTTGATGGGCCCGAGGGATAGATGAAGCCATTGATACCTCGTCGGGCTCCTAGTTGCGTGGTTCTGGTTGCAGCCTCTGCGCTGGCTGTCATGGAGGGGACTGTACCATTGGAGTGGCCCCCTTTACTTGGCCAGCCACTTGGACTGTGGTTGTTGCTTGTGAGCGCCGCAGCAGATCCGCCCGCTGTGATTCTCCTGCTTCAGCAAAACCGATCAAACTTTGGATAGTGGCTCTCCACTCATCCATTTGATCGGCTGCTGGCGGGAATCTCAGCAGCAGTTGGGCTCGCGCCATGGCTTCCGAAGCAGTGCTTGACATAGACGACGACGTAGACTGCGATGTTGCTCGGCTCCTGCCAGTACCAGTGGCGGCGGCGGTGTGCTCTCGTCGCTGCGAGCCAGCCGCCACGGTGGTACGGTGGCGAGAAGGGTGTGCCTGGGGTTTGACGACCCCGTTCGGCGCTTCGTCTTGGTTACCCCGCCCCGGGGGAGGCTCTTGCCCCGCTGTTGCGCCCATTGCAAGGACAGGCGGGGGCCGCGGTTCACACTAGAGCGAGCATTGTCGCTGTGGCTACGCCCTTCGACACGGTGGGGAGGTGGGGACTGAGCGTTCTCTCCACCCGTGCGTTGTGGAGCATGGCCGTCAGAATGCTGTTGATGCCGCCCTCCTCCGGCGTTTTCTGCACCTGCTTTGGCCGTGGGGGGAATGATGAAAGTGCCGCCTGCCGGTCACGTTCCCTACGGCATCCACGTCCCCCGACGCCGCTGTAGCCCCAATAGCATCGACGGCTATGGGCGAGGGGGCCTTTGAGGTGGAAGGATGAGCAGTTGCACCGAATTTCTTCCTGGGTGCCATGGATGATGAAGCAAACAACGAAGAAGATGACGATGAAGACTGACGCGCTGTTCATGACCTCAGGTTCGCACAAGCACCCCCTACCTGGTGCACCAAAGATGTCGTGGTAGAACACGACCACCTATGGGGCCATCAGCCCCTTTGTGGTTCGGTAGGGGAAAGATCGCATTGCACAAAGAGAAGAGGCCATGGGACGACACAACAGTGTTGACGCTGGTGGTTTTTACCCAGGTTCAGGCCGCTGAGAAGCGTAAAACCCTACTCCTGCTTTGGTGGATTCATAGAGGGACCGTGAAGAACGCGCGACGCTCAAGCCCGACAAGGTCGCCTTGGGGAGAGCAGCTTCGCGTGAATGAGTACACGAGGGTCCGAATCCTTTCTATGGTTGCCACGGTCCTCCTTTTATAGGCTAACGGGTTACCATAATGGCAAAACGGTCATTATCCAGTGGTTAGACAGATAATAGTGCTATCATACCTAACTCTGGCAGTTAGGAAAAAGTGCATTAAATGCACTGCTAGGTGTCACGATGTGGATGCAACCCGGCAGGCCTTCCGCGCCGCTTAGTCACCTTCCATCTATCTGCTTGACATGCCTCTGGACGGGTGTCATGTGGAGGTGATCTTCCTCCTAACTGGATGCCATGTGCAAATGACAACCACTTAGCTGTTCGGGGGTTCGACACCGCACTGATGGATGACTTGCGTTATGATGCAGTGGAGCAGCGGAGTCTTGGCAGGGATGTAGGCCGCCAACGGCGCCGGCAACCCTTGCTGTGGGAGTCTTGGGACTTGTCTTCGGGGTGGCCTCGACCTGACCAGGCTCGCCTAATGCGGCTTGAACTACATCGGTATTTCCCCAAAGAGGAAGGGATGATGCAACACAATTACGGTAGGTATTTCCCTTAGTGATGTGTAGGATCGAAAGTAGGTCTAGGGGGGGGGGGGGTGATTAGACTACTTGACCAAATAAAAATCTAGCCTTTTCCCAATTTTAAGTCTTGGCAGATTTTAGCAACTGAGCACAAGTCAAGCAATAAACCTTTTTTTACTATAAACAGTAGGGTAAAAACCCCACAGCAACTTTTATTATTAATAGAAACGAACATAAGTCTGTCTCAAGGGGCTTGATGTAAGCCCAGGAAAGAAAAGAATAAATAAAAGAGAAAAGAAAAGAAAATAAAAAGAAAATAGAAAAAACAGAAATAAACTAGAACTAAACTAACCTACTCCTACAATTACAGGATAGCTCCAACCAAGCTGAAAATTGTGGGGCAAATTTTTTGCTTCATCCTGTATTTTAGTAACTTTTGCTCCTCCAAGTAAATGAATTTCCAGCCCTGAAATGAGGGGTTAATATTCTCAAAGATCTTATTATTTTTGGAAATCCAGATAGCCCAATACCCTACGATAATAATCTCCATGAAGAAGGGATGATTGAGTTTGTCCTTAAGATCTTGAAAGGCTTCCAATACTGACAAGTTGTGCGTTCTGTTGGGGCATATAGTCCCAGCATTGGGCTGCAAAGGGGCAACTCCAAAAAGAGGGTGTGGTGTTTCCTCCTGTTGACAGTTCCTAATAGCACACCTATATGCTTTCAGCTCAAAGTTCTTCCTTCTCAGTAAGTTTCTTGTGTTTACTCTGTCATGTGGCAGCATCCAGAAAAATACCTTGTGCTTTGGTTGGCATGAGCTCTTCCATATCCAACTGAAATGTGGGGGTGTTTGCTTGTATCAATTAACACATTGTATGCCTTGATTGAAGAGTAAAATTCATTTCCCCATATATAGCTCCATGTGTACAGCAACTCCAAGTGCCCTGAATTTCTCAGTGTGATGCAAATATCTTCAATTTCCATAAATTCCTGATAAACTGGAGTTGTCAATGGTAAGTGAAATAGATCTTGAAGGTATTCTGTGTGGATCACTTGATTTACATTTATGGTTGTGTCTCTAGCAAAAATATGGAGGTGATGAAACTTGTGCTTCATAACAAAATCATGCCAACAGTCATCCCAGAAAAGAGCACTTTTACCATCCCCCACATTACATCTAGTAATGGCTTTGTACCGATCAATGAGTGCTAAATTTGATTTCCACCAGAATGACCCAACCTTGTTATCACGTTGTAACTGCCCATTACTGTAGTAAGTCTCCCAAATGAGGTTCACCCAGGGTATATCCTGTCTGTTAAAAAACTTGTGAAGATTTTTTATAAGCAAGGTCTTGTTTTGTGAGAAAATATCCATAACACCCAGTCCTCCTTGGCTTTTTGGTCTGCAAACAGTTTGCCATGCTACTAGAGTTGGTCTATGATCTTCCAAATCAGGGCTCCTCCACAAACAGTGCCTCAGATATTTGATGATTTGTTTCCTAATGGTGATAGGTACATCCAAGCAGCACATGAACAAAATTGGGAAATATGCAAGTACTGACTTTACCAGAAGTAATCTTCCTGCCTGAGTCATAAAAGTAGAAATCCTAGCTAATTCTTTACCAGTTCTTTGGACCAAGGACAGACATTGCTCCACAGTTGGTTCGTAAATTCCAAGAGGCAATCCCAAGTAGGGATGAAAATGGAGTGGAAAGTTTCCGCTTTTCCGGAGGAGAAATGGAAATGGAGAGGAAATGTGAAAACGGAAATGGAAATTTGCAAAACGGAAATGGAAATGAAAGTTTTTATGCGGAAACAGAAACAAAAATGGAACGGTGTTTTCCGGTGGAACCGACGTGGAAACGAGACTTTTCATTTCCATAAATATGGAGTTTCCATTTCTACTATAGGCCTATGGCTGCTTTGTAGCCCAACTATCAAACAAAACACAATGACGCAATGAGTCGAATGAGCAGAATGGATCATTTGAGGAGCAACTTTTACTACCACACACGTACTCAACTAGACCCTATACGGAATTGTCATGTACTACTACAATACTATCGTATGTTGCTTACACGACCCTATTATTCAGTAGTCATGTTAACAATTTCATAATTTATCTATGATTCAAGGGGGTTTTAAGTTCTGGTCAACAAATCGTTTTGTTTCCGTGTCCGCTCTATATTTGCTCCGGGTCTGTTTCCGGTAGTATTTGTTTCCGTATTCATTTTTGGGGTTTCTGTATTCGTTTCCACTTCTGCAAAAACATATGAAAACAAATATGGTAGCACACAGTTCCATCCGTTTCCACGCTGTTTTCATCCCTAATCCCAAGATGTAAAAGGGAATTGACCTCTGGTACATTGCAAGTTGTTTATGAAGATACTAACTCTGTCCTCTGCAATGTTAATGGGCACCATGATTGACTTCCCATAATTAACTTTTAATCCTGTGGCTAATGCAAAAGTATTTAGTAATGATTTGAGACATATGAGCTGTCTGGCATATCCTTGCATAAGGACCAAAGTGTCATCAGCATATTGAATTATTGGGAAATCAGGACATGAATTTACTTGTAATGGAGGAGTCACAATCCCCAATCTCACAGCCTTATTAAGAATGGATTGAAGTAAGTTAGTAGCCAAAACAAAAATCAAGGGTGAAAATGGATCACCCTGTCTTACTCCCTTTTGCAGTAGAATTTTTTCCCAGTGACTCCATTTAACATAACTGCAGATGAGGCAGATGTGAAGATGAGATTCATCTAGGAAATCCATTTTCCTCAATTCCTTTTGCTTTGAGTATATCAATTATTTCCCGATGCTCAATAGTAGGGGTGGAAAGTGGTAGCGGATAATCCGAAATATCCGATATTCGTATTCGAGAAAATGCCTATTCGTATCCGAAACATCCGCATCCGAACCAAAATGGAAATGGAAATTATCCGTATCCGAATTTATTAAACAAATAAAAAATAAAATATGGTAGGAGATTTTGACACAAATATGGATATGGAAGTGGATATATCCGTATCCGAATAAGACTTTGGGAGGTAATTTTCAAAATTCTAGACCCAGTATTCCAATTATCCAACATAAAAGCCAAATAAGGGGTCAAATTTTACTCTTTATATGATTAAACTTGTAAATTATTATGCATTACAATAGTATTTATTTATAAACCTATTTATCATTGACTTATTGTATGTCACAAGTTGATTTTTTCAGGTCACATAGCTATCGACTAATTTACTTAAGCAATATGTTGATATTATTCGTATCCGTTCCGAATCAAGAAAATATCCGATACATATCCGTATTCGAATAATATCCGAGCCGTATCCATATCCGATAACATCCGTATTCGGATTCGGATTCGTTTTGAAAATATGAAAATGGAAGTGGCAAGAGCACTATCCGATCCGCATCCGATCCGTTTCCACCCCTACTCAATAGTGTCAAAAGCTTTTAAGTCTAATTTAATCACCAACATTTCCTCTCTTGATTTGTGACACTGATGGATATATTCATAAGCCCAACCAAGACAATCCTAGATCATTCTATTTTTGAGAAAACCATATTGATTAATATGAACCATCTGCAGGATCGCTCTTTGGAGTCTGTTTGCTAACAACTTGGTGATAATTTTAAGAACTCCATCAAGTAAATAAATTGGTCTGAAATCATTTGGTGAGAGAGGCACTTCCTTTTTTGGGATCAAGGTAACGAAAGAGGTATTAATGCTTTCAAGATTGACATTACCAACATGGAAAGCCATGATAAGTTTAGTAATATTCCCCTTAATAATATCCCAACAAGCTTTGATAAATTCATTATTGAAACCATCTGGACGTGGAGATTTGTCATTTGGAGGACTTTTCACTACTTCATCAATTTTCTATTGGGTAAAAGGTTTCTCAAGGTCTTGGAATATCTGAGGATCAACTCTATGTTCATATAGATCATTCAGATCAAAATGCATTGTGTGACCATTGGATTGTCCTAGTATTTTTTTTAAAAGCCTCCCATAGAATAGCTGCCTTTCCTTCATGGTCAGTAATTTCCACTTGATCTTCATTTAGAAGCATTGCAATTTTGTTGTGTCTGTGATTGTTAGATGCTTTAGTGTGGAAGAACTTGGTATTCTCATCACCAAACATTACACCTTTTATTTCCCCCCTTTGCTTACAATAAATCTTCTGATTATTTAGCACCACCAACAAGAATTCTTTCAACATGGACCTACAATTTTCTTCAAACATTGTGAGATCTTTGCATTCCTCAATCATATCCTAAAGATATATACAAGCATTTAGCTCTTCAATCTGCCTTTTAAGACATGAAAGACTCTCAGCCCACAATTTGAGAGCTCTCCTTAAATTCTTAAATTTTGCATTCATTTTCTTTGCAGGGTCTGTGAAGCCCACAAGTATATTCCAGGCTGCCTAACCAATGTCCTTGAAAGATCTATGTTTCAACCAATAATTTTCAAATCTGAAAACCTTTGACTTGGGAATTTTTGTTGCAATTTTGATCATACATGGAAGATGATCAGAGATTGGTTTTGCCAAAGGAAGGGCAATGGTGTCAGGGAAGGATGTCATCCATGCTGCAGAAGTAAAAAACCAATCTATGTTTTCAAGAAGAGGGCTTTCCTGCATGTTACTCCAGCTGAATTGCCTGCCTTTCAGAGGTAGTTCCACCAAACCCATATTACTAATAGACACATTGAAAATAAGCATTTGATTGACATCCCCTCCAAGCTGAACCAGTCTATGAATTCCATTTTTTCTTCAGGATTGCAAGGACCATAAATATTAGTTAGAATCCAGGAATGTTTAGTGGTGTTACAAGTGAACTAGACTGAGATACAATATTTATTTTGGAATATCATTTCACCATTGAAAAGAGCCCCATTCCATGTAGTCAAAGTACCTCCAGAGTCCCCAATTGAGGGAAGATATTCAAATTTGTTAAATCTTTGTGGGCAGAATTTGTGGATATATGTAAGATAAAACATCTCTTTTTTAGTTTCCTGAATGCTGCACTTTCTTCAATTTTTTGCCTAATAGCTAACCATTTATCTGAAGCATTAATACCCCTGACATTCCAATTCAAGATATTCCATGACCTATTGTTATTCATTAACAAATATGATCTGATTTATGTGAAGCACCAAGTACCATCCCTTGGTATTTTACTCTGTGTTGAAATGTTGTGCACTCTCATAATTTATTTCCCTCATACTCACATCATGGTCAAACAGCCAACAACAATCATGGACATAAGCTCTTTTCATAGATAGCAAAATAAGCTTGTCAATCTTAACCAACATACTGCAGTCATCAGTACACACATAGCATAAGAATGTCCACCTAATATATAACAAAAGATGCCATATAGGACCATAGCCATTCCTATTACACAAACTGACACACATGGCCTCAGCCAGCCTACAAATCTTATTGTCCAAACTAGGGAAGTGAAGTAGTCCTCTTGTGATACTGGAAATGTGTTGTGGCTTCATTATTACACAACTTTAGGGTGCTCAGTAGCTCCTGTGGCTTTGGACACCTTGGCCACCTCCTCCTGTCCCTTCTTCTTGAGTTTCTTTGACAGCTTCTCATGAGCTTCCTCCTCAGATACCTAGTAGAAACTCTTTGTCAGATTATTTACCACTTTATTATGAATTACTGGTGGTATAGCATTGCAAGGCAAACAAGCTTTTGCATCACAAGATTTTCTCCTATACCCATTTTTTTAATTCTATCACTTCTTCTTACCTCAGTTTCAACCAAAGGCTCTTTTTCCCTTCTTTTCCATGACATTACTTCACCGAGGGGTAAAATGACCACCTTATTTGGGGACACCTGTTTTAGTGGACTCCCAGTACCACTTGAAGAATGTGGAGCTGGGCTAATGCCCTCATTCTCCTTACCATTTCCTTGCATTATTTATTTACATCATGGAGCCTGAGAGGTAGAACAGTTGTCAGGTATGTGGAATGAGATAGACTCTTCAGCAGTACAATTAGCAGTCAACAATGTCCATAGATCAGATTTCAATAAGTGCATGACCCAGCTAAACTTTTCAGGAGTTAACAAGAGATGGATTATGAAATTGAACCAACTTACTGGGATCTCAATCTTAAAAGTATTGACTGCAACCTGAGTAGCTGGAGCAAAATGTTGATCCAAAGGTCCAATCCTTCTTCAGAGATTAAATGAGATCCATCAATAATATCCATAGCATGTGATTCAGCAATTTTTTGGAAATCAAAGCAATTTGGTGTACAAGATAAGGAGTGTGGGCCATAAGTACCTTTCTTGTTTCCAACTAAAGAGTTACCAATCATGTGGGTAGGATCTATGTGAACACTCTCTTTCCCTTTTAGGGCAGATCTGTCCACCTCTTCCCCAGCAGCTGCAGCCACAGTTTCTGAGGTCATCTCTGTGTTCTTCTTTGAGATACTGTCTTTTCACTGTCAGCAGCCCCTTCTAGAGCAAAATCATGAGTTGCAGAACATCCAACATTTGCAGTGTTTCTTCCAGAGTTTTCCTCTCCGAGGTTCTCAGCAGCATCAGGAATGTGAGGAATGTGAGGCAACTCCACATGTGGTTGGTCCAAATCTACTGGTGCCTGTTCATGCTCTACAGGTGGTTGAGCAATTGGCCCATGCTGTTCTAAGGCCCCCACCAAGTTTGCTGCAATAGCCTGCTCTACTTCCTCTGGTTTTGCCTGATATGCCAGTGCAATGTTGTGCAGAGCCAGTCCCATAGGTAGAGCTGGACCTCCCTGGTTGACTTCCTCACTAGCAGTATGAGTAATAGAGTAAAGGCCATCAAACAAGGAAACAATAGTGGTGATGCTACTATTGGGAGCACCATCTTATGGAATCATAGGAATCTCCATCTGTTGCTACACAGGAGCAGGAGGGTTTGGCTGTGGAAAAGCCCAATGCTCATTTTCCTCCTGTTCATCCCACTCATGCCAGTCATCATTGTTAGCTTGATCATTGTTCATAGGCACAGGTTGAAACCCAGGAAAATCATTTGCATGTTGGGGAACTGGATGTGGGTCCACCCCAGGAGGTGAAATTGGGTCCTCATCAGCAGGGCCAACACCTAGCATCTCCTCCCACAAGACCTCAACAGAGCAGGTCCATGACTCTTCCTCAAAGCTTTCTCCTTCAGACCACCTAATACACTTTGGCACATCAATGAGCTCAGTGACTCGAGCTTTAACCAAAATATTTCCTCTTAGGGCATCCTCTCTTTCCCAACTAATAATTCTGCCCCATTTTGAGATACCAGAAGTAATGTCCTCTGTATTGCAATAATTGAAAGGCAGTCCAACAAACAACAGCCAACAAGTTTTATTGTAGTGAATCCTGTGCCAGTTTCTTCCCTCACTGTGTTTGGTGAATGAAATGAAAACATCACCAAAAGGATGAGGGCTCTACCTGATTAGTCTGTCCCTATCATGCACATGCATGAACTGTTTGTAGGCTTGCCCAAACGGTCATGGCTGAATCTCTCTAAACCCCACATCTTCAACCCCTTGTAGAAACTCTTCTAGCACTTCACGAACATTGGGAAAAATACCTCATTTGTGTGCAGATGAATGGATGCAATCACCCAATCCTCATGCCTACGAGGGCGATGCGGCAAGATGACTCTGGAAACCCTAGTTCGCCCCTCGACTTGCTGTGTCTAAAATCCATGGGCGATGAATGGGAAGGGGTAGATGGGAATGTTGGCCATTGATGGTGCCTCCTGCGAGCAGAGCACCACTGCTCTCGCCGAAGATGACGACGAAGTTGGCGAGCTTGACAGAGTTGAAGCAGAGTTGGTATGTGAAGTGGAATGCGAGGAGGCAAGCAGAGGTGTCGGCTGGAAATTTGGGAAAAGATCCTTGACCAGATCCTTAAATGTCGAGACTTTCCTTAACGTGAGCGCTGGCCCAGCACAACGGAACCAGGACTCCACCTCACCCTCGGCCCAAGCCTGCTCAGGTGGGCTCCAAAAAGTATCAAAAGAGATAAAAGGCCAAAGCCTAGGAAGATTTGGAACCGGGCAGCTACGCGCGTAATGACCCTGTTCCCCGCATGCATAGCAAATCACGTACGTGCTAGCATGTTGATTCTGTGTAACGACTCGGGGCTCAGTAAGTGGCCTGTTGAAATCAAAAGAATTAGAGGCAATCAAGTCACCCCTCTGATCACTCCTATCTTGAATTTGACCTGATAACCGTTCAAAAACCGATATGTTTGCCCGGCTAGCTAGTGCACCGTTTCGGCGATCGTCAGAGTTGGGAATCAAGGCTTTTCCATTCCTACCAACCAACGTCCATTCTTTGTCTTGCTCTGCGTAGAAAGCAAGCTCTTCTCTACGCCAATTTGGGCCACCAAAATTCCAAAGAATAAAAACCATCTCAAACTCTTTTCCAACTATTTTTGCCCGCATTGTAGATCTCAAAACCCACGGACTTGGAAGCTACCGAAAACTTGAAAGATCTATCCTTGAGGTGACGAACCCTAAAGCCTTGGGCATAACCTCCAAACATAGCATGTAGAGAAACACTAACCATTTGAGGATCAAGCTTGAAAGAGGCTCTGCAGAAGGAAACTACCAATGTGAATTCACGTTGACGAAATCCCAGTGGAAAGACCACTAGATGCCCATACTTGGACCTCATGTCCGCTTGGAACTTCTTGCCACGATCAAAGTTGAGAGCAAAGGGTGCCATCTTGTGGCTGCCAGGGCCAGAGTGGCAACCGGCAGGAGCAGTTGCTGCCGGGGCCGGAGTGGCCACCGAGAGGAGGAGAGTGTCGGATTCCGGGCTCCGCAGACCCAAGAAAGATTCGAACTGTGGGGTGCGTGCAAAGAACTCAATCTCCCTAGTCTGCCAACTCGTCGATCTCACGGCCTAGCTCGATGAACGGGAAAGGAAAGGGACAAGGCAGTTTACCAAGGTTCGGGCCACCTTGCGGTGTAATACCCTACTCCGGCTTTGTGGTGGATTAGCCTCGAGGCGGGCTGAGGATGAACTAGTACAAAGGAAGAACAACCTCAGGAGGTGTGTTCTTGTGTTTGTGTGAGCTGGAGAGGGTGTGGATGGCCCAATCGATCCGTCCATCTCCCTCCTCTATGGCGGTGTCTTGGCTATATTTATAGTGGCCTTGGTCCTCTTCCTCCAAAATGAAGGTGAGAAGGGATCCCACAACGGCCAAATTCGAAGGGAGAGAAATAGTACATCCTATCCTGATGAAAGGTGATCTTCATTGCAAAGCTTCTGGCCGTGACACCGTGGTGGGCTCGGCGATGACCTCCATCTCGCCTTCCTAGCGGTCTTGGTCTTGTAGCACGGAAATGGAAACCTTTGGCTGATTCCTCGGGACTCCGCACCTGCGCTTGCCTCTTTAGCACCAAAGAGGAAACCTGTTGTACTACGCCTGCTGGCGCCCGCCTAGCCTTGGCCTTCACGGCTTGCGTCACCTCAACCTCATGATGTGGGCCCCTGCATAGGAATCTCTGCTCCTCAGGAGCTAGCCTAGGGAGGCCACTCCTTTTGGAGGTCTTGGAGTCGTCCGCCTCGCGAGGCTTGGCCCCTTGCGAGGGTCTTGTGTTGTAGATGCTGAAGATGGGCCGTACCAGGCCGCCGATGGAGCCATGCCGTGGGCTGCAGGCAGGCAAGTCTGGGTACCCCGGTTCCCAGAACGCCGACAGTAGCCCCCGAGCTCAAGGCGCGCTCGGACTTGGCTTCGAGGCGAAGCCAAAGGGGAAGGGCGAAGCACCGTGGGCCCCAACCGCTTGCGGACCCGGTCGACGCATGGCTCTTGATGGGACGTGGGTGTCTCCGCTTCCCCATGCTGCCTCGGCAACCGTCCTGGGCTGACAAAAAGGCTAGTGCTTGCCGCTGAGCCTTCATTGCCCTCCCTTTGTCTTGCTCCAGATCCCCTTCTCTCCATGCTCAAAGTGCCTCCAGATCAGCCAAACTTCCCCCAAGCTCGCCCAATGGCAACCGAGAAGGCGAAGCCCGCTGCTCCTTCCGCGCGCTGGGTCTCCTCGCTTGAGCTGGCCCTCAGTGTGTCCACCATCACCAAGGAGAAGCACCTTGCTGTCGTGCTCCTGCTGACGGCGAGCAACGACAATGATGGGAGGGAGATATCGCTCCGGGTCGGCTCCGCCAAGCGGGACACCTTGGGGAAACCTTCTACCCCTTCTTCCTGCACAACGTCTTTGCAGGGCTCGTTCGCCCTTTCTCCAATTTCTTCTTCGCCGTCCTTAACCATTACCAGATATGCGCCCTTCACCTCCATCCCAACTCCATCCTCCTCCTGTCAATCTTCGCCTTCTACTGCGAGGCGTTTGTTGGGGTGGCACCCTCCATTGTGCTGCTCCACCACTTCTTCTATCTTCGGATGCGCAGCACAACCCAGTGCTCTGAGTGCGTCTGCTTCATCGCGTCCCACATCAGCAGCGCAATCTCGAGGGCCGGGAAGAAGGTGGACGATTTGCAGCGCAAGTGGATCTTCATGGACGCCAAGCGCCCTCACGCTCGGCTGGAGCTGCCGACCGCGATGCCAGTGAAGCTGGACCGGTGGGCTCACGAGAAGCTCACCGACCCCCGGGCGGTGCTGATGCTAGAGAAGATGACGGCGGACCTGGAGGCGGAGAGCTGACAGGGGCCATGCTCGTCAAGGAGTTCCTGAATCAACGCTTGGCCCTGCTCCAGGCGCACTCGCGCCCCTTTTGGAGTCTAAAGGGCGCGAAAGATGACCTCTAGCTCTGCCCGGAAGACTTGACTGACGAGGAGCTGAGCAAGGCCTTGCGCACCTTGCTTGACAAGGATCCAGGCGGCCTCCTAGAGGCCTACCTCCCGCTGTACCACCGCGACGACCGGGCAGAGGTGGCCACCGCCATGCCCATCTTCAACTAGCGGGGGCTCAAGCCGCCCACGCTCCCCAAGCCCCCGAACCCCCCGGTGCCGGTGTCTTCCGGTGACAGCTCCTGGGAGGAGGGGAAGGAGGACTCGGAGGCGACCATGGAGGAGGTGGGGGAGACCTCTCCTCCACGGCAGAGCAAGCTCCTCCGTGGCCTCTCCGATGATGATGACGCCGACGAGTACCTAGTCGAGGGTTCCCCACGCTTTGCTGGGGTCATCACAAGGTTCGGGGGCACCCTCTGTGGAGGCTGAAGCAGGGGACCCCGAAAAAGGGCAAGGTGGCATCGCTTCCCCGGGGAGACGCCCCCGCCTTGTCGCCCGTCGCCGCCGTTGCAGAACCAGCCGTCATGCGCTCGACCGCTCCTGAGGGCGCGGTGAAGCCCGTGCTCAAGAAGCTCGGGGGCGCCGCGTTCCTTGCCAAGAAGAGGGTGCATGTCGCCGATGACGAGTAAGTATTTAACCTTGTTTCTGCTTCCCATCCTAGATGCAGTAATCACGATATCCTCCTCCTGGTGGCCAGGCTGCAGCCGGTGATGAAGAGGAAGAAGGAGGAGGCCAGGGCCTCCAAGGCCATGCGACATGCTGTGGTCGCGGTGACCACGACACGGGAGGACAAGGCCGCCTCGCGTCCGCCCACGATGGAGCGAGCCTCTCGAGGCTCGGTGGCCCAGCCTCAGGAGAAGTCAGCCTCCGTAGCCAAGTTGACTCCGGGGGTGCCTATCTCCAGCGCACCCGCTGGGGGTTCGAGGGCTCCGGAGCCCCCTGCCGTCCTTGCTGCTGCTGCGTCGCCATCCCAGGTGCCGGTGCCACCTCCTCCCTAAGTCGTCACACCGGCGGACCATGGTTCTCCGCCATGCCCGACGCTCTGGAGGAGGCCTTCACCGCACTGGACCGGCTCCGGGACGATCTTCGGGGCGCCGACCGGCGCGCGGCGACGGGGCGTCTCGGGCTGGTCTCGGGGTGGCTCCAGGCCGACTCGTCCATCAGGACGGCCTGGGGCCAGGCCAAGGCTGTCGTTGCAGAGGGCAGGAAGGAGGCCGGCAAAGCCATCGTGGCTCGTGACGTGGCTCTAACCGACATAGCGTCCGCCAGGGAGCGCTGCCGCATGGTGGAGGCTGCGTTGAAGGCCCTTTGCAATGAGCACGCCGCCCGCACCCATCGTCTTGAGGAGCAGGTGGAGGAGCTAAAGGCCCGGGAGACTGCGCTCGTCGACCATGATGCCGAGCTGGGGCAGGCAGCTCAGGAACAGGCCGCAGAGTGCAACCGCCTGGGTAAGCTGAAGGAGGAGACGGAGATGGCCCAGGCGTCCCACGCCAAGCTTGTCTCTGAGCAGAAGGCTAGGCTAGAGGCCGCGGCTGAGAACATGGCCGCCACGGGTCGCGACGCCTTCATCTCCCTCGAGCTGAGGTCCCGCAAGGCACTGCAGACCCTTTACGGGGAAGGGTATGAGAGACCACTGGCTAGTCCAGAGGAAGGCCCCGCTGGGCTGCTCCGCAAGCTTGCCGCGGCGCTCGAGGGCATTGTCGCCGGAGTGGGTCCCTTGGTGGAGGGGGAAGCTCACGCGCTTTTCACCTTGGCCGCGACATGCATCTTCAGCCACCTCCACCTTCGGGGGCCAAGCTTCGACCTTGGCGTGCTGCTCGAACCTGTGGCCCCTGAGCTCCATGATGCTGCCGCCGAAGCCGTGGGGAAGCAGGTGGAGGCCCTGCTGCAGAAGTTCCTCTGCATCGACCCCACAACTGTGACAACCAGGGCCAGTGTTGAAGACGGCGGCGACGTTGTTGACGACAGGCCCCCTCGGGCAAGCGACGGCGGCGTCCAAGGCTGAAGGAGAGGTTTGAAGGCGGCGCTTCCTCCCGTTTTATCCCTGCAACATTAACCGTGCCTAGTGGAGGCGTGAGAACTTCTGCTTCAAGTTTTAAGAGACAATGTGTTTTGTAATAATGTGCTAGAATTTCATGATTTCCTTTCCATTTGCTTTAGTGTTCTGCGTCGGCAGGGCCCGGCCCCGCGCATACCTCAACCGCCGTTGGGGCGTCCGGATCACCAGGACGAGACCAAGGGGTGAGGGTCTACGTGACCAGTGAGTCCCCTGAGTCGCGATGCTCAGGGGTTCCCCTTGACGTACAAACAACCCTCAGGAAGGAGATGTGAGTGTCGTTTTTAGCGTTCTGTGTTGGCAGGGCCCGGTCCCGCGCTTACCTTAGTTGCCGTTGAGGCATCCGAATCACCAGGACGAGACCAAGGGGTGAGGGGCTACGTGACCAGTGAGGCCCCTGAGTCGTGATGCCCAAGGGTCCCCCTTGACGTACGGACAGTTCTCCATACCTTTCCTCAACGGGCTTTCACTCAGGAGGGACGCGAGAAGACCAGGTCCAAGGGACCTGGTGAGGAGGAGTACGCCAGGCATGACCTGAGCGTAGCCCTTATGCCCAGCCCCCTCGCACGACCCTCCTGAGGGGAAAGTGGTGCGGTGAGGCTGAGCAGCGACCTTGGTGGCTCTCCTAAGGTTACTTCAGCCGCTAGGTTGCCCTCAGTTGTTTATTCACCAGCGCGGAGCATGGTGTTTCCGCTCTTGCACGGGCATAGCTGCTCCTTGACCGTGTCGTCCACCAGCGCGGAGCATGGGGCTTCCACTGGTTTGTGGGTGGGAGCTCCCTCTGAGGGGAGAATCCGGGGCGTGTACATCCCCGTGCTGAGAAGTGGCTTGCACGACAGGACTAGAGGAGGTGTATATGGGCACTCGTGAGTCAGCACGGGACTCACGAGGCCCTACATCAAGGCGGGTTGCACCTGAATTTAGTTCGGGACACTTGCAAGGGTCCTGCGAGATGGTTAGGTAGCCTGCACCGAGTGAATCTCCATAGGGTATCGCATGAGAAGGCCAAACACCAACGACCCCAGGAGGTGACGTGAACGGGACCGGCCGGCCAGACAGAGCTCGGCCATTGTGTTTGTCGACGCTGTAGGGACGAACCCGAGCACATACGCCATGCCCTGTCTTCTCATGTGAAGGTCCTGAAGAAAGACATCCGACGCGCGGCTCCCGCAACGGCGAGGCACAGGGCCGCACGCCCTAACTTATCCGCTCCCGATTAGCTCATGCGAGAACAAGGGACCAAGGACCATGGGAGGTGACGTGCATGGGAACTGGCCCGCAAGCCAGAGCTCATCCACTTTTGTTTAGTGACGCTGCAGGGACGGACCCGATCACAGACGCCGTGCTAGTCCTTAATCATGAGGCGGTTGTGGGCGGGTTTGCAAGGGCGCACGACGTTCATGGCAGCGAAGCACCAGATAGATAGGTGATAATCATAAAGCAAGTCATGAAAGGATAAGGCCAGTTCTGATATATGCGAAAATCGATATATGCCGCAGGGACGGACCCACACGGCTTGGGGATAATGCAGCCCGAGGGGCGCCACCAACTGAACAAACCAAAAGATGTCACCTGGCACCGTTGCTGAAGAAGTGTTGGAGTAGCTGAAGACGCATGTTGCAAAAGTCGCTCCTCACGGGTCGTCCGGGTCCTGAGCCTCGTGAGGCTCCGGAGGCTCGAGAGGCTCGCGAGGGTCCAACGCCTCCTCCAACAGGATCGCCTGGTGCCTGGCCTCGTGAGCTGCCAGGACGCCCTGCATGTAGCTCTGGTGCATGGCAGCCCCGTTCAGCAGACCGAAAGGCATGCGAACGTAGCTGTGAAGGGGGCCCTCGCACCGGCCAACGTGGGACGGCCAGAAGAGCTCCTGAGATGCGGCCCCGTTGAGCCCTGGGATGTTGACGCAGACGCGCAGTTTGCTGCCTCGTCAGGGGCGGGAGCTGCGCTGGCGGGTGCGGGGCGACCCTCGCCTCACATGGCTCCCTCCTCCTAAAGCTCCTTGATTGCCTTGGTGATGTACTCCTGAGCGCCTGGCGCCTCGTGCCCCGCGCTCTCCTCGCGGAAGCGCGCGTTGAAGCACGCCACCACATGGTGCCCGAATGCCTCCCTCGTGACGCTAGCCAGGTCCGAGGCCCTCCAGAGGAGAGCCCTCGAGCCCAGCCTGAGAGGGGCGCTGGGCGCGCCTTCCTATGCGAGAGGGGAAGGCGCCCCGTCAGTGGGCGTAGGTCCTGAAGCACGACCATCGGACGCCCCGTCCTCCTGAGGTCCTAGGCGGAGCAGCTGCTTCTTCTTCTTGGGGATGACCTGAGGAGGGTAGACGGCGCCCGCGTCATCTGGGTTCTCGACTGCCGCAGCCTAGTAGGTGCGCTAGAGGGAGCACTCCGCATCCTTTTCGTCGCAGGCGACCGTGATGATGCCTCCGCTCCCTGGCATCTTGACAATGTTGTAGCCATGGTGAGTTGCAGCCATGAACTTGGCCAGGGTCGGATACCCCAGGATGGCGTTGTACGGGAGGCGAATGTGGGCGATGTCGAAGTCGATGAGCTCAGTGCGGTAGTTGTCGCGCTTTCCGAAGCTGTTAGGGAGGCGGATCTGCCCTATTGGGATGGTGGAGCCGTCGGTTGATGTCTACTACGCAACCTTCTTCTTGTAGACGTTGTTGGGCCTCCAAGTGCAGAGGTTTGTAGGACAGTAGCCAATTTCCCTCAAGTGGATGACCTAAGGTTTATCAATCTGTGGGAGGCGTAGGATGAAGATGGTCTCTCTCAAGCAACCCTGCAACCAAATAACGAAGAGTCTCTTCTGTCCCCAACACACCCAATACAATGGTAAATTGTATAGGTGCACTAGTTCGGCGAAGAGATGGCGATACAAGTGTAATATGGATGGTAGATATAGGTTTTTGTAATCTGAAAATATAAAAACAGCAAGGTAGCAAGTGGTAAAAGTGAGCACAAACGGTATTGCAATGCTAGGAAACAAGTCCTAGGGTTCATCCTTTCACTAGTGCAAGTTCTCTCAACAATAATAACATAATTGGATGACATAACTATCCCTCAACATGAAACAAATAGTCACTAATAATGGAGAACAAACGAAGAGATTATGGTAGGGTACGAAACCACCTCAAAGTTATTCTTTCCAATCAATCCATTGGGCTATTCCTATAAGTGTCACAAACAGCCTTAGAGTTCGTACTAGAATAACACCTTAAGACACAAATCAACCAAAACCCTAATGTCACCTAGATACTCCAATGGCACCTCAAGTATCTGTTGGTATGATTATACGATATGCATCACACAATCTCAAATTCATCTATTCAACCAACACACAGAACCTCGAGGAGTGCCCCAAACTTTCTACCAAAGAATCAAGACAAAAACGTGTGCCAACCCCTATGCATAAGTTCATGGGCGGAACCCGCAAGTTGATCACCAAAACATACATCAAGTGAATCATGTGATATCCCATTGTCACCACAGATACGCACGGCAAGACATACATCAAGTGTTCTCAAATCATTAAAGAGTCAATCCAATAAGATTACTTCAAAGGGAAAACTCAATCCATTACAAGAGAGTAGAGGGGGAGAAGCAACATAAGATCCAACTATAATAGCAAAGCTCGTGATACATCAAGATCGTGCCAAATCAAGAACACGAGAGAGAGAGAGAGATCAAACACATAGCTACTGGTACATACCCTCAGCCCCGAGGGTGAACTACTCCCTCCTCGTCATGGAGAGCGCCGGGATGATGAAGATGGCCATCGGTGAGGGTTCCCCCCTCCGGCAGGGTGCCGGAACAGGCTCCCGAGAGGTTTTTGGTGGCTATAGAGGCTTGCGGCGGCGGAACTCCAGATCTATTTTGTTCCCCAAAGTTTTTAGGGTATATGGGTATATATAGGAGGAAGAAGTACGTCAGGAGAGCCACGAGGGGCCCACGAGGGTGGAGGGCGCGCCCTAGGGGGGTGGGCGCCACCCCTACCTCGTGGCTCCCTTGTTTCTTTCCCGATGTGCACTCCAAGTCTATCGGGTAGCTTTCCTTCTAAAAATAACTTCTCCAGAAGGTTTCATTCCGTTTCGACTCCGTTTGGTATTCCTTTTCTTCGAAACACTGAAACAAGGAAAAAAAAAGGAATTGGCACAGGGCTCTGGGTCAAGAGGTTAGTCCCACAAATAATATAGAAGTGTTTAATAAGGCCCATAAACATCCAAAACAGATAATATAATAGCATGGAACAATAAAAAATTATAGATACGTTGGAGACGTATCAACATCCCCAAGCTTAATTCCTGCTCGTCCTCGAGTAGGTAAATGATAAAAAAGATAATTTTTGATGTGGAATGCTAGTTGGCATAATTTCATTGTAATTCTTCTTAATTGTGGTATGAATATTCAGATCCAAAAGATTCAAGATAAAAGTTCATATTGACATAGAAATAATAATACTTCAAGTATACTAACTAAGCAATTATGTCCTCTCAAAATAACATGGCCAAAGAATGTTCATCCCAACAAAATCATATAGCTTAGTCATGCTCCATTTTCGTCACACAAGAATTCTCTCATCATGCACAACCCCGATGACAAGCCAAGCAATTGTTTCATACTTTAGTAATCTCAAACTTATAAACCTTCACGCAATATATGAGCGCGAGCCATGGTTATAGCACTATGGGTGGAATAGAATATGATGATGGGGGTTATGTGGAGAAGACAAAAAAGGAGAAAGTCTCACATCAATGAGGCTAATCAATGGGCTATGGAGATGCCCATCGATTGATGTTAATGCAAGGAGTAGGGATTGCCATGCAATGGATGCACTAGAGCTATAAATGTATGAAAGAACAACAAAAGAAACTAAGTTGGTGTGCATCCAACTTGCTTGCTCACGAAGACCTAGGGCACTTGAGGAGGCCCATCGTTGGAATATACAAGCCAAGTTCTATAATGAAAAATTCCCACTAGTATATGAAAGTGACAAAACAAGAGACTCTCTATCATGAAGATTATGGTGGTACTTTGAAGCACAAGTGTGGCAAAGGATAGTAGCATTGTCCCGTCTCTCTTTTTTCTCTCATTTTTTTGGGCCTTCTCTTTTTTATGGCCTTTCTATTTTTTAGGGCCTTTCTCTTTTTATGGCCTTTCTCTTTTTTTTATTCCTCACTTGGGACAATGCTCTAGAAAATGATGATCATCACACTTCTATTTATTTACAACTCAATGATTACAACTCAATACTAGAACAAGGTATGACTCTATATGAATGCCTCCGACGGTGTACCGGGATGTGCAATGAACCAAGAGTGACATGTACGAAAGAATTATGAAAGGTGCCTTTGCCAAAAATACTATGTCAACTATATGATCATGCTAGCAATATGAAAATGATGGATGTGTCATGATAAACGGAATGGTGGAAAGTTGCATGGCAATATATCTCGAAATGGCTATGGAAATGCCATAATAGGTAGGTATGGTGGATGTTTTGAGGAAGATATAAGGAGGTTTATGTGTGAAAGAGCGTATCATATCACGGGGTTTGGATGCACCGGCGAAGTTTGCACCAACTCTCAATGTGAGAAAGGGCAATGCACGGTACCGAAGAGGCTAGCAATGATGGAAGGGTGAGAGTGCGTTTAATCCATGGACTCAACATTAGTCATAAAGAACTCATATACTTATTGCAAAAATCTACAAGTCATCAAAAACCAAAGCACTACGCGCATGCTCCTAGGGGGGTAGATTGGTAGGAAAAGACCATCGCTCGTCCCCGACCGCCACTCATAAGCAGGACAATCAAAGAACACCTCATGTTTCAAATTTGTTACATAACGTTTACCATACGTGCATGCTACGGGACTTGCAGACTTCAACACAAGTATTTCTCAAATTCACAACTACTCAACTAGCACAACTTTAATATCACTATCTCCATATCTCAAAACAATCATCAAGTATCAAACTTCTCTTATTATTCAATACACTCATAAGAAAGTTTTTACTATTCTTGGATACCTAGCATATTAGGATTATTTAAGAAAATTACCATGCTATTTAAGACTCTCAAAATAATCTAAGTGAAGCATGAGTGTTCATCTATTTCTTCAAAATAAAACCACCACCGTGCTTTAAAAGATACAAGCAAACAACAAACTACTCCAAAAGATATGAGTGAAGATCAATGAGTAGTTGTATAATTATGTAACTATGTGAAGACTCTCCAACATTTAAGAATTTCAGATCTTAATATTTTATTCAAACAACAAGAAAAGCTAAAGAAAATAAAATGACGCTCCAAGCAAAACACATATCATGTGGTCAATAAAAATATATCTCCGAGTAAAGTTACCGACGAACGAAGATGAAAGAGGGGATGCCATCCGGGGCATCCCCAAGCTTAGTATTTTGGTTGTCCTTGAATATTACCTTGGGGTGCCTTGGTCATCCCCAAGCTTAGGCTCTTGCCACTCCTTATTCCATAGTCCATCGAATCTTTACCCAAAACTTGAAAACTTCACAACACAAAACTTAATAGAAAATCTCGTGAGCTCCGTTAGAGAAAGAAAACAAAACACCACTTTTCATGGTACTGTAATGAACTCATTATTTATTTATATTGGTGTTAAACCTACTGTATTCCAACTTCTCTATGGTTTATAAAATATTTTACTAGCCATAGATTCATCAAATTAAGCAAACAACACACGGAAAGCAGAATCTGTCAAAAACTAAACAGTCTGTAGTAATCTGTAATTAACGCAAACTTCTGGAACTCCAAAAATTCTAAAATAAATTAGTGTACCTCAGGAATTTTTCTAGTAATCCTCTGCAAAAAGAATCAACTAAATAGCACTCTCCAGTAAAAAGTTGAAGCTAATTTCGTGAGCGCTAAAGTTTCTGGTTTTTTACAGCATGATCATAAAGACTTCACCCAAGTCTTCCCAAAGGTTCTACTTGGCACAAACACTAATTAAAACATAAAACCACATCTAAACAGAAGCTAGATGGATTATTTATTCCTAAACAGAACCAAAAAGTAAGAAACCAAAATAAAATTGGGTTGCCTCCCAACAAGCACTACGTTTAACGCCCCTAGCTAGGCATGATGATTTCAATGATGCTCACATAAAAGATAAAAATTGAAACATAAAGAGAGCATCATGAATAATATGACTAGCACATTTAAGTCTAACCCTCTTCCTATGCATAGGGATTTTGTGAGCAAACAACTTATGAGAACAAGAATCAATTTGCATAGGAAGGCAAAACAAGCATAACTTCAAAACTTTAAGCACATAGAGAGGAAACTTGATATTATTGCAATTCCTACAAGCATACATTCATCCCTCATAATAACTTTCAGTAGCATCATGAATGAATTCAACAATATAACCAGAAACTAAAGCATTCTTTTCATGATCTACTTGCATAGAAATTTTATTACTCTCCACATAAGCAAAATTGTTTTCATTCAGAATAGTGGGAGTTTCATAAGAGACTTGGATACTATAAACTGTTTCCACATTAAGAGAGTAATGTCCAGAAAAAGGATAGTCATAATCATGACAAGTTTTATAAATATAATCATCACTACTTTTTATAGCATAAGTTTCATCACATTAATCGTCATAAGTAGCAACTTTGTTCTCATCATAATCAATTGAAACCTCTTCCGAAATAGTGGATACATCACTAAATAAAGTCATGACCTCTCCAAATCCACTTTCATAAATATTATAAGATTCAACATCCTCCAAAATAGTGGGATCATTACTTCCTAAAGTTGACACTCTTCCAAACCCACTTTCATCAATATAATCATCATAGGTAGAAGGCATGCTATCATCATAACAACTTTGCATATCAAAACTTGGGAGGCTAAAAATATTATTTTCATTAAACATAGCATCCCCAAGCTTGGGACAAACATTAATTGCAGCAAATATATTCTCATATATGTCATCCTCATCAAACATAGCTTCCCCAAGCTTGGGAATTTTCATATCATAAGCATAATCACTCTCATCATTAATAGTATGGATAGCTCCAATAGTATAGAAAACATTATTATCATATTCTTCCAAGCAAGTGCCAAAAAGATTTTCAAGATCATAAGAAGTATCATTATCTTCCCAATCATAATCGTCACAACAAGCAATAGGCATAACGAGATCATCATCACGTGTATCATCTTTCACAATTATTTTTGATTCATTTTCATGAGGAATAACAATAATAGGAGCAACCTTATTTGGGAGAGATACCTTTTTACCTCTCTTCCTTTTTCTTTTCTTCTTATTCACCCCATCATGTGTGGGTTCAATCCTATTTTTGGAGCTCCTTATTAATGAGATTGGTTGAATAGAAGGCTCCTCCTCGTTACCTGATTCATCATAAGAAATAATAGGAGGATATTGGGAAGTCTCTTCCCTTTTGTTAGTATTCTCTTCATCTTCTATTTCTTTTATTTTCTTTATGTAGTGTGCAATATAAGGATTTTCAATGCAATTCACCACACAATACATAACAATTTCTTCTAGATCAATATCGAGGAATTTCTCGAGGTTATATTCTAGAATAATCTTAGTTTGACGTTTCAATTCTTCATAACCCAAAAGAAAACTAAGTTCATTATAACGTGCAAGGGAAATCAAGTAATCACAATTTTTGGACATGATTCGATCATGAAACAATTTGCATTTGATATTTAAATGACCATGTTCATTGCAAAGTTCGCAAGTACGGCTAAGATATTTTAAATTTTCAGCACTAATGTTTAGCCTTTCTTGCAACCATTTAGTTTCTAAATGCTTAGGCCTCTTGCAATATCTATCTTCCCTATTTGGTGTGTACTTGCAAACTCAATGCACTCCACAAAAATTGACATGTTTATAGGAAACATTTTCATCATAACTAGTGCAATCATAATTAGTACCATGGATATTCAAGGAGTTCATACTAACAACATTGCAATCATGCTTATCATTCAAAGATTTAGTGCCAAACATTTTAATGCATTCTTCTTCAAACACTTTGGCACAATTTTCTTTTCCATCATACTCACGAAAGATATTAAAAAGATGAAGCATATGAGACAAACTCAATTCCATTTTTTTGTAGTTTTCTTTTATAACTAAACTAGTGCTAAAACAAGAAACAAAAAGATTTGATTGCAAGATCTAAATATATACCTTCAAGCACTCACCTCCCCGGCAACGGCGCTAGAAAAGATCTTGATGTCTACTACGCAACCTTCTTCTTGCAGACGTTGTTGGGCCTCCAAGTGCAGAGGTTTGTAGGATAGTAGCAAATTTCCCTCAAGTGCATGACCTAAGGTTTATCAATCCATGGGAGGCGTAGGATGAAGATGGTCCCTCTCAAGCAACCCTGCAACCAAATAACGAAGAGTCTCTTGTGTCCCCAACACACCCAATACAATGGTAAATTGTATAGGTGCACTAGTTTAGCGAAGAGATGGTGATACAAGTGCAATATGGATGGTAGATATAGGTTTTTGTAATCTGAAAATATAAAAACAGCAAGGTAACAAGTGGTAAAAGTGAGCACAAATGGTATTGCAATGCTAGGAAACAAGGCCTAGGGTTCATCCTTTCACTAGTGCAAGTTCTGTCAATAATAATAACATAATTGGATCACATAACTATCCCTCAACATGCAACAAAGAGTCACTCCAAAGTCACTAATAATGGAGAACAAACGATGAGATTATGGTAGGGTACGAAACCACCTCAAAGTTATTCTTTCCAATCAATCCGTTGGGCTATTCCTATAAGTGTCACAAACAACCCTAGAGTTCGTACTAGAATAACACCATAAGACACAAATCAACCAAAACCCTAATGTCACCTAGATAGTCCAATGTCACCTCAAGTATCCGTGGGTATGATTATACGATATGCATCACACAATCTCAAATTCATCTATTCAACCAACACACAGAACCTCGAAGAGTGCCCCAAACTTTCTACCAAAGAATCAAGACGAAAACGTGTGCCAACCCCTATGCATAAGTTCATGGGCGGAGTGGGTCCCCTGGTGGAGGGGGAAGCTCACACGCTTTTCACCTCGGCCGCGACACGCATCTTCAGCCACCTCCACCTTCGGGGGCCAAGCTTCGACCTTGGCGTGCTGCTCGAACCTGTGGCCCCTGAGCTCCATGATGCTGTCACCGAAGCCGTGGGGAAGCATGTGGAGGCCCTGCTGCAGAAGTTCCTCTGCATCGACCCCACAACTGTGACAACCAGGGCCAATGTTGAAGATGGCGGCGACGTTGTTGACGACGGGCCCCCTCGGGCAAGCGACGTCGGCATCCAAGGCTGAAGGAGAGGTTTGAAGGCGGCGCTTCCTCCCGTTTTATCCCTGCAACATTAACCGTGCCAAGTGGAGGCGTGAGAACTTCTGCTTCAAGTTTTAAGAGACAATGTGTTTTGTAATAATTTGCTAGAATTTCATGATTTCCTTTCCATTTGCTTTAGTGTTCTACGTCAGCAGGGCCCGGCCCCGCGCATACCTCAACCACCGTTGGGGCGTCCGGATCACCAGGACGAGACCAAGGGGTGAGGGTCTACGTGACCAGTGAGTCCCCTGAGTCGCGATGCTCAGGGGTCCCCCTTGACGTACAAACAACCCTCAGGAAGGAGATGTGAGTGTCGTTTTTAGCGTTCTACGTTGGCAGGGCCCGGTCCCGCGCATACCTGAGTTGCCGTTGAGGCATCCGAATCACCAGGACGAGACCAAGGGGTGAGGGGCTACGTGACCAGTGAGGCCCCTGAGTCATGATGCCCATGGGTCCCCCTTGACGTACGGACAGCTCTCCATACCTTTCCTCAACGGGATTTCACTCAGGAGGGACGCGAGAAGACAAGGTCCAAGGGACCTGGTGAGGAGGAGTACGCCAGGCGTGACCTGAGCGTAGCCCTTATGCCCAGCCCCCTCGCGCGACCCTCCTGAGGGGAAAGCGGTGCGGTGAGGCTGAGCAGCGACCCTGGTGGCTCCACTCTTGCATGGGCATAGCTGCTCCTTGACCGTGTCGTCCGCCAGTGCGGAGCATGGGGCTTCCACTAGTTTGTGGGTGGGAGCTCCCTCTGAGGGGAGAATCCGGGGCGTGTACATCTCCGTCCTGACAAGTGGCTTGCACGACAGGACTAGAGGAGGTGTATATGGGCACTCGTGAGCCAGCGCGGGACTCATGAGGCCCTACGTCAAGGCGGGTTGCGCCTGAATTTAGTTCAGGATACTTGCAAGGGTCCTGCGAGATGGTTAGGTAGCCTGCACCGAGTGAATCTCCTGAGGGTATCGCATGAGAAGGCCAAACACCAACGACCCCAGGAGGTGACGTGAACGGGAGCGGCCCGCCAGACAGAGCTCAGCCATTGGGTTTGTTGATGCTGCAGGAACGAACCCGAGCACAGACACCGTGCCCAGTCTTCTCATGTGAAGGTCCTGAAGAAAGACATCCGGCGCGCGGCTCCCGCAACGACGAGGCACAGGGCCGTGCGCCCTAACTTATCCGCTCCCGATTAGCTCATGCGAGAACAAGGCACCAAGGACCATGGGAGGTGACGTGCATGGGAACTGGCCCGCAAGCCAGAGCTCAGCCACTTTTGTTTAGTGACGCTGCAGGGACGGACCCGATCACAGGCGTCGTGCTAGTCCTTAATCATGAGGCGGTTGTGGGAGGGTTTGCAAGGGCGCACGACGTTCATGGCAGCGAAGCACCTGATAGACATGTGATAATCATAAAGCAAGTCATGAAAGGATAAGGCCAGTTCTGATGTATGCGAAAATCGATATATGCCGCAGGGACGGACCCACACGGCTTGGGGATAATGCAGCCCGAGGGGTGCCACCAACTGAACAAACCAAAAAATGTCACCTGGCACCGATGCTGAAGAAGTGTTGGAGTAGCTGAAGACGCGTGCTGCAGAAGTCGCTCCTCACGGGTCGTCCGAGTCCTGAGCCTCGTGAGGCTCCGGAGGCTCGAGAGGCTCGCGAGGGTCCAACGCCTCCTCCGATAGGATCGCCTGGTGCCTGGCCTCGTGAGCCGCCGGGACGCCCTGCATATAGCTCTGGTGCATGGCAGCCCCGTTCAGCAGACCGAAAGGCATGCGAACATAGCTGTGAAGGGGCCCTCGCACCGGCCAACGTGGGACGGCCAGAAGAGCTCCTGAGATGCGGCCCCGTTGAGCCCTGGGATGTTGACGCAGACGCGCAGTTTGCTGCCTCGTCAGGGGCGGGAGCTGCGCTAGCGGGTGCGGGACGACGCTCGCCTCACATGGCTCCCTCCTCCTAAAGCTCCTTGATTGCCTTGGTGATGTACTCCTGAGCGCCTAGCGCCCCGTGCCCTGCGCTCTCCTCGCGGAAGCGCGCGTTGAAGCACGCCACCACATGGTGCCCGAATGCCTCCCTCGTGACGCTAGCCAGGTCCGAGGCCCTCCAGAGGAGAGCCCCCGAGCCCAGCCTGAGAGGGGCGCTGGGTGCGCCTTCCTATGCGAGAGGGGAAGGCGCCCCGTCAGTGGGCGTTGGTCCTGGAGCACGACCATCGGACGCCCCGTCCTCCTGAGGTCCTAGGCAGAGTAGCTGCTTCTTCTTCTTTGGGATGACCTCAGGAGGGTAGACGACGCCTGCGTCATCTGGGTTCTCGACCGCCGCAGCCTAGTAGGTGCGCTAGAGGGAGCACTCTGCATCCTTTTCGTCGCAGGCGACCGTGATGATGCCTCCGCTCCCTGGCATCTTGACGATGTTGTAGCCATGGTGAGTTGCAGCCATGAACTTGGCCAGGGTCGGATACCCGAGGATGGCATTGTACGGGAGGCGAATGTGGGCGATGTCGAAGTCGATGAGTTCAGTGCGGTAGTTGTCGCGCTTGCCGAAGGTGTTAGGGAGGCGGATCTGCCCTATCGGGACGGTGGAGCCGTCGGTTGATGTCTACTACGCAACCTTCTTCTTGTAGACGTTGTTGGGCCTCCAAGTGCAGAGGTTTGTAGGATAGTAGCAAATTTCCCTCAAGTGGATGACCTAAGGTTTATCAATCCATGGGAGGCGTAGGATGAAGATGGTCACTCTCAAGCAACCCTGCAACCAAATAACAAAGAGTCTCTTGTGTCCCCAACACACCCAATACAATGGTAAATTGTATAGGTGCACTAGTTCGGCGAAGAGATGGTGATACAAGTGCAATATGGATGGTAGATATAGGTTTTTGTAATCTGAAAATATAGAAACAGCAAGGTAGCAAGTGGTAAAAGTGAGCACAGACGGTATTGCAATGCTAGGAAACAAGTCCTAGGGTTCATCCTTTCACTAGTGCAAGTTCTCTCAACAATAATAACATAATTGGATCACATAACTATCCCTCAACATGAAACAAAGAGTCACTCCAAAGTCACTAATAATGGAGAACAAACGAAGAGATTATGGTAGGTTACGAAACCACCTCAAAGTTATTCTTTCCAATCAATCCGTTGGGCTATTCCTATAAGTGTCACAAACAGCCCTAGAGTTCATACTAGAATAACACCTTAAGACACAAATCAACCAAAACCCTAATGTCACCTAGATACTCCAATGTCACCTCAAGTATCTGTGGGTATGATTATATGATATGCATCACACTATCTCAAATTCATCTATTCAACCAACACACAGAACCTCGAAGAGTGCCCCAAACTTTGTACCGAAGAATCAAGACAAAAACGTGTGCCAACCCCTATGCATAAGTTCATGGGCGGAACTCGCAAGTTGATCACCAAAACATACATCAAGTGAATCATGTGATATCCCATTGTCACCACACATACGCACGGCAAGACATACATCAAGTGTTCTCGAATCATTAAAGACTCAATCCGATAAGATTACTTCAAAGGGAAAACTCAATCCATTACAAGAGAGTAGATGGTGAGAAGCAACATAAGATCTAACTATAATAGCAAAGCTCGCGATACATCAAGATCGTGCCAAATCAAGAACACGAGAGAGAGAGAGAGAGAGAGAGAGAGAGAGAGAGAGAGAGAGAGATCAAACACATAGCTACTGGTACATACCCTCAGCCCCGAGGGTGAACTACTCCCTCCTCGTCATGGAGAGCGCTGAGATGATGAAGATGGCCACTGGTGAGGGATCCCCCCTCCGGCAGGGTGCCGGAACAGGCTCCCGAGAGGTTTTTGGTGGCTACAGAGGCTTGCGGCGGCGGAACTCCAGATCTATTCTGTTCCCCGGAGTTTTTAGGGTATATGCGTATATATAGGAGGAAGAAGTACGTCAGGGGAGCCACAAGGGGCCCACAAGGGTGGAGGGCTCGCCCTAGGAGGGTGGGCGCGCCCCCTACCTCGTGGCTCCCTCGTTTCTTTCCCGACGTGCACTCCAAGTCTATCGGGTAGCTTTCCTTCTAAAAATAACTTCTCCAGAAGGTTTCATTCCGTTTCGACTCCGTTTGATATTCCTTTTCTTCGAAACACTGAAACAAGGGAAAAACAGGAACTGGGCTCTGGGTCAATAGGTTAGTCCCAAAAATAGTATAAAAGTGTTTAATAAGGCCCATAATCATCCAAAACAGATAATATAATAGTATGGAACAATCAAAAGTTATAGATACGTTGGAGATGTATCATCGGTCACTCCCGAGAAAGGCTTGGTAGACTGAAGCTAGTCGTACAACACCTGGAGACTATCGAACGTCTCGACGGAGCGGACATTGTGTCTCGTGCCACCATCGATGAGTGTCTTGGTGATGAGGGTGTTGCTGATGGTAGGCGAGCAGAGCATCGGGAGTGCGCCGACAGTGGCCGCTGATAACCCACAAGTATAGGGGATCGCAGCAGTTTTCGAGGGTAGAGTATTCAACCCAAATTTGTTGATTCGACACAAGGGGAGCCAAAGAATATTCTCAAGTATTAGCAGTTGAGTTGTCAATTCAACCACGCCTGGATAACTTAGTATCTGCAGCAAAGTATTTAGTAGCAAAGTAATATGGAAGTAACGGTAACGGTAACAAAAGTAATATTTTTGGGTTTGTAGTGATTGTAACAGTAGCAACGGAGAAGTAAATAAGCGGAGACCAATATGTGAAAAGCTCGTAGGCATTGGATCAGTGATGGAGAATTATGCCGGATGCGGTTCATGATGTAACAATCATAACATAGGGTGACACAGAACTAGCTCCAATTCATCAATGTAATGTAGGCATGTATTCCGAATATAGTCATACATGCTTATGGGAAATAACTTGCATGACATCTTTTGTCCTACCGTCCCGTGGCAGCGGGGTCCTAATGGAAACTAAGGGATATTAAGGCCTCCTTTTAATAGAGTACTGGACCAAAGCATTAACACATAGTGAATACATGAACTCCTCAAACTATGGTCATCACCGGGAGTGGTCCCGATTATTGTCACTTCGGGGTTGCCGGATCATAACACATAGTAGGTGACTATAGACTTGCAAGATAGGATCAAGAACTCACATATATTCAAGAGAACATAATAGGTTCAGATCTGAAATCATGGCACTCGGGCCCTAGTGACAAGCATTAAGCCTAGCAAATTCATAGCAACATCATTCTCAGAACATAGTGGATACTAGGGATCAAACCCTAACAAAACTAACTCAATTACATGATAAATCTCATCCAACCCATCACCATCCAGCAAGCCTATGATGGAATTACTCACGCACGGCGGTGAGCATCATGAAATTGGTGATGGAGGATGGTTGATGATGACGACGGCGACGGATTGCCCTCTCCAGAGCCCCGAATGGACTCCAGATCAGCCCTCCCGAGAGGTTTTAGGGCTTGGCGGCGGCTCCATATCGTAAAACGCGATGAATCCTTCTCTCTGATTTTTTCCCCGAACATGAATATATGGAGTTGGAGTTGAGGACGGTGGAGCACCAGGGGGCCCACGACGCACGGGGGCGCGCCCCCACCCTCATGGACAGGTGGTGGCCCCCCTGGCCTTGATTCTTTCGCCAATATTTTTAATATTTTTCCAAAAATAAGTTCCATGGAGTTTCAGGTCATTCCAGAAACTTCTGTTTCTGCACATAAATAACACCATGAAAAGTCTGCCGAAAATAGCGTCAGCCCGGGTTAGTTCCATTCAAATCTTGCAAGTTAGAGTCCAAAACAAGGGCAAAAGTGTTTGGAAAAGTTGATACGACGGAGACACAAGCTTAAATCTTTGCTTGTCCTCAAGCAATTCAGTTGACAAACTGAAAGTGATAAAGAAAAACTTTTACAAACTCTGTTTGCTCTTGTTGTTGTAAATATGTAATGCAAGCATTCAAGTTTTCAGCAAAGATTATGAACTAACCATATTCACAATAACATTTAGGTCTCATGTTTACTCATGTCAATGGCATAATCAACTAGCGAGCAATAATAATAAATCTCGGATGACAACACTTTCTCAAAACAATCATGATATGATATAACAAGATGGTATCTCGCTAGACCTTTCTGAGACCGCAAAACATAAATGCAGAGCACCTTTAAAGATCAAGGACTGACTAAACATTGTAATTCATGGTAAAAGAGATCCAGTCATGGTCATACCCAATATAAACTAATAGTAATGGATGCAAATGACAACAATGCTCTCCTAGCTGGTGCTTTTTAATAAGAGGGTGATGACTCAACATAAAAGTAAATAGATAGGCCCTTCATAGAGGGAAGCAGGGATTTGTAGAGGTGCCAGAGCTCGATTTTGAAATAGAGATAAATAATATTTTGAGCGGCATACTTTCATTGTCAACATAACAACCAAGAGATGGCGATATCTTCCATGCTACACACATTATAGGCGGTTGCCAAACAGAATGGTAAAGTTTATACTCCCCCTCCACCAACAAGCATCAATCCATGGCTTGCTCGAAACAACGAGTGCCTCCAACTAACAACAGTCCTAGGGGGAGTTTTGTTTGCAATTATTTTGATTTGATTTTGCATAAAGCATGGGACTGGGCATCCCGGTGACCAGCCATTTTCTCGTGAGTGAGGAGCAGAGTCCACTCCTCCTGAGAATAACCCGCCTAACATGGAAGATACGGACAACCCTAGTTGATGCATGAGCTATTCGAGCATACAAAAAAGAATTTCATTTAAAGGTTTAGAGTTTGGCACATACAAATTTACTTGGAACGGCAGGTAGATACCACATATAGGAAGGTATAGTGGACTCACATGGAATAACTTTGGGGTTTAAAGGGATTGGATGCACAAGCAGTATTCCCGCTTAGTACAAGTGAAGGCTAGAAAAAGACTGGGAAGCGACCAACTAGAGAGCGACAGCAGTCATGAACATGCATTAAAATTAATAAACATTGAGTGCAAGCATGAGTAGGATATAATCCACCATGAACATAAATATCATGAAGGCTATGTTGATTTGTTTCAACTACATGCGTGAACATGTGCCAAGTCAAGTCACTCGAATCATTCAAAGGAGGATACCACCCCGTCATACCACATCACAACCATTTTAATAGCATGTTGGCACGCAAGGTAAACCATTATAAACTCCTAGCTAATTAAGCATGGTATAAGCAACTATAATCTCTAATTGTCATTGCAAACATGTTTATTCATAATAGGCTGAATCAGGAATGATGAACTAATCATATTTACAAAAACAAGAGAGATCGAGTTCATACCAGCGTTTTTCATCTCAGTTAGTCCATCATATATCGTCATAATTGCCTTTCACTTGCACGACCAAACGATGTGAATAATAATAATAATAGTGCACGTGCATTGGACTAAGCTGGAATCTGCGAGCATTCAATAAACAGGAGAAGACAATATGGGCTCTTGGTTAAATCAACAATAATGCATATAAGAGCCACTTCAACAATTTCATCATGGTCTTCTCCTATCGACGCCCAAAGAAAAGAAAAGAAATAAAACTATTTACACGGGAAAGCTCCCAACAAGCAAAAGAAGAACAGGAAATATTTTTGGGTTTTCTTTTAATTATTACTACTTTAACAAGAAAGATAAACTATCTAAATGCTACAACTATTTTTTTAGTTTTTCTTAAGGTTTATCAAACACACAAGAAGAAAGCATAAAAAGGAAAATAAACTAGCATGTATATTACAATGAAAGATTATGAGCACCGACAACTAGCAATGAGTGTGCAAACATAAATGTAATGTCGGTGAGAAATACGTACTCCCCCAAGCTTAGGCTTTTGGCCTAAGTTGGTTTATTGCAACGGATGGCCTGGCAGATATCCAAAGCTGTAGCTGGGGTCATACTGAGATGCAGTGGCTATTGCATCGTGGGCTGCAGCTTGGAGGCAGCTGCCCTCGTCCTCCTTTCGTACTCATTTGCCTCCTCTCTGGTTATAAAATGTCTCCTCTTTGCCTAAAAGTAAAAGATAGTAGGGGCAGGGAGAACAATATTGATAGCATGACGCCTGTCAAAGATTAGTCGGTACTAGAGAGGTGGTTCATTCCTCTTGATAAAATGATGGTGAACCATAGCATTAAAGTCTAGATAATTAGGGGGCAATTCAATATCATCATCGCGTATGGTTACACCAAGAAAATCAGCTAAGCGGGTTGCATAAATTCCGCCAAAGAAATCTCCATTAAATCTATTATGATGCAACCTACGTGCAATAATGGCTCCCAAATTATAAGATTTATCTCCTAACACAGCACTCCTGAGAATAATGAGGTCAGGGACACACATGTGACATGCTTCATCCTTACCATTTATGCACCTACCTATGAAAAGAGCAAAATAATGTATAGCAGGAAAGTGAATGCTCCCTATGCTAGCTTATGCTATGTCTCTAGATTCACCCACAGTTATACTAGCAAGAAAATCTCTAAATTCAGATTTGCGAGGTTCACTAGTACTACCCAATTGTGGAAGTTTGCAAGCAGTAGTTGTCGTGGTTCTAAGTATGACAGTAGAATAGGGTGTAGGGATGTAGAGGCAAGATCCTAGCTATGGAGAAGTTGTACACACGAGTTTTATGAGTTCAGGCCCTTCTCGGAGGAAGTAATAGCCCTACGTCTCGGTGTCCGGAGGCGGTCGACTGGATTATATTCGTTTGTGTTACAGGGGGTGCGAACCCTTGTGCATGTGGAGGGGTGGCTTATATGGAGTGCGCCAGGACCCCAGCCAGCCCACGTTACAAGGGATTTAAGGTACATCAAGAGGGGGGCGTTACTGGTAACGTCTGTAATAAAGTGTTATAAATGGCTATTAAGTCTAGGAGTTAATGCTCGACCGTTGCTATGTAGAGTGACTTTAGGTCTTCTGTCCGTCGAGTGTTTCTTGTTACGGTCGAGTGACCTTGATTCCTCCGAGTCGAAATGTTTCTGGTCGAGTGGATGATGGTACCCCTCGAATGCTTCTGGCTTTAGAGTGATGTCCTTAGGGAGGGTATTTAGGTCAGGCCTGTGACCCTACCCTAGGTACATGTCCTCATCATTAGCCCCCGAATGGATCAGGGTTTGAGTGGAGAAGGAGTTGAAAATACTTCCGACTCATTTTTTGCGCTTCGGGTGTGTCTTGTTTTGGATCAATGAATCGAGGTGGTGACACCAACTTCTTTTTCAGTCGCCTTGATCCATTCCTGGTTTTGTCGAGTGAACTTTTGCTGGAAGAGGTTCGAGTGCTAATGTGGAGGAGATCTTCCGTCTGACAAGTTGTTCTGCTGTCCGTGGATCTCGCGGGATTTGAATTTCGGGAAGCGCGCGAGGCGGAGGAGGCCGCAATAATCGGGCTGGATAAGGCAAGGCCACCTCGATTCCCGCGTCGCCTTTTTTGCCACGTATCGCGCACGCGACTGTTGCGGGATTTGATAAGATTGCCCGGGCCTACAGGTCAGTCACTCGGAAGCAACCCCATATAAGGCGCCGGATCGGGGTTTTTGAACAGTGCGTCCTCATTCTTCTTCTCTCTTCTCAGTTTTCCCCACTGCGCCTGCTCCTGCGCCAGCGCCACCGCTCCGTTCGAGCTCCGTCCGCGGCGATGGGGAAAGAAAAGACGGTGGCTCTGGAGCGCGCGAAGAAGGCGACGGCGAAGACGAAGGGGAAAAAGTCCAGCCGGGGCGGATCCTCGTCACGGTCCGGTTTGCCACGCGGCTGGATCCAGGGCGACTGGATCCGTTCGACGATCCACCAGGACGACCTGGACGATCTGGCGGAGGAGGGGCTGATTCCTCACGGATCGGCGCAGCTCCCGGAGGATGAGACCGAACCTCGACCGCGGGAGGGTGAGTGCGTCCTCCTTGCCACTCACATCGACCGTGGATTTTCTTTGCCTCCGCATCCTTTTTTCCGGACTTTCTTGAATTTCTTTGGAGCACAACTTCATCACTTTTCTCCCAACACCATCATATATCTTGCTGCTTTCGTGTATTTGTGCGAAAATTTCTCGGGTTGTCGACCACACTGGGTTCTCTTCAAGCACATTTTCACGTGTCGCACCCAGTCAGTCAAAAAGGCCAACCCGAGTGATGAGAGGACCCAAGTGATCTAGATGTGTGGGGGTCTTGGGATTCAGATGAGGGGTAAGAGCTCTTTCCCAGCCATAATTCTTCCTGAGTCAGTACGAGGGTGGCAGTCGACCTGGTTTTACTGCAAAGACCAGCCGACTCCAGGTTAGTCGACTGGACTTCCTCCTTTTTCTATGGCTCACGTAGAGAAGCCATCCGCCTTGAAAGTGACTCCAGGGGAGAAAGCGGAGGTGAAAGTGCTGGTTGAGCGAGTGGTCCATCTCATCCATGAGGGTCTAACTGGAATGGATCTGCTGGAAGTCTTCCTCAGATGACGCATTCAGCCACTTCAAGCCCGCGACCATCCGATGTGGATGTATTCGGGCATTAAAGATTCCACTCGGGTGCACCCAGAAGAAGTAGACGAGGATAGGGTGGAGAAGTGGTTGAGGAGTATCACTGGCAACAAGGATAACCCCGGAGGGGCCAGGAGAATCCCTCCACTTGACCAATCCTATGAACCAGACAAGGTCCAATTCTGAGTTACCGAGTGCCATCTTGATTTAACATGCAACTGTTTATGCTTCACCGACTGACTTTGTCTTGCTTGTTTTCTTCTAGGCCCTTACTGAAATGTATTCGATGCCCAACGGAGAGCAGGAGCAGGAACCGGAGGGGGAGGCAAGCAGAGGTGAAAGCGGCGAGTGGCATTCCGACAGAGAGGGGGATGAGGAGGGCGACGACCCGAGTGACGAAGAAGAGGTCGACTCTCTTCCCTGCAGGGAAAGGCGATCCAATCTTACTCATGACCCGGTGAGCGCCCATGACAAGGCGTCCGTTCAGGCCGGGCAGTCATCAAGGCATCCTTAGACGTCCTCTCTGGCACCCACTGAAAAGGCCCCAAAGCAGTCCAAGGTTGTAGTGCAGAAGACTCGGAAGGCGCTGCCGAGAATCAAAATTGACGTTCCTGTTGCTTCTGCGTGAGTGTTCTTCCTTTGCTTTTACTCGACGTTCTGTGCTGCTTATTTTTCCCTTGGTTTGACCGAATGAATCTTGAAACTGGCAGTGCCGCTACCTCTGGGACCTCTGCTTATAAGAACGAGGATGAGGAAATGGAAGATGCGGTCACCTCTAATCCGGGTACAATCTTTGCGATTTTGTCTTCGCTTTGTCGATTGAACTGTGATATATCCAATCGGGTGATGAAACTTTGACGACTGATCTTTTTACAGCTCTCAACGTCATTGACCTCCCCGACGACGACGAGGACGAGCCACAGAGGCCCTTGGGGAGAAGAAACAAGAAAACGTCCGCTGGCAAGACGCTTCAATCGACACCGGTGGTGGAACCGGTAATTCAGGATGGCAGCGATGCCAATCAGACTTCCGTCTCCTTCGCCATACCGCTGTCGAGTGCTCGGCCTTCCGCGTCATCTGCACAGACTCCCGCCGATCCACCTTCACGTTTTGCTACACATCACGTCCCAGAGGACCAAGTGGGTGCTGCAAAAGAGGCTATACGCCAGGCGAGCATTATGATGGAGAAGATGAAGATGGTGCGGGAAGCCAGCCAAGCTGCTTATGATGCCAGCTCCGCTCTCCAGAACAACGTCCAGGTTAGTAGATCGTCGACTACTCTTCTGGCTTGTTCTGTTAGGATATGGTACCTGAAAACTTTCTTTCCAAGAATCTTTGCATCTGTCTGCGCCTTGCGTGTGTACACCCACTGGGTGCTTTGCTTTGTCACTGAACAGATTCGCTCTTGGAGCTGATAATCTTGTTGTCGATTGAATCTTTTGACCAGTGGGGGCATGTTGAGTGCACCCACTGGGTGTAGTCCCCAAGACCATAATTGACTGCGGGCAGTCGACTATGGTCTGAGCATCAGAATTTGAATTTCTTCACTCGGTCTGGTCGGGCCATGTCGAGTGGAACTTTGAACCAGTGCGGGCACGCTGAGTGCACCCACTGGGTGTAGTCCCCAAGACCGTGGTCGACTGCTGGCAGTCGACTATGGTCTGAAGACTCTGTTTTTTTTTGCACTCGTGCTAGACAGGCCTTGTCGAGTGTAAACTGGACCGGTGGGGGCACGCTAAGTGCACCCACTGGGTGTAGTCCCTGAGACTACTGTTGGATGTTTGATTCGGCAGTAGTCTTAGAATTTGTTGGCTTTATCGTTTTACCTCTCCGAAATAACCACTCTTTTCCCCAGTCGACTGACCTGTTCTTTGGTTGCAGAAATCTTGTGATCTTGGAGCTCGTTTTGCTGAGAAGCAGCATATTCAACTCAACCTCGATCTAGAGCTGGCCAAGACAGAATTGCAGAAAGCCAAGGATGACGCCGCTAGTAAGGAAGACCTGTCGACTGAGTTATCCCTGAACCGGATTTCATTCAGCTTTTTCTGAATCCAACATTATTTCTTTCAGAGAAACTGAACCAAGCTCTGGCAAAAAAGGATCAAGATCTGGCGGCCGCACAGAAAAAAGCTGATGAGAAAACCGCGCTCGCTGAACAGAAGTTGGTTCAGTCGGCAAATTGGAGGAAGAAAACTCCAGACTGAAAACTGCCCTTGACGAAGCCAATAAGGAAGCGACTCGCCTGAAGAAGGACAAGGAAAATCTGAATGAGAAGATGGAAGGTATTTCCCGCAGGAGGAACGATCTGGAGAGTTATCTGGGACGCTTTGCTAAGAAGTTGTTCGTCGTGCTTGAAGGTGTTTTCTTTGATCCGACTGGTTTGTTCTTGTCGACTCGACATATGATCATTGACTTACCCTTGAATTGTGTATGCAGAGTTTTGCCGGGACTTCGAGGAAGAGACCAGGCGAATTGAACCAAGCTTGGACCCCATCAACTCTCCAGTGAAGGATGAAGCTGCCATGAATGTGCTCCGACTGGAATCCCGCATCACTGGTGTTGTTGATTATCTCGCCCGACTGAAAGTCGCGATGTCGCGGATTGAAACAGCTCTCTGGCCCATGACAACACTTCAGAATGACCTCGAGTCTATGATGGCTCGGCTCAATGAATTTCCCAGTCGAATTCAAGAATGGAAGAAGTCTTCTGCCCGGTGCGGCGCTGATGTGGCTCTATCTCTGGTTCACGTCCACTATCGAGAAGCTCGGGAAGAGAAGCTGGCGGCGATTAAAGTTGCTAATACCAAGAGGCACGACTTCCAGTCCTTCATGGAGACTTTCATTGCTGCCGCCACTCGGATTGCTGACGGGATCGACCTGGACGAATTCGTCGAGCCTGCCAGCCCTCCTCCAGCGGAGTGAACAAACTTTTATGCCCTGCCTTAATTTGCCTCAGAATGCTGAGTGATTTTGTAACCGTTAAACTCCTTCGGGATGAATGCCCGAGTACTTTGATCCTTGTTCTTGAAATTTAGGATTTATCTGAACTTGATTTATCTCTGAATATGCTTGCATTTGCCTTCGAGTGGAATTTGTTCTCCACACGGAATAATCTTTGTGCTTTGAGATGCAGCTCTAAGGTGGATGCTCCAGTCGACCCGCACCTCGTCGTCCTTGCGGATAAGGATGGAGCGCATGTTGTACTTGTGGCGCAGCTCCGAAGGAGAAGGTTGCAGTCGACCTGCACCTTGTCGTCCTTGCGGATAGGGATGGAGCGCACGTTGTACTTGTGGTGCAGCTCCAAAGGAGAAGGTTGCAGTCGACCTGCACCTCATTGTCCTTGCGGATAGGGATGGAGTGCACGTCGTACTTGTGGCGCAGCTCCGAAGGAGAAGGTTGCAGTCGACCTGCACCTCGTCATCCTTGCGGATAGGGATGGAGCGCATGTTGTACTTGTGGTGCAGCTCCGAAGGAGAAGGTTGCAGTCCACCTGCACCTCGTCGTCCTTGCGGATAGGGATGGAGCACATGTTGTACTTGTGGCGCAGCTCCGAAGGAGAAGGTTGCAGTCGACCTGCACCTCGTCGTCCTTGCGGATGGGGATGGGCTTCGAACTTAGGCAAGCACTGGACTGCAGCTAAGCCCCCAAGTGGGAGGGTTGCTCACCACTCGGTAGGATTTTTCAAACTTAGGCGAGTACTGGACTGCAGCTAAGCCCCCGAGTGGGAGGGTTTCTCACCACTCGGTAGGATTTTTAAACTTAGGCGAGTACTGGACTGCAGCTAAGCCCCCGAGTGGGAGGGTTGCTCACCACTCGGTAGGATTTTTCAAACTTAGGCTAGTACTGGACTGCAGCTAAGCCCCCGAGTGGGAGGGTTGCTCATCACTCGGTAGGATTTTTCAAACTTACGCGAGTACTGGATTGCAGCTAAGCCGCCGAGGAGAGGCTTGCTCATCACTCGGTAAGATTTTTCAAACTTAGGCGAGTACTGGACTGCAGCTAAGCCCCCGAGTGAGAGGCTTGCTCATCACTCGGTAGGATTTTTCAAACTTAGGCGAGTACTGGACTGCAGCTAAGCCCCCAAGTGAGAGGCTTGCTCATCATTAGGTAGGATTTTTAAAACTTAGGCGAAACGGATTCGTGGCTAAGCCCCCGAGTGAGAGGCTTGCTCACCACTCGGTAAGATTTTTCAAACTTAGGCGAAACGGATTCGCGGCAAAGTCACCCACTGGGGGATTTCAGACGCAAACAAAAGCAACAACAATCGTTTAAGAAGACTGTAAAGCTCTTTTCTTCGATAAGCAAACTACAAAGGTATTTCTTATTACATCTCATCCAAATGAGTACTTAAGTATAAAAGGGGCGGAGCAGCTCCGCATTCCAAGCCCGTGGCTCGTCTTTCTGATGCTCGGCATTGTAAAGATGGTATGCTCCATTGTGGAGAACTCTGGTGACAATGAAGGGACCTTCCCAAGCAGGGGCGAGCTTGTGTGGTTTTCGCTGATCCACTCGAAGAACCAAGTCTCCCTCTTGAAAGGCTCGGCCCCTCACGTTTCTGGCGTGGAATCGACGCAAGTCTTGCTGATAAATGGTCGACCGGATTAAGGCCATCTCTCTTTCCTCCTCTAGGAGATCTACTGTGTCCTGCCGGGCCTGTTCTGCTTCATCTTCAGAGAAGAGCTCGACTCGGGGTGCATTGTGAAGCAGGTCACTCGGTAGAACAGCTTCAGCTCCATAGACCAAGAAGAATGGAGTTCGGCCAGTCGACCGATTGGGAGTTGTCCTCAATCCCCAAAGAACTGATGGAAGTTCATCGACCCAGGCGCCGGCTGCGTGCTTGAGATCATGCATCAGTCGGGGTTTCAGTCCTTTGAGAATCAAGCCATTTGCTCTTGCTGCTTGTCCATTCGACTGGGGGTGGGCAACTGAAGCATAGTCGACTCGTGTACCTTGGGAAGCGCATTAGGCTCTGAACTCATCAGAATCAAAGTTCGACCCGTTGTCAGTGATGATGCTGTGCGGAACCCCATATCTGTATGTCAACTCTCTGATGAAGCTGATGGCAGTACTGGCTTCAAGATTCTTGATAGGCTTGGCTTCAATCCATTTGGTAAACCTATCGACTACTACAAGCACATGAGTGAAGCCGCTCCTACCAGTCATCAGTGGTCCGACCATATCCAATCCCCAAATAGCAAAGGGCCAGACAAGTGGAATGGTCTTCAGGGCTGACGCAGGCTTGTGGGACATATTGGAGTAAAACTGGCAGCCTTCACAGTTGTCAACTATATCCTTCGCCATTTCATTTGCTCGTGGCCAATAAAATCCAGCTCGGTATGCTTTGTCCACAATGGTCCGAGAGGACGCATGGTGGCCACAGGTCCCCGAGTGGATATCGTTGAGGATCACCCGACCTTCTTCTGGCGTTATGCATTTCTGGCTGACTCCAGTCAACTTTCTCTGAACAGCTGTCCTCTTATCACAGTAAAGGCTTTGGACGGACGGACGATCTGTCGAGCCTCCTCTTCAACCTCTGGGAGTTCCTTCCTAAGGATATACGCAATAAATGTCACTGTCCAGTCGGGAGTGATGACTAAAACCTCCATGATCTGGTCGACCACGGCTGGGACCTCGACTTCAGTCGGATCTGTAGCACTCTTAGGCTGCGGGGGCTCTTCAGTGAAAGGATCTTCTTGAACTGAAGGTGTATGAATGTGTTCCAAAAACGCATTGCTGGGAATGGCTTCTCTCTTGGAACCTACCTTTGCCAAATCATCGACTGCTTGATTTTTCAGTCAGGGTATATGATGGAGCTCTAACCCCTCAAACTTCTTTTCCAACTTCCTCACCGCATTGCAGTAACCAGTCATAGATGGGCTTCTGACGTCCCAATTCTTCATCACTTGATTGACTACCAAACCTAAGTCGCCGTAGACCATGAGGTGACGGACGCCAAGTGAGATGGCCATACGTAACCCATATAAGAGTGCTTCATATTCGGCTTCGTTATTGGAGGAATCAAAGTGAATCTGGAGAACATATCTGAGCTTGTCTCCTCGGGGGGATACCAGTACCACCCCAGCACCGGAACCATTCAGCATCTTGGAGCCATCAAAGAACATGGTCCAGTGCTCCGAGTGGACTTGAGTCGGCAGTTGCTGTTCGATCCACTCGGCGAGGAAATCTGCTATTGCTTGGGACTTGATAGCTTTCTTTGCTTCAAACTTGATATCCAAGGGAAGGAGTTCAATCGTCCACTTTGCCACTCGACCAGTTGCATCTTTGTTGTTCAGGATCTCTGATAATGGAGCGTCACTGACGACTGTAATGGAGTGGTCAAAGAAATAGTGTGCAACCTTCTTCATGGTCATATAAATCCCATAAACAAGCTTCTGATAATGTGGATATCTTTGATTTGACGGAATCAGAACTTCAGAAACATAATATATTGGGCGCTAAACTTTATAGGCTTTTCCTTATTCTTCCCGCTCGACCGTAAGTACTGTACTGATGGCTTGTCTAGTGGCTGCAATGTAAAGCAGTAAAGGCTCTTTGCTGATTGGGGCAGCAAGCTCCGGCTGGGTGGAAAGCAGGGCTTTGAGCTCTGCAAATGCTGCATCAGCTTCAGGAGTCCACTCGAACTTATCAGACTTCTTCATCAGTCGGTAAAGAGGCAATGCCTTTTCACCGAGGCGAGAAATGAATCGACTTAAGGCGGTCAAACAACCTGTAAGCTTCTGGACATCGTGCACACACACAGGGCGTTTCATTCGGAGAATGGCACCAACTTTCTCTGGGTTAGCATCGATCCCCCATTCGGAAACGAGGAATCCGAGTAATTTTCCGCCCGAAACTCCAAATGTGCATTTTGATGGATTAAGCTTGATATCATACCTTCTGAGGTTGGCAAAGGTTTCAGCAAGGTCAACCAACAGGTCGGAACCTTTACGTGACTTGACCACAATGTCATCCATGTATGCTTCCACATTCCGACTGATTTGAGTGAGTAAACACTTCTGAATCGTCCTCATGAATGTGGCTCCAACATTCTTCAAGCCGAATGGCATGGTGACATAACAGAAGCACCCAAATGGAGTGATGAAAGCTGTTTTTATCTCATCGGGTCCATATAGTCGGATCTGATGATGCCCGGAATAAGCATCCAAAAAGGACAAGCGCTCGCACCCCGCAGTCGAGTCGACTATTTGGTCGATGCGGGGGAGAGGAAAGTGATCTTTCGGGCAGGCCCGATTGATATGCTTGAAGTCAATGCACATGCGAAGTGAGTCGTCCTTCTTGGGGACCATGACAACATTGGCTAGCCACTTGGAGTGGTCAATCTCTCGGATAAACTCAGTTGCTAGGAGCCGAGCTACTTCTTCACCAATTGTTTTTCTCTTCTGTACGGCGGACCGTCGAAGATGTTCTTTGACTGGTTTCACTTTTGGGTCGACTCGCAAACGGTGCTCAGCCAGCCCCCTGGGAACACCCGACATGTCAGAAGGTTTCCATGCGAAGATGTCCCAGTTCTCACGGAGGAACTGGATGAGCGCTTCTTCCTATTTGGAGTCGAGCGTTGTCGAAATGTGAGTCAGAGCAACATTTGGATCGGTTGGGTGAATATGAATTGGCTTCATTTCACCAGACGACTAAAATGCATAATCTGTGGCAGGTTTCTTAGCTCGCAACAAATCACTCGGATCTGCATTTTTTTGATACTCCTGCAATTCTACTACTGCCATTTGTGCATCGACGATCTTTGAGCCCTTCTGGAAGCACTCTTTTGCCTTCTTTCGATTGCCAGTGATAGTGATCACTCCTTTAGGACTAGGCATCTTCTGTTTGAGGTACACGTAACATGGTCGAGCCATAAAACATGCATAAGCTGGCCTGCCCAGAATAGCATGATAAGCACTCTGGAAATCCATGACTTCAAACATCAACTTTTCTTTGCGGTAATTCTTGGAATCACCAAAAACCACATCGAGGGCAATCTGGCCGAGTGACTCAGCCTTCTTGCCAAGAATAACTCCATGGAAACTCATATTGCTTTCACTGAGTCTGGACATCGGAATGCCCATTCCCTTCAAGGTCTCCGCATACAGTATATTCAGGCCACTGCCACCATCCATCAGAACCTTAGTCAACCGAGTGCCTTCGACGACTGGGTAGACCACCAACGCTTGCCTCCCAGGGGTGGCTATGTGCGATGGGTGATCAGACTGGTCGAATGTAATGGCAGTCTGGGACTACTTCAAATAACTGGGTGTTGCCGGAGCGACCATGTTCACTTCTCTGTTGATGACTTTCAGTCGACTTTTGCTCTCAACATCAGCAACAATCATCAGAATGGAATTGACGTGGGGGTAACCATCATCATCCTCTTCCTTATCTTCAACTTTGTCCGACTCTTTCTCCTTCTCTTTGGGTTGTTTCTCTCGGAACTGCTGGATTAGGAGCCGACACTGTCGAGTGGTATGTTTCGGGTAAATGAGATTACCCTCCTCATCTTTTTTGGTGTGAATGTGGCATGGTAAATCCAACACATCATTTCCATCTTGATCTTTTACTTTCTTCAGGTTCCATGGCCCTTTGGGCTTCCCCTTGAACTTTCCTTGAGTCACGGCTAAGGCTTCTCCAGGAGCAGCTGGCTCGGCTTTGCACTTCGCTTCCATTGGAGTTCCTCCTCCGGTTTAAGTGGTATTGTTTTGTGCTTGCCACTCCAGAGCCGATCCTCCTCTTCACCATTGGCATACTTGGTGGCAATCTCCATCATTCGACTTAGAGACATATCTCCGGTCCGACCGAACTTCAGATTCAACTCTCGATACTTGACACCTTCCTTGAAGGCACAAACTGCTTGGTGATCTGACACATTTTCCACCGTGTGGTGCAACGTGATCCATCTCTGGATATAATCTCTCAAAGTTTCATTCGGCTTCTGCACACAAGATTGCAGCTCTGTTAGCCCTGCTGGCCGTTTACATGTACCTTCAAATGTTCTAACAAACACTCGAGCAATGTCACGCCCAATATGCGACCCTATCCAAAAGGAACTCGACGGTCCCACCAAGGATAGACCCGCATATTGAAACGCTTTTGCAAGGTGGATACCATTACATCAACATTACATAATACATAGGGATACATACATAAGGCACAAATGCCACAAGCATACATCAACATCATATACAAGATCAACATCCGACTACGGATGAAACATAAACAACAACTCAAACAATATCCACCCTGCTAGCCCAGGCTGCCGACCTGGAACCTATCCCCTGATCGAAGAAGAAGCAGAAGAAGAAATCCAACACAAGCAAACATTGCTCTCGCGTCAAGATCATCGCACAACCTGTACCTGCAACTGGTGGTGTAGTAATCTGTGAGCCACGAGGACTCAGCAATCCCATTACCATGGGTATCAAGACTAGCAAAGCTTAATGGGAAAGGAAGGGGTAAAGTGGTGAGGTTGCAGCAGCGACTAAGCATATATGGTGGCTAACCAACGCAAATGAGAGCGAGAAGAGAAACAAAGGGCGGTCGCCAACTAGTAATGATCAAGAAGTGATCCGAACTCCTACTTACGTCCGACATGACCCGAAACCGTGTTCTCCTCTCGATCAACCCCTAAAAGAGACACTCACACGATTCACGCACGGTTGGTGTATTTTAGAAGAGTTTGCTTCAAGTTTACTACAACGGATATTAACAAATTCCCATCGCCACATAACCGCGGGCACAGCTCTCGAAAGTTTATACCTGCAGGGTGTCCCAACTTAGCCCATGATAAGCTCTCGCGATCAACGAAGGATATTCCTTCTCCCGGGAAGACCCGATCAGTCTCGGAATCCGGCTACAAGACATTCGACAGCAATAAAACAAGACCAGCAAGACCTCCCGGCGTGCCGACATCCACGATAGTAGCAGCGTATCTCGTCTCGTGCCACGACCGGATAAGCTAAGCGTCACAGTACCGGCGTAACCCAAGTTGCCAAGGGATGGTCCCGACGGTGCTCTAGTTTGGACCAATGCTTAGACAAGCACGGCCGGGGGTAAATAAAGATGACCCTCGGGATCGCGACTCCCAAGGGAAAAAGGCTAGGTGAGGCAAATGTAAAACCAATGTTGGGCCTTCTTTGGAAAAGTCTTATTCAAAGCGAACTGTCAAGGGGTCCCATAAATCACCCGACAGCGTTAGGTACATAAAATCCGTGAACATAACACCGATATGACGGAAACTAGGGCGGAAAGAGTGGAACAAAACACCAGGCATAAGGCCGAGCCTTCCACCCTTTACCAAGTATATAGATGCATTAATTAAATAAGATATATTGTGATATCCCAACAAGTAAACATGTTCCAGCAAGGAACAACATCTCCATGTTCCAAAAAGGAACAAACTTCATCTTCACCTGCAACTAACAACGCTATAAGAGGGGCTGAGCAAAGCGGTAACATAGCCAAACAACGGTTTGCTAGGAAGGGTGCAAAAGGTTAGAGGCTGACATGGCAATTGGGATGGCTTGATAAACAGGTAATAGGTAGCGCAGCATAGCGATAGAACGAAGCAACTAGCATAGCAATGATAGTAGTGAGATCCAGGTTAGCGGTCATCTTGCCTGAAATCCCGCAAGGAAGAAGAACGAGTCCATGAAGAAGATGAAGCCACGAAGACGAACCAAGCGTAGACGAACGAATCCTCACGATCGCAACGAAACAGGAACTAGCAAGAAGAAGCACACAACATAGTAAACACACCACACATGAACAAGGCATGATGCACAACCAAGCATGATGCATGATAAATCTAGATGAGGCTACTCATGGCAAGAGATGATGCAAACAAGAGCAACACATCAAAGCAAGTTTAAATGAGGCCGGAGACAACATATAACAATTCCGGTAAGTCCTCATATGCAAATTTCGAAATTGGTCCAGATCTGATATAACTTTATGTTCAAGTTGTTAAACAGCAGGTTAAGATGCACCACGATGATCTACACGAAATTCTAGTCAAGTTACATATGAAGTTCATTAAATTCGGAGCTACGGCCTAGAAGATATGAGCAATACAAGATAAGCATGGCATTGATGCAAAATGCATACAAACATCAAGCAAACACCTCAAAACAAGGATGCAACATGATAATATGAAACTACATGCAAAATCAAGCAAGTTTCATATAGAGCACACTCAAAACGGAGCAACGGTTCAACACATACACTATACAAGTTATGACAACAACCTGTCCAAAACAGCAACTAGGCATATTGCAAGCATCAAAACAACATGCTACAGGACCTCAACATAATAACAAAAGGCATGGGCATGATGTACAGGTAAAGCATTACAAAACATGAACACTGAGCTACCTCCAGAAATGACTAGAACATGCTCAAAATGACATGGCAAGATTGCAAATAATAACAGTTTCAGACTTTGGCAGAAATAACATCAGGTTGCAATGTTTAGAGCTATGAAACAACATGTTACAGGAACTTAACATGGCAAAGAAGGATTATAGATCTTTTGGATGCCTTACACTGATGTATATATTCAAAACACCATGCAAGGCAATCTTGAATGGATCTACACCGAAGAAACCCATATTGATTGCGATGAATACATTTGAGAATCACACTCTGCAACCGATTTGCTACCATCGAACATGATCTGATTCTCAGGATTCTGAAATGCAAGGGTTTTGATGACCGTTGGACAGGTTGGATTGACAGCATCTTGTCCTCTGGCTCCTCTTCGATCCTCTTAAATGGGGTGCCTGGTAATCACTTTGTTTGCCGTTCGGGTGTGAGACAGGGAGATCCTTTGTCTCCTTTGTTATTTGTGATTGCGGTGGATTTATTGCAGTCCGTGGTCAATGAGATGTGTGCAAGGAACATTCTCACACTGCCCATACCTACCTCTTCACGGGATTATCCGATTGTTCAATATGCGGACGACACTTTAATTGTCCTTCTGCGGTGGATGACCAACTCATTGCTTTCAAGGAGATGCTTGAGACCTTTGCTAAGTCAACAGGTTTGAGGTTAACTTTAGTAAGTCATCCTTGATTCCACCGAATATGTCCGATGAAGAGGGTCAACGATGGCAGCTTTGCTTGGATGTGATGTTGGCTCTATGCCATTTACTTACTGGGATCGCCAATGGGTACTACTCGACCCACAATATATGACTTGCTACCTTTAGTGGACCGCATTGAGAGACGATTATCGCCTCATCACGTCTGTTGAATCGGGGTAGCCGACTACAACTCTTGAAATCGGTTTTATGTTCCATGTCAATATACTTCTTGTGTTCCTTTCATTACCTCAAGGAATTCTGAAACAGATAGAACGTATCATGCGGCAATGTCTGTGGCGAGGCAACTCTGACACGCCAAGACAACCTTTAGCAGCTTGGGAGTTAGTTTGTCGGCCCAAGAACCAGGGAGGTCTTGGGGTTTTGGACCTTGGCAAACAGAATGAAGCCTTGTTGATCAAGCATCTCTTCAAATTTTATAATAAGTTGGATGTGCCCTGGGTTTCACTTATCCGGGACACATATTATCTTTGCTCCACCCCAAGTAACGCAAAGTTGTGGTTCCTTTTGGTGGCGTGATGTGATGAAACTTTATGACAAATTTTGTAAGTTGGCCATCCCTCATGTTCGCTCCGGGGACTCGGTGGTTTTCTGGCTGGATCGGTGGCAACTTAATAACGAGGTGGTCTCCATGCAACAGCGTTTTCCGCGGCTTCATTCTTTTGTCACTGATGACACACTTACCATTAAAAATGTGATGGAGCTGCCTGTCCCAACCGACAATTTTCACCTGCCTTTATCAGTTGAAGCTTTTGAGGAATTCAATCAACTTCAGGCTTTAATGCCTCTCATAAACTTACGTGAGGGAGTTAGCGACGTGTGGAAATGGCCTTCAAAAACTGGGGACTACCAATCCAGGATTTACTATTTGTCCTGTTTTTTCGATGTCGGTGACCCTCTTTTCGATGGATCTCGAAATGTGCTTGCACCCTCAAACTCAAGGTGTTTGGATGGCTTCTTTTGATGGATCGCTTGAACACCAGGGATATGATGCAGAGACGTCATTGGATTATCCAGGATGATACTTGTGCTATTTGTTTCTCAGGTTTGCATGAAGATAGAGCTCACCTCTTTTTTGCTTGCAACTTTAGCCAACGTGTCTGGAATTATTTGGGCATTTCATGGCATGTTCAACCTAATCAGACCACTTTTGAAATGGCTTGTGAGGCCAGGAGGGAATTCGGTCAACCATTTTTCACTGAGGTAGTATTTACGGCCACCTGGAATATTTGGACCCAAAGGAATGGAAGGATCTTCAGAAATGAGCTGCCCACTTTCAGAGCTTGGAGGAGGAATTTTATTCATGATATTACTCTCTTAGCTCATAGAATCAAGTGTAAATATAGAGATAGACTAACTGATTGGATAGATTCTTTACACTAATCCCCTGTAAGTAGCCTTCTTTTTCCCTCTTGTTTTCCTTTCTAATTTTGTACAGAATCTATATTTGTTTTAATAAAGGGCTGTGAGGCTGTTGCCTTGCAGTACATAGTAAAAAAAAAACTTAACATGGCAAACAAAGGCATGGCATGAATCTACTCAAATCATAGAACAAAAGTCCCTTACTGACCATAAGCCAAAAAGGATCAGAAGATATGATGGCACCCATGTAAACATGGCAAGTTATATTACAGATTCAAACATGGCAGGAACAACGATGAGTAGGCATGTTGGTGAGCTTGAACCACTCACCACAGAGCAATACATGGCATGGCAAGGAAACTCACAGCAAGAAGACATGGCATAGAAGCTATACATGGCAAGAACAACAACATAGCATACACGGATCAACTACAACAACCTTGGCAAAAGTGAATAACATGTAAACAATCTGCCAGGAACATTTTATAGCAAAAGTAGAGCTCGATTGACTCAAGCTATGGCACTCCATAATTGCAAACAAGGACATGGATGGATTGAGCAAGACATTTATAACAAAACATCCTTACTGAAGTATCTCAAAATATGCATGGATCTCTTGGTAGCATCAAGTTAACATGGCATCAAAATATCAGCAAAACAGGGGCTGAAATCAGCAACATCAAGACACCTAGTTTGCATGCTTGTGATAGTCACCACATAGATCACAAAAATACATGTCATACACCCCTGGAAAGATGGCATGGCATATTACAAAACACATGTAGGACTCAAGACCATAGGATGCACACATCAATCATAGCAAAAATAACAAACGTGCAAGTTACATAAGAAAGCGTAAACTAACATCACATAGCACTCTTCCAACAGCATTTCGGGCATCAAGATGTGCTCAAATGAAAATGATGCAATGAGATGAAATGATCTACTCATCGACACGAACATTTTGACATATTACACGCGCAAAACGGAGCTATAGATGCAGAGTTACAACAGGTCAAAGTATGCAACATTTCATAAGTTTCTGGGGACTTAGCAGTTTTTATACCTAGCAAAAAAAAAAAAAAACAGAGGACGAGGTGGGCCGATGTGGAGGCTGAAGCTGGGCTGGGCCTTGGCTCTGCTGGGCCGGAGGAGAGGAGGCGTGGCAGGCCGTTGCCTGGGCCGGCGGGAGGCGGCCCACCCGAGCGAGCGGAGGCCGCTCGGCGTCCCCGTCGTTCTCCCGCACGAACAGGGGGAAGCGGCGGAGGACGGCGAGGTCCAGGAGGGCCGGCGAGGCTGGAGGAAGCCATGGGACGGAGGGAACGGGCAGATCCGGCCGGGGGCAACCGGATCCGGTGGATCCCAGCCGGGTTCGGGTGAAGATGTGGCCGGCGACGGCGACCTCCATGGCGGCGGTGGCTACCTGCGGGAGGAAGGGGTCGGCAGGGTGAGTAGGAGAAGTGGAGGAGGAGAAGGTAGAGAGGAGGAGGCGGGGCTCCGGCCTGGCGTTGGCGCTCGCCGGCGCGGCTGCCGGGGTCGTCGGCGGGAGGCGCGAGGCGGCGGTGGTCGGGCGCTCGGGATCCCCTGGAGGCGCAGGAGGGAGCTCCTCCCTGGAGCAGGCGGCGCGGTGCGGGCACCTCGGGCCCAGATCGGCCCGGGGCGGGCCGTGGACGGGCTGGAGCGGGCCAGCGGCGGAGGAGTGGCTGGCTGGGGCGCGGAGACGACAAGTGGCGCCCGGTGGTTGGTGGAGGTGGCGGCGCGCCCATTGGCAACTCGCCAAGTGGCGGATCTGGAGCGGGGGGTGCTGATTTTGAGGAGAAGGAAGGTGGCTGCGGTTGGGAGGCGGCTAGAGGTAGGTGGAGGGGCTAGGCTGCCCAAAATGGAAGGAGGGGTGTTTAAATAGGGTAAGGCTAGGGTTAGGGGGTCTTTGGAGGGGTTTTTGGGCATCGGATCTCGATCCGACGGTCCGGGGCGGAGGGAGAATAGGTGAGGGGTTGGTGGGCTGTGTAGAAGGGCTAGGATGAGAAGAGAGAGAAGGGAAGGGCAGCCCGGTAGCAGTTTCGGAGACCGAAACGTCCGACGAAGGTACCGGCAGCGGTACCGCTATACATTTATCGGTTGGGCAGTCAAACGGACTCCGAATGTGACGAAACTTGACAGGCGCTCTGTCTACACTATAATAAGACCGCATGCCAAGTAGCATCCCATTCCGAGGACATTTAACACCCGCACATGAAAAGAGGTAAAAGGGGGCGCCGGGAGACATAGGAGTGCCGGATTGCAAAACGGACAACGGGGAAAATGCTCGGATGCATGAGACGAACACGTATGCAAAATGAAATGCACATGATGGCATGATATGAAATGCATAAGATGACATGGAAAAATGCAACACGCAAGCAAATGACATGGCACGACGGCGAATAACTGACGGACACCTGGCGCATCGAATCCGGGGCGTTACAAGCAAGCTCTTCCCAACTATAAATGCTATCGGGGCGCTAACTGATTCAACCACGCTCTCGCCGAGCCCTCCAACATCAGAGGAAGGTTCTTCATGGCCACTTCATCATTGCCACCACCAATCTGCACAGCCACTCGGTAGTCCTCAAGCCAAGTGTCAGGCTTGGACTCACCAGTGAATTTACTGACTCCAGTCGCCAACCTGAAGTTGGGAGGAATCACTGCTGCTCTGATGGCTCTGCTGAAACACTCGGGACTGGAAACATGCACTCTGCTGCCGGTCGGATAATCTCTATCGTGGCCATCTCTGTGTGCCCTGTTCCTATCAACCAGACCTTGAACGAGAATGGATCTCGCGTCAAAGCCCGGCTCCCGAGGGTCGACTGGAATCCTTCGCCCACCACTGTGAGGGCGTCTCTCATCGTGTTGCCGAGGCGCGTATGACCCACTCCTTGGGGGAGGCGTGGGTACTCGACGACGATCATACTGCTCACGGTTTCTATACTGATCCTATCGATCTCCACGTCCCTCACGCCTTGGAGGCGATCTTGCGCTGTGAGCCGACTGAACTGTGTCTGCCATTATAGATATACTATGAATCCTATTCCGAGACAGTGATACTGTTGTTTTCTACTTCCCCGCCACCCGGAGCAAAGCCTGGATCTGCATAAAACCTCTACTAGCCTCCGACTGGGAAGGCTGAATCGACTCTGCTATTCGGGTAGCAGCTGTGAGATTCTAGATCAGAGTTCGATATACCTGGGTTGGAGGAGGAAAAAGTTGTCGTCGACTGGACTCAGGAACTCGCTACCGAGTACGCTCGCCGAGTGCATGCTGGAGGTTCTCCAGTCGAGTGCGCTCAACCAAGTTGGCCAGGCGCGCCTCCTCCAAGGCCTGGGCCACGGGGGTTTCTCCAACGATAGGAGTGTGAAGTGCATCCATGTTACGGCGGCGAAGCTCTTCTCTCTGCTGCGAAGAGAGGGGCTCGGGGCGGTACTCCTCGTGGACACGCGACGGATCGCCTCCGCCATCGCCACCGTCATCGCGGGGGAAGCTTGGAGGACTGCGCGGTCCGTTGACCATCAGGATTTCCACCGCGGGGTCACTGCTGTCGCACTCGGATGCAGTCTCAACGGAGCCAGTCGAACAGGCCGTAGAGAGTTTCGTCAGGCTCGATTGCCGCGACTTGGGGGGTGGCCGACTGGCGAGCCACCGCGTGCCTCACCCACCGCTGGAGCCTCTATCGACCGGAACGCTTGCGCCGGCGGGCAGCAGGGAGTGAAGACGCCACAGGAGCCGACCGATACTGGCTCGATGGCTGCCGCAGGAGGACGCCGCGGACGCACGCATGAAAGTGTGTTGTCCCGCGGACGGGGAGCGCCTCGACGTCGAGTGGAGCCTCTTGGAGCCAAGCGGAGTCGTCGACGACGAACACGAGCGTGCCGAGACGGATCTCGCGGCCCTCGGCCAATCCTCCGCCTGAAACCATGCTGATGGGGATCGGAAAAATTGCAACTTCTCCAACAAGTCGCTAAGACACCTGCCCCACGGTGGGCGCCAACTGTCGTGGTTCTAAGTCTGACAGTAGAATAGGGGGTAGGGATGTAGAGGCAAGATCCTAGCTATGGAGAAGTTGTACGCATGAGTTTTACGAGTTCAGGCCCTTCTCAGAGGAAGTAACAACCCTACGTCTCGGTGCCCGGAGGCGGTTGACTGGATTATATGCGTGTGTGTTACAAGGGGTGCGAAACCTTGTGCATGTGGAGGGGGTGGCTTATATAGAGTGCGCCAGGACCCCAGCCAGCCCACGTTACAAGGAATTTAAGGTACATCAAGAGGGGGGCGTTACTGGTAACGTCCATTATAAAGTGTTATAAATGGCTATTAAGTCTAGGAGTTAATGCCTGACTGTTGCTGTGTAGAGTGACTTCAGGTCTTATGTCCGTCGAGTGTTTCTTGTTACGGTCGAGTGACCTTGATTCCTCCGAGTGAAAATTTTTCTGGTCGAGTGGATGATGGTACCCCTCGAATGCTTCTGGCTTCAGAGTGATGTCCTTGGGGAGGGTATTTAGGTCAGTCCCGTGACCCTACCCTAGGTACATGTCCTCATCAGTAGTAAAATCCTCTTTTTTTGACCAATAGCAGTAGTAAAATCCTCTAAGTCCATAGTATAAGAATTTTCATAAAGATCAAACAGGACAGTTTGAGAATTACGTGAAGATGAAAATTCAAACCTCCTACAAAGGAACTAGTGAGATAGTGGTACTGACGGCACTTTTCTGCCTCAAAGCTCACAAGATCAGCGTTACGCAAATATGCGTTAAATTCTTCTTTGATTCCCGCTTGATCCATAAAGAACTCTGAAGGCATTCACAAGGCCGCACTGGAGCGTTCCTTGGTGGCTCATCATCGGCATCGCACATTGCGAGCCTGGGTCCTTGCTTCCTTGAAGGGCCACCTTGGTACATTTTCCTAAACATATTTCTTCCTCTGCAAAATTTCTGAAATTTTTAGTAACTTCAAATAAAAGTGAACCAAGCTCAGCAAAATTGATAGCAACTACTCCTACAAGTGCCTAGAGCCTATATCATGCATTAGAACTACTTGGAACCATATAAATTTGACATGCAAGCTCAAGAACATGGTCACCTAGGCAGCACAAATTTGCAATGAATGAAGCATAGAACAAAAACTAATTGGACCAATGGAGGAGTCACATACCAAGGAACAATCTCCCAAAGCAGTTTTGTGAGATGTGCTGTGAGCAAGGAGATCGAAAATCGCAGCAAAATGAGCTAGAACTCGTGCTTGAGTTGGATGGTGACTTTTTTGGGAGGAAGAAGAAGTGTGTGGGTGCAGAAATAAGTGGAGGGGAGCCACCATGGGGCCACGAGGCAGGGGGCGCGCCCTATAGGGGTGGGCGCGCCCTGGACCCTCGTGGCCAGGTGCTTACTCCCCCTTTTGTGACCTCAGTGCCAGATATTCTCAAATATTCCAGAAAAATCATATTTCAATTTCGGGGCATTTGGAGAACTTTTATTTTTGGGGTATTTTTTATTGCACGGATAATTCAGGAAATAGACAGAAAATACTATTTTTACTTTATTTCAACCAAATAACAGAAAGTAGATAGAGGGTACAGAAGGTTGTGCTTTCTAACTTCATCCATCTCATGCTCATCAAAAGGAATCCACTAACAAGGTTGATCAAGTCTTGTTAACAAGCTCATTCCGACTAACATGGAACTGGAGAAATTTCGAATAACACTATGTTACCTCAACAAGGATATGCACATCCCCAATAATAAGAATATCGTATCTCTTTTTGACAGTAGGTAGAGGAAATTCAAAACCTCCAAAAATAATCGATGGATTATTTCCAATAGAAATGATACTTTGGACTTGAGGTTGTTTCCTCGAAAAGTGTACCGTATGCTCATTACCATTAACATGAAAAGTGACATTGCCTTTGTTGCAATCAATAACAGCCCCTGCAGTATTCAAAACAGGTCTTCCAAGAATAATAGACATACTATCGTCCTCAGGAATACCAAGAATAACAAAGTCTGTTAAAACAGTAACGTTTGCAACTACAACAGGCACATCCTCACAAATATCGACAGGTATAGCAGTGGATTTATCAGCCATTTGCAAAGATATTCCAGTAGGTGTCAACTTATTCAAATCAACTCTACGATATAAAGAGAGAGGCATAACACTGACACCGGCTCCAAGATCACATAAAGCAGTTTTAACATAGTTTCTTTTAATGGAGCATGGTATAGTTGGTACTCCTGGATCTCCAAGTTTCTTAGGTATTCCACCCTTAAAGGTATAGTTAGCAAGCAAAATTTTAGCTTCCGGTATCTTTCTTTTATTAGTAACAATTTCTTTCATGTACTTAGCATAAGGATTCATTTTGAGCATATCAGTTAATCGCATACGCAAATAGATAGGTCTAATCATTTCAGCAAAGCGCTCAAAATCCTCATCATCCTTTTTCTTGATGGTTTCGGAGGAAAAGGCATGGGTTTCTGAACCCATGGTTCTCTTTCTTTACCATGTTTCCTAGCAACAATGTCTCTCTTATCATAATGTTGATTCTTTGATTGTGGGTTATCAAGATCAACAGCAGGTTCAATTTCTACGTCATTATCATTGCTAGGTTGAGCATCAACATGAACATCATCATTAACATTATCACTAGGTTCATGTTCATTACCAAATTGTGTTTGTGGGGACCCCGACTCACAAGTCGAGATCACCGAATGCACGTGTACAGTGATCCCAGAGATCAATGCTCACTGAACACACAGAAGCTGAATAACAAGAGTCTTACATCCATACGTACCGTTTTACACAAGTAGGACCATTATGGTCAAGTCTTGAGTGTATCATCGCAACCGAAATCTTCAATAACAACTTGGCTCCATGCCATCTGCCTTAACCCTACAGGCACTCTGACTGGGAAGTGTCCTAGCTCGCATGTTCGTCACCAAGGTACTCTTCATTATATCCTGTTCTTTCATGCCTGGCCAATAAAATAACCAGTGGCAAGCCAATGAGTACTTTGAATGTACTCGCAAGCAACCGATGTTTTGGTTCAAGATACAACAATGCTTGACATAGGTAATTTTTTTTGCAGAAAGCTAGTTTTGAGTGCAATGACATGTTCAACAACTTGTAAGACATGCATCAGGAGAATTCAAGTAACCATGAGGACAGGTTACAGATATCAACATAAATAGAGTGGGCATCAACCCAACTCAATCATGTCAAGTCCCTTGACTTGACCCAAGTAGTTCTCCCCAATATCCAAACACACACACTGGCTTGTGAAGCTCTGGACGTAGTTTAAGCAGCACCGCCCAACTGTCCTTGACCGTGGACACTCTGTAGAGGTTGCACACTTTACCCATAAGATCCGGGGAACTTCCGTGTCATCCACGACCCGCGGTACCTCAAGTACCCGGGGTAAGCACCCGATCACTATCTTTCCCTAGACAACACTAACATAGAGTCCACTCGATTGGTAGTAACCCCCGTGCCCAACATTTCACATCTTAAAATTGTGGATCATCGCTCCCATATTCATCACATACCACTGGCACGGGGTACCAACGGTGTGTCTGATGCCCCATAAAAATGTTCTTGGCCGCCCTACCTGGCACGACCCCGTCCCGAGAGAGAACACCAACTCTCCCCCGTCAGTAGTAATGTGGGCTCCAAGCTAGTATCGGCCTAGGTAATCAATAATGCCCTTTCCTATACAAGGGTAGAGTGGTTGCGCATGTAAGGTTGGGACAGTCCACAAATCTTAAATCTAATCCATTTTCGAAAATAACACACACACTTGCCTCGGTACACCACTTCGTCATCAAGTGGTTACCCATCTCATTATCTCCCTCGGGCATAAGTGGCACCCGACGGGGTTTTCGAAAAGTCTTTTGAAAATACTTTGTCTCCATCACCATGCATATACCCGCCCCTTTTGCGTAGCATCTAATTTAGCATCCTATCTACTCCCACCGGCATAACCCTCATAAGAAGGTAGGTTCATGCACAATGCAAGTATCATCGAGGAAGTAACGGCGGCAAACCACCCCATGTGGTCATCACCGTATCATGTCTCCGATGCAAGCAATAAAAGTGCTATATGACATGCATAAAAAGGTTTTATAGACATGGTCAAAGGGCTGCTTGCCTATTTTAACAAGGTCTTCGAGGTCTTCAAATATCTTTGGTCCAGCTCCAAGTATTTCGTTTACTTCGTCAACTAACGTCGGAAACAACACAATAAGCAACACAACAAGGCAGAAAATAAAAGTGCTCCAAAAATTGTGAGTTGGACTTTTCTAGGATACCTTTGGTTCTATGAAAAATTACCAAAGTGGTTTTATTGGAATTGGATTAGTGGATATTTCTGAACATTTCAATATGTTGGAATCAATGGATTTAATGGATCCACAAGTTGTTCACATAATGCCCTTTTATATAAATGAGTAAATGTACCCATTAAATCAGGCATGATTTTAGAAACATTTAGAAATTGGTTTCACTGAATTTGGAGTCCAAATGAATATTCTATGGATTTTTGAAGCTGGTTTAGGAGTATAAATGACCTATTTGTTAGATCCAGGTGAAACTAGGCAGTGTAAAAATGTTCACTATGGTCATTAAATAGATATTGACTTATGGAGTCACTGAAAATTTGAATCATCAGATTCAGACACTATTTGAATTGTCTATGGATTTTTCAATATTACAGAAAAAGAAAAAGAAAAGGTATTTACCTAAATGGGCTGGATCTAGGGAGGCAGCAGCGTGCAATGGGCGAGACTTAGCGGGACAGTGCACTGGGCCTGGCCTAGCCTCTCGCGCGCACCCGCTGGGAGGCCACGTCGAAGGCGGGCTCGCGGAACACGTCTTCGCTCGGGGGGAGGCGGTTAAGGCCGGAGCCGTCTCCACTTAAACGCAAGGGCCCGCAGTTTTCATTGGCAGTGGGGCCCTGCCAGCTGGCAGGGCGGTCGTCTTCCTCCTTCCGCCTGCGACCGAAGCGGAGGCAGAGGGGATCGGCCGTCGATCGTGCCGGTGACCCAGGCTGTCCCCGGCGACGTTCTTCACATCGGAGTATTCAGCGCGGCGAGACGCACCCGCCCATGTGCTCTACGCCTGCTGAGGAGCTCGGGAAGGGGAGAGACATTGGGCGCTGCGGCTGGAGTCCTAGCGAGGACGAGGTCGATGCTACGACCGTCGGGAAGAGCAGATGGAGCGCAGGGGAGCTCCGTGGAGGCTTGGGGGGGGGGGTGCCACGTACCGGTTTAGAGGAGGAAGGGAGGCAAGGGCGGCTCGAATTTGAGCGAGGGTCCGAGGCGGCAATGGCGGCAGAGGAGGAGGGAGAAGGCACGGGAGGAGGTGTGGTCGGTCTGGGAGGTGTATGGGAGAGAGAGAGAGCGACGGGTGTCCAAAGAGGGGCTCGACGAGGCTCTATATGCAAAAGCCATGGTGCACCGTGAGCCGCGCTCGTGGGTGCCCGAGGAATCGGTCCTGGGGACCGTTGGGAGGGGCCAGGCTGGATCAGTGGCGCTCGTGGAGTCCGTCCAGGAGCGAAGGAGGTGAGAGGGGGAGCGGGGCGAGGTCAGAGGCGGGCCAGCCGCGTGGCCAGGGAGTGGCCGAGTAGGGCGGTGCTCGGGCACGCGACGGCGGGCTCAAAGGATAGAGAAGAAGGAGGGGGACGACCGCGTAGCGTGTCACGCACGCCGAGGCGGCCTCGAGGGACACGTTCCCGGAGCCCAAGGTCGACGGGAGTATCGGGCAGAGGGCAGCTACAGTGCCCTGGTGCACTGTAGCGCGCTCCAGAGCGCGGCCATTGCATGCCATGGCATGCAAATGTCTTCCTGCGCGTGGCCAAGCCTGTCCACTAGCTCCTGGGAGTTTCTGATATGCTCCATAAAGCTTAGTAGTTAAGGCAAGTCCATAAGAAAGAAGGGGGAGGGAAGAGAGGTGTTGCCATGGTGAAAAGGGAGGGGTAAACCAGGGTTTTACCCTCCTCAATTATTGAACCAGGGTTGGAGCTTTTTACTGGAGGTATAAGGGAACTAGGAGGGGTTGTGGTAAAAAGATACGGTCATGGAGATTAGTGGAAGTGGTCAAAAATGGAATTTTGGTAAGGTGGCAGAAGGTGTTTGTTGTTGGTTTGGGCAGGTAAACGAATTCCATTTGGCATGAGACTCCACAGGGTGAAATGGCACATACAATTCGTGCCCTCCACCAACTTTGAGCTCATTTGGGCAAAGTTCAGAATGTAACTTTTGTAAACCCTAGAAATCAATAGAAATGTACTTGTGTAGATCTAGTTGAGCAAATCACTTCCCCTTGATGAACCACTTGGTTTAGTGGCCTCATTTGGTCATGTGAACATGCTCACAAAAGTTGGGGTCAAGGAGAGAAAGTTGGTAGTACAAAGTTGTTCAAATTTGATTCTGTCCAGAGAGGGTTTTGGGGCATTTTGGTGAACCAAAATGACCTTGATTGACATGAGGCTTTGCAAGGTGATCACAATATGCATTTGTGACTTGCTGGATTTTCCTTGGATTTTTATTAAAATATTTCCTATAGAAATATTTCAAATCCTTGAAATGGGCAGAAATGGTTTTGGGAGGTTTTGTCCAATGTTTTGAACATGACCATGTGTTTAAACTCTTATATATGGGAAATATATTCCCACTGAGTTTCCCTGATTTTTGTCAAATATTTTTAAAACAATAAAATATTTTTTCCTTATTAAAGACCATTTCTGGCCTTAAGAAAAAGCTTTTAAATAAAATAGGAAAATAAATTTTAAAATTATATTTTTGTGGTTTCTGGGTATCCTATATCTAATAGGAGTCAAATATATTTTTGGAAAGATTTTTTGCTGCCCTTAATTAAGTACTTGCAGTGCAAACCTCAATTCAGGGGTTTTTGAAAAACTAATTTTTCAAAATACTATTTGGCGAAATTATTTTTGCAAGAAATTATTTTTATGTCCTATACACATGGCATGATCATTGGGAAAGGTTTTTGGATCAAGGAGAAGGAGTATAAGAGTTGGAGGATTTATTTTATTTTTTAGAGCACTTGCAAACAACAGACAAAAACCAATCAAGGCAAGGTCCAAAACACTCAAAAGTTTTTGTCAAACCACATTTTATCATGATTGGTAGCTTAAGTGTAGTGGCATGAAAATCAGGGTGTGACAGTGTTTCAGCATCAGAAATAGAAATATCATTGGGATCCTCGGGTGGTTCAGCAATAGGTTCACTAGAAGCATGCAAAGTCCTATCATTTTTCTTTTTCTTCCTTTTAGAAGGACTAGGTGCATCTAAATTATTTCTCTGAGAATCTTGCTTCTCTTAGGATGGCCTTCAGGATACAAAGGTTCCTGAGTCATTTTACCAGTTCTAGCAGCCACTCTAACAGCATAGTCATTATTCTTACTATTCAATTCATTGAGCAAATCATTCTGAGCTTTAAGTACTTGTTCTACTTGAGTGGTAACCATGGAAGCATGTTTACTAATGAGTTTAAGTTCACCCTTAACTCTAGACATATAATCACCCAAGTGTTCAATCATATAAGAATTTTGTTTTAATAGTCTGCCAAAATAAGCATTGAAATCTTCTTGCTTAACCATAAAATTATCAAACTCATCCAAACATTGGCTAGCAAACTTAGTGGGAGGGATTTCAGCTTTATCATATCTATAGAGAGAATTTACCTTTACTACCTGTGTCGGGTTATCAAGACCATGAGTTTCTTCAATAGGTAATGGATTAAGATCATATATTTCTTCAACAGGCGGTAAATTAAGACCATGTATTTCTTCAACAGGAGGTAAATTCTTAACATCTTCATCTTTAATACCCTTTTCTTTCATAGATTTCTTTGCCTCTTGCATATCTTCAGGACTGAGAAATAGAACACCCCTTTTCTTCAGAGTTGGTTTAGGAATAGGCTCAGGAGCTGGCTCAGGAAGTGTCCAATTATTTTCATTTGTCAGCATATTATTCAATAGAATTTCAGCTTCATCCGGTGTTCTTTCCCTGAAAACAGAACCATCACAACTATGCAGGTAATCTCTGGAAGCATCGGTTAGTCCATTATAAAAGATATCAAGTATTTCATTTTTCTTTAGAGGATGATCAGGCAAAGCATTAATTAATTGGAGAAGCCTCCCCCAAGCTTGTGGAAGACTCTCTTCTTCAATTTGCACAAAATTATATACATCCCTTAAAGCAGCTTGTTTCTTATGAGCAGGGAAATATTTAGCAGAGAAGTAATAAATCATATCATGGGGACTACGCACACAACGATGATCAAGAGAATTAAACCATCCTAGCATCACCCTTTAATGAGAACGGAAATATTTTAAGGATATAAAAGTAGAGAGTTCTCTCATCATTAGTGAACAGGGTGGCTATATCATTTAATTTAGTAAGGTGTGCCACAACGGTATCAGATTCATAGCCATAAAAAGGATCAGATTCAACCAAAGTAAGTATATCCGGTTTAATAGAGAATTCATAATCCTTATCAGTAACAAAGATAGGTGAAGTAGCATAAGTAGGATCATATTTCATTCTAGCATTTAGAGTTTTTTTAAGCTTAGCTAATAATTTCTTAAGATCACTTCTATCGTTGCAAGCAAGAAAGTCTCTTTTAGTTTCTTCATCCATAACATAGCCCTCAGGCACAACAGGCAATTTATATTTATTGGGAGAGCCTTCATCATCACTATCTTCAATATTTTCAGTTTCAATAATTTCATTCTCTCTAGCCCTAGCAAGTTGTTCATAAAAAAATTCACCAAGTGGCACAGTAGTATCAAGCATAGAAGTAGTTTCATCATAAGTATCATGCATAGCAGAAGTGGCATCATCAATAACATGCGACATATCAGAATTAATAGCAGAAGCAGGTTTAGGTGTCGCAAGCTTACTCAAAACAGAAGGTGAATCAAGTGTAGAGCTAGATGGCAGTTCCTTACCTCCCCTTGTAGTTGAGGGATAAATTTTGTTTTCTCGTCTTTCAAGTTCCTCATAGTGACCAGCTGTCGGTGTCAAAACCGGCGGATCTCGGGTAGGGGGTCCCGAACTGTGCGTCTAGGCGGATGGTAACAGGAGACAAGGGACACGATGTTTTTACCCAGGTTCGGGCCCTCTCGATGGAGGTAATACCCTACTCCTGCTTGATTAATATTGATGATATAGGTAGTACAAGAATAGATCTACCACGAGATCAAGGAGGCTAAACCCTAGAAGCTAGCCTATGGTATGATTGTTCTGTCCTACGGACTAAAACCCTTCGGTTTATATAGACACCGGATAGGTTAGGGTTACACAGAGTCGGTTACAATGGTAGGAGATCTACATATCCGTATCGCCAAGCTTGCCTTCCACGCCAAGGAAAGTCCCATCCGGACATGGGACGAAGTCTTCAATATTGTATCTTCATAGTCTTGGAGTCCGGACGTGATGATAGTCCGGCTATCCGGACACCCCCTAGTACAGAACTCCCTCAGTAGCCCCTAAACCAGGCTTCAATGACGACGAGTCCGGCGCACATATTGTCTTCGGCATTGCAAGGCGGGTTCCTCCTCCGAATTCTTCATAGAAGGTTTTGAACACCAGGATAGTGTCCGGCTCTGCAAAACAAGTTCCACATACCACCGTTGAGAGAATAACTTTTGCACAGATCTGCAGACGTATTCCGCGGTGTGACATCACACCACGGCCAGGCCTTTATATGAATCATTTTTTACCGTTCCACCTTAATGCATTTAGCGAGGCAGTTTCCTTGGCACGTCTTATCAAAGCATAGATCGTGCCCCCTTATTTCGGGATTCTCATCAATACGGACGTGGGTAACCCATCCGCGCCATTGATTACGACGCTTGGGAAATAAGCGAGTTTTACCAGGCTGGTAGGGGACGCATAGCTTCGTCCATCCATATATGGGGATAAGGATCCACCTTTTCACCTACGCCTTCTTCCTCCTTTGCTTATCCATTTCCGCGCACTCGAGCTCCAGCGCCCAAGTCCGCACATCCGACCTCAACCTTTCTCCAACCATGTCAGGAGCGGGAGGCAGGTGGATGGCCTCCTCCGTCACGGAGGGGCACATCACAAGACTGCGGGAGGCCGGATACTTGCCCAGAGACGTCGTGCACAGGCTGCCCGATGCGGGGCAGCTTATTCCAACCCCCGGGCCCCATGAGAGGGTGGTGTTTCTTCCCCACTTCCTCCGCAGACTAGGTTTTCCACTTCACCCATTTGTCCGGGGGCTCATGTTCTACTACGGCCTGGACTTCCACGACCTGGCCCTGAATTTCATCCTCAACATCTCGGTGTTTATCGTCGTGTGCGAGGCCTTCCTCTGCATCCAGCCCCACTTTGGCTTCTGGCTGAAGATCTTCAACGTCCGGCCGAAGGTAGTGGGCGGTCATTGCCGGAGTGCGGAGGCACCATGGTTGGCAAGATGGCCAAAGTCCTATGGCTCGAGGGCGCCTTTGTGGAGACAATAAAGGGGTGGCAATCGGGTGGTTCTACATCACCGAGCCACGCGACCCAATGGGTGGCGGCCCCAATTCAGATCTGGCTTCCCCACACGGCTCGTCATGGAAAGAGACAGGCTCGACATGGGGAATTCGAAGAGCTATCCGGACTCCAAACATGCGTCCGAAACCTAGTGGACAAGAATCTCAAGCTTGTCGACGTAATCCAGGTGATGCTCATCCGCCGGATTCTCCCATGCCAACAACGGGCCTTTAATTTGTGGGAGTTCGATCCGGCACAGCACCGAACCTTGAGCCGGCTCTTCGATACTACGTACGAAGATGCCTGGAAGGTGCTGTTCAAGGGTGCCGAAGCCCCCGCATCCGCTAACAAAGATCGCAGATACAGCTCGCGGCGTCAAGCCGGCGAGGTAAGTTATTTTACCCTTTACGGGACTCTTTTTTCATAGATTTACTCTATAGGGGATCTAAAACTCCCTAATCTTTGACAGGATTGGCTGAAGACGTCCGGACAGATTAACTGTCCGACTCCTTTGCCGGAAGACCCAGCGGACGCCCGATTGACGGGGCTGCTGGCTCCGACACCATGTGGTGCCGAGAAGAAGGCTAAGAAGGAGGCTACGGAACTCAAGGAGTTCCCGACGCTGATACCGCCGAATCAAGCGAATCTTCTCCCGAGGACGAGGAGGAAGAAGAAGAAGCTCCTCCCAGCCGGGAGGAGAGGAAAAGGAAGGCCGCCTAACCGGGAGTCCGTGGGTCCAAGAAGGAAGAACCTTCCTCCGGACTTCTCCACCAACGTCGACAGCGACGAGGAGGATTGGCCAACAAGGGCCAAGCCCTTGGCGAGATCGTAAGTGTCCGGATACCCATGACTTTTTAATTATTGCATAGTGTTCTCTAATGTCGAACAATCATGCAGCCCCCCAAGAGCGAGCTAGCCGCTTCGACGAGCGGGTCCCTGGGTTCGTCGGAAATGGAGAGTACTTCGCTTCCGACCGCCTCATCACCCCACGCTGCGGACGACGCCGAGGTGGCGCCCCCAGGGGGGCCTGGTTAAGAGGAGGTGGCGCAGGAGGAGCCACAAGGCAACCTCCCGGACTCCAGGCGCATGGGGGGCAAGACCCCCAGGGGCTCTAAGCCCGACCCTTGTTCGGACTCCATGCCGGAACCTTTAGCAGTCCCGGAGTCCGGCAAGCGGTCCCTTCGTAAGAAGGGTAAGACGCCGGTGTCCTCCGTCCAATCGGAGGCACCAGATAGCTTTACTGGAGGCGCTTTAACGACGCTTCCATCGAGGAGGAGCACCGCACTGTTATGAGTGCGGTGATCCGGACAGTTCAGTCCGCCATGAGCGGGCTGGCCGAAGCCTGTACCAGCCTTCTAACATGCTTTGAGGTAAGTTTAGAATATGTACAAATATTACCGCATAGACAGTAGCCCCTGATGCTTAGTTCGGTGTTCGCAAAGAAAAGCCGGACTAAGGATCTAAAAAGATATACGCAGGAGTCTAACATAAGTATGTCAATATGGGAATGCAAAGGCTGCCGCTGCTGACCTCTGCCAGACCGATCATGGAGGTCAATGCATGAAGGTAACCTCGAGCGGTCCGAGAACGAGCTCGGACAAGCCAAGAAGCAGCTCGAGGACAAGGAAGGTAAGTAATACCTTATTAAAGAAAGACCTTATAGAAAAGGTTTTGGTTGCAAAAAATAACAGGAATAACATGGGTACTGCAGGGGCTATGAACGAGGTGGCGACCTTGAAGGAAGCGGTGTCCGTGGCCGAAAACAAAGCGGTTGCGGAACGCACCGAGCGAGAGAAGGGGAGGCGCAGCTGGCCACAGAGCGGCAAGAGCTCCAAGCTCGTGGAAAAACACGAGAGTTTGGAGCGTGACTCGAAGACTCGAGAGTCCGAGCTCGCCTTGGCTCTTGAAAGTGCCAAAGCTGCTAAGGCCGAGGCCCAAAAAACCCTCCAAGAAATTGAATCATTAAAGAAGATAGCGGCGGGTAAGGCATTCTTTATGCAAAGCAAGCATGTGAAAGTGAATTACCTATTACTTACCCGGATTCGGAGCTCTCCAGGAGCGTTCGCAGATTTGCCCCGTAGTGCATCTGATGCTGCCGCATTCTACCGCGCCAAGGAGGGGAGCTCGACGGAAAAGGTGTTCTGGTCTCAGTATGGTGAGGCCGGACATCTGGTGCCCCTGAGCGACGAGCTGAAGCAGCTGGTCGAGCTCCACAAGGTCGTCAAGCAGGCCATGAAGGGCCTTATAGCGCGGCTGTGGCCATTGGAGGCCATGCCTGGGAGCTACTTCGGCTTAGTGCAGCAGCTGGTGGACGCCTGTCCACGGATTGAAGTCATCAAGCGCTCCGTCTGCATCGAAGGTGTCAGTCGGGCCCTTGCCCGCGTTAAAGTGCACCGGGCAAGCTGGATGCGGAGAAGCTTGTGACGGACGGGCCACCGAAGGGCAAGGAGCATCGCACGCCCGAAATGTACTATGAGGGCCTCCTGAAGGGTGCCCGCCGAATAGCGGATGAGTGCTCCAAAGATGTAATTTTTGAATAGACTCGCATTTGTTATCCTATACGCTGAAAACTTGTTCATATGCGCTAAGCAACGCTTTGTTAATTTAAAATATTACCTTCGTGTCGCTTATCAAATTTGAGAGATGGCAAGTCGTTGGCTTCAGCCCCCATGCCACGAAAGTGTGGGGTGTTCGGATAAACTTGAGCACTCTTGTTCCCATTCTTGGGTCCATCTAGGAGGCGCCAACACAACGTAACAAGGCAACCGGACTTATAATGCTTGAACACTCTCACTTAGCCATAGAATTCTACAATTTTAAATTTCGGCGAAGCCCCTAGTATTCGGAAGACCGAGTTCGGGGCTCTATCCACGCCTTGGCCGGACAATTCCGGTTCCTTGCTCTAAGCGGCATAAGTCTTTAGGGACCCGAAAAAACCTCTCGAACAGCGACCGGCTCTCGCCCTATCATGACGGTCAGTTTTAGCTTTCTCCACTGAGGTGCTCGACCCAGCTCAACTGGGGCACAATCGCAGTGGTTCTCCCGGTGCTACCTTAGCCGATATAATGGAATGTAAGGTACCAAAACACGGGAGCCGGGCAAACCCAACTATTGACCCAAGACATGATTCAGAGCCGATTCATATAATGCTATAAGTTCGGGGTGCCGCACTTGTGAAAGTGTTCGGACTTATCACACCATAATTTTGGGGTACTTAAGCCCCTGGTGTATTGGCCGTACCAAAGTGTACGGTTGCAACATGTCGTGAAATGAACATATGTAAAAGGAAGTAGAGGAATAATAAGCAAAAGCTATGTATTGTTTATTCAAAAAGGTACTGCAATGAAAGCAGAACGATACACATAGTGAGATAAGCAAGGGATGGGACTATCTAACATGTCCCCTCCGAGGGGTAAGCTCATGGATGGTACGTAAAACAGGTATAATGCTCGTAATAGAGACCACCAACACTCGACGTGGCTTTCGCTTCCCGGCTGTTGCATCGTGAGTTCGGCGATTCTAGTGCCGGACGGGACTTCAAAGACGGAGTCCTGAAAGTAAGAAAAGGAAGAAAAGGAAAAAGAAAAGTATGACACAACCGAGCCCTCAGTGCGGTCGAGCCGCATTCTTGGCGTGCCGTGGTCTTGCCCTCCCCATATGCCCATGGTATCTCCAGAGCGTAATTATGTACGCGTAACACGAAGCCGCAATTTCGCCAGGCTGGGGTTAGCCGGATTGCTACTGGCGATGCTTGAATCGTGCCAGCGGTCTTGTTGTAGGTTACCCGGCGCGCTTGATGTGTCCGGACGCTTAGTGGCCGGACTCGAGAATTGCTGTGAGAGGCTGCTTTGTACCTCCGCCGCTAGGGTCGCCGTGTGCTCCTCCGCTCGAGAGAGCGCTCGTGTTTCCATTGACCGTGATTACTCCTCGAGGGCCCGCATCTTGAGCTTGAGGTATGCGAAAAGCGGCACCGCATTGAACTTTGCAATGCGGTTCGTCCGAGCAAAGGCATGATAGCCGCTGCGGAATGGGACGATGTCGAAGATTAACTCTTCGCTTCGAAGTTATCCGGGATCCAAGACCACTTCGAGTGTAATCGAGCCCGCATAACTGGCCTCTACACTGGTATGACGCCTTTAAAGGTCGTCTTTGTAGGTTTAATCCTTGAGGGTCTATGCCCATTTTGCGACCGTATCCCGATAAAGCAGGTTCAGTTGCTGCTGCCGCCGTCCATCGACTCGATTAGGTGAAATCCGTCGATAATTGGGTCAAGAACCAATGCGCGAAACCGCCGTGACGAATGCTAGTGGGTGGTCCTTCGATCGAAGGTGATCGGGCAGGAAGACCATGGGTTGAACTTTGGGGCGACCGCTCCATCGCATATACGCCCCTTAATGCACGCTTCGCTCCCTTTTGGGTATGTGGGTTGCATATATCATGTTCACCGTCCGCACTTGTGTGGGGAAACCCTTCGTCCTCTATTGTTCGGTGGCCGGGCTCTTCCTCGCCATCGCTATGCAGCCCTTGTCATTGAGTTCGCACTTAACTTGCTCGCTTGCTTGAACACCCAACAATCCCTGTTGGTGTGATTGGCTAGTTTTTCGGGTGCCATGTATCCGCACAAGCGATCGAGTATTCGGTCCAAGTTGGACGGGCCTGGGTATTTCTTTTGAATGGCTTCTTCCATCGACCGGGTTTAGAGCCTCTGAATCCGCATTGACGGTCAGATCTTGAGATTATCACCGTTGATGCGGCGGTTGTTCTTGTTGCGACGCGACCTGCCATTGCTGTCCTTGGTATCCGAACTATCAGGATGTTTGGCCAAGTTGTTGCTTCGAGCTAGCCAGCTGTCCTCTCCCGCACAAAAGCGGGTCATGAGTGTTGTGAGGGCTGCCATGGATTTCGGCTTTTCCTGTCCTAGGTGCCAGGCAAGCCATTCGTCGTGGATGTTATGCTTGAAGGCTGCAAGGGCCTCTGCATCCGGACATCAACGATTTGATTTTTCTTTGTGAGGAACCGTGTCCAGAATTGTCTGGCCGATTCTTCTGGCTGCTGAATTATGTGGCTAAGGTCATCGACGTCTAGTGGTCGCACATATGTGCCCTGGAAGTTATCAAGGAATGCGGCTTCCAGGTCCTCCCAACAACCAATTGATTCCGCTGGCAAGCTGTTGAGCCAATGCCGATCTGGTCCTTTAAGCTTGAGTGGGAGGTATTTGATGGCATGTAGATCATCACTGCGGGGCATGTGGATATGGAGGAGATAGTCCTCGATCCAGACCGCAGGATCTGTGGTACCATCGTATGATTCGATGTTTACGGGTTTGAAGCCCTCGGGATTTGATGATCCATTACTTCGCCCGTGAAGCATAGTGGGTGTCTTGGCGCCTCAGATAATATATCACGACGTAGCTCATATGAGCTTTGTCTACTTTGTTCGCCCGCCGGTTTGTTGTATCCGCGCGGCGGTAATCATCCCGCCGTCGTTACGCCCACGCGATCCGTAGATCGATCTTGTATGTTTTGCCTTATCCTCCAATATATCTCGCACGTCCGCGCGTTTTCCGTGCCTTGGTACTTTTTGAGCGCGCCGGGTGTGGCTTGAGCGGAGGGCCGAGAGGCTTTCTTCGTCGCGCCACGGGTGGCCGGTCTGCCATGTCGGCGCTGGTGACTTGGGTGCTTCCTCCTCCGATCGAGGCAATGGCCGCGCTTGGGGTAGCTTTTAGAGGGGCGCTCGAGTTCATACTCTTCGCTGCAAGGACTTCATCCATCCGTCACTAGCAGGTCTTGATCAGCTCTAAGCTGTTGCTGCTTTTTCTTGAGGCTGCTTGCCGTGGCTATAAGCCTGCGCTTGAAACGCCCTGTTCGGCGGGATCCTCAGCACGACAAATTGCGTCGTCGAGGCTTGCCTCCTCTTGGGAGGGAGGTGCATAATTATCGCCCTCGACCTCTCTTTCTGCCGCAGACCGTCAGGCGGATTTGCTTCTCCCTCCTCCTGCGCTGAGTCCCTGCTTTGGAGGGGTTGTCTTCGCATCTTGTCCGGTGTTATTATCTCCGTGCGGAATCACTGTTTTTGCTCTAGCGGATTTAGAGCGGCGGCCGACGCCGTCGGCGCTCGGTTGCTTCTTGGAGGGTCATCCTCCGTTGTTCCATCGCCGCTCCCATCTTTTGGGATGTCCACCATGTATATGTCGATGACGAGGTGGCCTTCGGTGCCTCAGAGGCGCTGGGTCTTGGTTGTCTCCGCATCGTCGCCCATACCGCCGATGTCCTCGAGTCGAAGTCGAGCATGTCGGTTAAATCATCGGCGGTGGCTACAAAGTGGGTGGTGGGTGGGCGCTGAATTTCTTCGTTGTCCGTATCCAACCTTCCCGTCCGCAGATCCGCCAGGCTCTCCGGATAAAGAGAGAGACTTCAGTGAATTCAGGATGTCGCCAAAGGGCGAAGTCTTTGAAAGATGTTCGCGTAGTGAACTCCATGATCGACGCCCATCGGATTTGATTGCTAGGCGCGGAGGGTTCGGAGTCCGCACCACGAGTCAAGGTCTTCGCAAAGGACAGGGATAGAGTTCGACTCAATCGTCAGAGAGATCGTAGCCCCGAGGCGGTGTCCAACCACTCGCCCTCGATCGGGAATCCAGCCCGGATTAAGGGTCGGAGCGGATATCGGTGCGGCCTCCGTGGCATCGCTCGCTGCAGAGCTAGATCATGCCCATCGAGACAAAGGCGGCACGCTTGGCTGCGGCTCAATCCGTCAAGATCAAGTCTCCGCGATATCGGCCGATAGTTCAAACTTCCAAATCTGACCGATGGCTGGGGCGTAGCTTTCGATCTGCTCCAGATGGCTGCTTAATTGTCCCGAAGGCAAAGCCGCCGAATCTAAGATCTGTCCGGGAGAAAAGTCTCACCTGGACGCGTCGTTGTTGATGATCAAGGAGCCATCGGGCCTATCGGTGACGACATAGAGGAACTCTCAATGAAAGCACCAATGTCGGTGTCAAAACCGCGGATCTCGGTAGGGGGTCCCGAATCGTGTGTCTAGGCGGATGGTAACAGGAGACAAGGGACACGATGTTTTTACCCAGGTTCGGGCCCTCTCGATGGAGGTAATACCCTACCCCGCTTGATTAATATTGATGATATGGGTAGTACAAGAGTAGATCTACCACGAGATCAAGGAGGCTAAACCCTAGAAGCTAGCCTATGGTATGATTGTTCGTCCCACGGACTAAAACCCTCCGTTTATATAGACACCGGATAGGTTAGGGTTACACGAGTCGGTTACAATGGTAGGAGATCTACATATCCAGATCGCCAAGCTTGCCTTCCACGCCAAGGAAAGTCCCATCTGGACACGGGACGAAGTCTTCAATCTTGTATCTTCATAGTCTTGGAGTCCGGCCGTGATGATAGTCCGGCTATCCGGACACCCCCTAGTCCAGGACTCCCTCACCAGCAGATATAAATCCAAAGTGACTCAAAGAATAGAGCTATGCTCCCCGGCAACGGCGCCAAAAAATAGTCTTGATAACCCACAAGTATAGGGGATCGCAACAGTTTTCGAGGGTAGAGTATTCAACCGAAATTTATTGATTCGACACAAGGGGAGCCAAAGAATATTCTCAAGTATTGGCAATTGAGTTGTTAATTCAACCACACCTGGATAACTTAGTATCTGCAGCAAAGTATTTAGTAGCAAAGTAATATGGAAGTAATGGTAACGGTAACAAAAGTAATATTTTTGGGTTTTGTAGTGATTGTAACAGTAGCAATGGAAAAGTAAAAAAGCGGAGAACAATATGTGAAAATCTCGTAGGCATTGGATCGGTGATGGAGAATTATGCCGGATGCGGTTCATGATGTAACCGTCATAACATAGGGTGACACAGAACTAGCTCCAATTCATCAATGTAATGTAGGCATGTATTCCGAATATAGTCATACGCGCTTATGGAGAAGAACTTGCATGACATCTTTTGTCCTACCCTCCCGTGGCAGCGGGGTCCTAATGGAAACTAAGGGATATTAAGGCCTCCTTTTAATAGAGTACCTGACCAAAGCATTAACACATAGTGAATACATGAACTCCTCGAACTATGGTCATCACCGGGAGTGGTCCCGATTATTGTCACTTCGGGGTTGCCGGATCATAACACATAGTAGGTGACTATAGACTTGCAAGATAGGATCAAGAACTCACATATATTCAAGAAAACATAATAGGTTCAGATCTGAAATCATGGCACTCGGGCCCTAGTGACAAGCATTAAGCATAGCAAAGTCATAGCAACATCAATCTCAGAACATAGTGGATACTAGGGATCAAACCCTAACAAAAATAACTCGATTACATGATAAATCTCATCCAACCCATCACCGTCCAGCAAGCCTACGATGGAATTACTCACGCACGGCGGTGAGCATCATGAAATTGGTGATGGAGGATGGTTGATGATGACGACGGCGACGGATTCACCTCTCCGGAGCCCCGAATGGACTCCAGATCAGACCTCCCAAGAGGTTTTAGGGCTTGGCGGCGGCCCCGAATGGTCTCTTATTTTTTTTCTCCCAGAACACGAATATATGGAGTTGGAGTTGAGGTCGGTGGAGCACCAGGGGGCCCACGAGGTAGGGGGCGCGCCCAGGGGGGCAAGCGCACCCCCTACCCTCATGGACAAGTGGTGGGCCCCCTGGCCTTGATTCTTTCGCCAATATTTTAATATTTTCCAAAAATAAGTTCCGTGGAGTTTCAGATCATTCCGAGAAATTTTGTTTCTGCACATAAATAACACCATGGAAAGTCTGCTGAAAACAACGTCAGTCCGGGTTAGTTCCATTCAAATCATGCAAGTTAGAGTCCAAAACACGGGCAAAAGTGTTTGTAGAAGTAGATATGACGGAGACGTATTAGCCGTACACCTGAGGTGGTCAGTAGAGTCGAAGGTGATGGCATACTTGGACCACCTGAGCGGACGCGTCGCCTCGAGCTTGGGGAGGGCCACGTTCACCTCGTGAGCGTACTGCTTGAAGATGCGATGGGAGGCAGGGGCCTGAGCACCGCCTAGGATGCAAGTGATGGCACGAGGATCTTGGAAGCCCCCAGCCCCATCATCTTGGTGGTGGTCGTCGTTGCTCCTTGGTGGTGGCGGCAGCGGAGGAAGGCCAGCATTGCCCTGAGGACAGTCTTCACGAGGCTGGCCCTGCCAGTGGTCCTCACGAGGATGATCTCGCCAGTCCTGGCAGGGGTCGCAGTTGTCCGAGCATCCCCCACCTCGGCCTCCTCCATGGTCGTAGCCGTGGTCATTCCGCTCGGGGCGAGGACCGAGGCGCCTGTCGCAGATGGCCCTAAGCTCCTCGCAGTCATTGGTGTTGTGGCTGTGCACGTTGTGGAAGACGCAGAATGGGTGGCTGCCCTTGGAGGACTCAGGGTGGTCACAGCCCCGCTTCATCTCAGGTTCGGCCGCGAGCACAGCTGGACCCTTGCGCTTCACGTCCTTGGCCTTGTCCTTCTTATCCTCTGGATCGGCCTCCGGAAGCTCAAGGAAGGAGAGGCGACCTTCCTCAGCCCTCACGCACCTGGTTGCCATGTTGAACATCCCCAGAGCCGAGCACAGGTCCTCGTGTATGGCGAGCTCTTCCTTCATCTTGACGTCCTGAACGCCATCAGTGAACGCTGAAATGATAGCCTCGTCCAACACCTTGGGAATCTTGAGGCAAACGTTGGTGAAGCGCTGGATGTATTTGTGCAAGGTCTCTCATGGCTGCTGCTTGATGCGCCGCAGGTCACCCGCAGTAGGTGTGTGGTCACGAGTGCCCTGGAAGTTGGCAATGAAGCGCTCGCACATCTCATCCCATGAGGAGATCGATCCCGCGGGGAGGTTCAGGAGGCATGAGCGTGCACCATCCTTGAGGGCTATGGGAAACCAGTTTGCCATGACCTTCTCGCGGCTGTTGGCCGCCTCGGTCCTCAGCTCGTAGAGTTGGAGGAACTCGGCAGGATCGGGGGTGCCATCGTAGCGTGGAGGCAGGTCTGGCTTGAACTTCCTGGTCCAGACGATGGGCGTAGGTCCGGGGTGAGCGCACGGTAGCCTGTCGCGCTCACCGGAGCCTGCCGTGGAGGAGGAGCCTGGTCTTGGCGCTCACGCACCACCGCCTCGGGTGGCACGCAGTCTTGACGTGGCGGTGCTGGGAGCGCACACGCCTCTCCCTAGGGACGCTGCACCACTTGGCAGCTTTCTTCGTTGCGCGCTGGCGCCCTACGTGGCGGGTCGCGCCGAGGAGCCTCATGCCTTGGCTCGAGGACGACATCTTGCCTGGGAGGTGGAGGAGGCGCACCATGGGCCACGTCGCCCGCAAGAGGTGGCGGGGGAGATAGCGAGCGAGACGGTGCAGGGGCCTCTCCAGCGGCGCTGACGAGCTCGACGATGCGGTCTAGCCAGTCCTCATAGAGGTCATCGGTCGGGCGATATCACAAAGGCTCTCGTGCCATGAGCAACGTAGCCTGCGCGTTCGCCGGCCCGCGGCGAGCATGGGAAGATGAAGCAGCAGCCGGAGTCAGCGACGGGGTGGCGGTGCGTCCATCACGCCGCACAAAGGGCTACAGTGAGGAAGCCTGTTGCCCGTGGGCAGCGGGGCCGGTGGCAGCATTTGCCGTAGGCGATGGGGAACGACGGGGGGCACCGTCGCCCGTAGGTGTTGTCTGGGCGACACGGGCGGCGAGGGTAGCCCGGCGCTCAGCGCGAACTCAACGAGCATCAACCATGAGGACGGCGGAACAGTGGCAGATTGACTGATGAGAGAGAGGCTCCAACACACCCCTACCTGGTGCACCAAATGTCTGATTCCGGGCTCCGCAGACCCAAGAAAGATTCGAACTCTGAGGTGCGGGCTTAGAACTCAATCTCCCTAGTCTGCCAACTCATCGATCTCACGACCTAGCTCGATGAACGGGAAAGGAAAGGGACAAGGCAGTTTACCTAGGTTAGGGCCACCTTGCGGTGTACTACCCTACTCCTGCTTTGTGGTGGATTAGCCTCGAGGTGGGCTGAGGATGAACTAGTACAAAGGAAGAAAAACCTCAAGAGGTGTGTTCTTGTGTTTGTGTGAGCTGGTGAGGGTGTGGACGGCTCGATCGATCCGTCCGTCTCCCTCCTCTATGGTGGTGGCTTGGCTATATTTATAGTGGCCTTGGTCCTCTTCCCCCAAAATGAAGGCGGGAAGGGATTCCACAATGGCCAAATTCGAAGGGAGACAAATAGTACATCCTATCCTGACAAAAGGTGGTCTTCGCCAGCAAAGTTTATGGCCGTGACGCTGTGGTGGGCTCGGCGATAACCTCTGTCCCTGCCGTCCTGAAGGTCTTGATCTTGTAGCACGGAAATGCAAACCTTTGACTAATTCCTCCAGACTACGCGCCTGCGCTTGCCTCTTTAGCACAAAAGAGGAAACCTGTTGTACTGCGCCCGCTGGCGCCTGCTTGGCCTTGGTCGTCATGGCTTGCATCACCTCAACCTCATGAGGTGGGCACCTGGATAGGAATCTTCGCTCCTCAGGAGCCAGCCTAGGGAGGCCACTCCTTCGGGATCTCTTGGAGTCGTCCGCCTCACGAGGCTTGGCCCCTCTTAAGTGTCTTGTGTTATTGATGCTGAAGATAGGACGTACCAGGCCGCCGATGGAGCCATGCCGTGGGCCGCAGGCAGGCAAATCTGGGTACCCCGTTTCCCAGAACACTGATAGAGGGTGGGTGGTCGCCAGGGCCAGAGTGGCCACCAGCACAAATTTCCTTGGAGTCGCCTATGAGGAGCCTAGGAGCCTAGGAGGGTGAGTCTTCGCGAGGTGGGCCGTCAAGAAATCAACCTACACATGCAATTCTAAGAGTGTAGCAGCGGAAAGTAAAACATCGCATATGAAGGTAAAAGGAAAGGGTTTGGAGAAGGCAAACACAATGTAGACATAGAGATTTTTGGCGTGGTTCTGATAGGTGGTGCTATCGTTTGTCCACGTTAATGGAGACTTCAACCCACGAAGGATAACGATTGCGCGAGTCCACGGAGGGCTCCACCCTCGAAGGGTCCATGAAGAAGCAACCTTGTCTATCCCACCATGGCCATCGCCCATGAAGGACTTGCCTCACTCGGGTAGATCTTCATGAAGTAGGCGATCTCCTTTCCCTTACAAACTCCTTGGTTCAACTCCACAATCTTGTCGGAGGCTCCCAAGTGACACCTAACCAATCTAGGAGACACCACTCTCCAAAAGGTAATAGATGGTGTGTTGATGATGAACTCCTTGCTCTTGTGCTTCAAATGATAGTTTCCCCAACACTCAACTCTCTCTCACAGATTTGGCTATGGTGGAAAGATGATTTGAGTGGAAAACAACTTGGGGAAGGCTAGAGATCAAGATTCTTGTGGTTGGATTTGAATGTCTTGGTCTCAACACATGATTAGGTGGTTCTCTCTCAGAAAATGAGTAGTCAAAGTGTAGGCACGTTCTGATGGCTCTCTCTTGAATATAGAAGGGGGTGGAGGGGTATATATAACCTCCGCACAAAATCCACGTTACACACATTTAACCCAACTCGGTCAAACCGAATAGAATAACTCGGTGAGACCGATTCAGTTCAAAATATGAACGTTAGGAATCTCGGTGGGACCGACATGATCAACTCGGAGGGACCGATGTGCTAGGGCTAGGGTAAAACCTCATCTCGGTGTGAACGATTGCGCGAACTCGGTGAGGCCGATTTCAGCAATGAGTTAATAGAGAATTTGTCAGGCAAACTCGGTGGGACCGATCGCTCATTTCGGTGAGACCAAAACATTATGAAGGGAAACAAAGAGTTTGCATTCCGAACTCGGTGGGACCGATCGCTCATTTCGATAAGACCGAAATGTTATGAAGGGAAACCGAGAGTTTGCATTGCCATCTCGGTGAGACCAAGATCCATATCGGTGAGACTGAATTGTCTAGGGTTTCTGGCTGTGGCTATGTCAAAAGAACTCGATGGCGCCGGATAGATCATATTTGTGGGGCCGAGTTTGACTTTGGGTTTTGGATATTTGGAAATGAGAAGGTGGCTGAGGGTTATGGAGCAATATCACTAAGCATTTTGAGCAAGTAGACCGTTAAGCAACACCTCATTCCCTTTTAATAGTATTGGCTTTCCTATGGACTCTATGTGATCTTGGATCACTAAAATAGAAATGAAGAGTCTTGAGCTTTAGCCAATCTTTGTCCTTAGAATTTTGAGGGTTCCACATCTCTAGTCCATGCCATGCCAAACATTGAACTTTTTGAAATATTTATCTTGAATGAATATTAGTTCAATGAGCTATATGTTGTTATGAATTACCAAAACCACCCGGGGGATTAGTTGCACTTTCAATCTCCCCCTTTTTGGTAATTGATGACAACATATAGATCAAAGCTTCAACAAATGATAATATGAATGAAATACATCATCGCTTTGAGAAGTATGTGATAAGCAAGAGCTCCCCCTAAATTTTTGCATTATTTAAAAAGTGCTTTTGAATGCAAATGCACAATCGATTAGGATCATGGGTCGCTCTTCCATGTCACATACATATTGGTGGAGCGCTCAAAATGATAATATATAAATAACATGCACTCATCACCAAGGGAACATGATTGATCATACACAAGTAAGGGAGATAGGCATTCAAGCACACATTAAAGCATAGTATGATCAAACACATGATCATAAAAGTATCTCACGAGCAAGCACAAATGGTAGCATAGGAATCAAACAAGCAAACTATGAAAGTAGCAAGTAGCAAGAGAGGTAACAAAAAGCAAAACACACACACTCTCTCTCATAGCCTAATGATCTATACACTTTCTCCCCCTTTGGCAACAAGTTACCAAAAAGTTCGAAAATGCATAGTGCTATGCGGCACTCTAGGCACGATATCCGGTGTGCGTAAATGGCGTGGAGAGGACAACATCTGCAAACGCTTCTGAAGATGTCTGAGGAGCTGGAGGAGTTGCAACTGGAGGAATGATATGTCTCTAACGTATCTATAATTTTTGATTGTTCCATGCTGTTATATTATCAATCTTGGATGTTTGATTATCATTTTATATCATTTTTTGGTACTAACCTATTGACATAGTGCCAAGTGCCAATTGCTATTTTCTGCATGTTTTTTACATTGTAGGAAATCAATATCAGACGGAGTCCAAATGCAACGAAACTCCACGGAGAGTTTTCATGGACCAGAAGGAACGTAATGGGCCCTGGGTGTGCCTGGGGGGTGCCCCTAGGGGGGCACAACCCACCAGGGCGTGCAAGGAGGCCCAGGCGCGCCCTAGTGGGTTGGGCCCACCTCGGGTGCCCCCCGGACCGCCTCTTTGCTATATAAATACCCCAATATTCCAGAAACCCTAGGGGAGTCGACGAAATATTCATCCAGCCGCCGCAGAGTCCAGAACCACCAGATCCGACACCATCTCAGATGGGGTTCACCACCTCCATTGGTGCCTCTCCGATGATGCATGAGTAGTTCTTTGTAGACCTTCGGGTCCGTAGTTAGTAGCAAGATGGCTTCCTCTCTCTCACTGAATTCTCAATACAATGGTCTCTTGGAGATCCATATGATGTAACTCTTTTGCGGTGTGTTTGTTGGGATCGATGAACTTTGAGTTTATGATCAGATCTATCTTTTTATATCCATGAAAGTTATTTGAGTTTCTTTGATCTCTTATATGCATGATTGCTTATAGCCTCGTATTTCTTCTCCGATATTTGGGTTTTGGTTGGACAACTTGATCTATTTATATTGCAATGGGAAGAGGTGCTTTGTAGTGGGTTCGATCTTACGGTGCTTGATCCTAGTGACAGAAAGGGAACTGACACGTATGTATTGTTGCTACTAAGGATAAAACGATGGGGTCTATCTCTACATAGTTAGATCTTGTCTACAGCATGTCATCGTTCTTATTGCATTACTCCGTTTTCCATGAACTTAATACACTAGATGCATGCTGGATAGCGGTCGAGGTGTGGAGTAATAGTAGTAGATGCAGGCAGGAGTCGGTCTAATAATCTTGGACGTGATGCCTATATAATGACCATTGCCTAGATATCGTCATGATTATTCGAAATTCTGTTACGCCCAACTGTAATTTGGTCATCCACTGTTTGCTATTTTTCTCGAGAGAAGCCACTAGTGAAACATATGGCCCCCGGGTCTTCTTTATCATATATTTGCCATTGCGATATACTTTTTCCTTGCATTTATTTTCAGATCTACTAAATAAAAAATACAAAAATATTTTGCTGCACTTTATTTTATTTCGATCTATTTATTCAATCTATTATAATTTCCTCCCGTCTGCGCGCCGTTTCTGGCGGCGTTTACCGAAACGGATTGACAACCCCTTTTACACGTCGGGTTGCGAGTGGTTGTTATTTGTGTGCTGGGGCTGTTTACGTTGTGGTGCTTGGTTCTCCTACTGGTTCGATAACCTTGGTTTCATATCTGAGGGAAATACCTATCGCCGTTGTGCTGCATCATCCCTTCCTCTTTGGGGAAATACCACGTAGCTTCAAGCGACATCAAAAGGAATTTCTGGCGCCGCTGCCGGGGAGGATCTTCAGAATATAGCAGGTTCCTAATCACAAATCTCTTCTCCTCGCAATTTACATTATTTGCCATTTGCCTCTCGTTTTCCTCTCACCCACTTCACAAAAATTTGCCGTTTTATTTGCCTCCCTTTTTCCGTTCGCCGTTTTCTTGCCGGATATGTTTTTGTGTGCTTTCTTGTTTGCGTAGTCATGATGCCTCAAAGAAAATATTGTGATGTTCATTACCCAAATATTTTTCTTGAAATTGAGAAAAGTACTAAGGAATATATGACTACACAATTTGAGCATAATAAGTATTTCACTGATGAACTTAAGGAACACTCCGTTGTGGTAGATGCTATCACAAAACAACTTGATGATATTAGTAGAGAAGTTTGTAATCTCCAATCTAAGTATGCTTTTGCTAGGAAAAATATCCGATGCGCAAGCTACCTTAGTAAATCAAATGGCCGCTAAACCAATCTCCTTAGAAGATAAAAGTGATGAAGATCTTAAAATGATTGGTGTTTCTTCTATTGATTCTTTGTTTAGTAAAGTTAAGGTTGATGAAAAAGGGACTGGAGAAGAGTCAACTTTAGGTAGAAGACGTCCCAATATTTCGGAGGGTGAAAATCTTGTTGAGAAAATTGATGAAAGTGGGTTTAGAGAGGTCAAAACTTTAACTAGTGATGTGCCCACTCTTTTGGATTACAAAGACTTTAATTATGATAGTTTCTCTTTGATTGATTGTATTTCTTTGTTGCAATCCATGATAAATTCACCCCATGCTTATGAACAAAATAAAGCTTTTACTAAACATATTGTTGATGCTATGATGAATGCTTTTGAAGAAAAATTGGAATTAGAAGTTTCAGTTCCTAGAAAATTGCATGATGAATGGGAACCTACTATCAAAGTCAAGATTAAAAAATATGAGTGTTTTGCTTTGTGTGACTTGGGTGCTAGTGTTTCTACAATTCCGAAATCTTTATGTGATGTGCTTGGTCTTACTAATCTTGAAGAATGTTCTTTGAATTTGCACTTGGCGGATTCTACTATTAAAAAGCCTACGGGAAGAATTAATGACTTATTCTTGCAAATAGGAATTATGTGCCCATAGATTTTATTGTTCTTGATATTGATTGCAACCCGTCTTGTCCTACTATTCTTGGTAGACCGTTTTTACGCACTATCTGTGCCGTGATTGATATGAAAGAAGGCAATATTAAGTTCCAATTTCCCTTGAGGAAGGGTATGGAACAATTTCCTAGAACAAGAATTAATCCACCTTATGAATCAATCATGAGGGCCTCTTATGGATCTCGAAACAAGGATGACAAAACTTAGATCATTGCTTTATGCCTAGCTAAGGGCGTAAAACTATAGTGCTTGTTGGGAGGCAACCCAATGAATAAAATTTATTTTTTCCTTTCGCTTTCTGTTCTTGAGTGTTAGCACAATTATGCTACTGTTATGTTCGTGTTTTTTGTGTGTTTTAATTAGTGTTTGTGCCAAGTAGAACCGATAGGATCTTCTTGGGTGATAGTTGTTTGATCTTGCTGAAAAACAGAAACTTTTGTGCTTATGAAAATAATTTTTAAAAATCACCAGGACGAGATAAAATGCCAATTTGTTTTGGAGAAGATAAATACACAAATTACCCAGGTCGTCCTTGTCTTTTTAGAATTTTTGGAGTTACAGAAGTATTTGAACAAATCAGATTGCTCCAGACTGTTCTATTCTGACAGATTCTATTTTCTTTGTGTCATGTGCCTATTTTTATGGCTCTATGGTTTTCTTTGATGAGTTTTTGCCATAGAAAAGTTGGAATACAGTAGATATGATACAAAAACAGAATATGAATTGGTTTTATACAACACTTATAGTAGTGATTTATTTTTCTTATACTAACGGATCTCTCGAAGGTTTTGTTGAGTTTTGTGTGATTGAAGTTTTCAAGTTTTGAGTTATCTTCCAATGGATGAAGGAAGGATAGAAGAGCCTAAGCTTGGGGATGCCCCGACATCCCAAGCTATTATCCAAAAATGAGCAACCAACTAAGCTTGGGGATGCCTCCGAGTGGCATCCCCTCTTTCTTCTAACGACCATCGGTATTTACTCGACGCTATATTTTTATTCGTCACATGGTATGTGTTTTGTTTGGAGTGTCTTGTATGATATGAGTCTTTGCTTGTTTTATTCTGTGTTTTAAGTCATCACTCCTTGCTAGACACACCTATTTGAGAAAGCCAAAATTATGTGATGACTTGTTAAAATTCCTCTCTATGCTTCACTTAAATTTTTATGAGCTATGGACTTGCTCTAATGCTTCACTTATATCTTTCTAAGCACGGTGTTCTTAGTATTCTTGAAGAAATGCTCTCTTGCTTCACTTAGATTTATTTGAGAGTCAGTAAAATTTTCAAGAAATTCTCTCTTGCTTCACTTAAATTATTTTGAGAGAAAGAAATAAGAATTATGCTCATGATCTTCACTTATATTTGTTCGAGCTTATGAAAAGCAACACGTGAAAATTAGTCCCAAAGTGATAGATATCTAAGAAGGATATAATAAAAACTTTCATGAGAATCATTGGAAAAAATAAACTTGATTCTTAGTAATAGTTTTGAGATATGATGATGTGATATGTGAGTTATGTTGATGAGTAATTATGATTTAGTAGGAATATTGGTGTTAAGGTTTGTGATTCCCTATGCAAGTACGAAAGTCAATAGTCATGCAATGAAACTATATCCTACTTGTGGTGCATTATTCGGTGTTATTTATGCTTAATGCTTGCTTATGAGATTATCCGTTTCTTGGTTGGTCGCTTCTCAATCTTTTGCTAGCCTTCATTTTGCACTAAGTATGATCTCTACTTGTGCATCCAAAATCCTTTAAACCAGTTTTGCCACATGAGTCCACTATATCTACCTATATGCGGCATTCTTTTGCCGTCCTAAGCAAATTTGCACATGCCATCTCGAATTTTCAAAATAAACTTCTCTTTTGTGTGTTCGTTTCGCTCGCGGAGCGGTGAGGGGTGGCTAATATTTTCCATGCTGGATGTGTTATTCTCATGATGAGTGTTTATTCACTTGTCATTGCACGAGAGTAAGGCAAAGGTTGTAGGGATGCCCAATTCTGAAATGCAAAAACGAATTTACTTTATGTTGTCAAATAATAAATTCCTTGGAAAGTGTTGGTATGGAGGGCAACCTTGGATACGGCTAGCCATGGAAAGTGAAAGTATGGTGGAAAAATGAATAAACTTTATTTTCTGTTTGGGAACCGCCTATGATATATCTAGCATGGAAAGTGTTGGGAACTCTAAGTCGTTTTCGTTGGTGGGATGGATACACCTCCCAAAATGTTTTTATCTCTAATCTTTCGCTTTGAGCTCTGGCACCTCTACAAATCCCTACTTCCCTCTGTGAAGGGCCTTTATTTTACTTCTTTTATTTTGAATTTGAGTCTCCATCTTCTCTCATAAAAAGCACCAACTAGGAGGCAATATGATCGTACTTAAGTATTGGGTGTAGCTAATATTCGATTGTTTTTCATGAATGGATCAATGGTTGAGCATGATGGGCTAGGGATAACTTACTTTAGCGTTGATATTTTGAAAGACATGGTTGCTTGTTGATATGCTAGAGTATCTACATTATTATGTCAAAACTAGATATTGCTTTGAATCACATAAAAGTACAATGTCCATGCTATAAAAAAAAGAATATGATATGACATGTTAGGCAGCATTCCACATCAAAAATTCTGTTTTTATCACTTACCTACTCGAGGAAGAGTAGGAGTTAAGGTTGGGGATGCTGATACGTCTCCAACGTATCTATAATTTTTGATTGTTCCATGCTGTTATATTATCAATCTTGGATGTCTGATAATCATTTTATAGTCATTTTATTTCATTTTTGGTACTAACCTATTGACATAGTGCCAAGTGCCAGTTGCTGTTTTCTGCATGTTTTTTACATCGCAGGAAATCAATATCATATGGAGTCCAAATGCAACGAAACTCCACGGAGATTTTTTATGGACCAGAAGGAACGTAATGGGCCCTGGGCTGCGCCTGGGGGTGCCCCGAGGGGGCACAACCCACCAGGGCGCGCCAGGAGGCCCAAGCGCCCCCTGGTGGGTTGCGCCCACCTCGGGTGCCCCCCGGACCGCCTCTTTGCTCTATAAATACCCCAATATTCCATAAACCCTAGGGGAGTCGACGAAATATTCATCCAGCCACCGCAGAGTCCAGAACCACCAGATCCAATCTAGACACCATCTTGGATGGGGTTCACCACCTCCATTGGTGCTTCTCCGATGATCCGTGAGTAGTTCTTTGTAGACCTTCGGGTCCGTAGTTAGTAGCTAGATGGCTTGCCCTCTCTCGCTAAATTCTCAATACAATGGTCTCTTGGAGATCCATATGATGTAACTCTTTTTGCAGTGTGTTTGTTGGTATCGATGAACTTTGAGTTTATGATCAGATCTATCATTTTATATCCATGAAAGTTATTTGAGTTTCTTTGATCTCTTATATGCATGATTGCTTATAGCCTCGTATTTCTTCTCTAATATTTGGGTTTGTTTTGCCAACTTGATCTATTTATCTTGCAATGGGAGGAGGTGCTTTGTAGTGTGTTCGATCTTATGGTCCTTGATCCTAGTGACAGAAAGGGAACCGACACGTATGTGTCATTGCTACTAAGGATAAAATGATGGGGTCTATCTCTACATAGATAGATCTTGTCTACATCATGTCATCGTTCTTATTGCATTACCCCGTTTTCGATGAACTTAATACAATAGATGCATGCTGGATAGCGGTAGATGTGTGGAGTAATAGTAGTAGATGCAGGCAGGAGTCGATCTACTAATCTTGGACGTGATGCCTATATAATGATCATTGCCTGTATATCGTCATGATTATTCGAAGTTCTATCAATTGCCCAACAGTAACTTGTTCACCCACCGTTTGCTATTTTTCTCGAGAGAAGCCACTAGTGAAACCTACGGCCCCCGGGTGTTCTTTCTCATATATTTGCCTTTGCGGTCTACTTTTTCCTTGCATTTATTTTTAGATCTACTAAATAAAAAATACAAAAATACTTTGCTGCACTTTATTTTTTTGCGATCTATTTATTCAATCTATTATAATTTCTCCCGTCCGCACACTGTTTCTGGCGCCGTTGCCCGAAAGGGATTGACAACCCCTTTTACACGTCGGGTTGCGAGTGGCAGTTATTTGTGTGCAGGGGCTGTTTATGTTGTGTTGCTTGGTTCTCCTACTGGTTCGATAACCTTGGTTTCATATCTGAGGGAAATACCTACCACCGCCTGTGCTGCATCATCCCTTCCTCTTTGGGGAAATACCGACATAGCTTTGATACGTCTCCAACGTATCTATAATTTTTTATTGTTCCATGCTATTATATTATCTGTTTTGGATGTTTAATCGGCATTAATATGCTCTTTTATATTATTTTTGGGACTAACCTATTAACCGAAGGCCCACTGCCAGTTTCTGTTTTTTTTGCCTATTTCTGTGTTTTGCAGAAAAGGAATACCAAACGGAATCCAAACGGAATGAAACCTTCGCGATGATCTTTCTTGGAACAAAAGCAATCCAGAAGACTTGGAGTTGAAGTCTGGAACTCTGCGAGGTGGCCACGAGGCAGGAGGGCGCGCCCAGGGGGGCCCCACGGAGCTCAACCAACGTACTTCTTTCGCCTATATATACTCTTATACCCTAAAAACATCAGAGAGAGCCACGAAACAACTTTTCCACCGCCGCAACCTTCTGTACCCGTGAGATCCCATCTTGGGGCCTTTTCCGGTGATCTGCCGGAGGGGGAATCGATCACGGAGGGCTTCTACATCAACACCATAGCCTCTCCGATGATGTGTGAGTAATTTACCACAGACCTTCGGGTCCATAGTTATTAGCTAGATAGCTTCTTCTCTCTCTTTGGTTCTCAATACATAGTTCTCCTCGATGTTCTTGGAGATCTATTCAATGTAATACTCTTTTTGCGGTGTGTTTGCCGAGATCCGATGAATTGTGGATTTATGATCAAGTTTATATATTAATAATATTTGGTTCTTCTCTGAATTCTTATATGCATGATTTGATATCTTCGCAAGTATCTTTGAATTATCGATTTAGTTTGGCCTACTAGATTGATCTTTATTGCAATGGGAGAAGTGCGTAGCTTTGGGTTCAATCTTGCGGTGTCATTTCCCAGTGACAGTAGGGGAAGCAAGGCACATATTGTATTGTTGCCATCGAGGATAAAAAGATGGGGTTTATATCATATTTCTTGAGTTTATCCCTCTACATCATGTCATCTTGCTTAATGCGTTACTCTATTCTTATGAACTTAATACTCTAGATGCATGCTGGATAGCGGTCGATGTGTGGAGTAATAGTAGTAGATGCAGAATCATTTCGGTCTACTTGACACGGATGTGATGCCTATATTCATGATCATGCCTAGATATTCTCATAATTATGCGCTTTTCTATCAATCGCTCGGCAGTAATTTGTTCACCCACCATAATATATTCTATCTTGAGAGAAGCCACTAATGAAACCTATGGCCCCCGGGTCTCTTTCTTATTATATTGCATCTCTTTTATTTACATCACATCTCGTTTACTATTTTTCCATTGTCGGTGTACTAGAGTAGGGGTACCCTAGTATCCCGAACTCGTGCACGGGCAGTTGCAGCACCCCGCGGCAGGGCTTCCTAGTGACCGCCAAGATCCTCCGCGGCTCCTTTGGAGCCATTCAAGAACAAAGTATTTAAGCCAAGAAGACAAGACCCCGGCAAGAGGAGCTTGCCGGGAAGGCCACTCAAGGCACGCAGGAGACAAGACCCCGGCAAGAGGAGCTTGCCGGGAAGGCTTGGTGAGCGACAAGCTTCCGAGCGCGACAAGGATTCAGCCGCGGCAAGGTGCTTGCCGCGGCAGGCAACCTCTCTTCATCTCCGCTCCAGCTCATCCACCAACGTGTCGCCATGGAGCCATTCCAGGCGTGCGTGTCAAGAGGCTGTGCAGCCAGCGGGGAGCAGCGATAAGCGGCGCTGACGAGCTTACCATCGTGGCAAACGGTGGCGCACCTGACGGTCCCTGCAGCCTTTGTTTAGGCGACAGGACGGGCATTTAATGTTTTTGTCCCTTGCCGTCGAGTTAGGTAGAGTACATCGCATAATCGTATAAGTCGGTGTACCAACTACTGTTTTCCATTTGTACCCTCATCTACGCTACACTGCCGGAGACCCTTGAGCCTATAAAAGGAGGCCCATGCGCAACGTAGAAAGGGTTCGGTTCAGCTGGTTCGACTCATTCGAGACTAGAGACACTCAAGCTAGGTTTTGTAGCTCTCATTGCTCCCTAGCAAGAACACAAGATAATCGGACAAGCAGCAGTAGGAGTATTATCTCCGGAGAGCTCGAAGCTGGGTAAACTGCTCGTGTGCATCGCCGATCCGCTCTTCGTGCAATCTCCGCCCCCACCGAACCAAAAGGGACTCGGTCCGCCAGTCCCATAGGTGTTCGTGGGTCACGATCAGCCTCCCGACATCTTTGGCGCACTGTAGGGTGCGCCGAGGCTGTGTGAACCTGATCCGGCGCTCACACGAGCAACATCTTCATCATCTTCATCAACATGCCATCAAGAAGAAGGCTTCAGCGGCAGCAGAGCCGTCGCGTCAAACCCACCACCGCCGGAGCTGACGAGTGGTGGGGAAGACATCGGCGGAGGAACGGGCGTCGTCGAGGGAACCCACGACGCTGCCAAGTCCAAGGACAAGGCGACGCAGACTTCGGCGTCCGGATACGTACAGCGTCCATCTCAAGAGGCGCGAGACCGACAAAGATCATGGTGCTCGCAGCGCCATACACTCGCTGGATCAAGGCCTGCTGGAGGATCCGAAGCCCTCGAGACCAGCATGCACGCCAAAGATCTTTGGTACGAAGCGGAGTACGATCGCTCGACGGGATGCTGCTCCTTCTAACTTGGTTAGAAATCCGAGCATATCCCGTTCCTCGCACCGTACGCCATTGCCACCCACCACTCCAGCAGAAGCCTTGGCGAGAGCTCAACTGCTTCTAGACTACCCGCCAACGGCTGACAAGGTCGACGAATGGAGGGCCACCATTCAAAGCCTCATCGGCTTTGCCAACGGCGATACTCCGCGGCAACCAACTGCATCCTTGCCGCGGCGAGACGACAAAGCACGAGCCGGTGGCGACGAAACATGCGGGGGTGCAACCACCATGCACTCTCCATCCCGAAGGCCAAGATCGCCGACTCGTCTGATCCATATCGACAGTGACTCCACCGCGTCGTCGGATCCACGAGCTCGCCGTGATCAGCGCCAAGTTCTTCAAGAACGGCAACAAGAAGACGCTCGAACTCGCATCGAGCGCCGAAGAGAAGCGCGGTGTCAATCCGACCAGCGCGCTGGGCCCGCTGTCGACATGCAAGCGCCAGGGGAACCAGGTGACTTGTCAGACGCTGTAGGTTGCCCTGCGCTCACTCGTGAGCTGCGGCAAGTCCGGTGGCCCGACAAGAAAAATTTCAAGCCGATGTGCCAGAGAAGTATGATGGCAGGACGCATCCATCGGAGTTCCTCAAGATCTACACCATCGCGGTGCTGGCTGCGGGGGACGAGACTACAAGATCCTCGCCAACTACTTCCCGCTGGTACTCAAGCCAAATGTCAGATCTTGGCTCATGCACTCGACGGACGGATCCATATCCTCTTGGGCAGATCTATGCCATCAGTTTGTCGGCGCCTTCACAGCGGCCACAAACCTCATGGCCAAGAAAGTGACCTTCACCCGCCGCCTGTAAGGAAGGAGAGTCCTGCGCAAGTTCATCCAGAGATTCAGCCGTGCACTACAACATCCCAGATGTCCATCGTGCCGCGGTGATCAGCGCGTTTCATCAGAACGTGCGGAACCGCGGGATGAGGGAGGAAATGGCGATGTGCAAAGTCAAGGACATGAGTGAGCTGTATGCCCAGGCCGACAAGTGTGCACGTGCTGAAGAAGGAAGAAGACTCCCAGGAGAGAATGCGAAGCAGGATCTCGACAAGTGAGGAGACCGCCTGCAAAGAAGAGCCGCGGCGGAACAATGAAAGAAGAAAAGCAAAGAGGTACTAGTTGTCGAGCAGTCCGTAACGGAGGTGGCGCCAAGAAGGCCAAGGTTGGTGGCTCCGCAAGGAGGTTTCACGACACCGACCGCCAAGCCGTGGCGGCCGCCGACAAGCGTGACAGCTCCAACAAGCAAGATCGCAAGATCCACCGCACCAAGGGCCATGACCTCCAGAGCTGCAAGAAGGTCGAGCAGCTTGTTGAACAGCGAAAGCTGAGTACGAAGCGGCGCGACAAGGAGAAGGCCAGAAGGTCTTTGGAGCAGCTAGCAAGAAGCGACCCGGCCGGGGAGGACGCCGCGGCAAGGCCAAGCAGCGGCAAGGAGACAGACCTCCCCGCGACCACGACAAGGATGAAGACGACGATGACGATGGAGATATGGAAGACGATGAAGCTGATGAGCAGGAGTTTCAGAAAGCCACGGAGGTCCTCTCTGATTGACGGTGGTGCTTCTCGCATACCTCACACCGCCAGCTCAAGCAATGGATGCGGAGGTTAATGCAGCAGAACCATCTGTAGAGTCACGCAGCCTTTGAAATGGTCCAGACGCCTATCATCTTTGATATTGAGGACCACCCTGATCGCATAATCGCGGTCGGTGCTTGCCGATGTTGGTCTCACCAACTATCCGCAACCTCAAGGTCACCAAGATGCTAGTTGACGGCGGGCCGGCTTAAACCTGATCTCATCCGCAGGTGCCCGAAGCTTCAGATCCCGACGGCGAGCTCAAGAGACCGGAACTTTCAAGGAATCAACCCAGGAAGGAGCAAGCGAAGGGAAGATCACGTTGCGGTAACATTTGGCAGCGAGCTAAACTTCAGGACTGAGAGGGTCATGTTCGACGTCGCTGATTTTCCATTGCCCTACAATGGAATACTTGGCCGTCCGGCACTCGCCAAGTTCATGGCAGCCTCTCATTATGCATACAACTTACTCAAGATGCCCGGCCCGATAAGTGTCATTTCTGTCCATGGCGACAAGAAGGATGCTCTTATCTGCGCCGACGAGATCTACCGGGAGGCAGTAGCTGCAACAGATAGCAAATCACTTGCCGCTGAAGCTCCCGGGGGGAAGAAGAAGACCACTTTGTCCGGCAAGAGCTCTGATGCCCACTCCGGCAAGCGCACCTCTTCGGAGTGCTGCGCTACCGCCGAGGACGCACCATCGAGCTCCACCGCAAGTGCAAGAAGATGATGGCAGATCCACCAAGACCAAGAAGGTGCCCGCCAAGGAGGACGGCACCGGTGGTACCTTCACCATCGGTGCCACTCTCGACCCTAAATAGGAAGGCACGCCGTTGTTGCTCTGCGGGCGAATGTCGATGTGTTTGCATGGCAACCGTCGACATCCCGGTGTTCCTGTGAAAGTAATTGAGCACCACTTAGCTGTCTGTCCTCGCGCGCGCCCGTCAAGCAAAAAGTCAGGAAACAGGCAGTGGAGCGCCAAGAATTCATAGCAGAAGAGATCAAGAAGTTGGAAGCAGCAGGCCTTGTTAGAGGAGTGCTCCATCCCACGTGGTTGGCCAATTCGGTAGTTGTACGAAAGGCAAATGGGAAATGGAGACTCTGTATCGACTTCACAGATGTTAATAAAGCTTGTCCCAAAGACCCATTTCCCTTGCCGCATATCGACCAGATTGTTGACTCCACGGTTGGATGTGATTTGCTTTCATTTCTTGATGCATATTCAGGATATCATCAGATTTTCATGGCAGAAGAGGATGAGGAGAAAACCGCATTCATCACCCCATGTGGCACATACTGCTTTATACGGATGCCTTTTGGGCTAAAGAATGCTGGTTCAACGTTTGCAAGAGTAGTCCATGACGCTTTTGAGCCGCAAATGCATAGAAATGTAGAAGCCTACATGGATGACATAGTGGTCAAGAGTAGTCCCGAAGCGGAGGCTGCGCTGCAGGACTTAAAGAGGTACCTGTCCTCCACTCCAATACTTGTCGCACCTAGGCCACAAGAGAAGTTGCTGCTGTATATAGCGGCAACCAATCAAGTGGTTAGTGCTGCGTTAGTAGCGGAAAGGGAGGCAGATGATGAGCCGCAACCGAGGCGGATGCATCCAGCGACAAGGTGTGGGGCTTCACCGACAAGCTCGTCCCGACAAGGACGGATCTGCGCAGGATTGCGAGAAGATGCAGAAAAGGATGGTGCAGCGCCCAGTCTACTTTGTCAGTTCCCTTATGCAGGGGGCTAGGTCAAGGTACTCTGGTGTGCAGAAATTGCTTTTCGGCCTCCTCATGGCCTCGAGAAAGCTGCGCCATTACTTCCAAGCACATGAGATAACGGTCGTCACTCACTTTCCGCTGAAGAGGATATTGCAAAATCCAGAAGCAACAGGCAGGATTGTCGAGTGGGCATTGGAATTGTCAAGCTTTGGCCTCAAGTTTGAAAGCACTTCAACTATCCAAAGCAGAGCACTGGCAGAGTTCATAGCAGAATGGACGCCAACGCAAGATGAAGAAATTCCAGAGACGAGCATCCCCGCCAAGGAGGCAAGTAAAGAGTGGCTGATGTATTTTGATGGTGCCTTCTCGCTGCAAGGCACCGGTGCCGGCGTGCTGCTTATCGCACCCACCGGAGAGCACCTCAAATACATAGTCCAAATGCACTTTCCCAAGGAGCAAGCAACAAATAATACTGCAGAGTATGAAGGTTTGCTTGCCGGTCTCAGAATTGCAGTAGACCTTGGGATCAAGAAGCTCATTGTCAGGGGTGACTCGCAGCTTGTCGTCCGCCAAGTAAAAAAAGATTATCAGAGTCCATTGATGGAAGCCTACGTCGATGAAGTGAGAAATCTAGAAGAACACTTTGAAGGCCTGCAAATGGAACATGTTCCAAGAACTCAGAATGATATTGCTGATGGCCTGTCAAAGTGCGCCGCACTCAAGTTACCTGTGGAACCAGGGATTTTTGTGCTCAAGCTGACTCAACCGACTGTAACGCCATCAACCGGACAGAACAAGAAGAGGAAGTTGGTTACTGGTGACTACTTCCCGGCCGAGCTCCCCGAAGCCGCCGCCGCGAAGGTCCCCAAGATCAACACCAAGAGTGCTGAGGAGCAGGTTGCTCCGACAAGCCCCAGGGTTTGTTTCGTTGAAGCAGACGCTCCCGACAAGTTTTGCTCCGGCAAGCTTGCCGGGGAACATCAAGCTCCGGCTGAGCCGCAGGTTCTTGCCGTAGAAGCGGATGTTCCCGCAGCAGCAGATGTGCCCTTAGTCCTTGTTGTCGAGCCGCAAGCTCCAGCATGGGCACAGCAGATTGTCCATTTCCTTCAAACAGGAGAACTTCCCGAAGAGCAAGAAGAAGCGGAGAGAGTAGCCCGGCAGTCAAGTATGTACCAGTTTGTCGATAGCACGCTGTACAGAAGAAGACTCAACGGTGTGAAATTGAAGTGTATTCACCGGGAAGATGGACAGAAGCTGTTGGCAGAGATACACGGAGGCATATGTGGTCACCACATTGGCGCAAGAGCACTTGCCGGCAAGGTTTCTTCTGGCCGACAGCCCTCCAGGATGCAGTTGCACAAGTAACCAAGTGTGAAGCGTGCCAGTTCCATTCAAAGCAGATACACCAGCCAGCTCAAGTTCTCCAGACGATCCCTTTATCCTGGCCATTTTGATGTCAGGGGCTCGACATCCTCGGCCCCTTTCCACGAGCTGTCGGGGGCTTTGAGTACTTGTACGTCGCAATCGACAAGTTCACAAAGTGGCCGGAAGTGGAAGCAGTGAGGAAGGTGACAACACAGTCAGCAGTCAAGTTCTTCAGGCCAATTGTTTGCCGTTTTGGGATTCCTAACAGGATCATCACCGACAACGGCACACAATTCACGAGCCGCACCTTCATGCAGTACGTCCAAGATCTTGGCGCCAAGGTCTGCTTTGCTTCATTTCTCATCCAAGGAGCAACGGTCAAGGTAGAGGGCAAACGCTGAAGTGCTGCGAGGACTCAAGACCGAACTTTCGACGGGCTGCACAAGTGCGGAAGAAATCTGGATTGAGGAGCTGCCGGTGGTTCTTTGGTCGATCAGACGATGCCAAATCGAGCCACCGCCGACACCTTCGCCTAGTCTATGGAGCAGAGGCAGCTCTCCCCACGGAACTCGTATACGGGTCACCTCGAGTGCTCGCTATGATGAGTTTGAGCAAGAGCAGCTGCGACAAGATGACGCGCTGCTCCTTGAGGAGGATCGTCTTCGAGCTGCTTGACGAGCTGCTCGTTACCAGCAAGCTTTGCGCCGCTACCATAGCCGCAGTTAGTGCCGAAGTTTCGAGGAAGGCGACCTTGTTCTTGGCGCGCTCATTCCGCCAAGAATTCCAACAAGTTGACACCGAAGTGGGAAGGCCCTTATCGGGTGAAACGAGTCACTAGGCCTGGCGCTGTCCGCCTTGAGACCGAAGATGGCATTCCGGTGAGCAACTCCTAGAATATAGAGCATCTTCGTAAGTTTTACCCATAGGGCGCGGTTGTGGAACCTGCTCAAGCAACCACCCTTTGTACAAGTCTTGCCGATGTTGCATGTAATCCTTTGTACAAAGCCGCGCAGAGACCCTGCATCAAGAAGCTCATGTGTTGCGCATAAATTGTCAACTTCATGCTTTCATCATCATTTTGCATGTTTTATCTGACATTTTGTGCAGCATCCACACCCGGTAAGCAATAACGAGCCACAAGGCTCCGTAACTTTATTTTCTCTTCTTCTCAAAAGAAAGGAAGGTTCCTTCGCCGACAAGTTAACCGGGGAGGAGAAGAAGATAATGGTGTGGGCCGCCAGAAGAAGATAATGGTGTGGGCCGCCAAGCGTCGCTCGAGAAAGTTTCGCCTTACCGGGAAGCAAACGACAGTAAAGCTAAGTTACCTAAGCTTGAGCTATCAGTTTTTAAATTTTTAAGTTATCTTCCTCGAACGATAGTACTTTGTATGGAAAACCTGTGCGCGGAGGAACCAACTCGTAGCTAGTCGCGCCCTTACTTTGTTTCGAGTCCGCTCAACAACTTAAGTGAGCTGCAACTAGTTGCGACAAGGTTGCTTGTCGGAGGCGGCACCGCCAGCAGGCTGCTGACGTGCCGCACTCAGCGCTCACGGCAAAGGTGCCCGCGCCGACAAGTTCCCTAATAGCGTAGGGCACAAACATACAAAGGAAAGATAAATTTGGCGGCCTAGTCTACGCGGTCGCCATCGACCCTCTTGACCCCGCTCACCCTGTCCACAATGGGTGCGACAAGGGCCTTGAGCGCTTCAACGTCAGCAGTCGGCGGCAAGGACTTGAGGACGTTGGCGAAGCTAACGCCTGGATTGCGGAAGGCCACCTTCATCAGCACCTTCTGAAGAGCCCCTGCACAGATTTGGCGCGACTCATCAGCCAGCTGCTTTGGGATCTCCTCCCGGAGCCGCTGGAGAGCCGTCACCACGCCCTTGAGGAACAGGCTGAGCTTGGCGCTGGGTTGAAGGCGCTCGTCGGTGGAGTGCCCAAGATCCACCATCCCCGGCTCCATCAGCTCCTTGTCGATGGCGGCGGCAGTATCTACAAGACCCTCCGTCCAGTGCATCACGTTCTCTCTGAAGGTATCCTGGGCGGTCGCGGCATTCGCCAGTAGCTCCTCGTTGGCCTTGATCTTCTCCAACAAACCCACTTCCCGCTCCTTGGCGCCGTCCAGCGTCTCCGTCAAGGTGGTCAGCTTCAGCTCAAGATCCGCCTTGGAATCCTTGGCGGTGTCGAGCTCTTTGATCCTCTCAGCGAGAAGGCCCTGTAGCTCGCCAAGAGTGTAGGCGTCCTTCTCGCGCTCGTGCTTCAGCGCGGCGACCTCCTCGCCGCTCTTCTGGAGGGTGGCCTCCAGCTGCGTCACCCTCGTCTCCAACTCCTTCTTGGCGGCCTCGGCAGCTGCAGCAGCGTCCTTTGCCTCCTTGAGAGCTCCGCCAAGTGATTGCTCGCGCGCGGCAAGATCTTCCTCGTAGCTGTCAAGGTTGATCTTCCGCTGCGCCAGCTCACCTTCTTGCGCAGATAGCTTCTCGCCGGCAAGCCTTTGCTGCTCCTCGACCTCAGCCTTCTCCAGGATGAAGGCCGTGCGCTCCTCAGCGAGTCGCCCCCGCTCTTCTGCCACGTCTCGGTGAGCTTCCTGGTTGGCGCGCCGGAGCTCTTCTGCGCGCTTCTCCATGTCTGCTCCCTCCCTCGCGACAAGTGCTTCCCGGGACTCCAGCTTGGCTTGCCGGGCACGGTAGAGCGACAACAGCTTCTTCAGTAGCTGCTCCTCCTCAGACTCGCCGCTGCTGCTGCTTGGCGCGTCAACCAGCGACAGCCCTGCGGAGGCGAGCAGCTCTTCATCAAAGGTCTCCCCTTCGACCGGCGCCCTGGAGCTCGACGCCCAGGGGAGCTTGATGAAGACGCCGTCGCCGGCCTTCAGATAGGCGCCGGGCTGGGGCTCTTCGGAGCCTGACGATGCATCGGTGGCGGAGGGATCGGCGGTCGGCGTGGCGCTGGCGCTCCTGCGGCCTCGTGGTCGTCAAGACGATCACGGACCCCTCCCGGCCTTTGCGGCAGCAGCCTTGGCGGCCTCCTCGCCGGCGGACCCATCGGCGCCGGCCTCCTCCTCCATGTTGGCGGCATCGTCATTGTTGCCGCGCACGTCCTCCTCGCCGGTAACCTCAGTCTCCATCAGCTCTCCGGCAGATGGATCTGACGATCAGAAAAAGAAAGAACAGTCAAGCAAATGTTCGAAAAGAAGAATAGAAGAAAAAAGAATCCAAGGGAAATTGTCACGCAAAAGGGTTACCTGCGATGGGATCTGTGGCCGCAGTCTCCACCACCGGAGGATCACCGGCGCTGCCCCTTGTTGGAGAAACTTCCCTTATCGGAGAAGCCTCCCTTGCCGGAGAGCGCTCCCTTGCTGGAGAATTCTCCCTTGGCGGCGTAGTTGAAGCAGACGGAATTTCGGGAGCAACCTCCGGGCCCTCCTGATGAGGCTGCTCTGCTCCTACACAAATCAACAAGTCAGATATCAGTAAAGAAGGAGCACCCATGCACACCTAACCGTAAGAAATAAACCAAATACTTACGCTGGGGGCTGTGTTGGGGGCTGCTCTGAGGAAGGGTTGCCGGGTCCGGCAAGGGAGTCTCAGACGCGCCTCCTGTCGCCATGGGGGGATCGTCTTCGATGACAACCACCGGGGTCTGGGCTCTCTTCGACGCTCCCTGAGCCAGCATCCTGAAAAAGGAAAGAGTTCAGAATGAAGCAAATTGAAGGATTACAAGTACAGCGACAAGATCTTACTCTTCTTCTTCTTCCTCGGAGCTGAGAGCGGAGAAGTCGAATTCCGCTCCGCCTCCGGTGCGACGAGCTGGAAGAGTAGGCTCCCTCGGACGCTTGGCGGGTGCGGGAGCCGTGGTCCTGATGGCCCCGCTCGATTCTTTGTGGCGGCGTGGCGCCCCTCCTGCAACAGAGCTTGCCATGGTGGAGCTGCGCGCGGGCGCGACGGCTGTTGGCCCGTCTGCCGCCCCGCCACTTCCCCGGTCTTGCAGAGGCGCCTTCTTGGTGGAGCTGTGGGCTCCTCCCGCGACAAGCTATCTGAAGGTGGGGGGGAGGCGCCCCCGGCAGGCTCGTTCGGCTCAGCATCAGGCTCGGCCTGCTCCTCCGCGCCGGCAAGCTCCTCTCGGTCGGCAAGGCTTGCCGCCTCGGCTGCCTCCGCCTCCTACACGGTGAACCCGAATTCACCAGCGACAGCAGCTTCCGCCGCCTCCTCCAGCCTGGTGGCGATGCGCTGCAGGCTTCGGCGTCGGTGGTGTCGCGGTGAGCCACTTCTGCTAAATGGCGCGGATCGGCACTTCTTCCAAGCTGTCGAAGAACTCTTTGGGCGATGTCGTCGGCGGGCTCTTGCCAAGTTGGAAGCGATCCCATGGGAATCGCAACGGCATCATCGCACGGATGCGGTCAGCGAAGAGTTGTTGCACAAAGGGCGACCCCGGCAACATGAACCACTCGGGGTGATTTGGGTCATGCTTGAACAGCTCAGCAGAGATCGCATCCAGCTCCAAGATGGTGAAATTCCAGTTGAGGCCCGGCGCAGCCTCATGATGTCCGCCGCATTTTGGAACTCCCAAGCAGGCCTCCTCCTCTCCTGCAAGGGAAGATGGCGCGGGCGGCGAAGGAAATCCGCGCCAACAGCGCCTCTGATGAGTCCGGCATGCCCGAGGCGCAAGATCCGGTCACGGCAATCTTCAACCTAGCATCCTCCGCGCCAAGTTGCTCCAATCGTTGCCGCGACTATGGGATTTTGGCTGGAGTGAAGGCTGTGGGTTCTCCTCAATGATCCAACACCAATCGGCTCTCCACTCCTCCCACTTGCTACGGAGCTCTCCTTCCAGATATGCTTCTTTCTTGCCGATCCTGGAGATCCAAGCAATCCCTCCGGCAAGCAGCTCTTCGCTCCCAACGCAGGGCATGAAGAAGTGGCGGAAGAGGGCTACGTTTGGGTGGACTCGACAAAGTTTTCGCAAGTGTGCGAAACTGCCATGGTCGAGACAGCGTTGGGGTGAAATCAAGGAGGCGGAGACCATAGGTGTTCATGATATCACAAAAGAATCGGAAAAGGCGGGCAGAGCCCGCAGAGAAGAAAGCGCCGAAGAAGGGATACCCGACGAAACCTTCTCAGATGCGGCGGCGGAGATCACCCTCGTGCGCGGGTGCGCTCGCGTCTCCGTCGACCAGAAGAGGTAGTACCCCTCCCGCAGCTCCTTTGCGTCGAGCTGGGGGTCGAAGGTGGCCCGCTCCTTTCGCAGCGCCGCGAGCCGCTGCGCCTCGGCCGACTTCACGCCCTTCCCCTTGTCGGCTTTCGGAGCCATGGCGGAGGTGGTGGAGGAGTCCGACGGCGTTGATGGCGCCGATGGCAATGGGGGGCGGAGCGTCGCTCTCTTCAGACTTGAGAATAAGGGGGGAGCGGCGGTGGTTTTTGAGATGTGAAAGCAATGGCAAGGTGGGCGTCCTGCCCCTGTTTCCCCTGCTTATAAGGAGGGAGAGGGGGCGGACATTCCGCTTTTCCAATTAAAGAAAGCCCCCACGATCTCTCCCACGACGCCACGTTCGGCGCGTGCTGTTCGTGGGCAACGTGGTGGGTCCGGGGCGAGTAACGGCGTGATCTAGGCCGCGCGTGCCCGTGCACTGTTTTGGGCCTGGCCCAACAGCGCTCGGCACCGTGTGTGGCCCAGGCCCGGGGCCTCCTGTCGGTGTACTAGAGTAGGGGTACCCTAGTATCCCGAACTCGTGCACGGGCAGTTGCAGCACCCCGCGGCAGGGCTGCCTAGTGACCGCCAAGATCCTCCGCAGCTCCTTTGGAGCCATTCAAGAACAAAGTATTTAAGCCAAGAAGACAAGACCCCGGCAAGAGGAGCTTGCCGGGAAGGCCACCCAAGGCACGCAGGAGACAAGACCCCGACAAGAGGAGCTTGCCGGGAAGGCTTGGTGAGCGACAAGCTTCCGAGCGCGACAAGGATTCAGCCGCGGCAAGGTGCTTGCCGCGGCAGGCAACCTCTCTTCATCTCCGCTCCAGCTCATCCACCAACGTGTCGCCATGGAGCCATTCCAGGCGTGCGTGTCAAGAGGCTGTGCAGCCAGCGGGAGCAGCGATAAGCGGCCGACGAGCTTACCATCGTGGCAAACGGTGGCGCTTTTGACGGTCCTGTTGCAATTGTTTAGGCGGCGATGGGACGGGCATTTAATGTTTTGTCCCTTGCCGTCGAGTTAGGTGGAGTACATCTGTACCTTTGTACAAGTCGGTGTACCAACTACTGTTTTTCCATTTGTACCCTCATCTACGTTGCCACCTGTCGGAGACCCCTTGAGCCTATAAAAGGAGGCCCATGCGCAACGTAGAAAGGGTTCGGTTCGGCTGGTTCGACTCATTCGAGACTAGAGACACTCAAGCTAGGTTTTGTAGCTCTCATTGCTCCCTAGCAAGAACACAAGATAATCGGACAAGCAGCAGTAGGAGTATTATCTCTCCGGAGAGCTCCGAAGCTGGGTAAACTGCTCGTGTGCATCGCCTCGATCTGCTCTTCGTGCAATCTCCGCCCCCCCCCCCACCGAACCAAAAAGGGACTCGGTCCGCCAGGTCCCATAGGTGTTCGTGGGTCACGATCAGCCTCCCCGACATCCATCTTTACTTTTCAATCTATACAACAAAAATACCAAAAATATTTATATTACTATCTTTATCAGGTCCCACTTTTGTGAGTGACCGTGAAGGGATTGACAACCCCTTTATCGCGTTGGTTGCGAGGTTCTTGATTGTTTGTGCAGGTACTAGGTGACTTGCGTGTTATCTCCTACTGGATTGATACTGTGGTTCTCAAAAACTGAGGGAAATACTTACGCTACTTTGTTGCATCACCCTTTTCTCTTCAAGGGAAAAACAACGCATGCTCAAGAGGTAGCAAGCTTCAAGCGACATCAAGGAACAACGGTGGCAGTTCTGCAGGTGCTGAAGTAGTAGCTCTAGAGTCTCGTGCAACTGGCACTGCTGAAGACTTTGTGCCCTTGGCACTCTCTGGAATGTGTCGGTGGTAGGCCTGTCATTCCTGTCTTCAGTCTCTTCCTGTAGCTTCTCAACAGTGGTTTGAATCTCGGTGAAACATCTAGATCATGAAGTTTAGTCTCAGAGATCCTCTCAAGACTCTCCCAATTTTGAGTCAGGGTGGCTAGTCCTTTCTCAATTCTGGCCTTAGGGGAAGATGCTTTTTGTCAAGAAGATATGCCCCTGTTCCCATCTTGGAATTGATTAGCATCTGAATGTGAGGGGCATATCCACATGATCTTTTCTGATAAGCTGCAGTTCTCTTCGTAGTCTCAACAATCAAACTCATCACCTTGAGCTTTTGTGGCACATCAAACATATGAAGTAAGTTGATTGCGTGACCATAGATCATTCTACGATCTCCTGATTTGGGCAACAAAGTGTGCCTCAATATAGTGTTCATCGTGGTTAGACCTGACTGCAGATAATAGATGGATCCAAACTTGTGAGTTTCCAATGCAGCATCAGGAATTGGATTATACATGCGTGCCATGGAGTTGTGATCCTTTCTGGGCTTGGCATACACATCTTTGACATTTTCATCTTCCTTGGGGGCATTGATCAACTTAGCCCATTCAACAATCAAAGATTGATACCTTGTGCCTTCTGTCATCCAGACTATCTTGCCATCTGGATAGAAATGAGCAGTTGAATAGAATTTCATAATCATTTCATCATTCCATTTTGTCAACTTTTGACCAACAAAAGTGTCAACACCATTCATTCTGAAACTTTCGTGTACTCCTAGAAAGTAATCCTCATTGCCATCAATGTACTTCCAGTCAACCCATTTCATGTCACAAACAACAGGCTTCTTGTCCAACAAGACTGTCTCATAGAAATATTGCTGTTCTTTGGTGTGAAAGCGATAATCAATAGCAGTCCTTCTCCATGTAGCATATGGATCAGTCTTTCTCCACAATCTGAGACCTGCATCATTCCTTATCTTCATGTTCTCAACAACAGGATGATCATCATTATGATCAGGTATCTTGGGCTTCGATTTTCTGAGCACTTGTTGCTCCTCATCCTCTTGAGCTTTTGGCACTGGGGCCATGTTCTTCTCAGCAGCAAGGATGTTTCTGGTGGATATCTTGGGTGCATAAGGTTTTGGAGCTTGATTTGGAGGCTTGGGAGCTGTCTTGGGCTTAGATGGAGCAGCCCCAGAGTTTATAGCATCCCCCATGAGCTTTTGAGATTTTGGTGGTGGTGCAGCTGCCTCTTCCTCCTCCTCATCTTCATCATCACTTCTCATCATAAATGATCTACCAATGACTCTGGCCATAGTCTTCTTGACTCTCTCTTTCCTTTTCTTCCCTCTAGCAACCTCTTCCTCTCTTGGTTCAAGAGTGAACTCCATGGTTTCTTGAGTGGAGGCTCTAGCTTTAGACATTGGGACTCTCTTGGCAGGAGCTTTCTTATGCATGCCAGGCTTGATGGTAGCAGTAGCAGCTTGCTCCTTCTTGAGCACTTTCTTCTTTGATGTCACCTCCTCATCAACAACAAAGTCCTCATCTTCAGATTCCGAGGTTTTCTTCTTTCTTTGCCTAGTTGTAGCCTTACGCAAATTGCTGGGTGTACTTCTGCTACCTTCATCATAGCTGCTGTTGGAGGGACTAGTGCCCTCACTGAGATTCACCTGCTCCTCTGACCTGTTCTGACTGTCTCTGCCCACTGACATCTCTAAAACTGACCATATGAAGAGATAGGTATAGGTAGAGTGGATGAGCATCACAAAGCACATCTGTTTTTGCAATAAGTTGAGACAAAAACTTAATTTTAGTTTTCTACATAAAGCATTTTGGAGCTACCGATATGAAAAACTCGGTGACACCGAAGCAACTTTAGAGTCTAAACATACAGTTTCGGTCAGACCGACATGCAGTTCGATGACTCCGAGATGCTAGGGTTTCATAGAGAAAGTGAACTCGGTCACACAGATTAGTACACTTCGGTCAGACCGAGTAGTACATGTGCAATGGTCTGAGCCAAATCGGTGAGACCAAAATCTTCAGATCGGTCGGTCCGAGATGAATTCGGCGGAAACCTAGCCCTAAGTTTTTGCATCAAATATATTCTAATGGGGTTTTTGGTGGATAGATTGATCTCAATCATGGTAAGAAACTAGACATTGATCTTTGTGCAAGAATCATAGTAAAATGACGCACAAAGAGATCAAGTTCGTACCCTAGCTTGGCGACGAACTCGCTACGGCGACAACGACAATGAGATTTCCGTTGACGGTGACGGAGACAAGCAGCAGGAGGACGTTGGCGACGACGGAGACGATCGGGAGACTAGGAGGGGCGGCAGAGCTGGGTAGGCGCGGTTGGGTGTTTGAAGAATTTTAGAAATTCAACCCGCGATGTATATATACCCAGTCACTGTCGGTGTGATCGAGTGGAACGACTCGGTGGCACCGAGATGCAGAATCGCAAGTGGTTACTACAATTCGAAGAGACTAGTCGGTTGCACCAAGGTAAAAACCTAGATCAACCTACGGTGGGACCAAGGGGAAGGAATCGGTCAGACCGAAGGCCATTAAGAGGTTTTGGAAGTTTATGCCCTTGACGGATCGGTGGCTCCGAGTGCTCCTCACCCATAGGGTCCAAATTCGACTTGTTCAAACTTTGTGATGTAGCATGAATAGAGTTTGAGATGAGAAAAGCATAGATATCTAGAGGGAGTTCTTAGGCATTCTTGTCCATCCATTCAGTAAAAAGAAAGACCAAACAATCAAAGAAACAAATGGATGTCCTCGAATGGAGAAAATTATGCAACCAACATGATCACACAATGAGATAGCAAATAAATATGTGGCAAAGCATGCACAAACACTCTAGCATCTATCAAGCAATTGGCGATGACTAGGTCATCTATATATGAGTATATTGACCGAGCAGGCACATGAGAACATTTGATCGTAGGTCATACTCATCGTTTAAGCACAAGTGGGTTTTCCACTTTTACATAAAACATTGTTGTGTTCACACCATTAGAGTTGCTTTAGCTCAATTCATAGAGCAAAGCTCCCCCTAGACATGATACCCCCCTAAGAGTGGTGAACTAACCTTGGGTTTTGTCGATGATGACTTCATGTAGGTGTTGAAGATGTAGATGCTCAATGTTGATGTAGATCATTTGGAGCAATCCATTTGAGTGAGTTGCACTTTCGATACCTACACGGGTTAGTCCCACAAGGAACACACAAGTCCATAGAAATAGAGTTAAATAGACATATGATGATGTCCATAAAAGCATTAGGTTACCTTGTCCCTTGTCTTTCCAACAAGAGGGTTTGTGACTCCTTGAACTAGTGCAAGATATGGAAGTTGGTTGCACTTGTCCTTGCCAAAATGAGTATGAGTAAAGTTTGTTGGCGGAGTCACCCTCAAGAACTCTCTAGTTCTTCTTCTTTGGGACCCACATCAACTTGATGGGGATCCTTGGAGTTGTAGTCATACTTGATGAAGTAGAACTTGATGTAGTCTTGGGAACCCACTTGACCATGGCCTTTGGAGCTTCTTCAAATGAATCAATCTCTTCTTGAAGCTTGTCCTTTACTTTTAGCTTGTGGTCTTGTGGTGGAAGATCATCTTGAGCTTGTGTTCCCATGCAGGGGCAGAGACAAGGGGGGGGGGGGGCGAGCAGGGGCTAGACCCCTGCCAATCGCCCGCCCCCTCAACCGTTTTTAGCAGCCTGTGTACTGTACATCACTAACGACCGCAGATAATTGCATCATTAGCTCGTGTAATTTTTTTGGAACGAAGACGCTAGACGCGTCTAACATTAAATTAATAAAGCTAACAGGCGGCACCATAAGGTTCGAGTAACTTACACACCAACATAGTTCGGCCATATCAAAGGGCCACACGATAATTACATAGCTAAGTTCAAATAACTTAGACCCATCATGGGAGACCTCATAACTACTGAAGCATCACTCCATGTCGCCCCAAAACACTTCCGAAGCCAAAAGAGTCAAGATCTAGCTATAGCCGAGTGACGAAGTCGCGAGATGCTGCTGCTGATCTTCTCCATCGTGGCCCTCATGAGTTTAGCATCGCGTTATTTACCCAACGGTGTCCACATTTGAAGAAAAAGATGTCATTTGAAAATTACGTCAGCTGGGTGAGCAGGGAATTTTCTTTCTATGGTCATCTTATACCTGATTGTCCATAGGGTCCACAGCAACGCTCCCACACATCGCCATAACACCCTAGCATTAGCCCAGCATGCGTTTGACGCACAACCAGTAATTCTGATCCCGACCTAGGGTTGCAGTTCTGGTGGAACACGTCCCCGACGACACAACAAGCAAACTTAGCTAATGCGCATTGGGACAACACGTGGTTTGTGTCCTCGTGGATCTCACACACAACACATGTCCCATCAAAGGGGCCATTGCGCTTGGCCACATTGTCAGCCGCTGGGAGGCGATTTCTGAACATTTGCCAGAGGAAAATTTTAATCTTTAGAGGAAGCCCGGCCTTTGATAGCCCCCTAGCTATGTCTAAGGAGCTTCGCTCGGACAGTTTGTTATACAAGGACTTGACCGTAAACTTATGAGACGCAGTCAAGTCCCAAGAAACCTCATAAACCCCCAAGATGAGTTGGCTGGTAGCAATGTGAGCCTGCAGCAAGTCCCAACTAGCCGCTTCTTGCGTCGAGAGGGGCCGCAAGAAATGGATCGCCGGCGGCGAGGTGCTCAAGGAGTCACCCACCAAAATGTTGATGTCCCTGGCCATGTTATAAAGTTGCGGGAAAGCCTGCCAAAGAGGTCTATCTGCGAGCCATTTGTCTAACCAAAACCACGTGGACATGCCATTTTTAACCTCAAAACGAGCCCCTACCAAAAATGCCGGGCGCACCGCCTGGATCCTGTTCCAGAACTCCGAGCCCGAGTCTTAGCATTAAAAAGGTTCCCGTCTGGGAAGTATTTTGCCCGAAGCAGGTCCGCACATAGACCCGACTCACTATTAGCTAGCCTCCACCACCATTGAGTCAGCAAGGCAACGTTCATAAGCTTGGAATTGGTGATTCACAATGTACCAAAAATTTTGTGTCTACACACGGCCGCCCACTTGACCAAGTGGTATTTCTGCTTTGTTCATCCCTCCCAAAAGAACCTGGAGCATGGAGTGTCTACCTTAACGTGCACCCCATCCGCTAAAAGGAACATCCCCATCATAAAAAGAGGGAGGGAGGAAAGGTTAGAGTTAGTTAGGATCAACAAAGTTGCCGACAACATAAACCTCCCTTGCCACGGACTAACCCTATTAGCCACTTCGCCATACAATGGCTCCCATGTGGAAATAGAGATTTTCCAGTGAGTGATCGTGAGCCCTAGGCACTTAATCGGCAAGCCCCCAAGCTTGCAACTAAGTAGGTTAGCAATCCACATACTCTCTTGTTGGTCCATCCCCATCGTGATAACTTTGCTTTTAAGGAAGTTGATTTTCAGCCCCGACAAAATCTCGAAGGCGAGGAGCAGCAACTTGATAGAGGCTATACTATGGTTGTCAGGCTCAAACAACAACATAGTATCATCCGCGTATTGCAAATGTGTCACCCCCTGGGATGAGGTGGGGCACCAACCCTTTGATGTGCCCCACCACTTTGGCCATTGAAAGCATCACTGATAACGCATCCGCAACGAAATTAAAGATGAGCGGAGAGCTTGGGTCACCTTGGCGAAGACCTTGCTTGTTGCGGAAGAACTTGCCCATCTCACCATTGATCGTCACCGTGGTCTGCCCACAACTGACCAGATGCATTATTCGGTGCACAAAGCCTGCCTCGAACCCCTTTTTGAGGAGCACCTCCCGAACGAACTCCCAGTTCACTTGGTCATAGGCTTTCTCAAAGTCGAGCTTAAGCAAAACCCCCTTCCCCTTGGTACATTTTAGCTCGTGCAGTATCTCAAGGAGCGCGACCGGGCCCTCCAGAATATTGCGTCCCTTGAGAAAAGCAGTCTGGCTTTCCAGGATCACCCGTTGAGCTATGGGAGCCAGCCGGGTGGTATACGCTTTGGCACAGAGTTTGAAAGGCACATTGATAAGCGTGATGGACCTGAACTGCTTAATGTTAGCTGCACCCTTTACTTTGGGGATAAGACTGCTAGCCCCATAGTTAAGGCGGGAGAGGTCTACTTGACCTAGAGAAAAACCGTTCACTATAGCGTAGAAAACGTGCTTGAAACACGGCCAAAACTTCTTAAAGAACTCTACGGGCCATCCGTTAGGCCCAGGGGCTGTGTCTTTCTTCATGGATTCCAACACCCTATCCACTTCCTCCGGGAGGAAAGACAGGGAAAGCCCATCGTTCTATGCCTGGGAAACTCGCTCAGAAGGATCCCACAAATCCTCCCTTAGGCACAACTTTTTCTCCTCAGCCGTTCCCAACAGACTAATAAAGAACTCTTAAATATGACAGACGATCTCATCTTGGGTCACCAGGATGACATTATCGGAGTTAACGCGTAAAACAGAACACTTGCCTTTCCGACCGTTCGCGTACGCGTGAAAGTAGCTAGTGTTAGCGTCCCCCTTGGTAACCCACTTCACACCGCCCCTACTTTGCCAGTAATCCTCTTCCGCTCTCAGAATACCTAGAACTTGGTTTTCCAGTGCATACCTATGTGCCCATTTGATGTCGGAGAAAGGCCTTGCATTAGTGGCTAGGTCTAGAGCAGCAATCTCCTCTGTCAGCCTAGCCCGCTCCTTTCTCGACTCACTACCATGGTTAGCCCCCCAACCCCGGAGAAACATACACATTTTGGCAGCAACCATGGTCTAGAACTAGGTCAGACCATGTTGGTACCCTAACTGCGATGAGATGAGCGCCCAGTGATCCTTAATCATGAGTTCGAAACCCTCTATTTCGAACCATGTCATTTTGAAGAAAAACCTACTACTATGCCACACTGACTCCTCCCCTGAGGAAAAGATGAGAGGCAGTTGGTCAGAGCCTATCCACGTCTCCACCACCAAGGAGCATAGGGGAAAACATCACTTCCCACTTCGGCGAAAAGAACACACGATCTAGCACGCATCACACTGGACGGAGCTGTTTGTTAGTCCAAGTGAACCTAGCACCTGTACGGGCGGCTTCACGTAAGGATGCCGCCGTGATCGCATTATTGAACATGGCCACCCTTGACCAGTCCATGTTATCATTATTCTTGTCCGCCCCCGAGCGGATCAAGTTGAAATCACCTCCTACAATCACCGGGAGATCGACCGCCCGCTTGGCCCCTACCAGCATGGTGAGCTCCAAAAGGAACTCAGCGGAACGTGAATGGTCCGCTGGGCCGTACAAACAAACAATAACCCAAGATAACCCAAAGGCATGATGAAGAACCGTAGCCACAAGAGAAAACACACCACATTCCCAGCAAATTGCATCACATACATCATGCTTACATCCCATGAGGAGACCGCCCAAATGGCCAGAGGAAGGAACCCAGTGCCAATCAAAACATTGTAGTGGATCGAAGGCAAGTAAATCACGAAAGGTAAAGTCCGCTTTGAAAGTTTCTTGAAGCGTAATGATATCGATTCGCTCCCTGGCCATGTATTCCCTAAGCTGCGTACAACGCCCTACGTGCCCGCATCCCCGAATATTCTAGAAAATGTATCTCATTAGATTATACGATTGCGAAGGCGAACTCCATGGGAGCTCACCGCTTTTGCCACTCGCTTCCTAGCCGGGCCATGACTGGAAGAGGGGATGTCAGAGGTTGCCCTCGCCTCTGTCTCCCCTTTGGGCATAGGAACCACGACTTGCCCCTGGGCTCGTGGTCACAGTGCACGCTGCTACACATCTCGCACCTGCCGCGGCCAACGCAGCTTGCGCCTCCTGGCGTGCGTGCAGCAGAGTGATAATATCATCGTTGCTAGCCGTCACCGCTACCCCACTATCATTCAGAATAGCTGCTAGATGCTCGTCCGAGAATGCATTAAGGATTTTATAGGAGGGTAATGGGTTACCTGAGACGTCCAGGTTTTTGCCGGCGATGCAGAGCTTGGCGCTTTCCATGGAAGACAAGTCTCGGCCCCCAGCTTGGCCTTGGCCCTGGCGCTAGGCTCCCTCTGCACCACCGGAGTCGCCTCGGAGCGCTTGGCCTTGACGCCCTCCCCCGACGCTGCCAACTCTGACCCAAGCTCACCACATAGAGATGCGGATGCAGCGGGGGCCGCCGGAGTAGCGCTCTTGCACTACAAAAAAAGACACATCCGTGACATTTTGGACCGAACGAATTTTTTTCTGTCCTACTTATGACACTTCTATGACGATAATTGTGACAAAACCCGGTATCATCATAGATGTGGTGGGGTCCTACTTCTATGACAAAAAATCATGATAGAAAATGCGCTTTCCGTCCTGGCCGGGCCGGAGACGCAGCTGCATGACATTCTTTGGGCCGTCCATGATGGAAAAACCGTGGTAGAAGTGAGGGCGAGGAAAATATCGGGGTGTTCCCGGTTACGGTGGGTGGTCGGGCCGAGCGATGCGCTGCTTTCTCTCAGACACGCACGCGTGGGTGCGAGGAGTTGGGCTCTAATCAACCCGAAGCGAGGCATTGGGCTCTAACCGAACCCGAGCGATTGCCTGCGCAGGCTACGCGTTCATCGAACCCGAGCGATCGATCGATGGCGTTAATCGAACCCGATCAAGCGATTCTTCGCCATCGCGCTAACTGAAGCCGATCGATGCTGCCTCTGGATGAACAGTGAGTGTTGCTGGGGGGGTTTGGATGAACAGTTCCCGTTGGGGGTGGATGAACAGGACCCCGTGGTGTTGCCTCTGGATGAACATGACCCTGATCGATCGAGCCGGTTGGGGCACGATGAACAGGACCCCGTGGAGGTCTGGATGAACAGGACCACCCCGTGGAGGGCAGGATGAACAGTAGACGGTGGAGGGCTGGATGAACAGTAGCCCATGGAGGGGTGGTTGAACAGGAGCCCGTGGAGAGGGCTTGTTGAACAGTAGCCGGTGGAGTAGCGCGCGGTGGAGGCTGGATGAACAGGAGCCCGTGGATGAATAGTCACAGGTGGAGGCTGGATGAGGTCGACGGTGGATGAACAGTAGCCCGTGGAGGCTGGAGGGGTCGACGGTGGAGATGAACAGTATCCCGTGGAGTCCCGTTTTGAGGTGCGCCACACCCCTCCCGATGAACAGGACCCCCGTTTCGACCGTAGCGCTCCAACACAAGTCCGTTTCCTCTGTTTTGCGGTACGCCACACCCCTCCCGATCAACAGGACCCCTGTTTCGGTCGTCGGAGGTCCGTTTCCTCCGTCTTGCGGTACGCCAGACCCCTCCCGATGAATAGGATCTCATTTCGACCATGGCCGGTCGAACACAAGGCCGTTTCTTCCGTTCTGCGGTACCCCAGGCCTCGTTTCCATCGGCTGTTCCGTCCAAGCCCTCCCGATGAACATGACGACGCATTCCGTTCCGACCCAGCCGGTTGGCTTCCCATGAACACGACGACGACACAATTTCTCCGTTCCGACCCAGCCATGTACACGAGCCCTGGCCGTACTTATGCGTGAGTAGGTGTTCGAGACCCTGCCCGTATGTACGTACGTGGCCGTATTTTCTTTCTTGCACACTTGCCGGTCTACGTACGTGTACATGCTATGTGCGCACCTTTACTACGACACGTGTGCGCCTCTACATCGACCAGTATGTACGTACACGTTTGCGACTAGAATGACAATGTTATGTACGTTTCGACCAGGTGGGTCCCGACTGTCAGGCACTTCCTTGCCTACGAAGATTTAGCTGGTGGGTCCCAGCACTCAGGGGGCGAATCGTTTTTTTGCCCGGACGCACTTCCTTGCGTGCGAAGATGTAGCTGGTGGGTCCCCACAGTCAGGGGGAATCGTTTTTTTCACGAAATACGATGGCCCGTCCGGTGGGTCCCTGCTATCAGGTGGAGGAATAATTATTTTGCGCCTAATAAGGAGGCACTTCCTTGCTGCGGCCGTGGACCCAGCTGTCAGCCTCTCCACGTACAATACTCTTCCAATGGAAGTTGTTCCATGACCACGTTGACCACGCCGCGCCGAGAGCACCGGGGCGGTGGACGATGGCAAGGCCTAGGAAGGGGACGACGCAGAGCCGGGGAAGACGCGGCAGTGGAAGCCCGCGCGGAGAGGAGTACGAGGGTTCACTGGTTCGGCTGCGGTGTGAGGCTGCCGTCGCCACAGGGCTTGGCCAGTGGTGGGAATTGTAGGGGGCGGTGAGGCCTCCACGGCAGCACAGCCGGCCACGGGAGGCAGGAGCATGCTGTAGGACCTTGAAGTATGTCTAGAGGGGGGGGGGTGATTAGACTACTTGACCAATAAAAACTTAACCTTTTCCCAATTTTTATAGTTTGGCAGATTTTAGCTATTTTAGGACAAGTCAAGCAATCATCACACAATTCAAGCAAACATGCAAAGAGTATATTGGCAGCGGAAATTAAAGCATGCAACTTGCAAGAAAGTAAGGGGAATGGTTTGGAGGATTCAAACGCAATTGGAGACACGGATGTTTTTGGCGTGGTTCTGATAGGTGGTGCTATCGTACCTCCACGTTGATGGAGACTTCAACCCACGAAGGGTAATGGTTGCGCGAGTCCACGGAAGGCTCCACCCACGAAGGGTCCACGAAGAAGCAACCTTGTCTATCCCACCATGGTCGTCGCCCACGAAGGACTTGCCTCACTAGCGGTAGATCTTCACGAAGTAGGCGATCTCCTTGCCCTTACAAACTCCTTGGTTCAACTCCACAATCTTGTCGGAGGCTCCCAAGTGACACCTAGCCAATCTAGGAGACACCACTCTCCAAGAAGTAACAAATGGTGTGTTGATGATGAACTCCTTGCTCTTGTGCTTCAAATGATAGTCTCCCCAACACTCAATTCTCTCTCATAGGATTTGGATCTGGTGGAAAGAGGGTTTGAGTGGAAAGCAACTTGGGGAAGGCTAGAGATCAAGACTCATATGGTAGGAATGGAATATCTTGGTCTCAACATATGAGTAGGTGGTTCTCTCTCAGAAATGGTAAGTTGGAAGTGTAGGTTCGTTCTGATGGCTCTCTCCATGAATGAAGAGGAGGTGGAGGGGTATATAGCCTCCACACAAAATCTAACCGTTACACACAATTTACCAAACTCGTGGGACCGAATCGTTAAACTCGGTCGGACCGAATTAGTAAACCTAGTGACCGTTAGTGATTTTCGTGGATCGACATGCATCTCGGTGAGACCGATATGGTTAGGGTTAGGGCATAACGTAATCTCGGTGAGACCGACATACAAACTCGGTGAGACCGATTTTGGTAATTAGCTAACCAGAGAGTTGGTCGTAAACTCGGTGGGACCGATTTGCTCTTTTCAAAGTGAGACCGAAATGTTACAAAAAGGAAACAGAGAGTGTACATTGCAATCTCGGTGGGACCGATCGCTCACTTCGGTTAGACTGAAACGTTACGAAGGGAAACAGAGAGATTGCAACCCCATCTCGGTGAGACCGAGATCCCTATCGGTTAGACCGATTTACTTAGGGTTTGTGGCAGTGACTATGACTTTTGGAATCGGTGGCGCCGGATAGAAAGAATCGGTGAGACCGATTTTGGCTTTAGGTTTAGGTCATTTGTGGCCGTGGAAAGTAGTTGAGGGTTTTGGAGCATATCACTAAGCACATGAAGAAAAAGGCTCATTAAGCAACACCTCATCCCTTCTTGATAGTATTGGCTTTTCCTATAGACTCAATGTGATCTTGGATCACTAAAATGTAAAATGAAGAGTCTTGAGCTTTTGAGCTTGAGCCAATCCTTTGTCCTTAGTATTTTGAGGGATCCACTTTCATCATCCATGCCATTCATTGAGCTTTCCTGAAATAATAGTCTTGGAATAGCATTAGCTCAATGAGCTATATGTTTTTATGAATTACCAAAACCACCTAGGGATAGTTGCACTTTCAATCTCCCCCTTTTTGGTAATTGATGACAACATATAGATCAAAGCTTCGACAAATGATAATAAAATTTAAATAACATCGTCGCTTTGAGAAGTATGTGATAAGCAAGAGCTCCCCCTAAATTTGTGCATAGTTTTAGATTTGCTTTGGACTGCAAATGCACAATGAATTAGGTTCATGGGTTACTCTTCCATGTCACATACATCTTGGTGGAGTGCTCAAAATAATAAACAATGAATACATGCACTCATCACCAAGCATAGTGAGTGATCACATAAGATAGATAGGATAATATCAAGCATGCATAAGTGTAGCTTATGATCAAACACATGATCATCAATGTCTCACAAACATAGTATCTCAAGCAAAAGCAAACAAAGTTTGAAAAACCACCAAATAAAGCAAGAGAGAACAAAAGCAACACACACTCTCTCTCTCTCTCTCTCTCGAAGCCTATGATCTATACATTTTTCTCCCCCTTTGGCAACAAGTTACCAAAAAGTTCATAGAAAATGCATAGTGCTAGATCGACTCTCAGGCTTGATCTTCTGGTGGTGGTGTAGAGATGGCTCCTTGGACGAAGACTTCAGTTGAAGTAGATGGAGCTGGAGCTGATGTAGATGCTGGAGCTGGTGGCACTGAGGCTGTAGCTGGTGCAGACGAAGTTGCTCTTGTGTCAGAAACTGGCACAGCTGATGACCTCTGGGCTCTAGGCACTCTGGCAAACACATTGGTTGTAGTCTTGCCCTTCCTCTCCTGCATGTCATCTTGTAGTTCCTCCACTGCAGTCTGAATCTCAGTTACTTTCACATCTGAGTTATAGAACTTTTGTTCTATGATTCTCTCCAAGCTCTCCTGATTTTGAGTTAGGGTGGCCAATCCCTTCTCAATCCTCAGAGTTGATGCTATTAAGTAACCAAGCTGCTCCTGCTTGTTCTTCAAGAAATACTCAGATGCCTCCTCTTGAGTTGGCATCTTGGCAGCCTTCTCCCTCTTTGCCTTCTCCTTCTTCTCCTGAGCTTGAACTGACGATGGATCATTCTCATTCATGACAACCTCATTGTCCTCAAAGTCTGGATAAAGTGGACAGTGTTCCTTATCCAACTGAAATTTTCCTGTGCCCATCTTTGAGTTTATCAATTCTTGAATCTGAGGTGCATATCCACAGCTCCTCTTCTGATTTGCTGCAGTCCTCTTGATAGTTTCAATGATCAGGCTCATGAATTTGAACTTCCGTTGCACATCAAACACATGCAACATGTTGATGGCATGCTCTCTGATCATGTTATGGTCACCTGACTTGGGCAACAAAGTGTGCCTCAGAATCCAATTTATGGTTGGCAACCCTGACAGCAGAAAGTGAACTGATCCAAACTTGTGAGTTCCTAGTGCCTTGTCTGGAATTTCCTTGTACATGTGTGCCTTGGAATTGTGATCCATTTTCTTCTTTGCATAAATGTCTAGGTCATCATCATTTTACTCTAGGGCATTTATCAGCTTTGCCCACTCCTCAACTGTTGACTGGTACCTTGTACCTTCAGACATCCAAACAATTCTTCCATCTGGGTAAAAATGTGATGTGGAGTAAAACTGCATGATAAGCTCATCATTCCAATTTGTGAGCTTTTGCCCAACAAAATCTGCAACTCCACAACTCACAAAGCTGTCTTGCACTCCAGGATAGTGCTCTTCATTCTCCTTCATGAAATTCCAGTCAACCCACCTCATATCACACACAATGGGCTTCTTGTCCAACAAGATTGTCTCATAGAAGTCCTGCTGTTCCTTTGTGTGGAACCTGTAATCAACAGCAGTTCTTCTCCTTGAAGCATATGGATCTTCCAACCTCCATTTCCTCAATCCCGAGTCCTTCCTGATTCTCATGTCCTCAGCCACGGGATGGGCATCATTGTGGTCTGGTATCTTGGGCTTGAGATTTCTCAGAACTTGTCCTTCTTCATCTTCCTCATCAGCATCAGGCACTGGGGCCTTGTTCTTCTCAGCAGCTGGAATACTCCTACTATTCCTCTTTGGTGCAGACTTGGCCTTGGGGGCAGCTTTGGGTGCTTCCTTGGGCTTAGATGTGGCAGCCCCTGATCTGATTGCATCACCCATAAGCTTTGGTGCCTTTGGTTCTCGTGCAGCAGGCTCTTCCTCTTCCATCATGGAAGGCTTCCCAATTACTCTGGCCATGGTCATCTTGACCCTTTCCTTCCTCTTCTTGCTCTCAGCAGCTGGCTCTTTGGGATCAGGACTTTCAGGCAGTTGAGTTGATGTTCTGGCCTTGGACATTGGTTGTCTTCCTGCAGGACTTTTGATCTTCATGACCCTTTCCTTCTTGAGCACCTCTTTCATGGAAGTAGCCTCATCTTCCTCGGCTTTGTAATCTTCATCCTCTGAATCTGAAGTTCTTTTCCTCCTTTGCCTAGTTGCAGCCTTAGGCAGGTTGCTAGGAGTACTTCTGCTCCCTTCATCTGAGGTTGAGGGACTAGTGCCCTCACTCAAGTTCATCTGCTCTTCGACTGTTGCTCGCTGTCACTTTGATCGGACATACCGCAAAAGCTGATCGCTGACCCTGTGAAGAGTTTATAGATGAGATAGAAAAGATGAGCATCACAAAATGCAGAGGTTTTTGCAAAAGAATGACTCAAAAGTTCAGTTTTAGTTTTCCACAAAAAGAATTTCGGATCCACCTATTTTCAAACTCGGTGATACTGAAGCAGTTTTTGGAACCTAAACTGATGATCTCGGTTGGACCGAGTTTCAGTTTGGTGGTACCGAGACTGCTAGGGTTTCACAGAATCCTCAAATCGGTTGCACCGATTAGTAATTCTCGGTCAGACCGAGAGTCACTAGTGCAATGGCATAAGCCAAATCGGTGAGACCGAGTTTTCAACTCGGTAGGTCCGAGATGGTTTCATGAAACCTAAACCTAAAAATTTGAATCACATCTAATCTATGAACTACTTTGGCTGGATAGATGAGTTGCAATCGTGGCAAGATTCAATATGAAAACAATGTGCCAGGAATCAGACATGGATAGCACAAAGTTTAAGTCCATACCCTAACTCGGCGGTGGACTTGCTACGGCGGCAATGGCGGGGACGAAATCCGTTGACGGCGGCGAAGACTAGCGACACGAGGCTGCTGGCGACGAGGAGACGATCCGGAGACCACGATGGCAGAGCGAGCTGTTGCACGGGCGAAGGGTTTCGGAGAAATTTCCAAAATTTTGCCTGTGGCTATATATAGCCCGACCTTGTCGGTGTGACCGAGTGGAACAACTCGGTGGCACCGAGATGCATAACTCTGTTCAGTTACAGCAAATCGGTGAGACCGAAAAGTTCAAATCGGTTGCACCGAGATTGAAAGCTCAGATCAACTTGATGATCTTGGTAGGACCGAAATGGAAGGATCGGTCAGACCGAGAATCATTAAGAGGTTTTGGAAGTTTAAGTCTATGACGAATCGGGACTCCGAGTGCTCCTCACACAGAGTGGTTCGAAACTAACTTGATCAAATTTTGTGATGTAGCATGAATAGAGTTTGAGATGAGAAAAGCATAGATAGCTAAACAAGGTTCTTAGGCATTCTTGTCCATCCACTTGGCACAAAGAAAGGAAACCAAACAAGCAAAACAACAAGTGGATGTCCTTGTATGAGTAAAATATGCACCAACATGCTCACACAATAAAATGGCAATTGAAATATGTGGCAAAGCATGCACAACCAATTCTAGCATCTATCAAACAATTGGCGATGACTAGGTCATCTATATATGAGTATATTGACTTAGGAGTCAAATGAGAACATTTGATCATAGGTCATACTCATCGTTTAAGCTCAAGTGGGGTTACCACTTTTACATAATGCATTAATGTGTTCACACCATTAGAGTTTCTTTGACTCAATTCTTAGAGTTAAGCTCCCCCTAAATGTGAGATCCCCCCTTAGAGGGATGAACTAACCTTGGGTTTTGTCAATGATGACTTCATGTAGGTGTTGAAGATGTAGATGCTCAATGTTGATGTAGATCATTTGGAGCAATCCTTTGGAGTGAGTTGCACTTTCAACTTGCCTACATGGGTTAGTCCTACAAGGAACAAACAAGAATATCCATAGACATAGAGTGATGCACACACAAGATGATGTCCACGAAAACATTAGGTTACCTTGTCCCTTGCCTTACCAACATGAGGGTTTGTGACTCCTTGAACTAGTGCAAGATGTGAAAGTTGATTGCAATTGTTCTTGCCAAAATTATATGAGTGAAGAATGTTGGCGGAGTCACCCTCAAGAACTCTCTAGTTCTTCTTCTTCGGGATCCACATCATCTTGATGGGAATCCTTGGAGTTGTAGTTGTACTTGATGAAGTAGAACTTGACGTAGTCTTGGGAACCCACTCGAACGAGGCTTTAGGTGCTTCTTCAAATGCATCAATATCTTCTTGAAGCTTGTCCTTGCCTTTGTTCTTGTGGTCTTGTGGTGGAAGATCATCTTGAGCTTGTGTCCCCTTGAAGGAAGTAGGATCATACTTCTCTTGTTGAGGAACAAACTTTGTCTTGGGGTATTGATTTTCTTCCCACTCAACTCCATTGGCGTTGAACTTTCGTTCAAAACCAACGCCTTGATTCTTCTGGTGCCTTCCTTGCTTGCGTACAATTTCCTCGAATTGCTTACTCCCGGCAAGGCTCTTGTAAACACCTTTCTATAATTCCTTCAATAAACTATTCTCTTGCTCAAGTGTAACTTGGCTAAGAGAATCATTAGTGGAATCAAGAGAACTACTAGAAGCAACAACATTGGATTTGACGTTATTATTGTTACTACTAGAGGAAGTATCTTTCTTGTACTTGTTACTAGACTTGACTTGAGGCATGTAAGTAGATAAGAGTAAACGCTTGGCAATGTAAGAAGAACTTTTCTTGCGGAGATCATCATTGATTGCCTTTAAGAACTCATGCTCTTGCTCAAGATTGAGCTTTTCAAAGCGTAACTTCTCATGAGTCCTTAAAAGTTCTCAATGATCTTCGAAGATAGTTTCATGAGCCAACTTAAGACTGTTTAGTTCTTTAGTTAGAAGCTCAATTTTTACCTTATCATTGTCATTCGTTTGATTAGCATGATTAATTGACGTTTCTTCATAGTATTCATCACTAGAGTTGTCAACAAGTAAATCATCATCACCTAGCAATTCATCTTCATCACTATTAAAATCAACGTACTCGGGATGTGTTACCTTTGGACCTCTGGCCATGAAGCATCTTCCAATTCCTTCATTTGGTGAATCAAATATGTCGAGGAGTTGGTTGACACAAGTGCTAGACCGCAACACCTTCATCTTGAGTATATTCGGAGTCGGAGTGATAGCTTCTCTCGGAGTGATGGTCGGAGTCGGAGCCGGAAACCCATTCACCAACATGAGCTTGATGTCTTCGTTTTGTGTAGCTCTTTGATGACTAGTCCTTCCTTTCCGAATCCTTGCTTCTTCGTGAGGGTCTTCGCTCATAATGATCATCTCTACTCCTCTCTCTCTTGGTGGTGATTCTCTCTTTGCTCCTTCTTCTTGGAGAATCTTCTTCTTTTGTAAGGTGCCATACACTCATTGGAGTAGTGTCCGGTCTCCCACAATTGTAGCAATTGCGCCTCGACTAGAAGATCTCTTGTCATTGTAAGACCTTGACTTGGAGCTTCTTTCTTTGCTTCTACTTTTGTAGAATTTGTTGAAGTCTTCACCATTAAGCTCAATTCTTCATTGAAGGTTGGTTTCTCACTTGATGATGTGGGGGCTTAACTGGAGGCTTTGTAAGCACCACTTGACTTGTTGTGAAGTTCCTCCTTATCCTTGAGTGACATCTCATGAGCAACAATCCTTCCAATGACTTCCGTTGGCTTGAGATCTTTGTAGTTTGGCATCATTTGGATCAATGTGCACACGGTATCATACTTTCCATCGAATGCTCTTAGGATTTTCTTGATGATGAATTTGTTGGTCATCTCTTCACTCCCTAAGTCGGCAATCTCATTTGTGATAAGAGCAAGCCTAGAGTACATTTCAGCGACACCTTCACCATCCTTCATTTTGAACTTGTCAAGCTGACTTTGGAGCACATCCAACTTGGATTCCTTGACGGACTTGGTACCTTCATGCATATCAATCAAAGTATCCCAAATTTCCTTTGCATTCTCAAGACGGCTGATTTTGTTGAATTCTTCGGGGCACAATCCATTGAAGATGATGTCACATGCTTGAGCGTTGTATTGTAGCATCTTCAATTCTTCCGCATTAGCTTCACGGTTCGGTTATCTCCCATCAAAGAATTCACCTTGCAAGCCAAAACAAATAATTGCCCAAACGGCGGGGTTATGTCCAAGAATATGCATTTTTCATCTTATGCTTCCAACTGGCAAAATTAGTACCATCAAAGTAAGGACCTCTACGGTGATAATTTCCCTCGCTAGACGCCATACTCTCCTAGGTTGTGAAACCATGGCTATGACCACCAAAAGCTATGGAAATCAAAGAAAATGGAGACCAAAGCTCTGATACCACTTGTAGGACCTTGAAGTATGTCTAGAGGGGGGGTGATTAGACTACTTGGCCAATAAAAACTTAACCTTTTCCCAATTTTATAGTTTGGCAGATTTTAGCTATTTTAGGACAAGTCAAGCAATCATCACACAATTCAAGCAACCATGCAAAGAGTATATTGGCAGCGGAAATTAAAGCATGCAACTTGCAAGAAAGTAAGGGGAAGGGTTTGGAGGATTCAAACGCAATTGGAGACACGGATGTTTTTGGCGTGGTTCCGATAGGTGATGCTATCGTACCTCCACGTTGATGGAGACTTCAACCCACGAAGGGTAACAGTTGCGCGAGTCCACAGAGGGCTCCACCCTTGAAGGGTCCACGAAGAAGCAACCTTGTCTATCCCACCATGGCCGTCGCCCACGAAGGACTTGCCTCACTAGCGGTAGATCTTCACGAAGTAGGCGATCTCCTTGCCCTTACAAACTCCTTGGTTCAACTCCACAATCTTGTCGGAGGCTCCCAAGTGACACCTAGCTAATCTAGGAGACACCACTCTCCGAGAAGTAACAAATGGTGTGTTGATGATGAACTCCTAGATCTTGTGCTTCAAATGATAGTCTCCCCAACACTCAACTCTCTCTCATAGGATTTGGATCTGGTGGAAAGAGGGTTTGAGTGGAAAGGAACTTGGGGAAGGCTAGAGATCAAGATTCATATGGTAGGAATGGAATATCTTGGTCTCAACACATGAGTAGGTGGTTCTCTCTCAAAAACGGTAAGTTGGAAGTGTAGGTTCGTTCTGATGGCTCTCTCCACGAATGAAGAGGAGGTGGAGGGGTATATATAGCCTCCACACAAAATCTAACCGTTACACACAATTTACCAAACTCGGTGGGACCGAATCGTTAAACTCGGTCGGACCGAATTAGTAAACCTAGTGACCGTTAGTGATTTTAGGTGGGACTGACATGCATCTCAGTGAGACCGATATGGTTAGGGTTAGGGCATAACGTAATCTCGGTGAGACCGATTACACAAACTCGGTGAGACCGATTTTGGTAATTAGCTAACCAGAGAGTTGGTCAGGTAAACTCGGTGGGACCGATTTGCTCTTTTCGGTGAGACCGAAATGTTACAAAAAGGAAACAGAGAGTTTACATTGCAATCTCAGTGGGACCGACCGCTCACTTCGGTTAGACCAAAATGTTACGAAGGGAAACAAAGAGATTGCAACCCCATCTCGGTGAGACCGAGATCCCTATCGGTAAGACCGACTTGGTTAGGGTTTGTGGCAGTGGCTATGACTTTTGGAATCGGTGGCGCCGAATAGAAAGAATCGGTGAGACCGATTTTGGCTTTAGGTTTAGGTCATTTGTGGATGTGGGAAAGTAGTTGAGGGTTTTGGAACATATCACTAAGCACATGAAGCAAAAGGCTCATTAAGCAACACCTCATCCCTTCTTGATAGTATTGGCTTTTCCTATAGACTCAATGTGATCTTGGATCACTAAAATGTAAAATGAAGAGTCTTGAGCTTTTGAGCTTGAGCCAATCCTTTGTCCTTAGTATTTTGAGGGATCCACTTTCATCATCCATGCCATGCCATTCATTGAGCTTTCCTGAAATAATAGTCTTGGAATAGCATTAGCTCAATGAGCTATATGTTGTTATGAATTACCAAAACTCCCTAGGGATAGTTGCACTTTCACATGCAGCACGATCGGCGCTGCTTTGGGTGGCTGGAGCAAGAAGACCAGAGGTTGAAGAAGCACTACGACCGTTGGATGGACATCGTATGGTCACTTGAGCTAGAATCGTTCATATTGACTAAGTTGACAAAGCACTCTGTCCCCGTGAACTTAGTAGGCCCACAAGTCAGTCAGCCAGCCACCAAGGTGGGTCCCAACTAGCAGGGGATATTCATTTTTTGTGCGTAATAAGGAGGCACTTCCGGTGGGTCCGAGCCGACAGCGGGGGGAACATTTTTTTCGTGAAATACGGTGGCCCATCCCGTGGGTCCCAGCATTCAGGGGGGAAACATTTTTTTCGCCAAATACGGTGGCCCATCCGGTGGGTCCCTGCTGTCAGGTGGAGGAATAATTATTTTCCGCGTAATAAGGAGGCACTTCCTTGCGGCTGTTGTGGACCCAGCTGTCAGCCTCTCCACGTACAGTACTCTTCCGATGGAAGTCGTTCCTTGACCACGTTGACCACGCCGCGCCGAGAGCACCAGGGTGGTGGGCGACGACGAGGCCTAGGAAGGGGACGACGCGGAGCCGGGGATGATGCGGCAGTGGATGCCCATGCGTAGAGGAGTATGAGGGTTCATTGGTTCGCTGCGGTGTGAGGCTGACATCGCCGCAGAATAACAGGGGGTGTGGGTGAGAAGAGGGATGGCCTGGCCAACAGTGGGAGTAGTAGGGGGCGGTGAGGCTTCCGCCGCATCGCAGCCAGCCCTGGGAGGCAGGAGCACGAGGCACGATCGACGCTGGTTTTGGCGGCTGGAGCAAGAAGACCAGAGGTTGAAGAAGCACTACAGCCGTTGGATGGACATCGTACAGTCACTCGAGCTAGAATCATGCATATTGACTAAGTTGACAAAGCCTTCCGTCCCCGTCAACATAGTAGGCCCACAAGTCAGCCTGCCACTATACGGGGTCCCGGCTAGCAGGGGGAGTATTCATTTTTGTGTGTGTAATAAGGAGGCACTTCCTTGCGTGCAAAGATATAGCTGGTGGGTCCAAGCTGTCAGCAGTGGTAACGTTTTTTTCGCCAAATACAGAGGCCCTTTCGGTGGGTCCGAGATGTCAGGTGGAGGAATCATTATTTTGCGCGTAATAAGGAGGCATTTCCTTGCGTGTGGCCGTGGACCCAGTTGTCAGCCTCTCCACGTATAGTCCACTTCAGATGCATGTCGGTCGTTGACCATGTTGACCAGGCCGCGCCGAGAGCACCAGGGTGGTGGACGACGGCGAGGCCTAGGAAGGGAACGACACAGAGGCAGGGAATACTAGGCAATTGTTTCCCACGTGGAGGGGAGTACGATTGTACGAGGGTTTCCTGGTTCGTCTGCGGTCGCCGGAGAATAACAACATGTGTGGGTGAGTAGGGGGATGGCTAGGCCAGCGATGGGAGTACGGTGGGGCAATGAGGCCTGCGCGGCAGCACAGCCGCCCGCAGGGAGGAGAGAGCAGGCAGTCCCGCCGACGCTTGTTTGAGCGGCTGGAGCAGGAAGAGCAGAGATTGAAGAAGCACGACGACCGTTGGATGGACATCCAACAGTCACTGCTTGTGCGTCAACCCTTTTTTAGGAAAGCCTCAAATATATGGAAAACATCATAGAACCCATATGCCATTATTTCTAATAATTTACAACCCATTTCCTGATTCTTAAGGTTTTTTTGGAGCCCATATTCTTTTTGTTAGCGTTACAACCCATATTGTGGCCACGGTTAAAAAAATATACGAAATTTTGCATATTTTGGTATGGTTGGAACTGTTTTTAATCCCGAAATTTCGAGTCACATTCAAATAAATTTTAAAATAAATGTATATCAATATAAAATCAACAAATTGTCCACGCATAAAAATCAATGCAATTTAAAATCTCGAAGTGAAAAAAAGAAATTTGAAACTAATTGCCGGTTTGATGTGTTTTAAAAATGTGCAACCCATTTCTCATTACTGATAGGCCATTTTCTCGGCCAGCCGAATGAAGCTCTCCTCATCTTGAAAGATTTGCAGCCCAACAGGCCTGACAAAGCGACTTTGAAGGCGACGACGCGCCGCGCCGAGAGAACTGAGGCGGTAGAGGACGTCGTTGCCTAGGAAGGGGACGACGCGGAGCCGGGGAAGACGCGGCAGCGGATGCCCACGCAGAGAGGAGTACGAGGGTTCACTGGTTTGGCTGCGGTGTGAGGCTACCGTCGCCGCAGAATAACAGGGGGTGTGGGTGAGTAGAGGGATGCCCTGGCCAGCGGTGGGAGTAGTAGGGGGCGGTGAGGCCTCCGCCTCATCACAGCCGGCCACGGGAGGTAGGAGCACGCGGCACGACCGACGCTGGTTTGGGCGGCTGGAGCAAGAAGACCAGAGGTTGAAGAAGCACTACTGTCGTTGGATGAACATCGTACGGTAACTGGAGCTAGAATCATTCATATTGATTAAGTTGACAAAGCCCTCCGTCCTCGTCAACTTGGTAGGCCCACAAGTCAGCCTCCCATGATGCTGGGTTCCAGCTGGTAGGGGGAGTATTCATTTTTTGTGCGTAATAAGGAGGCCCTTCCTTGCGTGCGAAGATAGCTGGTGGGTCCGACCTGTCAACGGCGGGCACGTTTTTTTTGCAAAATACAGAGGCCCTTCCGGTGGGTCCCAGATGTCAGGTGGAGGAATCAAAGACTTGAGAAGGCATACAGAACAAGCTAGTGTACCAGTAAAGAGACGTTGCCAAGTTTTAGAAAAAAGAGAGACGTGCTCCTGTAGCTGGTTCGAATCCAAACCTAGACTATGACTATATATGGTGCTATGCTACTCTGCAAGTAATGAAACTGACATATCCAACGTTCGCTTCGCCTCTTCTCTACATACTCTGCCTAGCACCAGAAGCTCTGGCCGCAACAACCATGTCTGCTGGCTGCTCGTCCACCTGCTCTTCAGCAGGCAACAACCAAATATGCGCCAAGTCGCCACCCATATCATCGCCTGTGGGTCTCATCACACCCCTGCCGGCACGCGCACCGTAGCCGGTTGCTCATCTCAACCCGCTGCCATTGGTGTGGTGCCACTGCTACAAATCACGCAGAGTCATCCGTCGCGTCTCAACCACAATCCTCAACCCTGGCCGAGTCTTCTACAAATGCCCGAATCATGGGGTAATAATATGTTTAAGTGTTGTTCGCTGCTTTCAGCTTGCTGATTTTTTAATAGTTTGGTTGATGATCTTCCAATTTGATTCGTGCGTAAAAGGGAAGATTCGTGTGATTTGTATTTCGGGAAGTTCTTGATGTGGGGAGTGCAACTACACTGATTATTTGGTTAGCCGAGGAATCCCAATACCAGCAGGTTGGGGTGTTGGACAAGTAATCAAGGAACGATGAAGAGGAAGATGCAGAGCGAAGGTTAAAGGTGCAGTTCCTCGATCATGGCCAAGCAACAGCTGCTGAACGGCCTTGACAAAGAATGAGGAGATGAAAGAGCTTGTGAAGATAATGGGCAAAATCGATGTGCTCAGAGGATGATTGTCTCTTTATTTGCAATATATGTAGCACTCGTGATGTATTCATGGCTATGACATGAGCACTTTGCTGAAATTAGTAGTGAATGAAACCATGTAGTAGGTCATGAGTGTTGTGAACATCTAATGATTTCTATTAACGGAAATCAGGGGTATCCCTTTGCTCATAAATAAATAAATAGCAGAGGCCCTTTTGGTAATAAATAAATAAATTAGCAGAGGACCATGCTGGTCAGCTTTGTTCTCATTCAAGACGCCGAGCAAATTGCAGTCCAACAGCAAACTATGTCATCAAATTCAAGTTTCACAGCCAAATATGAGTACAACTAAACAACAATGTCATCATGTTTTAGTCATCATACAATCACCAAACACAAATCAGCATACATAACAAGTGATGTTCTCACAGGAAAATACTAAACAACATGTTCATCAGGTTTCAGTTGTCATAGCAAACACAATTTCACATAGTAGATAAAAAACGTCTTCTGACAGGCAAATACGACAAAAGCAATGTAATCATCATCCGCAGCAGCAGCGTCAACATCTTCTCCATGTGTATCAGTCTGAATCATAATTCCCCATGGTGTCATCTTCTTCTTCGTCCTCAACGTCCTCAAACGTTGGCTTCTTCTTGATCAACTCTTGTATGTCCATAGCACGACAGGCAATCTTTTCGCCGGTGTCATTGACGTGATGTTTCTCAAAGATATTAGGAATATCTATGTTATCTTGTACATCAGGAGCAGTGTAAGCATCATCTTGTTGTGCAACTTCATTAAACGAATTCCTCTGCTCAAACCTTTGCACTACTCTCCAATCATCGCTACGTGCAAATGTGTCTTCCAAGAAAAAAATATGTGTTGCTTTATTTGCCGAAATAAAAGGCTCGTTGGTCTTGTACGCCGCCTTGACATTGATGGATTTGAAATAATCATCAGCTCTAGGTTTTGCGATCCTGGAAAACAGGTTATACCAACGACAACACAATGTAACCACACACCGATGATCCTTGAAATCGGAGATATATCTGCAATCGAACAATGTACATTATGTTAGCATACATTTCAGTTATCTCTTTGTCATACGTATCCGTGCTCATGATGGCACTGTTTTGTGTCTTCCTGCCTTCGTCTCGTGCAAGGGTGTTGTAGCACACATCTCCAACAACGCAAGATTCATAATATCTTACCCGAGTATCAGGACCCATTGCTAGTGAGTAAAGGGCATCATCAACTGCCTGCCCATCCTCCCGCATTTTCTTAACCTATGGTTAGAAAATAGACAAGCTGATCATCTTATGTACTCAATATATTAACAAAAACTGACAGTGCAATTCAAAAGCTTACATGGCTCTTGAACCATTTCGCAAATCCTGCCATAACCAGTTTGTCAATGTTTCTTGGATTTTGCGGTAGTAACTCCTTTTTGTAGATGCTGCACAACATAGTGACCGCGTCAAACATCTAAATATATAAGAATGTGTTGCAAGTTTAGTAGATTACTTTCAGGACCCCGATCCTAAGTCACACCGATCTAGCATGTAAGACCTCATATCACTTTGCAGCCTCACACACGGTATTCTCACGGGTGTCGCCTTACCTTGCCCGGGACCGTTTGCCTTTTGGCTCACGTATACGATAGTGTCGCTAGCATCCATATGATAGAGAACCCGAGCCGACATGACTAGTCGTGAACCCAAAGTGGCAGTAACTTACGATGACAGGCATACATGAAACAACATCGAGAATGTCGGTCATCAGCGTGTGAATCCGGGCTGTAGCCACTGGGCTAACAGGACTCCGGGAACCCGGGCTGTAGCAGGCTAGCAGGACTCCAGAAGTAACCGCGTGACATTTCCCCGAAGGGAAAGACACAGGAACGATGTGAATCACATGCCGGCCAGTCTAAGTGTTCCGGAGCGGTAGTCTTTGGGCTATCGGGACTCGTAAACCGGCTCAGTAGTGATCGCCATGGCTCAGTGGAAGCACCAGACTACATTTCCCCATAAGAGAGGCTACCAAGGATAGACAACTAGGTTGTCGGATCCCACACATACCAAGCATTTCAATCATACACACAATATGCTCGATATGTGCAAATACAACATGGCATCACAACAAGACTCTATGACTCAGAGTATTTATTCATTAGGCTCCGAGGAGCCAAGTATTACAAACATGGTGACCCAACATACAGAGCATGCAAGCAACAAGCGGAAGCATAAACATGTCTGAGTACAGAAAACTACAAATTAAAAAAGGCTGAGAAGCCTGACTATCTACAAGACCCTCCCAAGGGTACAAGATTGTAGCTGAGTAACAAGCTAAACGTCGAAGTCCACATGGAACTACTAGTGAGACCGACGTCTCTCTGCAAAAACATAAATTAAGCAAACGTGAGTACAAATGTACCCAGCAAGACTTACATCAGAACTATCTACATATGCATCATTATCAACAAAGGGATGGTGGGGTTTAACTGCAGCAAGCCAGCTTTGACTCAGCGGTTATCCTGAACTACGACTGCAAGTAACTCTTTTGAGGTGGCGCAAACGAGTCCACATATTCACCATATCAATACACCACTATGGATCCGCTCCCGTCTCCCTACAAGAAGGCCATCCATAGCACTCACGCTTATCTTGCGCATTTCAGAGTATCCACTTTCACTTGTCTATGAACTGTACATGCAACCCAGAAGTCCTTTTCCGCGGACACGGCTATTCGAATAGATGATGTTAACCCTGCAGGGGTGTACTTCTTCACACACGCTCTCGCCACTTACCACCATGTACACATTGTGTATCTCGGCAACCTTCAAGCGGAAGCCTAGCGAGGGAGTCGGCCACGACTTGACTAACCACACAAGTCTCTAGTCCAGGTTTATCGCCTATTCGGGTTCCATCCGCAAGGAGATCCGGCCGGAGTGTTGCTCACGGCCCCAAACGATGTGTGCAGGGTTCCCAAGCCCACCTCGACGGATGGATCTACTCTTGGTACACCGTGCCATGGTGCCTAGTCTGTCCCAAGCCCACCTGTACCGGGTGCCACCTGGTAGACTACTAACACAACCTACAAACACCAAAAACTAGTTGCAACTCCTGGACAGAGATCAGGTTGATTAATAAGTCGAGAGGGGCACTTAAGCATTCCAATGCGTGGTAGTAACTGTTCATGGTCACAAACATATAACTCAGTTCCTGAGGACGGCTGCAATGAGACAACCCACCATGTATTCCTACATGGCCTCTCACCGCTACCTTTACCAAATCGTGTTCACACACTTAGCTCTCAAAAGTGGGACATGTTCACAACTTCCCAATTCATCCCCGATGAATCAGACCCGACCCAACTCTAAGCAATAGCAGGCATGACAAACAAGCATGAATGAGTAGGCACATCAGGGCTCAAACAACTCCTACTCATGCTAGTGGGTTTCATCTATTTACTGTGGCAATGACAGGTCATGCAGAGGAAATGGGTTCAACTACCGCAGCATGTAACAGTTGAAACGTTGTTGTCCTAATGTAGTAAAAGAGAGCAGGAGCGAGAGAGTCGGATTGTATCAGAATGAACAAGGGGGTTTTGCTTGCCTGGCACTTCTGAAGATAGTATAGTTCCTCATCGGTGTCATCGATCCCATCGTCGGAACCATCGTCTACTAAGAGGGACAACCACCGGCAAACACAAAAGGAACCACAATCAATGCAATGCACATTCATATGAATGATATGTCATATTAAAGTACTGAATTGACCTAGTGCAACAGTTAGTCATATTCATTGAAGTCGAATTAAAACCCATAGCAAATTCCAACTCCAAAACTAATTACCATTTATTCCATAATCATGAATTGTCCTATTCAGTGATGTTAACTTGTTCAAACATGCATGAAAATGCCATATTCAGATTCTTTGGATTTTTCTGATAATTTCCATATATTATTTATTTCATTTCGAGTTATAGATTATTTTCTATGAATTTTAGAAGTTTTGGGCATTGTTTGGAATTTTCTGAATTATTTTAAATCTAGAAAATTATTAACTGCGTCAGCATTGCGTCACTGCGACATCAGCAAGTCAACTGCGGCTGACCAGGTCAAACCTGACCAGTGGGTTCCACTGGTCAGTCACATAGTGCTGTCTGGGTCACCGACAGGTGGGGTCAGGTCAATAGCCACGTCAGCAAGTCAACGCTGACGTGTGGGTCGGTCAACGGTGACGTGGCCGGGTCAAACTGACCTGTGGGCCCTGAGGGGTTAGTTTAACCTAAACAAAACTAAACCAGGGTTAATTAGGCAGTGGGGCCCGTTTGTAAGTGGCTTTAGGGTTAATTAGCGATGTCATTAGCTACTAATGGCGGTGCCACGCAGGCAGTCGCCGGAGCCTGGCCGGCGGCGACCGAAACGATGGTGGTGTGGCTCGGATTTGAGCTACGGGTGGTGGTTTGGCGCGCTGAGTACACTAGGGAGGAGCTCTTGCTCGTTCGCATCCAAAAGACCGGGCGAGAGGCTGCGGGGTGGCCGGAAGCAGCGTCGGCGGCGAGCGAGGCTCTGGCCGGAGCTACGGCTCCACGCGCGCGAGGACTGCAGCGCGCTAGCGAGCGATGGCCGCGTTGGGCTCCTGGGAGCTCCCTGAGCATGCCTGCATGCTCGGGTTAGCCAGGCGGGGCTGCTACCGACGGTGATGACAGACACAGGGCCGACGAGCTTCACTGATGGCGGGGAATGGCACTATGGCATGGGGGCAAGCAAATGGAGAGGGGGGAGATGCGGCGGAGCTCACAGCGCATCCGATGGCGTCGTCGGTGAGGTCGGGGACGGTGGGTTACTGCTAATCGGCGAGGACGGCCGTTGGTGCAGAAGACGAAGATGGCGCCGATGGCGGCCATGTTGTGCTCCTTTGGTTGCTGTCGATGATGGGGACGCGTACGAGGTCGGCGCAGAGCTCCCGAGCATGGCAGCGCGACGAGGGGATGACAATGGCCACGCGAGCGGCAGCGGTGGCCGGTGGGGCTCTCGGTGGTTGTGTGGAGCAGGGCTAGAGAGGGAGAGAGGCAGCAGAGAGATCAGGGGAGTGAGAGGGAAGGTGCTGGGTGTCTCTGTGGCACGGTTCGATGGCCAAGGAGGCTTCCACGGTGAAGCAGGAGGTGGAGGACTCTGCGTGCGCGCGTGCGACTTCGCCTCTGCCTACTTGCAGAGGTTGAAGATGACTACAACTCCCTTGGTGGGCTGGGCCAGCAACGTTGTTGGGCCGCTACAGGTGCTGGTAAGCTGGGCCAGGTTAGTTTCCTTCTTTTTTTTACATTTCTGTTTCTGTTTTCTAATATTTCAATTCTGTTTTGATTTGATTCACAGACCAAATCATTTAGTAGCTTCCGAAAATATTTATGTGGCTTGATGCAATATATTCAAAGCCACTCACATGTTTCAAGGATTATTGGACTTGCAATTATTTTATAGAAGAATTAAATCCAACTCAAATATTTATTGATTTAAATCCAAATGGCCAAAATAATTCCTCAAAAATGTTCCATATTTTTGGTTTGGACCAAAACCCTTGCCAAAAATATTAAACATCGTTGAAGAGCATTTTGGAAACATTGGTGCATTTTCCAGGGTTATTTTCCCTTCTTTTAAATAAAATTTTGAGGCTTTCAAATTTCCTCAATTCATGTTTCTTGAATTTAAACATGATGCATGGATGCAATGCCACTATCTGCAACCAAATTGTAGGGCTGTGACAACTCAGCCCCACTAAACAAGAATCTCGTCCCGAGATTGAAGACGCGAGGTAAGAAGACAGAGGGACACAAAGCTAATACGATCCTCCTGGTCCAATTGCTCTTCATAGGAACGTTAATTCCTTGCTTCATGTTGATCTTGATATCCTTGCTCTCGAGATCTTCACCTAACTCGATGACGACGAAAGGATATTCCATAGGAAAATGATCCCCTCGAAGACCGAGCAATTCACGATGATCGTTTGAAGGGGTTTGGGGAAATGGCATACTCAGTTCGAAAAGTAAACTATGGTTATTGAAAAACTCGGCAAACGGGAGGCACATTCCAATTGATACCGAGGATATAACCTAGTGACTGAGTGTGCTCTCAAGAACTTGAGCATTTCCATAGTCACCAAGGCCTTACCAACATCTGTGCCGAGGAACCTGGCAACACATCTTACTACCACAATGAATAGTGATGGACAATGCAGGTGCAAAGTAACACAACACTTTCTCATATTTCACCTTAGCGAGGCCAAGGGAACGAAATCTGGATGATTGACCGAGAGACATTTAGCACTCCGCTCCTAATGTTCTCCTTGATGTGCTAGCATAACCCATTTATAGATATGGTTTGGTATCGAGAACATCAAGTAAAAGGTCGGACTTCGGGAGCACAAGAATCCATAAGGAACAACTACGGAAGTAAATTCTACGGAATCCTTGTGGGGAGGTGGCCAACTTCCTCAATCAAGATACTACAATAATAGGTCTTCCGACTGGGTGTGTTGGCCACGACATCCACTTCACCGGGTTATAGAGTGACCAATATTACAATTCTTGGGAAACATTCCAACCATCATATCTACCTGAGATTCAGATCTGGTTGGTGTCAGGATATTCCAGACTCATCCAGTCTAGAGAGAAAAATGAAAGTTTGCAACACAAATCGACGAGATGGCATTGCAAGATTCTCGGGAGATGAACTATGATAGCAAGCTCCAAAACATGAGCTGGTTCTGCTACACACATGTGAACACGTTGTCCCAGACAAGCATGGCCACATAGTAGTCGTACAATAAAACACTACCGAGTTCTGATTGGGAACCATCGTTGGAATAACGAAGTCTTGTGCATGTCCGTCCGGGCCCTTCAGGAATAACACTTGAACTTCTTATCCTTGAACAAATCAATCAGTGGTTTGGTGTGCTAGGGATACACATAGAATGAAGGTTGCAAGTCTCCAAACCACAGAATACTTCGCACATATGCATGACTGGCTTGGGATGATTCCGGAGGAAGAAAAATAACTATGTCGAATCCATGGCGGCAACTTGCATCAGATGCACATGAACTCAGGGGAAGTCACTTCTTTCACCATAACATATACTTCATGAGCTAGCATGAAGAAAATGCTTTGAAAAGTTTCCAACACTAACTTAGATGTTCAATATGAATCATGGACAGGATGAAAATATTGTCAGTGGGCTCTACAACAATCCATCCAGGCTTCCATATAGATGGAATTCCACAATTAAGTGAACACGGTGATAGGCTTGGTCAGACCAAAGGATATAACGGTGTATGCTCGAGGAAACAACCACGAGTAAGAAAGCATTACGAACATCGTTGGTACTGATTTGATTTGGCGATAGCCCACACTCAAATCAAAGTTTGGACAAGACAATAGATCCAACAATTGATCACGAAGAGCAATCGATGAAAGATGTCTTTCATTAATACACACACAAATAGATATCCCTTAACATGAACTAAGCCAGACAAGCTTTTATCTTCCAACTCTCCAAGTTGTTGTTTAGCCTATCCAACTAGCTCAGGGGTATTCAACACAGATTCTTGGAGAAGGAGTGGTTTATAAGAAAACCAACTTGATCGCGAGCTCAACATAACGGTCAGGGGACAACCTGGTGATACTTCTGAGAAGATATTCAGAAAATCATGAACCACCGATATTGTCGGGGAAGCTGATCGTGACCCACGAACACCTATGGGACCTGGCGGACCGAGTCCCTTGTGGTTAGGTGGGGGGCGGAGATTGCACGAAGAGCAGATCGAGGCGATGCACACGAGCAGTTTACCTAGCTTCGGAGCTCTCCGGAGAGATAACACTCCTACTGCTGCTTGGTTGATTGTATTGTGTTCTTGCTAGGGAGCAATGAGAGCTACAAAACCTAGCTTGAGTGGGTGTAGTCTTGAATGAGTCGAACTGAACCGAACCCTTTCTACATTGCGCATGGGCCTCCTTTTATAGGCTCAAGGGGTCTCCGACAGGTGGCAACGTAGATGAGGGTACAAATGGAAAAATAGTAGTTGGTACACCGACTTGTACAGTGTACAGTGCATTATACCTAACTCGACGGCAAGGGACAAGATCAATAAATGCCCGCCCCTCGTCGCCTAAACAAAGGCAACAGGACCGTCTGGCGCACCACCGCTTGCCACGATGGTAAGCTTGTCGGCGCCGCTTATCGCTGCTCCCGCTGGCTGCATGACCTCTTGACACGCACACCTGGAATGGCCCCATGGCGACACGTTGGTGGATGAGCTGGAGCGGAGATGAAGAGAGGTTGCCTGCCGCGGCAAGCACCTTGCCGCGGCTGAATCCTTGTCGTGCTCGGTAGCTTGTCGCTCACCAAGCCTTCCCGGCAAGCTCCTCTTGTCGAGGTCTTGTTTCCTTCGTGCCTTGAGTGGCCTTCCCGGCAAGCTCCTCTTGCCGGGGCCTCGAATACTTTGTTCTTGAATGGCTCCAAAGGAGCCGCGGAGGACCTTGGCGGTCACTAGGCAAGCCTTGCTGCGGGGTGCTGCAACTGCCCGTGCACGAGTTCGGGATACTAGGGTACACCTACTATAGTACACCGACAGGAGCCCCCGGGCCTGGGCCACACACGGTGCCGAGCGCTGTTGGGCCAGGCCCAAAAAGCTCTGCACGGGCACGCTGCCCAGATCACGCCGTTACTCGCCCTGGACCCACCACGTCCCCATGAACAGCACGCGCCGAACGTGGCGTCGTGGGAGAGATCGTGGGGGCTTTCTTTAATTGGAAAAGCGGAACGTCCGCCCCCTGTCCCTCCTTATAAGCAGGGGAAACAGGGGCAGGACGCCCACCTTGCCATTGCTGTCACATCTCAAAAACCACCGCCGCTCCCCCCTTCTTCTCAAGTCCGAAGAGAGCGACGCCCCGCCCCCCATCGCCACCAACGCCCTCAACGCCGTCGGCCTCCTCCACCACCTCCACCATGGCTCCGAAAGCCGACAAGGGGAAGGGCGTGAAGTCGGCCGAGGCACAGCGGCTCGCGGCGCTGCGAAAGGAGCGGGCCACCTTCGACCCCTGCTCGCCGACGCAGGGAGCTGCGGAGGGTACTACCTCTGCTGGTCGACGGAGACAGGCGCCCAGCAGACGAGGGTGATCTCCGCCGCCGCATCCGAGAAGGTTTCTGTCGGGTATCCCTTCTTCGCGCTTTTCTTTTACTGCGGGCTCTGCCCGCCCTTTTCCGAGTTCTTTTGCGACATCATGAATACCTACGGCCTCCGCCTCCTTGATTTCACACCCAACGCCGTCCTGACCATGGCGGTTTTCGCACACCTTTGCGAAGACTTTGTCGGAGTCCACCCAAATGTAGCCCTCTTCCGCCACTTCTTCATGCCCCGCGTTGAGAGAGGAGAGCCGCTTGCCGGAGGGATTGCTTGGATCTCTAGGATCGGCGAGAAAGAAGCATATCTGGTAGGAGAGCTTCGCAGCAAGTGGGAGGAGTGGAGAGCCGATTGGTGTTGGATCATTGAGGAAAACCCGCAGCCCTTCACAGCCCAGCGCCAAAATCCCATAGTGCGTGGCAACGATTGGAGCAACTTGGCGCCGGAGGATGCGAGGTTGAAGATTGTCGTGACCCGGATCTTGCGCCTCAGGCATGCCGGACTCACTGTAGGTGCTGTTGGCACGGATTTCCTTCGGCGCCGCATCGCTCCCTTGCAGGAAAGGAGGAGACCTGCTTGGGAGTTCCAAAATGCGGCGGACATCATGAGGCTGCGCCCGGCCTCAACTGGAATTTTACTGTCTTGGAGCTGGATGCGATGCTGCTAGAGCTATTCAAGCCCGACCCAGATCGCCCCGAGTGGTTCATGTTGCCGAGGGGGGTCGTTCCTTTGTGCAACAACTCTTCGCTTGACCGCATCCGTGCGATGATGCCGTCGTGCGATTCCCATGGGATCGTTCCAACTTGGCAAGAGCCCGCCGACGACATCGTCCAGCAGTTCTTCGACAGCTTGGAAGAAGTGCCGACCCGCGCCACGAGCAGAAGTGGCTCACCCGCGACACCACCGACGCCGAGCTGCAGCGCATCGCCACCAGGCTGGAGGAGGCGGCGGAAGCTGCTGCTGCTGGTGAGTTCGGGTTCACCGTGGAGGAGGCCGAGGCAGCAGAGGCGGCAAGCCTTGCCGACCGAGAGGAGCTTGCCGGCGCGGAGGAGCAGGCCGAGCCTGATGCTGAGCCGAACGAGCCTGCCGGGGGCGCCTCCCCTCCACCTTCAGATAACTTGTCGCGGGAGGAGCCTGCAGCTCCACCAAGAAGGCGCCTCCGCAAGACCGGGGAAGTGGCAGGGCGGCAGACGGGCCAACAGCCGTCGCGCCGCGCGACGCGCTCCACCGCGGCAAGCTCTGTTGCCGCGGGAGCGCCTCACGCCGCCACAACAACTGGAGCGGGGCCTTCTGGGACCACGGCTCCCGCACCCGCCAAGCGGCTCGACGCTGGCTCAGAGGGCGTCGAAGAGAGCCAAGACCCCGGTGGTTGTCATCGAAGACGATCCCCCCGTGGCGACAGGAGGCGCGTCTGAGACTCCCTTGCCGGACCCGGCAACCCTTCTCGAGCAGCCCCAAAGACAGCCCCCAGCCGTAAGTACTTGGTTTATTTCTTACGGTTAGGTGTGCATGGGTGCTCCTTCTTTACTGATATCTGACTTGTTGATTTGTGTAGGAGCAGAGCAGCCTCATCAGGAGGCCCCAGAAGTCACTCGCGGAGTTCTGTCTGCTTCAACAACGCCGCCAAGGGAGAATTCTCCGGGAAGGGAGCGCTCTCCGGCAAGGGAGGCCTCTCCGACAAGGGATGTTTCTCTGACAAGGGGCAGCGCCGGCGATCCTCCGGTGGTGGAGACCGCGGCCACAGATCCCATTGTAGGTAATCTCCTTTCCTGAAAATTTCCCTTGGGTTCCTTTTTTTTCTGTTCTTCTTTTCGAACATTTGTCTGACTGTTCTTTCTTTTTCTGATCATCAGATCCATCTGCCGGAGAGCCTATGGAGACTGAGGTTGCCGGCGAGGAGGACGCGCGCGGCAATAATGACAATGCCGCCAACATGGAGGAGGAGGCCGGCGCCGATGGGTCCGCCGGCGAGGAGGCCGCCAAGGCTGATGGCGCAAAGGCTGGGGAGGGGTCTGGTGATCGTACTGACGACCCTGAGGCCGCAGGAGCGCTAGGCGCTACGCCGACCGCCGATCCCTCCGCCATCGATGCAGCACCAGGCTCCGAAGAGACCCAGCCCGGCGCCTATCTGAAGGCCGGCGACGGTGTCTTCATCAAGCTTCCATGGGCGCCGAGCTCCAGGCGCCCGGTCGAGGAGAGACCTTCGACGAGGAGCTGCTCGCCTCCGCTGGGCTGTCGCTAGTTGATCGCCAAGCAGCAGCGATGGCGAAGTCCGAGGAGGAGCAGCTGTCAAGAAACTGCTGTTGCTCTACCGCGCCCGACAAGCTAAGCTGGAGTCCCGGGAAGCACTTGTCGCGAGGGCGGAAGCAGACATGGAGAAGCGCACAGAAGATCTTCGGCGCGCCAACAAAGAAACTCTCCGGGACGTAGCAGAAGCGCGGGAGCAACTCTCCGAAGAGCGCACAACCTTCATTCTCGAGAAGGCTGAGGTCGAGGAGCAGCAAAGGCTTGCCGGCGAGAAGCTATCTGCGCAAGAAGGTGAGCTGGCGCAGCGGAAGATCAACCTTGATAGCTATGAGGAAGATCTTGCCGCGCGCGAGCAATCACTTGGCGGAGCACTCAAGGAGGCAAAGGACGCTGCCGCAGCTGCCGAGGCCGCCAAGAAGGAGTTAGAGATGAGGGTGGCGCAGCTGGGGGCCACCCTTCAGAAGAGCGGCGAGGAGGTCACCGCGCTGAAGCACGAGCGCGAGAAGGACGCCAACACTCTTGGCGAGTTGCAGGGCCGTCTCACTAAGAGTATCAAGGAGCTCGACGCCGCCAAGGACTCCAAGGTAGATCTTGAGCTGAAGCTGACCACCTTGACGGAGACGCTGGACGGCGCCAAGGAGCGGGAAGCGGGTCTGTTGGAGAAGATCAAGGCCAACGAGGAGCTGTTGGCGAACGCCACGACCGCCCATAACACCTTCAGAGAGAACGTGATGATCTGGATCGAGGGTCTTGTGAATACAGCCGCCGCCATCGACAAGGAGCTGATGGAGCTGGGGATGGTGGACCTCGGGTACTCCACCGACGAGCATCTCCAACCCAGCGCCAAGCTCAGCCTGTTCTTCAAGGGCGTGTTGGCGGCTCTCCAGTGGCTCCGGGAAGAGATCCCAAAGCAGCTGGTTGACGAGTCGCACCAAATCTATGCAGGGGCTCTTCAGAAGGTGCTGATGAAGGTGGCCTTCCGCAATCCAGGCGTCAGCTTCGCCAACGTCCTCAAGTCCCTGCCGCCGACTGCTGACGTTGAAGCGCTCAAGGCCCTTGTCGCACCCATTGTGGACAGGGTGAGCGGATTCAAGAGGGTTGATGGCGACCGCGTGGACTAGGCCGCCAAATTTATCTTTCCTTTGTCGCTGCTGATCATGTTTAGGAGAACAATTCATTAGATCTGCGACAAGTTATTTTTGTAATATACTCTATCTTAGGCAATGATTGCAATGTTATTTCCTTTACTTGATTCCTTCCTTTGTATGTTTGTGCCCTACACTTTTAGGGAACTTGTCGGCTGGCACCTTTGCATGAAGGCTGAGTCTTGAACGTCAAGAGCCTGCTTTGGCGATGCCGCCTCGACAAACAACCTTGTCGCAACTGGTTGCAGCTCACTTAAGTTGTTGAGCGGACTCGAAACAAAGTAAGGCGCAAACCAGCCGCGAGTTGGTTCCTTCGCGCACAGGTTTTCCATACAAAGTACTATCGTTCGAGGATCATAACTTAAAAATTTAAAAACTGATTGCTCAAACTTTGGCAACTTAGCTTTTCTGTCGTTTGCTTCCCGGCAAGGCAATATTTCCTCGAGCGACACTTGGCGGCCCACAGCATTATCTTCTCCTCCCCGGCTAACTTGTGGGCGAAGGAACCTTCCTTTCTTTTGAGAAGAAAGAAGAGAAAATAAAGTTATGGAGCCTCGTGGCTCGTTACTGCTTACCGGGTGTGGATGCTGCACAAAATGTCAGATAACACATGCAAAATGATGATGAAAGCATGAAGTTGACAATTTGCGCAACACATGAGCTTTACTGATGCACGGGGTCTGCGCCCGGCTTTGTACAAAGGATTACATGCAACATCGGCAAGACTTGTACAAAAGGGTGGTTGTCGGAACGGGTTCCGGCAACCGCGCCCTATGGGTAGAACTTACGAAGATGCTCTATATTCCAGGAGTTGCTCACCGGAACGCCATCTTCGGTCTCAAGGTGGACAGCGCCAGGCCTTGTGACTCGTTTCACCCGATAAGGGCCGTCCCACTTCGGCGTCAACTTGTTGGAATTCTTGGCGGACTGAACGCGCCGAAGAACAAGGTCGCCTTCCTCGAAACTTCTGGCACTAACTTTGCGGCTATGGTAGCGGCGCAAAGCTTGCTGGTAACGAGCAGCTCGTCATGGTGGCCTGAAGACGATCCTCCTCAAGGAGCAGCGCGTCATCTTGTCGCAGCTGCTCTTGCTCGAGCTCATCATAAGCGAGCACTCGAGGTGACCCGTACACGAGTTCCGTGTGGAGAACTGCCTCTGCTCCGTAGACTAGAGCGAAAGGTGTCTGGCCAGTGGCTCGATTTGGCGTCGTCCTCATCGACCAAAGAACCACCGGCAGCTCCTCAATCCAGTTTCTTCCGCACTTGCGCAGCCTGTCGAAAGTTCTGGTCTTGAGTCCTCGCAGCACTTCAGCGTTTGCCCTCTCTGCTTGACCGTTGCTCCTTGGATGAGCAACAGAAGCAAAGCAGACCTTGGCGCCAAGATCTTGGACGTATTGCATGAAGGTGCGACTCGTGAATTGTGTGCCGTTGTCGGTGATGATCCGGTTAGGAATCCCAAAACGGCAAACAATTGACCTGAAGAACTTGACTGCTGATTGTGCTGTCACCTTCCTCACTGCTTCCACTTCGGCCACTTTGTGAACTTGTCGATTACAGCGTACAAGTACTCAAAGCCTCCGACAGCTCGGGGAAAGGGGCCGAGGATGTCAAGCCCCCAGACCGAAAATGGCCAGGATAAAGGGATCGTCTGGAGAGGTTGAGCTCGCTGGTGTATCTGCTTGGAATGGAACTGGCACGCTTCACACTTGGTTACTTGTGCAGTTGCATCTTGGAGGGTTGTCGGCCAGAAGAAACCTTGCCGGAAAGTTTTGCCGGCAAGTGCTCTTGCGCCAATGTGGTGACCACATATGCCTCCGTGTATCTCTGCCAACAGCTTCTGTCCATCTTCCCGATGAATACACTTCAATTTCACACCGTTGAGTCTTCTTACATACGAGTAGTTTGTCGACAAACTGGTACATACTTGATTGCCGGGCTACTCTCTCCGCTTCTTCTTGCTCTTCGGGAAGTTCTCCTGTCTGAAGGAAATGGACGATCTGCTGTGCCCATGTTGGAGCTTGCGGCTTGTAAGTGCATCTAGTGCCCCTTAGTGATTTTGGTGTATTGAAGACTTATAGGTTAAGTAACTAATGCGTTTGTGAGTGTACACAGGTCTATAAGTCTATGAGGAGTTTGATATTTACAGAGAAAGTCGACCCTAAAATGAATTTCTTCAATGAAGAATTTGATATTCGAAGACTTTTTCAAGACTTTGAAAGTGAAGAAATTGGTGTGATTCGAAGACTTGGTAATCGCTTGAGGAACATGAAGCGTGAAGACTTTTGTTTTCGTAGTTTCATTTCTCTTTCTTGAGTCATAGGAAACACCGTCATTGTTAAAGGGGTCGAGGAAATACTAAGGAAAAATTTCCATTTGATGCTCAACTCAAAATCCTCACCTACCAATCCTTCGAGTGAAGCCTTTGGAAATCTCATACAGTTCATTAATTTCTTGAGGATGAGACGAAGCTCTTCCGTCCTTTGAGGAATTTGTTCGGCGAGGAGTTAGGAATTCGCCAGTCTGAATTGCCTACGATGAGGAACATGATAATACGAGGAATTTGATGTTCCAATTTCCGACCGTTCAAGGTTGTCTTCTTGGCCATGCTGTCCCAAAATATCTCCACCTAACGGTCATATCATTTAAGGGCATTTATGTCTTATCATGTCGGGCTGCTCCCTAGGCTATAAATAGCCGCCCCTACAACCACTAGTTGGTTGGCTGCTCGAGAGAACTTGACACTTGTCATTTGAGAGCAACCCATCCTCCGAGGACTTTGGCGAAAATCATCAAGTGAGGAAAACCCAAAGTGAGAAAATCCCAAAACCAAACCCCTACAAACCCAAAGTGATTGAGCATCATGAAGAAATTGATCAGCGTGGATCCGGCGCTTTTACCTTTGAAGACTGTGCTTCTTCCAGACGGTTAGGCGTCACGGTCTAGAACATCAAGAGGAATTGTGGATCGCCGAGTGACCAAGTATGTGAAGGTTTGGAAGTCGCTGAAGACTTACCACGAGTGATTGGGACGAGGTCTGTGGCCTTAGTTCAAGGAGAATACGGTGAGGACTTGGTGTCTGAGCTGCGTGCTCAAGATGATCGGGTGTCCGGACTGCGTGTCCTCAAGTTTAAATACTCAGCCGCTCCAACAGACGTACAACCGAGACAGCAGTTGGAACTGGTCTACCAAATCATTGTCTTCACCAACCTAACTGGTTCTATTTCCTCAACCCTTTCATTTCCTCATTCTTGTGTTGAGTGTTTGTCATATCTGTGTTTGAAGACTTTGATCAAGACTTTCTCAATTTCCTCAGTTCAATTTCTTGATCTGTTTGTCTTCATCTTGTGTTATCCTGTGATTACGCTTTCGTACTCTGTGATTGTCTTCATTTCATCATGATGACTATGCTTGTAATCTGCTATGCTTATTTCTGAGTACTTATTCCGCTGCATGTATTTCTTCGCTAAGGAATTTCCTCACCGCAAATTCCTCGATGAAGAATTTGTAAAATTCATAAAATCGCCTATTCACCCCCTCTAGTCGATATAACGCACTTTCAATTGGTATCGAGCAAGGTACTCCCTTGTTACGTGTGATTTTAGTTTAACCACGGAGTTTTAGTTATGTCGACCGCAGGTATGATCAAGGTCTCAGCAGGTGTCCTACCTTCGATGGGACGGACTACCCCTCTTGGAAGAACAAAATGCGAATGCATCTTGAAGCAATTGACAACGATCTACGGTATGTTGTGACAAAAGGTGTTTCCTCGGTCACACCCTCTCGAATGATGCTGATGTGAAGAGATTCAAGCAACTCGATTCTCAAGCGAAGAATATCATATGTGGCCATCGAGCAAAGGTCAATATGGAAGAGTGAGTGCTTTGGAATCTGCCAAACTCATATGGGACAGGCTGTCCAAAGTAAATGAAGGTGTTTCAACTCAGCGTGACTCTCGAGTTGATGTTCTTCGGAATCTCTTCAACCGCTTCAAAAGACTCGACAACGAAAATGTTCAACAAACCTTCGATCGCCTCACCGACATCTCAAATGAGCTTCAAGCTTTGGTGCCACCGACATCACCGACCATGAGGTGGTGAAGAAATTGCTAAGATCGCTTGATTCCTCATTTGACACTCGCACCGATGATACAAGAACGAGCTGACTACAAGTCTCTTGATCCTGCTGATATCCTCGAAGGCTAAATACTCACGAGTTCCACTTCTTTGAAAGAGAGATCTCTATGGTTCGGCTATGGAAGAACACGTGCCTCGAAGGCCAAGGCTGAATCTGAATCGAGAGTGAAGACTCGCTAGTAGCCTTGGAGATCTGAAGAATTTGGCCAGAGCTAGCATCGCTCGTGAAGAAATTCCAGAAATTCACAAGGCGTGGTCGTTTTGGAAAATCCTCAAGAAGCAGTGATTCCTCATCTAGTGACTATAAGCGAAGACTTTGCCACAAATGCAAGAAACCTGGTCACTATATCCAAGATTGTCCTCAGTGGGAAAAGGAATTGAAGAAGAAGAAACACAAGGATTACAGTTCTGATGACGTGAAGAAGAAGAAGAAATCATCAAAATCTTCATCATCAAAATCCTCAAAACCTTCTTCTCACAAGAAGAGCAGCTCCAAAAAGGCTCGGGCATTCATTGGCAAGGAAATGGACTCTGAAGCTGAATCTGAGGAAAATGAGGAAGAGGAGGAGTCTGAAGAATCCGAATCTGGTGTGGCTAGTCTGGCTCTTGCTACTGCTTATGTTAGCAAGTCCATCTTCAACGCTGAAGAAAATGACTCCGCCAACAAACCTGATGAGGAAAATGATGACTACGCTCCCACCTATTGCTTCATGGCAAAAGGTGCCAAGGTACTCAATTACACCTCCTCTGAATCTAGTGAAAATGAATCTGATGAGGATCTCAAGCCCAGCTACTCTAAACTTGCTAAGATTGCTATAAAACAACAAAGGGCTTTTGAAAAGGTTCAAAACATGCTAGATAAGAGTGATGATATGTTAGGTGAAGAAATGGATCGCACTCAAGCCCCGATTGAAAATCTTGAGAAAGTTCGGTCTAGGCTTGACAGCCTTCAAGGTCATCATAACACTCTCTTATCGATCATGAGAAACTTTCTTATGAATTTCTTCAAAGAAAGCAAGATCTTGAGAAGCTAAGAGCGAGTTATGAAGATCTTGAAGGAGCGCGATTCATTACTTGCTCAACAAATCAGCGCTTCTCAAGAAGAATTTGTTCCTCCATGCTTAAAGTGCATTGAACGTGAATCGCTAATTCTTCACTGAATGTTCAAATGCTTCAACTGTTACAAATTCTTCACCTGCCTCTGCTATCACTAATTCCTCACCGAGGACATTGCTAGTATCCTTGACGATGCAGGGTTGAAGGAATTGTACATGACAGCATGTACAAAAGCCTCAAAGGGCATCGACTCTTTGTGATGTGCTTAAAAGCAGATCCTCAACAGAACCCTAGGAAAGAGGGTATTGCCTTTGAGAGGAAACTCAATGTTGATGGAACGATCGAAGCCCGAAAGTATCCCAAAACCTCATGGGTTGCTGCAAAGGGACCTCCAGATTGATCCATCTACCTTATCTGGTTTTACATGTGAATTTCCTCATTCGATGATGAGTCATTTGACTCAAACTATAAACTGTTCAAAAATCAGAATGGTGAAGTATTTGCTAGATATGTTGGCACTAATCTGCAGAACGGTCCCCTATGAAGAAAATCTGGGTTCCCAAGAAGTGCCTTGAAAGTCTTCAGTGAATGTCCTCATGACACCACCGTGAAGAAAAGGAACCCCAGATCAAATTCTTCATATGGACAAAATTCTTCATATGGATCCAAGTCCTCATACGGACCAAATTCCTCACGTGGATCAAATTCCTCAAAAGGATCAAAGTCCTCATATGATTATCATCGTGCTAATAACTCTGTTTCGCAGGGTAGAGCTAAGGGCTATGAATATGTGCATTATTCTTCAAACCAATATGTTCATAAGTCCTCAAGAATTTCTCCGCTTATTCATATGCTTACCCTAACCCCTCTTATGTGAAACGAAATGGTTTGGCCTCTATGCCACCATTCTCATATGGTGCTCGCAGAATGATGAACTCTTTGCCACCCCTTCAGATGTGGGTGGTGAAGAAAAAGAACTAATCTCTTCTGCAGGTCAGGTCTCCGGACGTGCCTCAAACGTCTCAAGAATTTCTTTGGGGCACGACAAAATTGCTCGAAAGGACGCAGCTAATCATGATGAAATGAACTTTCATTTCACACGCCCTCATCTTGCTTATCTAAATCTTGGTGATGAAATTCATCGATGAACTTGATATCATATTCTTCACCGATGAAGTATATGAGATCGTAAGTTGTACTAATTCATCTGCAGGATGATCAACCCAAAGCCACCGAGTGGGTTCTCGATAGTGGATGTACAAATCACATGATTGGTGACAAGAATCTATTGATGGATGCTCCTTATCACCATCTCATCTGAAGCATATCATCTTTCCGACAAAGGCAAAAGTCGTATTGGGACTTGGTAAGGTTGCTATCTCTAAGGACATGCACATGGACAAAGTCATGCTTGTTGAGTCTTTAGGATATAACCTCATGTCGGCCTCAATGCTTTGTGATCTTGATATGGTTGTTATCTTTGGCAAGTATCGTTGTGTTGTGATTATGGAAGTGACAATTCCAAAGTCTTCAAGGCTTTAGGAGAGGAGACTTGTATATTGTTGATTTCTCCACAGGACCACAACCAGCCGTGTGCCTACTTGCAAAAGCTTCGAAGGCTGGCTATGGCATCGACGACTTGGTCACGCAGCATGAGGAATTTGCACACGCTTGCAAAGAAGAAGCATGTCATTGGCATTGAGAATGTCAAATTCCTCAAGGATCACTTATCGGAGCCTGTGAAGCGGAAAATGACCAAGGCCAAGCATCCAAATAAGACTATCATGACCACTACTCGTCCCTTGAATTGCTTCACATGGACCTCTTTGGTCCCAATCATTACTCAGCTGTCACTAATGATGCATCTCTTTATGGCTTTGTTATTGTTGATGATTACTCTCGCTACACATGGGTACACATTGTTACTTACAAAAATCAAGTGCAGGAAATCTTCAAACGATTTTCCTCGAGGGCTTCAACCAACTTTGGTGTGAAGATCAAGCACATCAGAAGTGACAATGGAACTGAGTTCAAGAATTCCGGTCTTGATGACTATCTTGATGAACTTGGTATTACTCATGAGTTATCTGCTCCTTATACTCCTCAAAGAAATGGCGTCGTGGAGCGCAAGAACAGAACTCTTGTTGAGATGGCTCGCACTATGCTTGATGAATACAAAACGCCTAGTCGTTTAGGGATTGAAGCAATTGACACTGCGTGCCACATCATCAACAGAGTATATCTTCACAAATTCTTCAAGAAGACTGCCTATGAACTCCTCAACGACAAGAAACCCAATGTAAGTTATTTCAAAGTCTTGATTGCTAAATGCTGGATTAGAGATCCTCACCACCACTCTAAATTTGCACCGAAAGCACATGAAGGTTTTATGCTTGGTTACGGAAAGGACTCGCACACCTACAGAGTCTTCAACATCACTCTTCACAAGATTGTTGACCTTTGTAGATGTGCGGTTCGATGAAACTAATGGCTCGCAAAGAGAGCACCTACCTTCGTGTTAGATTAACCAGCACCGAGGATTCTATCAGGTTCAAGGCAACCGAGGATGTCATTCCATCAAGAAACTGCTGAAGAATTCATTCCTCAGACGCGAAGAACGCCGAGTGATGCACCAAGATAATCTGAAGAAAATGGTGCCGAGGAAAATGATCAAATTCCTCGAAGACAACCAGCTCATCCTCGCGTTGCAAAAGAAGTGCAAGTTGACAAGATCATCGATGACATTGAAGCGCCAGTCCTCTCACTCGCTCAAAAGCTTCACACTTATCTAACTTTTGTGGGCACTATGCTTTTGTCTCTATCACAGAGCCCACTAAGGTAGATGAAGCATTTCGAGCCGGAGTGGATTCAGGCCATGCAAGAAGAATTACATCATTCGAGCTCAACAACGTCTGGGAACTGGTCAAACGTCCAGATCCTCGCAAGCATAATATCATTGGCACAAAGTGGATCTACCGCAACAAGCAAGATGAAAATGGTCTTGTGGTGAGGAATAAGGCACGACTAGTAGCTCAAGGCTACACGCAGAGTTGAAGGAATTGATTTCGATGAAACTTTTGCACTGTTGCTAGACTTGAGTCTATTCGCATATTACTCGCCTATGCTAACCATCACAATATCACTTTATATCAAATGGATGTGAAAAGTGCATTCCTCAATGGTAAGCTTGAGGAAGAAGTATATGTTGCTCAACCCCTGTGTTTTGAAGATCCAAAGAATCTCGACAAAGTCTTCAGACTAAATAAGGCCCTCTATGGCCTCAAGCAAGCCCTCAAGGCGTGGTATGATACATTGAAGGAATTCTTCGTGAAGAATGGCTTCACACCGGTTCACTCGACCCTACTCTCTTTACTAAATCTTATGATGGTGAACTGTTTGTGTGCCAAATATATGTTGATGATATTATCTTTGGCTGTCTCGACCAACGTTATAGTGATGAATTTGCTTATATGATGAGTGAAGAATATCAAATGTCTATGATGGGAGAGTTGAAATTCTTCTTAGGTCTTCAAATTAATCAACAACACAATGGCATATTCATATCTCAGAGAAATACCTCAAAGATGTCCTCAAGAAATTCGCATGCAAGATTGCAAAGGCGTCAAAATTCCTATGCCCACAAATGGCCATCTATGCAATCGATGAAAATGGTATTGACTTGATCACAAGGTATACCGCCCATGATTGGTTCTTTATTGTACTTATGTGCATCTAGGCCAGATATAATGCTTAGTGTTTGCATGTGTGCCCGATTTCAAGCTACACGAAGGAATCACACCATAAGGCTGTGAAGCATATTCTTGATATCTAGCTCACACACCAACACTAGGATTATGGTACCCCAAGGGCTCTACTTTTGATCTCATTGGATATTACGACTCGACTATGCTGGTGATCGTGTGGATCGCAAGTCAACATCTGGTACTTGTCATTTCTCGGACGATCTTTGGTCCGTTGGTCCTCGAAGAAAGCAGAACTGCGTATCACATCCATCGCGGAAGCTGAATACATTGCTGCTGGCTCGTGTTGTGCTCAATTACTATGGATGAAGCAAACCTCAAGGACTACGGCATCAACGTGAAGAATGTGCCTCTCATCGTGACAATGAGAGTGCCATCAAGATTGCTCACAACCCAGTTCAGCACTCAAGACAAAGCACATTCAAATTCGTCATCATTTTCTTCGTGATCATGTGTTGAAGGCGACATCTCCATCGAGCACGTGAAGATCAAGAACAGCTAGCTGATATCTTCACTAAGCCCTTGGATGAGAAGAGATTTAGCAAGTTGCGGTGTGAGCTAAATATCTTAGAATCTTGAATGTTCTTTGAAAAGGACACACATCCTAACACTTATGCAAAATTGATGACTTAGATGTGCAACACATGAAGAAACGTTTTCTTCAATCAATGAAGAATAACACTCTAAATGTGAAGAAATTAATGAAGAATTTGATTCTCCAGAACCCTACGACAATTGTACGCGGTGTCTGAAATCATCATTCTTATATGGTGGGTCACGCCACCACCAAAGTTGAAAATCTTCAATTTGAGTTTTTCCTCAGTTTTGAAATTCTTCAGTTTTCAAATTCTTCAACTTTGCAAATTCTTCACTGTTTCCGTCGTCTTTCTTCATTGGCTATATATATATATGGATTTATGTCCTCTACAGCATTCACTTATGGCTATTTCTTCAAGTCGCTTTTTCTGCTAAGTGAATGTGATCGGACCCTTCCCCCTCTATGCTATACTCAACCCAATCCATTCACAAATTCTTCATGTGCGTTCTACTTTGAAACTCGCTCAAATTCTTCATTGTGTCCTTGACAGTGAAGAAATTGCGAACGGAACTTTTAAAACGAATCTTATCCAAACTTCTATTTTACCGCTCAAACCGTTCCGCATCCCACGATGCATTATTATATTCACCCACGATCGCACACGATCTCCACTACACAGTACGTGGGTGACACATGTCGTGAGAAGGGAAGCGGTCAGGGGCATGTTCGTCCTAAATCTTCGGACGAGCCGTTTTTCACCGTGGCTATAAATACCCCCCTCTCTCCCTTCCTCACTCTTTTACCTCCGCCGATCTCTCTCCCGCCGAGCTCCTCGAAACCCTAGCGCCGCCACTACTCCATCGTCGCCGGTGAGGAAAAGCTTCACCGCCTTGACCTCTTCGCCGACGTATCGCTACCGACCGTGGAATTTCTTCACCATTGTCGCCGTAGCTGATTTCCTCTGCCAAGTTAGGGCGGAGAAGATCCAAACAGATTTAACTTCTCAACTGTTCATCTCAGTTCGTCGTGTTCTTCACTTCGGGTAAATTAAAAGTTACTTTTATTTACTCGCTTTGATTCTCAAATTTTCTTCAAATTCTTCAAAGGTGTTTATTTCAAATTCCTCACACATATGAACACCTCAAATCTCTTGACTCATTTCTCTAAGCTATGATTTTCTTCAAGATTCCTCAATTGTGTGGATCTTGATCTATACAACTCGAACCTAAGATAAAGAACGCTTATTGAAATTCTTCAAGGCTCATCTGGTCAAAATCCTCAAACTTGTTCTTTTGAAAACCTCCGAGAACGATATGACCTCTTCAAATTCCTCGCACCTATACTCTGTTCACAGTACAAATGTCCGCTGCTGAATCCCTAGGTTCTCATCAACTTAACTCATTTGCAGCGTTCCTCGAAGAAAACTGCACACTTCTTGAGAGAACTCAATTGTTCAATTTCTCACCAAGAAAATGGCAGATGGTAAGAAGCCGCAGAAAGGAGGAAAGAAACCCGAGGTCATGACTGCTTTCAAATCCACGAGGAAATATATCCGAATATTGCACACCGATGAGGAAAGCAAAACTCAACGCAAGGTGCGTCTTCAGAAAATTGAACGGAGATGGGCACGGGAATGGAAGGAATACCGCTATGTTACACCCAAGTACATGAAGAAATTCGCGTTAAATCCTCCATGCCCAAGAGCTCCTTTGGCACCAGGCCAAATAGCTGATCCCACTAGCGTCAAACGCGGTGAGGACTTTCCTGATGAATGGGCTAAACGCCAAGCTAAGTTGGCTAAGCAAGCAAAGGAAGCGGTGAAGAAATTCAATGAGGATTCTGCCGCTGCTGCTGCCTCTGAGGTCTCGGCCAAGCCGAGGAAATCGATGCCAAAGAAGTCTGCCAATAAGCCAAGTGCTTCTTCATCTGTGCCCTCACGGCCAAGTTCCTCAGCAGCTCCTTCCAGGCAAATTCCTCAAGAGCAAATTCTCACACCGCCATCGTTCCATCAAAGTCCTCACTGCTCCGTCCAAACTTTCGGCCCAGTGCACTAGCCACCTGTCAAAGGACTGCTGGATTTTCAATTGCCTCAGGCACCTCTGCAAATTCCTCAGCTGCTTTCAATTCTTCATCTGGCCCGACACTGCTGAAGACAAAAGCAACAGCTGGACGTGGTCCTCGGCCTAGTCCAAGGAAGAAACAGCTTGTCGTCCACGTGCCATCTGATGATGAGGCATCTGATGAAGAACTTGAAGAAATCATCAGAGACCGTCAAGCTAGAGCCGCAAGAGCCAAGGGAACAGCTGTGCCACTTCTTTTGGACCCTAAGAAAGTCCTCGATTTCATCGATCTTTGGCACAACGATCCCAATACCCCTCTGCCTGATCTTCCTTTGACACCTGGTCAAAGTCATATGTTGACTCACTTCATTGCTGAAGAAAAATGGAAGTTCGAGAAGGCAAAGGAAATCAAGATGGCTCAATATAAGAAGGAGAGGTTTCAAGAAAATGTTGTCAAGATGACACCGAGGAACTTCTTCAAGCTCAAACTGAAATTCAGAACCTCAGCAAGAACTTTGACACGTACTATGCTGATTGGCAAGTTGTCAAGACCAGATTCATCAATCTGACAAAGAAGCTCACAACTGTTGCTGCACCAGTGCAACATGAAAATCCTCAGGCTGAAGCATCTGCTCAGCCTAATGAAGAAAATGCCAGCAACGCTGAAGCTCAGCCTGCTGAAGAAAATGTTGAATCCAGGGCTGATGAAGAAATTCCAGCCACCGAAGAAACTCGCCAGGCACCCACTAGTGGTGCGCTCAAGAAACTATTCAAGACAGGGAACTGCATCGGTTGCTCTCAAGAAACTGCCCCAAATTCCTCAGCTCCTCCTGCACCAACCCCAGTTTCAATTCTTCCATCTGCTTTGGATGTGAAGAAACCAAGGCTCTGAACGAGCTGCTGTGAAGAAGAGAAAAGCATCACTGCGTCGATTCTTCTGCGAAGAAATTGAAGCCAATGACCAGCTCTGTTGAAAACCCGATTGATGCTATTCCTATTTCCTCCATACCTTCAAAGGAAGTGGTTCCTTTTGGAGAAGAATATGAAGTGCCAACGGATCTGATGAAGAACATCAATCTCCGCTTCTGCGAGAAAATTGATGAAGAAATTGAAGTGGAAGCTGTCCCTTCAACCCCAGTCATCCCTCATCGGACCATGAAATTCCTCAAGATGGTATGCTGAGGAAAATGAAAATGAAGATGTGGATATTGGATGCACCACTCCAGTGATCAATGATGACTTTTGGGAAAGTCAACATCCCAATACTCCTCTCTTCACCCCGCTCAACAAGTTCCTCACTCCCCGCACAGATTGTCCAGATCGACTCAAGAAAATCAACCCACGAGTCCCGTGCATGAAGAAATTCCAGCCACTAGCTGATGAAACTGCTGCTGCTGCTGAAAATCCTCGATGCACAAGTTGAGGACCAAGAAATTCCTCAAGTCAAGAACCTGCACTTACCATTCCGAGGTGGTGATGCAATTGATCGACACCCCTCGCCAAAGCGTAAGAATCCGTTCTCGACCAAACAAAAGTTCAAGGCTGAAGATTTCTTTCTTGAGCATGTGTTCTTCATTGAATATAATCCTTATGACTCTGCTCGGATTAGGAAGAGGCGCTTCGACTGCCACCAAGCAAACTTCTATTCCTCGGTGCTTTTCAACAAGGACAAAATCTTCGATCATGCTCATATTCCTCATGTGGATATGGAGTCGCTGTGCTTTGAGCCCGTTCTAAGTGTTCTTCACGATGCAGGTCTTCTCAACTTTTGCATCGACATATGTGATTGGAATGAAGAGCTAATTCTTGAGTTCTATGCAACACTCGCACATCACGGGAGATGTCAAGATGTGACTTCATGGGTCTTGGATTGGATGACCGAAAACACCCACTACAAGGCACCGGCAAGTGAATTGCTTCGTGCCCTTCCACTCGATCCTCCGATTGACGGTGCACGTCGCATCTATGAAGAAAAGGAACTTTCAAATCACTATATGCAAGTGTTGATGAAGCCATTGAAACCAAGGCAAGCTCAAGGACCAAATTCCTCGTCAAGGAATTGCTCTATGTGCCTCGAACAGTCTATCGAATTTTGTCGAAGACTATGAGTCCTATCAAGGGCCACGACTCGAATGATGAAGAAGTCGTTGGCATCATGAAGAATATGCTTTTCAACATCATCCATGGCGTTCCGTCAATTTCCATGATTTCTTCATGAGGACTCGCTAACATTGCCATGTCACCTTTTGAGCTGAAGCCTTATGCACCTTGGATTATGAGATTCATCAGTCAAGATCTTCTTTGAATTACAAGGTCGACACTTTGAACCACCGCAGCTACCGCCCCTATTGAAGTCCTCAAACGGCCAATTGCCTCGGTGATGAAAAGGGAAAGGCTACTGCTGTGATAGATGAAGGCATTCGTCCATTGGATGGACAGTTTATAAGCAAAGATCTTACTCCACCAATGATGACTCGCCACCCATGACTCAAAGAACAAATACCTCGATTAAGCAAAGTCCTCAAGCTATCGCACCTGTGGTGATGACCGATCGTGAGTTACTCCTCGTCTTCATCGGAAGGTTGATCGCAATCACAAGTGGGTCAAACGCCGTTTGGTACTCTTCTTTACAACATGACCTCAACTCACAATGCGGTGAAGAAAACCACTACTATCTTCATGAAACCTTCAAGCGCTTTGGGCTGTTCTTTCACATGTATACAATGAAGAAGAACTGCAATCAATGGGACTCAAGGAAGAATTTGACTGGTCTGCACCTCCTCAAGAAATTCAAGAAGGTCAAAGTTCCTTCCTTGGTGGCTAGCTCCTATTCTTCATCTCGCGACATCGATGAAAATGAAGATTTGGAAGACACTGCTGCTGGTCCTACTCAACGAACAACCCGACAATGTTTGGCGCTCCGCCTTCAACTTGATATTCTTCAAGAGCGTTAGTCCTCGCCGATCCTTTTGGTCATTCGATGACAAAGGGGAGAAATTTGAGTTAGTCTTCAAGCGGGTCTCGCTTTTGTCTATATACTATATTTTATTAAGTTACAACTCGCTCTTTGAAACCTTTATTGGATCGAGTTGTAATCTTAACCCGATGGTGCTTTGATACTCTTGATGCTTTATGCTTTTGCTCTATGTTGATATGCGTTGATCCTTGTTATGCTCTGTTTCTCATGAACAGTTTCAAATTCCTCATACGCATTGGGCTCTGATGCATTTTTTTTGCATACTCTGCATATCATCAAGCACCATATTTCATCATGCATTTCAAATTCTTCATATTATATGTTAAATGCGTGTATGAATTACAAGATATAGGGGGAGATCTCCATGATTCAATTCTTCAAATGTGCATTGCCTCAAAAGCAAATTCCTCACTATGCACATCTTCAGGGGGAGTTCTTCTATATCTTGCAATCAAAATCCTCATTATCAGTATTTACACTTCATATATTTATCCCCGTTGAAAACTTAACCCTGATTGTCATCAATCACCAAAAAGGGGGAGATTGTAAGTGCATCTAGTGCCCTTAGTGATTTTGGTGTATTGAAGACTTATAGGTTAAGTAACTAATGCGCTTGTGAGTGTACACAGGTCTATAAGTCTATGAGGAGTTTGATATTTACAGAGAAAGTCGACCCTAAAATGAATTTCTTCAATCAAGAATTTGATATTTCAAGACTTTCAAGACTTTGAAAGTGAAGAAATTGGTGTGATTCTCAAGACTTGGTAATCGCTGAGGAACATGAAGCGTGAAGACTTTTGTTTTCGTAGTTTCATTTTATCTTTCTTGAGTCATAGGAAACACCGATCGTTAAAGGGGTCGAGGAAATACTAAGGAAAAATTTCCATTTGATGCTCAACTCAAAATCCTCACCTACCAATCCCTTCGAGTGAAGCCTTTGAAATCTCATACAGTTCAGTTAATTTCTTCAAGGATGAGACGAAGCTCTTACAGTCCGAGGAATTTGTTCTCGATCGAGGAGTTAGGAATTCGCCAGTCTGAATTGCCTACACAATGAGGAACATGATAGCCCCGAGGAATTTGATGTTCCAATTTCCGACCGTTCTTTGTCAAGCGCCACCTGTCCCCAAAATATCTCCACCTAACGGTCATATCATTTAAGGGCATTTATGTCTTATCATGTCGGGCTGCTCCCGAGGCTATAAATAGCCGCCTCTACAACCACTAGTTGGTTGGCTGCTCGAGAGAACTTGACACTTGTCATTTGAGAGCAACCCATCCTCTGAGGACTTTGAGCGAAAATCATCAAGTGAGGAAAAACCCAAAGTGAGAAAAATCCCAAAAACCTAACCCCTACAAACCCAAAGTGACTGAGCATCACTGAAGAAATTGATCCCGCGTGGATCCGACGCTTTTTACCTTTGAAGACTGTGCTTCTTCCAGACGGTTAGGCGTCACGGTCTAGAGCATCCAAGAGGAATTGTGGATCGCCGAGTGACCAAGTATGTGAAGGTTTGAAGTCGCTCAAGACTTACCACGAGTGATTGGACGAGGTCTGCGTGGCCTTAGTTCAAGGAGAATACGGTGAGGACTTGGTGTCTGAGCTGCGTGCTCGATGATTGGGTGTCCGGACTGCGTGTCCTCGAGTTTAAATACTCACCGCTCCAACAGACGCATAACCGAGAGACAGCAGTTGGAACTGGTCTACCAAATCATTGTCTTCACCAACCTAATCGGTTCTATTTCCTCAACCCTTTCATTTCCTCATTACTGTGTTGAGTGTTTGTCATATCTGTGTCTGAAGACTTTGACTGAAGACTTTCTCAATTTCCTCAGCTCAATTTCTTCAGTCTGTTTGTCTTCATCTTGTGTTATCCTGTGATTACGCTTTCTGTACTCTGTGATTGTCTTCATTTCATCATGATGACTATGCTGGTAATCTGCTATGTTTATTTCTGAGTACTTTTTCCGCTGCATGTATTTCTTCGCTAAGGAATTTCCTCACCGGCAAATTCCTCAGTGAAGAATTTGTAAAATTCATAAAAATCGCCTATTCACCCCCCCTCTAGTCGATATAACGCACTTTCACGGCTCGACAACAAGAACTAAAGGCACATCTGCCGCTGTGGGAACATCAGCTTCTACGGCAAGAACCAGCGGCTCAGCCGGAGCTTGATGATCCCCGGCAAGCTTGCCAGAGCAAAACTTGTCGGGAGCGTCTGCTTCAACGAAACAAACCCTAGGGCTTGTCAGAGCAGACTGCTCCTCAGCGATATCTGCGTTGATTTTGGGGATCTTCTTGGCGGCGGCTTCAGGAGCTCTCGCCGAAAGTAGTCACCGAAACCAACTTCCTCTTCTTGTTCTGTCCGATTGATGGCGTTCATGCTTGGTTGAGTCAGCTTGAGCACAAAATTCCTGGTTCCATTGTGTAACTTGAGTCGGGCGACTTTGTGAGCCATCAGCAATATCATTCGAGCTCTTGGAACATGTTCCATTTGCAGCTGTCAAAGTGTTCTTCTAGCTTCCTCACTTCATCAACGTAGGCTTCCATCAACGGACTCTGATAATCTTTGTTTACTTGGCGGACGACAAGCTGCAAGTCACCCCTGACAATAAGCTTCCTGATCCCAAGGTCCACTACAATCCTGAGACCGGCAAGCAAACCTTCATACTCTGCAGTATTATTTGTTGCTTGCTCGTTGGGAAAGTGCATCTGGACTATGTACTTGAGGTGCTCACCGGTGGGTGCGATAAGCAGCACGCCGGCACCGGCGCCTTGCAGCGAGAAGGCACCATCAAAGTACATCAGCCACTCTTTACTTGCTTCCTTGACGGGGATGCTCGTCTCTGGAATTTCTTCATCTTGCGCTACGCCCATTCTGCTGTGAACTCTGCCATTGCTCGCTTTGGATAGTTGAAGTGCTTTCAAACTTGAGGCCAAAGCTTGACAGTTCCAAAGGCCCACTCGACAATCCTGCCTGTTGCTTCGGATTTTGCAATATCCTCTTCAGTGGAAAGCGAGTGACGACTGTTATCTCATGTGCTTGGAAATAATGGCGCAGTTTTCTCGAGGCCATGAGGAGGCCGAAAAGCAATTTCGCACACCGTAGTACCTTGACCTAGCCCCCGCAGAAGGGAACCGACAAAAGTAGACTGGGCGCTGCACCATCCTTTTCTGCATCTTCTCGCAATCCTGCGCAGATCCGTCCTTGTCGGGACCAGAGCTTGACGGTGAAGCCCCCTTCTTGTCGCTGGATGCACCTGCCTCGGTTGCCGGCTCATCATCCGCCTCCCTTTCCGCTACTAACGCAGCACTAACCACTTGATTGGTTGCCGCTATGTATAGCAGCAACTTCTCTTGTGGCCTAGGTGCGACAAGTATTGGAGTGGAGGACAGGTACCTCTTCAAGTCCCGCAGCGCAGCCTCCGCTTCGGGAGTCCATTTCATTGGACCTGCCTTTTTCAAAACCTTGAAAAATGGCAGACCTAGAGATAAACCTGCTGAGAGCAGCCACGCAACCGGCAAGTCTTCGTACATCCTTGACGCGCTTTGGTGCTTCAATCTGCTCAATGGCCTTGATCTTGTCGGGGTTAGCTTCAATTCCCCTCCGAGACACGAAGAACCCGAGAAGCTTGCCGGAGGGAACTCCAAACACGCACTTCTCGGGGTTGAGCTTGAGGTTGATCTTGCGCAAATTTGCAAAGGTCTCATCTAAATCTTGAACCGAGTTGCTTTGTCCTTGCTCTTGACCACTATGTCATCCATGTAGGCTTCTACATTTCGTGCATTTGCGGCTCAAAAGCGCCATGGACCACTCTTGCAAACGTTGAACCAGCATTCTTCAAACCAAAAGGCATCCGTATGAAACAGTATGTGCCACATGGTGTAATGAATGCGGTTTTCTCTTCATCCTCTTCTGCCATGAAGATCTGATGATATCCGGAGTATGCATCAAGAAACGAAAGCAAGTCACATCCAGCCGTGGAGTCAACAATCTGGTCGATACGTGGCAAGGGAAATGGGTCTTTGGGACAAGCTTTATTAACATCTGTGAAGTCAATACAAAGTCTCCATTTCCCATTTGCCTTGCGTACAACTACCGGATTGGCCAACCACGTGGGATGGAGCACTTCTCTAACAAGGCCTGCTGCTTCCAACTTCTTGATCTCTTCTGCTATGAATTCTTGGCACTCCACTGCCTGTTTCCTGACTTTTTGCTTGACGGGCCGCGCATGAGGACAGACAGCTAAGTGGTGCTCAATTACTTTCCTGGGAACACCGGGGATGTCAGACGGTTGCCATGCAAACACGTCGACATTCGCCCGCAGGAAAGCAACGAGCGCGCCTTCCTATTTAGGGTCGAGAGTGGCACTGATGGTGAAGGTACCACCAGTGCCCTCCTCCTTGGCGGGCACCTTCTTGGTCTTCGGTGGAGCTGTCATCATCTTCTTGCACTTGCCGGTGGAGCTCGATGGTGCGTCCTTGACGGTAGCACAGCACTCCGAAGAGGTGCGCTTGCCGGAGTGGGCATCAGAGCTCTTGCCGGACGAAGTGGTCTTCTTCTTCCCCCCGGGAGCTTCAGCGGCAAGTGATTTGCTATCTGTCACAGCTGCTGCATCCCGTTAAATCTTGTCGGCGCAGATAAGAGCATCTTTCTTGTCGCCATGAACAGGAATGACACTTATCGGGCCGGGCATCTTGAGCAAATTGTATGCATAATGAGAGGCTTCCATGAACTTGGCGAGTGCTGGGCGGCCAAGTATTCCATTGTAGGGCAATGGGAAATCAGCAACGTCGAATGTGACCCTCTCAGTCCTGAAATTCAGCTCGCTGCCAAATGTTACCGGCAACGTGATCTTCCCTTTCGGCTTGCTCCTTCCTGGATTGATTCCTTGGAAAGTGCCAGTCTCTTCGAGCTCGCTGTCAGGGATTTGAAGCTTCTGGAGCACTGCGGAGAAGATCAGGTTTAAGCCGGCCCCGCCGTCAACTAACATCTTGGTGACCTTGAGGTTGCGGATAGTTGGTGAGACCAACATCGGCAAACACCCGACCACAGTTACGCGATCAGGGTGGTCCTCAATATCAAAGCTGATAGGCGTGCTGGACCACTTCAGAGGTCTATGTGACTCTACGGATGGTTCTGCTGCATTAACCTCCCGCATCCATTGCTTGAGTTGGCGGTGTGAGGTATGCAGAGAAGCACCACCGTCAACGCAGAGGACCTCCGTGGCTTTCTGAAACTCCTGCTCATCAGCTTCATCGTCTTCCATATCCTCATTGTCATCTTCGTCTTCATCCTTGTCGCGGACGCGGGGAGGTCTGTCTCCTAGCCGCTGCTTGGCCTTGCCGCGGCGTCCTCCCCGTCCGGGTCGCTTCTTGCTAGCTGCTCCAGCACCTTCCTGGGCCTTCTCCTTGTCTCGCCGCTCGTACTCAGCCTTCTGCTGTTCAACAAGCTGCTCGACTTTCTTGCAGCTCTGGAGGTCGTGGCCCTTGGTGCGGTGAATCTTGCAGTACTGTTTGTTGGAGCTGTCCTGCTTGTCGGCGGCAGCCACAGCCTGGCGGTCAGTATCAGCGGCAACCTCCTTGCCGGAGCTACCAGCTTTGGCCTTCTTGGCGTCACCTCCGTTGCCGGACTGCTCGACAACTAGTACCTCTTTGCTTTTCTTCCTTCTGTTGTTCCGCCGCCGGCTCTTCTTTGCCGGGGCGGTCTCCTCACTGTCAGATCCTGCTTCTGCATTCTCTCCTGGGAGTCTTCTTCCTTCCTCAGCACGTGCACACTTGTCGGTCAAGGCATACAGCTCACTGACGTCCTTGACTTTGCACATCGCCATCTCCTCCCTCATCCTGCGGTTCCGCACGTTCTAGTGAAACGCGCTGATCACCGCGGCAGGGTGGACATCTGGGATGTTGTAGTGCACACGGCTGAATCTCTCGAATGAACTTGCGCAGGACTCTCCTTCCTTCAGGCGCAGCAGGTGAAGGTCACTCTCTTGGCCATGAGGTTTGTGGCCGCCTGTGAAGGCGCCGACAAACTGATGGCACAGATCTGCCCAAGAAGATATGGAACTGTCCGGCAAGTGCATGAGCCAAGATCTGACATTTGGCTTGAGCACCAGCGGGAAGTAGTTGGCGAGGATTTTGTCGTCCCGTCCCCCTGCAGCCTGCACCGAATGGTGTAGATGCTGAGGAACTCCGATGGATGCGTCCTGCCATCATACTTCTCTCGCACATCTGGCTTGAAGTTTTTCTTGTCGGGCCACTGGACTTGCCGCAGCTCACGAGTGAACGCAGGGCAACCTACCGCGTACGGCAAGTCACCTGGTTCCCCTGGCGCTTGCATGTCAACAGCGGGCCCAGCGCGCAGGTCGGATTGACGCCGCGCTTCTCTTGGCGCTCGATCACGAGTTCGAAGCGTCTTCTTGTTGCCGTTCTTGAAGAACTTGGCGCTGATCACGGCGAGCTCGTGGATCCGGCGACGCGTGGAGTCGCTGTCGAGGTGGATCCGACGAGTCGGCGATCTTGGCCTTCTGGATGGAGAGTGCATGGTGGTCGCACCCATAGGTTTAAATCGCCACGGCTCGTGCCTTGTCGTCTCGCCGCGGCAAGGATGCAGTTGGTTGCCGCGGAGTGTCGCCGTTCGCAAAGCCGGTGAGACTTTGAATGGCGGCCCTCCATTCGTCGACCTTGTCAGCCGTTGGAGGGTAATCCAGGAGCAGTTGAGCTCGCGCCAAAGCTTCCGCTTGAGTGGTGGGTGGCAATGGCGAACGGTGCGAGGAGCATGATGTGCTCGGACTTCTAAATACATTAGAGGGAGCAGCATCCCGTCCAGGCGATCGTGCCCCGCTCGCACCAGCCTGTTGGCGCGCGAGCTGCTCTTGTGCGTCTCTGGATCCACCAGCTCGATCTTGTCCCAACGAACACATGGCGCTACGAGCACCATGACGTTGTCGGTCTCGCGCCTCCTGAGATGGACGTGGTACGTATCCGGACGCCGAGGTCTGCGCCGCCTTGTCCTTGGACTTGGCAGCATCGTGGGCTCCCTCGATGACGCCCGTTCCTCCGCCAGCGTCTTCCCCACCACTCGTCAGCTCCGGTGGTGGTGGGTTTGACGCGGACGGCTTTGCTGCCGCCGAAGCCTTCTTCTTCGGTGGCATGTTGATGAAGATGATGAAGATGTTGCTCGTGTGAACGCCGGATCAGGTTCACACAGCCTCGACGCACCCCCTACCTGGCGCGCCAAGGATGTCGGGGAAGCTGATCGTGACCCACGAACACCTATGGGACCTGGCGGACCGAGTCCCTTGTGGTTCGGTGGGGGGCGGAGATTGCACGAAGAGCAGATCGAGGCGATGCACACGAGCAGTTTACCCAGCTTCGGAGCTCTCCGGAGAGATAACACTCCTACTGCTGCTTGGTTGATTGTATTGTGTTCTTGCTAGGGAGCAATGAGAGCTACAAAACCTAGCTTGAGTGGGTGTAGTCTTGAATGAGTCGAACTGAACCGAACCCTTTCTACGTTGCGCACGGGCCTCCTTTTATAGGCTCAAGGGGTCTCCGACAGGTGGCAACGTAGATGAGGGTACAAATGGAAAAACAGTAGTTGGTACACCGACTTGTACAGTGTACAGTGCATTATACCTAACTCTGACGGCAAGGGACAAGATCAATAAATGCCCGTCCCTGTCGCCTAAACAGTGCAACAGGGACCGTCAAGTGCACCACCGTTTGCCACGATGGTAAGCTTGTCAGCGCCACTTATCGCTGCTCCCCGCTGGCTGCACAGCCTCTTGACACACACGCCTGGAATGGCCCCATGGCGACACGTTGGTGGATGAGCTGGAGCGGAGATGAAGAGAGGTTGCCCGCCGCGGCAAGCACCTTGCCGCGGCTGAATCGTTGTCGCGCTCGGTAGCTTGTCGCTCACCAAGCCTTCCCGGCAAGCTCCTCTCGCCGAGGTCTTGTTTCCTTCGTGCCTTGAGTGGCCTTCCCGGCAAGCTCCTCTTGCCGGGGCCTCGAATACTTTGTTCTTGAATGGCTCCAAAGGAGCCGCGGAGGACCTTGGCGGTCACTAGGCAAGCCTTGCCGCGGGGTGCTGCAACTGCCCGTGCACGAGTTCGGGATACTAGGGTACCCCTACTCTAGTACACCGACAGATATGTTATAAGTTCGAGAACAATCTTGTTTTTCAGGGCAAGACGATATAATCAAAAGAGCGAGAGATTGACACAATCTAACTCATTGATCAAACAGTGCACCAGGAAATATGGACTAGGTAACACAATCTATCTTAGAATGATGATTCAATAACCAACACGCTAAGAATGAGAGTATTGTCCCTTAACTACCAAGCAACGGAGTTGCTAGGAGTATTGATTTCGCACATCACAGTACACTTGTCGGCATTCCGGTTACAATAACACGGGAATTGAGGAATGAACAATGATGGCAAGAAGTATTACTGCGTCAAGAATTCATAAGAGGTGGTGCAATTCTCATGACACTCTTGACATAAATATGGTAACACTCCAAGGTAGAGCAGAGCAAAAACTAGATTGGCATTTTGATCTGTGGAATAGAATTGCTTTGACCCAATCCTAGATATGGATGAGGTTCTGGATTTTGTTTCTCCTAGTCATTCCGAGATAGAATGGCTTGACGTAACGCAAGAGTAAAGGCAACGATGAACGAATGCACGCATACTCTTGACTATCAATTGATAGATGAAGTTCAAAAAACAACTAAAGAGGGACAACTCAAAGGAACGTATGATTTTCAGAGTTGTGGATGCATAGATTCGTATGTCGAACCAAGTTCAACAGGTTTCTTCCAGATAATCCATGCGGAGAGGTAGAATTGGCAGAGTCACAAAATAGAATGGAGAACTCGTCAAGAGCACTCTTGTTGTGATCTTTTGGTTCAAAAGAACTTATGCCATAAGCAATTCATGGTATTTGGAAGAAGGAAATACCATGGACCTCGAGGACTATCGCAAGGGTTACTAATATCCTAGAGGAACGAACAAACACTATCAACAGGAGGTAAGTAGAATGAATCTTGGGTTTAAGGACCAGAAATAAAATACCTACTAACTAAATGGCATCACGGGATGCTTTCGAGAATAATGGCCAGAATCATCACACTGGGGATACAAAACATAGATGGATCACTAGGTGGTTCTCTAAGACACCTAGGGTCATAATAATGGCTTCAACATACACGCCAAGGAAATGGAGTACCTCAACTCACTGGTTAGTGTGCTTATTCTGACCAAAAGGACATCGAAAACGGAAAAAAGGGATTTGCAAATGCATCAGACTAGTTAGAAACCTGGGATGACTCGGACAACATAACGACTACAAATGCTAAAGAGATTTGAGACATCCTGCAAAATGGTGGCATAACCACTCAACATCACAATATCAAAGTTCCGGGATCAATGATCAACATACGAAAGTACTAGAAACCGAACTAAGACTTGAATCCATCAATCTTATAAGTCTCTATCATAGTAACTTGTCAACCTGATAGATAGATGAGATGGCCTAGTTCTTAATCCCCGTAGAAAGGAAGAGGATGACTCAGATCAGAAGGGCATAAGGTAAAGGATTAAAAAGAGCCTTACGTTCCCTTCCTCAATCAATTCCCTTATATAACTAAAGCATTTCTAGACTCGACTTCGACCAGTTTGGCTTGGTAATCCTACAGGCAGTCAAGCTCTGCTACCAAAGCTGTCAGGACCCCGATCCTAAGTCACATCGATCTAGCATGTAACACCTCATATCACTCTGCGGCCTCACGCACGGTATTCCCACGGGTGTCGCCTTACCTGGCCCGGGACCGTTTGCGCCTTTTGTCTAACATATATGATAGTGTCGCTAGCATCCATATGACAGAGAACCCGGGCCGACATGACTAGTCGTGAACCCAAAGTGGTGGTAACTTACGTGGACAGGCATACATGAAACAACATCGAGCATGTCGGTCATCAGCGTGTGAATCCGGGCTGTAGCAACTGGGCTAACAGGACTCCGGGAACCCGGGCTGTAGCAGGCTAGCAGAGCTCAGTGGAAGCACCAGACTACATTTCCCCATAAGAGAGGCTACCAAGGATAGACAACTAGCTTGTCGGATCCCACACATACCAAGCATTTCAATCAAACGCACAATATGCTCGATGTGTGCAAATACAACATGGCATCACAACAATCCTCTACGACTCAGAGTATTTATACATGAGGCTCCGAGGAGCCAAGTATTACAAACATGGGTCTCATGACCCAACGTACAGAGCATACAAGCAACACGCGGAAGCATAAACATGTCTGAGTACAGACAACTACAAATGAAAAAAGGCTGAGAAGCCTGACTATCTACAAGACCCTCCCAAGGGTACAAGATCGTAGCTGAGGTAACGAGCTAAACGTCTAAGTCCACGTGGAACTACTAGTGAGACCGACATCTCTCTGCAAAAACATAAATTAAGCAAACGTGAGTACAAATGTATCCAACAAGACTTACATCAGAACTATCTACATATGCATCATTATCAACAAATGGATGGTGGGGTTTAACGGTAGCAAGCCAGCTTTGACTCAGTGGCTATCCTGAACTATGACTGCAAGTAAATCTTTTGAGGTGGCGTACACGAGTCCACATATTCACCATATCAATACACCACTATCGATTCGCCCCCGTCTCCCTACGAGAAGGCCATCCATAGCACTCACGCTTATCTTGCGCATTTTAGAGTATCCACTTTCACTTGTCTATGAACTGTACAGGCAACCCATAAGTCCTTTTCCGTGGACACGGCTATTCGAATAGACGATGCTAACCCTGCAGGGGTGTACTTCTTCACACACGCTCTCGCCACTTACCACCATGTACACATTGTGTATCTCGGCAACATTCAAGCAGAAGCCTGGCGAGGGAGTCGGCCACGACCTAACTAACCACACAAGTCTCTAGTCCAGGTTTATCGCCTATTCGGGTTCCATCCGCAAGGAGATCCGGCCGGGGTGTCGCTCACGGCCCCAAACGATGTATGCAGGGTTCCCAAGCCCACCACGATGGATGGATCTACGCTTGGTACACCGTGCCACGGTGCCTAGTCTGTCCCAAGCCCACCTGCACCGGGGGCCACCTGGTAGACTACTAACACAACCTACAAACACCAGAAACTAGTTGCAACTCCTGGATTGAGATCAGGTTGATTAATAAGTCGAGAGCGGCACTTAAGCATTCCAATGCGTGGTAGTAACTGTTCATGGATCACAAACATAGAACTCAGTTCCTGAGGACGGCTGCAATGAGACAACCCACCATGTACTCCTACGTGACCTCTCACCGCTACCTTTACCAAATCGTGTTCACACACTTGGCTCTCAACAGTGGGACATGTTCACAACTTCCCAATTCATCCCCGATGAATCAGACCCGACACAACTCTAACCAATAGCAGGCATGACAAACAAGCATGAATGAGTAGGCACATCAGGGCTCAAACAACTCCTACTCATGCTAGTGGGTTTCATCTATTTACTGTGGAAAGGGGTTCAACTACCGCAGCATGTAACAGTTGAAATGTTGTTGTCCTAATGCAGTAAAAGAGAGCAGGAGCAAGAGAGTGGGATTGTATCAGAATGAACAAGGGGGTTTTGCTTGCCTGGCACTTCTGAAGATAGTATAGTTCCTCATCAGTGTCATCGATCCCATCATCGGAACCATCGTCTACTAAGAGGGACAACCACCGGCAAACACAAAAGGAACCACAATCAATGCAATGCGCTCATATGAATGATATGTCATATTAAAGTACTGAATTGACCTAGTGCAACAGTTAGTCATATTCATTGAAGTGGAATTCAAACCTATAGCAAATTCCAACTCCAAAACTAGTTACCATTTATTCCATAATTATGAATTGTCCTATTCAGTCAGGTTAACTTGTTCAAACATGCATGAAAATGCCATATTCAGATTCTTTGGATTTTTCTGATAATTTTCATACATTATTTATTTCATTTAGAGTTATAGATTATTTTCTATGAATTTTAGAAGTTTTGGGCATTTTCTGGAATTTTTTGAATTATTTTAATTCTAGAAAATTATTGACTGTGTCAGCATTGCATCACAGTGACGTCAGCAAGTCAACTGCGGCTGACCAGGTCAAACCTGACCAGTGGGGTCCACTAGGCAGTCACATAGTGATATCTGAGTCACCGATAGGTGGGGTTAGAGTCAACGACCACGTCGACAAGTCAGCGGCGGCGTGTGGGGTCGATCGGCGGTGGCGTGGCGGTCAAACCGACTGTGGGCCTGTGGGGTTAGTTTAACCTAAAAAAAACTAAACCAGGGTTAATTAGGCAGTGGGGCCCGTCTATAAGTGACTCTAGGGTTAATTAGCGATGTCATTAGCTGCTAATGTCGGTGCCACGCAGGCAGTCGCCGGAGCCTGGCCGGCGGCGACCGAAATGACGGCGGCGCGGCTTGGATTTGAGCTACGTGAGGTGGTTTGGCGCGCTGAGGACACTGGGGAGGAGCTCTTGCTCGTCCGCATCCATAGGACCGGACGAGAGGCTTCGGGGTGGCCGGGAGCAGCGTCGGCGGCAAGCGAGGCGGTGGCCGGAGCTACGGCTCCACGGGCGTGAGGACTGCAGCGCGCTAGCGAGCGAGCTGATGGCCGCGTTGGGCTCCTGGGAGCTCCCTGAGCACGTCTGCGTGCTCGGGTTAGCCAGGCGGGGCTGCTACTGATGGTGATGACAGACGCAACACCGGCGAGCTTCGGTGACGGCGGGGAATGGCACTACAACATGGGAGCGAGAAAATGGAGAGAGGGGAGATGCGGCGGAGCTCACATCGCATCCGATGGCGTCGTCGGTTTGGTCGGGGACGGCTGGGTTGCTGCGAATCGACGAGGACGGCCATTGGTGCAGAGGACGAAGACGGCGCCGATGGTGGCCATGTTGTGGTCCTCTAGTTGCTGTCGACAATGGGGACACGTACGAGGTTGGTGCAGAGCTCCCGAGCATGGCAACGCGACGAGGGGATGGCAATGGCCACGCGAGTGGCAGCGGTGGCCGGTGGGGCTGTCGGTGGTCGCTGGAGCAGGGCTAGAGAGGGAGAGAGGCACCAGAGAGATGGGGGGAGTGAGAGGGAAGATGCTGGGCGTCTTCGTGGCGCGGTTCGAAGGCCGAGGAAGCTGCCACGACGAAGCAGGAGGTGGAGGAGTCTGCGTGCGTGCGCGCGTGCGACTTCGCCTCTGCCTACTGGTAGAGGTTGAAGATGACCACGGCACCCTTGGTGGGCTGGGCCAGCAACGGTGTTGGGCTGCTACAGGTGCTGGTAAGCTGGGCCAGGTTAGTTTCCTTCTTTTTTTTACATTTCTGTTTCTGTTTTCTAATATTTCAATTCTGTTTTGATTTGATTCACAGACCAAATCATTTAGTAGCTTCCGAAAATATTTATGTGGCTTGATGCAATATATTCAAAGCCACTCACAGGTTTTCAGGATTATTGGACTGGCAATTCTTTTATAGAAGAATTAAATCGTACTCAAATATTTATTGATTTAAATCCAAATGGCCAAAATAATTCCTCAAAAATGTTCCATATTTTTGGTTTGGACCAAAATCCTTGCCAAAAATATTAAACATCATTGGAGAGCATTTTGGAAACATTGGATGCATTTTCTAGGGTTATTTGCCCTTCTTTTAATTAAAATTTTGAGGCTTTCAAATTTCCTCAATTCAAGTTTCTTGAATTTAAACATGATGCATGGATGCAATGCCACTATCTGCAACCAAATTCTAGGGCTATGACAATTACGATGTATAAGCTGCAGTACTTAGCACTTACTTGATATAAGGTAGTATCTCAGGACAGTTATTCAACACATACCAAACCATTTTGTCCAAATCTTTAGGTTTGTCCTCTTGTCGTCTCTTCCCTGTAACTCAAACAGAATAATCGAAAACATTGAGCTCGGAATTGTCTTCATCCACATTTTGCTAAGCTGATCAGCTGTTTCAATATATTTTGAGTAGAATGTCAACGCTTCTGTAGCAATGTAGGCCTCTGCAATGGAACCCTCAGGTCTAGTTCTATTCCTAACATAGCCCTTGAAAGTGCCTAGCCGCCTTTCGATAGGGTACATCCAGCCATACTGTACGGGACCTCTAAGTAGTGCCTCATTAGGTAGATGAACAGCCAAATGCACCATCACATCAAAGAAGGACTGAGGATATATCTTCTCAAGGTCGCATAGGATAGTTGGTATCTTGTCTCTAAGACGCCCAAAGCATCTATCCTGATATTTCTACTTCAGAGTTCCCTGAAGAATTGTCCCAACTCTGCAACTGCTCTTTATAAGTCAGGGCGGCCCAATCCTCTGAGGATAACAGGTAAAACCCTTTGAAGTAGGATGTGGCAGTCATGAGTTTTCAACCCTTGTACCTTGTTTCCATCTGCACTGACTCTCCTTTCAGGGTTGGAAGCAAATCCATGTGGGAATCTCACACGTGACAGGACCTCGCAGAATTCTTTTCTTTCTACCGTGTCCAAGACGTACACAGCTGGTGCCATATCCCGTGGTTTACCTTCATCTTGCACCTGCAAATCCTATCTGATACCCAGGTGTGTCAAATCAATCCTAGATTTTAAGGTATCTTTTGTCTTGCCTTCAATATTAAGAAGTGTGCCGATAATGCTGTCACATATATTTTTCTCGATGTGCGTCACATCAAGATTATGCCGCAGATCCAAATCTTTCCAATACTCCAAGTCCCACAAAGTGGACCTATGGGTAAACAATAATCTCTCTTCTGCTCTGCCACGCTTCCTTTTCCCGCAACCATTATCAGGATGGTTTCCTGGTGTAACATGCCTGACCTTTTCTAATTCCACTTGCAACTCATTGGCGGTGAGCCTCTTTGGCGCATCACAGTTTTTCATGCTTTGCATTGAACACATGTCTTCGGTATTTTCTAGGATGCGGCTTGTCCTTGGCAAGGAAACGGCGGTGTCCAATGTAACCGATCTTGCAAAGTATTGCGTATGACAGTGGATTCCTGTCACAGCGAACACATGCACTGTAACCATGTGTCATTCACCCTGACATAGTGCCCAAAGCCGGATAATCATGGATGCACCAAATTATAACAAGACACAGAAAGAAATCAGCTGGTGGGCTGCTATATAGGTCTCGAGTGAGAACACCCCTCCATAGCTGTTGAAGTTCTTCCACAAGAGGCTCCATGAACAAATCAAAATCCTTTCCAAGACTTTTTGGACCTGGGATGAGCAAGGCCATCATGTAGTTTGATTCTTTGGTGCAGACATTTGGAGGCATATTGTAAGGGATAACAAGCCTGGCCACATGCTATATGTGGCGCTCTGGTGGCCAAATGGGTTAAATCCATCTGAAGATAAGCCAAGTCTAATGTTTCTCGGGTCAGCAGCAAACTTTTCATGCTTCAGATTGAAGCTTTTCCACTCACTACCATGTGATGGATGGCTCATTACATGTTGATCTCTGTACTCCTTGTTCCTAGAATGCACAATACATCCTCTCTTGTTTCAGCATCATGAAACAACCTCTGCAATCTTGGTGTAATATGAAAATGTCTTAGAACATTATGAGGAATCCTCTTCACAGCATGGCCATCTTTCCATCTTGATGATTTGCATTTCGGGCATTCACTTAAGTTGGCATAATCCTTCTGGAACAGAACACAATTATTCTTCCAAACATGGATCATATCATGTCCAATTCCAACTGCATGAAGGAAATTCTTCATTTTTACTGTAGGTGTGTGGCAGCTCAGACGCATCTGGGAAAGCTTTGCGGAAAGCAGCCAACATCGCATCAAATGATTTGTTGGTCATCCGCTCAGATGTCTTCACCTGAACAAAGGTGACCATAGCTGAGAATACTTACAGCTTATTTCTTGGGGTGACAACCACGTTGCATTGTTCCAACATGCGGGCCCACCATTTTTCTTCTGCAGGTGAAAGTTCATCGAATGCACGAGCATTTCATAGCATTGTTCCAATGTTGGTCAAACTCACTGGCTCTGCCACCACCTCCTCCTCCTCCTCCTCCACCTGAGCATCAGGCAGATCAAGATGGTGATCTGCTGCTTCCATGTAGTCAATAACATTGACGTTCACAGCTTCACCATGACGAACCCACCTAGTATATGTGACCGACATCCCATACAAGTGTAGATGATTTTTCATAGTTGACTGGGGTCTTGTAACTGAATTCATACAACTGCTACACGGGCAGAGCACATCTAATTTCGGACCACCGTACCCAACTCTGATAAAGTTCATGAAGTTTTCAACCCCCTCGACATATGCAGCGGAGAATCTTCGAGCAAAAGTTATCCAAGTCATGTCCATCTGTTAGACATACAAATTAGTTCTTCTACTAGATATTACATGAAAACCATATATGCTTTTTTATGAAGTCCAGAAGAAAATACCTAGGTCGATGTTTAATGCTATGGCAAGATATTTGGACAAGCAGATCTAAGTAATGAAATATATGTAAAGCTAATTCAGCAAACAAATTTGAGTGCTAAATTATTGAAGGCTGTTTCAGCAGTCAATGAGGCCGAGCACACAACCATCGAATTATCGAAGGCCATCGCAGCAACAAAGATCGAGTATAAAACGGTGTAGAGCTATTTCACCTAACAGATTGGCTACTAGACCATGGCAATCTACGTCACAACAAATGTATGGCAGGATATTTTAGCAACTAATCGGCCTTGGCATGCCATCTCAGCTAAGCAGATTGAGTGCAGAACAGGGCAAGGAAGCTTCTTAAGCAGAGCATATTGACTGTAAACTAATCGGCAAACAGTGAGATTAACAGCGTCTATCAGCTAACATTCAGCGCTACACCGACATGCACGGGGCCTCAGTCTAGAATGCGCATACCGTAGGAGAAGCTGACCGCCGTGCATGTCCACACGAACATCGCCAGCAGTGGCGGCGCTGACCACCGTGCGCCTCCACAAGAACGTCGCTAGTGGTGGCGGCGCGGCTAGAGGACGGAAGTCTACGAGAGCGTACTGTGGGAGCGAGAGGATCGCCGTGCGTCCCCTCGACGAACCGCGGCGCCAACGTAGGCTAGTTGGCCGAAGGGCGGTTGAATCTAGGATTTGGGGGGAATTTTTTGGTGTGGGGGGGGGAGTATTTTCACGTGGTGGGCGGGGGGAGTTTGGCGCATGGTCGGTTTCTCCAAGTGCAGTCCCATGTGTCAGTGAAGAGGCAAGTCGAAGCGCGTTCCGTTTGCGTGAGCCGTGTGCAGGACCGAACGTGTGTGGGGTGCAATGCGACCGCGACAGGGGTGCTGTGAGTGTACCACCTTTTTTCCTTTTAAACTAGGTGCTTCACCCCCTCAAAAACAAAAAAACTTGTTGCTTCGCACGATCCATCGATACTACTACTAGTAATCCGGTAGTCCCGACTAAAACGGCGCGGCTGGGTCTTTTCCCGCGCGATATGCTGGGAGGTTGCCTTAGTTGGGTTTTTTAGGATGAGTAATGCTACACCTACGTAGTCCCAGTTAAGTAATTAACATAATGTGAAACATCTGAGCTGTTGATTGTAGATTGGGGGGAGGGAGGGGCCCACCACCATGAAAATCAGGGGAGGAGAGAGAGTGGCAATTTACGTTAACCCTTTCGTAGGTTCCCGTAGATGTAGAAAAATGTGAAATGCGTCAATGTGCATTTGCAGATAAGGCCTTCCCTCGTTCATCCTTTTCTACCACAAGATCTTGATCTTCCATGCAACGTACATGCATCTTGCTAGTACTCCTACAATATACTATATTATTGTGAAATTTCATATACACTGGTCGAGATTAATGCAAACACGACAGATTTTCATTACATTTCGAACTTTTATAGGACAGAAAAATAAAAGAAACCCGACCCTAAACCTATTCTACGGCAGCGACCGACGTCCTCCATCTGCGATGTCCATGTACGGGGGCGGGGTTCAAGACCCGTGAAGTGAAGGTGCGGTCTCCGGCGAGGAAAATTAGAACACGGGAGACGGACCGGCCAGTTGGCACACCATGCCCTGCCGCCTCCCATGCCCTACTCATCGCCGGAGGAGTTCCCGACCTCGGCGGTGCCGGACATTGGACGGCGGCAAGTAGGACGCGTGGCTGACGGTGCTCCCGTCATCGGCTGCCAGCGTGGCCACCACTTGTGCGGCGACTTGAGCGAGGGCGGCGACCTCGAGCTCCATCCCCAAAGACAAGCTCTCCCGCAGAGCGTTCGTGCTTGCGGTCATGGCGGATGTGGTGCCAAGTAGGAGGATGATGCACTATGGTGTGGAGGTTAGTTGTACGTTGCCGCTTTAAGTAGCGCATTCCTGTGAGGCCAAGCATCCTGGTGCATCATTAAGTCGCCGGAGTTGGTTCCTCGGGCACCGAGCCTCTTAACGATGGCATACGGACGGACGACATGAATGCGGGCAGCTGGCACCGACTGGGAATGCACCACGCGACGGCGCGAGAGACGAGGGTTTTTGGTGTGCCAGGGTAGTCAGCTGCGGTCGTGGCAATGTTGGAGATGCCCTTTGCTCACATGCGATCGACGCATGTCATTGAAAAAGCAAGATGACCCGGCATGGTCTCAGGTCCTGAGGATGCAGTTGGCCACGCTACACCACTCCGCGGACACGTCTTGGTGCCCCGTACATCCTCGACGAGCCGGGTGTTGGGGTGTGTTTGGATTGTGGCCAAAGTGCACCTTACCAAAATTTTGGGCATGACCCAAATATTGGTCTTTTTATGGATGGTTGCCATTTTTTTGGCATGCCAATGAACTCTAGCCAACTCTAGTTCATTTTTCTTGCCGATGTCGGCCAAATCATGGGCAACCAAAACCTCAACCAAACTTTTGGCTACCCAATGCTTTGATGGGGCAACCTTGGGCACAAACCAAACATACTGTTGGTCGTTCCACATCACTAATGCCATCCTCGGCAGACTGAAACCGACCGTGTCTAGCGACGATGAGCGTGTCACTCACCGCGGTCGCCGTGTCTAGAGGCGGTGCTGGAGCTGCGGCACGTTGCTGGCCCCCACGACCCACATGAATGGTTGCCGGTGGCGAGGAGGTCGTGGGCCAGATCCTCCATTGGACTAGTTTGTGCTATGTTGTCCCGACAAGTGTGCCCCACATGTCGGTTTCCCTGTTTTCCCGGCCATATACGAGCGTCAGTGCTCCGCGTTGCGCATTAAGCCTTTCACTATGTAGGCCAAGCGAGACAACTTATTGTTTATTTGAGCCGTTCAAGTATAATCATGTGGAGTTTTCTTATTTCTCATTCCTCTCCAACCCTCTTCTCCATCGATCATGTCGCCCTCCGGTCGAGTCCATCCTCCCGCATGCCTCATATTCCGCCGAGTATCATTCGCATGTGGGCCTAGACCATGCTTGTATTTCCAATGTTTATTTGTAATTTGTCCGACATGCATACAAACAAATGGTTCGTTTGAAGTTTCACTTTGCCTCCACTACGTGTCGCTTCACGTCTTAGTTTCGACATCCCATTCGGTTCATGCCCCGACACATGTTGACGAGATCGATTGATGTTCAGAGATCAATTGCGTGTCGTGCAAGGAGATAAAGGTCTGGTCTGTTTCTATGATAGAAATGACCTGCGGGGGGCTGGGGTGCGTGGGGATCGGAGGATTATATTATGCGTTCATAAGTTTAAACGAACGCATTGTACCCACCCTTGTCCTCTTTCAATCGATCTCCGGACCTCGAGATGAAATCGAGAGAGAACGAGTGGGGGCATGTGTGATACGTAAGGCAGATTCAAAATTTTGAACCGGTGATCATAGCATCCGCAAATCATATATAAAGGGTATTCAATGTTCGTTTCGTTTTTTAACGTACAATATACTCCCTCCTATTCTTTCTAGTTTACATTGGAACCGCATTTGACTATTGACAAAATTATATCATTGAAAAGGAGCTCCTTTCACATACGTATCCCAGCCTTACCCTCCCTTTCGGTCACTTACTGGCGGACCCCATGCTTGCTAGGCCCCGCATGTCAGTTACTCAATGGGTTCGGCCACGTCAGGGGATCCTCATCCGTAGTATACTCCCTCTGTTTTTATTTACTCCGCATAAAATGACGCAGGCGGGGGAGGGGGAGGGACGTCGGTTTGCTCTCAACTGTGATCCCACAAGCGAGCGAAAACGCAAGACAAAGTGCGTTCCATTCGGTGAGCGACGTGGAGGGTCCAGCGTGCCGGGCTGCAACACAAACGCGACAAGAGCGATGTACAGTCAAAACCGATTTACCGGTCGTCACCAGAACCTTCGCTGCTCGGCCTACGCCAGCCACTGCCCTAAAACCACACCTAATCTCCAGCCCCTTCCCCCACCTTTCGATCCCCTAGCCCGCATCAAGCGTCCCCTAGTTCGCCTAAAAGCCATGGTGCGCCACAAGATCACGTACTACAAGATGCTGACGCCGGAGCACCGCGCAGAAATTGTGGTGGCGGTCGGCGCCATAGACCTCCGTTCTCAAGCTCGCTTTGCGGCGGGCCAATCCCCGAGTTCTCTGGAGCCAAGCTACGAGGAGGAGGAAGCCGATCCAATATTCATGGCGGAGGTCGCGGCGCAGAAGGCCCCCAATGGGTATGAGACGATGGATGTCGACTTCATGCCAACGTCCGAGTTCCCCATGGTGCAGGCGGACCAGCGGTTCAACCTGGCGATACTAAAGGAGGACCGGGAGGCAGAGGCTCAACTCGATGCGGAGCACGCGCATGCCGCTGCCATCGAGGCTCTCCTGCAGGCGGAACCGGATGTCGTGGATGTGAACCGGGCGGCGGAGGCTCAACTTGAGGCGGAGCGCGCGGATGCTGCTGCCATCGAGGTCCTCCTGCAGGCGGAACCAGACGTCCTGGACTTGAACCGGGCGGCAGAGGCTCAACTCGACGCGGAGCGCGCGGATGCCGCTCTCATCGAGGCCCTCCTGCAGGCGGAACCGGATGTCATGGACTTGAACCGGGCGGCGTAGGCTCGACTCGACGCGGAGCGCGCGGATGCTGCTGCCATCGAGGCCCTCCTGCAGGCGGAACCGGACGTCCTCGACATGAACCGGGCGGTGCTCTCATCCGTCTAGAGCGCCCCGCATGCTCCGCGTGAATGAGTAGCTGGAGGCCGAGGACAACCACGGTGCGGAGACACACGTCGGCAGCTAAGACTGGTTCGCGCCGGCAGCCAAAGACGACGAGGCCGTCTCGTTCCACGAGCAGTGATAGTTTTTCTTTATGTTGTTGTTTTTATGGATCTTTTGCTGTGTAAAAACATATATTGTTATACAAGTCGCCTGACTTGGGTCAGTCTACCATTTCAGGCGGTTGGATGAATATCCTACGTCTCCTAACCCTTCTTCCTCACCTCTTCTTCTTCCCCAATAGACCACCGCACAGGCCGTACGGATACCCCCCATCATGCGATTGGATAAACATACTCTATGAACGAAAATTATGTGTCAGCGGTAGGATGGCTGAGTTTGGTTTGTTCACATGCGACAACACGTGTTAGTGAGGGTGTGTTCCCTTGGTTGGGTTTGCAGTGTGCAGGAGCGACTGTGCATGTGAGGGTGCGATGCGACCGCGGCGTGCAGGAGCGACCGTGTGAGGGTGCTGTGCGATCGCGATAGTGTGCGCAAGTGTACCTCCTTTTCATTTTCAAAACTTTAGGCAAGCTTGGCAAAAATGTGTCGCGAAGTATGGCAATGCAAGGCCTAGACCCAAACAGGATAAGTACGTAGTACTATGTACTAGAGTACTAGTGTTAAAAAAGAAAGGCGGGGTTTTCCTTCATGGGATTAATCGATACAAATCCGCGTTTCACGTGTCAATTAATGCATATTTTTTTCTCCAAAGCCCAAAGAGCTAACCATCTCACTCCTCACCGCTTGATTAATGCAGCGCCATGCAAATCAACCTTCCCACTTTCGCATGCATGCAGGGGATATTAATGTCCTTGGTTGCTAGTACGAGGCAAACCCCATCAATTTTGCCTCGATTAGTGTTAGTGGCCTTTTGCAAATTTTAATTTTGATATACTGGCCTTGTGTACAAAAAAATGGAGGTAGTAACTATATTTGACTTCCTTCCCCATTGCGGTGACGTCGACGATATCTCGAACGTTGTGGTTTGGCGAAGTGCGTTCGATGGAGAACACCATTGAGGGAGACCATGGTAAGTCGTTCGCAAGGGCCGCATGCAAGCCGAGACAGCCGCCTTATTTGCATCCAGGAAGTCTGTTGAACCAAAGGACGGGTAAATGTACTAGTACTACTCGTACACAATAGCGTCGTCCGTCCAACTTAGTGCGGTGAGATGGTTTCTCGAAGAAGACGATGGAGAAGCGGAGTCAGTGAAGAGTGAAATGATGGTTGCTTCGTCCATGCTTTGTGATTTGACGCCTCACTGCTTTGTGATTTGTGATAGAAGGGATAGGGGAGTAGACTATATCCTCTATACTGTACATGCGTCCAAGCACGGGAGAAAGAGGAGAGACGTTGCATTTTTCTATTCCTTCAATCAATCAATCAGGGAGCTTTGGTTCCATCCTTTTGGCTTTGGCAACACCGTCCACAATGGTTCCCACGATGCCAAAAGCTATTTTCACATTTGGCTGCACATTGTGGATGCCCTTAACCGTACCACTTGGTTTTGCTCCTGTGTGCTATCTATACAAATCTCAATTATATTGATCTAAAAATTATAGAATCAAGATTAGTAAAAAGGAGGTGATTTTGCCGCGCGGATGGCGGGGGAGGTTTCTTATTTTTAGAGGACGTTATCCTGGCGGTTTGCTAACATGCGGTCCCACGTGTCAGTGCTTTACCAAGCCAATCTGCTTCCCACATGAGGCAGAACAAACGGTAGAAGCAACACGTGGTTAACTTGAGGAAGATGAGAAGCGGAATCAGCAACGAGTGAAATGATGGTTGCTTCGTCCCTCCAACTTCATTATTTAGCATTATTACTTCGTCCCTCCAACTTAACTGCGGGAAAGGTGCAACTTGTGATTTGACGCCTCATTGCTCATTACTATGCCGACGCCATGACTGGGTGCTTCACCCCAGCTGCTCTGCACTGTATTCTGGTATGGCACGTGGACCCGGTAGCTTGATGCCCCACATGTCGGCGAAAGGGACAAGAAGATTTATGAAAGCAAGCGCTCCACTCTTACGACGAAGGAGTACACGACACGACGGCCCAGTGAACTATCACTTGAACTGTATATAGTACTATAGTTTTGCTGTTTTGCACGATCCATCGATACAAATCCGATTAAACAGGAAAGGGCGGGATTTTTCCCACGCGGTATATGATACTGGCCATACATTTCAAAGGCAATTTTAATGTATGCAAACTAAATAATTAAGTAACAATATGATATCTAGTAAAACTAAAAACACATATGATTTATTGTGTTAGAGTGTAGTAGTAGTGCTGTATTGCATAGTTGTTAGATGTAACATGCGAGCGTGTAGAGATGTAGTTTTGGAGGGACTAGAGAGAAAAGCGTATCGTTCACGAACTTCAGAATAAGCTGATTACGGTCACTATATATGTTTTGCGGTCATTATACGGTCACTTGCTCACGGTTCAGCATCGGATTGCACTCTGTTGACCGACCAAATAGTCTGCGTGGCACCATGTTGACTAGTTAAATTGACCACGTTCCTTGTGGGTCCCACTGTCGATTCGCATAGGGAAAAGGTCGGATAAACATAAATTTACGGTAGCGACAAGACTCCATCCCGTGCGCGGGAATCACTTGGTTGTGTATGTGTCTGTGAGGGCCTGATGTGTGCGCATGCACGTGTAGGTTGAGCACTTGAGCGTGAGAGAGAGTGTTGGTCGTGTGGTGTACTGGTGTGTGCATGCATGCGTGCGTCTGTGCGTGTGAGTGTTGCGTGCGTGCATGGTTGCGTGTGTTCGTGTGAGTGTTGCGTGCATGCAGTTTGTGTGCATGCCTGCGTGTGTGTATAATCACCACACCAGCTCCTGTGTGTTAAAATGGACGGCTCAGCACACAATACAAGGCCACCTTGTCCGCTGTGCCCGCGGTCATGACTTCGAACCACCGTCAATATTTTTTTGTCGTTTGTTTTCATTCTTACTAGCAAGATGCCCGTGCGTTGCATGTAACATCAAGATGCATTTGTATGACTAGTTTATCTTGTGAGAGAAAAGGGTGAACGAGGGAAGGCCTTATTTGCAAATGTGGAGAGGTGTGTGGGTACCTTTTTGCAAAATTGTCATAGTTTCTTTCCTATCCATCAGATATAAATCGGACGGCCTATATTGCAGGATGGCAGGCACACCATCATCACCAACTCTATTTTTTATAAGAGTGTATTTTATCCCTACTCTTATAAAAAGCATAGTCGGTGATGATCGTGTGCCTGCCATCCTGCAATATAGGCCGTCCGATCTATATCTCATTTAATAGGAAGGAAACTATGGCAATTTTGGAAAAAGATACCCACACCCTCTCCACACTTGCAAATAAGGCCTTCCCTTGTTCATCCTTTTCTCCCACAAGATAAACTACTCATACAAATGCATCTTGATGCAACGATGGGCATCTTGCTAGTATTTTATAAGAGTGTAGATGTAGAGTAGATACAAGCCGGCAGGTGGGCCCGATGGTAGTGAGATAATGTGATGCAACACTAGAGGTGCCACGTGGAGCGTTTAAGCTGGTCAACTAGTCGTGTCTTGAGCAAATCTGAGTTGTATGGTGAGCCCGTGGTGTATAATAACCACAAAAGCGTAAATGGTGACCGTAATGAGTGGATTCGAAGTCAATGTACGTATCGTGCTTTCGCTTCAAATACAATGATCGTCACTGTATATATCACGAGAGATAGATGAAACATGCGTGAATATGTTGGGGGCTTACTTTCAGAGCACCTGGAGATTGTTTGTGTGCGTACATGAAAGGGTCGTAGAGGGGGGTATGCGATGGAGAGAGAGAGAGATGCTCTTCGTTTCTCTTTATTATGACCAACTTTATATATAGTATAAAAATATACAAATTCACAGTGCGGAATAAATATCATTGTGGGCACCATGCAATGCAAGCGTTCATACTCCTCCATATAACTTTGTAATGTTGTATATATGTAGAAATTCTAAAATATTTTTTTGGCCACACTTTATTCAAAAGGAATGTTGTATGCGAAATAAACGTGAAGAGAGGGCTTTTTAGATCAATGGGGTACGTGATGTAACATGCGTGAATGTGTAGTTGATGCATTTGGCAGGGCCTAGAGAGGTATGTGTGTGTATTACGTATTCGAGAGAGGCATGGATAGAGGGGCCGATAGGGGGAGCATGGGAGAGATATCACGAGAAATGAGAGTGGTCTAGAGAGAGACGAATATGACGTCACGGCGAGAGATTCCCTTGAGTGTGTATATGCAAGGGGGGAGTGGATAGAGGCACCAGGAGAATATTTTTTGTGTGTGTGGTGTTTGTGTTGGTATGTGTGGGTGTGAGAAGATAACGAGACGTGGGGGCAGAGGGTGTGTCACCGCGTGAGGTCCGGTGGTTCGAAGTGAGGCCCTTCGTTTGGTTCCATCCTGCGCCACATTGGTCGGCCCGTGACACATTTAGGGAGACCCATGGATGACTAGTCATACAAGACAAAGATAGGATAATTGTGAAGGACTCTATGTCCACTGACAAAGCCGGCTAGGATTTGTAACCCTAGGTTCTCGGACTAAGGTAACCCCTTTATCTCTGATACTACTATTCATCCAACCTAACTTTAAGGGGCATCCTACAGAATGCTCTGCTAGAATCATACTCATCGATTAGGAAGAGAGGTGTGAGACAATGCGTGAGAGACAGGCCTAAAGATAATGTGCGTACAGGAGACACGTAGGCAGGTCTATGTACATAGGAAGGGTTGATGGGGATTGTGCGTGTGTATGCTTGTGAGAGGAAGAGTGCTTGTGATAAAGGTTAGTGAAAACAGTCGTAAATGGTTAGGAGAGGGAGGGAGGGTTATATCGAGAGCATGTGTGCGAGAAAGACACCTCGGGAGAGAGTGTGTGAGCATGTGTGAGAGACCACCGATGGAGAGTGAAACTACACATACAAGACTGCTGTACACATTGATTAAAGATATAAATTATATCCAAATATTAGGATGGGATCATGATATTTGCAATTCGCGTAAGGAACGGTCATTGATCCATCAGACATCTAGATTCTATCGAATTTGAGCATGGCTATGTTATTATTCGACACAATTGATCCACATAGTTAGTATTTTGAACTCCAGACAATGCATCGCTTTAGCAATCGAATATAAATGTGAGTATAGTTCATTTTGTGTGTGTAAAGCACATTATACATACGAAAGTTACACAATGAACATTATAAATAGCTACCTATGAACTAGCATACATTTGAATTCAACTTAAGGTGGTTTAAAAAAATAGAATTCAACATGAAGTCCATTCAATTATTTGAATTTGATATCATGGCATTTGTAAATCATACCTAAATTATGGGGGCACCAATCTTTTCTCTGATTTTGTACATAATAGCATATGTAGTCATGTACAAAATAGATTCTAATTTATCTCCTCCATTCCAAAATAATCGTAGTTATAGGATTTTCAAGTGTCAAAATTTCAAAAAGAAGCAGACAATTTTAATGAGGTTTTCAAACGTACAAGGTCAAATTTAACGTTGTCTATTTAGGTCAATCCTCAAAGTTCAAGAGTACTCTAAACGTGAATGCTTGTGTTTAAAAATTTCAAACAAAGTGCCAAAAGAGCCTCTACTCGCCCGAAACCGTGTGAGACCAATGTTTGGTAGTAAAGGAAATTACTTTTATAATAACTCCGACCCGTGAAACCTACCGGCCCGACGTCCAAAGGTCCGAACCGGGGTAGGTTTGTAGCCTCATCTAGAAGCCACGCAACCGCCTCCAAAAAACATTCATACACAATGGCCGCCTAAGCACACATGCGCGCGGCCGAAATCGCTCCCGCCCACTATTTGGGGCACCTGGGATTACCATCCTACCCCGAACCGCAGTAGATCCGAAATTTAAGAGGGGGGCAAAGTTTGTACTTTTCCCAAATTTCAAACAAGCACATCCCATCTTCTGTTCAAAAAAGCCAAAAACAAGCGCGTCCCAGACCGAAACATGGTTCTCCCCCCTCCCCCCTGCCCACCCGTCTGATTCCCCATTCGTACTCCATGGGCGCAAAAACTACCTCTCCACCAGTCGCGAAACCTCGGCGTCCTCTTCCCCATCCGCCACCCAATTCCACCCATCAACTGCCACCCTCCTCCATCATGCCGGAGCCGATACCCCGATGTCGTCGTCCACCGCAACCCCAGCCGCAACGCCCTCCATGGCTAGTAGTTGAAGACGAGGCCGAGCCGTCCGTACCCGAGCCAGTTCAACCACACCGTCCTGCGCCTCACCGCTGCCGCTCCAACTTCGCCACCATCCACCGCACCGGAGCTGTTCCTGCTACGCCGTCCTTCGCCGCCTCAGATCTGCTTCCCCTCTGCCGACATACGGCCACGGGAACACAGTCAACAATTTGGCCATGGGTTCGTCCAAGCGTGCAACCTCCAGAACATCGGTTTCCCCGCCAAAAAGAAGAAGATCGGCGCGACATGTGGAGGCGACCACACCAGCAACCGAAAATGTTCCTCCTCTTCCCTTATTCGTGCAAATCTTACGTGTCTCCTTGCACGGTATTCATCCCACAGAAGACACTAGTTGACCGCTTCTTCTTGATACTAGATGTTCCCAGTAACTCGCGATGCACAAGGTTTCTCCTCATATACTTTTTCACCTTAGCTAGAGGTCCGTCGCCCCCCCTGAATTTCAATCCCTAGTTACTTGATTCCCAATTAACAGAAGCATTCCCCGGCGTAACAGGAGCTAGTCTGCCTATTACGCCGGGGAAGCAGCGTCTCGGTGTTTATCTTAGGGGCGTGTGGGGCCTAGAGCTACTGGCGCCCGATCTGGAGGTCGGCCGGGATTAAAGGGATGGCCTGGGAGCACTGCCAAGCACGGCGGTGGTGTGAGGTCGAGGGGAGGGCGGGGCGGCGGAGGCAGAGGTCTGGGCCGGTGGTCGCTGGCGGTTCGAGAAAGATCGTCAAAAGTGACTGGCGGGAGGTAGACGAAGGCCATCTGCCCGTTCCTTATAGATCGGACAGTTCATTAAAAAAAATCGACGGACCTATTTATTTTCAGTCGACTGTTATCTTGATATGACCACATGTGGTGGTGTGCTAGAGGAGTACCTGCATTTCCTATGCTCATATATTACAAAATCATACGGAGTATAATCTAATTTTGTTTGCCATGCAATGTTGTAGAGCTATCATATGTCTCCTGTCATTTATTTTTCAGCCACTTGCTATCTGCTACTTTTATAGTGCACTAGTTCTGCACACACTTCACCCATACTCTCACTATTATGTTTTTATGCAAGGGTATTTCACACTCTGCTGCTATGAGAGAAGCAAAAAAGAAAAGAGATGTCGCTCGGCGTTATGCAGCGGATAGGCGGCATAACGTTTCAGCCTTATAATAGGTGCAGTGTCAGCAGATGGAGACGGTAAACGTAGCTCTGGATTTGATGACCTCGCTCGCAATGAACCACCATCCTAGGTGCTTGCTTTAACTTCACGGTGTCATATGTGGTTGCATGTTCCATATGGTGTCTAGCTTGTATTCGAAAGGCCGAAGTCGGTCTTTATTAAGATAAGGAAAGATATTTTTTACATGAACCACCATCCCGTGAGCACGAGAAGACAAATAGCTAGTCAGGGCACTAGTCGAGCCAGTAACAAGCCCAGCAAAGAGAGGCATCACCTGGAAGCCAACTAAAAAGCCGCGATGGTGGCGAAGCAGCCCGCCTCCCACCAGGCTCTCAGGTCCTAGATGATCATAATCACCACTCCAGCTGGATGTCCAGCTTGTATTGCTTCCAATTTGGTTAAATTGCATCTGCTTAGCTTACACAGTATACCTTTGAATATGACATGCCTTTATGTTTTTGGTACATACTAGTACATCTGTGTATTAACCATGTTATTACATCAAACTAATGTTCTTGTATATCCCTCATCAATCACTTACGATGAGGCAGTCAGGCAAGTGGATTACTCCTCATTTAAAGAATGCAGCGTCAGCCTCCCAACATGATTCTCAAGAAACATCAAGGCTAGATGAAGATAGTGAACATAGCTCTGTAGTTGATTACCGCATTTCCCCTACACTAGCATCGCAGGTGCTTGCTATAACTTGGCAGCGTGATATGTGGTTGCATGTTGTATATGGTGTCTAGATTGTATTTCTTCCAATCTGGTTAAACTGCATGTGCTATTCTGCTTAGCTTATACATTATACCTGTTAATGTGACATGCCTTCCTGTATTTAGTACATAGTACACCTATCTATTAAGCATGTACTCACACAAAACTATTGTTTTTTTGTATCCCGCATAAATCAATATGACGAGACACCTTCAGTATATGCAATGTGATATTAGTTGCATCTTTGATATGATTTATAGCATGCGCTGCTTCTAATTTGTTGAAATGCCATTTATGATGGGACACTTTTAACTTGGCAGAGTCATACTTGTTGCATGTTTCACGTGGTGTCTAGCTTGCATTGCTTCTTATTTGGTGAAATGGTTTCTTCTTAGTTTACACAAACATTTGTGAATATGCCATGTCGTCCTGTTTTTCATATTATTCCATCTTGGAATCATGTGTTTGCCTTACATCAAAGTAGTGATTGTCAGTATCATGCACGAATGAGTTCTGAAGAGTGAATTTTATTGCTTTTTCTTGTCGGTTTTACTTGACAATTCAAAATCAATAAAGCGGAAGGAAGTTAGCAAGGCAGCGGATGAAGGTGCTCCTTCCAAATGGAGGGCCTCTATAGATTCTACTCCTCCATCCCCCCAAGATGATTTCCAAGACAACACATGCATAGACAATCGATGTAGCTGTGTTGGTGATGAGCATGTCTCCCCTAGTGCACCGTCACAGGTGCTCCCTCTAACTTGGCACTGTTATATGTGGTTGCATGTTATGTATGATGTCTAGCTTGTATTGCTTCTAATTTTATTGAATTTCATCTGCTTACTTTACACATTATACTTGTGACTAAGACACATGTCCTGTTTCTAGAACATACAATATCTGTCTATCACACCATGTTCTTACATCAAAGTACATTTGTTCTGAAGAACTAAATTGTTATTCGTTTTTCTTGTTGGCTTGACTTAACATGGCACAGAGAAAGAGGAAACAAGACAGAACGACAGGGAAAGGAAAGCGGAACAATCCTGCAGATTCTGCTGGTACTGATGGTGCAATAGAAGGTCAAAGACCAGCGGAAAATTGTGTCGACAGGGTATCCCGTGCTACACGAGCTGCAGAACAAGCCAAACAGAAACAAATAGCTGCCACCAAACAAGCAGAGACAACCCTAGTTGTTGCAACACCTTCCACAGTACCACCAGCTGCACGATTTACTCATTGGTCAACTCAGCTAGCAGCACGTTCCCAAGCTCCCTTGCCACCTGACACTACTTCCGAAGCACTCTTGACACAAGATGAGTTGGCAAGATCATATGAACTTTGTGAGCTTCAACAGAAAGAAGGTAGTTGATGGAGTCAAGTTACAGTTGCATGCTTCTTTATATGTAGTCTCACAGTTTGATGTACACTAACACTTCCTATGTTTGTTGTTGGACTAGCACCTAGGCGCAAGAGGAAACAAACATCAGGGATAATGCTCGATAGGTTAACTAAATCTAGAGGAGGAAGAATGGAGATCCGTTTTGAGGCAGGTTTAAAAAGGCCACGTGATGCTACAGTGTCAGCCAAGTTAGTATCAGAGGCAGCGGTTATTGTTAGGTGTCATGTACGTATCCTCCCAACATGGATTTAGTACAGGAATGACAAAGACGAAACCCAGTTCAACACCTTCCTCGACCATTTATCTGTAAGTATGGTTATGTATGGAAACTAGTAATATCGTCTTGCTCTGTCCAATACTTTCTAGGTTGCTGATAATGGGACTCCCATAATTTTCAATAGATGAGGTTCAAGTTGGATAGCCAAGATGATGCAACCAGACAAGCTTGCACCCATGTTTTCAAGTCTGCTATGCGACAGTATCGGTATAACTTGAGGAAAACTCAATTTGAAGGCAAGGCTAACAGTGAACTTGCCCAAACATCTCCAGTGGAAAATTTATCTGATGAAGACTCGAGAGGTCTCGTTAAACACTGGTCCAATCTGAAGTATCATGTACATTATATATATGTCATCATATCACATGTTGAAGTCCTATTTACGCATGTGCCACACAAATCTATCTTCTTGTAGGTGAACTGTTCAAAGAACAAGGCCAACCGTACAAAAGTGAAATTCCAACAGACGATGGGATCTCGTAGCTATATTGCACACTGCGAGGCTCTTGTAATTAGCTGTTGTTTCACTCTTTTCGCTGTACCATATTATCATATCTATATTGACTTGTTCCAAATGCAGAGGAAAGCCCACAAAGACCAAAAGTGCCTGAACCAAATGTTGTGGAAATCTTCAAGGACCTGTCACACCAGCAAGAAGAAGGGCATGACTACACCATCAAAGCATTGTTGTAAGTCCTTAATCCTCATGCCTTTTAACTACTACTTACTCTAACTTGTGCCTTGAACTGCATGGTTTGCAGCCAATGTCTATTACTCTTTTCAATTTATACACAATTGTCTTACCGTATCATTGCACCTTACAAGGTTTAAAAGAGAGGAGTGATGTTCCTTTGATCTTGACCTGTAATCTAGTTCCGTCTTGGACTTGCCCACACAAGCGTTACAATTGCTGTTTATGCATTCTCGGTTGTTTTGTGATATGAATGATGTCGTACTATGCTTACCGTATTATAAACTTCGTCTCTTTATCCTTAGCCCTCAATACAATGTGAAGAAATAGACAATACATTAGCGATGGTACATGGTCATATGTTTGGAACCTGGTTTTATTATGTACTTTGCAATAAAATACAACTATTATTTTACATGGGTTCACCAGAATAAGTTCTGTATATAGACCAAAGCTATTTTGTTTGGTTTTGCTGCCTCCTTAATATCTTCTGTTCTGGTACTACTAATGTAAAAGCACAACTTTTCAGCGAGCTATGGAAAAAATGGTGGAACCGCCACCTTCTGAAGGTGGCGAGGCAACTATAACCACGATGTCAGCTCTTGCTACAGTGGGTCAGTACATGTCCACTAACAGTGCCAATAGCACATTCCTGCGTAATATTGGCTTGATTGTTAAGGCAATCTCGTCCAAACTGCCTGATCAAGATATGCAAGCTCAAAACAATGTTGTATCTGCGCGCCCGACACAAGTCCATTCCTAACAGAGACCCTTTGTGAAACAAGGAGAGACATTGTTCGATATTGTCAGATATGCATGGTTTTGAAACCAGACTATCAGACATTTGCTATGTTGTTCAGGAGCCTAAGAGAACTGAAGGCGAAGGTTGTGGTGCTCCATCGGACAATACAGCATGAAAACATAGCAGTCAGGTCAAATGAACTGAGCTTCTGAACTTCTGGTGGTGCATTTATCTGCTAGACTGTTAACTTTTATGCCAACCTTCCTTTTGTTTTATAGTTGTAATTTGTTTTGGTGTGATACAAAATTTGTTCTTAACATGCAGCCACCGGCTGAAGAAAACATCAAGCCATTTTTGTATAGTGTAGGGTGTTCCCTATATTTGCACAGGTGGCGAACTTTGATGACCACCGGATGTAGTTAACATGGGCCTCCTACGGGCCATAGAAACAATGAGCCTTCTAAGGGCCGTAGAAACAATGGGCCTTCTACGTGGCGTAGAAATAATGGGCCTTATACGGGCCGTAGACACAATGGGCCTTCTATGGGCCGTATCATCAATGGGCCTTCTACGGGCTTATGATCGGTTGGCCAAACATGGGCCAATAACAGACCACATTATGGCCGTAAATGGGCTAGAGTTGAAATCATCCGTTCATGGGCCGACCATAATGGGCCGTCGTTAATCGTCCGTATTTTGATGACACTATGAAAACGCCCAACGTATTAACGGGCCACAAACGGGCCGACTGTAACCACATGCTGAATTTGGCCCACAAGCAGAAAATGACAGTAACGGGCCATAAGTAAACAAATGTGGAAATGAGCCCAAGAATAAATGGGCCCCGAGAAGGCCGAAAGATAACATGGGCTGGAAATGGACCAACGGAATAATGGGCTGTTAATGGGTACAAAGTGATACACTGTTCATTACGGGCCAGTTTCACCACGTGCCGTTAATGGGTATAAAGTGATACACTGTTCATTACGGGCCAGTTTTACCACGGGCCGTTAATGGGCCGAGAGTAATAAGGGCCTCATATGGGCTAAAAGACGTCATGGGCCATACATGGGCCGGAAGTTAAAACGGGCTGGAATTATATTGGACGGCCTAGATGACGCTACTGGGCCTAATTCGGATAGGCGTAAACCGGCCCTGGGTTAGCGGGCTGTAAATGGGCTATATGCGAACAGGCCATTAACAGGCTTGCCGTGGGCCGGCCTACCACCTTTTAACCAAGTCAAACAGGCCGGCCTTTTCACAGGAATGGTCCTCTGTTGGGCCGTGCCACATGTCGACGTATCATAGGCGCTTTGGGTCCAATGAGTGGATGACATCTATCCCAACGGTGAGCCGACACGTGTTTCCTCCAGCCAATGATGATTTTACACGTGGAAAATCCCCATTGGTCGGGGCTATTAACGGGTTATCGGATCCAAAACCGGACCCGATAGCTTAACGGTGTTCCGTTACGGTGGATGCCACGTGTCGGTCACCCTTGAGGAAAGCACTTCTATGACGCGTGATTTATCGTCATGGAAGTGGACACTTCCGTGATGATATGACTATCTTGATTCTGTCATAAATTTGTCATGGATGTACATGCATGACAGAAAATGTGACCTACTGTGACAAACACGTATCATCACGGAAGTGTATTTTTTTGTAGTGTCCGACCCTGGCTTCCTGCCCGCCATTTTCTTGGCCTGCCTGCCCGAGCCACCAGAGCCACGCTTGCCCGATGCTAGTGTGATGTCGGCTTAATTCTGCACGCAGCTTCCATATCCACCCACAGCCACCGAGGAGGAGGGGGTGGGAGCCCCCCCGCTAAGCACCTGGCAGCATCCACCACCTGCGGCACCGTGATCCGCCCGGGGACTTGCAGCGCTAGGTTGGAGCCGTACTCATCAAAGGCCCCTACCAGGTCACACGCCAGGGAAGGGACGCTCACCGCCGTGTCCTGGGTCGCCACCACCATAGCCCGCCCTTCCTGCGCCCCCAGCTTGTTCCATGTTTCAGTATCGACAGAAGATCGTGTAGCCTGTGTAAAATTATTAGGGCAAATATAAAAGACCAAAGCGGCAAAGCCCTATAGATCGGTTGACAAAGCGTACGGCCGGTTGTCGCTGGCTATTGTTTTGCCTCTGGGAAATCTTGACCATGTAATTCATCCGATCGATCAATCATGCCGTGTATTCTGTTGGACTAGTTAGGGCTTTTGCCCTTGTGGCCAGCCGCCGCTCATGCCTTCCACCGTCGTGCATGTCTGCTATGGGCGGCGGCCATCCACCGGTCACGACAACTAGACGAGCGGGTGGATCAGATCATCATAATACAAGCTAGACCCCATTAGCCAGGTGACCATGATTGAGGATATTGGCCTCAGGTACCACTACACACCGTAGATATTAATATATATTTTTATGAATTATGATCTTGGTCTGATTAATTAGGATTGCATATAATATAGAGCTTTCGACACTTTGTACATTTCTGGATCTACAACATGAGTTATTTGACATGTCTAATATATATGTATGGCTTAATTAGAGTATGAACTTACCATTTTCTAGCTGGATGTATGCAACTCTCTAGAGCTACAAATCTCGTTTTCACTTGCCGATTTGATAGTTAAATAATTTTAAACAAGTAAAACCACACACACGATTGTTGATAGATTACTGCGGTTGGTCATAAATATTTCTGTCAACCCCGACAACCGAACCATTTCTCTATGAAACTAGTCAAGACACATTTTTGAAAGAAAATGAAGACGATTTTCTTCAACATTACATGATTGTCTATATTGGTAAGGAAAAATAGCAATGTTTGCATTATCAACTTGCTCAACACTGAGGTCGTAGAACTCAGTTTGAGTTAACAGAAATTGAACATTCTTTTGTAGTTGCAAACAACTATTTTAATGATTTGTCATCAAAATACCGTGGTGCTCCATGACTTCTGTGAACATTGGCTTTTCGCCCCCCTTATGTCGAAATCCTGGCTCCGCCCCTATTGCCTTGAAAGAAGTGGGATCATACTTCTCTTGTTGAGGAACAAACTTCGTCTTGGGGTATTGATCTTCTTCCCACTCAACTCCATTGGCATTGAACTTGCGTATAGTTTCCTCAAATTGCTTACTTCTGGCAAGCCTCTTTTAAACACCTTTCTCAATAATTCCCTTCAATAAGCTATTTTCTCGCTCAAGTGTAACTTGGCTAAGAGAATCATTAGTGGAATCAAGAGAACTACTAGAAGCAACAATATTGGGTTTAGCATGATTATTTTTCCTACTAGAAGGAGAATCTTTCTTGCTCTTGTTGCTAGATTTTACTTGTGGCATGTATGTAGACAAGAGTAAACGCTTGGCAATGTAAGAAGAACTTTTCTTATGAAGATAATCATTTATTGCTTTTAAGAACACATGCTCTTTCTCTAAATTGAGCTTTCCAAACCATAGCTTCTCACGTGTCTTTAAAAGCCCTCGATGATCCTCTAAGGTAGTTTCATGAGCTAACTTAAGAGTGTTTAGTTCTTTAGTTAAATGCTCAATCTCCTTCTTACCAATGTCATTCGCTTCATCTTGATTAGCATGATTAATTGAAATTTCATCATAGTTTTCATCACTAGTGTTGTCAACAAGTAAATCATCATCACCTAGCAAATCATCTTCATCACTATTGAAATCAACATACTCGGGGTGTGATACCTCGGGGCCTTTTGCCATGAAGCATCTTCCAATCCCTTCGTTTGGTGTGTCGAATATGTCATAGGAGTTGGATGACGCAAGTGCAAGACCGGCAACACCTTCATCTTGAGTAGATTCGGAGTCGGAGTGATAACTTCTCTTGGAGTAGTTGTCGGAGTCGGAACCGGATACCCATTCACCAACATGAGCTTGATGTCTTCGTCTTGTGTAGCTCTTTGATGGCTTGTTCTTCCTTTCCGAATCCTTGCTTCTACGAGAGGGTCTTCGTTCGTAACGATAATCTCTACTCCTTCTATCTCTTGGTGGTGATTCCTCTCTTTTACGTCTCCTTTTAGGTGATTCTTCTCTTCTTTTGTAGGGAGCCGTACACTCACTAGAGTCGTGTCCGGGTCTTCCACAATTGTAGCAATTGTGATCACGACTAGAAGATCTTTTGTCATTGTAGGACCTTGAATTGGAAGTTCTCTCTTTGTTTCTCCTCTCGTAGAACTTGTTGAAGTTCTTCACCATTAGGTTCAATTATTCATTGAAGATTTGTTTCTCACTTGATATTGTAGGAGCTTCACATGAAGCTTTGTAAGCACCACTAGACTTGTTGTGAAGCTCTTCCTTATCCTTGAGTGACATCTCATGAGCAACAATTCTACCAATGACTTCCGTTGGCTTGAGATCTTTGTAATTGGGCATCATTTGGATCAAGGTGCATACGGTGTCATATTTTCCATCCAAGGCTCATAGGATCTTCTTGATGATGAATCTGTCGGTCATCTCTTCGCTTCCCAAGCCGACAATCTCATTTGTGATGAGAGCAAGCCTAGAGTACATCTCAGCGACTCCTTCACCATACTTCATTTTGAACTTGTCAAGTTGACTTTGAAGCACATCCAACTTGGGTTCCTTGACGGACTCGGTGCCTTCGTGCATATCAACCGAAGTATCACAAAATTTCCTTTGCATTCTCAAGGCGGCTGATTTTGTTAAATTCTTCAGGGCACATTCCGTTCAAAAGAATATCGCAAGCTTGAGCATTGTATTGCAACATCTTCAATTCTTCCGTGGACGCTTCACGATCCAGTTCTCTTCCATCCTCGAAGTATTCACCTTGCAAGCCAATACGCACAATAGCCCAAACAGCGGGGTTATGACCAAGAATATGCATTTTCATCTTATGCTTCCAACTAGCAAAATTTGTACCATCAAAGTAAGGATATCTATGGTGGTAATTTCCCTCGCTAGACGCCATACTCTCCTAGGTTGTGAAACCAAGGCTATGATCACCAAAGCTATTCAAGGAAAATGGAGACCAAAGCTCTGATATCACTTGTAGGATCGAAAGTAGGTCTAGAGGCGGTTGATTAGACTACTTGACCAAATAAAAATCTAGCCTTTTCCCAGTTTTAAGTCCTAGCAGATTTTAGCAACTTAGCACAAGTCAAGCAATCAACCTACACATGCAATTCTAAGAGTGTAGCAGCAGAAAGTGAAACATTGCATATGAAGGTAAAAGGAAACGGCTTGGAGAAGGCAAACACAATGTAGACACGGAGATTTTTGGCGTGGTTCCGATAGGTGGTGCTATCATACGTCCACGTTGATGGAGACTTCAACCCACGAAGGGTAGCGGTTGTGCGAGTCCATGGAGGGCTCCACCCACGAAGGGTCCACGAAGAAGCAACCTTGTCTATCCCACCATGGCCATCACCCACGAAGGACTTGCCTCACTCGGGTAGATCTTCATTAAGTAGGCGATCTCCTTTCCCTTACAAACTCCTTGGTTCAACTCCACAATCTTGTCGGAGGCTCCCAAATGACACCTAACCAATCTAGGAGACACCAGTCTCCAAAAGGTAATATATGGTGTGTTGATGATGAACTCCTTGCTCTTGTGCTTCAAATGATAGTCTCCTCAACACTCGACTCTCTCTCACAGATTTGGCTATGGTGGAAAGATGATTTGAGTGGAAAGCAACTTGGGGAAGCCTAGAGATCAAGATTCTTGTGGTTGGATTGGAATGTCTTGGTCTCAACACATGATTAGGTGGTTCTCTCTCAGAAAATTAGTAGTGGAAGTGTAGGCACATTATGATGGCTCTATCTTGAATAGAGAAGGGGGTGGAGGGGTATATATAGCCTCCACACAAAATCCAACCATTACACACGTTTGACCCAACTCGGTCAGACCGAATATAAGAACTCGGTGAGATCGATTCAGTTTAGGAATCTCGATGGGACCGACATGATCAACTCGATGGGTGCTACCTCTTGAGCACTGCGTTGGTTTCCCTTGAAGAGGAAAGAGTGACGCAGTAAAGTAGCATAAGTATTTCCCTTAGTTTTTGAGAACCAAGGTATCAATCCAGTAGGAGATCACGCACGAGTCCCTCACACCTACACAAACAAATAAGAACCTCGCAACCAACATGATAAAGGGGTTGTCAATCCCTCAACGGTCACTTACGAGAGTGAGATCTGAAAGATATGATAAGATAATATTTTTGGTATTTTTATGATAAAGATGCAAAATAAAATAAAAGTCAATAAAAATAACTAAGTGTTGGAAGATTAATATGATGGAAAGTAGACCCGGGGGCCATAGGTTTCATTAGTGGCTTCTCTCAAGAGCATAAGTATTACGGTGGGTGAACAAATTACTGTTGAGCAATTGATAGAATTGAGCATACTTATGAGAATATCTAGCTATGATCATGTATATAGGCATCACATCCGCGACAAGTAGACCGAAACAATTCTGCATCTACTACTATTACTCCACACATCGACCGCTATCCAGCATGCATCTAGAGTATTATGTTCAAAAGAACAGAGTAAAGCTTTAAGTAAGATGACATGATGTAGTGGGATAAACTCATGCAATATGATATAAACTCCATCTTTTTATCCTCGATGGCAACAATACAATACATGTCGTTTCCCTTTCTATCACTGGGATCGAGCACCGCAAGATTGAACCCAAAGCTAAGCACTTATCCCATTGCAAGAAAGATCAATCTAGTAGGCCAAACCAAACTAATAATTCAAAGAGACTTGCAAAGATAACCAATCATACATAAAAAAATTCAGAGGAGATTCAAATATTGTTCATAGATAAACTTGATCATAAACCCACAATTCACCGGTCTCAACAAACACACCACAAAAGAAGATTACATCGAATAGATCTCCACGAGAGACGGGGGCATGATCCACCTCGGTGCCCCCGTCCACCATGATCCACCCTATATCGTAGCGGTGCTTAGGCGAAGCCCTGCGTCGGTAGCATCATCATCACTGTCATCACACCGTCGTGCTGACGGAACTCTCCCTCGAAGCTCTGCTTGATGGGAGTTCGTGGGACGTCATCGAGCTGATCGTGTGCTGAACTCGGAGGTGCCGTGCGTTTGGTACTTGGATCAGTCGGATCATGAAGACGCATGACTACATCAACCGCGTTGTTCTAACGCTTCCGCTTTCGGTCTACGAGGGTACGTGGACACACTCTCCCCTCTCGTTGCTATGCATCACCATGATCCTGTGTGTGCATAGGATTTTTTTGAAATTACTACGTTCCCCAATAGTGGTATCAGAGCCAGGTTTATGCGTAGATGTTATATGCACGAGGAGAACAAAAGTGAGTTGTGGGCGATACAAGTCATACTGCTTACCAGCATGTCATACTTTGGTTCGGCGGTATTGTTGGATGAAGCGGCCCGGACCGACATTACGCGTACGCTTACGCGAGACTGGTTCTACCGACGTGCTTTGCACACAGGTGGATGGCGGGTGTCAGTTTCTCCAATTTTAGTTGAATCGAGTGTGACTACGCCCGGTCCTTGTTGAAGGTTAAAACAACACTAACTAGACGAAATATCATTGTGGTTTTGATGCGTAGGTAAGAACGGTTCTTGCTCAGCCCGTAGTAGCCATGTAAAACTTGCAACAACAAAGTAGAGGACGTCTAACTTGTTTTTGCAGGGCATGTTGTGATGTGATATGGTCAAGGAGCCATATGGTTGTCGCTTTATCGTATGCAATGCAATCGCCATGTAATTGCTTTACTTTATCACTAAGCGGTAGCGATAGTCGTAGAAGCAATAGTTGGCGAGACGACTGAGGGAGTCCTGGATAAGGGGGTATCCGGACAGACGGACTGTATACATCGTCCGGACTATTGAAGCGTGAAGATACGAGACTCAAGACTTCGACCCGTGTCCGGATGGGACTCTCCTTGGCGTGGAAGGCAAGCTTGGTGATCCGGATATTGTGTTTCCTTCCTTGTAACTGACTCCATGTAAACCCTAGCCCTCTCTGGTGTCTATATAAGCCGGAGAGGATGGTCCTTAGAAGGCCGATCACATTTACAATCATACCATCATAGGCTAGCTCTTAGGGTTTAGCCTCTACGATCTCGTGGTAGATCTACTCTTGTACTACCCATATCTTCAATATTAATCAAGCAGGAAGTAGGGTTTTACCTCCATCGAGAGGGCCCGAACCTGGGTAAACATCTGTGTCCCTTGCTTCCTGTTACCGTCAGCCTTGACGCACAGATCGGGACCCCCTACCCGAGATCCGCCGGTTTTGACACCGACATTGGTGCTTTCATTGAGAGTTCCTCTGTGTCATCGCTGTGGGGCTCGATGGCTCCTTCAATCATCGTCAATGACACGGTCCAGGGTGAGACTTTTCTCCCCGGACATACTTTCGTGTTCGGCAGCGTCGCACTGCGGGCCAATTCGCTTGGCCATCCGGAGCAGATCGACGACTACGCCCCTGGCCTCCAGATCCAATCCGCAAGCCTGAACTACGCGGCTGACCTTCGCAGAGACTTGATCTCCGGAGGATTCGGGCCTGCGCTAGGAGCACCGGACAGCCACGATGCGCATGGCTTTGACCTGCTGTCGGGCAACACTCGGGATATTACCCCTGCAGTAGCCCCGGACTCAAATCCGGAGCGGGGTGCGTCACCTAAGGACGGACGGCTAGACTTCGTCCCTCAGGCTGCACACTCATCGGCGATGGAGCCGAACACGGGTCTCACCTCTACGGTGGCCCGTGACGTTGGACCCTCGGATTCATATCCGGTTGTTGGTTCCAGTCTGCGCACCCTTGAGCCTACCGAGCCAGGTCGGACTCCGATAATGGAGTTCATTGCTGCGGATATCTTCCAGCACTTGCCTTTTGGCGACATGCTGAACTCGTTAAAAACCCTCTCTTTGACAGAAAATCTCGGGCCGAATTATGTCCGGCTGGAGTGGGAAGCAGGCGACGAGGAAACTCGTTACCCACCCACCACCCACTTAATAGCCACGGTCGATGATTTAATCGACATGCTCGACTTCGACTCTGAAAGCATCGACGGTATGGACGACGATGCAGGAGAAGATTTAGAATCTATGGGCTGCCAGACTTCCGCCCCATCACACGACATATACATGGTGGACACGCCCAAGAAGTACGAAGGCGACAAGCCGGAAGATAAAACCCCTGGGCAAAAGCCAAAGCGACGGCGCAGACGCCGTTCCAAGTCCAGCAATAGTAAAGATAGCGGCAAGAGCGCCAGAAGGATCGATACTCCGGTCAACCCCGAAGGCAACAGCGACCATATGGAACCAGCGATGGAGCAGGACGAGCCAGGTCACGCCGAACAAAGTTCGGAGCAGACGCCCGAGGACAATGATCCAGAAGGACGAGATCATCAAACCGGCGCGGAACAAGAAGACAGTCCGGACGACGATGAATTCACCATTCCGGAAGAACGCGTGGAACGAGATAACCTCCACAGAAAGCTTATGGCCACACCAAAGAAGTCTGAAGAAGCAGAAGCAACGGCTTTAAACCACGCAGGATACGCTCAATAGAAGATGGAATAAAGTGCTAGACACTGAAGAAAGATATGGAGACTATCGCCACACAAAGAGCTATCCAAAACGCAAGCTACTGCCAGAATTCGACGACGAGGCTGTTCCACCAAATAGTAACACGACCAGGAGGCCAGACGCACCACTTCACGATGGCAACAAAGCAGCTACCGATGCCGCACACGATCTACGTAAGAACCAGGATAAGAAAGCTGGCGCAGCAAGGTCCATCTACGGATCTAAAGGACACACCACGGTGAGGGACTGTAGTCATCAAAACGATTATACCAATCAAATACCAGTTCGGAAAATACACCGGACACAGCAACATCTGACGGCATGCCACAGCACGTCCAGACACAGAGGGGCTTCTCACCGCCTGTGCTTTACCGAAGAAGTACTGGACCATGAATTTCCACAGGGCTTCAAACCTGTGAACATAGAGGCATATGACGGGACGACAGACCCAGGGGTCTGGATAGAGGACTTTATCCTGCATATACACATGGCTCGTGGGGATGACCTCCACACCATCAAATACCTTCCCCTCAAACTAAAGGGACCAGCTCGACACTGGTTGAAAAGCCTCCCCGAAAATTCAATTGGGAGTTGGGAGGAACTCGAGGATGCTTTCAGGGCCAATTTTCAAGGGACTTATGTCCGGCCTCCGGACGCTGACGATTTAAGACACATAATCCAACAACCCGGAGAGTGCGCCTGCAAGCTTTGGAACAGATTCCTCACTAAGAAGAATCAAATTGTCGATTGTCCGGATGCCGAAGCCCTAGCGGCATTCAAACACAGCATCCGCGACGAGTGGCTCGCCAGACACCTCGGCCAAGAAAAGCCTAGGACAATGGCAGCCTTAACAAGTCTTATGACCCGTTTTTGCGTGGGTGAGGATAGCTGGCTAGCCCCTAAAGGCACCAGCAACCCCAGCGCATCCGAAATAAGGGATGGCAACGGGAAACCACGGCGTAATAAAAACAAACGCCAAAACAAGGAAGAGAGCCCGGATAACACGACGGTTAATGCCGGATTCAGGGGCTCTCGACCTAAGCCATCTAAAGGCAGTAAAGAAGGACCGTCCGGACTGAACAGAGTCCTGGACAGACTATGCTAAATTCATGGCACCCCTGATAAACCTGCGAACCATACGCACAGAGAGTGCTGGGTCTTCAAGCAGGCCGGCAAATTAAACGCCGAACACAAGGGAAGGGAGACACCAAGTGAAGACGAGGACGATCCTCGCCAGCCGAACACTGGGGGACAGAAAAAATTCCCGCCAGAGGTTAAAACAGTAAACATGATCCACGCGACTCGCACATCCACGAGGAAGCACGAACGCGCACATAGAGGCATGCGCGATACATAGCCCATTGTACCCACACCCAGCTACTGGATGTCTCACCCGATCACTTTTGATCGCCGGGACGGCCGAACTAGTATTCGGCGCGAAGGATCAGAGGCCTTGTTGCTCGACCCAATAATCGACGAATACCATCTTACCCACGTCCTCATGGACGGCGGCAGCAGTCTCAATCTAATATATGAGGACACTGCCCTCAGAATGGGGATAGACCCATCCAGAATTAGTCATAACAACACCACCTTTGAAGGGGTGATACCAGGCGTTGAAGCCTACAGCAGGGGCTCCGTCATACCGGAGGTAACATTCGGCTCTCCAGGCAACTCCAGAAGCGAAGAACTACTCTTCATCATCGCACCCTTCCAAAGCAACTATCATGCATTGCTTGGAAGAACGGCCTTCGCCCAATGCAGCGCACTATGGCTACCTTACACTCAAGATGCCCGGTCCACGTGGCGTCATCACCGTTAGCGGAATAATAGAGCGCTCTTCACGCGCAAAGGAATACGCGAAGGCCCTAGTGGCCGGACTATAAGCAGCGTCCAATATCACAAAAACATGATTGGTCGTTATGACCACAGACACGGTTAGACGAGTCCGGTAGCCCAGATAACATTAAATCAGGGCACCGCATATGTAATCCCATAGAGGATACCAGGGGCTATAAATATTCGATAAAGCCCCACAATTGGCTCAACCTTATTAGCAGGCCAATATCTTATACTTTTAACATCCATCGCATACTTACGTTGTACTTTCCTACGAGTTCTCTTGTTTTACATACAACATTCGTGCGATGCCCTTCCAGGATACGGCACAACGGAGACAAAGGCGTAGACGTGTAGCAGGGCCCTGCTCAACATGTTTCTTTTTAGATTAAGCCCCTGTGTAAACCCTTTCTATTGCCTCTTGTTGTTTAACCATCCCATGGGTTGCATACCCACAGAGGATACTGTCGTTATTGGCATTTTGCCACGACAGACTTACGTACGTACCTGGAAAGACAGGGTTTATAATGAATGGGCATTCTTGAGCTCATCATCTATCATAAAGTCCGAATACCTTCGGGAGTGTTCGGCGTCACGAGTTTGGCCTTATATGCAGCAACTCCGAATCATGTCTTTTGTCAAATGTTGGGTTTTCCCGGCTCCTGGGTTTGCCGCCTTACATTCCGTTATTTAACAATATCATTGTCCACATCTTTCTTCTTTTGCGTATCACACAAATCAACGAAGCTATTTAGATGGGTAGCGGCATCTTCACTAGGAAGGCCGGCGCATTGACCTTTCATGACAAGATTCAACAAAGCAACATTAATTTCACAAGATTCAGCATCGGTAAGAGGAGCAATCAGAGTGCTAAGAAAATCATTGTTGTTGGTATTGGTGAAGTCACACAATTTAGTATTAACTTGAGCAATCGTGACAAGCAAGAAATCCAACACACGAGCAAACAAGAAGCAAGTGAAAAAGAGGCGAATGGAAAAGAGAGGGCGAATAAAACGGCAAAGGTGAAGTGGGGGAGAGGAAAACGAGAGGCAAATGGCAAATAATGTAATGCGAGGGATAAGAGTTTGTGATGGGTACTTGGTATGTCTTGACTTGACTTGGCGTGAATCTCCCCGGCAACGGCGCCAGAAATCCTTCTTGCTACCTCTTGAGCACTGCGTTGGTTTTCCCTTGAAGAGGAAAGGGTGATGCAGTAAAGTAGCGCAAGTATTTCCCTCACCGAATGATGCACCGAATGATGCACCACACGTAGGATGTAATTTCATTGCATAACTATTGACTTTCGTGGTTGCACGGGGAATCACAAACCTTAACACTAATATTCTTACTAAAGCATAATTACTCATCAACACGACTCACATATTATATCATCATATCGCAAAACTATTACAAGGAATCAAGTTTATTTTGTCTAGTGATCTTCATGAAAGTTTTTATTATATCCTTCTTGAATATCTATCACTTTGGGGCTAATTTCATATGTTGCTTTTTATAGCTCAAAAAAATCTAAGTGAAGAACATGAACATAAAAATTTTCTTCTCTCAAAATAATTTAAGTGAAGCAAGAGAGACTTTTAAATTTTTTTACTAACTCTCAAATAATTCTGAGTGAAGCATGAGAGCGTTTCTTAAAAATACTAAAGCACACCGTGCTCAAAAATATATAAGTGAAGCACTAGAGCAATTCCATAGCTCATAAAGATTTAAGTGAAGCATAGAGAGCAATTATAACAAGTCATAGCATATTTTTGGCTCTCTCAAATAGGTGTGTCCAGAAAGGATTCAAGACTAAAAATAAAAAGCAAAACAAGCAAAGACTCATATCATACAAGACGCTCCAAGCAAAACTCATGATATGTGACGAATAAAAATATAGCTCCATGTAAAATACCGATGGTCGTTAGAAGAAAGAGGGGATGCCACTCGAGCATCCCCAAGCTTAGTTGCTTGCTTATCTTTAGATAATAGCTTAGGATGCCATGGGCATCCCCAAGCTTAGGCTCTTCTTACTCCTTATTCCTTCATCCATCATGATCTCACCCAAAACTTGAAAAATTCAATCACACAAAACTCAACAAAACCTTCGTGAGATTCGTTAGTATAAGAAAGCAAATCACTACTATAAGTATTGTTGCAAACCCATTCATATTTTATTTTTGCATTATATCTACTGTATTCCAACTTTGTTATGGATCAAACCCCGGAAAGAGTCCATAGATTCATCAAAATAAGCACACAACACAAAGAAAACAGAATCTGTCAAAAAAAAAGAACAGTCTGTAGCAGTCTGAAAACTTTCAATACTTCTGTAACTCCAAAAATTCTGAAAAATTAGGACAATGTGGTAAAGTTGCATATCAATCTTCTGTAAAAAAATTCAGAGCAAAAAGCACGTTTCTGTCATTTATTAAAATTATTTTTCTAAGCGCAAAAGTTTCTGTTTTTCAACAAGATCAAATCAACTATCACCCAACATTACCCCAAAGGCTTTGCTTGGCACAAACACTAATTAAAACATAAGAAAACAATCATAACAGTATCATAATTGTGCAAACACTCAAGAATAGAAAGAAAAATAGAAAAATAAATTTTATTCATTAGGTTACCTCCCAACAAGCGCTATCATTTTACGCCCCTAGCTAGGCATAACACATAGATTCAAGTATTGTCATCTTTATTTCTAGATCCATAAGATGCCCTCATGATTGATTCATATGGTGGACTAATTCTTGTGATTGGGAATTGTTCCATACCATTCCCTAGTGGAGATTTAAATTTAATATTTCCTTCTTTCATATCAATCACGACACGAATAGTGCGTAAAAACGGTCTACCAAGAATAATTGGAAAAGACGGATTGCAATCAATATCAAGAACAATAAAATCTATGGGCACATAATTCCTATTTGCAATAATAAGAACATCATTAATTCTTCCCATAGGCTTTTTAATAGTATAATCCGCCAAGTGCAAATTTAAAGAACATTCTTCAATATCGGTAAGACCAAGCACATCACATAAAGATTTCGGAATTGGAGAAACACTAGCACCCAAGTCACATAAAGCAAAACACTCATAATTTTTAATCTTGAGATAGTAGGTTCCCATTCATCATGTAATTTTCTAGGAATTTAAATTTCTAATTCAAACTTCTCTTCCAAAGCTTTCATCATAGCATCAACAATATGTTTAGTAAAAACTTTATTTTGTTCATAAGCATGAGGTGAATTTATCATGGATTGCAACAAAGAAATACAATCAATCAAAGAGCAATTATCATAATTAAAGTGTTCGTAATCCAAAAGAGTGGGCACATCACTAGTTAAAGTTTTGACCTCTTCAAACCCACTTTTATCAATTTTCTCAACAAGATTCTCACCCTCCGAATTATCGGGGCGCCTTCTAACTAAAGTTGACTCTTCTTCAGTCCCTTTTGCATCAATCTTAATTTTACTAAACAAAGAATCAATATAAGAAACACCAATCATTTTAAGATCTTCATCATTTTTATAAAAGCAATCACTAGAAAACGCCTTTTCTAAAAGTTCTCTTCTAGCTCTAAGCATAGCGGCTCTTTTCTTACTTTCATCCATAGAAACATATAAAGCTTTAATTGATTCTTCTACCTTAGGCACAAAAATTTTCATCTTGAGATTTTCTACATCATGAGAAATTCTATCAATGCTTCTAGACATATCATCAATCTTACTCAACTTTTCCTCTGTCGCAGTATTAAAATTCTTTTGAGCATTGATAAATTCTTTAATATTATTCTCAAGATCGGAGGTGTTCCTATTATTATTATAAGAAGTATTACCATAGGAATTACCATAATTATTAGAGGAAGTTCTCAGAAAAGGTCTAGGATTAAAATTACCTCTATAAGCATTGTTATTAAAATTGTTTCATGAAACGAAATTCACATCTACGGCATAACTATTTTGCTCAATCAAAATAGACAAAGGCACATCATTAAGATAAATAGGAGCATTTTTATTAGCAACCAACTTCATAAGAGCATCAACTTTTTCGCACAAAGAATTTATTTCCTCTACCGAATTGACTTTTTTTACTAGTAGGAGCTCTTTCGGTATGCCATTGTGAATAATTTGCCATAATATTATCAAGCAATTTAGTAGCTTCACCCAAAGTAATTTCCACAAAAGTACTCCCCGCGGCGGAATCTAAAAGATTTCTAGAAACAAAATTCAATCCCGCATAAATTTTTTGTATGATCATCCAAAGATTTAAACCATGAGTGGGACAATTTTTAGCATCAATTTCATTCTTTCCCAATATTTTGCAACATGTTCATGCTCATGTTGCTTAAAATACATGATTTGTGTACTAAGGGAAATAATTTTTGCGGCCGGAAAATACTTAGTAATAAAAGCATCCTTGCACTTATCCCAAGAATTGATACTATTGCGAGGCAAAGAAGAAAACCAAATTTTTGCACGATCTTGCGAAGAAAATGGAAATAATTTAAACTTCACAATATCATTGTCCACATATTTTTTTTGTTTTGCATATCACATAATTCCACGAATGTGTTAAGATGGGACGTGGCATCCTCATTAGGAGTACCGGAAAATTGATCTTTCATAACGAGATTCAACAAAGCGACATTAATATCACAAGGCTCCGTACTAGTGGCGGGAGGAGTAATTGGAGTGCTAATAAAATCATTGTTGTTGGTATTGGAGAAATCACACAACTTGGTGTTCTCTTGAGTCATCGTGACTACACAACAAGATTGCACTCAAAAGAGATCTGACGAGAAAAACGATGAGTGAACAAGAAGGCAAATAAAATGGCAAATTTTGTGAAGTGGGGGAGAGGAAAATGAGATGCAAATGGCAAATAATGTAAATTGCAAGGAGATGAGATTTGTGATTAGGAACCTGATAGATGTTGATGATGTCTCCCCGGCAACGGTGCCAGAAATTCCTTTTGATGCGGCTTGAACTATGTCGGTATTTCCCCAAAGAGGAAGGGATGATGCAGCACAGCTACGGTAGGTATTTCCCTCAGAGATGAGACCAAGGTTATCGAACTAGTAGGAGAACCACGCAACACCATGTAAACGGGTCCTGCACACAAAGAACAAATACTTGCAACCCGACGCAAGAGAGGGGTTGTCAATCCCTCATGGGTAAAAAGATAGGTAAAATTATAGTAGATTGGATAAATAGATCTCGAGGGAACGCGATATAAAATAAATAATAATAAATTGCAGCAAGGTATTTTTGTATGTTTGGATTAATAGATCTTAAAATAAAATCAAATAAAAATAAATCGTGAAGGAAAATATAATAACGAAGAGACCAGCGGGCGTAGATGTCACTAGTGGCTTCTCTCGAGAAAAATAGCATATAGTGGGTAAACAAATTACTGTTGGCGATTGATAGAACTTCAAATAATCATGACAATATCTAGGCAATGATCATTGTATAGGCATCACGTCCAAGATTAGTAGACTGACTCCTGCCTGCATCTACTACTATTACTCAACACATCGACCGCTATCCAGCATGCATCTAGTGTATTAAGTTCATGGAGAAACGGAGTAATGCAATAAGAATGATGACATGATGTAGAAAACATCTATTTATGTAGAAATAGACCCCATCTTGTTATCCTTAATAGCTATGATACATACGTGTCGGTTCCCCTTCTATCACTGGGATCAAGCACTGTAAGATCGAACCCATCACAAAGCACCTCTTCCCATGGCAAGAAAAATCGATCTAGTTAGCCTAACTAAACCAAAGATTCAAAATATAAATACGAGGCTATAAGTAATCATGCATATAAGAGATCAAAAGACTCAAATAACTTTCATGGATAAAAACATAGATCTGATCATAAACTCAAAGTTCATCGGATCCCAACAAACACACCGCAAAAAAGAGTTACATCAAATAGATCTCCAAGAGACCATTGTATTGAGAACCAAAAGAGAGAGATGAAGCCATCTAGCTACTAACTACGGACCCATAGGTTTACAATGAACTACTCACGCATCATTGGAGAGGCACCAATGAGGATGATGAACCCCTCCGTTGATGGTGTCTAGATTGGATCTGGTGGTTCTGGAACTTGCGTTGGCTGGAATTAATTTTTGTAGCCTCCCCTAGGGTTTCTGGAATATTGGGGTATTTATAGAGCAAAGAAGCGGTGCGGGAGGCCACCGAGGTGGGCACAAGCCACCTGGGCTCGCTTGGGCCCCCAGGCGTGCCCTGGTGGGTTGTGCTCCCCTCGGAGCCCCCTTTGGTACATATTTAGTCCAACATGTTTCTTCTGCTCTAGAAAAAATCTCCAAAAAGTTTCGCTACGTTTGGACTCCGTTTGATGTTGATTTTCCACAAAGTAAAAAACAAGCAAAAAACAGCAACTGGTAGTGGGCATTATGTCAATAGGTTAGTCCCAAAAAAAAGATATAGAGTTTCTATTAGATGATTGTAAAACATCCAAGAATGATAACATAACAGCATGGGACAATAAAAAATTATAGATAAGATCGCCTGCCCAGTATGGGAGGTTTTTCTTTAGTGATATCTTGTTCTCTTGGCTTGCCTTGGTCTTCTTGGTCCGCCCCTTGATTCCTCAAAGGGCTATTCTTTTGGCTTGGTTTTGTCTTGAATGGATGGTGGAGTTTGCATCTCTACCACTGAGCCTGTGTACAGTCCGGGCAACATACGTGGAGGTTTGTTGCACCGACACCAGGGAAATAGAAAAACAATGGAAAGGAAAGAAAGGGATGAGCGGACCAAAAAAAAAGGCGCAACAAAGAAAGGCATGTCATCTTTAGCTGAGATTTCCAGTGAAGACATAGCAGAGCCACACCATGAGAGCGAGGATGGGGGTCTACCATGCAAGTTAAGAACAAAACTAAAGGAAGAAAGCCTATTGCCGAGAAGCCGAAGATGACTACCATTAGAAAGAGGGCACCAGTTCAAAGCAAAGGCATGCGGCAGAAATGATGGAAGAAATATTCAAGCCTACCGATGAAAACAACCTCGATGCTTCTTCTAGTGAGAAGAACGCGCAAAGGATGAGGGCCTCTCCTTTCAAAAAGAAAAGTGGCTCGATTTTGCAGAGAGGCGAGTGCTTCAACAGGGACAAAAGATGCAGAGGCTCCTCCCTCCAGCAGCTCTGCTGAGACAGTTCCACCGAGAAGGACAACAAGGGAAGAGGAAGGCAAAGTAGTCTACATCGCTTCCGGGAGCGAAAATGATGAGTCCGAGGTAGATATATAAAGTGTGGTGCAACTAATTCTGTGATGTTACTTGACCCTGAGTTTTAGATTAATTGCTGACGAATAGATGAAATACTAAAATGAAATGTTATAAAGTGTGGCGCAACTAATTTTGTGATGTTACTTGACCTTGAGTTTCTAATTGCTGACAAGTAGATGAAATTCTAAAATGAAATGTCCTATTTTCCAGTTTTGTAAAACTATGAGGATACCAGTTCCACATTAATGTTGATTTGAAGAAATGTTTAGCTGGAAAAATGAAGGAGTCTGACACGAGTATTTTGCAACCGGGCGGGGGACTTCTTGGTAAGTGTTTATAAAATGTGCATCCACTTCTAGAGGTTACCAAATTTCATATTAACCATAAAAGGGAATGACACCCAGTGTTGGTATCAAACAATGATTTTGTTGGTTGTTTTTCCTTTAAGATAACTATGTTGTCTAAAATGAACGTGGTGGTTCACCGTTTAGATTGTAAACCCCTACAAAATCCTCGATATATGTACCAATTTCCGAATTGGTAGTTTGTACTCGAGCATGCTACGACAACCTAGTTTCAAGCGTACCTGTCACTCATTGTCAAACAAGAAATACCCATTATCACAAATGACCTCACAAGCCACACAATATGTCCTTGAAGAAATTTATTTTTTGATAGTTATTTTATTATAAGCTGCTAAAAAACAAAGCGTATCATCACCAAAATAATGAGTACTCAACGCCGGTATCCAAATGGCGCAGCAAAGCACGCCTTTTCCTTTTAGTATTAATTATTCACAAGTTAGTTTTTGCACATTCTTTTAAAGATGACGTTCTTTTAACTGTAATCGAAAAGTTATACGATTCATATTTATTTTTCAGACTGCATTTTCTTTCCATTAGTTTTAGATGTTTCTCTACCAATTATTTGCACTTCTATTTTAGCAAGATTCCCGCAACAACACGCGGGGCATCATCTAGTTTTCATAAAAGAGAAACTTAGGCTTTGTCGCACCCACCTTGCCTCATTTTCTATATCACTATGCTCCCTAATTTTAAGACATCATAATCAATTAAGATTGCTTATTCTGAATTGTATATATCTTGATTTTGATCGAGTCTTCTCGCTGGGTGTGTGGAGGGATTTGCTACTTGGTGGGCTTTCCTGGTAAGTGGTTAGGGTGTGTGGGCTAGGGTTGTTAGTGGGAAAGTGTTTCAATGTGTTGCCATCAAGACAAAGAACAGTAGTGGGCGTGTGGCCTTTCTCGGTTGTCTTTCTGTGCCACATACCTCTATACATTTAGCTACTTTGGTAGTGCGCGTGGCTGGTACATCTCCAATGTATCTATAATTTTGATTATTTCATGCTATTATATTATCACTTTTGTAAGCTTTATATGCCATTTTATATTATTTTTATGGACTAACCTGTTAAATAGTGCTCAGTGCCAGTTAATGTTTTCTACATGTTTTTGTTTCGCAGAAAAACTATACCTACTGAAGTCCAAACACGATGAAACTTTACATTGATATTTTCTGAAATGTAAGAGACCCTCGAAGCTTCGGGGGAGGACAAAAAGACCCATGTGGGCCCCACAAGCCAGGTGGGTGCCGCCCTTTGACTTGTGGGCCCTATGTAGCTTCGATTGACCTAATTCTTGGCCTATAAATTCACATATATTCTGAAACACTAGGAGCGAGACCTGAAACAATTCTTAAGCCGCCGCAAACCCCGTTCTTCCGCAATATCATCTGGAACCCTTTTTGATACTCCGCTGGAGGCGGAAATCATTGGGGAGGTTATCTTCATCAACCTTGCTTCCTCCTTGATGATGTGTGAGTAGTTCCTACAGGACCTACGGGTCCATAGCAGTAGGTACATGGCTTTCTCTCTCTCTCTCCGCCTCTCTCTCTTGTTCTTCAATACAATGATATTCTCTAAGATCAATCTGATGTAATATTTTGCGGTGTGTTTGTTGGGATCTGATGAATTTTGGGTTTCTGATCACATTATTCATTGAACTATTTTCAATCTATTGAATCATTTCTTATGCATAATTTTATAGCTATGTATGTGTTGCAAATATGACCTAGAGGCAATAATATTTGTATTTACATATTTGCATATTCATAATTGAGGAGTTCATCCTATGCTATAACTTGTATGATCCTGGAATATGCGATTTAGTCGAAAACTCATATGCACGTGTGGGATGATAAATGGTAAATGAAAAAGGTTCCTAGGCTTGCCTATAAGACTAGCTCAAGTGTTGTTGGTGATCACATTTTTCGGATCTTAGGATATCGTTAAGTGTAACGATGATCCTAATACAACATTGAGATTATGATGTTAGAAGAACGATCATATTGAATTGACCCAATCTTGTTTATTATGAATTGAGTTAGTATCATCTCCATTAAATTGTAATAACTCATAGTGTTAATGTGTGATATCACTCCTTAGACCATGAGAATATCGTGGTCACTTCTTACCGTATGGTGGGGGCTGCTCAAACGTCACGTGTAACACGATGATCATAACAACAACTTATAGGTTCATCGGAAAGTTTGACAAGTGACCGAATAACTTGAGAGTGGGATTTGCTCCTCGGCAATGAAGAGATATTCTTAGGGCTCCCTCGGTGTGATGGCATCAATCGTCATCTGTCTGGACACATGTAACTTAGCCATTGGGATGTCGGAACACAATAACAAGAAAGAAGAACAAAACTAGTAGCAAGGATTTCGGTATAGTGAGCACGGTGATGAATCAGGAAGATAATGATGCATCCTGGGTTTTGTAAAGTATTGCGAAGCAAAGGTAACATCACATTATAACCAAAGGTTCACTCAAATATCATTCGTTTACTCACAGGGACCGATAACGATGTCCACGGTCCCACTGTCGGTCATTGGACAAAAGGTTTCGTCCATGTCTGTGAGTTATCAAACGTATGGGGTCACAAGCTTAAGGCAATCACTATTTTCTAAGTGTTAGTAGGATAGGAGTCATGAGAACATATTTTCCGAATTATTTCATGTATATTCAGAATAGTTTCGAGAGGATCCGGAAGGGTTTCGGGGTCGCCAGAACGGTTTCACAGAGTATCCGGTAATACCGGGTATTACTATATGGGTGGGAAATGTTTTCTAGAGCGGGGTTACCCGCGCATTTGCGCGGCTAGACTATTTTTTTATGATTATATTGGCTTTGACTTTTGACTTTATTTGTGCATTTGACATTATGATGTGATATTTTAGCATTCATTAAATATTTTTAGCATGACATTAGTTTTCTTTGCATGTGCTCATTTTGTCCATCATATGAAAATTATATATGATAGATTTTTTAAAGACTTTTATAGTATTTGTGAGTGTGTTTTAGGCTGGTTGTAATGGGGAGTATCATATATTAGTATCATGCATATGATACTAGTATATGATACTACCTCCGTAATGCATTGTATCATAATTTAGTATCTTAGGTTGTCTTATTAATTGCCATACATGACACAAAGTAATACAACATTTAATATGATACGGTATCACGATATGACACCACATCCTCTCTTTCCTCATTTAGTTGTGTGCCACATCATCCAAAAAGTCTAGTTGGCATGCATGATACCACTTATGATACTCCCATTACGACCAGCCTTAGAAGGTATTAAGTATTGTATTTTTTGTTGTGGACCAGCCTATGGTTATATGGTTAGGAGTACAGTGGTATTCCCAGCTCATCGGGGTTCAAGTCCCATACTTGACACTGGTGCTCGCATTTTCCTTAATTTATTTTAGCCCATTCGACAATGTGCCTTTAATGGGAGGAGACGTCTCGTCGACTGCGAATTCGTGTGTGTCGGCTTTATGAATCTCAAGATTATGTGTCGGCTTAGTCTCTTGAAGGTGTGTAGGGTGTACTTGCGTGCCTTCATAGGGGTGAGTGTATGTGTGTATGTATGAGCGTCTACGTCTGTATTGTGTTAAAAAATATTGTATTTCTTTATATAGAATTCAGAACCAAACCCACAACCATGTGAATTTATGCTTCATAGATTTACGCATTTGCGTGGCTGAATTATTTAAATTTATGATTGTATTTGTTTTTATATGTGACTTAATTTTGTAATTTAAAATTATCATGTGACATTTTAGCTAACATAAAAAGATATTTAAAGGAAATGATTTTCTATTTATGTGTTCATTTTGTCCATTTCATGAAAATTATATATGATATATTTAATTTTTTGTGAGTGAAAGTGCGTTATATCGACTAGAGGGGGGTGAATAGGCGATTTTATGAATTCTTCACTCAGGAATTTGCGGTGAGGAAATTCCTTAGCTAAGAACTACTTGCAGCGGAATAAGTACTCGTAAGTAAGCATAACAGAATACACGCATGGTCATCATGATGAAATGAAGACTAGCACAGATCTGAAAGCGTAATCACAGGATAACACAAGATGAAGACAAAGCAGATGAAGAGAACGAGGAAATTGAGAAAGTCTTCACCAAAGTCTTCAAACACAGATATGAACAAATACTCAACACAGTAATGAGGAAATGAAAGGGTTGAGGAAATAGAACCGATTAGGTTGGTGAAGACAATGATTTGGTAGACCAGTTCCAACATTGTCTCGCTTGTATGCGTCTGGTTGGAGCGGTGAGTATTTAAACTCGAGGACACACAGTCCCAGACACCCAGTCGCTGAGCACGCAGCTGAGGACACCAAGTCCTCACCGTATTCTCCTTGAACTAAGGTCACACATACCTCGTCCAATCACTCGTGGTAAGTCTTCAGGCGACTTCCAAACCTTCACAGACTTGGTCACTCGGCGAGCCACAATTCCTCTTGGATGCTCTAGACCATGACGCCTAACCGTCTGGAAGAAGCATAGTCTTCAAAGGTAAAAAGTGTCGGATCCACGCAGGATCAATCTCTTCAGTGATGCTCAATCACTTTGGGTTTGTAGGGGTTTGGTTTTTGGGTTTTTCCTCACTTGATGATTTTCGCTCAAAGTCCTCGGAGGATGGGTTGCTCTCAAATGACAAGTGTCAAGTTCTCTCGGAGCAGCCAACCAGCTAGTGGTTGTAGGGGGCGGCTATTTATAGCCTACGGAGCAGCCCGACATGATAAGACATAAATGCCCTTCAATGATATGACCGTTAGGTGGATAAGATATTTTGGGACAGGTGGGCAAGAACACAAGAACGGTCGGAAATTTGAATCTCAAATTCCTCGGGGCTATCATGTTCCTTCTTGTGTAGGCAATCCGCCTTTGGCGAATTCCTAACTTCTCGGTCGAACAAATTCCTCGGTGACGGAAGAGCTTCGTCTCATCACATCAAGAAATTGACTGAACTGTATGAGATTTCCAAAGGCTTCACTCAAGGGATTGGTAGGTGTAGGATTTTGAGTTGAGCATCACATGGAAATTTGTCCTTAGTATTTCCTCGACCCCTTTAACGAAGACGGTGTTTCCTATGACTCAAGAAAGAGAAAATGAAACTACGAAAACTAAAGTCTTCACGCTTCATGTTCCTCAAATGAATACCAAGTCTTCAAGGTCACACCAAATTCTTCACTTTCAAAGTCTTCAGAAAGTCTTCAGAATATCAAAGTCTTCAGTCGAAGAACTTCATTTTTAGGGGTCGACTTTCTCTGTAAATATCAAACTCCTCATAGACTTATAGACCTGTGTACACTCACAAACGCATTAGTTTCTTAACCTATAAGTCTTCAATACACCAAAATCACTAAGGGGCACTAGATGCACTTACAATCTCCCCCTTTTTGGTGATTGATGACAATATAGGTTAAGTTTTCAACGGGGATAAACATATGAAGTGTAAATACTGATAATGAGGAATTTGATTGCAAGATATAGAAGAACTCCCCCTGAAGATGTGCATAGTGAGGAATTTGCTTTTGAGGCAATGCACATTTGAAGAGTTGAATCATGGAGATCTCCCCCTATATCTTGTAATTCATACACGCATTTGACATATAATATGAAGAATTTGAAATGCATGATGAAATATGATGCTTGATGTAATTCAGCATGCGTGCGATAACATTAATGAGGAACAAGCATGCAAAATAACGCATCAAGAGTATGAGAGCTCAAGAAGCTCAAGAGAATCAGAGCATAGTGCATCAAAAGTATCAAAGCACCATCGGGTTTAAGATTACAACTCGATCCAATAAAAGTTTCAGAAGAACGAGAGTTGTAACTTAACAAAAAATAAATTTTGTATATGGGCAATAAAATAGACCCGCTTGAAGACTAACTCAAATTTCTCCCCCTTTGTCATCGAATGACCAAAAGGATCGGCGAGGACTAACGCTCTCAAGAATTTCAAGTTGAAGAAGGAGCGCTTGGCGTTGTTGGGGTCGGTTGTTGTAGTAGGACCTGCCGTGGTGTCGCCCAAGTCTTCATTTTCATCGATTGTCGCGATGAAGAATAGGAGCTAGCCACCAAGGAAGGAACTTTGACCTTCTTGTATTTCTTGGAGGAGGTGCAGACCAGTCAAATTCTTCCTTGAGTCCCATTGTCGTCAGTTCTTCCGCCTTTGTAGACATGTGAAAGAACAGCCCAGTGCGTTTGAAGGTTTCATGGAGGTAGTAGTGGTTTTCTTCACTTTGCATTGTGTGTTGAGGTCATGTTGTGAAGAATTGAACCAAACCGATGCTTGACCCATTTATGATTGCGATCAACCTTCCGATGAAGACCGAGGAGTAACTCACGATCGGTCATCACCCAGGTGCTGAGAGCTTGAGGACTTTGCTTGACCGAGGTATTTATGCAGAGTCATGTGTGGCGAGTCGTCATTGGTGGAGTAGGATGCTGCTTTGCTAAACTGTCCATCCAATGGACGAATGCCTTCATCGATCACAGCAGAGCCTTGCCCTTGTCATCGGTGAGGTAAATGTCCGCTTGAGGACTTCAATCGGGGCAAGTAGCTGCAGTGGTTGAGTATCAGCCTTGTAATTGAGTGAAGACCTTGTCCCGATGAATCGCATTATCCAAGGCGCATAAGGCTTCAGCTCAAATGGTGACATAGCAATGTTTGCCAGAGTCCTCATGAAGAAATCATGGAAGTTGACGGGAACGCCATGGATGATGTTGAAAAGCATATTCTTCATGATGCCAACGACTTCTTCATCATTTGAGTCGTGGCCTTTGATAGGACTCATCGTCTTCGTCAGAATCCGATAGACAGTCCGAGGCACATACAATAATTCCTTGACGAGGAATTTGGTTCTTGGGGCCTGCCTTGGCTTCAAAGGCTTCATCAAGACTTGCATATAGTGATTTGAAAGTTCGGTTCGTTGTAGATACAACGAGCACCATCAAGTGGAGGGCTGAGTGGTAGAGCACGAAGCAATTCAGATTGTTGGTGCCTTGTAGTGAGTATTTTCGGACATCCAGTCTAATACCCATGAGTTCACGTCTTCAACAGATCCGGTGATGTGCAGCGTTGCATAGAATTGAAGAATGAGTTCTTCATTCCATCCACAGATATCGGTGCAGAAATTCGAAGTCTGCGTCATGAAGAACACCGAGGACTGGCTCAAAGCCCGGCGAGACTCCATGTCCACATGAGGAATATGAGCATGATCAAGGCTTTGTCTTTGTTGAAGAGCACCGAGGAATAGAAGTTGGCTTGGCTGGCAGTCCGTAAACGCCTCTTCCTTATGCGAGCGTAATCATATGGATTATAGTTAGTGAAGAATACGTGCTCGGCAAAGAAATCTTCAGCCTTGAACTTTTGTTTGCTTGAGAACGGATTCTTTTGCTTGGGCAGAGGGGTGTCGGTGAGTTGCATCACCACCTCGTGAATCATGAGCTCAGTTCTTCAGTGAGGAATTTCTTGTTCCTCAACAGTGCGATCGAGGATCAGCAAGAAGAGGTTCATCAAAGACTAGTGGCTGGAATTTCTTCATGCATGAGCAAGTGGGTTGAGTTTCTTCAGAGTCCATTTGAACTGTTAGTGCAGGGGACTGAGGAATCTGTTGGAGCGGGGTGAAGAGAGGAGTATTGGGATGCTGACTTTCCCAAAAGTCATCATTCATCACTGGTGTGGTGCACCCTATATCCACATCTTCATCTTCAATTTCCTCAACACCAGCCTCTTCAGCTGTGAACTGAGGCATAGGTGAGGAAATGACTGGGGTTGAAGGGATTGCGTCCACTTCAATTTCTTCATCAATCTGCTCTGACAAAGCAGCAGAATGATGTTCTTCAGCAGATCCGATTGGGATCTCATAGTCTTCTCCAAAAGGAACAAGGTCCTTTGATGGCATGGAGGAAATCGGAACAGCATCAATTGGATTTTCGAATGAGCTGGTCATTGGCTTCATTTTCTTAGCAGTCAAGAATTTGACACAGTGATGCCTTCCTTTTCTTTACAAACAGCTCGCTCGCAGCCTTGGTTTTCTTCACATCGAGGCGATGGAAGAATTGGAGTTGGTGTTGGCGCATGAGGAGCCGAGGAATCTGGTTGAATTTCCTCGGGTGCAACCGATGCAGATTGCCTGTCTTGTTCAGTTTCTTCAGCGCACCACTAGTGGATGCCCGGCAATTTCTTCGGTGGCTGGAATGGGATCATCAGCCACGAACTAGCATTTTCATCAGCCGCTGAACTTCATCGATTGGTCTGGCATGTTCTTCGATCGGCTGAGTTGAGGCTTCACTGAGGAATTTCATGTTGCGTTGGGGCAGCAACATTGGTGAAGTTCTTCATCGATTGACGAATCGACCTTGGCTCCTTGCCAATCAGCATAGTACTGAATCGAAGTTTTCTTTGAGGTCTTGAATTTCGGTCTGGACCTTGAGAAGTTCCTCGGTGTCATTTTGACAACGTTTTCTTCAGAACTTCTCCTTTCTCGTATTGAGCCTTCTTGATCTCTCTTGCCTTTTCAAACTTCCATTTCTCTTGATGATGAAATGGGTCAACATATGACTTTGTCCAGGGTCGATGAAAGTCGGGCATAGGGGTATTTGGATCCTTGTGCCGAGATCAATATAATCGAGGATTTTCCTCGGGTCCAACAGCAGTGGCACAAATGTGCCTTTGGCTCTAGCGGTCCTTTCTTGGCGATCTCTGATGATTTCCGCAAGTTCATCATCAGAAGCTTCATCATCAGAAGGCACATGGAATGCAACCTGTTTCTTCTTTGGACTTGGCCGAGGACCTCGTCCGCTTGTTGCTTTGGTCTTCAACAGTCGGGCGGATGATGAAATTGGTGCTGCTGAGGAACTTGCTGAAACACCAGAGGCTATCGAGAAACCAGCAGTCCTTTGACATGTAGCCAGATGCACAGGAGCTGAGGACTTTGAAGGAGCTGTTGAGGACTTTGGTGGAGCTGTAGCAGTGTGAGGAATTTGCCTTGAGGGCGCTGCTGAGGAACTTGGCCGTGAGGGCGCTGATGGTGAAGCACTTGGCTTATGAGCAGGCTTCTTTGGCATGGATTTCCTCGGTTTGACCGAGGCCTCAGTAGCAGTAGCAGTGGCAGAATCCTCATTGAATTTCTTCACTGCCTCATTGGCTTGTCTTGCCAATTTAGCTTGGCGCTTAGCCCATTCTTCAGGAAAGTCCTCACCACGTTTGATGCTTGTGGGATCAGCTACTTGGCCAGGTGCCAATGGAGCTCTTGGGCATGGAGGATTGAGAGCGAATTTCTTCATGTACTTTGGAGTCACATATCTGTATTCCCTCCATTCCCTTGCCTATCTCCGTTCAATCTTCTGAATGCGCACCTTGCACTGATTTTTGCTTTCTTTGCCAAATTTTGCTTCATCTGGTGTGCAATAGTCAGCATAAATTTCTTCAGGGATCTCAAGCGCAGTCATAACCTCAGGTTTCTTTCCTCCTTTCTGTGGCTTCTTACCGTCTGCCATATTCTTGCTTGAGGAATTTGAACAATTGAGTTCTCTGAAGAAGTATGCAACTTTTCTTCGAGGAACGCTGCAAATGAGTTAAGTTGATGAGAACCTAGTGATTCAGCAGCAGACATGAGTACCTGTGAACAGAGTATAGTTGCGAGGAATTTGGAGAGGTCATATGCGTTCTCAGAAGGTTTTTCAAAAAGAACAAGTTTTGAGGATTTTGACCAGATGAGCCTTGAAGAATTTCACTAAGCGTTCTTTGTCTTAGGTTCCAGAGTTGTACAGATCGGGGATCCACACAATTGAGGAATCTTGAATAAAATGATTGCTTAGAAAAACAAATCAAGAGCATATAACTTGTGAGGTGTTTGTGTGTGAGGATTTGAAGAATAAACACCTTTGAATATTTTCAGGTAGGTTTGAGAATCAAAGCGAGTAATAAAAGTAACTTTTAATTACCCGAAGTGAAGAACACGACGAACTAAGAAGAACAGATGGGAAGTTCGTCAGTTCAGATCTTCCACGCCCTAACTTGGCGGAGGAAGACAGCTACGGCGGCGGCAGAGTGAGGATTTCCGCGGTCGGCGCGAGTACGTCGGCGACGAGGTTGAGGCAGTGAAGCTCTTCCTCACAGGCGACGATGGAGTAGCAGCGGCGCTAGGGTTTGAGGAGCTCGAGCGGGAGAGAGAGGTCGAGCGGAGTAAAAGAAGTGAGGATGGAGAGAGGGTATTTATAGAGGCGGTGAAAACTGTTCGCCTCAAGATTTAGGACTTAACGTGCTGTCGGTGTCAAACCGCGGATCTCGGGTAGGGGTCCCGAACTGTGCGTCTAGGCGGATGGTAATAGGAGACAAGGGACACGATGTTTACCCAGGTTCGGGCCCTCTTGATGGAGGTAAAACCCACGTCCTGCTTGATTGATATTGATATTGTGGATGTTTACAAGAGTGGATCTACCACGAGATCAAGGAGGCTAAACCCTAGAAGCTAGCCTATGGTATGATTGTAAGGGTTGTTGTGATTGTAGTCCTACGGACTAAAGCCATCCGGTTTATATAGACACCGAGAGGGCTAGGGTTACATAGAGTCGGTTACAATGGTAGGAGATCTACATATCCGTATCGCCAAGCTTGCCTTCCACGCCAAGGAAAGTCCCATCCGGACACGGGTGAAGTCTTCAATCTTGTATCTTCATAGTCTTGGAGTCCGGTTGATGATGATAGTCCGGCCGATGATGGTAGTTCGCAATCCGGACACCCCTAATCCGGGACTCCTCAAGAGCCCTGAACCAGGCTTCAATGATGATAAGTCCGGCGTGTATATTGCTTGGCATTGCAAGGCGGGTTCCTCCTCCAAATGATAGAAGATTGTGAACACCAGATAGTGTCCGCTCGCAAAATAAATTCCACATTCCACCGTAGAGAGAATAATAATATATACACGAGTTCAATCTGTCGACGTTTTCCGTGGCATGACGCCACACCACTACCAAGCCATTACTCAAATTGTTTTTACTTTACCACCTTAGTGCATTTAGCGAAGCGGTTTCCTTGGCACGCCTTGTCAAGCAGAGATCGTGTTTCCCTTGATCCGGATTCTCATCAATACGGGCGTGGGTAACCCAACCGCGCCTGCTCGCCACGCCTCTATCGAAGACGAGTCCCAAACGGCCACGGAGACGGCTCTTGGTATCCTCCTCTTTATAACGGGACCAAGGCTCGTTTCTTTTTCTTCAATCTTCCATCGAATCCTCTCCACGCTCCAAGTTCCAGCACCTAGAGCTCCAGATTCGAGCGCTTTGGACCTTCAACGATGTCCGGTTCCGACCTCTAGGGCCGGTGGATGCCCTCCTCCATTACGGAGGAGGACGTCTGAAAAGCTGCGGGAGGCCAAGTACTGTCTTACGAGATTTCGTGACAGGTTGCTCGCCAAGGGCAAGCCATCCCCACCCCGAGCCCGGCGAGTATGTCGTCTTCGTTTCCCACCTCCGTCGGGGTTTAGGCTTCTCGATGGATCCTTTGGTGAGAGGGCTCATGTTTTACTATGGGTTGGAATTCCACGATTTGGCTCCGGAGTCCATCCTCCATATCTCCGCATTTATTGTCGTCTGCGAAGCCTTCCTTCGCGTCACCCCTCACTTCGGCTTGTGGCTGAAGACCTTCAATGTGGCGCCGAAGATGATCGAGGGGCGTCAAGCGGAGTGTGGCGGGGCGGCCATAAGTAGGAGGTCCGATGCCCCGTGGCCCGCTGGCTCCTTCGAAGAGGAGCTCGGCCTGTGGCAGCAAGAGTGGTTCTATATTACCGTTCCGAGGGGCCGCAGACAAAATTCGCCTCCCCTATTCCGCCCAGGACCTCCACGACAATTGATATCGTGGGTCAACCAAGGAGCTCAACTGGGGCCGTCAAAGGACGTGCCCTACCGCAGGGCGGATTCGAGATCTCCTAACGAGGGAGATTGATATGGTGGTGGTGATGCAGAGTTATGCTAATTAGGCGTCTCTGCCTGCAAACGCCGCCCTCTCCGGCTATGGGAGTTCAACCGAGGGCCCATGGATTCTTCAACACTTCATGGGTATGACACCCTAGAGATGTATAACTTATTCTTCGGATCGCAAGAGGTGCGTCCGGAATTGACCGAGGATGCTGGACTAAGCTGCAATCGCCCGGATACTCAAGTAAGTAGTTCCAAGTCCGGACATACCGTTTGTTTGCCTTTCGATGATCCGCCTTATGACCGATCTCCTTCTACACAGGAGTGGATAGCGGAAGCAAAATTAATACGGTGTCCGCCCCCCCCGAGACCGCGCCGGATCCCGTGCTGGTCCGGATGCTTGAGGTTGCGCCTTCGGAGGAAGGCGAAGGGGAAAGCAGGAAAGCTACTGCCTCGCCTGAGGAGGCTCTTGAACGAGGGGGGATCGAGAATCCCTCCTACCAAGGGGAGAAGAGGACTGCCTCCGAGGACCCGGGGAAAAAAGCCCCTAAACGGGGGAAGAAATCTTCGCCGGAGGGTCCTGCGTCCGGGGAGGCCCCGGCCGCACAATCTCCCTTAATGAGCCAGCCCTCCAACGAGTCGTAAGTAGAAAGAAAGGAGTTTTATAATAAGGGACATCCCTATTTGTGCTTCTGAGGATAACTAAAGTTTTTACCTTGTAGTTCGGATCTCCGTCCTTCGCAGATGAGCTCGTCTTCGGGGGACCTTCGTCCGGAGATGATAGAGAGCGAGACGCCCCCGTCCGGGGCGCCGTTGGATAGGGCGGACGAGCCTGAAGTGTCGTCACGGAGGGAGCCCTCGGGTGTGGCAAAGCCGGATAGTTCGGCGCCAACTAGTGTACGGCTGAAGGATCTGCTTGAGAAGGCGTCTATCTCAGAAGATCAGCACGCATTGATGAGCATGGTGATTGAAAGGATTTCGTCCGCCGAAGGCGGGTTGCATGATGCCGTCAGGAGTTTACTGGCGGGGTTTGAGGTACGTAAAAATGACACACCTTTTAACAGTTTTGCATATAGAATGCGCCCTGTATAGGTAGTAGCCCCTGAGACTCGGTAGGTTGTCGATATTGACAGCGTGCCGAGGATCAAAATCGCAGGTTTAAATTCCCGCCGTGCCGATGCAGGTGGCGGGTCGTCCGGGGGCCAGCCGGACTGATGGAGTTGCTGAACTAAAGCGGCAACTCGATGTGGCGGATGAAGACATCGCGCTGATCAACAGGCAACTTGATGAGTCGCAAGGTAAGTGTTACTGCGCGGTCACGTGGTAAGGGAGCCGAAGCCAACTCCTTACAATATGTGCGTGAAATGCAGATAGTGCCGCTGCCGTGGAGAGTCTTCGGCTGAACTTGCTCAAGCCAAGGAGCAGGCCAGAGGAGTAATGCGGCAGCCTCGGCGGCCGAGGAGTTAGCGGCCGAAAGGCCGCACTCGCCGGAGCAGGGAAGAGATAGCGAAATGGGTGTGAAGTTAAAAGAGGCTACCGACCGCCATGAGGCTCTTGGGAAGGAGCGCCTAAGCGGGCAAGAAGACCTGCGGAAGGCCACCGCGAAGTTAAGAATGCCCGCTCTGCAATGCGGGCTATGAAGGAAGAGCTGCGCCAGGCCGGGGAGATTGTAGCTGGCAAGCCTTTTCTGCTGCGCCGAAGGTTCACGGATCCAAAATATGCTCAGCTGGGCCAACTGTGGTGTCCGGAGGACCCTTATATGGACTTAGCAGCGAGAGCGGCGGATGCCATTGTGCATTTTCGAAGCCAGAAGGATCACCAGACGGAAGAGCTGTTTTGGTCTCAATTCCATAGTCCGGAGCGTTCACTTCCGCTGACCGATCGCTTGGCTGAGTGGGCTGAGCTAAATAGGTTGTTCGGGCTTGCTATGGCGGACATAGTGACCCATATCCGGCCGGATAGGCCTCAGCCGAAGAGTTACTTTGGCTTATTGCAGCAATTTCTTGGGGCGGTGCCGCATATCAAGGCGATGAAGTGGTCGGCCTGCATAGAGGGTGCGCGGATGGCGCTCGCCCATGTGAAGACACATTGGACAAAGATGGATGCCACCGCTGTTGCGACCCCGGGTTCGGATAATAACCGGCTACCCGCCGAGCACTATTTTGGCGAAGTGCTGCCTGGTGCTCGTGTAATAGAGTCGCGGTGCTCAAAAAATGTTACGTTCGAATGAACGTTTATATGATGTAAAAATGATATTTATGATGTAAGCGCCTTTTATACTTGTGCGTTCAAGTAATAGAATATCCCCTTTGCGCCGTTCATGTATACGTATGTATAACCCGAAGATGGCGTTATCGTCGGCTTCAGCCCCCACGCACAAGGTGCGGGGTGTTCATAAAAAATAGCGCGTTTTCACACTTAATCCAACGCCTCGGTCTGTAAAGGAGGTGGTAGCGAGCAAACGAGGCAACCAGACTATAATGCTTTATCACTTTCACTTAGCCATGGAGTTCGAGGGTGGGGCTACGACATAGCCCCGGGGCACCGTGCTCTCCGAATTGGGTGCGTATGTGCTGGCCGAAACGGCCCTTCGTCAAAGCGGAGGAATCCTAAACAATTCCCAAGGTCGATCGAGTGGTTGACCGGTCTCTCGCTGTATCATGACGATCAGTTTTGGCTTTCTCTCGAGGTGCTCGCCAAATTAACTGGGGCACAATCGCAGAGTTCTCCGGAGCCGCGTTAGCCGATGATACGGAACGTAAGGCAGCAAAACACAGAGCCAGGCAAACCCAACATTTGACCCAAGACATGATTCGAGCTGATGCATATAAGGCCTAACTCGAGACGCCGAACACTCCCGAAGGTGTTCGGTCTTTATAATAGTGGGAAAAACAAAGCCCTAAGCCCCTTGTGTCCAGGTACGGGCAGGTTCTTCTGGCACGGCCGATGCCAAAACGCCAGTCTCCACTCTTGTTATAATGATAAACCAGGGGATTATAGCAACAAGAGACAGAAGAAAGGTTTATGTAGGGTCTTAGTCCGAAAAGAGTCCTTGCAACGGGTCCCTCCGCACGTCTGCTTTGTGTCTCCGTTGTGCCGCATCCTGAGACGGTGTGCACGCTGTTCATCTGTAAAAGAGAAGAACTTGGTTGGAAAATAAATCGTGCGAGAAAGTGCATAAAATTGAAATATAGATTAAGAAAGCTGAGCCTATGCTAGCTCATTATGGCTTATATCGCAAACCCTTGTGAAGGGGTGTGCGGCTAGGTAACCCTAGCTTATTTATTCCGGACTCGCCCAGCCGTGTCCGGGTCTCCAGCGACCCTATGATGAAACGATGCCACGTGGACGGGCATTTTAAGCGTAAGAGACGCGAATTTGGTATTGTATTGAAGCGGACGAGCTTCCCGTCGATGTGGTGCTTGATAGCTGGCTTAAGGGCTGGCGCCGCTCCTTTGAAGGAAGTGCGGCTATGCGAATTGTAATAGGGTCTATCCCCACTTGCGGATTGTGTCCGGATATAGCAGGTTTAAGTCACCGCCGCCGTCCATCAACACCTGCGTTAATTGCAGTCCGTCTATTATGGGATCCGATATCGGGGCAGTCTATCCTGCGCTACGGATACTACGGACTAATCCGGATGGTCGAAAGTGATTGGTTTTGACATCCAACCTTGGTCCCTTTGGGGTGGATCGTCCGACACTTGTATCGGCGAGTGCCGTGTTGGCTTTCCGTGTTATCACGTGAAGCAAGTTTACTGTTTTGACTTCTCGAGGAAAGTCCTTTGACTTCCGGTGCTCTGCTGGTGGGGCTCGTCATTGTCCTCGCTTGGCGAGTCTTTGTGTCCGCATTAAGTCTGCCGGACTGTTTAAAACCCAACAATTTGGTTGGTATGGTTTGCGTGCCTTCCGGGTATCGTGGATTTGACATATCCGATCTAAAATTTTGTTTAAATTTGATAGCTCGTCTCTGTTGTCCTTAAGAGGCCGTGTTTTATTGTCCGCCACGAGCTTTTGAATCCGGCGTTGACCGCCGTGCCTGTGGGCTTTTTCTTTATTCCGCGCCGATCTTTCCTGCACCGTGACTTTCCGTTCCATCTCGATCTCGGATGTACTCGGTCGCTGGTGCTGCATCTTGCTAGCCAGTTGTCTTCTCCCGCGCAAAAGCGCATCATGAGGCTTGTTAGCGCGGCCATTGTTCTTGGCTTCTCTTGGCCGAGGTGTCTGGCGAGCCATTCGTCTCGGACGTTGTGTTTAAAAGCTGCTAAGGCTTCTGCGTCTGGATAGTCGACTCTTTGGTTCTTTTTGGTAAGGAACCTGTTCCAGAATTTGCGGGCTGACTCTCCGGGCTATTGGGTTATATTACTCAGATCGTCGGCATCCGGAGGGCGGACATAAGTCCCTTGAAAATTTGCTCTAAACGCGTCCTCAAGCTCTTCCCAACTTCCAACAGTGTTTTCTGGGAGGCTTTTGAGCCAATGCCGAGCTGGCCCTTTGAGCTTGAGGGGTAGGTATTTTATGGCGTGGAGATCATCTCCTCTAGCCATGTTTATGTGTAGTATGTAGTCTTCTATCCAGACTCGGGTCTCATTGTGCCGTCGATGCCTCTATGTTTATGGGTTTAAACCTGCTGGAAATTCATGATCCAAAGCACCTCATCGGTGAAACATAAGCGGGTGTCTGGCGCCTGCATTGGGTGTGCCGCTGTCTTGAACACTTGTCGTGGTGTGTTACTTCTGGGGTCCTCTTTTTGGCCCGTAGATGGACCTAGTTGGGCCGTCCGTTTTACCAGATTATAATTGCTTGTGTGAAGCCCGCTTATCGCTTTGGGCTGTCATCGGCCGTCTATCGCGCCAGCGGCCTCTTTATATTTTATTTGTGAAGGCTCGATGGCTTCCTCGTCAAATTCTGGCAGCAACTTGCGCCGGGTAGCTCTTAGTTTGATGGCCATTGCCATATTTGTCTGCGGTCTTGAATACTTTGCTCCACTTCATTCGGAGTGTCTTCTCTGTTTTGAGCTTCTGTTTCGCCTTCTTCAAACTTCTTGCAGTGGCGACTAGTTTTTTGCGTATGTTCTTATGCTCTGGTGTTGTGGCCGGACTGTTGATTGCTCCGTGAAGGGGTTGATTATCCGGCTCGTCCTGTTCGTCATCCGCTGGCTTGCCCTGCTCTATCGCTGGGTCGTTAGGAAGGCTTCTTTGATCGAGGCGGGACTTAGGGCGGCGTTTGCGTCGCTGTTTTGGTTCTTTATCGGCGAGATTATCCTCTGCCGCGTCCCGTTGTTCCTCGTTATCGCTTCCCTTCGGGGTGTCCACCATGTATATGTCGTATGACGAGGTGGTCTTCCAGTGTCCTGTAGGCACTGGTTCTTGGGAGTCTCCGGCATCGTCGTCCATATCGTCGATGTCTTCGGAGTCGTAGTCGAGTATGTCGGTTAAATCGTCGACGGTGGCTACGAAGTGGGTGGTGGGTGGGATCTGAGTTTCTTCGTCATCCGCGTCCCAACCGTCCTTGCCGTAGTTCGGCCAGGGCTCTCCGGATAGCGAGAGATGCTTTAATGAGTTTATGATATCGCCGAAGGGCGAGTGCTGAAAGATGTCCGCGGCGGTGAATTCCATGATCGGCGCCCAATCGGATTCGACTGGCGGGGGCGCAGGAGGTTCGGAGTCCGGCAGGGAGTCCGGCACCTCGGAGTCATGGGCTTTATGTGGGACAAGGTAAGTGTTCGGCTCCATCGCCGTAGAAATTGCGGCTCCCAAGGCGGTGTCCAGCCATCCGTCCTCGATTCGAGCGATCGGCTCCGGACTATGAGTCGGAGCGGATCCGGGTGCGGCCTCCAAGGTGCTGTCCGGCGGCAGAGTTAGGTCATGCCCATCGTGACAGCGCGGCACGCTCGGCTGTGGCTCAGATCCATCGAGGATCAAGTCCCCGCGGATATCGGCCGTGAAGTTTAAGCTTCAAACCTGACTCGACGCGGCCGGGCGTAGCTTCGATCTGCTCCAGATGGCCAAGCGAGTTGGCCCGCAGTGCGAAGCCGCCGAATACGAAGATCTGTCCGGGGAGAAAAGTCTCACCCAGGATTGCGTCATTATCGATTGAAGAGGCCATCACGCCTATCGGTGATGACACAGAGGAACTCTCAATGAAAGCACCAATGTCGGTGTCAAAACCGGCGGATCTCGGGTAGGGGGTCCCGAACTATGCGTCTAGGCGGATGGTAACAGGAGACAAGGGACACGATGTTTACCTGAGTTGGGCCCTCTTGATGGAGGTAAAACCCTACGTCCTACTTGATTGATATTGATATTGTGGATGTTTACAAGAGTGGATCTACCACGAGATCAAGGAGGCTAAACCCTAGAAGCTAGCCTATGGTATGATTGTAAGGGTTGTTGTGATTGTAGTCCTACGGACTAAAGCCATCCGGTTTATATAGACACCGGAGAGGGCTAGGGTTACATAGAGTCGGTTACAATGGTAGGAGATCTACATATCCGTATCGCCAAGCTTGCCTTCCATGCCAAGGAAAGTCCCATCCGGACACGGGGTGAAGTCTTCAATCTTGTATCTTCATAGTCTTGGAGTCCGGTTGATGATGATAGTCCGGCCGATGATAGTCCGGCCAATGATGGTAGTCCGGCAATCCGGTCATCCCCTAATCCGGGACTCCCTCAGTGCCCCTGACCATTCTCCTTCTCACAACATGTGTCACCCACGTACTGTGTAGTGGAGATCGTGTACGATCGTGGGTGAGTAAAATAATGCATCGTGGGATGCGGAACGGTTTGAGCGGCAAAACCGAAAGTTTGGATAAGATCAGTTTTAAAGTTCCGTTTGCAATTTCTTCAGCTGACAAGGACTCAGTGAAGATTTTGAACGAGTTCCAAATAGAACGCACATGAAGAATTTGTGAATAGATTGGGTTGAGTATAGCATAGAGGGGGAAGGGTCCGATCACATTCACTTAGCGTAAAAGCGACTTGAAGAAATAGCCATAAGTGAATGTTGTAGAGGACATAAACCCATATATATATATATATATATATATATATATATATATATATATATATATATATATATATATATATATATATAGCCAATGAAGAAAGACGACGGAAGCAGTGAAGATTTTGCAAAGTTGAAGAATTTGAAAAAGCGAAGAATTTCAAAAGCGAGGAAAATTCAAATTGAAGATTTTCAACTTTGGTGGTGGCGTGACCCATCGTATAAGAATGATGATTTCAGACACGCTGCGTACAATTGTCGAGGGTTACGAGAATCAAATTCTTCATTAATTTCTTCACACTTAGAGTGTTATTCTTCATTGATTGAAGAAAACGTTTCTTCATGTGTTGCACATCTAAGTCATCAATTTTGCATAAGTGTTAGGATGTGTGTCTTTTCAAAGAACATTCAAGATTCTAAGATATTTAGCTCACACGCAACTTGCTAAATCTCTTCTCATCCAAGGGCTTGATATCAGCTAGCTGTTCTTGATCTTCACGTGCTCGATGGAGATGTCGCCTTCAACACATGATCACGAAGAAAATGATGACAAATTTGAATGTGCTTTGTCTTCGAGTGCTGAACTGGGTTGTGAGCAATCTTGATGGCACTCTCATTGTCACAGTAGAGAGGCACATTCTTCACATTGATGCCGTAGTCCTTGAGAGTTTGCTTCATCCACAGGAATTGAGCACAACACGAGCCAGCAGCAATGTATTCAGCTTCCGCAGAGAAGCGGTGATACGCATTCGCTTTCTTCGAGGACCAACGGACCAAAGATCGCCCAAGGAAATGACAAGTGCCGAAGTTGACTTGCAGTCCACACGATCACCAGCATAGTCGAGTCAGAATATCCAATGAGATCAAAAGTAGAGCCCTTGGGGTACCATAATCCTAGTGTTGGTGTGTGACCTAGATATCGAAGAATATGCTTCACTGACCTTATGGTGTGATTCCTTGGTGTAGCTTGAAATCGGGCACACATGCAAACACTAAGCATTATATCTGGCCTAGATGCACATAAGTACAATAAAGAACCAATCATGGAGCGGTATACCTTGTGATCAAGTCAATACCATTTTCATCGATTGCATAGATGGCCATTTGTGGGCATAGGAATTTTGACGCCTTTGCAATCTTGCATGTCAATTTCTTCAGGACATCTTTGAGGTATTTCTCTGAGATATGAATATGCCATTGTGTTGTTGATTAATTTGAAGACCTAAGAAGAATTTCAACTCTCCCATCATAGACATTTTATATTCTTCACTCATCATATAGGCAAATTCATCACTATAACGTTGGTCAAGACAGCCAAAGATAATATCATCAACATATATTTGGCACACAAACAGTTCACCATCATAAGATTTAGTAAAGAGAGTAGGGTCGAGTGAACTGGTGTGAAGCCATTCTTCACGAAGAATTCCTTCAATGTATCATACCACGCCTGGTGGGGCTTGTTTGAGACCATAGAGGGCCTTATTAAGTCTCAAGACTTTGTCGAGATTCTTTGGATCTTCAAAACACAGGGGTTGAGCAACATATACTTCTTCCTCAAGCTTACCATTGAGTAATGCACTTTTCACATCCATTTGATATAAGATAATATCATGATGATTAGCATAAGCAAGTAATATCTGAATAGCCTCAAGTCTAGCAACAGTGCAAAAGTTTCATCAAAATCAATTCCTTCAACCTGTGTAGCCTTGAGCTACAAAGTCGTGCCTTATTCCTTACCACAAGACCATTTTCATCTTGCTTGTTGCGGTAGATCCACTTTGTGCCAATGATATTATGCTTGCGAGGATCGGGACGTTTGACCAGTTCCCAGACATTGTTGAGCTCGAACTGATGTAGTTCTTCTTGCATAGCCTGAATCCACTCCGGCTCCAGAAATGCTTCATCTACCTTAGTGGGATCTGTGATAGAGACAAAAGCATAGTGCCCACAAAAGTTAGATAAATGTGAAGCTTTTGAGCGTGTGAGAGGACCTGGCGCTTCAATGTCATCGATGATCTTGTCAACTTGTACTTCTTTTGCAACGCGAGGATGAGCTGGTTGTCGCCGAGGAATTTGATCATTTTCCTCGGCACCATTGTCTTGAGATTATCTTGGTGCATCACTCGACGTTCTTGGCAGATGGAATGAATTCTTCAGCAGATTCTTCAGTAGGAATGACATCCTCAGTTGCCTTGAACTTGATAGAATCCTCAGGTGCTGGTTCATCTAACACAGAAGGTAGGTGCTCTCTTTGTGAGCCATTAGTTTCATCGAACCACACATCTCAAATGTCAACAATCTTGTGAAGAGCGATGTTGAAGACTCAGAGGTGTGCGAGTCCTTTCCGTAACCAAGCATAAAACCTTCATGTGCTTTCGCTGCAAATTCAGAATTGTGATGAGGATCTCTAATCCAGCATTTAGCACCGAAGACTTTGAAATAACTTACATTGGGTTTCTTGTCAGTGAGGAGTTCATAGGCAGTTTTCTTGAAGAATTTGTGAAGATATACTGTTGATGATGTGGCACGCAGATCAATTGCATCAATCCAAAAATGACTAGGCGTTTTGTATTCATCAAGCATAGTGCGAGCCATCTCAACAAGAGTTCTATTCTTGCGCCCACGACGCCATTTTTTGAGGAGTATAAGGAGCAGATAACTCATGAGTAATACCAAGTTCATCAAGATAGGCATCAAGACCGAATTCTTGAACTCAGTTCCATTGTGACTCCTGATGTGTTTGATCTTCACACCAAAGTTAGTTGAAGCCCTCGAGGAAAATCGTTTGAAGACTTCCTGCACTTGATTTTTGTAATTAACAATGTGTACCCATGTGTAACGAGAGTAATCATCAACAATAACAAAGCCATATAGAGATGCATCATTAACAACAGCTGAGTAATGATTGGGACCAAAGAGGTCCATGTGAAGCAATTGAAGGGACGAGTAGTGGTCATGATAGTCTTCATTTGGATGCTTGGCCTTGGTCATTTTCCAGCTTCACGGGCTCGCATAAGTGATCCTTGAGGAATTTGACATTCTCAATGCCAATGACATGCTTCTTCTTTGCAAGCGTGTGCAAATTCCTCATGCCTGCGTGACCAAGTCGTCGATGCCATAGCCAGCCTACGAAGCTTTTGCAAGTAAGCACACTGCTGGTTGTGGTCCCAGTAGAGAAGTCAACAATATACAAGTCTCCTCTCCTAAAGCCTTGAAGACTTTGGAATTGTCACTTCCATAATCACAACACAACGATACTTGCCAAAGATAACAACCATATCAAGATCACAAAGCATTGAGATCGACATGAGGTTGTATCCTAAGGACTCAACAAGCATGACTTTGTCCATGTGTTTATCCTTAGAGATCGCAACCTTACCAAGACCCAATACCGACTTTTGCCTTTGTCAAGAAAGATGATATGCTTCAGATGTGACGGTGATAAGGAGCATCCATCAATAGATTCTTGTCACCGGTCATGTGATTTGTACATCCATTACCGAGAACCCACTCGGTGGCTTTGGGTTGATCATCCTGCAGATGAATTAGTACAACTTACGATCTCATGTACTTCATCGGTGAAGAATATGATATCAAGTTCATCGATGAATTTCATCATCAAGATAACAGATAAGCAAGTATGAGGACGTGTGAAATGAAAGTTCATTTCATCATGATTAGCTGCGTCCTTTCGAGCATTTTGTCGTCCCAAGCAAATTCTTCAGACGTTAAGGCACGCCTGGAGACCTGACCTGCAGAAGAGATTAGTTCTTTTCTTCACCACCCACATCGAAGGGGTGGCAAAGAGTTCATCACTCTGCGAGCACCATACGAGAATGGTGGCATAGAAGCCAAACCATTTCGTTTCACATAAGAGGGGTTAGGGTAAGCATATGAATAAGCGGAGAAATTATTCGAGGACTTATGAACATATTGGTTTGAAGAATAATGCACATATTCATAGCCCTTAGCTCTACCTGCTAAAGCAGAGTTGTTAGCACGATGATAATCATATGAGGACTTTGATCCTTTTGAGGAATTTGATCCACGTGAGGAATTTGGTCCGTATGAGGACTTGGATCCATATGAAGAATTTGGTCCATATGAAGAATTTGATCTGGGGTTCCTATTCTTCACAGGTGGTGTCATGAGGACATTCACCTGAAGACTTTCAAGGCACTTCTTGGGAACCCAGATTTTCTTCATAGGGGAACCGTTCCTGCGATTAGTGCCAACATATCTAGCAAATACTTCACCATTCTGATTTTGAACAGTTTATAGTTGAGTCAAATGACTCATCGGAAGAATGAGGAGATTCGCATGTAAAGCCAGATAAGTTAGATGGATCAGCTGGAGGTCCCTTTGCAGCAACCCATGAGGTTTTGGGATACCTCGGGCTTCCAATATGTTCCATCGACATTGAGTTTCCTCTCAAAGGCAATACCCTCTTTCCTAGGGTTCCTGTTGAGGATCTGCTCTTTAAGCACATCACAAAGAGTCTGATGCCCTTTGAGGCTTTTGTACATGCCTGTCATATACAATTCCTTCAGCCATGCATCGTCAGTGATACTAGCAATGTCCTCAGATGAGGAATTAGTGATAGCAGAGGCAAGTGAAGAATTTGTAACAGTTGAAGCATTTGAACATTCAGGTGAAGAATTAGCAGATTCACGTTCAATGCACTTTAAGCATGGAGGAACAAATTCTTCCTGAGAAGTGCTGATTTGTTGAGCAAGTAAAGAATCGCGCTCTTTCTGAAGATCTTCATAACTCACTCTTAGCTTCTCAAGATCTTGCTTTCTTTGAAGAAATTCATAAGAAAGTTTCTCATGATCGATAAGAGAGTGTTATGATGACCTTGAAGGTTGTCAAACCTAGATCAAGTCTCTGAAGATTTTCAGTCAGGGCTTTAGTGCGATCCATTTCTTCACCTAACATATCATCACTTTTGCCTAGCATGTTTTGAACCGTTTCCAAGGCATGTTGTTGTTTGGTGGCAATGCAAACAAGTTTGGTATAGCTAGGTTCAGTATCATCATCAGATTCATGATCATCAGATTCACAGTCACTAGATTCAGATGAGGAACATTCGGTTACCTCGTCACCCTTTGCCATGAGACATGATGCAGACGATGATGATTCTGGCTCGAAAGTCATCGTTTTGAGAGATTCCTTGAAGTCCTCAAACCAGGGATCATGACGGGTTCGATGACCTTCATAAACGTCGGAGATTCGGTCCCAGATAAGCTTCGCATTGCAAAGATGCATAATGCGCTTGAATTCATCTTTAGATAGGCAGGAACAGATGATATCCTTCGCCATGATGTCAAGTCGAGTGAACTTGCGAATATCATCTGTGTTTGCCGTCTTGCATAGATCAGTAAGACCAATTTCAGTGACGGTCCACAGCTCGCTGTCCATTGCCATGAGGCGCTTCCTCATCATGGCCTTCCACTTGGGATAATCGTGACCGTCAAAGATAGGGCATGTCACTTTCTTCATACCTGCGGTCGACATAACTAAAACTCCAGGTGGTTAAACCAAAATCACACAGAACAAGGGAGTACCTTGCTCTGATACCAATTGAAAGTGCGTTATATCGACTAGAGGGGGGGGGGTGAATAGGCGATTTTTATGAATTCTTCACTAAGGAATTTGCCGGTGAGGAAATTCCTTAGCGAAGAACTACTTGCAGAGGAATAAGTACTCATTAGTAAGCATAACAGAATACACGCATGGTCATCATGATGAAATGAAGACTAGCATGTGAGTACTGAAAGCGTAATCACAGGATAACACAAGATGAAGACAAACAGACTAAAGAAATTGAACTGAGGAAATTGAGAAAGTCTTCAGTCAAAGTCTTCAAACACAGATATGAACAAACACTCAACACATTAATGAGGAAATGAAAGGGTTGAGCAAATAGAACCAGTTAGGTTGGTGAAGACAATGATTTGGTAGACCAGTTCCAACCGCTGTCTCAGTTGTACGTCTGGTTGGAGCGGCTGAGTATTTAAACTCGAGGACACACAGTCCCGGACACCCAGTCGCTGAGCATGCAGCTCAGGACACCAAGTCCTCACCGTATTCTCCTTGAACTAAGGTCACACAGACCTCGTCCAATCACTCATGGTAAGTCTTCAGGCGACTTCCAAACCTTCACAGACTTGGTCACTCGGCGATCCACAATTCCTCTTGGATGCTCTAGACCATGACGCCTAACCGTCTGGAAGAAGCACAGTCTTCAAAGGTAACAAGCGTCGGATCCACACAGGATCAATCTCTTCAGTGATGCTCAATCACTTTGGGTTTGTAGGGGTTTGGTTTTGGGTTTTCCTCACTTGATGATTTTCGCTCAAAGTCCTCGGAGGATGGGTTGCTCTCAAATGACAAGTGTCAAGTTCTCTCAGAGCAGCCAACCAGCTAGTGGTTGTAGGGGCGGCTATTTATAGCCTACGGAGCAGCCCGACATGATAAGACATAAATGCCCTTCAATGATATGACCGTTAGGTGGATAAGATATTTTGGGACAGGTGGCCAAGAAGACACAAGAACGGTCGGAAATTTGAATCTCAAATTCCTCGGGCTATCATGTTCCTTCATGTGTAGGCAATCCGCCTTGGCGAATTCCTAACTTCTCGGTCAGAACAAATTCCTCAATGACGGAAGAGCTTCGTCTCATCCTTTCAAGAAATTGACTGAATCTGTATGAGATTTCAAAGGCTTCACTCGAAGGGATTGGTAGGTGTAGGATTTTGAGTTGAGCATCACATGGAAATTTGTCCTTAGTATTTCCTCGACCCCTTTAACGATGAGACGGTGTTTCCTATGACTCAAGAAAGAGAAAATGAAACTACGAAAACTAAAGTCTTCACGCTTCATGTTCCTCAAATGAATACCAAGTCTTCAAGGTCACACCAAATTCTTCACTTTCAAAGTCTTCAGAAAGTCTTCAGAATATCAAAGTCTTGATCGAAGAACTTCATTTTCAGGGTCGACTTTCTCTCAAATATCAAACTCCTCATAGACTTATAGACCTGTGTACACTCACAAACGCATTAGTTTCTTAACCTATAAGTCTTCAATACACCAAAATCACTAAGGGGCACTAGATGCACTTACAGTGACTGTCTTTCAGAAGCTTAGAAGTATTCCCTTTTTTATATGGAACTGTATGGCTATGTGAAGTTGATTCCATGCATACTTTGATCATAGATTGGGCCAAAATATCGTCTAAATAGAAAATATCCTAGGGGCCCACCCTCCCGCGGGCCCGGCGCCCGCTACGCGCCAAAGGACGGCTCGTCATCGCGTCAACCCGCCTGCGCCCGACGACGCCAGCCGCCCCCCCAATTTTCGGCTTTAATTCAAACTCCCGCGCGCCCCCCTCCACCGACTTCCCCGCCCCGCCTTCTGCTGCACTCTCCCCTGCGTGGGCCCCTGCTCCTGTGCGCTGCGCCTGCTAGCGCCAACCAGGACGCTCCAGAGCATTCCCTGGATATTCGCCTGGGATCCCCCGCTTGCCCAACTTACAACTGCGACGCTCCCATCCCTGTGGCCCCCGAGGTGGCCCCGCCCCCACACACCCGGTCCCCTGTTGCTGGTGCTCCTGCACCATCACTGGATCCCGTTGGCGCTCCGATCCCGACGCCCCCTGTGGCCCCGCTCGCTAAGCGTGCCATCGTCCCCGTGCCTTGTGGGGCCACCCCTCCCTCGCCCAATCGCGCCCACCCCCTGGTGCCCCGCGATGCGGCCGCGACATGCAGCGACCCCTCAGCTGCCCTGGCGGGTTTCTCGTCCCTGGTCCAGGCGCCCACCGCTCCTCTCCTGCCTGCCCCCACCACACGCCACAGGAACGTGGTGCCGCCTAACTTCACTCCTAGGCGCAGCCACCGGCTCGCGTGTTCTGATCGAGGCCTCGACTCCGAGTCCAAAGCACGGCGTGTCCTCCTCCGCCGCCTTGGCCTTCTTAACGACGACGAACCTCTCTCCGCGGAGATTCTGGCCAAATACTCTAGGCTCTTTGAGGAGCCGCTAGCGGCCCAGAACGTGCAGGCGCTCGCCGATTTCTACGGATGGGACGTGCCATCTAGCTTCTCCCTCGGGTCCGCGGCGCCGGCCGCCTCGCCTAGCCGGCTCATCGCCGCCTAGCCTTCTCTCGCCGCTTGTTCTGCGTTTTGTTTGTTCTTCATGGATAGTAGCCTCCGTATTATTTTCTGGAACACGCGCGGGCTCAACTGCCCGGCGAAGCGTTGCGCCGTCCGTTCGGTCATTTGTACCGATCGCCCCTCTGTGGTCTGTTTGCAAGAAACTAAGCTTGCTGATGTTTCCCCCTACTTGGTTGCCGACTCCCTTGGGCACGAATTCACCAGCTTCTACTACCTTCCCGCCGACGGCACGCGTGGTGGCATCATCCTTGCTTGGCGCCCTTCCGAGATTTCCCTTACCAACCCCTTCGTCGGGGCCCATTTTGTCGCGGCCTGCGCCACCACTCCAGGCTCCGACTCCCACTGGTGGATCACGGGCGTCTACGGCCCCCAGGACGAGGCAGGCAAAGCCTCCCTCCTCGCTGACCTTTCTGACTTCCGCGCCATATGGATTGGCCCTTGGATCATCGGCGGCGATTTTAACATGATTGCGTCTGCGGCCGACAAAAACAATGACAGGCTCAACTAGCGCTCCATGCGACGGTTTCGCCGCTTCATGGCCGACACTGAGATCCTCGACCTGTACCTCCACGGCAGGCGCTACACCTGGTCTAGCGAGCGCGACCCCCCCATGCTCGTGCGCATCGACCGCGTCCTCTGCTCCTCGAGCTAGGAGGTGGCCCACCCCCACTGTCTCCTTCGCTGCCTGTCATCCGCAGCCTCGGATCATGCGTCGTTGCTCGTCGACTATTCCTCTCCCCTCCCTGGCCACAAGCGTTTCCACTTCGAAAGGTTTTGGCCCAAGCTCGAAGGCTTCCACCAGACGGTGGCCGCCGCCTGGCAGGAGCCGGCGCGTGATACGGACCCGTTTTGCCGCATTTTCGCCAGCCTCAAGTGCACTGCGCGTCGCCTTCAGAGCTGGATGCGGCTCAAGACTCCCGCCCCCTCTCGCCGGCGGAATCCTGGCTTCGCCACCAGCTGAAGAGGACTTATCTGGGGCTTGCCTCCTTGGATCGCTCCATTGCTCGCCAACGGGTTCGCCTTTCCTGGCAGCGCGCCGGAGACACCGACATCGCCTTCCTTCGCCAGCGCGCCGCCCACCGCTACCGGCGGAACCGCATCCACGAGCTCCGCGTGGGCAACGATACTGTTTCCGACCCTGCGGCCATGGCCGGGGCCGCTTTCTCTCAATTCTCTGGCCTGCTCGGCACGGCTGACCACCGTGAGCACACCATCGCCCTCGATGCGATTGATGACAGACTCTTCGACCTCTCCGCGCTCGACCAGCCCTTCTCGGCCGACGAGATCTGGTCTGCCGTCCGCCAGCTCCCCCGTGGCAAACTGCCCGGGCCCGACGGCTTCACAGTGGAGTTCCTCATCGTCGCGTGGGACACCATCCGCGACTACTTTGTCGAGGCCTTTGGAAAGCTCTACAACCTTAACGGCCGTGGTTTCCACAAGCTGAACGAGGCCCTGCTCACCCTCCTTCCCACGCACCCGGAAGCCTCGTCCCTCGCCGAGTACGGGTCGATCAGCCTCATCCACCTGTTCGCCAAGCTGTTCGCCAAGGTCCTCTCCCTCCGGCTCGCGCCGCGTCTCGGCGAGCTTATCTCCACCAATCAGAGCGCCTTCATTGCTGGCCGTACTATCCACGACAACTTCATGCTTGTCCAACAGACTGCCAGGCAGCTCCACACTCTTCACCTACCGCGCGTTCTTCTCAAGTTGGACATCGCGCGCGCTTTCGACTCAGTTTCCTGGCCCTTCCTCCTCGAGGTCCTGCAGCACCTGGGGTTCGAGCCTCGATGGCGCAACTGGATCTCCATCGTCCTCTCCACGGCTAGCACCAAAGTGCTCATCAACGGCCTCCCGGGACCACCGATCCGTCATTGCAAGGGGATTCGCCAGGGCGACCCCGTGTCCCCCATGCTCTTCGTGATCGTCATCGACGTCCTCAACCGTCTCTTCCAACGTGCCACCTCTCTGGGCCTCCTGCAACGGCTCACTGATCGTCACATGGCCTCCAGCCTCTCCCTCTACGCGGACGACGTCGTGCTCTTCTGCCATCCCGACGCGTGCGACCTCTCCGCGGTGCGCCACATTCTCGGGCTATTCGGCACCGCCTCGGGCCTCCGCACCAACCTCGACCAATGCACGGCCTTGCCCATCCAATGCCCCCCTGAGGTCCGGGACTCCATCTCCAACCACTTCCAGTGCCCGATCGGCGAGTTCCCCGCCAAGTACCACGGCCTCCCGCTCCATTCGCAAGATCACCGCCTCCTCCCTCCAACCCTTCGTCGAGAGGCTGGAGAAGAAGCTTTCCCCATGGTGGGCGTCTATGTTGTCCCTGGCGGCGGTGGCCCTCATCCGACATGTGTTCTGTGCGATGCCCACCCACATTCTGATCGCCATGTCGTTGCACTCTTCCATCCTCCATCAGCTGAATCGCCTCGTCCGTGCTTTCCTCTGGCAAGGACGCAAGACCACCAACGGAGGGCACTGCCTCGTCAGCTGGTCTGCCGCCCCCTGGCCTACGACGGCCTTGGCATCCCCGATCTGCAGCGTTCTGCCCATGCCTTGCAAGCCCGCTGGCTCTGGCTGCACAAGACAGACCCCTCCCGCCCCTGGCAGCACCTACACATCCCATGCAACCCGGCTGTTCAGGCCATCTTTCGCGCCTCCACATCTTGGCAGATTGGCGACGGCAATTCCTGCCTTTTCTGGGATGACCACTGGATCGACGGGCTCTCCGTCGCCGAGCTGGCCCCGCTCCTCCAGGCCCTCGTCCCCCGCCATATCCGCAAGGCTCGCACCGTTGCCGCGGGCTTGCCCTCCCGTGCCTGGATCCAGGACGTGCGCGGCCACCTTTCCCCCGAGGCTTTGGTGCAATATGTCCTTCTCTGGGCGCGGCTCCAGCAGGTCACTCTCTCCAATGAGTCGGACGTCCTCACCTGGCGCTGGACCACGAACGGCGCGTACTCCGCCAAGTCCTGTTACAAAGCGCTCTTCGCCGGCTCCACGATCGAGCCTTCCTGGCGCCTCACCTGGAAGTCTTGGGCACCCCTCCGCATCAAGGTCTTCCTTTGGCTCGCCTTCGGGCGCTGCTTGGGACCGCCGATCGCCTCGCTTCGGTGTGGCCTCACGACGCCCGCTCTGCCTTCTTTGCGACCAGGAGCGAGACCATGACACACTTACTCGTGGGCTGCGTCTTTTCCAGACAAACTGCAGCACGAGGTTCTCTCTCGCTGCGAATCACCGACATGCCGCTCCCTTTCCCGGGACGTGCTTCCGCGACTGGTTCTCCCAGTCAGTGCAGGACGCCCCCACCGCCCTTCGCCGCGGCCTCGCCTCGCTCATCATCCTTACTGCATGGCGCATCTGGAAGACACGGAATGCATGCGTCTTCGATGGAGCCTCTCCCTCCATTCCGCTCATAGTCAATGACATCAAGGAGGACGCCTGCAGCTGTGCCACCGCCGGAGCCAAGGGGCTCAGCTATCTGCTCCCACCTACGTAGTTCCCCTCTAGGGGGCGCGCATCCCCCCTTCTCTATGTATGCGCTGATGTAGCCCTCGCTCACGCCTTTGGTGTACGTGCTTGCGATGCTACCCCTGTATATGCTACCGTTCTTTCCCCCTATCTATGCAATGATACGCAAGGCTTTTGCGTATTCGCGAAAAAAAAATCGTCTAAAAGAAAGCATGCGCTTTGACCGTGCTCTTTTTGTTCATTTTTTAGCACAACCTTAAATTTGTAAATGGTCGAACCAAGAAGTTTTCCGTAGGAGGCCTCTAGCACAACTCTCCTCCCCTGCTTTTCTAAGGCAGCACCAGCGCATGCGCCCGTCGCTCGCTCGTCGGTGTAGCGCCGCCAACCATAGCTTCAGTTGTTGGAAGATCATTGGCTCGGCGGCGCGCCGCTTCCAACCATAGCTTCAGTGGATGGAAGATGTACGTCGCAGCATCTCTCCCGAGCTGTTTTGCCGAATGGATTTAAGGGAGCCTTCCCAGGTAAAATCCCTAACTTTTGTGCATCTCATATGAGGTAAATGTCGTCCCAGATTATAAATTGTTAGGTAAAATCTCCAGGCCACAACCACGCTCAAGATTTAGTAAAGAAGATATTTAAATCTCCATGCTGCAGGCACTTTTTTCATGGATCTGATACAATAGAGGAGATTTGCGGAATCAGAAACTATTCATGAGAGAGAAGTGAGTGAGAGATTAGTAATGGCTATTTAGGCGGAATTAATCGGTCAACTTTCTCTAGAATGATATAAAAGATTCAAGAGGACAAAGGTTTTATGAGAATGGCTGATAAGGAAGCTAAAATAATGCACATATTAAAGAGAGGAAATATATAATACCGTGAAACCTTTGCCTGTTTAGTCATCGAGTTGCTTCGAATTTGAGAAGACGCATCAGTCGGCGATGAGGCTTGTTGTAGGATGTGATATCATGCACATTATATATTGATATGGTTAGATGTTTTCCTAGACGTGTACGATTAGGAATCATGTAGTGAGTCAAATTCGGACATTACAATATGAATTGTTTTTAAGGAAATTTAGCTTGACTACATAATAGTTAGGCCTGCACCAGCAACTTTTGATCAGTACGCTAATTTGGGCTTGTGCTTGGCTGTCAGAAAGCTGTCTAGTTCCCCTAAAAATGTACTGTATTTTATTCACACTTCAATTATCTTGCTGCAGTGTTGTCAAAATAAAATTCAAAAAATCATTCCTGTTTCACCGCTTATTATCTTCTCACACTTCATATCAATGGACTGTTCCTATTCCACACAATTCTTTTGAAAAGATATTCTTCGGCATGAGCAAATCTCTTCCGATTAGCTTCCGGCGTCCTGCTGGGCTAAGATTCTCACTGGATCCGCTGAATATCTTGGCCAAGCACTACAATTAAAATACACTTCCGTGATGATACGTGTTTGTCACAGTACGTCACGTTTTCTGTCATGCGTGTACATCCATGACGATTTTATGACATAATCAAGATAGTCATACATGTGCTGTCGTAGAAGTGTTCCAGGACATTACCAAAATTGTCATCACGGAAGTGTCCACTTCCATGACGATAAATCGGGCGTCATAGAAGTGTTTTCGTCAAGGGTGACCGACACATGGCATCGACCGTAACGGGTCGCCGTTAAGCTATCGGGTCCGGTTTGGGATCCGATAACCCGTTAACAGCCCAGACCAATGGGGATTTGTGATACGTCTCCAATGTATCTATAATTTTTTATTGTTACATGCTATATGATATTCTGTTTTGGATGTTTAACGGGCTTTATTATACACTTTTATTTTATTTTTGGGACTAACCGATTAACCGGAGGCCCAGCCCGAATTGCTGTTTTTTGCCTATTTCAGTGTTTCGCAGAAAAAGAATATTAAATGGAGTCCAAACGGAATGAAACCTTCGGGAACGTGATTTTCGGAACGAATGTGATCCAGAGGACTTGGAGTCTACGCAAAGTAATCAACGAGGAGAGCACGAGGCAGGGGGGCGCGCCTACCCCCCAGGCGCGCCCTCCACCCTCGTGGAGCCCATGTTGCTCCACCGACGTACTTCTTCCTCCTATATATACCTACGTACCCCCAAACTATCAGAAACAGAGCCAAAAACCTATTTCCACCGCCGCAACCTTCTGTACCCGTGAGATCCCATCTTGGGGCCTTTTCTGGTGCTCCGCCGGATGGGGCGTTGATCACGGAAGGCTTCTACATCAACACCATAGCCTCTCTGATGATGTGTGAGTAGTTTACCTCAGACCTTCGGGTCCATAGACATTAGCTAGATGGCTTCTTCTCTCTCTTCGATCTCAATACAAAGTTCTCCATGATTCTCATAGAGATCTATTCGATGTAATCTTCTTTTGCGATGTGTTTGTTGAGAACGATGAATTGTGGGTTTATGATCAAGTTTATCTATGAACAATATTTGAATCTCCTCTGAATTCTTTTATGTATGATTTGTTATCTTTGCAAGTCTCTTCGAATTATCAGTTTGGTTTGGCCTACTAGATTGATCCTTCTTGCAATGGGAGAAGTGCTTAGCTTTGGGTTCAATCTTGTGGTGCTCGATCCCAGTGACAGAAAGGGAAACGACACGTATTGTATTGTTGCCATCGAGGATAAAAAGATGGGGTTTATATCATATTGCATGAGTTTATCCCTCTACATCATGTCATCTTACTTAAAGCATTAATCTGTTCTTTTTAACTTAATACTCCAGATGCATGCTGGATAGCGGTCGATGTGTGGAGTAATAGTAGTAGATGCAGAATCATTTCGGTCTAATTGTCGCGGACGTGATGCCTATATACATGATCATACCTAGATATTCTAATAACTATGCTCAATTCTATCAATTGCTCGACAGTAATTTGTTCACCCACCGTAATACTTATGCTCTTGAGAGAAGCCACTAGTGAAACCTATGGCCCCCGGGTCTATTTTCCATCATATTTATCTTCCAACAATTAGTTATTTTTATTGCCTTTTATTTTACTTTGCATCTTTATCATAAAAATACCAAACATATTATCTTATCATATCTATCAGATCTCACTCTCGTAAGTGACCGTTGAGGGATTGACAACCCCTTTATCGCGTTGGTTGCGAGGTTCTTATTTGTTTGTGTAGGTGTGAGGGACTCGTGCGTGATCTCCTACTGGATTGATACCTTGGTTCTCAAAAACTGAGGGAAATACTTACGCTACTTTACTGCATCACCCATTCCTCTTCTTGGGAAAACCAACGCAGTGCTCAAGAGGTAGCAAGAAGGATTTCTGGTGCCGTTGCCGGGGAGATTCGCGCCAAGTCAAGTCAAGTCAATACATACCAAGTACCCATCACAAACTCTTATCCCTCGCATTACATTATTTTCCATTTGCCTCTCGTTTTCCTCTCCCCCACTTCACCTTTGCCGTTTTATTCGCCCTCTCTTTTCCGTTCGCCTCTTTTTTCGCTTGCTTCTTGTTTGCTCGTGTGTTGGATTGCTTGCTTGTCACGATAGCTCAAGATAATACTAAATTGCATGACTTCACCAATACCAACAACAATGATTTTCTTAGCACTCCGATTGCTCCTCTTACCGATGCTGAATCTTGTGAAATTAATGCTGCTTTGTTGAATCTTGTCATGAAAGATCAATTCGCCGGCCTTCCTACTGAAGATGCTGCTACCCATCTAAATAGCTTCGTTGATTTGTGTGATATGCAAAAGAAGAAAGATGTGGACAATGATATTGTTAAATTGAAGCTATTTCCTTTTTCGCTTAGAGATCGTGCTAAAGTTTGGTTTTCGTATTTGCCTAAAAATAGAATTGATTCATGGAATAAGTGCAAAGATGCTTTTATCTCTAAGTATTTTCTTCCCGCTAAAATCATCTCTCTTAGAAACGATATTATGAATTTTAAGCAACTTGATCATGAACATGTTGCACAAGCTTGGGAGAGGATGAAATTAATGATACGTAACTGCCCTACACATTGTTTGAATCTTTGGATGGTTATACAAAAAAATTATGCCAGATTGAATTTTTCTTATGGTAATTCCTACAACAATTCCTCTAATAATTATAGAGGAAACTTTAATCCTAGGCCGTACCCTAGTAATTCCTATAATAATTATGGTAATTCCTACAACAATTCTTATGGAAGTTTTAATAAGATGCCCTCTGAATTTGAGACTAGTCTTAAGGAGTTTATGAATTCACGAAAGAATTTCAATGCTTTGCTTGAAGAAAAATTGCTCAAGGTTGATGAATTGGCTAGGAACGTTGATAGAATTTCACTTGATGTTGATTCTTTGAAACTTAGATATATTCCACGTAAGCATGATATCAATGAATCTCTCAAAGACATGATAATTTCCATTGATGAGTGCAAAGAAAGAACCGCTAGGATGCGTGCTAAGAAAGATAACTCTGTGAAAGCGTGTTCTTCTAGTTTCTATGAAAATAAAGATGAAGATCTAAAAGTTATTGATGTGTCTCCTATTAAATCTTTGTTTTGTAATATGAATCTTGATAATGATGGGACTGAATATGAGCCACCTTTACCTAGAAGGCGTTCAAAAAATTCGGAGTCTTTAGATCTTGATGCAAAGTTTGGCAAAAGTGAGATTGAAGAGATCAAAACTCTAGATATTAATGAACCCACTATTTTGGATTTCAAGGAATATAATTATGATAATTGCTCTTTGATAGATTGTATTTCCTTGTTGCAATCCGTGCTAAATTCTCCTCATGCTTATAGTCAAAATAAAGCTTTTACTAAACATATCGTCGATGCTTTGATGCAATCTTATGAACAAAAATTTGAGTTGGATGTTTCTATCCCTAGAAAAATTTATGATGAGTGGGAACCTACTACTAAAATTAAAATTAAAGATCATGAATTCTATGATTTTTGTGATTTGGGTGCTAGTGTTTCCACGATTCCAAAAACTTTATGCAATTTGCTAGGTTTTCATGATTTTGATTATTGTTCTTTAAACTTGCACCTTGCGGATTCTACTATTAAGAAACCTATGGGAAGAATTAATGATGTTCTTATTGTTGCAAATAGGAACTATGTGCCCGTATATTTCATTGTTCTTGATATAGATTGCAATCCTTCATGACCTATTATTCTTGGTAGACCTTTCCTTGGAATGATTGGTGCAATTATTGATATGAAGGAAGGGAATATTAGATTCCAATTTCCGTTAAGGAAAGGCATGGAACACTTCCCTAGAAATAAAATAAAATAACCTTATGAATCTATTATGAGAGCTACTTATGGATTGCCTACCAAAGAAGGCAATACATAGATCTATCCTTGCGTGTATGCCTAGCTAGGGGCGTTAAACGATAACGCTTGTTGGAGGCAACCCAATTTTATTTTAGTTTTTTAGTTTTTTGATTTTTTTAGGAATAAATATTTTATCTAGCCTCTTGTTAGATTTGTTTTTATGTTTTAATTAGTGTTTGTGCCAAGTTAAACCTATAGGATCTTCTTGGATGATAGTTATTTGATCTTGCTAAAAATTCCAGAAACTTTGTGTTCACGAAAACAATTGTTAAAAATCACCAGAACGTGATAAAATACTGATTCCAATTGAAGAAGATCAATAAACAATTTTTCTAGGTCTTCTTATTTTGGTAGATTTTCATGAGGTCCAAAAGTTTCCGTTAGTTACAGATTACTACAGACTGTTCCGTTTTTGACAGATTCTGTTTTTCATGTGTTGTTTGCTTATTTTGATGAATCTATGGCTAATAAAATAGTTTATAAACCATAGATAAGTTGGAATACATTAGGTTTAACACCCATATAAATAAAGAATGATTTAATTACAGTACCTTGAAGTGGTGTTTTGTTTTCTTTCCCTAACGGAGCTCACGAGATTTTCTGTTAAGTTTTGTGTTGTGAAGTTTTCAAGTTTTGGTTAAAAGATTTGATGGATTATGGAACAAGGAGTGGCGAGAGCCTAAACTTGGGGATTCCCATGGCACCCCAAGATAATCTAGGGACACCAAAAAGCCAAAGCTTGGGGATGCCCCGGAAGGCATCCCCTCTTTCGTCTACTTCCATCCGTAACTTTACTTGGAGCTATATTTTTATTCACGACATGATATGTGTTTTGCTTGGAGCGTCTTGTATGATTTGTGTCTTTGCGTTTTAGTTTACCACAATCATCCTTGCTGTACACACCTTTTGAGAGAGACACACATGATTTGTAATTTATTAGAATACTCTATGTGCTTCACTTATATCTTTTGAGCTATATAGTTTTTGCTCTAGTGCTTCACTTGTATCTTTTAGAGCACGGTGGTGAATTTGTTTTATAGAAAGTATTGCTCTCTCATGCTTCACTTATATTATTTTGAGAGTCCTACAAAATAGCATGGTAATTTTCTTAAATTGCAAAATTAGTCCTAAAGTAATAGGCATCCAAGATTAGTAATATTTTCTTATGAGTGTGTTGAATACTATGAGAATTTTGATGCTTGATAATTGTTTTGAGATATGAAGATGGTGATATTAGAGTCATGCTAGTTGAGTAGTTGTGTATTTGAGGAATACTTGTGTTAAAGTTTGTGATTCCCGTAGCATGCACGTATGGTGAACCTTTATGTGATGAAGTCGGAGCATGATTTATTTATTTATTGTCTTCCTTATGAGTGGCGGTCGGGGACGAGCGAAGGTCTTTTCCTACCAATCTATCCCCCTAGGAGCATGCGTAATACTTTGCTTTGATAACTTGTAGATTTTTGCAGTAAGTATATGAGTTCTTTATGACTAATGTTGAGTCCATGGATTATACACACTCTCTTCCTTCCACCATTTCTAGCCTCTCTAATACCGCGCACTTTTCGCCGGTATCATACACCCATCATATACCTTCCTCAAAACGGCCACTATACCTACCTATTATCACATTTCCATAGCCATTACGAGATACATTGCCATGCAACTTACCACCGTTCCGTTTACTATGACACACTCCATCATTTTCATATTGCTTCCCATGATCATCTAGTTGACATCGTATTTGTGGCAAAGCCACTGTTCATAATTCTTTCATACATGTCACTCTTGATTTATTGCATATCCCGGTACAGCCGCAGGCATTCACATAGAGTCATATTTTGTTCTAAGTATTGAGTTGTAATTCTTGAGTTGTAAGTAAATAAAAGTGTGATGATCATCATTATTAGAGCATTGTCCCAAGTGAGGAAAGGATGATGGAGACTATGATTCCCCCACAAGTCAGGATGAGACTCCGAACGAAAAATAAAAAAGAAAAGAAAAAAGAGGCCATAAAAAAGGATAAAAGGCCCAAATAAAAAAAAGAGAAAAAGAGAGAAGTGACAATGTTACTATCCTTTTACCACACATGTGCTTCAAAGTAGCACCATGATCTTCATGATAGAGTCTCCTATGATATCACTTTCTTATACTAGTGGGAATTTTTTTATTATAGAACTTGGCTTGTATATTCCAATGATGGGCTTCCTCAAAATGCCCTAGGTCTTCGTGAGCAAGTGAGTTGGATGCATACCCACTTAGTTTCTTTTGTTGATCTTTCATATACTTATAGCTCTAGTGCATCCGTTGCATGGCAATCCCTACTCACTCACATTGATAACTATTGATGGGCATCTCCATAGCCCGTTGATACGCCTAGTTGATGTGAGACTATCTTCTCCTTTTTGTCTTCTCCACAACCACCATTCTATTCCACATATAGTGCTATGTTCATGGCTCACGCTCATGTATTGCGTGAAGATTGAAAAAGTTGGAGAACACCAAAAGTATGAAACATTTGCTTGGCTTGTCATCGGGGTTGTGCATGATTTAAATACTTTGTGTGGTGAAGATAGAGCATAGCCAGACTATATGATTTTGTAGGGATAACTTCCTTTGGCCATGTTATTTTGAGAAGACACAATTGCTTAGTTAGTATGCTTGAAGTATTATTATTTTTATGTCAATATTAAACTTTTATCTTGAATCTTTCGGATCTTAATATTCATACCACAACTAAGAGAATTACATTGAAAATTATGCTAAGTAGCATTCCACATCAAAAATTCTATTTTTATCATTTACCTACTCGAGGGCGAGCATGAATTAAGCTTGGGGATGCTTGATACGTCTCCAACGTATCTATAATTTTTTATTGTTCCATGCTATATTATATTCCGTTTTGGATGTTTAACGGGCTTTATTACACACTTTTATATTATTTTTTGGACTAACCTATTAACCGAAGGCCCAGCCCGAATTGCTGTTTTTTTGCCTATTTCAGTGTTTCGTAGAAAAAGAATATCAAATGGAGTCCAAACGGAATGAATCCTTCGGGAACATGATTTTTGGAACGAACGTGATCCAGAGGACTTGGAGTCTACGCAAAGTAATCGACAAGGGGAGCACGAGGCAGGGGGCGCCCCCCCCCTAGGCGCGCCCTCCACCGTCGTGGGGCCCACATTGCTCCACCGACGTACTTCTTCCTCCTATATATACCTACGTACCCCCAAACTATCAGAAACAGGGCCAAAAACCAATTTCCACCGCCGCAACCTTCTGTACCCGTGAGATCCCATCTTGGGGCCTTTTCCGGCGCTCCGCCGGAGGGGGCATTGATCATGGAGGGCTTCTACATCAACACCATAGCCTCTCCGATGATGTGTGAGTAGTTTACCTCAGACCTTCGGGTCCATAGTTATTAGCTAGATGGCTTCTTCTCTCTCTTTGGATCTCAATACAAAGTTCTCCACAATTCTCGTGGAGATCTATTCGATGTAATCTTCTTTTGCGGTGTGTTTGTTGAGACCGATGAATTGTGGGTTTATGATCAAGTTTATCTATGAACAATATTGGAATCTCCTCTGAATACTTTTATGTATGATTGGTTATCTTTGCAAGTCTCTTCGAATTATCAGTTTGGGTTGGCCTACTAGATTTATCTTTCTTGCAATGGGAGAAGTGCTTAGCTTTGGGTTCAATCTTGCGGTGCTCGATCCCAGTAACAGAAAGGGAAACGACACGTATTGTATTGTTGCCATCGAGGATAAAAAGATGGGGTTTATATCATATTGCATGAGTTTATCCCTCTACATCATGTCATCTTACTTAAAGCATTACTCTGTTCTTTTGAACTTAATACTCTAGATGCATGCTAGATAGCGGTCGATGCGTGGAGTAATAGTAGTAGATGCAGAATCGTTTCGGTCTACTTGTCACAGATGTGATGCCTATATACATGATCATACCTAGATATTCTTATAACTATGCTCAATTCTATCAATTGCTCGACAGTAATTTGTTCACACACCGTAATACTTATGCTCTTGAGAGAAGCCACTAGTGAAACCTATGGCCCTGGGTCTATTTTCCATCATATTAATCTTCCAACACTTAGTTATTTTTATTGCTTTTTATTTTACATTGCATCTTTATCATAAAAATACCAAAAATATTATCTTATCATATCTATCAAATCTCACTCTCGTATGTGACCGTTGAGGGATTGACAACCCCTTTATCGCGTTGGTTGCGAGGTTCTTATTTGTTTGTGTAGGTGTGAGGGACTCGTGCGTGATCTCCTACTGGATTGATACCTTGGTTCTCAAAAACTGAGGGAAATACTTACGCTACTTTACTGCATCACCCTTTCCTCTTCATGGGAAAACCAACGCAGTGCTCAAGAGGTAGCAATTTGCCACTTGTAAAATTCTCATTAGTCGGAGAAAACACGTGTTTGCTCACCGTTGGGACAGATGTCATCCACTCATTGGACAGGAGGCGCCTATGATACGTCGACACATGGCACGGCCCAACAGAGGCCCATTCCGGTGAAAAGGCCGGCCCAGCTAAAGGCCCACCATGTTTTTTCAGACACTAGTGGGCTGGCCCGATAACAGCCTGCCATGTTTTGGGTCAAATTGAGGCCCATACGAGATCAGGCCCGTTCACACCTACCGTGTTTTGGGCCAAATTACGGCCCATATCGAATCAGGCCCGTTAGCAGGCCACTGTTCTTTTGGGCCCATTCTAAGACATGTTTGTATTTCAGCCTGTTAAATGCCCGTTTACTAGTTCGGCCTGATAATAGTTTCGGCCTGTTAGCGACCCGTGGTGCATCTAGGATGTTGTCAGCCCGGTTTAACTTTAGGCCATTTAATGGCCCATGCAGAAACTGGGCTATTTCTTGTCCGAAGTAACTTTAGGCCTCTTAACGGCCTGTAGTCTTCGTGGATAAATTTCAGCCCAACTGGCCTATCGGCCTGTTAATGGCCCGTGTAACAGTTGGGCCTAATTACAACCCGCGTTGAATCCGGCCTGCTTACAGCCCATCTGATAATGGCGTGTGACACTTTTAGTCCTATGGCCCGCGTAGATACCGGCCTGCTTAAAGCCCATAATTTTATTGGGCCAAACAGGCCCAAGATATATTTTGGCATGTTAACTGCTTGTCCTATTTGGGCCAAACATGGGCTTTAGGCAGTTTCGGCCTGTATTGGCCCGTGAATTTTTTGGCTCAACACTAGGCTAATCTAGGTTTTAGCCTGTTAAAAGCCCATGGTATTCTCTGGCCCACCTGGCCAGAACTTTACTCGGCCTATTAAAGGCGGGAAACAACTATAGGTTTAGACCTGCTAATGGCCCAAGATGATTATAGGCCCACGTTTTGGCCCATATGAATAACGTGCCGGCCTGAAGACCGACAACATTGAGATCCACTGAACCTTCCGGCCTAAATTACAACATACCGACCAAGAATAAACCTAGACTATACAACAAAGAAAATGCAGCATATTAAATTCCCTCGGCACCAAAGTTCGCCGCCAGTGATAATAAAGGGCAACCAAACATCAAATTACATAAACTGGGTAGGTTGCCACCAGTGGAAGTTAACAGGCAGACAAAATAATAGACAGAACCGACATCACTTCAACACAGTTCAAGAAAAGTTAGCCCGGCCCAGGAGCTGCAGCACAAGCATCTTAGCAACCTGATGAGACTGCGCTTCTTTGGCGCTCATATCCACCAACTTAAGCTGCATAGCATCAATAAACATCCTGTACTTATGGTTCTTGCATAGAGATTGGAGTTCCAGTCGTATTTGAGCGGAAGCATGTATTTCTGCTTGAATTTTAGACTGAAGAAGTCGAACAGATTCAGACGGCGACTTCATCGAGCTTGTGTCATTGAGTAAGTTTGACACTACATCAAGATGTGACTTCGTGGTTGTATCCCTACCCTCAATATGTATTGCCTTCTCCTCTGGAATATGTGTTAGTGGGACAAACAATGGGTTCGTCTCACTATCATTGTGGCAGTTCTTCCTATCAGCAGTGTTGTCACCCTGAAAGAACAAGTAGGTAGATAACAGGTTTTGCACGTATAAGCATCAGCGATGTCAATTCATCTCATTTCTTTGTCAGAAATAAAGATACACGGTTTAAAATAGCATTGACATAATAGGCATTGTTCATAGTTAAGACGGCAGGAAATGGCATTGTGCAGGAGCAGCCAGCTTCACCAGACCACTGGAGTATAGATCAAGAACACAAGCATAGATGTAGTTCTAAACAACGTATAAGCATGAATGGTGAGTGTACTGTCAATTTATACCATTTCAGATTGGTAAATAAAGAGACACGATTTAAATAACATTAATATAATATGGCATTGTTCATAGTTGAGACATAGCAGGATATGACACTGTGCTATTGTTGGTAGTCTCACCACACCACTGGATTACAGATCAAGAACACAAGCATACACATAGTGCTAAAGAAGATAACTTGCTATGTTTAGTTTAATTTACATGGTACTAATAAGGAATTAGATTGTACAACTAAGAAATTGAGAAGGACAAACTTATATTTATGTACTTGTACTTTGTAAACTTTGAACAAGCAATTTGATGCAGACGAGAAAAATGAACAGCATTTGCACTCATAGCTATCCAAATATAAACAATAAAGTTGGAAGGCTCGAGGAGGACAAACTTACATTAGTAGTGTAGACAGGCTCTATAAAGGCCTTGTCCATATTGATGGGGGGTCAATTCAATAAGTTTACCGCACACTCTTCTTCAAGAGTATTGCCTTTATTCTACATTTTGTTAAGAGTAAATATAGATGTGAAAATATAGGAACAACTAGCGATTATTTAACTAAAGATGCAGAGTACAAATGTAAATAGAGCATACAGGCAGAAGGCACTGACAAGAGCAATGCGGAGCTAAACTTCTTCAGTAACATTGGTTTTATTCAATATTTTGGCAAGAGTAAATGTAGATCTGATGTGTAGAAAAATGGAGGACAAGGGCAAATAAGCTGCAAAGTGTACATGAAGAACTAGCTGACAAATATAAGTACAGTGATGAAGGACAACAGATACTTACAAGAACAATGCAGAACTAAATTTCTTCATAGGCATTGGGTTTATTCTAAATTAATTTAAGCATTAATATAGATCTGATAATTAGGAGCGAACAGTGGATAAGCAAGCTATAATGCACAATGATGTCACATAATCCACTAGGTATGAATGTAAGGACATCGATAGGACAATATGTACTCACAAGAGGAAAGCAGCGACCAGCATAGTTGCGATATCCTAGGTTTTGCGGCGTTGGTTCTATCGCCAATATACGTCGGGTGCTATGTGATTTCTCCGGTAGCACCACCTTTTGCAAGGACTTTGCTTGTACTCCTTCAGGTTCTGCAATCACCCTCTTCCTTTTGGATGTCTAAAACACAAGAACAACATTTGAATGGAAAAACATGGTATGACGACAAATGGAATAGGTGTTGATAATGGATGGGCATTGCATCTTCACATATATCATGAGTAAATTAAGCAGATGGCGGTGCAATGAAGAAAAATAAATGTAGGACACCTTATGCAAGATATGTGCAACCAATAAAACCTTGCCAAATTAGAACAGGCACCTTATTGGGTGCACAGGATAGGCCATCTGCCTTTGACTCCTTGAGCTCAGAATAGTCATTAGGATCATATTCTGAATACGAATCTATAGGTCGAGAGCATGTGGGTTTCATTGCATCCACAATGGACCTCAACCCCTTGATGCCAAGGTTGTTACCCATTGAACTATTCTGCAATATTCTTGTGATGTGCGCATTCTTATATTCATTGTGATTACGTAGAATATGTGTAAAGCATGAAAACACAAATAGTAGTGAGATTATATTTGTAATGCAGAGGATATTCTAATATAATAGGGGCTCCCTGTAAACCCTTGTGTGCTATCACTGGATTCTGATGAGAGAGCCCATGTGTGCTATAATATGGTGAGTAGATTAATATAATCTGGCACAACTACACAAAAAATAGGCTCCCTGTTGGGGGCCCCAGATGTAAGGATAGTTGGCAGATGATAGGTTCATAATATACCATATAGAAAGTTTATTGCCAAACCATGATAATGAGAGCACAGAGCCAGTAGGCAGATTGTATTGTAGATAATAGGGGTACACCATAACCACCATAAATAAATCGGGAAAGCGGAACTGGCTGGAAAACATAGGGTTTTGCCACTACTAATATGCAGCCTATCGATCACCTACAGTCCAGCTCTTATTCATCTGAAGGCGCACAATTGTTACTATCAGTTTAGTCTATCAAAGGCTGCGTGGCTCCCACCATTTCCGGGGTATTATGGCAGACCAACTCGAAGTATGAAATCATTTAGCAGAATCAACCCAATAGAGGTGTCGACTGCAGATGTCCCTGCTCCCCTTCCTGACAAGGAACATACTTTGTTACTAAAGAAGAACAGAAGAGGAACATGTTAAAGAACATAAGAGGAAGCATATTATTGAGATTCCCCTTCTTTCTATACAATGTTGGTTGCCCACCCATGATGAATCAGAGCGCCCAAAGAAATGCAATTCCATGATGTCTCTCTATATGTGGCCACATGCATTTGGAAAATCAAGTGGGAGCATTACCTGACCAATTAAATGTGTGTCTGTTAACTAATGCCAGTATCATATCACAATTCATATTTGAAGAAGTAAGCTTTGGACTTATGATTGGTGTGTTGTTTAGCTTCAGAAGTGGATTGCTGCTCGTGCGACACAAAGCAGCTACACAGATCATAGTGTAGATATAACGGGAAAATCGTAAGCATCACGAGTAAAATCAGCAAATTGGAACTTGCTGGAATATATGTGCTAGTATTGGCAGTATGGCTAGAAAGGCTTCGGATACCAGCTCTCTTCAACTGAAGGTGCGGCACTGTTAATATCAGTGTAGCTCTCAAAGACGACACAACTCCCCGCATTTCCTTGCTAATCTTATAGGATTCAAGTGGGCAGACCACTATAATTCCTATTCCTATGTTTACAAAATCCTACGAAACAAAGAGGGCCATAACCAGTTTGTCAATGTTTCTTGGATTTTGCGGCAGTAACTCCTTTTTGTAGATGCTGCACAACATAGTGATCGCGTCAAACATCTAAATATATAAGAATGTGCTGCAAGTTTAGTAGATTACGATGTATAAGCTGCAATACTTAACACTTACTTGATATAAGGTAGTATCTCAGGACAGTTATTCAACACATACCAAACCATTTTGTCCAAATCTTTAGGTTTGTCCTCGTGTCGACTCTTCCCTGTAACTTGAATAGAATAATCGAAAACATTGAGCCCGGGATTGTCTTCATCCACGTCTTTGCTAAGCTGATCAGCTGTTTCAATGTATTTTGAGCAGAATGTCAACGCTTCTGTAGCAATGTAGGCCTCTGCAATGGAACCCTCGGGTGTAGCTCTGTTCCTAACATAGCCCTTGAAAGTGCCTAGCCGCCTTTCAATAGGGTACATCCAGCAATACTGTACTGGACCTCTAAGTAATGCCTCATCAGGTAGATGAACAGCCAAATGCACCTTCACATCAAAGAAGGATGGATGATATATCTTCTCAAGGTCGCATAAGATAGTTGGTATCTTGTCTCTAAGACGCTCCAAAGCATCTATGCTGATATTTCTACTGCAGAGTTCTCTGAAGAATTGTCCCAACTCTGCAACTGCTCTGTATAAGTCAAGGCGGCCCAATCCTCTAAGGATAATAGGTAAAACCCTTTGAAGTAGGATGTGGCAGTCATGAGTTTTCAACCCTTGTACCTTGTCTCCATCTGCATTGACTCTCCTTTCAGGGTTGGAAGCAAATCCATGTGGGAATCTCACATGTGATAGGACCTTGCAGAATTCTTTTCTTTTTACCTTGTCCAAGACATACACACAGCTGGTGCCATATCCCGTGGTTTACCTTCATCTTGCACCTGCAAATCCTTTCTGATACTCAGGTGTGTCAAATCAATCCTAGATTTTAAGGTATCATTCGTCTTGCCTTCAATATTAAGAAGTGTGCCGATAATGCTGTCACATATATTTTTCTCGATGTGCATCACATCAAGATTATGCCGCAGATCAAAATCTTTCCAATACTCCAAGTCCCACAAAGTGGAGCTGCCGGTAAACAACTCTCTTCTGCACTGCAACGCTTCCTTTTCCCGCTACCATTATCAGGATGGTTTCCTGGTGTAATATGCCGGACCTTCTATAATTCCACTTGCAACTCATCGGCGGTGAGCCTCTTTGGCGCATCACGGTTTTCATGCTTTCCATTGAACACATGTCTTCGAGATTTTCTAGGATGCGGCTTGTCCTTGGCAAGGAAACGGCGGTGTCCAATGTAACAGATCTTGCTAAGTATTTCAGATGACAATGATTCTGTCACAATGAACACATGCATTGTAACCATGTGTCGCTCGCCTACGACATAGTGCCCAAAGCCGGATAATCATGGATGCACCAAATTATAACAGCACGCAGAAAGAAATTAGCTAGTGGGCTGCTATATAGGTCTGGAGTGAGAACACCCCTCCATAGCTGTTGAAGTTCCTCCACAAGAGGCTCCATGAACAAATCAAAATCCTTTCCAGGACTTTTTGGACCTGGGATGAGCAAGGCCATCATGTAGTTTGACTCTTTGGTGCAGACATTTGGAGGCATGTTGTAAGGGATAACAAGACGTGGCCACATGCTATATGTGGCGCTCTGGTGGCCAAATGGGTTAAATCCATCTGAAGCTAAGCCAAGTCTAATGTATCTCGGGTCAGCAGCAAACATTTCGTGCTTCTGATTGAAGATTTTCCGCTCACTACCGTGAGATGGATGGCTCATTACATTCTGATCTCTGAAATCCTGGTTCCTAGAATGCCACAGTACATCCTCTCTTGTTTCAGCATCATGAAACAACCTCTGCAATCTTGGTGTAATTGGAAAATGTCTCAGAACATTATGAGGAATCCTCTTCACAACATCGCCATCTCTTCCATCTTGATGATTTGCATTTCAGGCATTCACTTAAGTTGGCAGAACAAAATTATTCTTACAAACATGGATCATATCATATCCAATTCCAACTGCACGAAGGAAATTCTTCATTTTACGGTAGGTGTGTGGCAGCTCAGACGCATCTGGGAAAGCTTTGAGGAAAGCAGCCAACATCGCATCGAATGATTTGTTGGTCATCCGCTCAGATGTCTTAACCTGAAGAAAGGTGACCATAGCTGAGAATACTGACAGCTTATTTCCTGGGGTGACAGCCACGTTGCATTGTTCCAACATGCGGGCCCACCGCTTTTTCTTCTCGCAGCTGAAAGTTCATGGAATGCACGAGCATTTCGTAGCATTGTTTCAATGTTGGTCAAACTCACTGGCTCCGCCACCACCTCCTCCTCCTCCTCTTCCACCTGAGCATCAGGCAGATCAAGATGGTGATCTGCTACTTCCACGTAGTCAATAACATTGACGTTCACAGCTTCACCATGATGAACCCACCTAGTATATGTGACCGACATCCCATACAAGTGTAGATGATTTTGCACAGTTGACTGGGGTCTTATAACTGAATTCATACAACTACTACATGGGCAGAGCACATATGATTTTGGACCACCGTACTCAGCTCTGATAAAGTTCTTGAAGTTTTCAACCCCCTGGACATATGCAGCGGAGAATCTTTGAGCAGAAGTTATCCAAGTCCTGTCCATCTCTTAGACATACAAATTAGTTCTTCTATTAGAAATTACAGGAAAAACATATATGCTTTTTTATGAAGTACAGAAGAAAATATCTAGGTCGATGTCTAAAGCTATGGCAAGATATTTGGACGAGCAGATCTAATTAACGAAATATATGTAAAGCTAATTCAGCAAACATATTTGAGTGCTAAATTATGGCAGGCTATTTCAGCAGTCAATGAGGCCGAGCGCATAGCCATCGAACTATCGAAGGCCATCGCAGCAACAAAGATCGAGTATAAAATGGTGTAGAGCTATTTCACCTAACATATTGGCTACTAGACCATGGCAATCTACGTCACAATAAATATATGGCAGGATATTTTAGCAACTAATCGGCCTTGGCATGCCATCTCAGCAAAGCAGATTGAGTGCATAACAGGGCTAGGAAGCTTCTTAAGCAGAGCATATTGGCTGTAAACTACTTCGGCAAACAGTGAGATTAACAACGTCTATCAGCTAACACTCAACACTACACCGACATGCATGGGGCCTCAGTCTAGAATGCGTGTACCTTGGGAGAAGCTGACCGCCGTGCGTCTCAACACGAACGTCGCCAGCGGTGGCGGCGCTGACCACCGTGCACCTCCACAAGAACGTCGCCAACGGTGGTGGCGCGGCTAGAGGACGACAGTCTACGATAACGTACTGTGGGAGTGAGAGGGTCGCCATGCGTCCCCTCGACGAACCGCGGCGCCAACGTATCGGCGTGGCGGGGAGGGCGGCCTTGGTGGAGCGAATGGAGTGGAGGGGGGCGGGGGAGGGGGTTGGGGAATATTATTGGCTACTTGGCCGAAGGGCGGTTGAATCTAGGATTTGGGGGCAATTTTTGGGTGGGGGGGGGGGGATTTTCACGCGGTGGGCAGGGGGAGTTTGGCGCATGGTCTGTTTCTCCAAGTGCAGCCCCACGTGTCAGTGAAGAGGCAAGCCGAAGCGCGTTCCGTTTGTGTGACCCGTGCGCAGGACCGAATGTGTGTGGGGTGCAATGCGACCGCGACAGGGGTGCTGTGAGTGTACCGCCTTTTTTCCTTTTAAACTAGGTGCTTCGCCCCCTCAAAAAAATGTGTTGCTTCGCGCGATCCATCGATACTACTACCAATAATCCGGTAATCCCGACTAAAACGGGGCGGCCGGGTCTTTTCCTGCGTGATATGCTGGGAGGTTGGCTTAGTTGGGTTTTTTTAGGACGAGTAATGCTACACCTACGTAGTCCTAGTTACGTAATTAACATAATGTGAAACATGTGAGCTGTTGATTGTAGATTGGGGGGAGGGAGGGGCCCACCACCATGAAAATCAGGGGAGGAGAGAGAGAGATGCAATTTACGTTAACCCTTTCGTAGGTTCCCGTAGATGTAGAAAAATGTGAAATGCGTGAATGTGCATTTGCAGATAAGGCCTTCCCTCGTTCATCCTTTTCTCCCACAAGATCCTGATCTTCCGTGCAATGCACGGGCTTCTTGCTAGTACTCCTACAATATACTATATTATTGTGAAAGTTCATATACACCGGCCGAGATTAATGCAAACACGGCAGATTTTCATTACATTTCGAACTTTTATAGGACTGAAAATAAAAGAAACCCGACCCTAAACCTATTCCACGGCGGCAACCGACGTCCTCCATCTGCGATCTCCATGTACGGGGGCGGGGTTCAAGACCCGTGAAGTGAAGGTGCGGTCTCCGGCGAGGAAAAGTAGAACACGGGAGACGGACAGGCCAGTTGGCGCACCATGCCCTGCCCCCTCCCATGCCCTACTCATCCTCGGAGGAGTCGCCGACCTCAGCGGTGCCGGATGTTGGACGGCAGCAAGTAGGACGCGTCGCTGACGGTGCTCCCGTCGTTGGCCGCCAGCGTGGCCAACGCTTGTGCGGCGACTTGAGCGAGGGCGGCGACCTAAAGCTCCATCCCCGAAGACAAGCTCTCCTATAGAGCGTTCGCGCTTGCGGTCATGGCGGATGTGGTGCCAGGTAGGAGGACGATGTGCTATGGTGTGGAGGTTAGCTGGGCGTTGCCTCTTTGAGTAGCGCATTCCGGTAAGGCCAAGCGTCCTGGTGCGTCATTAAGTCACCGGAGTTGGTTCCTCGGGCACCGAGCCTCATAACGACGGCATACGGACAGACGACATGAATGCGGGCAGCTGGCACCGGCTGTGTCGGGGATATACCCCGCGGTATGACCCGGCGGACTTGGCGATTCACCAGAAGACCCGGCTGGAGCTAGGCGACTCACTGGCGATCTGCCTGGACATGGCGGTTTACATATAACCCGCCTGGACATTGTGATTCACTGGAGACCCGGCGGGCGGTTCAAACGGACGACAAGGCCCAAGGCCCAATAGGCCGGTTCATGTGATGGTGAGCCGACTTAAGAAGAAGGTGTAAGGAATATTTCCCTTACAAGGAATCAAGACCCGGACTTGTATCCGGCTTGTAGTAGAAGATAGGCTAGTCCTAGTCCTACTAGGACTCCGCATGTAACCCGCCCCTCTAACTTATATAAAGAGGGGTAGGGCTCCCCAAAGGGGGACAAGAGAAGAAGAAACAATATCTAGGGCTAGACACAAGAGCCGGCCGACCGGCGACTCCCTCATGATCATAATGAGACCTAGCCACAAACAGCATGTAGGGTTATTACCGGATGATGTTTCCCGGGGCCCGAAGCTGTCTAAACCCTTGTCTTGTGTTGCGTCTCTCGATTCCGCTCAACCCCTCACAAGCTACCACATAGATGTGTTGGCCTCGTGACTAAGTCCTCACACTAAGGACATCTACCGTCACAATTCCACGACAATTGGCGCCCACCGTGGGGCCCGCGCACGGTGGTGTTGAGTTCTTGAAGGGCGCTATCCCAGGAATCAAGAAGCTCCGCCCAGCTTGGTTTAGAAGTTCCGGTCGACTTGTCGGAGAGTTCCTACTGGCTCACCGAAAAAGTTCCGACCGCCTTAATGAAAGGTTCCGTCTAAATCGCCGAAAAAGTTCCGACCGCCTCGACGAAAGGTTCCGTCTGAATCACCAAAGAGTTCCGACCGCCTCGATGAAAAGTTCGGTCTGAATCGCCGAAGGGTTCCAGGCGAATCGCGCAAAAGTTCCGGCCGGATTATCAAGAGGTTCCGGTTCAAAAGTTCCGGATTATCAAAAGTTCCGGCCGGATTATCAAGAGGTTCCTGTTCAAAAGTTCTGGATTATCAAAAGTTCCGGCCGAATTATCAAGAGGTTCCGGTTCAAAAGTTCCGTATTATCAAAAGTTCTAGATTATCAAAAGTTTCGGCCGGATTATCAAGAGGTTCCGATTCAAAGTTTCCGGATTATCAAAAGTTTTGGCCGGATTATCAAGAGGTTCCAGTTCAAAAGTTCCGGCCGGATTATCAAGAGGTTCCGGTAAAAAAGTTCCGGTTTATCAAAGGTTCCGGCCGGATTATCAAGAAGTTCTGGTTCCAAAAATTCCGGCTCAAAAAGTGTCGGCCGGGTTATGTGGAGAGCTCAGGCACTAGAAGACACAGAACCAATTAACTCTTTTGTCAAAAAACAAAAGCAGCACTATGCATTATCCAGCGCCAGCATCCGGCAAAAAATACCAAGTGATATCCATCCAGTTTACTTTTATTAATATTTATTAATTTTTTGAAAACAACCACTCTGCCTATAGTGTTGGTATATATAGCCATCGCCGTTGCGGTCCGGTTTACATCAACATGCCGACCAGCTCGCCCGTCAGCTCCACCTTACAACGCCCCAGACGACTCACCCGTCCGCCCTCGCGGCCGGTTCACGCGTCCTCACCGGCTTACAACGTGCAGGACAACTTGCTCGTCCGCACCGGCTTACAAACGCCATGGCTGGTTTATCTGTTTGTTCCCGCGCCCGATTCACCCGTGAGGGATTTCAGTTTCACCTAGGGTACATCAACTTCATGGCGGATTATTTTCGGCCTAAACAAATCAGGTGATATCCATCCAAGTTTGTTTTTTTATCACATGTTGTTTTTGTCAAAGGACAAGTTTATCCTTGCCTTGGTCTGCAATATTGCTTATGCAGGGCAATTATTTATGACAAAAAGTGACATTATACCGCAGAGGTGGAGGCACGCCAACATCTTTTGGCACACATGGTCGTCGTTACTCAACGGACTCCCGCACCGGCTTACAACGCCGTGGCCGTCTCTCGCGACCGCGCCGGCTTACAACGCCGTGGCCGTCTCTTAAGACCACGCCGGCTTACAACAAGGAGGACAACTTACCCACCCGCACCGGTTTACAGCACCACGGTTGATTCATCTGTTTGAGCCGCCTTTGATGTTGCAGTCGTTTTTACAGTCCGTCTCTCGCGGCCTGGTCTACATCAACACACCGGGCCGCATTTTTCTGGATGAGCTGTTTATTGAGTATGAGCAAGTCACTACTTGGGAAGCTCGGTTTCTCTTCCAACAAATTGGAGGCAAATTATCATATATCATCAACCGCCGTCTGCACTGGATGGCTCAATAGATAGGTGCACAAGTCACCGGCACTACGGTTTGGTTAACTTCAAACTGCCAGTTGGGAGGAACCATTGGCCGAGTTGCTGACACGGCTCATACGGGATCATTTATAACCAGCCGCAGTCATTTCAACCTTCTGTGGATAATCACTAGCCTAACATATTAGATGAAATCCATCCAATATATTTTATATTACATATTATTTTCTTCAAAAGAGCAATTGCTTTGGTTTGCAAGTTGTCCCATGCAGGATTCAAACCGGTTTATATCACAGTTAATTATGGAGAATCTCAAGTCGTCTTGAGACTCGGGGGCTACATTGATATGACTCGGCAAAATTAGCCGGTTTCAATAAATTCAAGATCATTGAAGGGAAAATAACCCGGCCCCGGAGATTACTGCTAGATCGATGAAAATTTAAAAGCCGTCAGAAGATTTCCGGCTCAAAATAAGGACTCTGGTTTAAAATCCGGCTCAAGAGACATCTTTCTCCCACAAAGCACTCAAGCTCTCAAATCCGGTTCAAAATCCGGCTCAAGGTAAATTTGTCCCTCACAAATTTTTGAAGCTTTCAAATCCGGTTTAAAGTTCAGGTTCAAAAAGCATTAATCTCTCGCAAGTTCGAGTTCTCAGAAAAATTAAAGGTTGCCAAAAGAACTTGTTGCCATGATGCGCGGTTCAAACTTGGGTATCCTGCCTTACGGTTTATCTTATTATGATCACTTGGGGGCTTCCTGCTCATCGAGCATAGCTATCAGTACCCTTTTGATCGGCGCAATGCCAAAACTTATATGATCACTTGGGGGCTTCCTGTTCAAACATAGGTCGATTCAACCAAAGAGAACATAGCTGTCGATACCCTCTTGATCGGCATCGCCAAACCCACTAGGGGCTTCTTGATCATATCTGAATCATAGCTTAACCCTTTGGGTCCGACGTGGGTCGATTGAACCAGCGCCATTAAACAACTCTTATGGTCACTTGGGGCTTCTGCTCAAACATAGGTCGATTCGAACCAAAGAGAACATAGCTGTCGATACCCACTTGATCGGCATCGCCAAAGCCATTGGGGGCTATATGATCGTATTCGAATCTTAGCTTAACCCCTTTGGAACGGTTTACTGATCGTATCCGAATCAGAAGCCTCAAAAAGTTTTATTCTATCTCTGGTAAAGTTTATTGCAGCCACAATTACTTAACTTGAGACCTTTTGGGGATTATATCCTAAATGTATATAAGTGTTTTATGATTAAACCCGGCTTGACTTTTAACTATAAGTCGCCAGCTTATGACAACCATCATTTATATGGAAGCATTGGCTTTTAAGGATTGGGTTATCACCCTTACTACACAGGTCATGTAAACCGGTAGTACAAATTCAATATCACAGTGGTTATATGTGAGGTATTATGACCCGCCCTGCGGTAAACCGCCAAGGGTTCTTGTGATCTACTTCTATGCAGGGCAAGACTACATTTTGGTGGTTACCCGCCCTGGCTTTTGACGTTAAGTCGCCAGGGCATATGTTGTTTAAACTCTGTGCAGGATTTGCAGAACTATGACATATAAATTATTATGTTTAAGCTCATTACCAAAGTTGATGCTTCAAAATGATTATCCGTTCTGGATTTTTCTCAAAGGATATAAGCCGCCGGGTTATAAAAATGCTGGCTTACAATGAATGGGCAATAAGTCGCCGTCGGCCAAAAGCCGCCGAGTATTTAAACTTCGTATTTACTTGTCAACCGATAATGTATTCAGATCTTTAATAGCCAAAACTGGCTGGATTTTCATGATGATATTGAATGATTGAGGTTTTTATATCGGATTATATTATTCAAATCTTGAATAGCCAACATGGCTGGATTTCTATTGTGATTATCAATAACCAGTGTTATGATTGAGGTTTTCAAAGTCGCTTTAAGCGCAATGGCTATTATTTTTATCAATGGGCATGATTTATTTTACAATGGAGAAAATAGTCCCGAGTTGTTGCAGGCTTACGACCCGGCACTTGGGGGCTACATTGTTCAAATCGAGATTACATTGAATATACAAGTCGCATGTCACTGCCAGCTTAGACCATGGCACTTGGGGGCTAATGCAAAGTCATTTTTATTGGCCTTATTAAAGACCTGACTCATCCCATTGTAATGAGTCGGCCCTTGGGGGCTACCAATTGCTCCTGTTAAAATTCAAGGTACACAAGCCTTATTCCATTATATTGAAGGATCCACTGCTCAGTTGGTAAAGCACAAAGCTCTTAACCTTGTGGACGTGGGTTCAAGCCCCAGGATGGGAGTTACATCATATGATATTATTTTCAATGAAAAGTCCCAGCTCAGTATTATCTTACTAAGCCGGCCCTTGGGGGCTACACGTTAATGCTCAAATTTACATCATCATATTTACAAAGTCCCTGCTCATCATTACATAATGACCCGACACTTGGGGGCTAATGTATATTGTTCTTTGATGAAGACAATTCTATGATGACCCGGCTACACTACTATGACTATAGCCGACTCATGGGGGCTACACAACTTGATTTTATTTAAAGCCATGGTGATAAGTCCTGGCTTATTCATGTTGATTAAACCGATCCTTGGGGGCTACAGGTAATATGGATATAAGGGAGTATTATCTTCAAATTCTCAGTTTGAGTAAATCAGATTGACCCGGTATCTGCAAAAATCATAAACCATCGTCGGTGAAAATTATGACCCGGCATCATCTATTTATAACCCGGCAATTTTGGTAATCATAAACCAGCAAGTTTTATATCTTCAAGCCGGCTGAATATAAGTTGAATATTTGAAGACCAATATTTTTGTTATGTTAGAGAATTGAAAGCCGACTCAAGTGGATTATCTCTTACAATATTTCTCAACAAGAGATCAATGTCAGCAAATTGACTCTGAAGCTGGCCTGTTGACCCGGATTTTTCAAAGGAAGTATATGGATTTTTTGCATTGGCAAAATTTGAACATATCTGCTAAAGAGGTTTGCTATGAGATTATGGATACATATCAAGGAGGAAATGACAAGGACTTAAAGATGATCAGGTACTGGTTCAGGAAAATATTTAACCCGAAACACAACCTATCAAGTTGTTCTGGTGTTTATTTTGCATGATCAGTTTAACATGGATAAATCCAAATTAAACTGGGGGCTAATGTCGGGGATATACCTCGCGGTATGACCCGGCCGGAGTTATGAGCCGGCCGGACTTGGCGATTCACCAGAAGACCCGGCTGGAGCTAGGCGACTCACTGACGATCTGCCTGGACATGGCGGTTTACATATAACCCTCCTGGACATTGTGATTCACTGGAGACCCGGCGGGCGGGTCAAACGGATGACAATGCCCAAGGCCCAGTAGGCCGGTTCATGTGATGGTGAGCCGACTTAAGAAGAAGGTGTAAGGAATATTTCCCTTACAAGGAATCAAGACCCGGACTTGTATCCGGCTTGTAGTAGAAGATAGGCTAGTCCTAGTCCTACTAGGACTCCGCATGTAACCCACCCCTCTAACTTATATAAAGAGGGGCAGGGCTCCCCAAAGGGGGACAAGAGAAGAAGAAACAATATCTAGGGCTAGACACAAGAGCCGGCCGACCGGCGACTCCCTCATGATCATAATGAGACCTAGCCACAAACAGCATGTAGGGTTATTACCAGATGATGTTTCCCGGGGCCCGAAGCTGTCTAAACCCTTTTCTTGTGTTGCGTCTCTCGATTCCGCTCAACCCCTCTCAAGCTACCACATAGATGCGTTGGCCTCGCGACTAAGTCCTCACACTAACGACATCTGCTGTGACAATTCCACGACAGTTGGCGCCCACCGTGGGGCCCGCGCACGGTGGTGTTGAGTTCCTGAAGGGCGCTATCCCAGGGATCAAGAAGCTCTGCCCAGCTTATTGAAGAAGTTCCGGTCGACTTGTCGGAGAGTTCCAGCTAGCTCACCGAAAAAGTTCCGACCGCCTTGACGAAAGGTTCCGTCTAAATCGCCGAAAAAGTTCCGACTGCCTCGACGAAAGGTTTCGTCTGAATCACCAAAGAGTTCCGATCGCCTCGACGAAAAGTTTGGTCCGAATCGCCGAAGGGTTCCAGCCGAATCGCCCAAAAGTTTGGGCCGGATTATCAAGAGGTTCCGGTTCAAAAGTTCCGGATTATCAAAAGTTTCGGCCGGATTATCAAGAGGTTCCGGTTCAAAAGTTCCGGATTATCAAAAGTTTCGGCCGGATTATCAAGAGGTTCCGGTTCAAAAGTTCTGGATTATCAAAAGTTCCGGCCGGATTATCAAGAGGTTCCGGTTCAAAAGTTCCAGATTATCAAAAGTTCCGGCCGGATTATCAAGAGGTTCCGGTTCAAAAGTTCCGGATTATCAAAAGTTCCGGCCGGATTATCAAGAGGTTCTGGTTCAAAAGTTCCGGATTATCAAAAGTTCCGGCCGGATTATCAAGAGGTTCCGATTCAAAGGTTCCGGATTATCAAAAGTTTCGGCCGGGTTATCAAGAGGTTCCGGTTCAAAAGCTCCGGATTATCAAAAGTTCCGGCCGGATTATCAAGAGGTTCCGGTAAAAAAGTTCCGGTTTATCAAAGGTTCCGGGCGGATTATCAAGAAGTTCTGGTTCCAAAAATTCCGGCTCAAAAAGTACCGCCGGGTTATGTGGAGAGCTCAGGCACTAGAAGACACAGAACCAATTAACTCTTTTGTCAAAAAATAAAAGCAGCACTATGCATTATTCAGCGCCAGCATCCGGCAAAAAATACCAGGTGATATCCATCCAGTTTACTTTTATTAATATTTATTAATTTTTTGAAAACAACCAATCTGCCTATAGGGTTGGTATATACAGCCATCGCCCCTGCAGTCCGGTTTACATCAACGCGCCCACCGGCTCGCCCGTCAGCTCCACCTTACAACGCCCCGGACGACTCGCCTGTCCGCCCTCGTGGCCGGTTTACGCGTCCTCACCGGCTCACAACATGGAGGACAACTTGCTCGTCCGCACCGGCTTACAAACGCCATGGCCGTATCTGTTTGTTCCCACGGCCGATTCACCCGTGAGGGATTTCAGTTTCACCTAGGGATCATCAACTTCATGGCGGATTATTTTTGGCCTAAACAAATCAGGTGATATCCATCCAAGTTTGTTTAATTATCACATGTTCTTTTTGTCAAAGGACAAGTTTATCCTTGCCTTGGTCTGCAATATTGCTTATGCAGGGCAATTATTTATGACAAAAAGTGACATTATACCGCGGAGGTGGAGGCACGCCAACATCTTTTGGCACACGTGGTCGTCGTTACTCAACGGACTCCCGTACCGGCTTACAACGCCGTGGCCGTCTCTCACGACCACGCCGGCTTACAACGTCGTGGCCGTCTCTTACGACCACGCCGGCTTACAACAAGGAGGACAACTTACCCGCCCGCACCGGTTTACAGCACCATGGTTGATTAGTCTGTCTGAGCCGCCTTTGATGTTGCGGTCGTTTTTACGGTCCGTCTCTCGCGGCCTGGTCTACATCAACACACCGGGCCGCATTTTTCTGGATGAGCTGTTTATTGAGTATGAGCAAGTCACTACTTGGGAAGCTCGGTTTCTCTTCCAACAAATTGGAGGCAAATTATCATATATTATCAACCGCCGTCTGCACTGGATGGCTCAATGGATAGGTGCACAAGTCACCGACACTACGGTTTGGTTAACTTCAAACAGCCAGTTGGAAGGAACCATTGGCCGAGTTGCTGACACGGCTCATACGGGATCATTTATAACCCGCCGCAGTCATCTCAACCTTCTGTGGATAATCACTAGCCTAACATATCAGATGCAATCCATCCAATATATTTTATATTACATATTATTTTCTTCAAAAGAGCAATTACTTTGGTTTGCAAGTTGTCCCATGCAGGATTCAAACCGGTTTGTATCACGGTTAATTATGGAGAATCTCAAGCCAACTCCTCAAGTCGTCTGGAGACTCGGGGGCTACAATGATATGACTCGGCAAAATTAGCCGATTTCAATAAATTCAAGATCATTGAAGGGAAAAATAACCCGGCCCCAGAGATTACTGCTAGATCGATGAAAATTTAAAAGCCGTCAGAAGATTTCCGGCTCAAAATAAGGACTCTGGTTTAAAATCCGCTCAAGAGACATCTTTCTCCCACAAAGCATCAAGCTCTCAAACCGTTCAAAATCCGGCTCAAGGTAAATTTTTCCCTCACAAATTTTTGAAGCTTTCAAATCCGGTTTAAAGTTCCGGTTCAAAAAGCATTAATCTCTCACAAGTTCGAGTTCTCAGAAAAATTAAAGGTTGCCAAAAGAACTTGCTGCCATGATGCACGGTTCAAACTTGGGTATCCTGCCTTACGGTTTATCTTATTATGATCACTTGGGGGCTTCCTGCTCATCGAGCATAGCTATCAGTACCCTTTTGATAGGCGCAATGCCAAAACTTATATGATCACATGGAGGCTTCCTGTTCAAACATAAGTCGTATTCGAACCAAAGAGACATAGCTGTCGATACCCTCTTGATCGGCATACTGCCAAACCCACTAGGGGGCTTCTTGATCATATCTGAATCATAGCTTAACCCCTTTGGGTCTGACGTGGGTCGTATTCGAACCAGCGTCATTAAACAACTCTTATGGTCACTTGGGGGCTTCCTGTTCAAAATAGGTCGTATTTGAATCAAAGAGAACATAGCTGTCGATACCCACTTGATCGGCATTGCCAAAGCCACTGGGGGCTATATGATCGATTCAATCTTAGCTTAACCCTTTGAACGGTTTCTTGATCGTATCCGAATCAGAAGCCTCAAAAAGTTTTATTCTATCTCTGGTAAAGTTTATTGCAGCCACAATTACTTAACTTGAGACCTTTTGGGGATTATATCTTAAATGTATATAAGTGTTTTATGATTAAACCCGGCTTGACTTTTGACTATAAGTCGCCAGCTTATGACAACCATCATTTATATGGAAGCATTGGCTTTTAAGGATTGGGTTATCACCCTTACTACAGAGGTCATGTAAACCGGAAGTACAAATTCAATATCACAGTGGTTATATGTGAGGTATTATGACCCGCCCTGCGGTAAACCGCCAAGGGTTCTTGTGATCTACTTCTGTGCAGGGCAAGACTACATTTTAGTGGTTACCCGCCCTGGCTTTTGACGTTAAGTCGCCAGTGCATATGTTGTTTAAACTCTGTGCAGGATTTGCAGAACTATGACATATAAATGATTAAGTTTAAGCTCATTACCAAAGTTGATGCTTCAAAATGATTATCCGTTTTGGATTTTTCTCAAAGGCTATAAGCCGCCGGGTTATAAAAATACTGGCTTACAATGAATGCGCATTAACTCGCCGTCGGCCAAAAGCCGCCGAGTATTTAAACTTCGTATTTACTTGTCAACCGATAAGGTATTTAGATCTTTAATAGCCAAAACTGGCTGGATTTTCATGATGATATTGAATGATTGAGGTTTTCATATCTGATTATATTATTCAAATCTTGAATAGCCAACATGGCTGGATTTCTATTGTGATTATCAATAACCAGTGTTATGATTGAGGTTTTCAAAGTCGCTTTAAGCGCAATGGCTATTATTTTTATCAATGGGCATGATTTATTTTACAATGGAGAAAATAGTCCCGAGTCGCTGCAGACTTACGACCCGGCACTTGGGGGCTACATTGTTCAAATCGAGATTACATCGAATATACAAGTCCCATGTCACTGCCAGAATGCACCATGGCACTTGGGGGCTAATGCAAAGTCATTTTTATTGGCTTTATTGAAGACCCGACTCATCCCATTGTAATAAGCCGGCCCTTGGGGGCTACCAATTGCTCCTGTTAAAAGTCAAGGTACACAAGCCTTATTCCATTATATTGAAGGATCCACTGCTCATTTGGTAAAGCACAAAGCTCTTAACCTTGTGGACGTGGGTTCAAGCCCCAGGATGGGAGTTACATCATATGATATTATTTTCAATGACAAGTCCCAGCTCAGTATCATCTTACTAAGCCGGCCCTTGGGGGCTACACGTTACTTCTCAAATTTACATCATCATATTCACAAAGTCCCTGCTCATCATTACATAATGACCCGACACTTGGGGGCTAACGTATATTGTTCTTTGCTGAAGACAATTCTATGATGACCTGGCTACACTACTATGACTATAGCTGACTCATGGGGGCTACACAACTGGATTTTATTTAAAGCCATGGTGATAAGTCCCGGCTTATTCATGCTGATTAAACCGGCCCTTGGGGGCTACAGGTAATATGGATATAAGGGAGTAATATCTTCAAATTCTCAGTTTGAGTAAATCAGATTGACCCGGTATCTGCAAAAATCATAAACCGGCATCGGTGACCATTATGACTCGGCATCATCTATTTATAACCCGGCAATTTTGGTAATCATAAACCAGCAAGTTTTATATCTTCAAGCCGGCTGAATATAAGTTGAATATTTGAAGACCAATATTTTTGTTAAGTCAGAGCATTGAAAGCCGACTCAAGTGGATTGTCTCTTACAATATTTCTCAACAAGAGACCAATGTCAGCAAATTGACTCTGACGCTGGCCTGTTGACCCGGATTTTTCAAAGGAAGTATCTGGATTTTTTGCATTGGCAAAATTTGAACATATCTGCTAAAGAGGTTTGCTATGAGATTATGGATACATATCAAGGAGGAAATGACAAGAACTTAAAGATGATCAGGTGCTGGTTCATGAAAATATTTAACCCGAAGCACAACCTATCAAGTTGTTCTGGTGTTTATTTTGCAGGATCAGTTTAACATGGATAAATCCAAATTAAACTGGGGGCTAATGTCGGGGATATACCCCGCGGTATGACCCCGCCGGAGTTATTACCCGGCCGGACTTGGCGATTCACCAGAAGATCCGGCTGGAGCTAGGCGACTCACTAGTGATCTGCCTGGACATGGCGGTTTACATATAACCCGCCTGGACATTGTGATTCACTTGAGACCCGGCGGGCGGGTCAAACGGACGACAAGGCCCAAGGCCAAGTAGGCCGGTTCATGTGATGGTGAGCCGACTTAAGAAGAAGGTGTAAGGAATATTTCCCTTACAAGGAATCAAGACCCGGACTTGTATCCGGCTTGTAGTAGAAGATAGTCTAGTCCTAGTCCTACTAGGACTCCGCATGTAACCTGCCCCTCTAACTTATATAAAGAGGGGCAGGGCTCCCCAAAGGGGGACAAGAGAAGAAGAAACAATATCTAGGGCTGGACACAAGAGCCGGCCGACCGGCGACTCCCTCATGATTATAATGAGACCTAGCCACAAGCAGCATGTAGGGTTATTACCGGATGATGTTTCCCGGGGCCCGAAGCTGTCTAAACCCTTGTCTTGTGTTGCGTCTCTCGAATCCGCTCAACCCCTCTCAAGCTACCACATAGATGCGTTGGCCTCACGACTAAGTCCTCACACTAAGGACATCTATTGTGACAATTCCACGACAGGCTGGGAACGCACTGCATGACGACACGAGGGACGAGGGTTTTTGGTGTGCCAGGGTAGTCAGCTGCGGTCGTGGCAACATTGGAGATGCCCTTTGCTCACATGCGATCGACGCATGTGATTGAAAAAGCAAGACAACCAGGCATGGTCTCAGGTCCCGAGGATGCAGTTGGCCGCGCTACACCACTCCGCGGATGCATCCCGGCACCCCGTGCATCCTCGACGAGCCGGGTGTTGGGATGTGTTTGGATTGTGGCCAAAGTGCACCTTACAAAAATTTTGGTCATGACCCAAAGATTGGTCTTTGTTTGGATGGTTGCCATTTTTTTTGAGGTTTCCGTCATGACCCAAAAATGGATGGTTGCCATTTTTTGGCATGCCAATGAACTCTAGCCAACTCTAGTTCATTTTTCTTGCCCATGTCGGCCAAATCATGGGAAACCAAAACCTCAACCAAAATTTTGGCTACCCAATGCTTTGATGGGGCAACCTTGGGCACAAACCAAACATACTAGCTGTTGGTCGTGCCACAGCACTAACGTCACCCTCGGCACACTGAAACCGACCGTGTCTAGCGACGATGAGCGTGTCGCTCACCGCGGACGCCATGTCCAGAGGCGGTGCTAGAGCTGCGCCACGTTGTTGGCCCCCACGATCCACATGAACGGTTGCCGGTGGCGAGGATGTCGTGGGCCACCTCCTCCATTGGACTAGTTTGCGCTACGTCGTCTCGACAGGTGTGCCCCACATGTCGGTTTCCCTGTTTTCCCGGCCATATTCGAGCATCAGTGCTCCGCGTTGTGCATTAGGCCTTTCACTATGTAGGCCAAGCGAGACAACTTATTGTTTATTTGAGCCAATCAAGTATAATCATGTGGCGTTTGCTTATTTCTCATTCATCTCTAACCCTCTTCTCCATCGATCATGTCGCCCTCCGGTCGAGCACATCCTCCCGCATGCCTCATTTGAACATTCTGTCGAGTATCATTCGCATGTGGGCCTACACCATGCTTGTATTTGCAATGTTTATTTGTAATTTTTCCGACATGCGTACAAACAAACGGTTCATTTGAAGTTTCACTTGCCTCCACTACGTGTCCCTTCGCGTCTTAGTTTTGGCATCCCATTCGGTTCATGCATGCCCCGACACATGTTGACGAGATCAATTGATGTTCAGAGATCAATTGCGTGTCGTGCAAGGAGATAAAGGTTTGGTCTATTTCTATCATAGAAATGACCCGCGGGGGTGTGTGGATCAAAGGGAGTATATTGTACGTTCATAAGCAAAACGAACGTATTGTACCCACCCTAGTCCTCTTTCAATCGATCTCCGGACCCTGAGATGAAATCGAGAGAGAAGGAGTGGGGGCATGTGTGATACCTAAGGCGGATTCAAAAATTTGAACCGGTGATCATAGCATATTCAAATCATATATAAAGGGTATTCAATGTTCGTTTCGTATTCGAACGTACAATATACTCCCTCCTGTCCTTTCTAGTTTACATATAAGTTTTATGTGTAGTCAAAGTATCTCTACTTTGATAAAAAAAAGTATCAACATTCAACAACGCCCAATCAATATTGTTAGATTCGTATGTACTCCTAGATTTGTACTCGAGATGGTTTCCAATTTGTTTTCAACCACGTGAATGTGCTTGTTCTCGCGCATGCTCTTCCTAATAGGATTTCGCCACGTATAGCCAGTCCAATAGTAACTTTTTTAAGCTCCCTGTCCAATAGTACTAGTGGAGTACTGAAAACATCTGTACTAGAGTATGCAGTGCTCATAGTTGTACTCCCTCCTTCCATTTATATAGGTCCTATGTGGAGGAGAGAGATGTGAAAAAGTAAGGGGAGTGAGCTCTCATGCAAGAGCCTAGCTACATACGCATTCCTAGTTAAATACGTACAATAAATATGAAGAAATAGATGGAGAGGAGATGGAAAAAAGTACTAATACAATAGCCAACCTTATAATTTTTTTGCGGGAAATAACCAACCTTATAGCCCACACTACTGTATGAGTGCATATAATAGATGATGGCTATAGATGATATGGCAGTTCCTTATAGCCATCGACTGGCTATATTATTATCCATGCTCTAATGCGTTTTTCGAAACCGCATTTGACTATTGAAAAGATTAATAGTACATGAGATGTATAATGTGAAAATTATATCATTGGAAGCTCCTTTCACATACGTATCCCTTCCTTACCCTCCCTTTCGGTCACTTACTGGCAGATCCCATGCTTGCTAGGCCTCGCATGTCAGTTACTCAATGGGTTCGGCCACATCAGGGGATCCTCATCCGTAGTATACTCCCTCTGTTTTTATTTACTCCACATAAAATGACGCGGGCGGGGGAGGGGGAAGGACGTTGGCTTGCTCTCAACCGCGGTCCCACAAGCGAGCGAAAATGCAAGACGAAGCGCGTTCCATTCGGTGAGCGATGTGGAGGGTCCAGCGTGTCGGGCAGCAACGAGAAGGCGACAAGAGCGATGTACAGTCAAAACCGATTGACCGGTCGTCACCGGAACAACTATTCACACCAGAACCTTCGCTGCTCGGCCTACGCCAGCCACTTCCCTAAAACCACACCTAATCTCCAGCCCCTTCCCCCACCTTTCGATCCCCTAGCCCGCATCAAGCGTCCCCTAGTTTTCCGGAAAGCCATGGTGCGCCGCAAGATCACATACTACAAGATGCTGACGCCAGAGCGCCGCACAGAAATCGCGGCGGCGGTCGGCGCTAGAGACCTCCGTTCCCAAGCTCACTTTGCGGCAGGCCAATCCACGAGTTCTCTGGAGCCAAGCTACAAGGAGGAGGAAGCCGATCCAATGTTCATGGCGGAGGTCGCAGTGCAGAATGCCCCCGATGGGTATGAGACAATGGACGTCGACTTCGTGCCGGCGTCGAGTCCCCCATGGTGCAGGCGGACCAGTGGTTCAACCTGGCGATACTAAAGGAGGACCCGGAGGCAGAGGCTCAACTCGACGCGGAGCGCGCGCATGCTGCTGCCATCGAGGCTCTCCTGTAGGCGGAACCGTGTCACGCCCAAGATGCGACCCTATCCTAAAGGAACTCGAAGGTCCCACCAAGGATAGAAGCGCATCTTGAAGACGCTTTTGCAAGGTGGATATCATTACATCAACATTACATAATAGTGGGGATACAACCAAGACATACAATGTCACATGAATACAACAATACACCATACATAATATCAACATCCGACTATGGATGAAGCATAAACAGAAACCCAAACAATATCCACCCTGCTAGCCCAGGCTGCCGACTAGGAACCTAACCCAAGATCGACGAAGAAGAATAAGAACTCCAACACAAGTAACATCGCTGTCGCGTCAAGAGCATTGCACAACCTGTACCTACAACTGTTGTTGTAGTAATCTGTGAGCCACGAGGACTCAGCAATCCCACTACCATGGGTATCAATACGGGCAAAGCTTAATGGGTATGGAAAGGGGTAAAGTGGTGAGGTTGCAGCAGCGACTAAGCATGTATGGTGGCTAACTTACGCAAATAAGAGCGAGAAGAGAAGCAAAGCAAGCGGTCGCCAACTAGTAATGATCAAGAAGTGATCCTGAACACCTACTTACGTCAAACTTAACCCAAAACCTGTGTTATCCTCTCGAACAACCCTAAAAAGAGACACTCACGGTTACGCACACGGTTGGTGTATTTTAGAAGAGTTTACTTCAAGTTTACTACAATCGGACATTAACAAATTCCCATATGCCACATAACCGCGGGCCCGGCTTTCGAAAGTTCAAACCCTGCAGGGGTGTCCCAACTTAGCCCATCATAAGCTCTCACGGTCAATGAAGGATATTCCTTCTCCCAGGAAGACCCGATCAGACTCGGAATCCCGGTTACAAGACATTTCGACAATGGTAAAACAAGACCAGCAAAGCCGCCTGGATGTGCCGACAAATCCCGATAGGAGCTGCACATATCTCGTTCTCAGGGCACATCGGGTTGGCATAGACCCTGATTGCCCAGGGGGCGCCGGACATCGCTCGGTTTGGACCAACAATCAGAGGAGCACAGGCCCGGGGGGGCTAAAATAAAGATGACCCTCGGGCTTCGGAAACCCAAGGAAAAAAGGGCATAGGTGAGGCAAAAGGTAAAACCGATGTTGGGCCTTGCTGGAAGAGTTTTATTCAAAGAAAACTTTCAAGGGGGTCCCATAAATCACCCAACCGCTTTAGGAACGCAAAATCCGGGAACATAATACTGATATGACGGAAACTAGGGCGGCAAGAGTGGAACAAAACACCAGGCATAAGGCCGAGCCTTCCACCCTTTACCAAGTATATAGATGCATTAATAAAAAATAAGAGATATTGTGATATCCCAACATAAACATTATCCAACATGGAGCAATCTTCATCTTCACCTGCAACTAGCAACGCTATAAGAGGGGCTGAGCAAAAGCAGTAACATAGCCAAACAACGGTTTGCTAGGAAGGGTGACAAAGATTAGAGGTTCATGACAATTTAGGAGGCTTGAAAGGCAAGTGGTAGGTAACGCGGCATAGCGGTAGAACGAAGCAACTAGCATAGAAATGATAGTAATGAGATCCAAGGTGACGGTCATCTTGCCTGAAATCCCGCTAGGAAGAAGAACGAGTCCATGAAGAAGATGAAGCCACAAAGACAAACCAAGCGTAGACGAACGAATCCTCACGATCGCAACGAAACAGGAACTAACGAGAAGGATCAGAACCGGAAAGAAGGAAACAACAAGGTAAACATTAAACACATGAACAAGGCATGATGCTCAACCAAGTATGATGCATGACAAGGCTACATGAAGCTACACATGGCAAGAGATGATGCATACAAGAACAACACATCAAAGCAAGTTTAAATGAGGCCGGAAACAACATATAATAATTCCGGTAAGCCCTCAAATGCAAATTTCGAAATTGGTCCAGATCTGAATAAACCTTAACTTCAAGTTGTTAAATAGCAAGTTCAGATTCACCACATATAAAGTTCCTTTAATTTGGAGCTATGACCTAGAAGATATGAGAAAAACAAGTTAAACATGGCATTGATGCAAAATGCATTCAAACATCAAGCACACACCTCAAAACATGGATGCAACAAGGTAACATGAAACTACATGAAAATCTAAGCAAGTTTCATGTAGAGCACACTCAAAACGGAGCAACGGTTCAACACATACGCATGAAACAAGTTTAAAGGACAAGCTGTCCAAAACAGCAACTAGGCATCTAGCAAGCATCAAAACAATATGCTACAGCACCTCAACATGAAAACAAAAGGCATGGACGTGATGTACAGGTAAAGCATAACAAAACTTGAACACTGATCTGTCTCCATAAATCACTAGAACATTCTCAAAAGGGCATTGCAATATTGCAAATAATAACAGTTTCACAGACTTGGTGGAATTCACAGGACATGGCAGAAATAACATCAGGTTGCAAAGTGTAGAGCTATCAAACAACATGCTACATGAACTTATCATGACAGCCAAAGGCATGTGATTAATCTACTAATTTCATAGAACAAAAGTCCCTTAGTGATCATGAGCCAAAAAGGCACATAAGATATGATGGCACCCATTTAAACATAGCAAGTTTCGTTACCAGGTTCAGACTTAGCAGAAAAACTGAGCATGACATAAACAGCAGCATGAAGGCAACTTTGCGAGCTCGATTCACTCATCACAAGGTATTGCATGACAATATAAGCATGGTATCAGCAAGAAGACATGTTCATGAAGCTAACCATGGCAAGAGCAAGTTCATAGTATGCTCGGATCACTAACAACAACCATGGCAAAATTGATTATCATGTAAACAATCTGCCAGGAATATTTTATAGCAAAAGTAGAGCAAGATTAAGACATGCTAGAGAAATCCATAAATGCAACAAGGGGCAAGGATGGATAGAGCACATCCATATGTACAAAACATTCTTACTGAACATACTCAAAAGAGGCATGCATCTCATTGTAGCAACATGAATACATGGCATAAAAATAACAGCATGATAATAACTTAGTGAAATTCTAAGCCCTGGAATCAGCAACATCATGGAGGCTACTTTGCAAGCTTGTAACAATACACACATGGCATATCATGAAGATTGGATTGCACCTCAGCGAACATGGCATGTTGTAGCTCATAACACATGTAGACTTCATGCTCAAAATAAAATCACACAAAAAGATGCAAACATGACAAATGAGCATGTTCTGTTAACAGACAACAGACAACATTATGTAGCACACTTGCAACAATGATTAGGACATCAAGATGAACTCAAATTAACATGACCCAATGGAACAATATGTAGAGCACATCCTGGTGAACAATTTCGCATATCATACGCAGCAAACGGAGCAACACACTTCAAGTTATGGCAGGTCAAATTATGCACCAGAATGCAAAAAAATTAAGGACTTAGAGAAAATCCGGGGTCAACCTCGTGGATCTGGATCTGAGCGCGGATTCCGAGGATGACCGGAGTAGTTGCCGGAGGGGAGGGAGACGGCGGCCGGAGCTTGGGGAGGAGCGGGATCCGGCCGGAGAGGGGTCGGGACGGCGATCCGGGAGCCGGAGAGGTCCGGCGGCACGGGCTGGCCATGATGTGGGCGGCGCGGAGCGCGACCGAGGCGAAGCGGCCTTGGCGCGGAGGGCCGTCTACCCACTCGCAGATCGGGCGGCGAGGGAGGCACGGCGTGGGCGGCCCTCGGAGGCGCGGAGATCGAGCGGCGGGCGAGGCGCGCCTGGCCGGGAGGGCTGCTGCGGGCCTCGGGCAAGCCAGCGGCGGCTCACTGGACGGGTGGCGGCGGAGGCGACACATGGCGGGTGATGATTCGCTCGGGGCGGTAGTGCGGTGTCTCCAGCGGCGGACGGACATGTCCGGCGCGGAGAGGGGAAGATTTTTATGGTTTGTACCGCGAAATTCGGGGGGAGGGACTCATTTATAGGTAGAGGGAGCTAGGAGACTCCAAATGAGGAGCGGTTTTCGCCCACACGATCGTGATCGAACGACCGAGAGCATGGAGGGGTTTGGATGGGTTATTGGGCCACTTTGGAGGGGTGTTGGGCTGCACACAAAAGAGGCCTTTGCCGCTACCCGGTTAACCGTTGGAGCATCAAACGACCTCCAAATTGAACGAAACTTGACAGGCGGTTTCCCGGTGGTGTACCAAGGCCGCTTGGCAAATCTCGGTCCATTTCGAGAATGTTTATCACCTTCTAACAACAAGAGACAAAAGGGGAACGTCGGAGGACATAGGAGTGTCGGATTGCCAAACGGACAACGGGGAAAATGCTCGGATGCATGAGACGAACACATATGCAATGCAATGCACATGATTACATAAAAAAATGCAACACGCAAGCAAACGACATGGCAACGACGGCGAATAACTGGCGGACACCTGGCGCATCGGATCCGGGGCGTTACAAACCGGATGTCGTGGATGTGAACCGGGCGATGGAGGCTCAACTTGAGGCGGAGCGCGCGGATGCCGCTGCCATCGAGGCCCTCCTGCATGCGGAGCCGAACGTCCTGGACTTGAACCGGGCGGTAGAGGCTCAACTCAACGCGGAGCGCGCGGATGCCGCTCTCATCGAGGCCCTCCTGCAGGCGGAACCGGACGTCCTGGACTTGAACCGGGCGGCAGAGGCTCGACTCGTGGTGGAGCGCGCGGATGCCGCTGCCATCGAGGCCCTCCTGTAGGCCAAACCGGACGTCCTCGACTTGAACCGGGCGGTGCTCTCGTCCGTGCAGAGCGCCCGCACACTCCGCATGAACGAGTAGCTGGAGGCCGAGGACAACCACGGTGCGGAGACATACGTCGGCAGCTACGGCTGGTTCGCGCCGGCAGCCAAAGACGACGAGGCCGTCTCGTTCCACGAGCAGTGATAGTTTTTATTTATGATGTTGTTTTTATGGATCTTTTGATGTGTAAAAACATATATTGTTATGCAAGGCACCTGACTTGGGTCAGTCTGCCATTTCAGGCGGTTGGATGAATATCCTACGTCTCCTAACCCTTCTTCCTCACCTCTTCTTCTTCCCCAACAAACCACCGCACGGGCCGTACGGATACTGCCCAACATGCGGTTGGATAAACATACTCTATGAACGAAAATTATGTGTCAGCAGTAGGATGGCTGAGTTTGGTTTGTTCACATGCGACAACACGTGTCAGTGAGGGTGCGTTCCCTTGGTTGGGTTTCAAAATTTCGAACGAAGCGCCATAAGAGCCTCTACTCTCCCGAAACCGCGTGAGACCAATGTTTGGTAGCACAAGGAAATTACTTTTCTAATAACTTTGAACAGTGAAACCTACCGGCCCGACATGCAAAGGTCTAAACCGGGGTAGGTTTGTAGCTTCATCTAGATGCCACGCAACCGCCTTCGAAAAACATTCATACACAATGGCTTCCTAAGCACACATGCAAGCGGCCGAAATTGCTCCCGCCCATTATTTGGGACATCTAGGATTACCATCCTACCCCCGACCCACAGTAGGACCGAAATTTAAGAGGGGGGCAAAGTTTGTACTTTCCCCAAATTTCAAACAAGCGCGTCCCATCTTCTGTTCAAAAAAGCCAAAAACAAGCGCGTCCCTGCATCAAACATGGTTCTCCCCGCCCACCTGTCCGATTCCCCATTCGTACTCCGGGCGCAAAACTACCTCTCCACCAGTCGCGAAACCCCGGCGTCCTCCGTCCTCCACCCCATTCCACCCATCAACCGCCTCCCTCCTCCATCACGCCGGAGCCGATATCCCGACATCGTCGTCCACCGCAACCTCAACCGCAACGCCCTCCATGGCAGGTAGTTGAAGCGGAGGCCGAGCCGTCCGTGCCCGAGCCAGTTAAAGCACGTCGTCCTGCACCTCACCGCTGCCGCTCCAACTTCGCCACCTTCCACCGCACTGGAGCTATTCCTGCTACGCCGTCCTTTGCCACCTCGGATCTGCTTCCCCTCCGCCGACATACGGCCACGGCAACACAGTCAACAATTTGGCCATGGGTTCGTCCAAGAATCCACGGTTCTCAAAACACCGGTTCCCCCGGGAGAAAATAGAAGATCGTCGCGACATAAGGAGGAGACCACACTCGCAACCAATAAGGGTACTCCTCTTCCCTTATTCGTGCAAATCTTACGGTTCCGCTTGCACGGTATTCATCCCACGTAAGACACTAGTTGACCGCTTCTTCTTGATACTGGACGTTCCTAGAAACTCACGATGCACAAGGTTTCTCCTCATATACTATTTCACCTTAGCTAGAGGTCCGCCACCCCCCTAAATTTCAATTCTTGGTTAGTTGATTCCCAATTAACGGAAGCATTCCCCGGCGTAACAGGCGCTAGTCCGCCTATTACGCCGGGGAAGCAGCGCCTCGGTGTTTATCTTAGGGGCGTGTGGGGCCTAGAGCCACCGGCACCCGATCCGAGGTCGGCCGGGATTAAAGGGATGGTTCGGGCGCTGCCAAGCATGGCAGTGGTGTGAGGTCGAGGGGAGGGCGGGGCGCCGGAGGCAGGGGTCTGGGCCGGTGGTCGCTGGCGGTTCGAGATAGATCGCCAACAAGGATCAAGGGAGGTAGACAAAGGTCGCCCGTCTGCCTTATATATCGACGGTTCATTAAAAAATCGATCGACCTATTTATTTTCAATGATCGTTATCTTGACATGACCACATATGGTGGTGTGCTGGAGGAGTACCTGCATTTCCTGTGCTCATATATTAGAAAATCATACGGAGTAGAATCTAATTTTGTTTGCCATGCAATGTTGAGAGCTATCATATGTCTCCTGTCATTTATTTTTAAGCCACCTACTATCTGCTACTTCTACAGTGCACTAGTTCTGCACACACTTCACCTATACTCTCACTATTGTGTTTTTATGCAAGGGTATTTCAGACCCTGCCTTGACAGAAGCAGAAAAGATAAGAGAGAAGTCGCTCCTGTGTGGTACGCAGCTAAGCCGCATATCGCTTCAAGACTATAAAGGGTGTAGTGTCGCAGATGGAGACGGGAACGAGCTCGAGTTGATGATCTCGCTGGCCATGAACCACCATCCTGTGTGCTTGCTTTAACTTCACGGTGTCATATGTGGTTGCATGTTCCATATGGTGTCTAGCTTGTATTCGAAGGCCGAAGTCGGTCTTTATTAAGATAAGGAAAGATATTTTTTACATGAACCACCATCCCATTAGCACCAGAAGACAAATAGCTAGTCAGGGCACTGGCCTAGCCAGTGACAAGCCCAGCAAAGAGAGGCATCACTTGGAAGCCAACTAAAAAGCCGCGATGGTGGCGAAGCAGCCCGCCTCCCACCAGGCTCTCAGGTCCTAGATGATCATGCTTACCACTCCTTCCGGATGTCTAGATTTAATTGCTTCCAATTTGGTTAAATTGCATCTGCTTAGCTTACACATTATACCTTTGAATATGACAAGCCTTTCTGTTTTTTGATACATACTAGTACATCTGTGTATTAACCATGTGCTTACATCAAACTAATGTTCTTGTGTATCCCTCATCAATCACTTATGATGAAGCAGTCACGCAAGCGGAATACTCCTCATTTAAAGAATGTAGCGTCAGCCTCCCGACATGATTCTCAAGAAATAGCAAGACTAGATGAAGATAGTGGACGTAGCTCTGTAGTTGATTACAAAATTTCCCCTACACTAGAATCACATGTGCTTGCTCTAACTTGGCAACGTGATATGTGGTTGCATGTTGCATATGGTGTCTAGATTGTAATTCTTCCAATCTGGTTAAACTGCATATGCTATTCTGCTTAGCTTATACATTATACCTGTTAATGTGACATGCCTTCCTATATTTAGTACATAGTACATTTGTCTATTAAGCATGTCCTCACATAAAACTATTGTTTTTTTGTATCCCGCATAAATCAATATGACGAGACACCTTCAGTATATGCAATGTGATATTAGTTGCATCTTTGATATGATTTATAGCATGCATTGCTTCTAATTTGTTGAAATGCCATTTATGATGGGACACTTTTAACTTGGCAGAGTCATATTGGTTGCATCTTTCACGTGGTGTCTAGCTTGCATTGCTTCTTATTTGGTGAAATGGTTTCTGCATAGTTTACAAAAACAGTTGTGAATATGCCAGAGTTGTGAATAAAGCGGAAGTAAATTTGTTCTGAAGAAATAAATTGTTATTCATTTTTCTTGTCGGCTTGACTTAACATGGCACAGAGAAAGAGGAAGCAAGACAGAATGACAGGGAAAGGGAAGCGGAACAATCCTGCAGATTCTGCTGGTACTGATGGTGCAATAGAAGGTCAAAGTCCAGCGGAAAATTGTACCGACAGGGTATCCCATGCTACACGAGCTGCAGAACAAGCCAAACAGAAACAAATAGCTCCCACCAAATAAGCAGAGACAACCCTAGTTGTTGCAACACCTTCCACGGTACCACCAGCTACACGATTTACTCATTCGTCAACTCAGCTAGCAGCACGTTCCCAAGCTCCCTTGCCACCTGACAGTACTTCCGAAGCACTCTTGACACAAGATGAGTTGGCAATATCAGATGAACTTTGTGAGCTTCAACAGCAAGAAGGTAGTTGCTGGAGTCAAGTTACAGTTGCATGCTTCTTTATATGTAGTCTCATAGTTTGATGTACACTAACACTTCCTATGTTTGTTGTTGGACTAGCACCTAGGTGCAAGAGGAAACAAACATCAGGGATAATGCTCGGTAGGTTAACTATATCTAGAGGAGGAAGAATGGAGATCCGTTTTGAGGTAGGTTTAAAAAGGCCACGTGATGCTACAGAGTCAGCCAAGTTAGTTTCAGAGGTAGCGGTTGCTGTTAGGTGTCATGTACGTATCCTCCCAACATGGATTCAGTACAGGAATGACAAAGACGAAACCCAGTTCAACACCTTCCTCGACCATTTATCTGTAAGTATGGTTATGTATGGAAAGTAGTAATATCGCCTTGCTCTGTCCAATACTTTCTAGGTTGTCGATAATGAGACTCCGTAATTTTCAAATGATGAGGTTCAAGTTGGATAGCCAAGATGATGCAACTGGACAAGCTTGCATTCATGTTTTCAAGTCCGCTCATGACAAGATCGGTATAACTTGAGGAAAACTCACATTGAAGGCAAGGCTAATAAAGTGAACTTGCCCAAACATCTCCAAAGGGAAAATATATTTGATGAAGACTGGAGAGGCCTCGTTAAACACTAGTCCGATCCGAAGTATCAGGTACAGTATATATATGTGATCAGATCACTTGTTGAAGTCCTATTTACGCATGTGCCACAAAAATCTATCTTCTTGTAGGTGAACTATTCAACGAACAAGGCCAACCGTATGAAAGTGAAATTCCAACAGACGACAGGATCTCGTAGCTATATTGCACACTATGAGGCTCTTGTAATTAGCCGCTGTTTCACTCTTTATGCTGTACCATATTATCAGATCTACATTGACTTGTTCCAAATGCAGAGGAAAGCCCGCAAGGACCAAAAAGTACCTGAACCAAATTCTGTGGAAATCTTCAAGGACTGTCACACCAGCAAGAAGAAGAGCATGACTACACCAGTCAAAGCCGTTGTTGTAAGTCCTTCATCCTCATGCCTTTTAACTACTACTTACTCTGACTTGTGCCTTGAACTGCATGGTTTGCAACCAATGTCTATTACTCTTTTCAATTTTATACACAGTTGTCTTAGCGTATCATTGCACCTTACAAGGTTTAAAAGAGAGGAGTGATGTTCCTTTGATCTTGACCTATAATCTAGTTACGTGCTGGACTTGCCCACACAACGTTACAATTACCTGTTTGTCTGTTCTCAGTTGTTTTGTGATATGAATGATGTCATACTATGCTTACCGTATTATAAACTTCATCTCTTTATCCTTAGCCCTCAATACAATGTGAAGAAATAGACAATACATTAGCGATGGTACATGGTCATATGTTTGGAACCTGGTTTTATTATGTACTTTGCAATAAAATACAACTATTATTTTACATGGGTTCACCAGAATAAGTTATGTATATAGACCAAAGCTATTTTGTTTGGTTTTGCTGCCTCCTTAATATCTTCTGTTTTGGTACTACTAATGTAAAACCACAACTTTTCAGCGAGCTATGGAAAAAATGGTGGAACCGCCACCTTATGATGGTGGCGAGGCAACTATAACCGCAATGTCGCTCTTCTTTGCAGTGGGTCAAGACTCGTCCACTAACAGCGCCAAAAGCACGTTCCTGCGTAATACTGGGTTGGTTGTTAAGGCAATCTCGTCAAAACTGCCTCATGATCAAGATATGCAAGCTCAAAACAATGTTGTATCTGCGCTCTAGACACATGTCCATTCCCTAACAGAGAACCTTTGTGAAACAAGGAGAGACATTGTTCGATGTTGTCAAGATATGCATTGTTTTGAAACCAGACTATCAGAAATTTGCTATGTCGTTCAGGAGCCTAGGAGAACTGAAGGCCAAGGATATGGTGCTCCATCGGACAATACAACATGAAAACGAATACCAGTCAAATGAACTGAGCTTCAACTTCGGTGGTGCATTTATCGGCTAGATCTGTTAACTTTTATGCCAACCTTACTTTTGTATTATAGTTGTAATTTGTTTTGGTGCGATACAAAATTTGTTCTTAACGCAGCCACCGCTGAAAAAACAGCAAGCCATTTTTTTATAGTGTAGGGTGTTCCCTATATTTGCACTGGTGGCGAACTTTGGTGCCCACCGGCTGTAGTTTACATGGGCCTCCTACGGGCCATAGAAAGAATGGGCCTTCTAAGGGCCGTAGAAACAATGGGCCTTCTACGTGGCGTAGAAACAATGGGCCTTATACAGGCCGTAGACACAATGGGCCTTCTATGGGCCGTATCATCAATGGGCCTTCTACGGGCTTATGATCGGTTGGCCAAACATGGGCCAATAACAGACCACATTATGGTCGTAAATGGGCTAGAGTTGAAATCGTGTGTTCATGGGCCGACCATAATGGACCATCGTTAATCGGCCATATATTGATGATGCTATCAAAACGGCCCTACGTATTAACGGGCCACAAACGGGTCGACTGTAACCATGGGCTGAATTTGGCCCACAAGCAGAAAATGACAGTAACGGGCCGTAAGTAAACGAATGTGGAAATGAGCCCAAGAATAAATGGGCCCCGAGAAGGACGAAAGATAACATGGGCTGGAAATGGCCCAACTGAATAATGGGCCGTTAATGGGTATAAAGTGATACCTTTGCTCATTACGGGCCGCCACCATGGGTGGTTAATGGGTATAAAGTGATACACTGTTCATTACGGGCCAGTTTTACCATGGGCCGTTAATGGGCCGAGAGTAATAAGGGCCTCATATGGGCCAAAAGACGTCATGGGCCATACATGGGCCGGAAGTTAAAATGGGCTGGAATTATATTGGACGGCCCAGATGACGTTACTGGGCCTAATCTGGTTAGGCCGTAAACGGGCCCTGAGTTAGCGGGCTGTAAATGGGCTATATGCGAACATGCCGTTAACAGGCTTGCCGTGGGCCAGCCCGCCACCTTTTGACCAAGTCAAACGGGCTGACATTTTCACAGGAATGGGCCTCTGTTGGGCCGTGCCACGTGTCAACGTATCATATTCGCTTTGTGTCCAATGAGTGGATGACATCGGTCCCAACGGTGAGCTGACACATGTTTCCTCCAGCCAATGATGATTTTATACGTGGAAAATCCCCATTGGTCGGGGCTGCTAACGGGTTATCGGATCCAAAACCGGACCCGATAGCTTAACGGCGTTCCGTTACGGTGGATGCCACGTGTCGGTCACCCTTGACGTAAAGCACTTCGTCACAGCGATTTATCATCATGGAAGTGGACACTTCGGTGATGATAATTTTGGTAATGTCATGGAACACTTCTACGACAGCACAGGTTTGACTATCTTGATTCTGTCATAAAATTTTCATGGATGTACATGCATGACAAAAAATGCAACCTACTGTGACAAACACGTATCTTCACAGAAGTGTATTTTTTGTAGTGTTTGCTATGATTTTCCTACCCTATGAACCAAATGAGGCCTGAATGTATCCGTGTCAACTATTGTCTGATCGATCGCTAAGCCTACAATTTTAGGAGCATGGGCTATTGGCTGATCGACGATAGATCAATATAAGCGTACCACGAGCTCATCAGCCCCAACGTTTCTCTTCGGTGAGTGTTTTGCAAGTACTATAGCTCGCACAGTAGCTAGCTTGCTAACCCCAAGAATCATCAAACAAGCCCTGCAGATATGATAAACAGTTCAAACTTACATCTAAGCATGCCATATATTACACCAAAATCTGGTGAGGATACATCTGTTTCCATAACTCGGAGAGGGTTCGCATGATTCACTATCAAACAAAAGTAGCAAGTACCGCCCACACAAGACAGTGCACTAGCCTTAAGATGGTTTGATAACACGCATCGTTATGGTAATTAAACACAATGCAAACTACCCTGAAGGATTAGCGCGACCATCTATTTCTTGCCATCGATCTCTCTGGCAATGACCACAACACGGACAACGGCATGGGAATCGATCTCTGGGGCGATGTCCACAGGACAGACCGCGACATCTGAATCGATCTCTGGGGCGATGTCCATAGGATGGACAACGGCATCGGAATCGATCTTCGGGGCGATGTCAACAGGACGGACCGCGACATCAAAAACGCTCTCTGGGGCATTATGCACAGGACAGGCCGCGACATCAGAATCATCAAGGACGTCCACCGGCACCTGCACAACCCTAACATATTAGCAAGCACATTGCAAATAATAAAAAACCACAACTATGGTAAGCCATTATTTTTTACCTTGTTCAGCTCACCGGGGGATCCCATCCCTCCTGGGGAATACTGCTTCTCAACGGCGACTATCTCCTCAAACTCTTCCTTGAGCCTCGCATAGGTGGCCATTAGAGTTTTTGGGGTAGGCACGATGGGGCCCTTGCTGTTCTTCCAACTTTCTTTGAGGAGTTCGTCCGGCAACGTCATCAACTCTTTGGCCAGTGCTTGTTTCTTGGAGTTCTTCGTCTCCATGGGTTGGCCCGCCAACATGGTCAACTCGTTGGTCGGTGCTCGCTTCCTGGAGATCGCTGTCTCCAGTGGATTGTCCGCCGGCAACTCTTTGCCTAGTGCTCCAGGATCCATCAATGAACTGACAAACAAAAAGCAATCGAAAGGAAAACCACAATCGCAATGAAAACGGGAAAAGAATAGGCTGTGAGAATCGGTCGGTGCTTCGCAAAAAGAAGATTCTTGGAATAAAAATATAGTAGCATCACTGATTTGCCCACCTTTCCTTCGTCGTTACAGAAGAAAAATGGCAGAAGTGAGTAGCCTGGAGTGAGGTTTTCTTCAAGAAAGGGGAGAAAGGGCTTCAACGAGCATTCTAGTGAAATGATGGTTGCTTCGTCTAGTCCAACTTCAAGGCCACTTTACCACTGCTGGTAAAGGTGTGGGTTTTGTGATATGACGGGTCATGACGGCCACACCGGGGTGACCGGTGAGTCTTGACTGTATCACCTCACTGTGATTTGGTGGATGGCATGCGGGCCCGGATGCTTTGATGTCCCGCATGTAGATAGAGCGGCTAGTCATATAGGAGTACTCAATATTGTGAACCGTGACCAAGGCGGAGAGGAAAACGAGAGAACTACGTATTTATTTACGGTGTAGATTCACTCATTTTGCTCCATATGTACTACTCCCTCCGTCCCAAAATTCTTGTCTTAAATTTGTATAAATATGGATGTATCAAGTCACATTTTAGTATTATATGCATCCGTATCTAGACAAATCACTACTTCAGGATGCTGCTAACGCGACACTACGATCAGAGACCCTTCGACGAAACTATGTGCGATGCCATAATTGCAAACAGTGGTGTAAAAAACCATCAAAAAAGGTGCAAACGTTTGCGATGGAGGATGCATCAAACACGATTCAGATTTTAGTTGCGTCTGTGATGCAGGGCATACGGTTCAATTCAATCAACCGTTTGCGATGAGGAGGAACAAAATAAACGGGCAGACAGATGAAGGTGTGTGTGATGTACAGCACACGGTTCACTCGGATGAAACTGTTTGTGATTAGGCAACACAAAAGAAACGGTCAGCCAGATCAAGGTGTGTGCGATGTACATCATACAGCTCACTCGGATGAACTGTTTGCCTTGAGACATGGGAACATAAACGGTTCAACTTAACAAGATGTGTGTGATATGCGACAAACAGGTCTGTAATCAGAAATGTGTGTGAAGACCGATAATAACACAGACGATTTCTTCTAATAAGACGTATGTGATATGCTCTGTCTACATAACATCTATTGGCCGTTGGGGGACGGGCGGTCATCCCGATACACCATAAGGATGCGAAGAGGCATCCTATATCAGCAAGGACTAGGTGTTCCACTAGTAGCTCATGTAAGAAAACTCTCAAGTTAAGTATGCTCAGGCTGGAGCAGCCATCAGATGAGTGACTAGATGGGAAGTTCTGTTGATGTTAAATTAACTGATAGGATGGGTCGTATTTGTCAAATTAAATGACTGATATGACCCATCCCATGAGTTAATTTAACCTCGAGGTCCTTGTTTTTTTTAACACGTGTTAAAGAAGGTCCACCGCATTACTTTTTGACAATGTACGATACATGGCATATAGTTGATCCATCCGACCTGTTTGTGATGGAATAAGCCATGTGTGTTGTGGGAAAACACTTGCTAGTATTCAACCGGTTGCGATTGATGAATTCATCACCGACGGGTTCCCTAGTGTGGTCCGTGTTCATCTGATGATCATCTACTTCTTGTGCTAGCTCGATGCTCCTTCTATGCTAAGTCTCCATTAATTGATGGTGTTTTATGAACATGCCATGTTTCCCGCCATTTCCTCACCTATTTCCCGCCACCCAGCGACATTGCGCATAAACCAAGGCGGAGCGCGACGGACAGAGGCGACAAGCGCAGCCTGTAGCACATCCACCTTTTCCAAGCATGCCAACCCACCAAAGCACCACCTCTGCCATCAACCTCGTCGACGAGGAAAACGAGCAGGCGCCACGGCCTGTTGAGGCCGAGGCGCTCCCCGGCAACGCGATAGACGACACCGTCATGCACGTCATCGCCAGGGTTGAGCAGACCTTTGGCGCATGGCGCTCGGCATGTTAGCACCGACAGGCTGCAGCTCGCCGCACAACATGATCAATGGCGCGCCACAGAGCAAGCTAGGCGCGTCTGCGCCGATAAGTTGTGGCTCGCCGCACGAGAGACCGCTGAGCGCCCAGAGCAAGAGGTGCGCCCGCCGCACAGAAGAGCGGATCCATTGGCACTTGCTCGCTGTCAACACGGCGACGCAGCTGGGTACACATCCCATCGCACCCCATTTCTTGCTAGGAGGGCAGAGGCCCTCAAAGACCGTATTTGCACAAGAGGTCGGCGCGCCATACTTGCACCGGACGCCCGCCGTGCTGCTCGCTTTGTCCGCTGCCAGCTGGATGGCAACACGCTGGTCCATAGGCTCGACCGCCTCCTTGGCGTAGGTGTTCACCTGGGCGCAGTAGAGGAACATGGCCGTCGCATCGTCGAGCTGGTGCTCTCCGATGATAGCCAACTTGGAGCTCGAGATCGCGCTCCAGATGTACCGCGAGTGTGTCGACCGCTTGGATGAACGCCTTCACGAGTTTAGGTAGAGCCAAGAGCTACTGGTCATGGTCTCATGGACGCGTTTTATTTTGTTGAGTCATTTCGACGTGGATAGCTATGTATTCACAGCCATCATAGTATTGCTTTGCCTATTCCTCTGTTTCAATGTGTGTACTCTGTTTTCCGTTCTTATATGTTATGTTTGAATGTGTGTATATACGCTTTCCATTCCGTATATGTGGATGATAACAGCTAGATTCAAATTAGTATACAAAAACAGATAGAAAATGGAATTCATAATATATATATATATATATATATATATATATATATATATATATATATATTAATTGTTCATTAGTTCATCACAGAATTATTATATATAATATCATCACATATACGTGATGATACTTAACTACTAAGTACAATGCATAAAATTGAAAACGAACAATAGCTGTTGAGGCGGCGCGCCCCGCAACGCGATAGACGACACCGTCATGCACGTCATCGCCAGGGTTGAGCAGACCTTTGGCGCATGGCGCTCGGCATGTTAGCACCGACAGGCTGCAGCTCGCCGCACAACATGATCAATGGCGCGCCACAGAGCAAGCTAGGCGCGTCCGTGCCGATAAGTTGTGGCTCGCTGCACAGAGAGACCGTTGGAGCGCCGCAGAGCAAGAGGTGCGGCCCGCCGCACAGCAAGAGCGGATCCATTGGCACTTGCCTGCTGTCAACACGGCGACGCAGCTGGGTACACATCCCATCAGTACCCCCATTTCTTGCTAGGAGTGGGCAGAGGCCCTCAGCACCGTACTTGCACAAGAGGTCGGCCGCGCCATACTTGCACCGGACGCCCGCCGTGCCGTTCGCCTTGTCCGCGGCCAGCTGGATGGCAACACGCTGGTCCATAGGCTCGACCGCCTCCTTGGCGTAGGTGTTCACCTGGGCGCAGTAGAGGAACATGGCCGTCGCATCGTCGAGCTGGTGCTCTCCGATGATAGCCAACTTGGAGCTCGAGATCGCGCTCCAGATGTACCGCGAGTGTGTCGACCGCTTGGATGAACGCCTTCACGAGTTTAGGTAGAGCCAAGAGCTACTGGTCATGGTCTCATGGACGCGTTTTATTTTGTTGAGTCATTTCGACGTGGATAGCTATGTATTCACAGCCATCATAGTATTGCTTTGCCTATTCCTCTGTTTCAATGTGTGTACTCTGTTTTCCGTTCTTATATGTTATGTTTGAATGTGTGTATATCGCTTTCCATTCCGTATATGTGGATGATAACAGCTAGATTCAAATTAGTATACAAAACAGATAGAAAATGGAATTCATATATATATATATATATATATATATATATATATATATATATATATATTAATTGTTCATTAGTTCATCACAGAATTATTATATATAATATCATCACATATACGTGATGATACTTAACTACTAAGTACAATGCATAAAATTGAAAACGAACAATAGTAAAACTAATAATCCCTCCACAGGGGCGATATTCGCAGCCCCTACCAGCAGCTCCACAGTGCTGGCGTCTTCCAGTCTTGGAGGCAGTACTCCCCCTCCTCCGCCTTGCAGCGCTTGATGTACCGATATGCCTCTTGTTGGCGGACGCACGCGAACGATCATGCCATTTCGGGCGCCCACCGGAGCTCCTCACCAGTGGCATGCTAGAGCTTATCGGCCCACCTCCATGCAGCGACGAGGAGCCCAGCGCCTATGACCTTCCTCACGAAGTACCAATCTTCGTACACCTCCTCGGCACGACGACGCGCCAGCCCCCAAATCTCTGCCGCCTTCTTTTTCCAGGCGGCATCACACGCTTCACAGGCCGCCTGATACCTGGTTTCCTCCTCTGACATCTCCTTATTGAACGTCACTTGCCTGGCTTTCTCAGCCGGCGGCAGGGACTTCCACAGACAAAGATTGTACTGGCCCCAAAACCAATCCAAAGTTAGGGGGTCCGTCGCAACCTCGTCAGGTGGTGCGTAGGGGTCCTAGTCACTTCTATTCGAGTTAGCGTCCTCGGGGGGCGGCGACTCCTCGTCGGCGCGCGGGCAGACTGGCGGCGCCATGGCAGAGATTTGTGTGAGAGAGAGGGCGAGCGAGGGGAGGATGTAGATGAGAATGCAGGTGGGACAACGTGAGCAATGGTGTATTTATTGGCAGCCGGAATCTAGATCAACGGGGACAGTACACACGCCGGTCGCCGAAATTTACGAATACTGTAGTTCGAATTACACACGATTCCCGCAGCAAAATTCGTGTGTGAACATAATAGCTGACGGTTTTCAATACAGAACCGTGTCTGACTAATGATCTCCGCAACTCACCTACCAAACCTCGAGCCACGAGATAGAGTGCCAATCGTGTGGGGGTCGGTTGTCTTGCCAGATCTTTACATTTTCTTCTTTGAACACCATATATTTACATCCACTGATGATTTTTTAACTCTCACGCAAGTACACAAAAAGATGATTTTTCAAACCATTATGTCACATCCCAGTTAGACCATGCATTAGGGTGTGCATCATGTTTAAATTTTATTTGAATTTGAAATGGGGAAGGCAAGAAACCCCAGAACACCCCCCCCTTAAAACAACTAGGGTTTACTAAAATTTATTTCAATGAACCTGAAATGCCCTTCAAAATGCTCATCCTCTTTGCTTTGGTTCAGAACCCATGTCAAAGAAGGTGTACCATTTTCTAGGTCATCTAAGGGTTCTAGGATTAATCTACAAGTTTTGTACTTGAGCATTTTAAATTATATAAAATATTTTAAATGTTCAAAAATTGCCAAACCAAAATGTTTCATGTTGGGAATATTCTAACAAGTGTCCAGGAGCATTTTGGTGATTTTTAAAACAGTTTTGGTATTTTAAAAACCCCACAAAGTTCTGAAATTAGAAAAAGACTAAAATGGAAAAACACTTACCTAACTTTGTGCGGCCCACCTGCCTGCCCAGCCCAGCAGCTTGGCCAATGAGCTGCTTGGCTTGGCCAGCAGCAACTGTGCCCGACAGCGAGCTCAGGCGCGCCACGCAGCTGGCCGCCGCCTGCTTCACCTCCTCGCCCGCTTCGCTGCCTGGGACGGCCTCCACGTCGTCGCCCGACCCCTGGACACGCCATTCGCCCCTGCCTCATCTCTCGCTCTCCCCCAACTTGGCCGACGCCATCGCCGCGCCACCGCCAATCGTGCTCCCCGCCGTCCATGCTCCTCCCCACCATGTCCAGGAGCTCCGCCAGCCTCCACTACCCCTAGCTAGCTGAGTCCCTTCGCTCTAAGTACCCGAACCCAGCTCACCGACCTCGACCGAGCTCAAGTCGCGGAGATCCCTTTGACGCCCCGCCGCCCGGTTCATCCCGACCCGACGAGGCTCTCTCGAGATCGCTGTGAGCCTGGCTACCTCCCATCCTCTCCACTCTCTTCCTCGTGCACCACAACGAGCACACGAGCGCGCCTGAACGCACCGCCATGGAGCTCGTCAGCCGGCAAGCTCCGCCACCCCACGGCCCACGCCACCGTGTCCATCGCACTCACCGAGCTGCGTTGGGTCCAACCCGCACTCCACGCGCCTCACTTTGCCCCCTAGCAACGAGCCCGAGATCACCCGAGCCCGGCCGCCGCCAAACTCATCGCCGGCGCCAACTCCGGCCACCCCGACCCAAGCTAACCCCACCAATAGACGCGGTTCGTCTCCAGCTCCACGTAGATGCCCTCCGCGCCCCATTTGGTGGCCGGAACGTGCAAAAGCACTTTGCTCCGCCTTTGGCCTCACCGGGCGGCTAGGCGCGCCGAAGCGGTGACGGCCACGACCATTGGTGGTGGGCCACTGATCGCTCCGAGTCAATGGCGGGTGGACCCCCGGTTAACTAATTAGGTTAGTTCTAATTAAAGTTAATTAGTTAAACTAACTACTGACATGCGGGTCCCACTGGTCAGTTTGACCTGGACGACCCCGTTGACCCCTGACGTCACGCTGACCTCATGCTGACGCAATAAATGAATTTCTGGATTTATTCTAATATAGCAAATTCCAGAATATAATTCAAATTTCAAATGTTTATAACTTCTAATCTATAACTCCAAATGCAAAGATTTATATATGAAAAATTATCAGAAAAATACACTCTATCCATTGGTACAGGTTTCATGCATGTTAAAGCAAGTTAACTATGCTGTTTAACCAGAATAAGATATTGCACCATTAGGACTAACCCAAATGAGCTATCATTTGAATCCTTGAATCAAATAAGTTCATCCCCTGTTCTTTCAGCTTGCATTAGACCAACACACATCCATATTGCCATGTCATAGCATGCATCATATTGTTGCATATTGTCATGTGTGTTTACTTTGTGTGCTTTCATGATAGGTTACGCCCGAAGATAACCTCGACTACCCATCGGAAGGGCGTTCCCTACCCCAGTTCCATCAGGCAAGCAACTCATTGATCATTCCGATACAAACCCATGTTCTCGCTTCTGCTCTCGTTTACTGCATTAAGACAACGCGATTCAACTGTTGTGTGCTGCGGTAGTTGAACCCACTTCCTTTGCATGACTGTCATTGCCACAATAACTAGATGAAACCCACTAGTATGTGTAGGAGTTGATTGAGCCATGTTTGTGATTCCTACCATGCTATGCTTGCTATGCTTAGAGTTGTGTCGTCGGCTCATCGGGTTGATGAACTGGAGTGAAAGGTTGTGTTGGTTCGAGAGTGAAAGTGTTGAACACGATTTGGTAAAGGTATCGATGAGAGGCCATGTAGGAGTACATGGTGGGTTGTTTCATTGAAGCCGAACTTAGAACTGAGATCTGTGTTTGTGATCCATGAAACAGTTACTACCACACATTGGGATCCTTAATTGACCGTCTCGGCTTCTTAACCACCCTTGTTCTTAGTCGGGAGTTGCAAGTAGTTTCGGTGTTTGTAGCATCTTTGGGGCCGCATGCAACGCTGACCTTAGGGGTGGGTTGTGTTGCGGTAGGCACGTGGTCCGGTGTACCGAAAGTGCCCGTTTGGTATCTCGGGAACCCTGCACACATCGTTCGGGCTGTATGGGAAACCTCGGCGGACTCCTGCGGATGGAACCGAATAGGCGATAAACCAGGACTAGGAACTTGAGTGTTTAGGTAGGCTGTGGCCGACACCCACGTTGGGCTTCCGCTGAAGGTTGCGAGTACATGTCGTAAACGGCGATAAGTGGTGAGCGTGTGTGAAGAAGTACACCCCTGCAGGGTTAAATATGATCTATTCGAATAGCCGTGTCCACGGAGAAGGACTTCTGGGTTACCTATATCAGTTCATAGACAAGTAAATGGATACTACTAAAAGCCTCAAGATAAGTGTGAGTATCGTGGATGGCCCTCTCGGGGATGACGAGAGAGGATCCACGGTGGAGTATTGTGATGGTGTTTAGTGGACTCGTGTACGACAAATGCTTTACAAAGTGGTGTCACGTAGGATAGCTTAGCCAAGAGTCAAAGCTGGCTTGCTGCAAATAACTCCACCTCCTTCTTGAGAATGTGCATGTATGATAGGATTCTGTGGTAAGACTTGCTGAGTACCTTTGTACTCATGTTTGTAATTAATGTTTTTCAGAGGACAATACTACCCTCTCGACGGATTCTATGTAGATGTTGACTTGACGAGTGAACTAGCCACCGGTGGCGATCTAAGACTTGTGAAGGGCCATTGTAGATAGAAAGGCTCCAACAAGCTTTCTTTCTTTCTAGAGTCGTACTCTGCACTAGTTTGCTTCCGCATGTGCTTGTATGATTGTATGACTTGAGTGTTGGGTCATGTGACCCCTACCTGTATGTCTATGTTATGTATGGCTCCTCGGAGCCTCTTAAATAAAGTACTTGAGTTGTAGAGTTTTGTTGTGATGCCTTGTTGTATTTACTCATATTGGGCATATTATGTGTATGATTGAAATGCTTGGTATGAGTGGGATCCGACAAACTAGTTGTTTATCCTTGGCAGCCTCTCATATGGGGAAATGTAGTCTCGTGCTTACGGCGATAGTAGTCCGCTACTGCCCGGTTCACGGAGTCTCGCTAGCCCAAGACTCTGCTTGGACACTTGACTGGCGGCATGTGTTTCATTTCGTTCCTATATACATCCTTCGGGAAATGTCACGCGATGATATTCGAGTCTGCCTAGCCTGCTACAGCCCGGGATACCGGAGTCCTGTTAGCCCAGTGCTACAGCCCGAATTCATACGTTGATGACCGACATGCTCGAAGTGATTCATGTATGCCTGTCCCCATAGGTTAGTGCCGCTTTGGGTTCACGACTAGCCATGTCGGCCCGGGTTCTTTGTCATGTGGATGCTAGCGACACTATCATATACGTGAGCCAAAAGGCGCAAACGGTCCCGGGCCATGGTAAGGCGACACCCGTGGGAATACCGTGCGTGAGGCCGCAAAGTGATATGAGGTGTTACCAGCTAGGTCGATGTGACTTGGAATCGGGGTCCTGACAGCGTTGGCATCAGAGCAGGGCTGCCTGTAGGTTCGCTAAGCCAAACTGGTCGAAGTTGAGTCTAGAAATGCTTTAGTTATATGTAGGGGAATTGATTGTGGGAGGGAACGTAAGGCTCTTTTACTCCTTTACCTTATGCCCTCTGATCTGAGTCATCCTCTTCTCATTCGACGTGGGTTTAGGACTAGGCTCTCTTCTCTCTATCAGGTTCACGTGTTACTAATCCGTAGTAACTTATAGGATTGTTGGTTACATCCTCAGTTCAGTGCTACTAAATTTTAGTATGCTATCATTTGAACCAGAACATTGATATGATGTTGTTGAGTGGATTTGCAATCTGATTTTAATGTCTCAAATCTGATTTTGAGCATTTACGATGTTATGCTGCCCGATTTTCCTAGAAATTCTAATGCCTTTGCATTGTGGCTGTGCTTTCAGATGGCCACCGCCCCGTAACCAAGTGGTTCGCCTGACCCGTTGCATTGATGTGTGCGGTCACACGGCAATGTTGGTTAGGGTGATGATTGAGTCTGGTTATCGATGGTATCCTGAATATACCGTCGAGGAGCAGTTTAGGGATTTCAATCAAAGCCAATATCTATGCACGGTTCGGATTTATCCATCTTATCCCGGAGCTACTGAGCCACTTCACTGTTCTTATGGGCTCGGAATAACCATTGGAATGTCTGTGCAAGATGCAGCCTATTCCATGATGACTATTATTCGAGCGAACTGCTTTCTTTGAGCAACACTGATTTTCGCTATATGCGGCATCCCTCCACAGGGCGCATGGCTACCTTCGTGGTTTGTACAGCGATGCATCCCATGAGGATTCACCTTCGCACTACTCTTGAGTTCTTTGGAGGACAAGGACCGTGAGAACCGGGCCTTACGTATGGAGCTTTTAATGCCCGTTCGACCACTGGGCTACTCGACTAGGTTTGCACTGCCGTGCAAGCCGGATATATGGACATGAGGACTTGTACCTGTCTGCGGCGAGTCTGCCGGACTTTATGGAGTGGCGTGAGGTTGGAGGCATCACTCCTCCTCGTGGGCCTCGCACGCCACCGTTTGTTGGTCCACGGCCACATCCGAGTCCTTATGGTCCACAGGCCCCACAGATTTCTGCTTCCGGACGATCATGTTCCACTTCGAGCTTGGGTGGTGACTTCTATGAGGACTACTATGGAGCTGCACGAGATAGTAGTAGTATTCCTAGTATGGTAATAGTTGTGTTTCCGCCGTCTGCGTGACTCGTGGAATACGACTTAGGTGTATCGTTCCGGAAGTGTAGAAAAATAATGTATAGAAGTTGGGATGCTTCCGATGAGATGTAACGCCCTTCCTTATAGTTGTACTCCGTCAGGCTTGTACTAAGCTATGAATGGTGTGTATGACCGTTGGTATATATATATGGCAGTTTTATAATACCATGTCATACGGATGAACATCTTTGCATTCCATGCTATCCATTACCTTCCGCACTTCCTTGTTAAATTCTGCCATCCTGGTTTAAACCATTGCTTTGTCTCCCAGGATGGTCAACACTCGCAACACTCCTGCTGTTCCAGGAGCAGGAGAAGCGATGCAGCCAGAAATGTGAATCTGCCGCAACCGCCATCTTTGGCCGAGGTGATCTTTGAAGCGTAACGCAATAAGCGTGAAACCAACCGCTTATTGGAGCGGATTGAACAAAACACAGCACGCCAGCCAAGAAACGATGTGGTTTCACTCAACGATTTCGTCAAGCTATATCCCCCAAAATTCAAATATTCCGTCGAGCCACTCGACGCGGATGATTGGCTCCGCAGCATCCACCACAAGCTGCGTTCCGCCAACGTGGCTGAGGCTGACAAAGTTACCTATGCCGCTTATCATCTGGAAGGCCCTGCTAGTCTCTGGTGGGAAAATTATGAGGCTATGCGTCCGGTTGGACAAGTTACCACTTGGGATGAGTTCAGTGCCGCCTTCCGCGAGCATCATATTCCAGAAGGTCTTATGGACCGCAAAGGGAGGAATTCTGCAGTTTCACCGAGGGTAGGGTGACGGTGGATGCCTACAGCCGTGAATTTGGGAGGTTAGCACGTTATGCTCCGAAGAAGTTTCTACCGATGCTAAGAAGCGTGCAAGGTTCGCAGGGACTTAGCCACGAGCTACGTCGAGATCTCCGTCTGCATGAGTGTACCTCTTTCGAAGCTAGTCAATAAGGCTATCGGCACTTGGCTGGGCAGACTGATTTTGAGGCTTCACGCAAGCACATCCGTGACTCGGATCGTCATCCGCTCTGGATCCCGAAGCGCGGGTTTGGGTTCCAAATCTGCTCTACCACCCGAGTTCACCCGAGGCCATCCTTTGAGGCGCCTCGCCCCAACCAGCAGTATTTTCCACCCAAGACTTATGGAGGTCCAACTGCTAATGCTGCTCCACGTCCAAATGTGATAACTTGCTTCAAGTGTGGAGAGGCGGGCCACTATATCCGAGAGTGTCCCCGAACAACCCCAATCAAGCTGGAAAGTCTGCATTGGCGCGGCAAGCCAGCAGAAAGGTGCCCTATGTTAAGCCAGTTGCCACCGCTCGTGGCCATGTCAACTATGTCTCTGCTGAAGAAACCTATGAGGATCCCAACGCCGTCCTCGATGACGCTTCTTGTTAATTGCCATCCGCAACCGTTCTTTTGATCTTGGAGCATCTCATTCATTTATTTCGAGAGCTATGCTCGATTACACAACACCACATTCTCGTGACATGCCTACCTCCATGGAAATTCAAACTCCTGGTTCTAGATGGCAAACCTCTAGAGTAAGTCATGGGAATGAAATTCTTGTCGATGATTAGTCTTTCTTGCATCTCTAATAGCTCTCAAGTCCTCGGACATAAACATCATCTTGGGTATGGACTGGATGTCAGCCCATTATGCTAAGATTGATTGCTCTACTAGAACTGTTCAACTTACCCATCCTTCGGGCAAGACAGTGAATGTTTTAACCCGAGTGTCTAAGCGCCACTTTACTCCTTAAATGCCAACCCCTCCGGACCTCGAAGATATTCCGGTAGTCCGTGATTTTCCGGATGTCTTTCGGAGGAACTGCCAGTGTTCCACGACAGGGATGTCGAGTTCGTGATAGATCTTGTTCCGGAACCGCCCCAATCTCTAGAAGACCTTATAAGATGGCACCCCTAGAACTAGCTGAACTTAAGAAACAACTCGATGAGTCCTTGCAAAAGGGTTTCATCCGTCCTAGTTCATCTCCATCGGCTTGCCCCGTCCTCTTCGTCAAGAAGAAGGATGGTACGGATCGGATGGTTGTAGATTACCAACCTGTCAATTTGGTCACTATCAAGAACAAGTATCCGCTCCCCAGGATCAACGATCTGTATGATCAGCTCGCTGGATCCTCAGTCTTTTCCAAGATGGATTTGAGGTTGGGCTACCATCAAATCAAAATCAAGAACGGGGACATTCCTAAAACGGCCTTTATCACTCGTTATGGCCAGTATGAGTACACCGTCATGTCCTTTGGTCTAACCAACGCTCCAGCTACATTCTCCCGCTTGATGAACTCGATCTTCATGGAGTATTTAGATAAATTTGTCGTGGTTTACCTCGATGATATTCTTATTTACTCGAAGAATGAGGAAGAGCATGCGAACATCTTAGACTTGTGCTAGAAAAACTCGAGAGCACCGCCTTTATGCCAAGTTCTCCAAGTGTGAATTTTGGTTGCGAAGTGACCTACCTAGGCCACGTAATCTCGGTAAGGGCATTGCTGTCGATCCCAGAGAGTTCAGGCCGTTCTTGATTGGACTCCACGAAACCGTTAAACAAGTTAGGAGTTTCCTTGGTCTAGCCAGCTATTGTCGCCGCTTTGTTGAAAACTTCTCCAAAGTAGCTAAACCCCTCACGGAACTTCTCAAGAAAGATAAAAAGTTTGAGTGGTCCCCACAGTGTGAGTACAGTTTTCAGAACTGAAAAGGCGCTGACTTCTGCTCCCATACTAGTGCCACGGTTTCACTAAAGACTTTGTTATCTCTGCGGCGCCTCACGACAGGGATTAGGTTGCATTCTTATGCAGGATCGTCATGTGATTGCCTATGCATCTCGTCAGTTGCATCCACATGAGGAGAATTATCCTACATATGATCTAGAGCTTGCAGCCGTAGTCTATGCACTCAAGACCTGGCGACATTACCTTGGTAAACGTTGCGAGATCTACACCGATCACAAGAGTCTCAAGTATATCTTCACCCAACCAGATTTGAACCTTAGACAAAGACGTTGGTTGGAGTTGATCACAGATTATGATCTAGGGATTACCTACACCCCAGGAAAAGCCAATGTCATGGCTGATGCGTTAAGCCGTAAATCCTATTGAAACAATCTCATGTTGCAGCAAGGCCAACCACTTCTCCATGAGGAATTTTGTAAGCTTAACCTCCACATTGCTCCTCACGGATTCCTTTCTACCTTGGTGGCGAAACCTACTCTGGTGGATCATATCATAGAAGCCCAGAAGCATGATACGGGGATTACCCGGATCAAGAGAAACGTTGCCAAGGGTATTGCTGGTAGTTTCTCTATAGATGATCGAGGTGTCGTTTTCTTTGGGCACCGCTGGTGGTCCCAAGAAGCAACATCTTGACAACTGATTCTTAAGGAGGCGCATGAATCTCCTCTCACAATTCATCCCGGTAGTACTAAGATGTATCGGGACCTCGCCGGAGGTTACGGTGGACTAGGATGAAGAGAGAAATTGCTCGGTTTATTGCTAAGCTGTGACGTTTGTCGTCGCGTTAAGCGAGCATCAAAGGCCTCTTGGCACCCTTCAGCCCTTAGCTATTCCTGAGTGGAAATGGGATAAAGTTGGTATGGATTTCATCACCGGTTTTCCCAGGACCAAGAAAGGGAATAATGCTATCTTCCTAGTCGTTGATCGTCTTTCCAAAGTGGCTCACTTCCTTCCTGTTCGAGAGAGTATCACTGCTAGTCAGCTCGCTGACTTATACCTTTCTCGAATAGTGTCACTCCATGGTGTTCCACTAGAGATCAATTCAGACCGTGGTAGTCTTTTCACTTCTCATTTCTGGGAGAGTTTCCAAAGTGCCATGGGAACCCATCTTTTCTTCAGTACCGCTTTCCACCCTCAGTCAAGTGGTCAGGTGGAAAGGGTCAACCAAATTCTCGAAGACATGCTTAGAGCTTGCGTTATCTCATTCGGTATGGATTGGGAGAAATGTCTTCCTTTCGCCGAGTTTGCTTATAACAATAGCTATCAATCCAAAGATCAAGAAAGCTCCTTTTGAGATTCTCTATGGGCGAAGATGTCGAACACCTTTGAACTGGTGAAACCGGTGAAAGACAATTCTTTGGACGGATATGATCCGGGAGGCGAAGAGCAAGTTCGCATCATTCGTGAGAATTTGAAAACAGCCCAATCTCGTCAAAAGAGCCGGTATGACCGTCGTCATAAGGAAGTGGCTTATGAAGTTGGCGACAAGGCTTACCTTCGGGTTACTCCTCTAAAGGGTACCCATCGTTTCGGTATCAAGGGCAAGTTGGCTCCTTGTTACATTGGCCAATTTCGCATTCTCGCTAAACGAGGAGAGGTTGCCTACCAGTTGGAACTACCCCACATCTTTCTCGAGTTCATGATGTCTTCCACGTCTCTCAACTCAGGCGTTGCTTCTCGGATCCTATCCATGAGTGGACCCTAAACGCTTGATCTCCAAGATAACCTCACATACCGAGAGTACCGGTTCGCATTCTTGATCAAGCGAGCGTGTTACTCGACGTCGAATATCAAGTTTCTCAAGGTTGATGGTCTCATCATTCCGAGAGAGAAGCTACTTGGGGCGAGAAGATCGTCTTCATTTGGAGTACCCGCTTTCTTTCCGTCGACCCTGAATCTCGGGACGAGATTCTTTCAAGTGGGGGCGAGTTGTCACATCCCTAGTGCTGGTATGCTCAAGGCTAGCTAGTCATTGTGCATCATGTTTAAATTCCATTTAATTTTGAAATGGGGATTGTGAAACCCTCAGAATAATTTTTGGAAATGACCCAAAAATAAAAATTGCTCCAAAAGGTCCAAGAAAATGCTCATGTTGCCCTCTGAAAATATTGGACAGAGATAATAATCAAACCAATATTTTTGGGAGTTCATAAGTATTTATATTTGGGCATTTGGAATTAATGCATACCTAATTGCATTGGATATATATTATTATATATATAAAATATTGTCCAAAAATTGTGCCTTTTGTTGAGGAGCTCTGGAATAATATAAATAGCTCCTATAAAAATTGGCATAATTAAATAAAGTGATTTGGTATTTTAAATAAATCAAACAAATGTCAGAATATTTAAAAAGGAAACAAAATAGGTAAAACCCTTACCTGGCCTACCTTACATGCCCAGCTCCTGTGCTGGCCTGGCTGTGGCCCATTGCCCACCCGACCGGCAGCGCCACCGTCCCCTTTCTCGCGCCAGAGGGGCAGGGGGGAGGCGCTTGGCCGGCCAGCGGACGACAGCGTCCGGCGGGGACACGTCTCCCGCCACCTCCTGCTTCCTCCCTCGTCGCCTGGACACCTGGAGAACGACGCCACGCGCCGCCCGGTCCTTCCCTCTCTCTCTCGCTTTTCCCTCCTCCTCTGGTTTCCTCCCCTCTCTTCACCGACCGCACCGAGCGCCGCTGCTGCCGCCGCCAGGCCACCGTCCCCCTCGCTCTCTCCGTGTTCGCAAGATCCGCGCCGCCGTCCGCTACCTCCCGCTGAGCCACGTGACGCGGGAAGCCTCGAGCGCCGCCATCGCCATCGTCTCCGTCTCCGGCCGCCGGAGATCCCTCCGCCGCCACGACCGCCGGTTCCTCCCGACCTCGCCGACCCGTTCGTCTCGACCGCCGTGAGCTGCTGCTCCTTCTCCCCTCTTCGTTCTCGCCAGACACGCGCCACACGCCCGCTTGAGCCGAGCTCCGCCGCCGCCCCCAGCTCCGCTCCGCGAGCCCCGCCCCCAGCTCTTTCTTTTCGCTGCTCCACCAGGTGCGCGAGAGCCCGGGCTACGCCCCGGTGCTCTCAGACGCCACCCCCGTGGCCTGTGGCACGGACTTCGCCGCGTCCCGAGGTCGCCGGCGACGAGCCCCGTCGCCTGAGCCCTGCCACGTGGGTCCGGCTCGTCAGGTGATTAGCTTAAGCTAATCACCAACTAACCTACCCCCCCTGACACTGACAGTGGGCCCCAGCGCCACTAATCTGAATTAGATTAGAATTAAACCCCCCTGTTAACTAACTGAGACACTGACGTGTGGCCCCCACACGTCAGGTTTGACTCCAACCAGCCGCAGATTGACCTGCGACGTCATGCTTGCAAGAAGGTCTTGACGCAATATTATATTTTCTGGATTTAATTAAATCAGGAAATTCCAGAATATATTCAAAACTTCAAAAATTCATAGAAATTCAACCGTAGCTCAGATTGAAATAATTTATATATGAAAAATTATCAGAAAAATTCAATCTATCCATCTGTACTAGTTTCATGCATGACAAACCAACTTATACATGCTGTATAAGTGAAAACTTAAAATGGCATTTATAAGAGCTTATTTTGGAATTGCATTTGAACCTTTGGTTCAAATGGACTTCATTCAAATTGAATACCAGTTGCATTAGCTCAAACAGCATCACATCTACATGCCATGTTCATGCATCATATTGTTGCATATGATTGTGTATTGATTGCGGCACCGTTCCTTCTCGATAGGTCCTGCCCGGAGGCGTTCAGTACTGCATCTATGAAGCGGTGCCCCCTTGTTGATTTACCGGGCAAGCAAATCCCTTGTTCATTCGATACAATCCTACTCTCTCGCTCCTGCTCTCGGTTATTGCATTAGGACAACAACGATTCATACGCTACTTTGTGCTGCGGTAGTTGAACCCATTCCTCTGCATGACTGTCATTGCCACGATAATTAGTTGAAAACCCACTAGCATGTGTAGGAGTTGATTGAGCCATGTTGTGTTCCTACCATGCTATGCCTGCTATTGCTTAGAGTTGTGTCGGTCTGATTCATTGGGAATGAATTGGAGTACAGTTCTATGTTCCGATCTTTGAGAGTGAAGTGTGTGAACACGATTTGGTAAAGGTAGCGGTGAGAGGCCATGTAGGAGTACATGGTGGGTTGTCTCTTTGGAACCGTCCTTAAGCCTTGAGTTCTATGTATGTTGTCCAATGACTCGATACTACCACACATTGGGTTCGGTAACTCGACCCTCTCGACTTATTAATCAACTTGATCTCTGTCCGAGTCGCAACTAGTTTACGGTGTTTGTAGGTAGTGCTATTTTTCTACCAAGTGGCACCCGGCAGGTGGGCTTGGGACAGACTAAACACAGGTGGCACGGTGTACCAAGTGGCACCGGATGGTGGGCTTGGGAACCCTGCTCACATCGTTTGGGGCCGTGGCGACACCCGGCGGATCTCCTTGCGGATGGAACCCGAATAGGCGATAAGCTGGACTAGAGTCTTGTGTGGTTAGTCGGTCGTGGCCGACACCCTCGCCGAGCTTCCGCTTGAAGGTTGCCGAGATACATGACATGTATATGGCGGTAAGTGGCGAGAGCGTGTGTGAAGAAGTACACCCTGCGGGGTTATCATGATCTATTGAATAGCCGTGTCCTCGGTTATGGACTTCTTGGATGCTTCGTGGTACATAGACAACTTGAAGTGGATACTCTAAAATGCTCAAGACAAGTGTGAGTGCTATGGATGGCCTTCTCGTATGGAGGCGGGAATGAATCCGTAGTAGTGTATTGATGTGGTGATTAGTGGACTCGTGCACGTTGTCTCACCTCAAGAGTTTCTTGTAGTCGAGAACAGGATAGCCACGAGTCAAAGCTGGCTTGCTGCAACTAAACTCCACATTACCTTCTTGATACTAATGCATGTATGATAGGATCGATGTAAGTCTTCTTGAGTACCTTTGTACTCACGTTGCTTTATTTATGTTTTGCAGCGGAGACTTGGTCTTACTAGTAGTTCCGCTTGGACTTGACGAGTAGCTTGTTACCTCAGCTACGATCTTGTACCCTTGGGAGGGTCTTGTAGATAGTCGGGCTTCTCAGCCTTTTTCTTTTGTAGATGTCGTACTCGGACATGTAATGCTTCCGCTTGTTGCTTGTATGCTCTGAATGATGGGTCATGTGACCCTGTTTGTATTTATTGCTATGTGGCTCTTCCGAGCCTTTATCTATATGAGTTTGCGTTATGTTGTGATGCCATGTTGTACAGCACATACTTGCATGTTATGCGACGTGTAACTTGTATTGCTATGTGTGGGATCCGACAACCTAGTTGTTTATCCTTGGTAGCCTCTCTTATGGGGAAATGTAGTCTCGTGCTTACGGCGATAGTAGTCCGCTACAGCCCGGTTCACGGAGTCCTGCTAGCCCAAGACTACTGCTTGGACACTTGACTGGCGGCATGTGTTTCACTTCGTTCCTATATACATCCCTTCGGGAAATGTCACGCGTGTTATTCGAGTCTGCCTAGCTGCTACAGCCGGGATACCGGAGTCCTGTTAGCCAGTGCTACAGCCGAATATATCGTTGATGACCGACATGCTCGATGTGATTCATGTATGCCTGTCCCCATAGGTTAGCGCCGCTTTGGGTTCACGACTAGCCATGTCGGCCGGGTTCTTTGTCATATGGATGCTAGCGACACTATCATATCGTGAGCCAAAAGACGCATAAGCGGTCCGGGCCATGGTAAGGCGACACCGTGGGAATACCGTGCGTGAGGCCGCAAAGTGATATGATGTGTTACATGCTAGATCGGTGTGACTTAGGATCGGGGTCCCGACAGCTTTGGTATCGAGCTCGTTGCTGTAGGATTTCCAAGCCAACCTGATCGAAGTTGAGTCTAGAAATGCTTTAGTTATATAGGGAATTGATTGTGGAAGGAGCGTAAGGCTCTTTTACTCCTTTACCTCATGGCCTCTCGATCTGAGTCGTCCTATCTTTCCTACGGGTTAAGGAACTAGGCTATCTCTTACATCATCGGGATCACGTGTTACTATTTCCGTAGTCCCATAGGATTGGTTGATCGAGTCTTACCCCAGTTTTCGAGTACCCTCGGTGTAGCATGTTTAGTATTATCTCAGAACCTTTAATGATGATGTTGAGTATGGTGCTACCCCATTTTGCGGAATGTCTCATTTTGAACATTTCTTGCCGTTATGCTGCGGAATTGCCCTGGAGTTCGAGAGTTACTAATTTCGGTGTCCTACATTTTCAAGTATGTAGTGATGTTGATTCCGTCCTTGGTTCCGTTTCTCAGGATGTCATCAGTTAAGCGAAGTTCTGTTGCTCGTAGCCGAACCACGGAGATGGAAGGATGAGGATCCTCCCGACCAGCCTTCATTGGCAGGGTTCATGTTAGAAATGGAGAGGAACAAGCGTGAGTCTAACCGTTTGTTGGCGTGTCGAGGAGAACACCGCACATCAGTCCACTAAGTTTGCAACCATTCATGACTTCATTCGCTTGCACCCACCCACCTTCCATCACTCCATCGAGCCACTCGATGCCGATGACCGGCCCGTAGCATCACTCATAAGTTGCGTTCATAAGCGTATCTCAAGATGACAAGGTCACCTATGCTGCATACCACGGAAGGTCATGCTAGTCTTTGGTGGCAGAACTATGAGGCTATGCTTCCAGCTGGTCGATTCCAACACGGAGAGATTTCACGAGGCTTTTCATGAGCATCACATTCCAAGCCCTCATCGATCGCAAGAGAGAAGAGTTTTGTAGTTTCACCCAGGTAAGATGGCTGTTGATGCTTCTGCAGAGAGTTTGAGAACCTTGCCCGTTATGCCCCGGAAGAAGTGTCCACGGACGCCAAGAAGCGAGCTAGGTTCGGAAGGGTCTCAACCCCAAGTTGCGTCGTGACCTCCACCTGCACCATTGTGATACATTCCAAGCTCTTGTGAACAAGGCCATTAATGCGAGACAGCTCAGCTCACTTACGAGGAGTCTCGTAAGCACCACCGTGAATTGGTTTCTTCCTCCGGTTCTAGTTCGCGAAGCGCCGAATTTGGATTCGAACTCTGCTCTTCCACCGGATATTCACGAGGCCATCCCATATGGCGCCTCACCCAGTTCAGATTACATGCTCCACCCAGGCCTCTTGGTAGACCACTTGTCAATGCGGGTCCACGTCCAACTCGAGGACTTGCTTCACATGCGGAGAGCGAGGACACTATGCACGTGGATCGCTCTCAAGCCGATTATGCTCCACCCCAGCCGAGAAGCTTTGTTGGCTGTGTTAAGCCATCACGCAAGATGATCGGTGTCAAGTCAGCTCCGCTGAACGTGGATGTGTGCATCACGTCTCAGCTAAAGACGCTCATGATGATCCGGATGTCGTTCTTGGTACCCTCCTTGTCAATTGTCATCCCGCCTCGGTTCTATTCGATCTTGGAGCATCTCATTCCTTCATTTAAAGCTATGCTAACTTGCACAACATATCATTTTGTGATATGCCCTCCCGCTAGTCATTCAAACTCCCGGATCCAAATGGCAAACTTCTTGTATAAGCCATGGTAACGAAATCCTTGTTGACAGACTTGTATTCCTTGCCTCACTTATAGCCCTCAAGTCTTGAGATATTAACATCATCTTGGGTATGGGTGGATGACAGCTCATCATGCCAAGATTGATTGTTTCACTAGGTCATTCAGCTTACACACCCATCGGCAAGATAGTCTTTGTCTCCACTAGAGTTGCAAAGCGTCAACTCTATTCTCTTAATGCCAGCCCTCTTCCGGACCTTGAAGATATCCCGGTAGTCCGTGACTTTCCGGACGTTTTCGGAGGAGCTGCCGGTGTTCCACCGCAGAGATGTAGAGTTTGTCATAGATCTTATTCCGGGAACCACCCCAATCTCTAGGAGACCTTATAAGATGGCACCCTTAGAACTAGCCGAGCTTAAGAAACAACTTGATGAGTCCTTGCAAAAGGGTTTCATCCGTCCTAGTTCTTCTCCTTGGGCTTGCCCGTCCTCTTCGTCAAGAAGAAGGATGGTACGGACGGATGGTTGTAGATTATCGTCCGTTAATTTGGTCACGATAAAGAACAAGTATCCGCTCCCGGGATCAACGACACTGTATGATCAGCTCGCTGGATCCTCGATCTTTTCAAGATGGATTTGAGGTTAGGCTACCATCAAATCAAGATCAGAATGGAGACATTCCCAAGACAGCCTTTGTCACTCGTTATGGCCAAGATGAGTACACCGTCATGTCCTTTGGTCTAACCAACGCCCAGCTACATTCTCCGCTTGATGAACTCGATCTTCATGGAGTATTTAGATAAATTTGTCGTGGTTTACCTCGATGATATTCTTATTTACTCGAAGAATGAGGAAGAGCATGTCGAACATCTTAGACTTGTGCTAGAAAAACTCAGAGAGCACCGCCTTTATGCCAAGTTCTCCAAGTGTGAATTTTGGTTGCCAGAAGTGACCTACCTAGGCCACGTAATCTCGGTAAGGGCATTGCTGTCAATCCGAGAGAGTTCAGGCCGTTCTTGATTGGACTCCACGAAACCGTTAAACAAGTTAGGAGTTTCCTTGGTCTAGCCAGCTATTATCGCCGCTTTGTTGAAAACTTCTCCAAAGTAGCTAAACCCCTCACGGAACTTCTCAAGAAAGATAAAAAGTTTGAGTGGTCCCCACAGTGTGAGTACAGTTTTCGAGAACCGAAAAGGCGCGACTTCTGCTCCCATACTAGTGCCACGGTTTCACTAAAGACTTTGTTATCTCTGCGGCGCCTCACGACAGGGACTAGGTTGCATTCTTATGCAGGATCGTCATGTGATTGCCTATGCATCTCGTCGATTGCATCCACATGAGGAGAATTATCCTACACATGATCTAGAGCTTGCGGCCGTAGTCTATGCACTCAAGACTGGCGACATTACCTTCTTGGTAAGCGTTGCGAGATCTACACGATCACGAGTCTCAAGTATATCTTCACCCAACCAGATTTGAACCTTAGACAAAGGCGTTGGTTGGAGTTGATCACAGATTATGATCTAGGGATTACCTACACCCGAGCAAAGCCAATGTCATGGCTGATCGTTAAGTCGTAAATCCTATTGCAACAATCTCATGTTGCAGCAAGGCCAACCACTTCTCCATGAGGAATTTTGTAAGCTTAACCTTCACATTGCTCCTCACGGTTCCTTTCTACCTTGGTGGCGAAACCTACTCGGTGGATCATATCATAGAAGCCCGAAGCATGATACGGGATTACCGGATCAAGAGAAACGTTGCCAAGGGTATTGCTGGTAGTTTCTCTATAGATGATCGAGGTGTCGTTTTCTTTGGGCACCGCCTGGTGGTCCCTAAGAAGCAACATCTTCGACAACTGATTCTTAAGGAGGCGCATGAATCTCCTCTCACAATTCATCCCGGTAGTACTAAGATGTATCAGGACCTACGCCAGAGGTTCCGGTGGACTAGGATGAAGAGAGAAATTGCTCAATTTATTGCTAACTGTGACGTTTGTCGTCGCGTTAAGGCAGAGCATCAAAGGCCTGCTGGCACCCTTCAGCCCTTAGCTATTCACGAGTGGAAATGGGATAAAGTTGGTATGGATTTCATCACGGCTTTCCCAAGACCAAGAAAGGGAATAATGCTATCTTCGTAGTCGTTGATCGTCTTTCCAAAGTGGCTCACTTCCTTCCTGTTAGAGAGTATCACGCTAGTCAGCTCGCTGACTTATACATTCTCGAATAGTGTCACTCCATGGTGTTCCACTAGAGATCAATTCAGACCGTGGTAGTCTTTTCACTTCTCATTTCTGGGAGAGTTTCCAAACTGCCATGGGAACCCATCTTTTCTTCAGTACCGCTTTCCACCCTCAGTCAAGTGGTCAGGTGGAAAGGGTCAACCAAATTCTCGAAGACATGCTTAGAGCTTGCGTTATCTCATTCGGTATGGATTGGGAGAAATGTCTTCCTTTCGCCGAGTTTGCTTATAACAATAGCTATCAATCCGGTCTCAAGAAAGCTCCTTTTGAGATTCTCTATGGGCGAAGATGTCGAACACCTTTGAACTGGTGAAACGGTGAAAGACAATTCTTTGGACGGACATGATCCAGAGGCGAAGAGCAAGTTCGCATCATTCGTGAGAATTTGAAAACAGCCCAATCTCGTCAAAGAGCCAATATGACCGTCGTCATAAGGAAGTGGCTTATGAAGTTGGCGACAAGGCTTACCTTGGGTTACTCCTCTAAAGGGTACCCATCGTTTGATATCAAGGGCAAGTTGGCTCCTCGTTACATTGGCCCTTTCGCATTCTCGCTAAGCGAGGGAGGTTGCCTACCAGTTGGAACTACCCCACATCTTTCTCGAGTTCATGATGTCTTCCCGTCTCTCAACTCGGCGTTGCTTCTCGGATCCTATCCGGAGTGGACCACTAAACGCTTGATCTCCAAGATAACCTCACATACCGAGAGTACCGGTTCGCATTCTTGATCAAGCGAGCGTGTTACCCGACGTCGAATATCAAGTTTCTCAAGGTTGATGGTCTCATCATTCCGAGAGAGAAGCTACAGGGGGCGAGAAGATCGTCTTCGACCGAGTACCCGCTTTCTTTCCGTTGACCCTGAATCTCGGGACGAGATTCTTTCAAGTGAGGCGAGTTGTCACATCCCTAGTGCTGGTATGCTCAAGGCTAGCTAGTCATTGTGCATCATGTTTAAATTCCATTTAATTTTGAAATGGGGATTGTGAAACCCTCAGAATAATTTTTGGAAATGACCCAAAAATAAAAATTGCTCCAAAAGGTCCAAGAAAATGCTCATGTTGCCCTCTGAAAATATTGGACAGAGATAATAATCAAACCAATATTTTTGGGAGTTCATAAGTATTTATATTTGGGCATTTGGAATTAATGCATACCTAATTGCATTGGATATATATGCTATATATATTAAATATTGTCCAAAAATTGTGCCTTTTGTTGAGGAGCTCTGGAATAATATAAATAGCTCCTATAAAAATTGGCATAATTAAATAAAGTGATTTGGTATTTTAAATAAATCAAACAAATGTCGAATATTTAAAAGGAAACAAAATAGGTAAAACCCTTACTGGCCTACCTTATCATGCCCAGCTCCCTGCTTGCCTGGCTCTGCCAATGCCCAGCCCCGCCCCGCCAAGCGCCACCGTCCCCTTCCTCGCGCCAGAGGGAGGGGCACGCGCCCAGCCTTGTGCAGCAGCCGCGTCCGCTGGGGACACGTCTCCCGCCACCTCCTGCTTCCTCCCTCGTCGCCTCGGACACCTGGAGCAGCGCCACGCGCCGCCCCGGTCCTTCCCCACTCTCTCGCTTTTCCCTCCTCCTCTGGTTTCCTCCCCCTCTCTTCACCGACCGCACCCGAGAGCGCCGCTGCTCGCCGCCGTGGCCACCGTCTCCCCCTCGCTCTCTCTCCGTGTCTGCAAGATCCGCGCCGCCGTCCGCTACCTCCCCGTCGAGCCACGTGACGCGGGAAGCCCTGGAGCGCCGCCATCGCCATCGTCTCCGTCTCCGGTCGCCGGAGATCCCCTCCGCCGCCACGACCGCTTCGGTTCCTCTCCGACCTCGCCGACCCGTTCGTCTCGACCGCCGTGAGCTGCTGCTCCTTCTCCCCCTCTTCGTTTCGCCAGACACCGCAGCCACACGCCCGCTTGAGGCGAGCTCGCCGCCACCCATGAGCTCTGCTCCGCGAGCCCCTGCCCCCAGCTCTTTCCGCCTGCTCCACAGTGCGCGAGCCGGGCTACGCCGGTGCTCTCGAGCGCCACCCGTGGCTCGTGGCACGGACTTCGCCAAGGCCCCGAGGTCGCGCGGCGACGAGCCCCGTCGCTGAGCCCTGCCACGTGGGTCCGGCTCGTCGGTGATTAGCAAGCTAATCACCAACTAACCTACCCCCGACATCGACGGTGGGCCCGGCGCCACTAATCTGAATTAGATTAGAATTAAACCCCCCGTTAACTAAGCGAGACAACGACGTGTGGCCCCACACGTCAGGTTTGACTCCAACCAGCCGCGATTGACCTGCGACGTCATGCTTATGAATCTTGGCGCAATATTATATTTTCGGATTTAATTAAATCAGGAAATTCCGAATATATTCAAAACTTCAAAATTCATAGAAATTCAACCGTAGCTCAGATTGAAATAATTTATATATGAAAATTATCAGAAAAATTCAATCTATCCATCTGTACTAGTTTCATGCATGACAAAACAACTTATACATGCTGTATAGGTGAAAACTTAAAATGGCATTTATAAGAGCTTATTTTGGAATTGCATTTGAACCTTTGGTTCAAATGGACTTCATTCAAATCGAATACCAGTTGCATTAACTCAAACAGCATCACATCTACATGCCATGTTCATGCATCATATTGTTGCATATGATTGTGTATTGATTGCCGGCACCGTTCCTTCTCGATAGGTCCTGCTCCGGAGACGTTCAGTACTGTCTATGAGCGGTGCCTCCCTTGTTGATTTACCGGGCAAGCAAATCCCTTGTTCATTCCGATACAATCCTACTCTCTCGCTCCTGCTCTCGGTTATTGCATTAGGACAACAACGATTCATACGCTACTTTGTGCTGCGGTAGTTGAACCCATTCCTCTGCATGACTGTCATTGCCACGATAATTAGTTGAAAACCCACTAGCATGTGTAGGAGTTGATTGAGCCATGTTGTGTTCCTACCATGCTATGCCTGCTATTGCTTAGAGTTGTGTCAGGTTTGATTCATTGGGAATGAATTGGAGTACAGTTCTATGTTCCGATGCTGAGAGTGAAGTGTGTGAACACGATTTGGTAAAGGTAGCGGTGAGAGGCCATGTAGGAGTACATGGTGGGTTGTCTCTTTGGAACCGTCCTTAAGCCTTGAGTTCTATGTATGTTGTCCAATGACTCGATACTACCACACATTGGGTTCCGTAACTCGACCCTCTCGACTTATTAATCAACTTGATCTCTGTCCGGGAGTCGCAACTAGTTTCGGTGTTTGTAGGTAGTGCTATTTTTCTACCAAGTGGCACCCGCGAGGTGGGCTTGGGACAGACTAAACATGTGTGGCACGGTGTACCAAGTGGCACCGGATGGTGGGCTTGGGAACCCTGCTCACATCGTTTGGGGCCGTGGCGACACCCGGCCGGATCTCCTTGCGGATGGAACCGAATAGGCGATAAGCACGGACTAGAGTCTTGTGTGGTTAGTCAGGTCGTGGCCGACACCCTCGCCAGGCTTCCGCTTGAAGGTTGCCGAGATACATGACATGTATATGGCGGTAAGTGGCGAGAGCGTGTGTGAAGAAGTACACCCCTGCAGGGTTATCATGATCTATTCGAATAGCCGTGTCCTCGGTTATGGACTTCTTGGATGCTTACGTGGTACATAGACAACTTGAAGTGGACACTCTAAAATGCTCAAGACAAGTGTGAGTGCTATGGATGGCCTTCTCGTATGGAGGCGGGAATGAATCCGTAGTAGTGTATTGATGTGGTGATTAGTGGACTCGTGTACGTTGTCTCACCTCAAGAGTTTCTTGTAGTCGTAGAACAGGATAGCCACAGAGTCAAAGCTGGCTTGCTGCAACTAAACTCCACATTACCTTTTGACACTAATGCATGTATGATAGGATCTGATGTAAGTCTTCTTTGAGTACCTTTGTACTCACGTTGCTTTATTTATGTTTTTGCAGCGGAGACTTCGGTCTTGCTAGTAGTTCCGCTTGGACTTCGACGAGTAGCTTGTTACCTCAGCTATGATCTTGTACCCTTGGGAGGGTCTTGTAGATAGTCAGGCTTCTCAGCCTTTTTCTTTTGTAGTTGTCTGTACTCAGACGTGTAATGCTTCCGCTTGTTGTTTGTATGCTCTGAATGATGGGTCATGTGACCCCTGTTTGTACCTATTGCTATGTGGCTCTTCTGAGCCTTTATCTATATGAGTTTGGGTTATGTTGTGATGCCATGTTGTGCAGCACATACTTGCATGTTATGCGTACGTGTAACTTGTACTGCTATGTGTGGGATCCGACAACCTAGTTGTTTATCCTTGGTAGCCTCTCTTATGGGGAAATGTAGTCTCGTGCTTACGGCGATAGTAGTCCGCTACAGCCCGGTTCACGAGTCCTGCTAGCCCACAGACTACTGCTTGGACACTTGACTGGCGGCATGTGTTTCACCGTTCCTATATACATCCCTTCGGGAAATGTCACGCGTGTTATTCGAGTCCTGCCTAGCCTGCTACAGCCGGGATACCGGAGTCTGTTAGCCAGTGCTACAGCCCGAATATATACGTTGATGACCGACATGCTCGATGTGATTCATGTATGCCTGTTCCCATAGGTTAGCGCCGCTTTGGGTTCACGACTAGCCATGTCGGCCGGGTTCTTTGTCATATGGATGCTAGCGACACTATCATATATGTGAGCCAAAAGACGCATAAGCGGTCCGGGCCATGGTAAGGCGACACCGTGGGAATACCGTGCGTGAGGCCGCAAAGTGATATGATGTGTTACATGCTAGATCGGTGTGACTTAGGATCGGGTCCCGACAGCTTTGGTATCGAGCTTCGATTGCTGTAGGATTTCCAAGCCAACCTGATCGAAGTTGAGTCTAGAAATGCTTTAGTTATATAGGGAATTGATTGTGGAAGGAGCGTAAGGCTCTTTTTACTCCTTTACCTCATGGCCTCTGATCTGAGTCGTCCTATCTTTCCTACGGGGTTAAGGAACTAGGCTATCTCTTCTGTCTATCAGGATCACGTGTTACTATTTCCGTAGTCCTATAGGATTGGTTGATCAGAGTCTTACCCCCAGTTTTCGAGTACCCTCGGTGTAGCATGTTTAGTATTATCTCAGAACCTTTAATGATGATGTTGAGTATGGTGCTACCCCATTTTGCGGAATGTCTCATTTTGAACATTTTACTGCCGTTATGCCACCGGAATTGCCCCAGGAGTTCGAGAGTTACTAATTTCGGTGTCCTACATTTTTCAGTATGTAGTGATGTTGATTCCGCCCTTGGTTCCGTTTCTCAGGATGTCATCAGTTAAGCGAAGTTACATTGCTCGTAGCGAACCACGGAGATGGAAGGATGAGGATCCTCCGACCAGCCTTCATTGACAGGGTTCATGTTAGAAATGGAGAGGAACAAGCGTGAGTCTAACCGTTTGTTGGCACGTATCGAGGAGAACACCGCACATCAGTCCACTAAGTCTGCGACTATTCATGACTTCATTCGCTTGCACCCACCCACCTTCCATCACTCCATCGAGCCACTTGATGCCGATGACTGGCTTCGTAGCATCACTCATAAGTTGCGTTCCGCAAACGTATCTCAAGATGACAAGGTCACCTATGCTGCATACCACCTGGAAGGTCATGCTAGTCTTTGGTGGCAGAACTATGAGGCTATGCTTCCAGTTGGTCAGATTCCAACCTGGAGAGATTTCACCGAGGCTTTTCGCGAGCATCACATTCCTGAAGCCCTCATCGATCGCAAGAGAGAAGAGTTTTGTAGTTTCACCCAGGGTAAGATGGCTGTTGATGCTTACAGCAGAGAATTCGAGAACCTCGCCCGTTATGCCCCAGAAGAAGTGTCCACGGACGCCAAGAAGCAGGCTAGGTTCCGGAAGGGTCTCAACCCCAAGTTGCGTCGTGACCTCCACCTGCACCATTGTGATACATTCCAAGCTCTTGTGAACAAGGCCATTAATGCAGAGACAGCTCAGCTCACTTACGAGGAGTCTCGTAAGCATAACCGTGAATTGGTTTCTTCCTCCGGTTCTAGTTCGCGAAACGCGAATTTGGATTCGAACTCTGCTCTTCCACCGGATATTCACGAGGCCATCCCATATGGCGCCTCACCCGTTTCAGATTACATGCTCCACCCAGGCCTCTTGGTAGACCACTTGTCAATGCGGGTCCACGTCCAACTCGTGGACTTGCTTCACATGCGGAGAGCAGGACACTATGCACGGATCGCTCTCAAGCCGCTTATGCTCCACCCCAGCCCGAGAAGCTGTTGGCTGTGTTAAGCCATCACGCAAGATGATCGGTGTCAAGTCAGCTCCGCTGAACGTGGATGTGTGCATCACGTCTCAGCTAAAGACGCTCATGATGATCCGGATGTCGTTCTTGGTACCCTCCTTGTCAATTGTCATATCGCCTCGGTTCTATTCGATCTTGGAGCATCTCATTCCTTCATTTTAAAGCTATGCTAACTTGCACAACATATCATTTTGTGATATGCCCTCCCGCTAGTCATTCAAACTCCACGGATCCAAATGGCAAACTTCTTGTATAAGCCATGGTAACGAAATCCTTGTTGACAGACTTGTATTCCTTGCCTCACTTATAGCCCTCATGTCTTCAGATATTAACATCATCTTGGGTATGGACTGGATGACAGCTCATCATGCCAAGATTGATTGTTTCACTAGGTCTGTTCAGCTTACACACCCATCTGGCAAGATAGTCACTGTCTCCACTAGAGTTGCAAAGCGTCAACTCTATTCTCTTAATGCCAGCCCTCTTCCAGACCTTGAAGATATCCCGGTAGTCCGTGACTTTCCGGACGTTTTTCCAGAGGAGCTGCCAGGTGTTCCACCTGACAGAGATGTAGAGTTCGTCATAGATCTTATTCCGGGAACCGCCCCAATCTCTAGGAGACCTTATAAGATGGCACCCTTAGAACTAGCCGAGCTTAAGAAACAACTTGATGAGTCCTTGCAAAAGGGTTTCATCCGTCCTAGTTCTTCTCCTTGGGCTTGCCCCGTCCTCTTCGTCAAGAAGAAGGATGGTACGGACGGATGGTTGTAGATTATCGTCCGTTAATTTGGTCACGATAAAGAACAAGTATCCGCTCCCTCAGATCAACGACACTGTATGATCAGCTCGCTGGATCCTCGATCTTTTCAAGATGGATTTGAGGTTAGGCTACCATCAAATCAAGATCAGAATGGAGACATTCCCAAGACAGCCTTTGTCACTCGTTATGGCCAAGATGAGTACACCGTCATGTCCTTTGGTCTAACCAACGCCCAGCTACATTCTCCGCTTGATGAACTCGATCTTCATGGAGTATTTAGATAAATTTGTCGTGGTTTACCTCGATGATATTCTTATTTACTCGAAGAATGAGGAAGAGCATGCGAACATCTTAGACTTGTGCTAGAAAAACTCGAGAGCACCGCCTTTATGCCAAGTTCTCCAAGTGTGAATTTTGGTTGCGAAGTGACCTACCTAGGCCACGTAATCTCTGGTAAGGGCATTGCTGTCAATCCCGAGAGAGTTCAGGCCGTTCTTGATTGGACTCCACCTGAAACCGTTAAACAAGTTAGGAGTTTCCTTGGTCTAGCCAGCTATTGTCGCCGCTTTGTTGAAAACTTCTCCAAAGTAGCTAAACCCCTCACGGAACTTCTCAAGAAAGATAAAAGGTTTGAGTGGTCCCCACAGTGTGAGTACAGTTTTCAGGAACTGAAAAGGCGCTGACTTCTGCTCCCATACTAGTGCCACGGTTTCACTAAAGACTTTGTTATCATCTGCGGCGCCTCACGACGGGGACTAGGTTGCATTCTTATGCAGGATCGTCATGTGATTGCCTATGCATCTCGTCGATTGCATCCACATGAGGAGAATTATCCTACACATGATCTAGAGCTTGCAGCCGTAGTCTATGCACTCAAGACCTGGTGACATTACCTTCTTGGTAAACGTTGCGAGATCTACACCGATCACCAGAGTCTCAAGTATATCTTCACCCAACCAGATTTGGACCTTAGACAAAGACGTTGGTTGGAGTTGATCACAGATTATGATCTAGGGATTACCTACACCCCAGGCAAAGCCAATGTCATGGCTGATGCGTTAAGCCGTAAATCCTATTGCAACAATCTCATGTTGCAGCAAGGCCAACCATTTCTCCATGAGGAATTTTGTAAGCTTAACCTTCACATTGCTCCTCACGGATTCCTTTCTACCTTGGTGGCGAAACCTACTCTGGTGGATCATATCATAGAAGCCCAGAAGCATGATACGGGATTACCGGATCAAGAGAAACGTTGCCAAGGGTATTGCTGGTAGTTTCTCTATAGATGATCGAGGTGTCGTTTTCTTTGGGCACCGCCTGGTGGTCCCCAAGAAGCAACATCTTCGACAACTGATTCTTAAGGAGGCGCATGAATCTCCTCTCACAATTCATCCCGGTAGTACTAAGATGTATCGGGACCTCGCCAGAGGTTACGGTGGACTAGGATGAAGAGAGAAATTGCTCGATTTATTGCTAAGCTGTGACGTTTGTCGTCGCGTTAAGCGAGCATCAAAGGCCTCTTGGCACCCTTCAGCCCTTAGCTATTCACGAGTGGAAATGGGATAAAGTTGGTATGGATTTCATCACCGGTTTTCCCGGGACCAAGAAAGGGAATAATGCTATCTTCGTAGTCGTTGATCGTCTTTCCAAAGTGGCTCACTTCCTTCCTGTTAGAGAGTATCACCGCTAGTCAGCTCGCTGACTTATACATTCTCGAATAGTGTCACTCCATGGTGTTCCACTAGAGATCAATTCAGACCGTGGTAGTCTTTTCACTTCTCATTTCTGGGAGAGTTTCCAAACTGCCATGGAACCCATCTTTTCTTCAGTACCGCTTTCCACCCTCAGTCAAGTGGTCAGGTGGAAAGGGTCAACCAAATTCTCGAAGACATGCTTAGAGCTTGCGTTATCTCATTCGGTATGGATTGGGAGAAATGTCTTCCTTTCGCCGAGTTTGCTTATAACAATAGCTATCAATCCAGTCTCAAGAAAGCTCCTTTTGAGATTCTCTATGGACGAAGATGTCGAACACCTTTGAACTGGTGAAACCGTGAAAGACAATTCTTTGGACGGACATGATCCGGAGGCAGAAGAGCAAGTTCGCATCATTCGTGAGAATTTGAAAACAGCCCAATCTCGTCAAAAGAGCCAATATGACCGTCGTCATAAGGAAGTGGCTTATGAAGTTGGCGACAAGGCTTACCTTCGGGTTACTCCTCTAAAGGGTACCCATCGTTTTGGTATCAAGGGCAAGTTGGCTCCTCGTTACATTGGCCCCTTTCGCATTCTCGCTAAACGAGGAGAGGTTGCCTACCAGTTGGAACTACCCCCACATCTTTCTCGAGTTCATGATGTCTTCCACGTCTCTCAACTCAGCGTTGCTTCTCGGATCCTATCCATGAGTGGACCAAGCGCTTGATCTCCAAGATAACCTCACATACCGAGAGTACCCGGTTCGCATTCTTGATCAAGCAGAGCGTGTTACCCGACGTCAGAATATCAAGTTTCTCAAGGTTCAGTGGTCTCATCATTCCGAGAGAGAAGCTACCTGGGGGCGAGAAGATCGTCTTCAACTGGAGTACCCCGCTTTCTTTCCGTCGACCCCTGAATCTCGGGACGAGATTCTTTCAAGTGGGGGCGAGTTGTCACATCCCTAGTTCTGGTATGCTCAAGGCTAGCTAGTCATTTGTGCATCATGTTTAAATTCCATTTAATTTTGAAATGGGGATTGTGAAACCCTCAGAATAATTTTTGGAAATGACCCAAATAAAAATTGCTCCAAAAGGTCCAAGAAAATGCTCATGTGGCCCTCTGAAAATATTGGACAGAGATGATAATCAAACCAATATTTTTGGGAGTTCATAAGTATTTATATTTGGGCATTTGGAATTAATGCATACCTATTTGCATTGGATATATATATGCTATATATATTAAATATTGTCCAAAAATTGTGCCTTTTGTTGAGGAGCTCTGGAATAATATAAATAGCTCCTATAAAAATTGGCATAATTAAATAAAGTGATTTGGTATTTTAAATAAATCAAACAAATGTCGAATATTTAAAAGAAACATAATAGGAAAAACCCTTACTGACCTACCTTACATGGCCCAGCTCCTGCGGCTGGCTTGGCCAGCCCAAGTGCAGCCCGACCGCCAAGCGCCACCGTCCCTTCCTCGCGCCAGAGGGCAGGGGCGCTGCCCGGGCTTGTGCCCGCAGCGTCCGGCTGGGGACACGTTCCCCGCCACCTCCTGCTTCCTCCTCGCCGCTCTGGATGACCCCTTGCGACGCCACGCGCCGCCCGGTCCTTCCCCCACTCTCTCGCTTTCCCCTCCTCCTCTGGTTTCCTCCCCTCTCTTCACCGACCGCACCGAGCGCGCTGCTGCGCCGCCCGCGTACCGTCTCCCCTCGCTCTCTCTCCGTGTCTGCAAGATCCGCCGCCGTCCGCTACCTCCCGTGCCGAGCCACGTGGCGGGAAGCCTCGAGCGCCGCCATCGCCATCGTCTCCGTCTCCGTCGCGGAGATCCCCTCCGCCGCCACGACCGCCGGTTCCTCCCCAACCTCGCCGACCCGTTAAATCGCGACCGCCGTGAGCTGCTGCTCCTTCTCCCCTCTTCGTTTCGCCCTTGCACACGCAGCCAGCCACACGCCCGCTTGAGCCGAGCCCGCCGCCCGCCCAGCCCGCCCGGCGAGCCCCGGCCTCCCAGCTCTTCTTCCCTTTGCTCCACCAGTGTGCGAGAGCCGGGCTACGCCCGGTGCTCTCAGACGCCACCCGTGGCCGTGGCACGGACTTCGCCAAGGCCCCGAGGTCGCCGGCGACGAGCCCCATCGCCGAGCCTGCCACGTGGGTCCGGCTGCGTCGGTGATTAGCTTAAGCTAATCACCAACTAACCTACCCTCGACATCGACGGTGGGCCCCAGCGCCACTAATCTGAATTAGATTAGAATTAAACCCCCTGTTAACTAATCGAGACACCGACGTGTGGCCCCACACGTCAGTTTGACTCCAACCAGCCGCAGATTGACCTGTTGACGTCATGCTTGAATCTTGACGCAATATTATATTTTCTGGATTTAATTAAATCAGGAAATTCCGAATATTTTCAAAACTTCAAAATTCATAGAAATTCAACCGTAGCTCAGATTGAAATAATTTATATATGAAAAATTATCAGAAAAATTCAATCTATCCATCTGTACTAGTTTCATGCATGACAAACCAACTTATACATGCTGTATAAGTGAAACTCTAAAATGGCATTTATAAGAGCTTACTTTGGAATTGCATTTGAACCTTTGGTTCAAATGGACTTCATTCAAATCGAATACCAGTTGCATTAACTCAAACAGCATCACATCTACATGCCATGTTCATGCATCATATTGTTGCATATGATTGTGTATTGATTGCCGGCACCGTTCCTTCTCGATAGGTCCTGCTCCGGAGACGTTCCAGAGTACCTGTCTATGAAGCGGTGCCTCCCTTGTTGATTTACCAGGCAAGCAAATCCCCTTGTTCATTCCGATACAATCCTACTCTCTCGCTCCTGCTCTCAGTTATTGCATTAGGACAACAACGATTCATCTGCTACTTTGTGCTGCGGTAGTTGAACCCATTCCTCTGCATGACCTGTCATTGCCACAGTAATTAGTTGAAAACCCACTAGCATGTGTAGGAGTTGATTGAGCCATGTTGTGTTCCTACCATGCTATGCCAGCAGTATGATAGAGGGATATCTCGGATCAAGGAGAACATTGCTAGCGGAGCTGCTAAGTGTTTCTCCATAGATGAACGAGGTGTTGTCTTCTTTAAGAACCGCTTAGTGGTTCCCAAGAAACAACGGCTACGGCAATTGATCCTTAAGGAAGCTCATGACTCTCCTCTCACCATTCATCCCGGTAGTACTAAAATGTATCAAGATCTACGCCAGAGGTTTTGGTGGACTAGAATGAAGAGAGAAATCGCTCAATACATTGCTAATTGCGACGTCGTCGTCGAAGTTAAAGCAGAGCATCAACGGCCTCTTTGGTACCCTTCAACCTTTGGAAATTCCTGAATGGAAATGGGATAAAATCGGTATGGATTTCATTACCGGGTTTCCAGGACCAAGAGAGGAATAATGCTATCTTCGTTGTCGTTGATCGTCTCTCCAAAGTAGCCCACTTCCTACCTGTTCGTGAGAGTATAACCGCTAGCCAGCTAGCTGAATTGTACATCTCTCGAATAGTGTCTCTTCATGGTATTCCATTAGAGATTAACTCAGACCGTGGAAGTCTCTTCACCTCTCGATTTTGGGAAAGTTTCCAAACGCTATGGGAACTCGCTCTCCTTTAGCACCGCTTTCCATCCCCAATCAAGTGGTCAAGTAGAACGAGTCAATCAAATCCTAGAGGATATGCTTGAGCTTGTCATCTCTTTCGCATGAATTGGGAGAAATGCCTTCCATTCGCCGAGTTCGCTTATAACAATAGTTATCAAGCCAGCCTGGGCAAAGCCCCTTCAAGTTCTTTATGGACGGAAATGTCGAACGCCTCTTAGCGGTCGAAACCGGGAGAGACAACTCTTTGGCCGGACATGATTCAGGAAGCGTAAGAGCAGGTTCGCGTTATTCGTGAGAAATTGAAAACAGCCCAATCTCGTCAAAAGAGCCAATATGACCGCAAACATAAGCCTATGACTTATGAAATTGGCGAGAAGGCTTACCTTCGGGTTACTCCTTTGAAGGGAACCCATCGATTCGGTATCAAAGGCAAGTTGGCTCCTCGTTACATTGGACCCTTTCGAATTCTTGCCAAACGAGGAGAAGTTGCCTACCAATTGGAACTACCTCCGCATATTTCCAGAGTCCATGATGTCTTCCACGTTTCCCAACTCAGGCGTTGCTTCTCGGATCCTATCCGTGGAGTAGACCACGAAACGCTTGATCTCCAAGATAACCTCACCTATCGAGAATATCCCGTTCAGATCCTCGATCAAGCCGAGCGTACCACTCGACGCGGAATATCAAGTTTCTAAAGGTTCAATGGTCAAACCATTCCGAGCAAGAAGCAACTTGGGAAAGGGAGGATCGTCTGCGACTTGAGTATCCCACCCTTTTCGCAACAGATCCTAAATCTCGGGACGAGATTCTTTTGAGTGGGGTGAGTTGTCACATCCCGTTAGACCATGCATTAGGTGTGCATCATGTTTAAATTTCATTTGAATTTGAAATGGGAAGGCAAGAAACCCCGAACACCCCCCCCCCTTAAAACAACTAGGGTTTACTAAAATTTATTTCAATGAACCTGAAATGCCCTTCAAAATGCTCATCCTCTTTGCTTTGGTTCAGAACCCATGTCAAAGAAGGTGTACCATTTTCTAGGTCATCTAAGGGTTCTAGGATTAATCTACAAGTTTTGTACTTGAGCATTTTAAATTATATAAAATATTTTAAATGTTCAAAAATTGCCAAACCAAAATGTTTCATGTTGGGAATATTCTAACAAGTGTCCAGGAGCATTTTGGTGATTTTTAAAACAGTTTTGGTATTTTTAAAAAAACCCACAAAGTTACAGAAATTAGAAAAAGACTAAAAATGGAAAAACACTTACACGACGTCTGTGTTCGGCCCACTGCCTGCCCAGCCCAACAGCGCGCGCCAATGAGCTGCTTATTTGGCCAGCAGCAGCCTGGTGCCCGACGGCGAGCTGGGGCGCGCCACGCAGCTGGCCGCCGCCTGCTTCACCTCCTCGCCGCCGCTGCCTCGACGGCCTCCACGTCGTCGCCCGACCCCTGGACACGCCATTCGCCCCTGCCTCATCTCTCTCGCTCTCCCCAACTTGGCCGACGCCATCGCCGCCCGCCACCGCCAAGTCGTGCTCCCGCCGTCCATGCTCCTCCCCACCATGTCCAGAGCTCCGCCGACTCCACTACCCCTAGCTAGCTGAGTCCCGTTCGCTCTAAGTACCCCGAACCCAGCTCACCGACCTCGACCGAGCTCGAAGTCGCCGGAGATCCCTTTTGACGTCGCCGCCGCCCCGGTTCATCCCCGACCCCGACGAGGCTCTCTACGAGATCGCTGTGAGCCTGGCTACCTCCCCATCCTCTCCACTCTCTTCCTCGTGCACCACAACGAGCACACGTAGCTCGCCCGAACGCACCGCCGCGGAGCTCGTCGCCGACGAAGCTCCGGCCACCCCACGGCCACGCCACCGTGTCCATCGCACTCACCGAGCTGCGTTGGGTCCAACCCCGCACTCCACGCGCCTCACTTTGCCCCCTAGCAACGAGCCCGAGATCACCCGAGCCCCGGCCGCCGCCAAACTCATCGCCGGCGCCAACTCCGGCCACCCCGACCCAAGCTAACCCCACCAATAGACGCGGTTCGTCTCCAGCTCCACGTAGATGCCCTCCGCGCCCCATTTGGTGGCCGGAACGTGCAAAAGCACTTTGCTCCGCCGCGCCTGGCCTCACCGGCGGCTAGACGCCGCGGTGATCACGACCATCGATGGTGGGCCTGTTGATCGCTTCTCGAGTCAATGATGTGGACCCCGGTTAACTAATTAGGTTAGTTCTAATTAAAGTTAATTAGTTAAACTAACTATTGACATGCGGGTCCCACTGGTCAGTTTGACTGGACGACCCGCTGACCCTCGACGTCACGCTGACCTCATGCTGACGCAATAAATGAATTTCTGGATTTATTCTAATATAGCAAATTCCAGAATATAATTCAAATTTCAAATGTTTATAACTTCTAATCTATAACTCCAAATGCAAAGATTTATATATGAAAAATTATCAGAAAAATACACTCTATCCATTGGTACAGGTTTCATGCATGTTAAAGCAAGTTAACTATGCTGTTTAACCAGAATAAGATATTGCACCATTAGGACTAACCCAAATGAGCTATCATTTGAATCCTTGAATCAAATAAGTTCATCCCCTGTTCTTTCAGCTTGCATTAGACCAACACACATCCATATTGCCATGTCATAGCATGCATCATATTGTTGCATATTGTCATGTGTGTTTACTTTCGGTGTGCTTTCATGATAGGTTCTGCCCCCGAAGATAACCTCGACTACCCATCTGAAGGGCAGTTCCCTACCCCAGTTCCATCAGGCAAGCAACTCATTGATCATTCCGATACAAACCCATGTTCTCGCTTCGCTCTCTCGCATCTGCATTAAGACAACGCGATTCAACTGTTGTGTGCTGCGGTAGTTGAACCCACTTCCTTTGCATGACTGTCATTGCCACAAGAATTAGATGAAACCCACTAGTATGTGTAGGAGTTGATTGAGCCATGTTTGTGATTCCTACCATGCTATGCTTGCTATGCTTAGAGTTGTGTCGTCGGCTCATCGGGTTGATGAACTGGAGTGAAAGGTTGTGTTGGTTCGAGAGTGAAAGTGTTGAACACGATTTGGTAAAGGTATCGATGAGAGGCCATGTAGGAGTACATGGTGGGTTGTTTCATTGAAGCCGAACTTAAGAACTGAGATCTGTGTTTGTGATCCATGAAACAGTTACTACCACACATTGGGATCCTTAATTGACCGTCTCGGCTTCTTAACCACCCTTGTTCTTAGTCCGGGAGTTGCAAGTAGTTTCTGGTGTTTGTAGCATGCTGGGGGCCGCATGCAACGCTGACCTTAGGGGTGGGTTGTGTTGCGGTAGGCACGTGGCCCGGTGTACCGAGTGCCCGTTTGGTATCTCGGGAACCCTGCACACATCGCTCGGGCTGTATGGGAAACCTCGGCGGACTCCTGCGGATGGAACCCGAATAGGCGATAAACCAGGACTAGGAACTTGAGTGTTTAGGTAGGCTGTGGCCGACACCCACGCTGGGCTTCCGCTGAAGGTTGTTTAGTACATGTCGGTAAACGATTTATAAGTGGTGAGAGCGTGTGAAGAAGTACACCCTGCAGGGTTAAATATGATCTATTGAATAGCCGTGTCCACGGAGAAGGACTTCGGGTTACCTATATCAGTTCATAGACAAGTAAATGGATACTACTAAAAGCCTCAAGATAAGTGTGAGTATCGTGGATGGCCCTCTCGGGGATGACGAGAGAGGATCCACGGTGGAGTATTGTGATGGTGTTTAGTGGACTCGTGTACGACAAATGCTTTACAAAGTGGTGTCACGTAGGATAGCTTAGCCAAGAGTCAAAGCTGGCTTGCTGCAAATAACTCCACCTCCTTCTTGAGAATGTGCATGTATGATAGGATTCTATGGTAAGACTTGCTGAGTACCTTTGTACTCATGTTTGCTTAATTAATGTTTTTCAGAGGACAATACTACCCCCTCCGACGGATTCTATGTAGATGTTGACTTCGACGAGTGAACTAGCCACCCAGGTGGCGATCTAAGACTTGTGAAGGGCCATTGTAGATAGAAAGGCTCCAACAAGCTTTCTTTCTTTCTAGAGTCGTACTCAGACTAGTTTGCTTCGCATGTGCTTGTATGATTGTATGACTTGAGTGTTGGGTCATGTGACCCCTACTGTATGTCTATGTTATGTATGGCTCCTGAGCCTCTTAAATAAAGTACTTGAGTTGTAGAGTTTTGTTGTGATGCCTTGTTGTATTTACTCATATTGGGCATATTATGTGTATGATTGAAATGCTTGGTATGAGTGGGATCCGACAAACTAGTTGTTTATCCTTGGCAGCCTCTCATATGGGGAAATGTAGTCTCGTGCTTACGAGCGATAGTAGTCCGCTACAGCCGGTTCACCGGAGTCCTCGCTAGCCCAAAGACTACTGCTTGGACACTTGACTGGCCGGCATGTGTTTCATTTCGTTCCTATGTCCGTCCCTTCGGGAAATGTCACGCGATGATATTCGAGTCCTGCCTAGCTCTGCTACAGCCGGGATACCGGAGTCCTGTTAGCCCAGTGCTACAGCCCGAATTCATACGTTGATGACCGACATGCTCAAGTGATTCATGTATGCCTGTCCCCATAGGTTAGTGCCGCTTTGGGTTCACGACTAGCCATGTCGGCCCGGGTTCTTTGTCATGTGGATGCTAGCGACACTATCATATACGTGAGCCAAAAGGCGCAAACGGTCCCGGGCCATGGTAAGGCGACACCCGTGGGAATACCGTGCGTGAGGCCGCAAAGTGATATGAGGTGTTACCAGCTAGGTCGATGTGACTTGGAATCGGGGTCCTGACACATTATGGTTAGGCGTTGCATTTAGATGTAGTTCAAATTTTAATTACGGTCATTAAATGGTTAGAAAATCACTTAAATGTCTTTAAAAGGTCAAATGACCCTTGAAATTTTTCAAATTTTCACATCATAGTTGTATTAGTGCATGTTAGACGTAAAAAAAATTAAAGGTCGTAAGAGGAAGCTATCTCCCGTTCGTCATCAAACATGCATTGTTCCCTCTCGGAACCACGAGCCTTCTAGTGATTTGCTCCTGTTTGTGAGGGGTGTGTGTGCAAACTTTTGTCAAACATGCCAATTTTTTTACCACATCATCTTGGTGGCATGACATTACATAAACCAAGGTTTCATGTGTTTCTGATTTTGATTTTATTTTTTGGAATTAAAATTCCATGTCACTCCAAGCATACGTATGCATGTGTCCATGTCGTGAGACAAATATGTTTGAAAATCCTTCTAATTTGCTGCACATGGAATTAACTCGCACACTAGTACACAAATATGATTATTCAAACCGTTTTGGTTCGGCGTTGCATGTAGATGTACTTCAAATTTGAATTATGGTCATTAAATGGCTAGAAAATCACTTAAATGTCTTTTAAAGGTCAAATGACCCCTAGAATTTTCCAAAATTTCACATTACAGTTGTAGTAGTGCACGTTAGACGTAGAAAAAAAATTGAAGGTCGTAAGAGGAAGCTATATCCCATTCGTCATCAAACATGCATTGTTCCCTCTCGGAACCACGAGCCTTCTAGAGAGTTGCGCCGGTTTGTGAGGGGTGTGTGCCCAAACTTTCGTCAAACATGCCAATTTCTTTACCACATCATCTTGGTTGGATGACATTACATCAACCAAGGTTCAATGTGTTTCTGATTTTTTTTATTTTTTGGAATTAAAATGCCATGTCACTCCATGCATACGTATGCATGTGTCCATGTCATGAGACAAATATGTTTGAAAAGTCATTCTAATTTACCGCACATGGAATTAACTCGCACACAAGTACACAAATATGATTTTTCAAACCGTTTTGGTTAGGCGTTGCATGTAGATGTAGTTCAAATTTGAATTACGGTCATTAAATGGCTAGAAAATCACTTAAATGTCTTTAAAAGGTCAACTGACCCCTAGAATTTTCCAAAATTTGAAATTACAATTGTAGCAGTGCACTTTACACGTAGAAAAAAATTGCAGGCCGTAAGAGGAAGCTATCTCCTGTTTGTCATCAAACATGCATTGTTCCCTCTCAGAACCATGAGCCTTCTAGTAAGTTGCTCCGGTTTGTGAGGGGTGTGTGTCCAAACTTCTGTCAAACATGCCAATTTCTTTACCACATCATCTTGGTTGCATGACATTACATCAACCAAGGTTTCATATGTTTCTGATATTTTTTTATTTTTTGGAATTAAAATGCCATGTCACTCCATGCATATGTATGCATGTGCCCATGCCATGAGACCAATATGTTTGAAAATTCCTTCTAATTTATTGCACATGGAATTAACTCGCACACAAGTACACAAATATGATTTTTCAAACCATTTTGGCTAGGCTTTGCATGTAGATGTAGTTCAAATTTCAATTACGATCATTAAATGGCTAGAAAATCACTTAAATGTCTTTGAATGGTCAAATAACCCCTAGAATTTTCCAAAATTTCACATTACAGTTGTAGTAGTGCGTGTTAGCGTAGGCAAAAATTGAAGGCCGTAAGAGGAAGCCATCTCCCATTCATCATCAAACATGCATTGTTCCCTCTCGCAACCACGAGCCTTCTAGTGATTTTCTCCGGTTTGTGAGGCGTGTGTGTCCAAACTTTTGTCAAACATGCCAATTTTTTTACCACATCATCTTGGTGGCATGACATTACATCAACCAAGGTTTCATGTGTTTCTGATTTTTTTTATTTTTGGAATTAAAATGCCATGTCACTCCATGCTTGATTGTGTCATAGCCGTTAGACCAATATGTTTGAAAATTCCTTCAAATTTACTGCACATGGAATTAAATCGCACACAAGTACACAAAATATGAGTTTTCAAACCGTTATGGTTAGCTGTTGCATGTACATGTAGTCCAAATTTCAATTACGGTCATTAAATGGCTAGAAAATCACTCAAATGTCTTAAAAGGTCAAATGACCCTTGAAATTTTCCAAAATTTGACATGACAGTTGTATTTGTACGACAAAATTTCCCGTTCATTTAAAACACCACCCGTTGCCACTTTACTCCAAATTCGTCTTTCATAGCCAATAAAAATATCTACAACATCACACACAGTTGTTTTCTAGGAACCGTTTGTGATGAAAATATCTGGGTCTATTTAAGTCTCCCTCCTTAAGCTTCGCTGGCTCGTCTGGTCCAGTGCCAGCAACCCCCGAATCCCCGAATCCCGGTCCCCATTCCTGCACCCCCTTCTTGCAAAGATGACGCCATGGAAACGCTTCGTGAAGGCCCGTACGATGGCCGCTTCCCCCTCGAGCACCGGCACCTGCGCCGAGAGCGCGGCTGCCTACGCTGAGAGTGTCGCCGCATGCGCATTGAGCGCGGCTGCTTCTGCCGAGAGGGCGTCTGTGACAGCCGACAGGGCAGCTGAAGCAGTCAAGACGGCTGCAACTACTGCTGCGACAACGACTACAAACGCCGAGAGCGCTCGAGTTGTTGTCCATGCCGCTGATGTCGCCCTGGCCCGGGTCGAGGCCATCCACGCCAAGATGGAGGATGCACACGCCAAGATATTCTAGGCCACCTCGGACTCCAGCATGCAACCCACGTCTGAAAAGGCGGCGGTGGCCATGGAGCACCTGCTTCCTCATGAGGTCGCCGAGCGGGAGCTGGAGATGCAGGAGGCAACGGAGTTCCAGGAGCGCCGGGAAGAGGAGTTGCACGTGGTCTAGGTTGAGGTAGAGAAGAGTCTGTCCGTCGAGGAATCGGCGGTGGAGTACTAACGCGAGCTCTGGCGCAGCCACTACTACAAGTACTACAACCTTCGAGGCAGCGTCGAGGACGAGGACGAGTAGGAGGACGAGCACGCGGTCGTATTTAGCAGGGGGACGCGGAGTCCACCAACGGTGGCATGTCTCCAGGACAAGTCATCAACGTCTCATCTCACACCAGCGATGCATAGGCCGGCGCGGCGACGGATTTGTTAAAATTATGCGTACTTAGGCTTTGTTTTTAATGCTGGTCTTTTGTTAGAGCAACGTGTAGGTCAATTGGCTCTATTTAATTACTAAAACTGCTCGATCGAATAAGTGTGGTCTGTCTGCTGTACGCTCTTTTGTGTGCCCAAATTAGCAAGTGATGTTAAATTATGCAATGATGGACCCAGGGAAATTTCCACCAAAATTTGAATTATTTAACTCATCCCATGCGCGTAAAGCAGAAGAATCATTTGCAATGCACAGAGTCGTTCAAAGTGAATGGTCCGGTGGCACCGGGCGCAAAGTTTCCATCCACATTTCCCAAATTTTGGCCTACCGCCAAAATATCTAACCTCGCCCACCTTCCCCACCCCCTTTTCTCCCCGATCACAAGTCACATTTCCCCTGTTTCCTCCTTCCTTCCTTCCTTCCTAAGCTATAGCCGCTTCCTTGCTCTCGCCATCTCGCATCCTACCGCCGGGGTCACCATGGTCTTCTTCATAGACCTCACCAGCGGTTCCTCCTCCGGTGATGACTCCTTCACCACATGGGTATGCCTCTCTTCTCTCTTTCGGGCTATGACTTGGAATGAAGGATTTTTACCCGGCGGGCGATTTGAGTCATTTATTTCTCTTGTAGATCCCTAGGACCATCAGTGGCAACGAATGGAGCGGGGTTGCTGAAGATCTATCTGCTTGTTGGCACCATCAATCTCCATGCGTGAAGCTAGCTGCATTTGAATCTGTGGACAGTGGGAGGAAGTTTCTGGCATGTGCAGAGAAGGTTAGACCCTCTTTCGTTGTTACAAATCATTTGTTAGATGTGATTCAGACACTTTCACGGTCCCGACCCATTCATACCACACCTTCAACCAAACACATCCTAAGACAGTGTCAGAGTTTGTACCTAGTATCTCAAATTGTTGCCATCTCATCAGCGGTGCCACTAGAAAATTATTTGGCACCGCTTCAGCAGTTTGTGCAACCAACTTTGGTCCACACATCCGAGCAGCCAATTAGTAAAATACTAAATCTTTATGGCACGAAGGAACTGGGCATCGGAGCAACTACGTGCTCTGGAGTCCAGGTCCCTGATTTTTTTTCTGCTGCATCGGCTCGCCACTACAGGGCACCGGTGCGAGATGTAGCAACAGTTGTCTTTACCCCAGTTTTGGCATACATAGTGGACGACCTTAGTTCTATTAGTTCTATGTTACTAAATTTGTGCATGTACACACCTGTTAGTGTCAATTTGCTGTCATCCAAACACTGTCGCTATCTTTATTGCGATTATATTTACCTTCCGCATAAAATGTTCAATTTATTATTTATTGTACATGAGTAAGAACTTGTAGCGTCGTTGTAGTTAATTATAGCTTCTGATGTTCCAGAATTTGGTTGTTGTCTCAGTAGCAATTAATTCATTTGCACATTGATCTTTTTGAGAAATATGTCATAATTAACATGTTTCTTCAGTTTTTCAAAATAAGAATTGGTGATTTTCTATGTTGCTATAAATCCATTTCCCATACAATTTTTACTGATCTAGTTTTAAATACTATAGGATGAACGGAGGTGTTCTAACTTGGAGTGGGTTGATCAAGAGTGGCCACAGTCTTTGAAGATGTGCCTAGCGAAGTTCTAGAGCATGTATGAGGAAGAGAACAGACGTAGGCTTAGAGAAACTGTTGTCAATGCTGAAGAATATTTGAAGATGTGGAATAAAAAGTTAAAGGTGGAGAATGAGCTCAGATTTTTCAAATCGGACTTTGCTAAGATGGTGTTGGCGAAGGAGGAGGCACTTTCCCAGTTGGCCCGTGCAAAACAGGTTCTTACTGAACTGAAAGCAGAGGTGGATAAGACGAGCCTGGATGATCTCGATTAGGGAAATGAATATATTGTTCTTATGAATTTGAACTAGCTATATGTTGTACTGTGTTGTTTTCATGTAGCTACCGTATTAAAATGTTATAATATTTTATGTGCCTGATAGGAAATTGGCAAACAACTCTTTGATATGAAATGTGAATTTGCGTAATACTAGAATTATTAATTGTAAACTAATAAACCTGCTAAATGTGTCATGGACCTTTGCAAACGGTTCTAGCAGTAAAAGCGCTTGTGATGGATAGCCCAACACCACACAGTTTTCTTCATCAAATGGTCTGTGGTATAGTTGATAAAAGCAAACAGTTAACCAAGGCAGACCGTGTGTGATAGTTATACCTTTCACACATGAGCCTACACATAAAACTGTGTGGGATGTATGTACGAATGGAAACGTTTCCCCTGGATTTGACTGTGTGGGATGTACATAAGAACGGAAACGCATTCCTTGGATTGACTGTGTGTGAGATACATACGAACGGAAATGTTTTTCTCGGATTACCGTGTGGGGTGTACATACCTACGGAAATGATTGGGTTTTGATGCCTCGCCCGATTGCACATGGCCCTAGCCTGTCCCAGGAGGGCCTATCCCCGACGATTTCTGGGTCGTGTGGGAAGGACCCCCCTATCGCCCACACTCAGTTGGCGACGATTCCAAATGCCGTCGTGGAAAGGGGTTAAAAACCATTTGTATAGCACCGACGTGCACCAGTGAATGTAAGACAAGAATTTTGGGACGGAGGGAGTACTAATCATTTAGGGCGTAGTCTAGTCACTTGTTGAAATCTCTAGAAAGGTAAATACTCCTTTCTGGTTTACAGGGCTATACTAGCAAGTAGTACTACAATAGTGGGCTCAAATAGCAATTTTGTCTCATGCAAGAGCCTGGCTATATGCATGCTCCAAGGCACCGCACCACGCCCCACCCCTACACAAAGACTGCCATGTGAGCGTTCACAACTGCCATGTTTGGGTTGCGCTTAGCTCTTCACCTCTTCGAGAAGATGAACAATGATGTTACTACTACTTCTACAGTATCGAATCCACTACTACATGTCCGTCCACCGCGTGCGGGAGGGATAGGTTGTTGTAGTATAAGGCTAGTTGTAATGGGAGTATCATAGGTAGTATCATGCATGCCATCTTGGCAAATTTGATGAGGTGGCATATTATTAAATGAAGAAAGAGAGGGTTGAGTATCATATCATGATACTGTTGGGGAACGTAGTAATTTCAAAAAAATCCTACGTACACGCAAGATCATGGTGATGCATAGCAACGAGAGGGGAGAGTGTTGTCCACGCACTTGTAGACCGAAAGCGAAGCGTTAGCACAACGCGTTGATGTAGTCATACGCCTTCACGATCCGACCGATCAAGTACCGAACGTACGGCACCTCCGAGTTCAGCACACGTTCAGCTCAATGACGTCCCTCGAACTCTGATCCAGCCGAGCTTTGAGGGAGAGTTCCGTCAGCACGACAGCGTGGTGACGATGATGATGTTCTACCGACACAGAGCTTCGCCTAAGCACTGCTACGATATTATCGAGGTGGACTATGGTGGAGGGGGCACCGCACACGGCTAAGAGATCCAAGGGATCAATTGTTGTGTCTAGAGGTGCCCCCTATCCCCGTATATAAAGGAGCAAGGGGGGGGGGAGAGGCGGCCGGCCAGGAGGAGGCGTGAGTTGCGAAAATATTCCGCATTGTCTCAAATGTAGACCAAACTCGTAAATCAAATATTCTCCTCCATGATCAGATCATAGAAACTTTATTTTCTTGTTACGATGATTTTCAACTTCACTCTGAAATTCTTTGAACTTTTCAATTGTTTCAGACTTATGTTTCATTAAGTAGATATACCCATATCTGCTCAAATCATCCGTGAAGGTGAGAAAATAACGACACCCGCCGCGAGCCTCAACATTCATCGGACCACATACATCTGTATGTATGATTTCCAACAAATCTGTTGCTCGCTCCATAGTTCCGGAGAACGGCATTTTAGTCATCTTGCCCATGAGGCACGGTTCGCAAGTACCAAGTGATTCATAATCAAGTGGTTCCAGAAGTCCATCAGTATGGAGTTTCTTCATGCGCTTTACACCAATATGACCTAAACGGCAGTGCCACAAATAAGTTGCACTATGATTATCAGCTCTGCATCTTTTGGCTTCAATATTATGAATATGTGTATCACTACTATCGAGATTCAACAAAAATAGACCACTTTTCAAGGGTGCATGACCATAAAAGATATTACTCATATAAATAGAACAACCATTATTCTCTGATTTAAATAAATAACTGTCTCGCATCAAACAAGATCTAGATATAATTTTCATGCTCAACGCTGGCACCAAATAACAATTATTCAGGTCTAAAACTAATCCCGAAGGTAGATGTAGAGGTAGCATGCCGACCGCGATCACATCGACTTTGGAACCATTTCCCACGCGCATCGTCACCTCGTCCTTAGCCAATCTTTGCTTAATCCGTAGTCCCTGTTTCGAGTTGCAAATATTAGCAACAGAACCAGTATCAAATACCCAGATGCTACTACGAGCATTAGTAAGGTACACATCAATGACATGTATATCACATATACCTTTGTTCACCTTGCCATCCTTCTTATCCGCCAAATACCTGGGGTAGTTCCGCTTCCAGTGACCACTCTGTTTGCAGTAGAAGCACTCAGTCTCAGGCTTAGGTCCAGACTTGGGTTTCTTCTCCTGAGCAGCAACTTGTTTGCTGTTCTTCTTGTAGTTCCCCTTCTTCTTCCCTTTGCCCTTTTTCTTGAAATTGGTGGTCTTGTTGACCATCAACACTTGATGCTCCTTCTTGATTTCTACCTCCGCAGCCTTTAGCATTGCGAAGAGCTCGGGAATCGTCTTATCCATCCCTTGCATGTTATAGTTCATCATGAAGCTCTTGTAGCTTGGTGGCAGTGATTGAAGAATTCTGTCAATGACGCTATCATCCGGAAGAATAACTTCCAGTTGAATCAAGTGATTGTTATACCCAGACATTCTGAGTATATGCTCACTGATAGAACTATTCTCCTCCATCTTACAGCTGTAGAATTATTGGAGACTTCATATCTCTCAATCCAGGAATTTGCTTGAAATATTAACTTCAACTCTTGGAACATCTCATATGCTCCATGACGTTCAAAACGTCGTTGAAGTCCCGGTTCTAAGCCGTAAAGCATGGCACTTGAACTATCAAGTAGTCATCACTTTGCTCGCGGACATTCATAACATCGGTGTTGCTCCTGCAAGAGGTCCGGCACCTAGCGGTGCTTCGGGACGTAATTCTTCTATGTAGCAATGAGGATAATTCTCGTTACGGACCCATCCGTGTAATTGCTACCATCATCTTTCAACTTTGCTTTCTCAAGGAACGATTAAAATTCAAGCGAACAACAAAGACGGGCCATCTATCTACAATCAACATAGACAACCAAAATACTATCAAGTACTAAGTTCATGATAAATTTAAGTTCAATTAATCATATTACTTAAGAACTCCCACTTAGATAGACAACCCTCTAATCCTCTAAGTGATCACGCGATCCAAATCAACTCAACCATGTACGATCATCACGTGAGATGGAGTAGTTTCAATGGTGAACATCACTATGTTGATCATATCTACTATATGATTCACGCTCGACCTTTCGGTCTCAGTGTTTCGAGGCCATATCTGCTTATGCTAGGCTCGTCAAGTTTAACCTGAGTATTCCGCGTGTGCAACTGTTTTGCACCCGTTGTATTTAAACGTAGAGCCTATCACACCCGATCATCACGTGGTGTCTCAGCACAAAGAACTTTCGTAACGGTGCATACTCAGGGAGAACACTTATACCTTGATAATTTAGTGAGAGGTCATCTTATAATGCTACCGTCAATCGAAGCAAGATAAGATGCATAAAAGATAAACATCACATGCAATCAATATGGCCATCATCATCTTGTGCTTGTGATCTCCATCTTCGAAGCACCGACATGATCACCATCGTCACCGGCGTGACACCTTGATCTCCATCGTAGCATCATTGTCGTCTCGCCAACTTATGCTGCTGCGACTATCGCTAACGCTTAGTGATAAAGTAAAGCTTTACAGGGCGATTGCATTGCATACAATAAAGCGACAACCATATGGCTCCTGCCAGTTGCCGATAACTCGGTTACAAAACATGATCATCTCATACAATAAAATATAGCATCATTCCTTGACCATATCACATCACAACATGCCCTGCAAAAACAAGTTAGACGTCCTCTACTTTGTTGTTGCAAGTTTTACGTGGCTACTACGGGCTGAGCAAGAACCGTTCTTACCTACGTATCAAAACCACAACGATAGTTTGTCAAGTTAGTGTTGTTTTAACCTTCTCAAGGACCGGGCGTAGCCACACTCGGTTCAACTAAAGTTGGAGAAACTGACACCCACCAACCACCTGTGTGCAAAGCACGTCGGTAGAACCAGTCTCGCGTAAGCATACGCGTAATGTCGGTCCGGGCCGCTTCATCCAACAATACCGTCGAACCAAATTATGACATGTTGGTAAACAATATGACTTATATCGCCCACAACTCACTTGTGTTCTACTCGTGCATATAACATCTACGCATAAAACCTGGCGCAGATGCCACTGTTGGGGAACGTAGTAATTTCAAAAAATTTCCTACGTACACACAAAATCATGGTGATGCATAGCAAAGAGAGGGGAGAGTGTTGTCCACGTACCCTCGTAGACCGAAAGCGGAAGCGTTAGCACAACGCAGTTGATGTAGTCGTACGTCTTCATGATCCGACCCATCAAGTACTGAACGTACGGCACCTCCGAGTTCAGCACACGTTCAGCTCGATGACGTCTCTTGAACTCTGATCCAGCTGAGCTTTGAGGGAGAGTTCCGTCAGCACGATGGTGTGGTGACGATGATGATGTTCTACCGACACAGAGCTTCGACTAAGCACCGCTACGATATTATCGAGGTAGACTATGGTGGAGGGGGCACCGCACATGGCTAAGAGATCCAAGGGATCAATTGTTGTGTCTAGAGGTGCCCCCTCCTCCCATATATAAAGGGGCAAGGGGGGGAGAGGCGGCCGGCCAGGAGGAGGCGCGCCAGGAGGAGGTGCGCCAGGAGGAGTCCTACTCCCACCGGGAGTAGGACTTCCTCCTTTCCTAGTTGAGTAGGAGAAGGGGAAGGAGGAGGGAGAGAGGAAGGAAAGGGGGGCGCCGCCCCCCTCCATGTCCAATTCGGACTAGAGGGGGAGGGGCACGCGGCCTGCCCTGGCCGCCCCCCTCTTCTCCACTAAGGCCCATGTTGGCCCATTAAACCCCCCAGGGGGGGGGGGTTCCGGTAACCCCCGGTACTTCGGTAAAATCCCGATTTCACCCGGAACACTTCCGATATCCAAATATAGGCTTCCAATATATCAATCTTTAGGTCTCGACCATTTAGAGACTCCTCATCATGTCCGTGATCACATCCGGGACTCCGAACTATCTTCGGTACATTAAAACACATAAACTCATAATATAACCGTCATCAAACTTTAAGCGTGCGGACCCTACGGGTTCGAGAACTATGTAGACATGATTGAGACACGTCTCAGGTCAATAACCAATAGCGGAACCTGGATGCTCATATTGGCTCCCACATATTCTACGAAGATCTTTATCGGTCAAACCGCATAACAACATACGTTATTCCCTTTGTCATCGGTATGTTTACTTGCCCGAGATTCGATCGTCGGTGTCTGAATACCTAGTTCAATCTCATTACCGGCAAGTCTCTTTACTCGTTCCATAATACATCATCCCGCAACTAACTCATTAGTTGCAATGCTTGCAAGGCTTATAGTGATGTGCATTACCGAGTGGGCCCAGAGATACCTCTCCGACAATCGGAGTGACAAATCCTAATCTCAAAATACGCCAACCCAACAAGTACCTTCAGAGACACCTATATAGCACCTTTATAATCACCCAGTTATGTTGTGACGTTTGGCAGCACACAAAGTGTTCCTCCGGTAAACGGGAGTTGCATAATCTCATAGTCATAGGAACATGTATAAGTCATGAAGAAAGCAATAGCAGAATACTAAATGATCGAGTGCTAAGCTAACAGAATGGGTCAAGTCAATCACATCATTCTCCTAATGATGTGATCCAGTTAATCAAATGACAACTCATGTCAATGGTTAGGAAACATAACCATCTTTGATTAACGAGCTAGTCAAGTAGAGGCATACTAGTGACACTCTCTTTGTCTATGTATTCACACAAGTATTATGTTTCTGGTTAATACAATTCTAGCATGAATAATAAACATTTATCATGATATAAGGAAATAAATAATAACTTTATTATTGCCTCTAGGGCATATTTCCTTCAGATACCGTATCATATTAAATGTAGTGCTACTATGTGTCATGCATGCTAATGAATGAAGTCTTCTATGATACTAACATATGATATTATGCACTACGGATGTACTCCCTCCGTCTGAAAATACTTGTCATATAAATGAATGTATCTAGACGTATTTCTGCGACAAGTAATTTCGGACGGAGGGAGTAGCATCATACACTAGTATCATATGCATGATACTAGTATATGATACTTTCCATTACGACCAGCCAAAGAAAAAGCATGTCCTCGTCTGTGAGCCAACAAGTGCATGGGCGAGGTAGAAGGCGTGTAGTAGTAAAATCAAGCTTCTCCTCGTTGTATGAGTTGACGCGACACATCATAGCACTGGCCCCACATGGTTGCCTCTAAACTTGGCTGAAAGACCCGCAGTGTACAGTATATTTGCTGCAACCTCTAACATTTACCCCACCACAAATTAAAACATATATTCCAGTCTTGACCAGATGAGCGTGCAAACTACAATCACCAGGATGATAGGTAGGGCCATAAGATTATTTTAATAAAAAAGCTTCGAGACGGCCTCATAGCATGGAGCCGACCCCAACGATTTTATGCTTACAGGCACGATACACGCTATCCTAGACTACTCTACACATGAAACTGCCACACGAGCGTCCGGGCTGCGCTTGGCTTTAAGCCTCTTCGGGAAGTCGAACGATGATGGAGTACTACTGCAGTGGGGGAGTACTATAGTATGCTTCTGACCATCTGACACCAAAAGAACTACTGCATGTCCACCGCGTGCGGGAGGGAGAGCGTGTAGCGAAAGCTTCTCCTAGTCCTGCCAGCCAACCATGCTCATGGGCGAGGGAGGGACGCAGCTTCATTGACTTACTGCTCCTGCCTTTGTGTGTATGACAGATGGGCCCAACAGGTGGGTGGCCCACCTGTCATGCAGCCAAAGCGCAGCTGATTAAAACCTTCGGAGCTCATCCATGAGGGAGAGGGCGTTGTAGTAATCAAACTTCTCATTGTTGTATGAGTTGACGCGACACATCAAAGCACCACACTCGATATATTTCAATAATTTGCGTTTACCGATGCATTAATTACAACGTATGTATGCATGCTGTGACTTTCCTTTTGATACTTGCATGTGTTGATTTAGTGCACCTTGCCAAATTTTGACTATAAATTTAACTAACCAAATGTTCATGCATGTCACAAAAAATTACATCATTGAAAACTATGTTCAAATACGAATCAAATGATATAATTTTTGTTAACATGCACTAACATTTTGTCAGTTAAATCTTTGGTCAATATTTAGCACCAATTACAAAGGGGCCCAATAAAAATTGTACTCTCACGTTTTGTTTTGAGGATACTCCCGCATAGAAAATATAAATAATAATGCATGTTGGGGCAGTCCACGTTTCCGATAATTTTGGTCGTGGGCTAGTTCCCAAATTTTACGAGGGGGTGGTTGTTCATTTAATGGAGGGTCTTGGTCTTGTACCAGACTTGAACGATACAAAGTGCGACCTGGCACACCGTAACACCACTTGGAATAAGCGGGTAGCTATCTCAAAAAACAATCAACCAAAAAAAAACGGCAACATGGCACGTACACAATTGTAAATGATTGTTTTGATGAAGTGAAAAAGGAAAACTACCCCACTATGTATATATAGGCCGGAGTCTCCGCGCTTGCTTGCTAGGGTTGCTCTGTTCGTACACTCTCATCCTCTCCAGATCTAAACAAGATAGAGGTGGTAACACTATCTTTCTATCCTCACAGCTGGTTACAGATCCGGACGTATCCCCCTCCGCCGGTGAAGAGGAGGAGGGACAGCGTTTAGGCCATCGTCAACAGCGAGGGAGGAGACCCACTGCCGGCCGCACCGTTATCTCTGGCTGAGCGCCGGCGCGGGAGGTCCTCCGATCCCTTCATCGTTTCCCTAGTATGGGCGGATCCGGCCTCCCGCCGCCCACCTATCCATATCCCGATGACCTTCAGGTATATCTTCCTTTGAAAACGCCCTAGCTCTACTTCCCCAGCTCACTACGTCGCTGCATGTGCATCATTTTCTACCTCTCAGCCCCTCTCGATCGGATGGTCGAACATCACCTATTTTTTCTTCTATTGTTAGAGGTAAAGCGACTTCATGGAGTCGAATCTTGTACTTGGTTCAAACAAGAAATAAAGTGGGGGTGGGGGAATTTAGTATGTACATCAGACTTGGTACAAACAGGAAGAAAAGGGAGTGAAAGTAGTACAGACTGGTCATCCAACCGGTCTCTTGGTCAAAAAGGGAAATATAGGGGAAACGTTGTACACAGTGGTATGACCAGGACTAGATTTGCTATCCACACATTGGAGTAGGTGGCTAGAGTGAGCAAAAATGGGACCAACCTAGATATGTTTCTTGGATGTTTGTTTCTCGGGGCAACAAACTCTGAATCACCACTTTATGCCCCGGTTTAGGTACATGGTGTTCGACTGCTGGTGCACCCACTGTCCCATGCCCTTATACCAAATATTTAGCTGTTATTAATCTAATGCCCCTGCTAAAATGAAGCCATGCCACTGTTATAAGCCATGACAAGTTTGGCAAAATGTTTTTGCCTGTAATTGTTTGAGACTCCGAATGTTTCCTCTATAGCTTTTTGTGCAAACAGGGATATCCATTTCACCTGGTGGCTGTTGTGACCTTTTGGTGCACTGCACAAAACACTTCTTAAAAGAAGTGACTTTTGTGCTGTTTAACTGGAATGTCAGAATGGAACAGTTGGTTCATTTCGGTGGAACTGCACAAAGGGAGATATGTGTTCCAATCCTCATCATCCATATTGGCACCATAACCTTCCTTTAGGTAAGAATGATATTTAATGCATGTGTTCATCTCTATTTTCTGACTGCCATGAGAAAATAATGCTACTGTTTACTAGTACACTTGTACTCCCTCACTGACAAAACCAATTATGAAATAGAAGGCCAATCATGTACTTGGTTTCACCAACTGGTGAGGAGAAAGAGAAATAGAGCATGAAGAGGAGGAAGAAGAAGAATAAACAATGCCAAGGTGATCTTGCCGAAGCCCGAGGCCTCAGTCGAGGCCATTCAAGGGCTCTGGCAACATCTACCTTACATGTGAGACGATCCTCCAAGGAGGCCTTCCACTTCTGTTGTCTCTCCTGCAAGGTCACTTAATTAATTAGGAGAACTTAAGTACCACTAATTTATTGCTGCCTAATTTTCTTGTCGGAGTTAAACAAATCTTTAGTAGCACCCTATGTTGAATCATGTACGTGTGTATGTTTGTCTGTGGAGGTGAATCATGTGGTGGAGCAGGGAGGGAATCTTGGTAGTGTCATCACATAATAGTGCTATTGTTTTGCGTGTCAATTTATTGCCATTAGTTCAATGAGGCAATGTTTTGCGTATTGTTCATCATGAATTTGATGCTACTCTTAGAGTAATACTCTAATGTCTTTCTTTTCTTTCTCACTAAGCTAATGAAGGATTCACCTTGTTCCTACTTGTGCAAACAGGGATCATGTTGTGCCAATCATATATTTTAGTGGAACTACATAAGACAATACAATGAACTGTATCCTAGCCAGTGCTTTAACTCTGCTGGAAGTTCTTGATAATTTTTCGATATAATTTCAGCACTGGTAAACAAGAGTGATTTCAACCATACATTTGAAGTGCACAAAAATATATACTATTGAGTGATTTTAGTGGGTGCTTTATCGTCTCTTCTGGGACTACATGAATAAGCTTTTTTGCTCAGGTTGGTACCGGCCTAAGGCCTTCATCCATATTAGTTTGCTGTCATCTCTATTTGTATCGCGCTACTGTCATGAGAAACTCCTTTGTCTTGGCACGTTAAAGTTTTGCAACCTATGACACATGGCAATGCTTTGAGTGTTGAGCTAATTGGCATTGATTAAATAAACTAAAACATCTCTTTAACTAGGACTACTATGTTGCTACCTTTACCCATTAAGATAACGAGGGTGCTTCTATTTGTTAGTGTATGTCCATCAACTAGTCCCACTATTACAGTAATCTCACTCTCTCAATATATGTGCCAACAGGGATGCCCGATTTTGGTGGAACTGCAGAAAAACTTTGGGTGCTTCATTGCCTCGACAACTTCCTTCCTTTCCGTCGACCGCTAACTGGCTTGCTTCCTTCCTTTCTTTGTCGATCGCTTCGCTTATCTCGGCTTCCAGTCAAAGGAAATACTAATTGATATGCTACCTTACATAGGTTGGTACTGATCTTTATCTTGATTATTGTGCTTGTCATAGGTATTGGTAATTTGGTATTGTGCTACTATTTGCCGATTTCATAAAGGAGTAACTTGGAGTCTGAACTCACAGGCAAATCATTACATTGGGTGATTTCAGTAGAATGACACAAAAAGATCAGATGGACATATACTTATGCTGCTGCTATGTACTCCAAAGTTCACTCAGACAAGCATTGATGTTGAAGAGAAGAAGTGCCTATATTCATTCGAGTATGAACCGGTGTCAACCAGTTGTCAAACTCCAAGTACTAGGAGAGTGAACGCCAAAAATATTGCTTGGCGCATAGCCGAGAAAAACGTAGTCCAGTCTTTGGTCCCAACATGTGCCTTTTGGTTATCAGCACATATGGTAGCGAACTGTATGGCATGGGGTCTAAAGATTCCAGACAAGTTGGTTGACGCATATATTCATCTGGTACTTAATCAGTCTGCATGCCAGGGATGCTCCATTTTAGTTGAACTGCACAAAAAATTTGGGTGGTTCATTTTCTCAACCACCTCCTTTCTTGTCTGCAATGTAGAATTTTGGCGAGCAACAGGGCCAAGATGAGCTAGTAAACTGGTTGGATGAAAGTAGCAGCCAAGTTGCTCAAACCTCCCTCGGCACGAGGCCACTATTTGAGGATAAACCTACAAGCAAAGTTCAGATTGTCTATGCTGCCACTTATGTACTCGAAAGTCTACTCATACAAGCATTTATTTTAGCAAGAAGTACCTACGACTGAACACCATTTACTAGTCTATACCCTAGGTAATTAAAGTTTGTCCATGGATGATATTGGCTGTGATCTCAATCATTTGGATGCATAAACATACTGAACATGTGTATATCTAAATCTCTTTGTGAATTATCAATGAATATTGTCGTGTGATCTATCAATCATTTGGATGCATAGACATGTGATACATCTCCAACGTATCTATAATTTATGAAGTATTCATGCCATGTTTACAATAGTTTTATATGATTTTGGTATGATTTGATTAGAACTAACCCAGACTGACACTGTTTTCAGCAGAACTAATGTGGTGTTGTTTTTGTGCAGAAATAAAAGTTCTCGGAATGCGATGAAAATCAACCGAGAATTTTTCTGGAAAATATAAAAAGTACTGGAACAAAAATCTACCGGAGGGGAGTACCGTGGGCCCCACAAGGGTTGGGGGCGCGCCCCCCTATCTCGTCTCCACCTCGGGGACCCCCCTGACTTGTTCTCGACGCCATCCTCTTCTATAAATACAGAAACCTTCAGAAAATAACCTAGATCGGAAGTTCCGCCACCGCAAGCCTCTGTAGCCACGAGAAATCAATCTAGGCCCTCTCTGGTACCCTGCCGGAGGGGGCCATCATCACAAGAGGCCATGGGGGAGGATTCCGAAGGGGCCATCATCGCCATAAAGGCCAAGGACCAGAGGGAGAACCGCTCTCCATCCAGGGGGAGGCCATGGAGGAGGAAGCACAAGGGGGATGACTTCTCCTACTCTCTCTTGGTGGCGTCGGAGTGCCATCGGGAGGGGAATCATCGCCGTGGTGATCGTCTTCATCAACATCACCAGCATCATCACCATCCTCATCTTTTTTACGCGGTTCACTCTCCCGTACCCCACTGTAATCCCTACTTGAACATGGTGCTTTATGCCACGTATTATGATCCAATGATGTGTTGCCATCCTATGATGTTTTGAGTAGATATCCTTTGTCATCGGGTTGATTGATGATATAGATTAGTATGAGTTGTATGTTTTTTTGGTGCTGTCCTATTGTGCCCTCCATGTCGCGCAAGAGTGAGGGATTCCCGTTGTAGGGTGTTGCAATACATTCATGATTCTCTTATAGTGGGTTGCTTGAGTGACAGAAGCATAAACCCGAGTAAGGGGGTTGTGGCGTATGGGATAAAAGGGACTTGATGCTTTAATGCTATGTTTGGGTTTTACCTTTATGATCTTTGGTAGATGCGGATGCTTGCTAGAGTTCCAATCATAAGTGCATATGATCCAAGAAAAGAAAGTATGTTAGCTTATGCCTCTCCCTCTTATAAAATTGCAATGACGACTAGCGGTCTTGTTAACGATTGCCTAGGATAATTCCGCACACCGACCCATCATTATTCCAAACTCGCTCTTTATAATATTTAGTAATATATTCTAACTTTATGATAACAGCAACTACTTTTATGTTTTAGCTCTCTTTTATCATGCAAAGTTATCGTCTTCATCCCCACAACGTAGTTTTATTTCTCGTTTCTAGTTGGAAGCAAACGTTCGGTGTACGTAGAGCCGTATCAGTGGCAGATAGGACTTGAGAGAATATTGATCTTACCTTTAGCTCCTTGTGGGTTCGACACTCCATACTTATCACTTCCACCTTTGGGAATTGCTATGATGATTCCCTGCACTTGGGGATTATCAAGCTCTTTTCTGGCGCCGTTGCCGGGGAGCAACATCGTGGGGTTGATATTCTCGTGTGCTTGTTTGCTTTCTTCACTAAGTAGATTTAGATTTTCCTTTTTGTTTCTGTTTAGTTGTGGGTGAAACATACAAAAAAAATTTAAAATAATGAAAAAAAAAATTACTTGCCTCTCATGCCTAAAAAGTTTTTCAATAAGAGAAGTGATTGGAAGATTATGCATTGAAGAAGTGAGGGTCGACCTTGAGCACTTGTGTTCATGCTCATGGAAACAATGTAAAAAATTTCATGGAAGATTATCTGAAAATAATTATCCCCTTGTATATATCCATTGTATTATAAAAATAATGTGCCAAGCTTTGGTTTTAGGATGATTAGATTGCTTGTTTACTATGTGCAGTACAAAAACAGAAATTTTGGCTGTAGTGCGTGAATTTACCTTTTTAACTGGAAAGTCAAATGGGTCTGAAAGTTTTTGCAAATTATTTCGGTAGAAATTGTTTAAAGTTTCATATTTTTTAAGATTTTGTTGGAGTTACATAAGTTTACTAAACTTCCAGATTACTACAGACTGTCCTGTTTTTGACAGATTCTGTTTTTCGTGTGTTGTTTGCTTATTTTGATGAATCTATGGGTAGTATCGGGGGGTATGAACCATGGTGAAGTTGGAATACAGTAGATATAGTTCTAATATGAATTTGTAATAAGTTTGCAAAAGTACCTAAAGGTAGTGATTTGCTTTATTATACTAACGGATCTCACAAAGTTTTTGTTAAAGTTTTGTGTGGATGAAGTGTTCGAAGATCGAGGAGCTATCAATATGAGAAGAATAAAGAGAGGAAAGAGTTCAAGCTTGGGGATGCCCAAGGAACCCCATGTAAATATTTCAAGGATACTCAAGCATCTAAGCTTGGGGATGCCCCGGTTGGCATCCCATCTTTCTTCTTCAACAATTATCGATATACCTCGGTTTTTGTTTTGTTCACATGATTTGTGTCCTTTGTGTTTTATTTTTCTTTAAGAACCATGCTAGTATGAGATAGCCCTTCATTGATTTATATAATACTTCATGTGCTTCACTTATATCTTTTAAGTATGATTTTATAGAATTGCTCTTTGTTCTTCACTTAAATCTTTTGAGTATGGTTTTATAGAATGCTTCGTGTGCTTCACTTATATATTTTGAGCTTGGATATTGGTTAAGTCTATATCAATTGTAGAATGCTCCATGAACTTCACTTATATCTTTTGGAGTATGAATAATACTGTCGGTGTACTAGAGTAGGGGTACCCTAGTATCCCGAACTTGTGCACGGGCAGTTGCAGCACCCCGTGGCAAGGCTTGCCTGGTGACCGCCAAGATCCTCCGCAGCTCCTTTGGAGCCCTTCAAGAACAAAGTATTCAAGACCCCGGCAAGAGGAGCTTGCCGGGAAGGCCACTCAGGGCACGAAGGAAACAAGACCCCGGCAAGAGGAGCTTGCCGGGAAGGCTTGGTGAGCGACAAGCTCCCAAGCGCGACAAGACTTCAGCCGCGGCAAGGCGCTTGCCGCGGCAAGCAACTCTCTTCATCTCCGCTCCAGCTCATCCGCCAACGTGTCGCCGTGGGGCTACTCCAGGCACGCGTGTCAAAGGGCTGTGCAGCCAGCGGGGAGCAGCGATAAGCGGCGCTGACAAGCTTACCATCGTGGCAAACGGTGGTGCACTTGACGGTCCGTGTTGCACTGTTTAGGCGATAGGGACGGGCATTTATTAATCTTGTCCCTTGCCGTCAGAGTTAGGTATAGATCACTGTACACTATACAAAGCGGTGTACCAACCACTGTTTTTCCTATTTTACCCTTGTCTACTTGCCACCTGTGGTGACCCCTTGCCTATAAAAGGAGGCCCATGTGCAACGTAGAAAGGGTTCGCCCGCTCGTTCATTCGACTCATTCGAGACTACACCCACTCGAGGCTAGGTTTTGTAGCTCTCATTGCTCCCTAGCAAGAACACAATACAATCAACCAAGCAGCAGTAGGAGTATTATCTCTCCGGAGAGCTCCGAAGCTGAGTAAATCTACTCGTGTGCATTGCTTCGATCTGCTCTTTGTGCAATCTCCGCCCCCCTCCGAACCACAAGGGACTCTGTCCGCCAAGTCCCATAGGTGTTCGTGGGTTACGATCAGCTTCCCCGACATCTTTGGCGCGCCAGGTAGGGGGCGTCGAGGCTGTGTGAACCTGATCCAGCGGTCACACGAGCAACTTCTTCATCACCTTCATCAACATGCCACCGAAGAAGAAGGCTTCGGCGGCAGCAGAGCCGTCCGCGTCAAACCCACCACCACCGGAGCTAACGAGTGGTGGGGAAGACGCTGGCGGAGGAACGGGCGTCGTCGAGAGAGCCCACGACGCTGCCAAGTCCAAGGACAAGGCGGCGCAGGCTTCGGCGTCCGAATACGTACCGCGTCCTTCTCAAGAAGAGCGGGACCGACAGCGTCATGATGCTCGCAGCACCATACGCTTGTTGGATCAAGGCCGAGCTGGAGGATCCCGAGGCCCTCGAGACCCGCATGCACGCCAGCATGCTGGTACGAGCGGAGTACGATCGCTTGGACGGGATGCTGCTCCTCCTAACTTGGTTAGAAGTCCGAGCACATCCCGTTCCTCGCTCCGTACGCCATTGCCACCCACCACTCCAGCAGAAGCCTTGGCGAGAGCTCAATTGCTTCTAGATTACCCTCCAACGGCCGACAAGGTCGACGAATGGAGGGCCACCATCCAGAGTCTCATCGGCTTTGCCAACGGCGACGTCCCGCGGCAACCAAACACGTCGCAGCCGCGGCACGGCGACAAGGCACGAGCCGGTGGCGACGAGACCTGCGGGGGTGCCACCACCATGCACTCCCCTTCCCGAAGGCCAAGATCACCAGCTCCTCGGATCCACCTCGACAGCGACTCCACCGCGTCGTCGGATCCACGAGCTCGCCGTGATCAGCGCCAAGTTCTTAAGGAACGGCAACAAGAAGACGCTCGAACTCGCATCGAGCGCCGAAGAGAAGCGCGGCGTCAATCCGACCAGCTACTGGGCCCATTGCTGACATGCATGCGCCGAGGAACCAGGTGATTTGCCATACGCGGTAGGTTGCCCTGCGCTCACTCGTGAGCTGCGGCAAGTCCAAAGGGTCCGACAAGAAAAACTTCAAGCCAGATGTGCGAGAAGTATGATGGCAGGACACACCCATCGGAGTTCCTCAAGATCTACACCATTGCGGTGCGAGGCTGCGGGGGACGAGACGACAAGATCCTCGCCAACTACTCGCTGGTACTCAAGCCAAACGCCGATCTTGGCTCATGCACTTGCCGGACAGCTCCATATCTTCTTGGGCGGATTTGTGCCATCAGTTTGTCGGCGCCTTCACAAAGGCCACAAGCCTCATGGCCAAGAGAGTGACCTTCACCTGCTCGCCTGTAGGAGGAGAGTCCTGCGCAAGTTTATCCAGAGATTCAGCCGTGTGCACTATAACATCCCAGATGTCCACCCTGCCGCGGTGATCAGCGCGTTCCATCAGAACGTGCGGAACAGCAGGATGAGGGAGGAGATGGCGATTTGCAAAGTAAAGGACGTCAGTGAGCTCTACGCCCTGGCCGACAAGTGTGCACGGGCTGAAGAAGGAAGAAGACTCCCAGGAGAGAACGTTGGAGCAGGATCTGACAGTGAGGATACCGCCCCGGCAAAGAAGAGCCGGCGGCGGAACAACAGAAAGAAGAAGAGCAAAGAGGTACTAGTTGTCGAGCAGTCCGGCAACGGAGGTGGCGCCAACAAGGCAAAAGTTGGTGGCTCCGGCAAGGAGGTTGCCGCTGACACCGATCGCCAAGCTGTGGCGGCCGCCGACAAGCAGGACAGCTCCAACAAGCAGTACTGCAAGATTCACCGCACCAAGGGCCACGATCTCCAGAGTTGCAAGAAAGTTGAGCAGCTTGTAGAACAGCAGAAGGCTGAGTACGAGCGGCGAGACAAGGAGAAGGCCCAGGAAGGTGTTGTGGCAGCTAGCAAGAAGAGACCCGGCCGGGGAGGACGCCGCGGCAAGGCCAAGCAGCGGCAAGGAGACAGACCTCCCCGTGGCCGTGACAAGGATGAAGACGATGATGACGACGAAGACATGGAAGACGATGAAGCTGATGAGAAGGAGTTTCAGAAAGCAACGGAGGTCCTCTGCGTTGACGGTGGTGCTTCTCTGCATACCTCGCACCACCAACTCAAGCAACGGATGCGTGAGGTTAATGCAGCAGAACCATCCGTAGAGTCACGCAGGCCTCTGAAGTGGTCCAGCACGCCCATCATCTTCGATATTGAGGACCATCCTGATCGCATAACTGCTGTCGGGTGCTTGCCGATGTTGGTCTCACCAACTATCCGCAATCTCAAGGTCACTAAGATGTTGGTTGACGGCGGGGCCGGCTTGAATCTGATCTCCTCTGCAGTGCTCCAGAAGCTTCAAATCCCTGACGGCGAGCTCGAAGAGACTGGCACTTTCCAAGGAATCAACTCAGGAAGGAGCAAACCCAAGGGGAAGATCACACTGCCGGTAACATTTGGCAACGAACTGAATTTCAGGACTGAGAGAGTCACATTCGACGTTGCTGATTTCCCATTGCCCTACAATGGAATACTTGGCCGTCCAGCACTCGCCAAGTTCATGGCAGCCTCTCATTACGCCTACAACCTACTCAAGATGCCCGGCCCGATAAGCGTCATTTCTATCCATGGCGACAAGAAGGATGCGCTTATCTGCGCCGACAAGATTTACTGGGATGCAGCAGCTGCGACAGATAGCAAATCACTTGCCGCTGAAGCTCCCGGGGGGAAGAAGAAGATCAAGTCCGGCAAGAGCTCTGATGCCCACTCCGGCAAGCGCACCTCTTCGGAGTGCTGCGCTACCGTCGAGGACACACCATCGAGCTCCACCGGCAAGTGCAAGAAGATGATGGCAGCTCCGCCGAAGACCAAGAAGGTGTCCGCCAAGGAGGACGGCACTGGTGGTACCTTCACCATCAGTGCCACGCTTGACCCTAAATAGGAAAGCGAGGTCGTTGCTTTCCTGCGGGCGAATGTCGATGTGTTTGCATGGCAACCATCTGACATCCCCGGTGTTCCCAGGAGAGTAATTGAGCACCACCTAGCTGTCTGTCCTCACGCGCGGCCCGTCAAGCAAAAAGTCAGGAAGCAGGCAGTGGAGCGCCAAGAGTTCATAGCAGAAGAGATCAAGAAGTTGGAAGCAGCAGGCCTTGTTAGAGGAGTGCTCCATCCCACGTGGTTGGCCAATCCGGTAGTTGTACGCAAGGCAAATGGGAAATGGAGACTTTGTATTGACTTCACAGATGTTTATAAAGCTTGTCCCAAAGACCCATTTCCCTTGCCGCGTATAGATCAGATTGTTGACTCCATAGCTGGATGTGATTTGCTTTCATTTCTTGATGCATATTCAGGATATCATCAGATATTCATGGCAAAAGAAGATGAAGAGAAAACCGCATTCATTACACCATGTGGCACATACTGTTTCATACGGATGCCTTTTGGTTTGAAGAATGCTGGTTCAACGTTTGCAAGAGTGGTCCACGATGCTTTTGAGCCCCAAATGCACAGAAATGTAGAAGCATACATGGATGACATAGTGGTCAAGAGCAAGGACAAAGCAACTCTGGTTCAAGATTTGGATGAGACCTTTGCAAATCTGCGCAAGATCAACCTCAAGCTCAATCCCGAGAAGTGCGTGTTTGGAGTTCCTTCCGGCAAGCTTCTTGGGTTCTTCGTGTCTCAGAGGGGGATTGAAGCCAACCCCGACAAGATTAAGGCCATTGAGCAAATTGAAGCACCAAAGCGCCAAGGATGTAAGAAGGCTTGCGGTTGCATGGCTGCTCTCAGAGGTTTATCTCTAGGTCACTGAGCGCACTCGCCGTTTTCAAGATTTTGAAAAGGCAGGTCCAATGAAATGGACTCGAAGCGGAGGCTGCGCTGCAGACTTGAAGAGGTACCTTTCCTCCTCCAATACTTGTCGCACCTAAGCCACAAGAGAAGTTGCTGCTGTACATAGCGGCAACCAATCAAGTGGTTAGTGCTGCGTTAGTAGCGGAAAGGGAGGCGATGAGGAGCCGCAACCGAGGCAGATGCATCCAGCGACAAGCGTGGGGCTTCTCCACAAGCTCTGGTCCCGATAAGAACGGATCTCGCAGGATTGCGAGAAGATGCGTAAAAGGATGGTGCAGCGCCCGGTCTATTTTGTCGCTCCCTTCTGTAGGGGCTAGATCAAGGTACGGTGTGCGAAGTTGCTTTTCGGCCTCCTCATGGCCTCGAGAAAGCTGCGCCATTACTTCCAAGCACACGAGATAACAGTTGTCACTCGCTTTCCGCTGAAGAAGATATTGCAGAATCCAGAAGCCCTCCAGGATGCAACTGCACAAGTAACCAAGTGTGAAGCGTGCCAGTTCCATTCCAAACAGATACACCAGCCAGCTCAAGCTCTCCAGACGATCCCTTTATCCTGGCCATTTTCGGTCTGGGGCTCGACATCCTCAGCCCCTTCCCCGAGCTGTCGGGGCTTTGAGTACTTGTATGCGTCAGAATCGAAAAGTTCACAAAGTGGCCGGAATTGGAAGCATGAGGAAGGTGACAGACGATCGTGATCAAGTTCTTCAGTCAATTGTTTGCCGCTTTGGGATACCTAACAGATCATCACCGACAACGCACACAATTCACGAGTCGCACCTTCATGCAATACGCCCAAGATCTTGGCGCCAAGGTCTGCTTTGCTTCGTTGCTCATCCAAGGAGCAATGGTCAAGGAGAGGGCAAACGCTGAAGTGCTGCGAGGATCAAGACCGTAACTTTCGACAGTGCTGCACAAGTGCGGAAGAAACTGGATTGAGGAGCTGCCGGTGGTTCTTTGGTCGATCAGACGACGCCAAATCGAGCCATCGCCGACACCTTCGCTCTAGTCTATGGAGCAGAGGCAGTTCTCCCACGGAACTTCAGATACGGATCACCTCGAGTACTCGCTTATGATGAGTTTGAGCAAGAGCAGCTGCGATAAGATGACGCGCTGCTCCTCGAGGAGGATCGTCTGCATGTCGCTGTACGAGCTGCTCGTTACCAGCAAGCTTTGTGCCGCTACCATAGCCGCAGTTAACGCGTAAGCTTCGAGGAAGGCGACCTTGTTCTTTCGCGCTCAATCCGCCAAGAATTCCAACAAGTTGACTTGAAGTGGGAAGGCCCTTATCGGGTGAAACGAGTCACTAGGCCTGGCGTTGTCCGCCTTGAGACCGAAGATGGTGTTCCGGTGAGCAACTCCTAGAATATAGAGCATCTTCGTAAGTTTTACCCATAGGGCGCGTTTGCCGGAATCTGTTCCGGCAACCACCCTTTTGTATAAGTCTTGCCGCTATTGCATGTAATCCTTTGTACAAAGCCGGGTGCAGACCCCGTGCATCAGTAAAGCTCATGTGTTGCGCACAACTTGTCAAATGCATGCTTTCATAATCCTTTATGCATGTTTATCTAACATTTTGTGCAGCATCCACACCCGGTAAGCAATAACGAGCCACTAGGCTCCCTAACTTTATTTTCTCTTCTTTCTTCTCATAAGAAAGGAAGGTTCCTTCGCCCACAAGTTAACCGGGGAAGGAGAATATAATGGTGTGAGCCGTCAAGTGTCGCCGAGGAAGTATCGCCTTGCCGGGAAGCTTAACGATGTAAAAGCTAAGTTGCCAAAGTTTGAGCAATCAGTTTTAAATTTTAAGTTATCTTCTGAATGATAGTACTTTGTATGGAAAACCTGTGCTGAAGGAACTAACTCAGGGCTGGTTTGCGCCCTTACTTTGTTTCGAGTCCGCTCAACAATTTAAGTGAGCTGCAACCAGTTGCGACAAGGTTGCTTGTCGGAGGCGACATCGCCAACAGGCTGCTGACGTCCCGCACTCAGCGCTCGCGGCAAACGTGCCCGCACCGACAAGTTACCTAAAAGCGTAGGGCACAAACATACAAAGGAGGAAATCGAGTAAAGGAAATAACATTGTGATCGTTTGCCTAAGATAGAGTATATTACAAAATAACTTGTCGCAGATCTAATAAATTGTTCTAAACATGATCAGCAGCGACAAGGGAAAGATAAACTTGGCGGCCTAGTCTACGCGGTCGCCATCGAGCCTCTTGACTCCGCTCACCCTGTCCACGATGGGTGCGACAAGGGCCTTGAGTGCTTGACGTCGGCAATGGGTGGCGGGGACTTGAGGACATTGGCGAAGTTGACGCCTGGATTGCGGAAGGCCACCTTCAGCAGCACCTTCTGGAGAGCCCCGACGCAGATTTGACGCGACTCGTCGGCCAGCTGCTTTGGGATCTCTTCCCGGAGCCGTAGGAGACCAGTCACCACGCCCTTGAAGAACAGGCTGAGTTTGGCGCTGGGTTGAAGGTGCTCGTCGGTGGAGTACCCGAGATCCACCATCCCCAGCTCCATCAGCTCATTGTGGATGGCGGCGGCAGTGTCCACAAGACCTTCTGTCCAGTGCATCATGCTCTCCCTGAGGGTATCCTGGGCAGTCGCGGCATTCGCCAACAGCTCCTCGTTGGCCTTGATCTTCTCCAGCAAACCTACTTCCCGCTCCTTGGCGCCATCCAGCGTCTCCGTCAAGGTAGCCAGCTTCAGTTCAAGATCCTCCTTGGAGTCCTTGGCGGCGTCGAGCTCTTTGATCTTCTCAGCGAAACGACCCTGCAACTCACCAAGAGTGTAGGCGTCCTTCTCGCGCTCGCGCTTCAGCCCGGTGACCTCCTCGCCGCTCTTCTGGAGGGTGGCCTCCAGCTGCGCCACCCTCGTCTCCAATTCCTTCTTGGCTGCCTCGGCAGCCGCAGCGGCATCCTTTGCCTCCGTGACTGCTCCGCCAATTGATTGCTCGCGCGCGGCAAGATCTTCCTCATAGCTGCCGAGGTTGATCTTCGCGCGCCACCACCTTCCTGTGAAGAGCTTCTCGCGGCAAGCCTTTGCTGCTCCTCGACCTCGGCCTTCTCCGGGATGAAGGCGTGTGCTCCTCGACAAGCTGCTCCCGCTCGCTATGTCCCGGAGAGTTTCTGGTTGGCGGCGGAGCTCTTCAGCGCTTTTCCATGTCAGCTCCGCCCTCGCGACAAGCGCCTCCTCGACTCCAGCTTGGCTTGGCGGGCGCGGTAGAGCGACAACAGCTTCTTCAAAGAGCTGCTCTTCCTCGACTCGCCACTACTACTGCTTGGCGCGTCAACCAGCGACAGCCAATGGAGGCGAGCAGCTCCTCGTCAAGGTCTCTCCTCGACCGCGCCCAGAGCTCGACGCCCATGGAAGCTTGATGAAGACACGTCGCCGGCCCTCGATAGGCGCCGGGCTGGGGCTCTTCGAGCCTGGTGCTGCATCGGTGGCGGAGGGATCGGCGGTCGGCGAAGGCCGGGCGCTCCTGCGCCTCGGGGCGTCAAGACGATCACAGCACCCCTCCAGCCTCTGCGCCAAGAGCCTTGGCGGCCTCCTCGCCGGGCGGACCCATCGGCACCGGCCTCCTCCTCCATGTTGGCGGCGTTGCCATTGTTGCCGCGGCGTCCTCCTCGCCCGGCAACCTCGGTCTCCATCGGCTCTCCGTGAGATGGATCTGATGATCAGAGAAAGAAAAGAACAAGTCAAGCAAATGTTCGAAAAGAGGAACAGAAGAAAAAAGACCCAAGGGAAATTTTCAAGTAAGAAGATTACCTGCAATGGGATCTGTAGCCGCGGTCTCCACCACTGGAGGGTCGTCGGCGCTGCCCCTTGTCGGAGAAGCTCCCCTTGTCGGAGAGGCCTCCCTTGCCGGAGAGCGCTCCCTTGGCGGAGAGTTCTCCCTTGGCGGCGTAGTTGAAGCAGACAGAACTTCGGGAGTGACCTCCGGGGCCTCCTGATGAGGCTGCTCTGCTCCTGCACAAGTCAACAAGTCAGATATCAGTATAAAAGGAGCACCCAAGCACACCGAACCGTAAGAGATAAACCAAACACTTACGCTGGGGCTGTCTTTGGGGCTGCTTAGGGAAGGTTGCGGATCCGGCTTGAGGGTCTCGAGCGTGCCTCCTGTCGCCACGGGAGATTCGTCTTCGGCGACCACCACCGAGTCTTGCTCTCTTAGACGCCCTCTAAGCCAGCGTCCGAGGAAGGAAAGAGCTCGTAATGAAGCAAGTCGGATACAAGACAAAAACAAGCGAAGAATTACAAGTAGCAGCGACAAGATCTTACTCTTCCTCTTCTTCCTCGGAGCTGAGAGCGGAGAAGTCAAATTCGCCCGGTGCGACGAGCTGGAGGAGTAGGCTCCCTCGGACGCTTGGTGGGTGCGGGGCCGTGGCTCGAAGGCCCGCTCCCGTTCTTTGTGGCGGCATGAGGCGCCTCAGCGGCAACGGTGCTTATCTGGTGGAAGCGCGGCGGGCGAGGCGGCTGTTGGCCCGTCTGCCGCCTCGCCACTCTCTGGTCTTTGAGGCGTCTTCTTGGCGGGGCGCGGGCTCCTCCAGCGGCAAGCTACTTGACGGCGAGGGAGGCGCCCGGCAGGCTCGTTCGATTCAGCGTCGGGCTCGGCCTGCTCCTCCTCACCGATTTAACTCCTCTCGGTCGGCAAGGCTTGCCGCCTCGGCTGCCCTCTGCCTCCTCGACGGTGAACCCAAACACACGGCGGCAGCAGCCGCCGCCTCCTCCAACCTTGTGGCGTCGTGCCATCTCTTGCTCGGTGGTGTCGCTGGTGAGCCACTTACGCTCGTCGGCCGGATCGGCACTTCTTCCAAGTTGTCGAAGAACTGCTGACGATATCGTCGGCGGGCTCTGCCAAGTTGGAGCGATTCCATGGGAATCGCTGGCAACGGCATCATCGCGTGGATGCGGTCAAGCGACGAGTTGTTGCACAAAGGCACGACTCCCTCGGCAACATGAACCACTCGGGGTGATCTGCATCGAGCTTGAACAGCTCCGCGGCATGGCATCCAGCTCCAAGGCGGTGAAGTTCCAAGCGAGGCCCGGACGCAGCCTCATGATGTCCGCCGCGTTTTGGAACTCCCAAGCAAACCTTCCCCTCTCACGCAAGGGCGCAATGCGGCGGCGAAGAAATCGCGCCAACAACTCCTCGGTAAGCCCGGCATGCACGAGGCGCAGGATCCGGTCGCGGCAATCTTCAACTTGGCGTCCTCGGCGTCAAGTTGCTCAATCGTTGTCGCGCACTATGGGAGTTTGGCGCAGGGCAGTGAAAGGCTGCGGGTTCTCCTCTATGATCCAACACCAATCGGCTCTCCTCCTCCCACTTCTTTGCGCAGCTCTCCGTCAAGATATGCTTCCTTCTTGCCGATCTGGAGATCCATGCAATCCCTCCGACAGCGGCTCTCTCTCTCTCTGGCGGGCATGAAGTAGTGGCGGAAAAGGGCTACATTTGGGTGGACTCCGACAAAGTTCTCGCAGAGGTGTGCGAAACTTCCATGGTGAGGGCGGCGTTGGGGGTGAAATCAAGGAGGCGGAGGCCATATGTGTTCATGGCGTCGCAAAAGAATTCGAAAAAGGCGAGCAGAGCCCGCAGAGTGGAAGAAAAGCGCGAACAAAGGGTACCCGACGGAAACCTTCTCGGATGTGGCGGCGGAGATCACCCTCGTGCGCGGGTGCGCCCGCGTCTCCATCGACCAGAAGAGGTAATACAGCTCTCGCAGCTCCTTCGGGTCAAGCAGCGGGTCGAAGAGGGCCCGCTCCTTCCGCAGCGCCGCGAGCCGCTACGCCTCGGCCGACTTCACCCCTTTGCCCTTGTCGGCTTTCGGAGCCATGGCGGAGGTGGTGGAGGAATCCGATGGCGTTGGTGGCGCCCGGTGGCAATAGGGCGGCGTCGCTTTCTTTGGACTTGAGAAGAAGGGGGGCGGTGGTGGTTTTGAGATGTGACGGCAATGGCAAGTGGGCGTCCTGCCCTGTTTCCCGCTTATAAGGGGAGAGGGGCGGGCGTTCCGCTTTCGATTAAAGAAGGCCCCACGATCTCTCCCACGGCGCCACGTTCGGGCGCGTGCTGTTCGTGGGAGGCGTGGTGTGTCGGGAGCGAAATGTGGCGTTCTCCGGGCAGCGTGCCGTGCAGATTGTTTTGGGCCTGGCCCAACAGCGCTTCGGCACTGTGTGTGGCTCGAGCCAGGGGCTCTGCCGGTGTACTACAAGAGGGGTACCCTAGTATCCCGAACTTCGTGCACGGGCAGTTGCAGCACCCAGCGGCAAGGCTTGCCTGGTGACCGCCAAGATCCTCCAGCGGCTCCTTTGGAGCCCATCAAGAACAAAGTATTCAAGACCTCGGCAAGAGGAGCTTGCGGGAAGGCCACTCAGTGGCACGAAGGAAACAAGACCCGACAAGAGGAGCTTGCCGGAAGGCTTGGCGACAAGCTCCCAAAGCGCCGACAAGAATTCAGCATGGCAAAGGCGCTTGCCGCGGCAAGCAACTCTCTTCATCTCCGCTCCGGCTCATCTGCCAACGTGTCGCCGTGGGGCTACTCCGCACGCAGCGTGTCAAAGGGCTGTGCAGCCAGCGGGAGCAGCGATAAGCGGGCGACAAGCTTACCATCGTGGCAAACGGTGGTGCACTTGACGGTCCCTGTTGCACTGTTTAGGCGACAGGGACGGGCATTTATTAATCTTGTCCCTTGCCGTCAGAGTTAGGTATAGATCACTCTACACTGTACAAAGCGGTGTACCAACCATTGTTTTTCCTATTTTACCCTTGTCTACTTGCCACCTGTGGTGACCCCTTAAGCCTATAAAAGGAGGCCCATGTGCAACGTAGAAAGGGTTCGGCTCCGTTCGGTTCATCCGACTCATTTGATACTACACCCACTCAGGCTAGGTTTTGTAGCTCACATTGCTCCCTAGCAAGAACACAATACAATCAACCAAGCAGCAGTAGGAGTATTATCTCTCCGGAGAGCTCCGAAGCTGGGTAAATCTGCTCGTGTGCATCGCTTCGATCTGCTCTTTGTGCAATCTCCGCCCCCCTCCGAACCACAAGGGACTCTGTCCGCTAGGTCCCATAGGTGTTCGTGGGTTACGATCAGCTTCCCCGACAAATACTATCATCTAAAGTGGGTTTGGAGGAGTGTCAACTTTAGGAATTAGTGATCCCACTATTTTGGAGGGTGTTGAATATTAGTGTGATATTTATGAAAGTGGATTTGGAAGAGTGTCAACTTTAGTTAGTAATGATTCCACTATTTCGGAAGAGGTTTCATGTCAGGACCCCGATTCCAAGTCAATTCGATCTAGCCGATAACACCTCATATCACTTTGCGGCCTCACGCACGGTATTCCCACGGGTGTCGCCTTACCATGGCCCGGGACCGTTTGCGCCTTTTGGCTCACGTATATGATGGTGTCGCTAGCATCCACATGACAAAGAACCCGGGCCGACATGGCTAGTCGTGAACCCAAAGCGGCGCTAACCTATGGGGACAGGCATACATGAATCACATCGAGCATGTCGGTCATCAACGATATATTCGGGCTGTAGCATGGGCTAACAGGACTCGTATCCCGGCTGTAGCAGGCTAAGCAGACTCGAATACCACCTGTGACATTTCAAGGGACAGACATATAGGAACGAAGTGAAACACATGCCGCCAGATCAAGTGTCCAAGCAGTAGTGCTTGGGCTAGCAGGACTCAGTGAACCGGGCAGTAGCGGACTACTATCGCTCGAAGCACGAGACTACATTTCCCCATATGAGAGGCTGCCAAGGATAAACAACTAGATTGTCGGATCCCACACATACCAAGCATTTCAAACATACACACAATATGCTCAATATGTGTAAATACAACATGGCATCACAACATAACTCTACGACTCAAATATTTATTCATTAGGCTCCGAGGAGCGAGATATTACAAACATGGGTCTCATGACCCAACACTCAGAGCATACAAGTCAAGCACAAGCGGAAGCTAAACATGTCTGAGTACAGACTACTATAAATGAAAAAGGCTGAGAAGCCTGACTATCTACCAGATCCTGCCGAGGGCACAAGATCGTAGCTGAGGTAACAAGCTAAACGTCAAAGTCCAAGCGGAACTACTAGCGAGACTGACGTCTCTCTACAAAACATAAAATAGGCAAACGTGAGTACAAACGTACTCAGCAAGACTTACATCAGAACTAACTACATATGCATCATTATCAAAAGGGGGTGGTGGAGTTTGACTGCAGCAAGCTAGCTTTGACTCGGTGGCTATCCTGAATTATGACTGCAAGTAACTCTTTTGAGGTGGCGCACACGAGTCCACATTTTCACCATATCAATACACCACTATGGCTCCGCTCCCGTCTCCCTACGAGAACGCCATCCATAGCACTCACGCTTATCTTGCGCATTTTAGGGTATCCACTTTCACTTGTCTATGAACTGATATAGGCAACCCAGAAGTCCTTCTCCATGACACGGCTATTGAATAGATCATATTAACCTGCAGGGTGTACTTCTTCACACACGCTTTCACCACTTACCGCCGTTTACGACATGTACTCGACAACCTTCAAGCGGAAGCCCAACGTGGGTGTCGGCCACGGCCTACCTAAACACTCAAGTCCCTAGTCCAGGTTTATCGCCTATTCGGTTCCATCCGCAGGAGTCCGCCAAGGTTTCCCATACAGCCCCGAACGATGTGTGCAGGGTTCCCGAGACACCAAACGGGCGAATCGGTACATCAAGGCCACGGTGCCTACCGCAACACAACCCACCCCTAAGGTCAGCGTTGCGTGCGGCCCCAAAGATGCTACAAACACCGTAAACTACTTGCAACTCCTTGATGAGGACAAGGGTGGTTAAGAAGCCGAGAGGGTCAATTAAGGATCCCAATGCGTGGTAGTAACTGTTTCATGGATCACAAACACGTAACTCAGTTCTCGAGGACGGCTGCAATGAGACAACCCACCATGTACTCCTACATGGCCTCTCACCGCTACCTTTACCAAATCGTGTTCACAACACTTAACTCACATCTGAGAGGACATGTTCTCACACCTCCGATTCATTCCCGATGAATCAGACCTGACTCAACTCTAAGCGTAGCAGGGCATGACAAACAAGCATGAATGAGTAGGCACAACAGGCTCAAACAACTCCTACTCATGCTAGTGGGTTTCATCTAATTCTTGTGGAATGACAGGTCATGCAGAGGATAAAGGGTTCAGCTACCGCAGCAAGTAACACATGAGTCGTTGTTGTCCTAATGCAGTAAAATAGAGCAGGAGCGAGAGAGTGGGATTATATCGGAATGAACAAGGGGGTTTTGCTTGCCTGGCACTTCTGAAGATAATATAGTTCTTCATCCGTGTCATCGAACAATCGTCTTTAACGCCGCTCATCGAGAGAGGGACAATTACCGGCAAACAAGAGAGAACACAATCAATGCAATGCACATTCACATGAATGACATGTCATGTTAAGGTACTGAATTCGCCTAACGCAATATCTAGCCAAGTTAATTGAAGTGGAATTCAAACAAGAACAAATTCCAACTCCAAATGTTATTTCATAATTTGCCCTAATCATGATTCATCCTAATCAGTGAGGTTAACTTGTTCAAACATGCATGATTATGGCATAAACAGATTCTTCATATTTTTCTGATCATTTTTCATATATAAATTATTTCCATTGGAGTTACGGTTAAATTTCTATGAATTTTAGAAGTTTGGGGTATTTTCTGAAATTTCCTGAATTATTTTAAATCCAGAAAATGACTTACTGCGTCAGCCTGACGTCGGTGTGACGTCAGCAGGTCAACAGGTCACGGTCCGGTCAAACCTGACAGCGGGTCCCGCATGTCAGTGTGATTAGTTTAACTAAATTCATTTGGTACTAATCCTAGTTAATTAGCGGGGCTGGGCCCCACCTGTCATTGACCCAGGGGGTCAAACAGGCCCACCCGTGGTCAAACGGGTCGGGAGGTCAAACCGCCGGCGACTCGACGCCCGGAAGGCCCGAGACGGTGGCGACCGTGGCCGGAAGCGCTACTGAGAGCACAGGCGAGGCCGTTTTGGGCTTGTTGAGAGCTCTAGCAGGCGCGCATCTAGTGGGGGTGGAGGCCGGTTCTATCATGGCCGGAGCCAACGACGGCGAGCTCCAAGGCGGCGGCCGGAGTTCGGCCATGTGCGGGGTTGGGGTTGCGGTGTGCAAACGCAGAAGCTGAGGCGCTAGCGAGGCACTACGCGATGCGGCGGCCATGTTGGTTAGCACGGGATGACCAAATGGTCGCCGGAGCGACGCCGGCGACAAGCTCGGGCGGTGGTGGTTCTCGGTCTCGATGAACGCGACGGCTAGAGGACGGAAAGATGCGGGAAACGGAGGGGAAATGCAGCGGAGCTCACTGGGAGGTCGACGATAGGCTCAGCTGGCTCGGGGGCGACCGGAAGGCGACGAATCCGTCGATGGAGTCCGGCGGCCGTGCTCGGGAAGACGACTTCTGGGCGGCGGCGCAGGGCTCCAGCAATCGAATGGGTTGGTGTAGATGACGCAGAAGGCCATGGCGGTTCTCTGGACCCATCGGGAGGCACGGGATGGACAAGGGCAGCGGCTATGGCGGCAGCGAGCTTCAAGGCGTCAAGGCCATGGTGGAGAGGGCGAGAGGGAGGCGAGGGGAGAGAGAACCAGAGTGAGGGGAGGGGGTCGGGGGCGCGTGGCATGTGGGAGGCGCCCAGCGCCGGGGAGGGAGCGGCAAGCAGGAGGTGGCCGTCGGTGGCCGTCGCTGGCGGCCACGCTCATCCTCCCGGCAGAGGAGGAAGGCGGCAGTGGTAGGAGGCGGTGGTGGGCTGGGCCACCAGCTGGGCCAGCAGGGGGGGGGGAGGCTGGGCCGGCCTGTGCCAGGTAAGCTGGGCTTCTCTCTCTCTCTGCTTTCCTAATTACAATCTGTTTTCTATTTTGTTTGCCTCTGTTTTGATTTAGTTCAGCACCAAATCATTTAAATAAATCCTGAAATTAATTGTGGGCATTAACTGAATTATTACGGAGGCCCTTAACTATTATTCAGAATTGTTGGAGCATTTAAAGATACTAATAGTATTTAAATGCCCCAATTCAAATACAATATGGTTTATTCAAAAATCCAAAAATGTCTTGGAAAAATATCCATCATCTCTGGATATGGTTTTCACACTTTTTCCATTAATCATGAACATTTTTGCAAACCAATTTGGGTTCTTTGAAAATATTTTGAAGTTGAACCTATTTGCATTGTTTTAGTGCTAGGGCTTGGTCATCCCCATTTCAAATTTCATGAAAATTAAACATGATGACATGAATGCCTTAATGCAACTAATGTCAAACAATTCTAGGGTTGTGACATTTCAATTGATTATGAGAACAAAGTTGCTATCTATGATGATTATTGTGATGACATGTATGCTATAAAGAATAATGTTAACCATGAAACTTGTCATCATGATTTTAATTTTCAATTGGATTATGCCTCACATGACATTTATTTTGTTGAGTTTGCTCCCACTATTCCAAATGAGAAGAATTTTCCTTATGTGGAGAGTAGTAAAATTTCTATGCTTGTAGATAATGAATAGAATGCTTTATGTGATGGTTATATTGTTGAACTCATTCATGATGCTACTAAAAATTATTATGAGGGAGGAATACATGCTTGTAAGAGTTGCAGTAATATCAAGTTTCCTCTTCATGTGCTTAAAGTTTTGAAGTTATACTTGTTTTGCCTTCCTATGCTAGTTGACTCTTGTTCCTATAAATTATGTGCTCACAAAATCCCTAGGCATAGCAAGTGGGATAGATTTAAATGTGCTAGTCATATTCTTCATGATGCTCTCTTTATGTTTCGATTCTTATCTTTTATGTGAGCATCATTGAAATCATCATGCCTAGCTAAAAGGCATTAAAGAAAAGCGCTTGTTGGGAGACATCCCAATATTTACCCTGTCGGCGTCCTGGGAATGGGGGTCCCTAGACTTGCCTGCCTGCTGCCTATGGCGTGGCTCCACCCGCGGCCCTGTATGGCCCATCTTCACCATCAAACACTCAAGACTCTCGCGAGGGGCCAAGCCTCGCGAGGCGGACGACACAAGACCTCCTCGGGGGCAGCCTCACTAGGCTGGCTCACGAGGGGCGGAGAGATCAAGGCAAGGGGCACCTCGCGAGGTTCCCGTGACGTGAGCCATGACGACCGGGGCCAGGCGGGCGCCAACACGCGTAGTGTCCTCGTTTCCTCTTTGGTGCTAAAGAGGCAAGCACAGGCGAGGAGTCCCAAGGCATCAGGCAAAGGTTTCCATATCGGTGCAACAAGACCAAGACCAGCAGGACGATAGGATGGAGGTCACCGTGGAGCCCAAGACGGCGTCACCACCAGAGCCTTTGGCAGGCGAAGACCACCTTTAGTCAGGATAACTTGTATTGGTTGTCTCCCTTCAAATTTTGCCGTTGTGGCATCCCTTCCCGCTCAATATTTGGGAAGAGGACCAGGGCCTCTTTAAATAGGACTAGCCACCACCTTAGAAGTGGACAGATCATTCATATCACCAAGCACAAGAAAAACTCTCCTCGGGAGGCTGATCTTCCCTTGTAACCGTTCATCCTCAGCCCAAGAGGCAATCCACCACACCACACCGGAGTAGGGTATTACACCACATCGATGGCCCAAAACAGTATAAACCTTGTGTCTCTTGTTCTGTGAGTTCGACGCGTTGAGCTTTGAGATCGCGATGAGGGCGTGAGCTAGGGGGAGGAGAGATCTTCGTGCACACCCCAGTGTTCGAACCTCAAGGGTTTTGCCTGAACCCGAAATCTGACATTTGGCATGCCAGGTAGGGGTGCGATGAAGGTTTCCTTCCGCCAATCCGTGTTCCACCTCGCCACCGCAACCATGTCAGACGCACGTCGAGCCTGCGCTGAGTGCTGGGCCGCCCTCGCCGCTCGTGTCGCTCAGACTGCCCCCATCGGTGGGCCTCCCCGTCGTTCTCCGTCACCCGCCTCCAACACCGCCACCGGTCCGGCGGGAAACGAGCAGCAAGCGTCCACACTGCACCCCTCCGTGCGGCGGGATGGCCGCACCGCCACTCCATCGCTGACCCCAGCCAGCTCATCATCTCACGCTCATCGTGCTCCCACGGACGCGCAGGCCGCGCTGCTCATGGCATGCGAGCTCCTGCACTACCGCCCGGTCGACGACCTCTATGAGGACTGGCTCAACCATATCGCCGAACTCGTCAGCGCCGCTGGGGGCTCCCCCGCACCCTCCCTCTCGCTGCCTCGCCCGCCGCCAGCTTCTGCCAACGTACCTCACGGAGCACCTCCACCACCTCCGCACCAAGATGGCACTTTGGCGCCAAGGCGCGCGGCCCCCCGGCGTGACCCACCGCGTCGGGCGCCCGTGCGAGAAGAAGGAAGCTACCAAGAAGTTCCCCGGCCACAAGAAAATGCTCCTGCACTCCCGGCACCACCACGACAAGACCGTGCGCCTCTGCTGGCGGCGGAGCGCGGACTGTCGGTGTCAAAACTGGCGGATCTCTAGTAGAGGGTCCCGAACTGTGCGTCTAAGGCAGATGGTAACAGGAGGCGGGGGACACGCTGTTTACCCAGGTTCGGGCCCTCTCGATGGAGGTAATACCCTACTTACACTTGATTGATCTTGATGATATGAGTATTACAAGAGTTGATCTACTACGAGATCGTAGAGGCTAAACCCTAGAAGCTAGCCTATGGTATGATTGTTGCTGTCCTACGGACTGAACCGTCCGGACTATACCGGAGAGGGCTAGGGTTACACAGAGTCGGTTACAAGGCAGGAGATCCACATATCCATACTGCCAAGCTTTCCTTCCACGCCAAGGGAAGTCATATCCGGACACAGGACAAAGTCTTCAATCTTGTATCTTCATAGTGCAACAGTTCGGCTAAAGTATATAGTCCGGCCATCTAAGGGCCCCCTAATCCAGGACTCCCTCAGTAGCCCCTGAACTAGGCTTCAATGATGATGAGTCTGGCACGCAGATTGTCTTCGGCATTGCAAGGTGGGTTCTTCCTCCGAATACTTCATAGAAGATTTTGAACACAAGGATAGTGTCCGGCTCATCAAAAACAAATTCCACATACCACCGTAGAGAGAATAATATTTCCACAAATCTAATCCGCTGACAACTTTTCATAATGTGATGTCACACCATGGCTTGGTCATTATTCGAACCGTTTTTCTCAACCAACCTGCCACTGCACGTTTCGCGAGGCGGTTTTATTGGCACGTCTTGTCGAAGAAGAGATCGTGTTCCCCTTATTACGGGATTCTCATCAATACGTGTGTGGGTAACCCAATCGTGCCCGTTGGTATGACTCCTCGATTTTAGGTAAGTTCCAAATGGCCACACGGAGGACGCTTGATATTCATCCTCTTCATAAAAGGGCCAAGGCCTCTCCTTTTCTTCTCGCGCTCAATCGAACCCCTCCCCCACCTTGAGTTCCAACACCAAAGGCTCAGGCTAGGTGCTTCGGACCTGCAGTCATGTTCGGATCCAACCTTCAAGGTCGGTGGATGCCCTCCTCTGTCACAGAGGAGGACATCAAGAAGCTAAGAGAAGCCAGGTATCTGACCGCCGAGGTCTCGCACAGGCTGCCTGCTCGATGGCTGGTCGTCCCTACTCCCGAGCCCAACGAGAGTGTCGTATTCGTTTCCCACTTCCTCCGAGGGCTAGGCTTTATTCTAGATCCCTTTGTTAGGGGCTCATGTTCTATTACGGGATCGATTTTCACGACCTGGCCCCGGATTCCATCCTTCACATCTCGTCGTTCATCGTCGTGTGTGAGGCCTTCCTCCACGTCACACCCCACTTCGGCTTGTGGCTCAAGACCTTTTATGTGAAGCCGAAGATGATTAACGGGCGACATGCAGAATGCGGATGTGCCGTAATAGGCAAAGGCGCCGATGTTCCATGGCCAAAGGGTTCCTTCCCGGAGATGTCCAGCTTATGGCAACGGGAGTGGTTTTATATCACAGCTCCCCGCGGTACTAAGTGGTTAGCCGCCCCTGACTTCCGCTCGGGTTCCCCGCCACAACTGGCGTCATGGATCAACAAGGGGCTGGACCGGGGACCAGTAAATGATGTGCCGATATTGCAGAGTCAGATCCGAGATCTCTTCGAGAGAGATGTCAGCCTTGTCAAGGTAATGCAAGCCATGCTAGTTCGTCGAGTTCTGCCCTGCAAACGTCGACCTCTCCATATGTGGGAGTTCAACCCGGAAGGACCGTGAGCTATTCAACACTTCTTCGGCATGATGCATGAAGAGATGTACAGATTGTTCTTCGGATCACAAATAAAGTGTCCGGACATCATCGAGGATGCGGGTCTGAGCTGCCATCATCCAGATACCCAAGTAAGTAGTTCCTCGGTCGAACATGCTGTCTCTTTATTTATCACAACATCATTCTAAAAAGTCGCTCTTTGACCAGGGCTGGATAAAAGAGGCGAAGTTGATCATGTGTTCGGCCCCCCTTCCTGAAGGCTCAATAGATCCAGTGCTAGCCAGAATGCTTGAGCTCGCGCCTTATCAAGCGCCATTAGGGGAAGATAAAGGGGGGAATAAAGCAGCCAAAAGCGGGCCGCACTCACTATTCTTCCAATCTGGGGGAATTAGTGCCTCGGCAAAGGGGGATAACCGGGGAGAAGAACCTAAAATTCCTTCTCCCCAAGGAAGGAAGAGGGCCGCCTCTGAAGACTTGGAAACAATGGTTTCCAAACGAGGGAAGAAACCTTTGTCTGGGGGCCCTACCCCGGAGGTCATCCTTATCGCATAGTTTCCGCAAGGGGACCAGCCCTCCACCGAGCTATAAGTAAGCAAAAGTACTTTATAGTAAATATAACTTGCCTCACTTCTGAGATCAATGACCGAGACCTATGTCTTGTAGTTCGGATCGTAGCCCTTCTCGACAGAGTTCGTCTTCGGGAGATCTTCTTCCAGAGATGATGGAGAGAAAAACGCCTCCTCGTACCTCCCCGCCTCATGAGGCGGGCGACCCCGAGGTGTCGTCACGGATGATTTCTCCTGATCCGCCAAGGCCACAGGGCAACCCTTCGGCCACCCGAAGTCCGGAGTACTCGGCTCCTAAGGAGAGCCACAAAAAGAGTCCGGGACTGCCCGGCGCGCGACCAGACGCACTGATGAATCTTCTGGAGCAAGCGGCTATGTCAGAAACGCATCGTACATTAATGGGTACGGTGGTTGAGAGGATTTCATCCGCCGAAAGCGGGTTGAATGAAGCTTTTGTGAGCCTACTAAGAGGCTTTGAGGTACGCAAAGTGATATATGTATTTTTTTTCACTATATCGCACACGTTAGGTCTGCCCTATGTAGATAGTAGCCCCTGAGACTCTGGTTGTTGTCGAAAAAGACGGCAAATAGAGGATCATAGTCCCAGGTAATCACCGTGTTGCTTTCATGTGCAGGCTGCTGCGGATCCTGTGGCTAGCCGGACTAGTGAATTTGCCGAACTGAAGTGGCAACTTGATGTGGCAGATGCCGACATCGTGCTTGTAAACAAGCGGCTTGACGAGGCACAGGGTATGTATTCTCCCATGATCAATACATATTAAGAGGAGCGTGATGCTAGTATCTGTAATATGTTGTGACTACAGGTGGTGCTGTCGCCGTGGAGACCCTTCGGGCGGAACTTGCCCGAGCCAAGGAGCAAGCCAGGAAGAGTGATGCAGCCGCCCTAAAGGTGGCCGAAGAGTTAAAAACCGAACAGGCTGCACATTGCGAGAGCAAAGAGAAAATAGCCAAAATGGCTATTGAGTTGAAAGATGCCGCCGACCGTTATGAGCTACTTGAAAAGGAAAGCCAAACAAAGACGGCGGACCTGGAGAAAGCCGTGGTGGCAGCCAAGGAAGCCCGGTCGAAAATCAGAGCACCGAAGGAGGAGCTATGTCAAGCCGGAAATATCACGGCCGGGAAGCCCTTTTTGTTGCGGACGAAGTTCAGGGATCCTAAGTATGTCCTTCTGGATCAATTATGGAGTTCTGCGGACGAGAACCTGGATTTGGCAGTGAGTGTTGCTGACACGACCAAGTTTTTCGAAGATCAAAAAGATCACGAAGTGGAAAAGTTGTTCTGGTCGCAGTTCCATGCTCCGGCACATCCGCTGCTGTTGAATGAGCAAATGGCCGAGTGGGCCGAGCTCCATAGGTTGTCCGGGCTTGCCATGCAATCTGTCGTGGATCATCTCTGGCCAGAAGGACCGAGGCCGAATAGTTATTTTGGTCTTGTGCAACAATTCCTTGGTGCTGTGTCGCATATTGACGCGGTGAAGAAGTCGGCGTGCATAGAGGGTGCGTGAATGGCTCTCGCCCGTGTCAAGACATACTGGGCGGAGATGGAGGCCACCACGATTGCAACCCAGAATCCGGCCGTAGGCCAGGTTTCTGCCGAGCACTATTTTGAAGAAGTCCTAGAAGGTGCTCGTTTAATAGAGGCTCAGTGCTCGATGAGTGTCATATTCTAGTGACATGTATCCCAATTGTAAGAACAATGTTGTCTGAACTATAGAGGATGTGTTTATACTTTTGCCTAAAAAATATTATTATGCCTCCTGTGCGGTCGTATATGTATATGTATATATATAACCTGAAAGTTTGCAGTCGTCGGCTTCAGCCCCCACGCATATAATGCGGGGGTGTTCGCAGAAGCACGTTTTCACACTTGATCCAACGTCTTGGTCCATTAAGGATGTGGTAGCGCGGCGAACGAGGCAATCGGACTATATTGCTTTAACACTTTCACTTAACCATAGGAGTTTGACAGTGGGGCTACTATATAGCCCCTAGTATTTCCGCGGCCATCCAAATATGGTGCGCGTATGTACATGACCGGGAAAACCGGTCCTTAGTTAATGCGGAGGAATCCCGAAGATTCCTGATGAGTCATCGAGTGGTTGACCAGTCTCACGCTTTATGATGACAGTCAGTTTTTGGCTTTCTCTACTGAGGTGCTCGTCCAGATGAACCAGGCCAAAACCGCAGTAGTTCTCCTGGTGCCACCTTAGCCGATAGAGCGAAACGTAAGGTAGCAAAACACAGGAGCCAGGCAAACCCAACATTTGACCAAAGACATGATTCGGAGCTGAGGCATATAAGGCCAAACTCGCGACGCCAAACACTCCCTAAGGTATTCGGTCTTTATAACATATACCAGGCTGAATAATGCCTTTGATAATGAACCCCGAGTGTCCAGGTAGTGCATAATTCTGACGTGGCGAAATGCCAATAACGTCAGCATCCTTCTCGGCTATACTGAGTGTCCTTAGGATTTGAAGCAACAAAAGACAGTGAGAAAGGTTTACACAGGGTCTTAATCTAAAAAGAAACCTTTGAGCGGGTCCCTGCTGCACGCCTGCGCCTGTGTCTCCGTTATGCCGTATCCTGGGAGGGTGTAGCACGATTATCATCTATAAAAGATAAGAACTTAGGTGAAAGTTGTCATGCGAAAAATTTGTTATTCTCAATAAACCATTAAAATTCAAGATAAGTAAAATCGAGCCAAACTAGTCCTTTTTACATGCGGGAAGCCCCTGGTACCGCCTATGGGGCTATGACCATCAAACCAATATCAGGTTTATCTAAGCTGTTACAACTAGTTATGCGCCGGACTCGTCTAGCCATGTCCGCGGTCTTGACGACCTATCATTTATTCTGGTTGGAGAGGCCTTTTAGTGTTCGGCCTTTAAAGCCGCCACATGTTCTTCTGCGCGTAAGGAACGCTCAATATTTCCGCTAACTATGATGATGCCGCAGGGACCGGGCATCTTAAGCTTAAGAGAAGCGTAATGCGGTACTGTGTTATAACGAGCAAACGCTGTTCTTCCGAGTAGTGCTTGATAGCCGCTTCGGAATGGAGCGATGTCGAAGGTTAACTTTTCACTTCAAAAGTTGTCGGGAGAACCGAATACAACCTCTAGTACTAGAGAGCTTGTACAGCGGGCCTCTGGGCCTGGTATTACTCCTTTAAAGGTAGTATTACTTGGGCTAATTCTTGTCAGGTCTATCCCCATTTTGTGGAATGTGTCCTGATATATCAGATTAAGACCACTGCCGCCGTCCATCAGGACTTGGGTGAGATGGTATCCGTCGATAATTGGGTCTAGCACCAAGGCAGCCAATCCTCCATGCCGGATACTTGTCAGGTAATCCCTGCAATCGAAGGCAATCGGGTAGGCCGACCAAGGGTTGAACTTAGGGGTGACGGGCTCTAAGGCGCATATGTCTCGGAGTGCATGTCTGCTCCTTCTCCTTGTTACGTGAATCATGTTCACTGTTTTGACCTCTGGTGGAATTTTTCCGCCCCGGTGTTTTGCTGTCGAGGCTCATCCTCGTCTTCGCTTGGTGTCTCCCTCCCCTTGTGTTCGGCGTTTAGCTTGCCGGCCTGCTTGAAGACCCAGCATTCTCTGTGGGTATGGTTTGTAGGTTTATCGGAGGTGCCATGAATCTGGCATAATTTGTCTAGAATCTTATTTAGGCTGGACGGTCCATCTCTGTTGCCTTTGAAAGGCTTTTTCCGTTGACCGGGTCGAGAGCCCCTGAATCCGGCATTGACCGCCGTGTTGTCTGGACTGACTTCGTTATTTGGACGCTTTCTTTTACTGCGTCGTGGTTTTCCATTGCCTTCCCGGACTTCAAATGTGCCTGGGTCGCTGGTGCTACTACGGGCCAGCCAGCTATCTTCTCCCGCGCAAAAGCGGGTCATGAGGCTTGTTAGGGCTGCCATTGTCCTCGGTTTCTCTTGGCCGAGGTGTCTGGTGAGCCATTCGTCTCAGACGCTGTGTTTGAAAGCTGCTAAGGCTTTGGCGTCCGGACAATCGACGATTTGGTTCTTCTTAGTGAGAAATCTGTTCCAAAGCTTTCGGGCCAACTCTCCGGGCTGTTGAATTATATGACTTAAATCGTCTGCATCCGGAGGTCGGACATAGGTCCCTTGAAAGTTGGCCCTAAAAGCATCCTCGAGCTCCTCCCAACTTCCAATTGAATTTTCGAGGAGGCTCTTCAGCCAGTGCCGATCTGGTCCCTTCAGCTTGAGGGGCAAGTATTTGATGGCGTGGAGATCGTCTCCGCGAGCCATATGGATGTGGAGGATAAAGTCCTGAATCCAGACCCCAGGGTCCATCGTTCCGTCGTATGCCTCTATGTTCGCGGGTTTGAACCCCTATGGAAATTCATGATCCAGCACCTCATTGGTGAAACATAGGGGGTGTGCGACACCCCTGTATTTGGATGTATCATGGCGTTCGGACGGTTGTAGTATTCGGTTTTGATTTTGTGCCGGAGCACGCTTCCTAGATCCATAGATGGACCTGGTCATACTGGATTTTTGGGGCAAGTCCTCACGTAAATCGTGTGTTGACTTATGTGTGGCATCGTTAGCCACCCTATCGCGGCCAGGAGGTGGTCGATCCGGCTGATCGGCTGTTTTATTCTTCGGCTGTGTGGGCTCTACGGCCTCATCATCCAACTCAGGCAACAGCTTGCGCTTTGGATAGCTCTTTGTGTGGCGACTGCCACCATACTTTTTCTTCATTGTCGAGCAGTTTATTCCATCTACTATTTAGCGTATTCTGCGCGGCCTTAAGCCTTTGATTCTGCTTCTTCAGACTCCTCGCGGTGGCAATAAGCCTTCTACGGAGGTTCTCTTGTTCCAAGTGCCTTTCCGGGATGATGTGTGCATCATCGTCCGGACTGTTCTCCTCTCCGGAGACAGGTTGATTAGCTTGACGCTCGGCCTCGCCGTTATCGGACAGCGGCTCCGTACTGTGTTCGACGTCTGCTGGCTCATCCTGCTCTATTGCTGGGTTGGTGTGGTCGTCGTTTCCTCTAGAGTCGACCGGGGGATCACTCTTTCTTGCACAGTTATTGCTGTTTTTGCCGAGGCGGGATTTGGAACGGCACCTACGTCGTCGCTTTGATTGCTTCTCGAGGGAGCTATCCTTCGCTTTATCCTTCCGTTCCTTGTCATTGTTTTCTTTGGGTGTATCCACCATATATATATCGTGTGATGGAGTGGCTGTCCGGCGCCTTGTGGGCGATGGTTCCTGTTCGTCTCCTGCATCGTCGTCCATATCATCGATGTCTATGGAGCCGAAATTGAGCATGTCTGTTATATCGTCGACAGTGGCTACTAAGTGGGTGGTGGGTGGGGAGCGAATTTCTTCGTCGTCTGCATCCCAATCTAGCCGGACATAGTTCGGCCAAGGATCTCCTGACAAGGAGAGAGACCTTAATGAATTTAGCACATCGCCAAAAGGCGAGTGCTGAAAGAAATCCGCGGAGGTAAACTCCATGATCGGTGCCCAATCGGATTTGATAGGCACGGACGCAAGCGGCTCGGAGCCTGTGGCTGGGGCCGAATCCAACGGTTCGGCAACACGGCTCTCATAGGAGGTGAAGTCAGCATTCAGCTCTATCGCCACTGAGAGTGCGGCCTCCGTGGCGGGATCTATCCACCCGTCCTCGGATGGCGTAATTTGTTCCAGATTGAGGGCCGAAGTAGTTGCAGGTGTTATCTCGCGAACACTGTTCGACGGTAGAGTTAAGTCATGCTCGTCGTGATTGTTTGACGCACCTGACATGGGCTCGAATCCGTCGAAGATCAAGTCTCCCCGGATGTCGGCAGTATAGTTCAAGTTTCCAAACCTGACCTGATGGCCAGGGGTGTAGCTCTCGATCTGCTCCAGATGGCCAAGCGAGTTGGCCGGCAGTACGAAGTCGCCGAATACGAAGATCTGTCCGGGGAGGAAAACCTCACCCTGGATCGCATCATTGCCGATGATCGAAGGAGCCATCAAGCCTTACGGTGACGCCACAGTGGAACTCTCAATGAAAGCACCAATGTAGGTGTCAAAACCGGAGGATCTCGGGTAGGGGGTCCCAAACTGCGTGTCTAAGGCGGATGGTAACAGGAGGCGAGGGACACGATGTTTACCCAGGTTCAGGCCCTCTCGATGGAGGTAATACCCTACTTCCTGCTTGATTGATCTTGATGATATGAGTATTACAAGAGTTGATCTACCACGAGATCGTAGAGGCTAAACCCTAGAAGCTAGCCTATGGTATGATTGTTGTTGTCCTATGGACTGAACCTTCCGGTTTATATAGACACCGGAGAGGGCTAGGGTTACACAGAGTCGGTTACAAGGCAGGAGATCTACAGATCCGTACTGCCAAGCTTGGTTTCCACGCCAAGGAAAGTCCCACCCGGACACAGGACGAAGTCTTCAATCTTGTATCTTCATAGTCCAACAGTCCGGCTAAAGTATATAGTCCGGTCGTCCGAGGACCCCCTAATCCAGGTCTCCCTCACGGACACCAAGGGCAGGCCCCACCTCTGCAAAGGGTCCCGGTGGCCACGGCAGGCTGCCGCACCTTCACTCCTGAGATGCGTGGCGTCGTCTGGCCGGGCAAGTTCAAGCCGGATCTGCCTCCTTGCTACGACGGCACCCCCGACCCCGCGGAGTTCTTGCAGCTCTATGAGCTGAGCATCGAGGCGGCCAATGGCGATGAGAAAGTCATGGCGAACTGGTTCCCCTTGGCTCAAGGATGGTGCTCGCTCGTGGCTCCTGAGCCTGCCCCCGGGCTCGATCTCCTCCTGGGATGAGATGCGCGACCGCTTCGTCGCCAATTTACAGGGTACTTGCGACCACCCTCAGGCCGAGGGTGACCTGCGCTGCATCAAGAAACAGCCAGGAGAGACCCTGTAGAAGTACATCCAGCACTTCAACGGCATTCGTCTCAAGATCCCCAAGGTGACGAACGAAGCCATCATTTCGGCGTTTTCTGATGGCGTCCGCGATGTCAAGATGAAGGAGGACCTCACCATCCACGAGGAGCTATGCACGGCTCTTGAGCTATTCAACCTGGCGACCAAGTGCGCAAGAGCTGAGGAAGGGCGCCCTTCCCTCCTCGAGCTCCCTGCTACCGACCAAGAGGAAAAGAAAGCAAAGGCCAAGGACGTGAAGCGCAAGGGAGTAGCTATACTCGCGGCAGAGCCAGATAGGAAGCGCGACCGGGACCATCCCGAGTCGTCCAAAAGCAGCCGACTGTTCTGTGACTTCCACAACGTACACAACCACAACACCAACGACTGTCAAGAACTCAGGGCCATTCGAGATGGATGCTTCGGTCGGTGCCCCGAGCACAACGACCGGGGCTACGGCCGAGGAGGAGGACGTGGCGGAGGACGCTGGGACGATCGCGACCCCCGCCAGGAGTGGCGCGACCGGCCTCGTGAGGACCGCTGGCAGGATCAGCCTCGTGAGGGCGCATGGAGGGATCAGCCTCACGAGGACCGCCCTCAGGGCAATGTCGGTCTTCCTCCACTGCCGCTGCCACCAAGCAGGAACGACGACCACCATCTAGACGAGAGGGCTAGGGGCTTCTAGGAACCGCGTGCCATCGCCTGCATGTTGGGCGGAGCTCAAGCCCCAGCATCTCAGCGTATCTTCAAGCAGTTTGCTCATGAGGTGAACGCAGACCTTCCCAAGCTCGAGGCCACGCGCCCGCTCAGATGGTCCGAGTGCGCCATCACTTTCAGCTCGGCGGACCAGCTCAAGTGCGCGGCCACTGCTGGCGCTCTCCCGATGCTCTGCTCACCCGTCATCAGCAACGCACAAGTCACCAAGACCCTCATCGACGGCGGCGTAGGGCTTAACGTCCTGTCCGTAGAGACTTTCGACCGCCTCCAAGTGCCATACGATCAGCTTCATCCTACCAAGCCCTTCTCAGGAGTGACCGACAGCTCCACCACCCCATATGGCAGGTCCACCTCCCTGTCACCTTCGGACAATGCGACAACTACTGCACCGAGCTCATCAACTTTGATGTCGCCCACATCCGTCTGCCATACAATGCCATCCTCGTGTATCCAGTGCTGGCCAAGTTCATGGCAGTGACCCGCCACAGCTACAACGTCCTCAAAATTCCAGGAAGCAGCGGATCATCACAGTCCCCTGCGAAGAAAAAGATGCGGTGTGTTCCCTCGAGCGTGCCTTCCAAGCCGCAACAATCGAAGACCCCGACAACCCGGGCACCATATACCCTCTTGAGGCCATCCCCGATAAGAAGAAGCAGCTGCTCCGTACAGGGCCTCAGGGGAGCGGCGCCTCTAGCGGTGCCACATAAGGATCAGCGCCCGCGCCTGGGCGCCTCCTCCCTAGCATAGGAAGGAGCGCCCGGCGCCCTCCTCGGGCGAGGCTCGAGGGCTCTCTTCTGGAGGGCCTCAGACCTAGCCAACATCACGAGGCGCTCGGCCACCACATGGAGGGGTGCTTTGCGGCACGTTTCCCTCAGGAGGATACCGAGCGAGGAGTGCCCGACGCTCAGGAGTTCCTCGCCAAGACCACTCAGGAGCTGCAAGGTGCGAGGGCCATGCGCGGCGACCGCCGCCCACCTGGCGCGGCTCCCCATTCAGGCGAGGATGGCGGGCCGCGCGTCTGCATTGACATCCCATGGCTCAACAGGGCCGCATCTCAGGAGCTCTTACTGGCTCTCCAGCCTTGACCATGGCATCGCGACCTGGCATACCAGCGGCTGCTGAGCTCTCTCGAGGGCCGGACCTGAGGACGTAGAGAACATAGAAGAGCATGGGGAAGAGGGGGAGGCTCGCAAGGGCCTAACCTGGCTACACTAGGGCTGTCAACGCGCGAGTCTGGCGGAGCACAAGGAACCGACTCTCGACTGCCAAGATAAGTTTCGCGCTCGGGTCAACCAAGCGCTACTGCATAGGATTCTCACTTGTTGCCACCTTGTTGCGGCAACGTCGCCTCCCTTTCCTACCTCTCAGTGGCTGCTTGCGCGCTAAAGGAGACCTCTTGAGCATCGCGCCTCAGGAGCTCTTACTAGACCTCGGGCCGCTGACCTCCTGGCCTTGACCACGGCATCGCGACCTGACATACCAGTGACGGCTGCATCCTGCCTGGGGACCTGGACCTGTCGGCATAGAGCATCAAGCTGCCGCGGGGTTCGAAAGAGGAGACCTAGCCGAAGCAGGACATGCGTTCGCAAATTTTCATAACGAGGATAATATCGACGAAAGACATTACAGCCCCCTTACACGCCCCCGTAGGGTCCGTCTCGATTCCTCGCAGGGAACAAAAGAAGGGAGTTTCTAGGAGCCCTATCTATATGCGCCGGCACAGACGACACCATCATCAACAGTAGGCCACCGGAGGCCGGCGCCAACCCCATCCAGATCAGCGACAGCGGCAGTCAGACGCTGCGTCCTTGCTCCGGGCGTGGCAAGAGCTTGGGGGCACGTAGCTGTTGTCCCTTGTCTCCGGGGTCTCGTAGGTCTAGTGAGAGTCACTGGACTCCCAAGCGCCCCCGCTGCTGCTGGAGGAGCTGCTGGCGAAGCCAGTAGCAGGCTCGCCGATGGACGTTGCGCCATCCCAATGACCCACTCCTTGACAGCACTCTAGGCGGCGGCCTTACTCGTTGGAGACCTTGAAGAACATGGTGGAGGCGCCATCGTACTCAAAATTGATGGCGAGGGCGCCCTCCGCACAGCAAACTCGAGCGACCTCGCCCCAGCCGCGGGTCATGAAGATCTGGCCCGGGGAGACGGCTTCAACCTCCACTTCGATCGCCGGGGCGTCGCAGTCGGCGTGTTGTAGCCAAAGCACGGGGGGGCCCCTCGGCGGCATCTCGGCGGAGAATAACAGCGGAAAGCGAATCCAAGTGTGTGGGGGCATCGCCGCCCACATCATGAGTTCGCGACATGGTCTCCTAAGACGACGGCGGGCGTCATCACGGTGCGGCGACCACGGCCACGGCGTGGGCGGCGCCGCTCACCGCCTCTTCCTCTGGAGCCCTCGGCTTGGGCGTACAGAGGCAGCGGATACCTGGGAGGTGGCCGCTCGCACCAAGGCCTCGACACCTCTGGTCTCACGACTGCGTCGCGACGGTGGGCAGCCTCTTCTTCGGAGAAGTGGCCCTGGTTCGTCGCGGGGTTTTTTTCCCTTCTCCGTGGCCGAGAACCTCCGTATCGGTGCCATGAGTGTCGCTAGTAGCAATGAAGCAAGAAAGAAGAAGCGAGTAGGGCAAGAAGAGATGAGCGACGGGGCTCCACCCCACCTCCTCATTTATAGTGGGAGAAGGCCAATTGGCGATCCCCACAATCACATGTAAAGAAGATTTTTCTCTGCATGCAGTAGGGACTCGTCAAGTCGGGTAGTTGCCGAGGCAGCGTGGGGAAGCGGAGACGCCCATGTCCAATCAATCGCCATGCGTCAAGCGGGGCTGCAGGCTGTTGGGGCCCGCGGCACTCCGCACTTTCCCCTTGGCATCGCCTCGAAGCCAAGTCCGAGCGTGCCTTGGGCCTAGGGGCTATTGTCGGCGTCCTGGGAATGGGGGTTCCTGATAACCCACAAGTATAGGGGATCGCAACAGTTTTTGAGGGTAGAGTATTCAACCCAAATTTATTGATTCGACACAAGGGGAGACAAAGAATATTCTCAAGTATTAGAAGTTGAGTTGTCAATTCAAGCACACCTGGATAACTTAATATCTGCAGCAAAGTATTTAGTAGCAAAGTAGTATGATAGTAACGGTAATAGTATCAAAAGTAATATTTTTGGGTTTTGTAGTGATTGTAACAGTAGCAACGGAAAAGTAAATAAGCGAAGAACAATATGTGAAAAGCTCGTAGGCATTGGATCGGTGATGGAGAATTATGCTGGATGTGGTTCATCATATAACAGTCATAACATAGGTTGACACAGAACTAGCTCCAATTCATCAATGTAATGTAGGCATGTATTCCGAATATAGTCGTGCGTGCTTATGGGAAAGAACTTGCATGACATCTTTTGTCCTACCCTCCCGTGGCAGTGGGGTCCTATTGGAAACTAAGGGATATTAAGGCCTCCTTTTAATAGAGTACCGGACCAAAGCATTAACACATAGTGAATACATGAACTCCTCAAACTATGGTCATCACCGGGAGTGGTCCCGATTATTGTCACTTCGGGGTTGCCGGATCATAACACATAGTAGTTGACTATAGACTTGCAAGATAGGATCAAGAAGTCACATATATTCATGAAAACATAATAGGTTCAGATCTGAAATCATGGCACTCGGGTCCTAATGACAAGCATTAAGCATAGCAAAGTCATAGCAACATCAATCTCAGAACATAGTGCATACTAGGGATCAAACCCTAACAAAACTAACTCGATTATATGATAAATCTCATCCAACCCATCACCGTCCAGCAAGCCTACGATGGAATTACTCACGCACGGCGGTGAGCATCATGAAATTGGTGATGGAGGATGGTTGATGATGACTATGGCGATGGATTCCCCTCTCCGGAGCCTCGAACGGACTCCAGATCAGCCCTTCCAAGAGAGTTTGGGGCTTGGCGGCGGCTCCGTATCGTAAAACGCGATGAATCTTTCTCCTTGATTTTTTTCTCCCCGAACACGAATATATGGAGTTGGAGTTGAGGTCGGTGGAGCTCCAGGGGGCCCACGAGGCAGGGGGCGTGCCCAGGGGGCAGGCGCGCCCCCCACCCTCGTGGAAAGGGTGTGGGTCCCCTGGCCTTGATTCTTTCGCCAGTATTTTTTATTATTTCCGAAAATAATCTTCGTGAAGTTTCAGGTCATTTCTAGAACTTTTGTTTCTGCACAAAAATAACACCATGGCAATTCTGCTGAAAACAGCGTCAGTCCGGGTTAGTTCCATTCAAATCATGTAAGTTAGAGTCCAAAACAAGGGCAAAAGTGTTTGGAAAAGTAGATAAGACGGAGACGTATTAACTCCCCCAAGCTTAAACCTTTGCTTGTCCTCAAGCAATTCAGTTGATAAACTCAAAGTGATAAAGAAAAACTTTTACAAACTCTGTTTGCTCTTGTTGTTGTAAATATGTAAAGCCAGCATTCAAGTTTTCAGCAAAGATTATGAACTAACCATATTCACAATAACTCTTAGGTCTCATGTTTACTCATATCAATGGCATAATCAACTAGCGAGCAATAATAATAAATCTTGGATGACAACACTTTCTCAAAACAATCATGATATGATATAACAAGATGGTATCTCGCTAGCCCTTTCTGAGACCGCAAAACATAAATGCAGAGCACCTTTAAAGTTGAAGGACTGACTAGACATTATAATTCATGGTAAAAGAGATCCAGTCATAGTCATACACAATATAAATTAACAGTAATGGATGCAAATGACAGCGGTGCTCTCCAGCTGGTGATTTTTAATAACAGGGTGATGGCTCAACATAAAAGTAAATAGATAGGCCCTTCGCAGAGGGAAGCAGGGATTTGTAGAGGTGCCAGAGCTCGATTTTGAAATAGAGATAAATAATATTTTGAGCGGCATACTTTCATTGTCAACATAACAACCAAGAGATGGCGATATCTTCCATGCTACACACATTATAGGCGGTTCCCAAACAGAATGGTAAAGTTTATACTCCCCCTCCACCAACAAGCATCAATCCATGGCTTGCTCGAAACAACGAGTGCCTCCAACTAACAACAGTCCCGGGGGAGTTTTGTTGGCAATTGTTTTGATTTGATTTGCTTAAATCATGGGACTGGGCATCCCGGTGACTAACCATTTTCTCATGAGTGAGGAGCGGAGTCCACCCCTCTTGAGAATACCCGCCTAACACGGAAGATACGGACAGCCCTAGTTGATACATGAGCTATTCGAGCATACAAAACATAATTTCATTTGAACGTTTAGAGTTTGGCACGTACAAATTTACTTGGAATGATAGGTATATACCGCATATAGGAAGGTATAGTGGACTCATATGGAATAACTTTGGGGTATAAGGGATTGGATCCACAAGCAGTATTCCCGCTTAGTACAAGTGAAGGCTAGCAAAAGACTGGGAAGCGACCAACTAGAGAGCGACAACAGTCAAGAACATGCATTAAAATTAATAAACATTGAGTGCAAGCATGAGTAGGATATAATCCACCATGAACATAAATATCATGAAGGCTATGTTGATTTGTTTCAACTACATGCGTGAACATGTGCCAAGTCAAGTCACTTGAATCATTCAAAGGAGGATACCACCCCATCATACCACATCACAACCATTTTAATAGCATGTTGGCACGCAAGGTAAACCATTATAAACTCCTAGCTAATTAAGCATGGCATAAGCAACTATAATCTCTAATTGTCATTGCAAACATGTTTATTCATAATAATCTGAATCAGGGACAATGAAATAATCATATTTACAAAAACAAGAGAGGTCGAGTTCATTCCAGGTTTTCTTATCTCAATCAGTCCATCATATATCGTCGTAATTGCCTTTAACTTGCACGGCCGAAAGACGTGAATAATAATAAGAGTGCACGTGCATTGGACTAAGCTGGAATCTGCAAGCATTCAATAAACATGAGAAGACAAGGCTATATGAGCTCTTGGTTAAATCAACAATAATGCATATAGGCGCCACTTCAACAATTTTAATCATGGTCTTCTCCTATCGACCCCCAAAGAGAAGAAAAGAAATAAAACTATTTACACGGGAAAGCTCCCAACAAGCAAAAGAAGAACATGAAAAAAAAATTGGGTTTTCTTTTTTAATTATTACTACTATAGCAAGAAAAGTAAACTAGCTAAAAGCTATTACTATTTTTTTTCTTAAGGTTTTTCAAACACACAAGAAGAAAGCAAGAAAAAGAAAATAAACTAGCATGGATTTTACAGTGAAAAAGTATGAGCACCGACATCTAGCAATGAGTGTGTGAACATAAATGTAATGTCGGTGAGAAATACATACTCCCCCAAGCTTAGGCTTTTGGCCTAAGTTGGTCTATTGCCACAGATGGCCTGGCGGATATCCTAAGTTGTAACTGGGGTCGTACTGAGATGCAGCATTTATTGCATCATGGGCTGTAGCTTGGAGGCGAGCTATCTCAGCCCTCCTCTCGTACTCGTTCGCCTCCTCCCTGGTTATGAAATATCTCCCCTTCGCCTGAAAGTCAAAGAAAGTAGAAGCAGGGAGAGCGACGTGATAGGTGCGTCGTCTGTCAAAGATTAGTCGGTACTGGAGGAACTGATCGTTCCTCTCAACAAAATGATGACGAACCATAGCCTCATAATCTAAGTAAGCAGGAGGCAACTCAATATCATCCTCACGTATGGTCACACCAAGAAAATTAGCTAAACGGGTTGCATAAATTCCACCAAAGAAATCTCCATTAATTCTATTATTATGCATCCTACGTGCAACAATGGCTCCCAAATTATAATGTTTATCCCCTAACACAGCACTCCTGATAACACTGAGGTCAGGGACACACATGTGACGTGCTTCATCCTTACCATTTATGCACCTACCTATGAAGAGAGCAAAATAATGTATAGCAGGAAAATGAATGCTCCCTATGGTAGCTTGTGCTATGTCTCTAGATTCCCCCACAGTTATACTAGCAACCAAATCTCTAAATTCAGATTTGCGAGGTTCACTAATACTACCCCATTGTCGAAGTTTGCAAGCAGTGGTAAAATCCTCTAAGTCCATAGTGTAAGAATTTTCATAAAGATCAAACAGGACAGTTTGAGAATTGCGTGAAGATGAAAATTAAAACCTCCTCACAAAGGAACTAGTGAGATAGTGGTACTGACGGCACTTGTCTGCCTTGAAGCTCACAAGATCGGCGTTACGCATATATGCGTTTAATTCTTCCTTGATTCGTGCTTTATCCCTGAAGTCCTCGGAAGGCCATTCACAAGCCCGCACTGGAGCGTCCCTTGGTGGTTCATCATTAGCATCGCGCATTGCAAGCCTGGCTCCTTGCTTCCTTGAAGGACCACCTTGGTACATTTTCCTAAACATATTTCTTCCTCTGAAAAATTTCTCAAAATTTTAGTAACTTCAAATAAAAGTGAACCAAGCTCAACAAAATTGATAGCAACTACTCCTACAAGTGCCTAGAGACTATATCATGCATTAGATCTACTTGGAACCATATAAATTTGACATGCAAGCTCAAGAACATGGTCATCTAGGCAGCACAAATTTTCAATGAATAAAGCACTAGAACAAAAACAAATTGGACCAATGGAGAAGTCACATACCAAGGAACAATCCCCCAAAGCAGTTTTGTGAGAGGTGCTTTGAGCAAGGAGATCGAAAATCGCAGCAAAATGAGCTAGAACTCGTGCTTGAGCTGGTTGGTGATTTTTTTGGGAGGAAGAAGGAGTGTGTGGTGGCTGGAATAAGTGGAGGGGAGCCACCATGGGCCCACGAGGCAGGGGGCGCGCCCAGGGGGCTGGGCGCGCCCTGGACCCTCGTGCCCAGGTGCTTGCTCCCCCTGCTGTGTTCTCAATGCCAGATATTTTCAAATATTCCAGAAAAAATAATATTTCAATTTCAGGGCATTTGAACTTTAATTTTCGGAGAATTTTTTTATTGCATAGATAATTCATAAACTGACAGAAAATACTATTTTTACTTTATTTCAACTAAATAACAGAAAGTAGAAGGAGGGTACAGAAGGTTGTGCCTTCTAACTTCATCTATCTCATGCTCATCGAAAGGAATCCACTAACAAGGTTGATCAGGTCTTGTTAACAAACTCATTCCGAATCGCATGAAACCGGAGAAATTTCGAATAGCACTATGTTACCTCAACGGGGATATGCACATCCCCAATAATAAGAATATCATATCTCTTTTTGACAGTAGGAAGAGGAAATTCAAAACCTCCAAAAATAATCGTTGGAATTTTTCCAATAGAATTGATACTGTGAACTTGAGGTTGTTTCCTCGGAAAGTGTACCGTATGCTCATTACCATTAACGTGAAAAGTGACATTGCCTTTGTTGCAATCAATAAAAGCCCCTGCAGTATTCAAAAAGGTTCTTCGAAGAATAATAGACATACTATCGTCCTCGGGAATATCAAGAATAACAAATTCCGTTAAAATAGTAATGTTTGCAACCACAACAGGCACATCCTCACAAATACCGACAGGTATAGCAGTTGATTTATCAGCCATTTGCAAAGATATTTCAGTAGGTGTCAACTTATTCAAATCAAGTCTACGATATAAAGAGAGAGGCATAACATTAACACCAGCTCCAAGATCACATAAAGCAGTTTTAACATAATTTCTTTTAATGGAGCATGGTATAGTGGGTACTCCTGACTCTCCTAGTTTCTTTAGTATTCCACCTTTAAAAGTATAATTAGCAAGCATGGTGGAAATTTCAGGTTCCGGTACCTTTCTTTTATTAGTAACAATTTCTTTCATGTACTTACCATAAGGATTCATTTTGAGCATATCAGTTAATCGCATACTTAAAAAGATAGGTCTAATCATTTCATCAAAGCGCTCAAAATCCTCATCATCCTTTTTCTTGGATGGTTTGGGAGGAAAAGGCATGGGTTTCTGAACCCATGGCTCCCTTTCTTTACCGTTCTTCCTAGCAACAAAGTCTCTTATCATAGCATTGATTCTTTGATTGTGGGTTATCAAGATCAACAGCAGGTTCAATTTCTACATCATTATCATTGCTAGGTTGAGCATCAACATGAACATCATCATTTACATTATCACTAGGTTCATGTTCATTACCAGATTGTGTTTCAACATCAGAGATAGAAATATCATTTGGATTCTCAGGTGGTTCAACAACAGGTGCACTAGAAGCATGCAAAGTCCTATCATTTTTCTTTTTCTTCCTCTTAGAAGGACTAGGTGCATCTATACTATTTCTCTGAGAGTCCTGCTCAATTCTCTTAGGATGGCCTTCAGGATACAGAGGTTCCTGAGTCATTTTACTAGTTCTAGTAGCCACTCTAACAGCAAAATCATTATTCTTACTATTCAATTCATTGAGCAAATCATTCTTAGCTTTAAGTACTTGTTCTACTTGAGTGGTAACCATAGAAGCATGTTTACTAATGAGTTTAAGTTCACCTTTAACTCTAGGCATATAATCCCCCAAGTGTTCAATCATATAAGCATTGTGTTTTAATTGTCTACCAAAATAAGCATTAAAATTTTCTTGCTTAACCATAAAGTTATCAAACTCATCCAGACATTGGCTAGCAAACTTAGTAGGCGGGATTTCATCTTTATCATATCTATATAGAGAATTTACCTTTACTACCTGTGTTGGGTTATCAAGACCATGTGCTTCATCAATAGGTGATGAATTAAGACCATATATTCCTTCAACAGGCGGTAAACTAAGACCATGTATTTCTTCAATAGGAGGTAAATTCTTAACATCTTCAGCTTTAATACCCTTTTCTTTCATAGATTTATTTGCCTCTTACATATCTTCAGGACTGAGAAATAGAACACCCCTTTTCTTCGAAGTTGGCTTAGGAGTTGATTCAGGAAGAGTCCAATTATTTTCATTGTTCAACATATTATTCAATAGAATTTCAGCTTCATCTGGTGTTCTTTCCCTGAAAACAGAACCAGCACAACTATCCAGGTGGTCTCTGGAAGCATCGGTTAGTCCATTATAAAGGATATCAAGTATTTCATTTTTCTTGAGAGGATGATCAGGCAAAGCATTAAGTAACTGGAGAAGCCTCCCCCAAGCTTGTGGGAGACTCTCTTCTTCAAGTTGCACAAAATTATATATTTCCCTTAAAGCAGCTTGTTTCTTTTGAGCAGGGAAATATTTAGCAGAGAAGTAATAAATCATATCCTGGGGACTACGCACACAACCAGGATCAAGAGAATTAAACCATATCTTAGCATCACGCTTTAATGAGAATGGAAATATTTTAAGGATATAATAGTAGCGAGTTTTCTCATCATTAGTGAACAGGGTGGCTATATCATTTAAGTTAGTAAGATGTTCCACAACAGTTTCAGATTCATAGCCATAAAAAGGATCAGATTCAACCAAAGTAATTATATCAGGGTCAACAGAGAATTCATAATCCTTATTAGTAACAAAGATAGGTGAAGTAGCATAAGCAGGATCATATTTCATTCTAGCACTCAGAGTTTTTTGTTTAAGCTTAGCTAATAATTTCTTAAGATCACTTCTATCATTGCAAGCAAGAAAGTCTCTAGCAGTTTCTTCATCCATAACATAGCCCTCAGGCACAACAAGCAATTCATATTTAGGGGTAGAATCTTCATCATCACTTTCATCAATATTATCAGTTTCAATAATCTCATTCTCTCTAGCCCTAGCAAGTTGTTCATCAAGCAATTCACCAAGTGGCACAGTAGTATCAAGCATATAAGTAGTTTCATCATAAGTATCATGCATAGCAGAAGTGGCATCATCAATAACATGCGACATATCAGAATTAATAGCAGAAGCAGGTTTAGGTGTCGCAAGCTTACTCAAAACAGAAGGTGAATCAAGTGCATAGCTAGATGGCAGTTCCTTACCTCCGCTCGTAGTTGAGGGATAAATTTTTGTTTTCTCATCTTTCAAGTTCTTCATAGTGACCAGCAGATATAAATCCCAAGTGACTCAAAGAATAGAGCTATTCTCCCCGGCAACGGCGCCATAAAATAGTCTTGATAACCCACAAGTATAGGGGATCGCAACAGTTTTCGAGGGTAGAGTATTCAACCCAAATTTATTGATTCGACAGAAGGGGAGCCAAAGAATATTCTCAAGTATTAGCAGTTGAGTTGTCAATTCAACCACACCTGGATAACTTAATATCTGCAGCAAAGTATTTAGTAGCAAAGTAGTATGATAGTAACGGTAACAGTAGCAAAAGTAATATTTTTGGGTATTGTAGTGATTGTAACAGTAGCAACGGAAAAGTAAATAAGCAAAGAACAATATGTGAAAATCTCGTAGGCATTGGATCGGTGATGGAGAATTATGCCGGATGTGGTTCATCATGTAACAGTCATAACATAGGGTGACATAGAACTAGCTCCAATTCATCAATGTAATGTAGGCATGTATTCCGAATATAGTCATATGTGCTTATGGGAAAGAACGTGCATGACATCTTTTGTCCTACCCTCACGTGGCAGCAGGGTCCTATTGGAAACTAAGGCATAATAAGGCCTCCTTTTAATAGAGTACAGGACCAAAGCATTAACACAAAGTGAATACATGAACTCCTCAAATTATGGTCATCACTGGGAGTGGTCTCGATTATTATCACTTCGGGGTTGCCGCATAATAACACATAGTAGGTGACTATAGACTTGCGATATAGGGTCAAGGACTCACATATATTCATGAAAACATAATAGGTTCAGAGCTGAAATCATGGCACTCGGGCCCTAGTGACAAGCATTGAGCATAGCAAAGTCATAGCAACATCAATCTCAGAACATAGTGAATACTAGGGATCAAACCCTAACAAAACTAACTCGATTACATGATAAATCTCATCTAACCCATCACCGTCCAGCAAGCCTACGATGGAATTACTCACGCATGGTGGTGAGCATCATGAAATTGGTGATGGAGGATGGTTGATGATGACAATGGCGATGGATTCCCCTCTCTGGAGCCCCGAACGGACTCCAAATCAGCCCTCCCGAGAGATTTTAGGGCTTGGCGGCGGCTCCGTATCGTAAAATGCGATGAATCTTTCTCCCTAATTTTTTCTCCCCGAAGACGAATATATGGAGTTGGAGTTGAGGTCGGTGGAGCTCCAGGGGGCCCACGAGGCAGGGGGCGCGCCCAGGGGGGCAGGCATGCCCCCCACCCTCGTGGAAAGGGTGTGGGCCCCCTTGCCTTGATTCTTTCGCCAGTATTTTCTATTATTTCCAAAAATAATCTCTGTGATGTTTTAGGTCATTCTGAGAACTTTTGTTTCTGCACAAAAATAACACCATGGCAATTCTGCTGAAAACAGCGTCAGTCCGGCTTAGTTCCATTAAAATCATGAAAGTTAGAGTCCAAAACAAGGGCAAAAGTGTTTGGAAAAGTAGATACGATGGAGACGTATCAGTCCCCAAACGTGCCTGCCTGCAGCCCATGGCGTGGCCCCACCCGCGGCCCTGTACGGCCCATCTTCACCAGCAAACACTCAAGACCCTAACGAGGGGCCAAGCCTCGCGAGGCGGATGATACAAGACCTCCTCGGGGGCGGCCTCACCAGGCTGGCTCGCGAGGGGCAGAGAGATCAAGGCAAGGGGCACCTCACGGGGTTCCCGTGACGTAAGCCATGACGACTGGCTAAGCGGAGGTAGGCGCCAGTGGCGTAAAGTGTCCTCGTTTCCTCTTTGGTGCTAAAGAGGCAAGCGCAGGCGAGGAGTCCTGAGGCATCAGGAAAAGGTTTCCATATCGGTGCGACGAGACCAAGACCAGTAGGACGGCAGGACGGAGGTCACCGTGGAGCCCAAGACGGCGTCACCACCAAAGTCTTTGGCAGGCGAACACCACCTTTAGTCAGTATAACTTGTACTGGTCGTCTCCCTTCAAATTTTGCCGTTGTGGCATCCCTTCCTTCTCAATATTTGGGAAGAGGACCAGGGCCTCTATAAATAGGACTAGCCACCACCTTAGCAGTGGACGGATCATTCAGACCACCAGCCACCTCACAAGCTCACCAAGCACAAGAACACCTCTCGGGAGGTTGTTCTTCCCTTGTAACCGTTCATCCTCAGCCCAAGAGGCAATCCACCACACCACATTGGAGTAGGGTATTACACCACATCAGTGGCCCGAACCAGTATAAACCTTGTGTCTCTTGTTCTGTGAGTTCGACGTGTTGAGCTTTGAGATCGCGGTGAGGGCGTGAGCAAGGGGGAGGAGAGATCTCCGTGCGTACCCCAGTGTTCGAACCTCAAGGGTTTTGCCGGAACCCGAAATCCGAAATACCCTTTCAGTTTTTGTGTGTTTACATGATTAAGCTACTATATTAATCATGTTTTATAGCTTTTTTTCAATAAAGTGCCAAGTAAGACCTTTGGGAAGACTTGGGTGAAAGTTAATGTGATCTTGCTGTAAAAAACAGAAACTTTGCACTCACGGGATTAGCTGCCATTTTTTTTACAGAAGAGCGCTTTTGAGTTGATTCTTTTTGCAGAAGATTAATAGACAAATTCCTCACGTCCACCAATTTATTTCATAATTTTTGGAGTAGCAGAAGTTTGATTTCTGTTCAGATCATTACACACTGTTCTGCTTCTAACAGATTCTGTTTTCATTGCACAGTTTGCTTGTTTTCTGGTTTCTATGGCATATATTTCTCAATATAAATTGTAGAAATGGTATGGTATAGTAGGCATTGTGTGATAACAATTATGAACCTTGTCTTTTACAGTACCAAAGTGAATGGTTTACTCTTTATCATACTAACCTATCTCACGAAGTTCCGTTAAGTTTTGTGTGATTGAAGTTTTCAAGCTTTGGGTGAGATATCGATATGAGGAGAATAAGGAGTGGAAACACCCTAAGCTTGGGGATGCCCAAGGCACCCCAAGGTAATATTCAAGGAAGATTCAAGCGCCTAAGCTTGGGGATGCCCCGGAAGGCATCCCCTCTTTCGTCTTCAAAACTATCGGTATACCTTACTCAGAACTATATTTTTATTCGTCACATGATATGTGTTTTGCTTGTAGTGTATTTTCAATTTCACTTGCTTTTTGAATAAACTCATTAGATCTAAAATCTTGAATGAAAAATAATCATCCCATGGCTAGTTAATTATTTGACTACTCAGTGTTCTTCACTTTTATCTTTTGGAGTAGTTTGTCATTTACTCACGTGATTCACATATATCCTATGAGTAAACTGTTGAATGAATTGAATATCATAAATCTGAATTTATATATGTTTCATATGCTTACACCATGGGGATTAATGACTTCACACAGAATAAGTATAGGTAGTAAACTTATTGAAAGTTAGCAAACGCAGAATTGGTCACTTGAACAATTCATGAAAGAATATTGAATGAAGAGAGATTTCACTTATAAATATACTATCTTGGACATCTTTTGTAATTGTGAGCACTCATTAAAATATGACATGCTAAAAGGTTGATGTTGGACAAGGAAGACAACTTAATGGGTTATGTTTTCCTATATCCGAAACATTATATTGTCTTGGATCATCCAACATGTTGAGCTTGCCTTTCCCTCCCATGCTAGCAAAATTCTTTGCACCAAGTAGAAATACTACTTGTGCTTCCAAACATCCCTTAAACCAGTTTTGCCATGAGAGTCCACCATACCTACATAAGGATTGAGTAAGATCCTTCAAGTAAGTTGTCATCGGTGCATGCAATAAAAATTGCTCTCTAAATATGTATGATCTATTAGTGCGAAGAAAATAAGCTTTATACGAACTTGTGATAGGGAAGAAATAAAGGCAACATACTACATAATAAAGGTCTTTATCACAAGAGGCAATATAAAGTGACATTTTTTGCATTAAGATTTTGTGCATCCAACCATCAAAGCGCATGCCAATCTCTGCTTCCCTCTACGAAGGGCCTATCTTTTACTTTTATCTTCTACCCTTATACAAGAGTCATGGTGATCATCAGCTTTCCTTTTTACAGTTTTTCCTTTGGCAAGCACTTTGTGTTGGAGCGATCCAGATATATATATATATATATATCCACTTGGATGTAGGTTTTCATGAGTTATTATTGTTGACATTACCCTTGAGGTAAAAGGTTGGGAGGTGAAACTATAAGCCCCTATCTTTCTCTGTGTCTGATTAAAACTTTGAACCCATAAATATCACATGAGTGTTAGCAATTGTGAAAGATTAAATGATAGTTGAGTATGTGGAGTTTGCTGAATCAAAGTTCTTACGTAGACCCTTCCCGAAAATAAGATGAATTGCAATTGTTTGATGACTAAGAGCACGGTTTGTTAGTTTTCAAGAAAGTTTATGATCTATACTTTAACATGTGAATAACTTGTTACTTGATCATGAGAAGTTTTATGAGTTGAGCTACTTCTATGATATATAATCATGCTAGAAAAAGTGATTGGAATTATCATTGATCAAACTTATGCACTTGCTAGCATTCACACTTCATAAATTATTTCTTTTATCATTTACCTACTCCAGGACGAGCAGGAATTAAGCTTGGGGATGCTGATACGTCTCCAACGTATTTATAATTTATGAAGTATTCATGCCATGTGTACAATAGTTTTATATGATTTAGGTATGATTCGGTTAGAACTAATCCGGACTGACGATGTTTTCAACAGAACTACCGTGTTGTTGTTTTTGTGCAGAAATAAAAGTTCTCGGAATGCGATGAAAATCAACAGATAATTTTTCTGGAAAATATAAAAAATATTGGAACAAAAATCTACCGGAGGGGAGTCCCATGGGCCCCATGAGGGTGGGAGGCGTGCCCAGGCCCCTGGGTGCGCCCCCTATCTCGTGGCCACCTCGGGGACCCCGCTGACTTGTTCTCGATGCCATCCTCTCCTATAAATACAGAAACCTTCAGAAAATAACCTAGATTGGAAGTTCCGCCACCGCAAGCCTCTGTAGCCACAAGAAATCAATCTAGGCCCTCTCTGGCACCCTGCCAAAGGGGGCCATCATCACCGGAGGCCATGGGGGAGGATCCCGGAGGGGCCATCATCGCCAAGGACTAGAGGGAGAACCTCTCCCCATCCAGGGGAGGCCATGGAGGAGGAAGCACAAGGGGGAGAACTTCTCCTCCTCTCTCTCGGTGGCGCCGGAGTGCCATCGGGAGGGGAATCATCGCCGTGGTGATCGTCTTCATCAACACCACCATCCTCATATTTTTTACGCGGTCCACTCTCCCGCTGTCGGATTTCGGGTTCCGGCAGACCCTTAAGGCTCGAACACTGGGGTGCGCGCGGAGATCCAACCTTCCACCGTCTCGCACCTCGCCGAATCGCAGGGACTGAAACTACTAACGGAACAGCACAAGAGACACGAGATTTATACTGGTTCGGGCCACCATTGTGGTGTAATACCCTACTCCAGTGTGTGTGGTGTGGTAGATTGCCTCTTGGGCTGATGAGGAACAATACAAGGAAGAATAGCCTCGCGAGGGTCTGTTCTTGGCGGGTGCGATGAACTGCTAGGCGGGGTTCAGTCGCTCTAGCTACTGGCTTATTGATGAGGATTCGGATCCCCTGCCTTAGGGGTGGCTACTCCTATTTATAGGCGAAGGCCCTGGGACTCTTCCCAAATATTGAGCGGGAAGGGCGCCAACAATTGGCCATTTTGATGGGGAACAGCGGGTACACTTATCCTGACTAAAGTTGGTCCTCGCCTGCCAAAGGCTCTGGTGGTGACGCCTGCTTGGGCTCCACGATGACTCCCTTCCAGCCATTGGGGCTGGTCTTGGTCTTGTTGCACCGAAATGGATGCCTTTGCTTGATGCTCTCGCCTGCGCTTGCTTCCTTTGCACCAAAGAGGAAAGGAGGACACTGTGCGGGCTGGCGCCCGGCCGGGCGCCCTTGGTAAATCATGGCTTGCGTCATGGGCACCTCGCGAGGTACCCTGCCTTGAACTCTCCGCCTCCTCATGAGCCAACCTGACGAGGCCGTGCCTGAGGAAGCTCCTTGTCGTCCGCCCCGCAAGGCTTGGCCCCTCGCGAGGGTCTTGAGCTTGTGTTGATGAAGATGGGCCGTGCTGGGCCTCCTTCGAGCCACGCCGCAGGCCGCAGGCAGGCAAGTCTGGGGACCCCCGTTCCCGGAACGCCGACAGTAGCCCCCGGGCCCACGGCGCGCCCAAACTTGGTCGAGCAGAGAGGCGAAAGGGCAAGTGCGAAGCGTCACGGGCCCTAATAGCCTGCGTCCTTGGGCGACGCGTGGCGGTTGATTGGACGCGTGCGCACTGCTTCCCCATGATGCCTCGGTAACCACTCGGATTCGACAAGTCCCTGCATGCAGAGTCGGTCATGATTACCGGTGATCGTGGAGGCCGTCGGTTGGCCTTCGCCGGCTATAAGTACGGAACGGCGCGCGCCCTTTCAGTCTATCCTTTCTTGTCTCTCCCTCTTCTCCATGGCTCCACCAAGGAAGTTCTCGGCTGCAGAGAAGGGGAAGGGCCGTCAGGTCGAGTCTTCCTCTCCTCCGACTAAGCGTGGTCGTGGTCGCCCTCGCAAGCATCCCGTGGCCTCCATGGCGGTCCCCCGCGGTCGTGGGGGAGGCTCTCAGCGTGGCGACGAGCGGCTGGCCATGGTCGGAGGGCGTGCCCCGGCCGCGCGTCCCCCGAGGCCGCGCCTCCATGCTGCTGAAGCGCTGTCGGAGTTCATGGTGAGGGCGGAGGAGTCGTCCGGCGTCCGGCTTCACCTCCCGCGCTTCCTCCTGGGTGAGCTCCCAGATGGCGCCCTGGGTGGCCTCTTGCTCCAGGCGGATGGCTGCTGCAGCCGGGCTTCGTGGGCTTCTCTGGAGGTCTCTGCTACAGGGAGACCTGTTCCTGACCCGCGGCTGGTAGACGTTCGCTCGCGCGCGTGGTCTTCGCCACCGGTGCTCCCTGCACTTCAAGTACGACGGCGATGCCACCCTCTACGTGAGGGTGTTCGGGGAAGAAGGTCGCCGCATGGGGTGCTGCCCTGAAGACGACGACCGCTGCCGAGGACTCAGCCCCGGCGTGGATGGAGAGGGCAGCGCGCGGGCGGCTGGCGATGGCCGTGACTCCTCACGCTTCACCAGCTCTTCTTCGGGTGGTGATTCTTCCAGCAGTGGCCACAGCAAGCCCCCACGCCACCGCGCCTGCTTGGGGGTGGCAGCGGGTCCGCTTGCCACCGCGCCCCGGTGAAGCGTGAGAGGGAGTCCGCCTAAGCTCCGGAGACGGCTCGAGCCTTCCAAGAGGGCCGGCACGGGGCGTGCTTCACCTGCTTTTGTCCTTTTCCTTTCTTTTCTCATGCGCAAAAAGGCAACAATGTGTGGCCCCGTGGGGGCGCGTTTAGGTTAACGTCGTTATCCTGATACTGTTCCTTTCTGTTGTACGCCCATTCGCAAGTGAACTCCAGCCGTGGCCGCGGGGGCGACCGATCCAGGCCCCGTGTTCGCGTAGTGCTGCCCGTGAGGCATGGTCAGGAGGGGTGCTCCAGCTGTGGACCAGGGTCGTGAAAACTTGAGCGATAGGGGCAGGAATGCTCGCGAGGGCTCCCGAGGCTTCTGCATCGCGAGTCCCCACGCAAGAGAAATCGAGGCAGGAGAGCGAAAAAGATCGAAGAACCACGGACCAAAAGAGGGCGATAATTTCTATAAAAACTCCAAATGGAAATAACTAGTCAACTGCAGAAAGCAAATGAAAAAGCCGCGTCAGGCACCTAGTTTAGTCTTCGACGTCTTCTCACCAGCGCGGAGCTAAGTGCTGCCACTGGGCATGGGAGGGAGCCCCAGGGCCTAAGGCCGGCACTCCTGAGACTCCGGGGCGTGTACAGCCCCAACTCATTATTACGTGAGAGTGTCACGGGCGGCGAGCTTCACAGGCGTTGGCCTTCTTCACAGGCTCCGGGCCTTTCTTCTGGGAAGCGAGCTTCACGGGCGTTGGCCCTCTTCACGGGCTCCGGGCCCTTTCCAGAACGCGACAGCTTCACAGGCGTTCGCCTTCTTCACAGGCTCTGGGCCTTTCTCGAAAAAGATGAGCTTCACAGGCATTCGCCTTCTTTACAGGCGCTGGGCCTTTTCCAAAAAGAATGAGCTTCACAGGCATTCGCCTTCTTCATAGGCACTGGGCCTTTTCCAAAAAGAATGAGCTTCACAGGCATTCGCCTTCTTCACAGGCACTGGGCCTTTTCCAAAAAGAATGAGCTTCACAGGCATTCGCCTTCTTCACAGGCACTGGGCCTTTTTAGGGGTAAAACCTCCGGAGGTGCTGGATGTTCCACGCGTTCTGTATAGGTACTCCCTCTTGAGTCTCCAAGCGCACGGAGCCAGGCCTGGAAACATGAACAACCTTGAACGGGCCCTCCCACATGGGAGAGAGCTTATGCAGTCCCTCCCTGGAGAGGACCCGTCGGAGCACGAGGTCCCCTACCTCGAGAGTTCTGGGGCGGATGTTGCGGCAGTGGTATCGCCGGAGTGCCTGCTGGTACCTTGCCGCTCGCAGCGCAGCTTCTCGTCGGCGCTCCTCCCCCAGCACGAGGGCCGTCCCCCGCATGGCATCCTGCAGCATTTCATCGAACGCCAGGACCCGTGCGGATCGACGCTTGACCTCGTGAGGGAGGACCGCTTGGGCTCCTTAGACCAGGAAGAAGGGGGTCTCCCCAGTTGGCTTGGTTGCGGTTGTGCGGATGGACCACAACACGGACGGAAGCTCGTCATACCAGCCTCGCGCGCAGCCTCGGTTTCTTCTTGAACGTCCTGGTCTTGAGGCCTCTCAGGACCTCTGCGTTGGCCCGCTCGGCCTGTCCGTTGCTGCAGGGTGCGCCACCGAAGCGTGGCATATCTGCATCCCAAGGTTAGCGCAGTACGTTTTAAAAAGGTTACTGGTGAACTGCGAACCGTTGTCGGTGATGATGCGGTTCGGCACTCCAAACCGGCTCACGATGCCCTTGATGAACTTGACCGCAGAACCAACGGGGATGGTGCGGACGGCCTCGACTTCGGCCCACTTGGTGAATTTGTCCACGGCGACGTAGAGGTAGCGATAGCCCCCTGGTGCCCGAGGAAAAGGGCCCAGGATGTTCAGCCCCCAGACAGCGAATGGCCAAGTGAGGGGGATGGTTTGCAGACCTCCTGCTGGCTGGTGGATCTGCTTGGCATGGAATTGGCAAGCCTCGCAAGCCTTCACGAGTTCAACAGCGTCATTGAGCGCAGTGGGCCAATAGAAACCACTGCGGAACGCCTTGCCGACGAGGGCCCGTGACGACGAATGGTGCCCACAATCTCCACCATGTATATCTGCGGCAGTTCCTTCCCTGTTCCTGGTGATGCGGCGCAGGATCGTCGTTCGATCGCTTCGGTAGAGCTCTCCATCCATGATGCTGTATGTCGTGGCTTGCCGCGCCACATGCTCTGCCTCCTCCTCCTTCTCTGGCAAAGTTCCACGCGTTAAGTAACTCTTGAGCTTCGTGATCCAGCACCCCTCTTGAGGTTCCATCGTTAGGACCAGGCATGCTCCTGAGGCCGGGCCACAGGCTGGGGCTCCCGAGGCAGGTGGCTGAGGGAGCTCCTCCCGAGGCTGTGTTGTGCTTGATAACGGCGACAGGGCTGAGGGCTTGAAGAGCCGTTCCTCAAAGACGCCCGGCTCCTGGGGTAATCTACTGGAGGCTCGTTTGGCGATGTCGTCGGCCTCTTGATTGGTGCCGCGGGGCACGTGTTGCAGCTCCAACCCCCAGAACTATTTCTCCATCCTACGGACCTCCGCAAGGTAGGCCTCCATGTGTTCATCTCTTGGCTCGTACACCTTGTTGGAGAAATTGACGAGGAGCTGCGAATCGCCCTTGATGGTAAGGCGCTTCACCCCCAGGGCAGCGGCAGCCTTCAGACCCGCTATTAGCCCCTCGTATTCTGCTATATTGTTGGAGACCTTCTCGCCATGCTGGAAACAGAGCTGCACGGCATAGTAGAGCTTGTCCTGAGCGGGAGATATGAGCACTGCCCTAGCCCCAGTGCGTTGTCTGGAGAACGCTCCATCGAAGTACATGACCCAACCTTCTGGCGCTTCGCTTCCTGGGGAGAGGGATTGATCCTCGCCGGCCCTGAGGCACGGTGCTTCTGTCCATTCGGCCACGAAATCTGCCAGCGCGGCCCCCTTGATGACTCTGGTTGTGCTGAACTCGAGCTGGAATGCTTGCAACTCAATGTTCCACTCGGCGACCCTTCCGGCCGAGTTGGGGCTCCTGAGCACCCTCTCTAGGGGGTATGCCGAGACAACCTTGATTGGATGACCCTGGAAGTAGTGCCGCAACTTGCGCGAAGCCACCAACAGCGCGAGGAGGAGCTTCTGCGGCATGGGGTACTGTGCCCTCGCATCCCGTAACACTGTGCTGACGAAGTACACCGGGTGCTCGACAAGGCTAGGGGCGTCAGTGTTGTGGCGTCTTCCGGAAGCTGTGGTACCTCCCGAGGTGACGGCGCCTCCGGAAGCTGGTTGCTTGGATGGGGGGCCTCTCCCGCCTTTGGCGTGCTCTGCTGCGACGGCTGATCTTCTTCCGTTGTGGTGCTGGCTTCTGCGAGTTCCTTCTGGTTCAGCCTTGGATTAGCTCGGGTGGCCTCCATGGTCTTGGCCTGACGCACCTCCCTAACTGCCACCAGGGCTGCGCTAGCGGAGTAGGGAGTGGCGGCGAGGTAGAGTACCAAGGGCTCCTGAGGGCACGGGGCCACCATCATTGGAGGGCTGGTCAGGTACCTCTTGAGGTCTTGGAACGCTTTGTCGGCCTCTTCAGTCCATTCGAAGGGCCCCTTTTTCTTCATCAGCTCGAAGAAAGGCAGCGCCCGCTCCCCAAATCGGGAGATGAAACGGCCCAGCGCCGTTACGCGCCCCGTGAGCTTCTGCATTTCCCTGAGGGTCTTTGGTGGGCTCATGTCCTCAACTGCCTTGACTTTTTCCGGGTTGGCCTCGATGCCTCGGTGGGACACGAGGAAACCTAGGAGCTTGCCCGAGGGAACTCCAAACACACACTTCTCTGGGTTGAGTCGCAGGCTTACTGCGTTGAGGCTCGTGAAGGTTTCTTCCAGGTCTTGTATCAAGGTCTTGGCCTCGCGAGACTTCACCACGATGTCGTCGACGTAAGCCTTCACATTCTTCCCGAGCTGTGGGCCCAAGGTGATGTGCATGAGCCGCTGGAAGGTTGCCCCCGCGTTGTGCAGCCCGAATGGCATGCATGTATAGCAGTACACTCCACACGGGGTTAAGAAGGCCGTCTTTTCCACGTCTTCCGCCGCCATCTTGATTTGGTGATACCCGGAAAAGGCGTCCAAGAAGCATAACAGGTCACACTCGGCGGTGGAATCGATGATCTGGTCGATGCGAGGGAGTGGGAACGGATCCTGCGGGCATGCTTTGTTGAGGTTGGTGAAGTCGACACACATGCGTTCCTTTCCTCCCTTCTTTGGCACCACCACGGGGTTGGCCAGCCAATCTGGGTATCGGACCTCGCGAATAACCCCCGCGGCTTCTAGCTTGCGGGTCTCTTGGACGATGAAGGCCTGCTTTTCAGTGGACTGCCTTCTGCATATACGCTTCACGGGGCGCTTGCGTTGGGGCACACGTTGAGGTGGTGCTTGATTACGCCCTATGGTATCCCCGCCAGCTGATCGGGCTCCCAGGCGAACACCTTCTTGTTCGCACACAGGAACTTGACCAGGGCTTCTTCCAGTTCGGGCTCGAGGTTGGCGCCTATCGTGAAGGTGGCGTTTGTGGACCCATCCTCGTCGACATGTATCTTCTTGGTCTCCGCCTTGTCTTGAGTGAACAACTGCTTCTTCATGGTCGGCGCAGCCCCCTTGGGCTTGAGGGCTTTCGCATCGGCGAGCTGCGCTGCGGCCGCCGTCTTGAGGGCGAGCCTGAGCGCCCGCAACGCACCTTCGGTATCTCCAGGTACGGTGAGGACGCCGCTGCTCCCGGGCATCTTCATGAGGTTGTACCCCGGGTGGGTTGCGGCCATGAATTTGGCCAATGCTGGATAGCCAAGGATGGCATTGTAGGGGAGGCCGATGGGGGCGATGTCGAAGTCGACCAGTTCCGTGCAGAAGTTGTCGTAGGTGCCGAAGGTAACCGGGAGCCGGATTTTCCCCAAGGAGCTGGATGACCCTCCTCCTACGCTGAAAAAAGGCTGGCTGGGCTCTGACCGCTCCACAGGTATCGAGAGGAGGTTGAAGGCCTCGACTGAGAGTATGTTGAGGCCGGCGCCGCCGTCGATGAGGGTCCTGGTGACGGCAACCTGGCAGATGGTGGGTGTGCAGAGCATGGGGAGCGCACCCGAGCCGGCCGAGTTGGCGGGTGGTCCCGAGAGTCGAAGGTCAGCCGGCCGACGACTCCGTCCGCCCGAGGGAGCCCCCGCTGCGTGGGCGGCGCCGACCCGCGGACGAATGTCTTGACATGGCGGCTGGAAGGCGGCGCTGCGAGCCCGCCAGAGGGCCGCGACGACCAAGGGACCGCGCGACGGGGCGGGTGACGAGGAAGCTGCGCGGCTCCTCCCCAGAGGTCGCCGAGGAGCGCAGAGACGATGCTTGCTGTCCGTTCCCCGCCAGGCCGGTGGCGGTGTTGGCAGCGGGCGGTGAGGAACGACGAGGGCACCCGCTGTCGGAAGCCGTCCGGGCGACACGGGAGGCGAGGGTGGCTCGGTGCTCGGCGCGAGCCCGACGAGCGTCAGACATGGTTGCGGTGGTCGGGGAAGAACGAGGCGACAGAAGGCAGATTCCGGCGCACCCCTACCTGGCGCGCCAAATGTTGGATTTCGGGTTCTGGCAGACCCTTAATGTTCGAACAATGGGGTGCACGCGGAGATCCAACCTTCCACCGTCTCGCACCTCGCCGAATCGCAGGGACCAAAACTACTAACGGAATAACACAAGAGACACGAGATTTATACTGGTTCGGGCCACCATTGTGGTGTAATACCCTACTCTAGTGTGTGTGGTGTGGTAGATTGCCTCTTGAGCTGATGAGGAACAATACAAGGAAGAACAGCCTCACGAGGGTCTGTTCTTGGCGGGTGCGATGAACTGCTAGGTGGGGTTCAGTCGCTCTAGCTACTGGCTTCTTGATGAGGATTCGGATCCCCTGCCTTAGGGGTGGCTACTCCTATTTATAGGCGAAGGCCCTGGGCCTCTTCCCAAATATTGAGCGGGAAGGGCGCCAACAATTGGCAATTTTGAAGGGGAACAACGGGTACACTTATCCGACTAAAGTTGGTCCTCGCCTTCAAAGGCTCTGCTGGTGGCCTTTGCTTGGGCTCCACGATGACTCCCTTCCAGCCGTTGGGGCTGGTCTTGGTCTTGTTGCACCGAAACGGATGCCTTTGCTTGATGCTCTCGCCTGCGCTTGCTCCCTTTGCACCAAAGAGGAAAGGAGGACGTTGTGCGGGCTGGCGCCCGACTGGCGCCCTTGGTCGTCATGGCTTGCGTCATGGGCACCTCGCGAGGTACCCTGCCTTGAACTCTCCGCCTCCTCATGAGCCAGCCTGACGAGGCCGTGCCTGAGGAAGCTCCTTGTCGTCCGCCCATGAATCTGGCCCCTCGCGAGGGTCTTGAGCTTGTGTTGATGAAGATGGGCCGTCTGGGCCTCCTTGAGCCACGCCGCAGCCATGGCGAGCAAGTCTAGGGACCCCCGTTCCCGGAACGCCGACACCCGCACCCCGCTGTAATCCCTAATTGAACATGGTGCTTTATGCCACATATTATGATCCAATGATGTGTTGCCATCCTATGATGTTTTGAGTAGATATCCTTTTTCTTTGGGTTGATTGATGATATAGATTGGTATGAGTTGTATGTTTTATTTTGGTGCTGTCCTATTGTGCCCTCCATGTCGCGCAAGCGTGAGGGATTCCCGCTGTAGGGTGTTGCAATACATTCATGATTTGCTTATAGTGGGTTGCTTGAGTGACAAAAACATAAACCTGAGTAAGGGGGTTTTGGCATATGGGATAAAGGGGACTTGATGCTTTAATGCTATGGTTGGGTCTTACGTTAATGATCTTTAGTAGTTGCGGATGCTTGCTAGAGTTCCAATCATAAGTTCATATGATCCGAGAAGAGAAAGTATGTTAGCTTATGCCTCTCCCTCATATGAAGTTGCAATGACGACTACCGGTCTTGTTAACGATTGCCTAGGATAATTCCGTACTCACTATTTATAATATTTAGTAATATATTCTAATTCTATGATAACAACAACTACTTTTATGTTTTAGCTCTCCGTTATAATGCAAAGTTATCCTCTTCATACCCACAACGTAGTTTTATTTCTCGTTTCTAGTTGGAAGGAAACGTTCGGTGTACGTAGGGTCGTTTCAGTGGCAGATAGGACTTGAGAGAATATTGATCTTACCTTTAGCTCCTTGTGGGGTCGACACTCCATACTTATCATTTCCACCTTTGGGAATTGCTACGATGATTCACTGCACTTGGGGATTATCAACATGCTGAACTTGTGTATACATGAATCTTTTGAGTTGTTGATTGTGAATGTTGGCTATGAATATGAACGTGTCCTGTGAACCTGAGTTTGATACAAATGTTTACCTTTTCTGTTGTACTTGTGTGTGAACTTGTTAGTATGTCTACTGTGGGATTTGTGACGTGTGGGTGTCAACGTCACACCTTCTTCCCGAGAAGAATAGCACCTGCTTTGTTAGGGTAGCAAGGGCGCATCATCTCTTTTTAATATTTTTGCTCTGTCTTCCCCTCCCCCGCTCAACCCCTGCCGTAATGTTTTTTCCCTCAAAATAAACATAGTACTGCGTTGTTTTTTGGGCTTGATGAAAAATCGAGTGCTTGTTTCTGTAGGTTGGCCCACCCAGCAAATGGGCTGTTGGTCTACCATGGACTGGGAGGCTGAAAATACAAGTTGAATGGTGCAGAGGCAAGTAAAAAACGCCATCGACAGCCATCCACTAAAGTAATAAATTTGCGTCTGATGTGCTTCTTCAGTCGCGCCGCCGGCCCCCTCTTTAATCCAGTTCGCTCGTGGATCTAGCTGGTATCATTTTTTTCCAGAGGGCGAAAAAGTATTAGCCAGGCCTAGGTTTTATTTTTTAACATGCGTAGGCCACGACATATGGAGACAGTGGTTGACTTATTTTTTGAGGTCCATACCGGCCTATGGGCCTCCCCGCATAGGTTTTACTTTTTCTTAAAGATCGGCAGCCCAATGTATTTTTTTAATAAAACGCAGATCTCTGTTCTATTTATCTATATATAAGAATAATAATGTTGTGTCCAATTTATGTTTTCCCTTCTAACCACGTTATATATATTTACATTATTACTATTATCGTATATTTTATAGAGACTCATATATACATTATAAAAACATCCCACGTGTTATTAACTTATAAAAGTAAATGTTTAACAGAAGTTGGCAAGGAAAATCCTTGTTCTTTTTGACTCACAGGCAAGGATAATCCTGGTGATTGTGTACAAAAGCCTGTGAAGATTTTAAGGACTAATGTAATAATAACGCGCTCATTTTTATTTTGAGCAATAACTCGCTAATTTTTTAATTTTATATATATAAAATGTGTCTCTCCGGTTTATTTTTTGATATTTATTGCTCCTTCTAACCTAACATTATATATAGAACGAGCCCAGCTAATTCATGTATTTCAAGAAAGTGCAAATGGGCTGGGATTTCTTAGGAAATATTAAATGGGCCGCATTGATGCGAAATTATTTGTTCACCCAGCCCAGCAAATGGGTTGTACATTCTAGAAAACATGGGTTAAATATATGCTACATTTTTGCAGGCTGACATGTGGGCCAATAGGTCGAAGCCTACGCAGGGCGTTGTCACCTTGGTCAACAAATGATTATGACATCCACAGCCATTGGATTTATATCCAACGGCCGGCATGCGCCTTCAATCTCTTGTTTTCTTCCTCCAACATCGCCGGGACCGCTTGGTTCGGCCTCCGACGGCTAGCGGCTCTGCTTAGCACGCATCGATGTGAAGCGCTACCCCACCGCCGGCCAGGCTATCCCTCCACCCCTCCACACCTACTGTTATTCTCCACCGACTGTAGCCCCACGCCGCACCAGAACCAGTTATAACCCTTGTACTCCTCTCAATCTACGACTCCACTTCCGCATATTCCCATCTCCGGGTCATTCTCGTCCGGGGCCTCGCTGTCGTCCACCGCCTCGCTGCGCTCGGCACGGCGTGGTCAACAAACGAGAGTCATCGAAAGAGGACTGTACATGGAGAGCCTGACGGCTGGGACCCACGAGGTCCGTGGTCGCACGTAAGGAAAGTTCCTTATTATTAAGCTGAAAAAAATGTTTCCTCCCCCTGACAGTTGGGACCCACCGGCTGTATCTTCGCATGGAAGGAAGTGCCTCCTTGCTATGCGAAAAAACTATTCCTCCCATTCACAGCTGGGACCCGTCAGATTTGGTGGCTGACTTGTGGGTCTACTAAGCGGACGTGTACGCAGGGCTTGATCAACTTAATCAACAAATGATTCTAGCAGCTGGACCATTGGATGTTAATCCAACAGCCGTGCTCCTTCTTCAACCTCTATTCTTGCTCCTGTCTCCCATGGGCGGCACCGCGGTAGTGCTGTCGCGCACCCGAACCAGTCAAGTTTCCCACTCCTCTCCATCTGCGGCTCCATTGCCGCGTCTTCCCCATCTCCGGGTCATTCCAGTCTGGGGCCTCGCCATCGTCCATCGGCCTTGGTGCGCTTGGCACGGTGTGGTCAACGTGGTCAACAAACGAGAGTCATCGGAAGATGACTGTACGTGAGATGCTGACAGTGGGGACGCACCACGCCCATGGACGCATGCATGCAACTGCATTCTTTTTACCCTGAAAAATAATGTTTTCTCCCCTGACTGCTGGATCCCACCAACTACATCTTCATACGCAAGGAAGTGCGTACTTATTACAGGAAAAAATAAATGTCCCCCCTGACAGCTGGGACCCAGTAGCTATATATTCGCACGCAAGGAAGTGTGTCCTTATCCTCCCTGATAGCTGGGACCCACCCGGTCGAAGCGTACGTACCGTTGTCTGTCTTATCGGAACGTGTACGTACATACTGGTCGATCGTTTGCTCTGCAATGATGAACTGTGGCCGAGTAAGTAGCGGCACATGTCATAGTAGAGCCCCCCACGTAGCAGTTCAGGATGCCCCGTCTAAACCGTGTACACTTACATATAGCCACACGCCAAAAAATATAGCCATGTACGTACATACGGGCGGGGTCTCGAACGCCTACTCGCGCATACATACGGCCATGTCTCGTGTACATGGCTGGGTCGGAATGGAGAAACTGCATCGTCGTGTTCATCGGGAGGCAACGGAATATGTCGTGTTCATCACGAGCCAACCGGCTTGGATGGAACATCCGATCGAAACGAGGCCTGGCATACCGCAGAATGGAGGAAACGGCCTTGTGTTCGACCGGCCACGATCGAAACGGGATCCTTTTCATCTGGAGGGGTCTGGCGTACCGCAAAACAGAGGAAACAGACTTCTCTTGGAGCTACTACGGTTGAAACGGGGTCTTGTTGAACGGGAGGGGTGTGGCGTACCGCAAAACAGAGGAAACAGACTTGTGTTGGAGCGCTACGGTCAAAACGGGGGTCCTGTTCATCAGGAAGGGTGTGGCGTACCGCAAAACGGGACTCCACGGGCTACTTTTCATCTCCACCGTCGACTGCCTCCACGGGCTACTGTTCATCCACCGTCGACCTCCTTCTGCCTCCACATGCGACTGTTCATCCATGTCGTCTCTCCTCCTGCCTCCACCAGCCACTATTCATCCAGCCTCCACCGCTCCTCCACCGGCTACTGTTCAACCAGCCCTCTCCACGGGGTCTTGTTCAACCACTCCTCCACGGGCTATTGTTTATCGAGCCCTCCACCGACAACTGTTCAACCAGCCCTCCATGGGGTCCTGTTCATCCGGCCCTCCACGGGGTCACGTTCATGCACCCCCAACCGGCTCGATTGGGGTCCTGTTTATCTAGCGGCAACGACCTCTACTACCACGGGGTCCTGTTGATCCAGCCCCACCAGGAACTGTTCATCCAACCCCCCAACAACGCTCACTGTTCATCAAGAGGCAGTAGGTTTGATCAGCTTCAGTTAGCAGCAATAGAGAAGGAATCGCTCGATTGGGTTCAGTTAACAGCCATCGATCGATCGCTCGGTTCAGTAATGCGTAGCCTGTAGTGCAATCGCTCGGGTTCAGTTAGAGCCCAACGCCTCGCACCCACGCGCATATGTGTACGAGAGAAACGCGCATCGCTCGGCCCCCGTCCACCCATCGTAACCGAGAACTCCACGATATTTTCCTTGCCCTCGCTTCTACCATGGTTTTTTCCGTCATGGACGGCCCAAAGAATGTCATGCAGCTGCGTCTCCGGCCCGCCCAGGACGAAAATCCCATTTTCTGTCATGATTTTTTTTCATAGAAGTCGGAGCCCACCACATCTATGATGATACTGGTTTTTGTCACAATTATCATCATAGAAGTGTCATAAGCATGAGAGAAAAAATTTCATTCGGCCCAAAATGTCACGGATGTGTCTTTTTTTGTAGTGAACGAGGGCACGCGGTGGTACAGCCGCAGAGAGACGCCAGCACATGCAAGCTTCCGCGAGGTGAACCAAGTAGCTGTAGACCTATGTGGAGCAGTGCGGCGCAACAAACACTAATGAGCAGAACCTCGGTGCATCAGTGCCGCAAGTAGCAGCGCAAGTTTCGCCTGCAACTATGTTGCCTAGTCTACAATACCTAGTTCAGCTAGGTATGCCTCTGGCCCAAATACATTTTGTTTGAAAAATAATTTTGGTTGGATTTGTTGAGGGTTAGTGAGATTTTTTTAAAGCTTTTAGTCTGTGGGTCGCCATCATATGCTTGTTCATACCTGATTTACTGTACTCCCATTGCTTTTATCTTCTGGTTCCTCTTTCACAGGGACCAAGTCACATATGTTATTGCTAGGTTCACATTTGCTTATTTGTACCTGCAAAAATCACATAAATGGATGAATTAAGAGATGAATTTATGTAAAGAAAAGTTTGTACGATGAAGTACTCAATCACCTTTTTAACTGGCTCCTGCAGTTTCTTTGTTTCTTGTTTTAACCTGTTGTCTACTTCATTATCCATCAAATCCTGTTGAGCATAATGGATCAAAAATTGTAAATACCTGCTTCAATAGTTCCATATAAAAGAGTATAATAATTAGTGATTAAATAGATTTGATAGTTTAATATGTCATTACCTCTTCAGCTTTATCCTCTAAGTATTGCTTCTCAAGCTTCTCATCAGGCACCAATATTTTCTTTACTTCATAGTTCTGCATGCCTAGAGTGAGGTTCTTATTGTTGAGTTTGAATCGAAAGATAAGTCTTTGCCCGCATAATTCTTGGATAACCTTTGGGACTTTTTCAGATTTTCCATCTAATGAATCCAATAGGAATGAGAGTGATGTATTGAGCATTCTTTCAACCTCTTCATTCAATAAAGTGCAACTTGTAGTAGCACCGTGATCACTAGTTTGAAGCCAAATACGATACCTAGAATCACATTTCATTAGTGTAACGCAAATGTGTTGATAGTACACAATTGATGGTAAATCCAGAGAATATGCTTACCTAGGTGTTACACCTTCTAGATATGTATCCGAATTCTTGCAATAATAATTATGTGATTCTTTCGTAGCAATTTTGTTGCAAACATCGCATGACATGTACCACCATTGAATATTTTGTTGTAACAGATCAATTGTAGTTATTGTTGTGAACACAAAGTCCTGAAATTTGAAGAAGAAGATATAGCTCTTTAGAGAATATGCAGTCACTCATACAAATATGTCAAATACATCTGTAGGTCTTGGAGGCTTCTGCAATATCGCATCTTAGAAGAGTTCTGATTCATTACCTCATCTGTTGTTGTCGTGCCTGATTCCAGTAAGTTCTTTTAAGATTATCCTTTTGTAAAACATTTGATCTTCCAGTGTCCCTCGAGTACCTTTATCTATCTCCATCATTTTTGGTAAAATTTCTTTGTTGGAGTGTCTATAAACAAAAGTTATAAATGAAGATAGATTATGAACTTCTATATGTCCAGTACCTACAAATTGTGAATAATACTTGGCATGAATTTCCCAAGTCTCGGGTATATCTAGATTGGTATTTAATCTTGTGGTGCTAGTTGACTTTAGGCACAAACCTAATTAATAAACAATAAATCTATTAGATTTATTATTTTGGTATGAAAAAATGACATGTAAACATATTCAACTTAACATGGAATTTTTGCACCATTATTGAGGTAACAATAATAATTGTTTGATTGCCAATTACATCCTCACTTAAATGACGAGCTAATCTTCCCCATAATGATACTCTAATTTTATCATCCCTGAATAATTCATTCCAAAGTAACTAATGGTAATAAAATATAACTGGTAGAAAACAGTCTTTACCCTTTAGTGAAAAGTTGGCGTATGGATATACACTTACTCTGGCATTAGATTTTCAATCTCACATATATCCGAACGTGTTTTCTTGTTTGTTATCCTTGATTATATTGGCTTAATCTTGGTAAGTAACCCAATGACATATGCAAATTTGAAGATTATAGACTTAAAAAATTAGGAAGTTATTCATTTGGAGTCTATTAGTACAACTACCAAAAAATGACTTCAAATTTAAATTGACCCCATGGAAGTAAGAATAGGACTATGTTGTCTCAACATAGTTGGTCCCAAGCCCGGGTAAAGGAGGAGGTTTGTGATAGGCTTGGCGAGCCAACGTAAAAACTCAGCCACTCTTATGGAGATGAAACCCAATTTTTTTTGTTGGGGTGTAACCCTCTCAGCGATGCGCCACATCGAAACCCGGGTGTGGTGGAAAATGGGCAAGGGCCAGGCTGCCACCCCCTGGTGGTGCGCCATATATTGTTCCGGATACGGCGGCAAGTGAGCGAGGATCGGGTCGTCGCATGCTTAGTGGCGCGTTACATCGTCGCTCGGATGTAGTGGAAAATGAGAAAGGGTCTGCACATTTGACTCGACGAGTGCGAATGGTAAGGAAGCTAGCCGAGCCTAGGAGGATTTGCTTAGGTAGCTGGAACGTAGGATCTCTGACAGGGAAGCTTGGGGAGCTAGTTGATGCAGCGGTGAGGAGAGGTGTTGATATCCTTTGCATCCAAGAAACCAAATGGAGGGGACAGAAGGAGAAGGAGGTGGAGGATACTGGCTTCAAGCTGTGGTACATGGGGAGGGCTGCAAGCAGAAATGGCGTAGGCATCTTGATCAACAAGAGCCTCAAGTTAGGAGTGGCAGACGTCAAGAGACGTGGGGACCGGATTATCCTGGTCAAGCTGGTAGTTGGGGACTTAGTTCTCAATGTTATCAGCGTGTATGCCCCACAAGTAGGCCAGAATGAGAACACCGAGAGGGAGTTCTAGGAAGGCCTGGAAGACATGGGTAGGAGTGTACCGATTGGCAAGAAACTCTTCATAGGAGGAGACCTCAATGGCCATGTGGGTACATCTAACACAGGTTTTGAAGGAGCACATGGGGGCTTTAGCTATGGCATCAGGAATCAAGACGGAGAAGATGTCTTAAGCTTTGCTCTAGCCTACAACATGATTGTAGCTAACACCCTCTTTAGAAAGAGAGAATCATATCTGGTGACTTTTAGTAGTGGCCAACACTCTAGCCATATTGATTTCATCCTCTCGAGAAGAGAAGATAGGCGTGCGTGCCTGGACTGTAAGGTGATACCTAGAGGGAGTGTTGTACCTCAGCATAAGCTGGTGGTTGCTGACTTCCGCTTTTGGATTCGTGTCCAGAGGGATAAGCGTGCCAAAGTCGGTAGAACAAAGTGGTTGAAGCTCAAGGGGGAGGTAGCTCAGACATTCAAGGAGAGGGTCATTAAGGAGGGCCCTTGGGAGGAAGGAGGGGATGCAGACAATGTGTGGATGAAGATGGAGACTTGCATTCGTAAGGTGGCCTCGGAGGAGTTTGGAGTGTCCAAGGGGAGAAGAAGGAAAGATAAGGATACCTGGTGGTGCAATGATGTTATCCAGAAGGTGATTACAGAGAAGAAATATTGCTTCAGATGCCTATACCTGGAGAACAAGATGGCGAAGAAGGCCGCAAAGCGAGCTGTCAGTGAAGCGAGGGGTCGGGCATATGAGGGTCTCTACCAACGGTTAGGCATGAAGGAAGGCGAAAGGGACATCTATAAGATGGCCAAGATCCAAGAGAGGAAGGCGAGAGATATTGGCCAAGTCAAATGCATCAAGGACGGAGCAGACCAACTCTTGGTGAAGGACGAGGAGATTAAGCATAGATGGCGGGAGTACTTTGACAAGCTGTTCAATGGGGAGAATAAGAGTTCCACCATTAAACTGGACGACTCCTTTAATGAGACTAGCATGCATTTTGTGTGACGAATCTAGGAGTCTGAGGTCAAGGAGGCTTTAAAAAGGATGAAAGGAGGCAAGGCGATGGGCCCTGATTGTATCCCCATTGAGGTGTGGAAAGGCCTCAGGGACATAGTGATAGTATGGCTAACCAAGATTTTTAACCCCATTTTTCAAGCAAACAAGATGACAGAAGAATGGAGACGGTGTATATTACTACCAACCTTCAAGAACAAGGGGGATGTTCAGAGTTGTACTAATTATCGTGGAATTAAGCTGATGAGCCATACGATGAAGCTATGGGAGAGAGTCATTTAGCACCGCTTAATAAGAATGACAAGCGTGACCAAAAATCAGTTTGGTTTCATGTCAGGGAGGTCGACCATGGAAGCCATTTTCTTGGTACGACAACTTATGGAGAGATACAGGGAGCAAAAGAAGAACTTGCATATGGTGTTCATTTACTTGGATAAGGCCTATGATAAGATACTGCGGAATGTCATGTGGTGGGCCTTGGAGAAACACAAAGTCCCAGCAAAGTAAATTACCCTCATCAAGGACATGTACGATAATGTTATGACAAGTGTTCGAACAAGTGATGTCGACATTGTTGACTTCCCAATTAAGATAGGACTGCATCAAGGGTCAGCTTTGAGCCCTTATCTTTTTGTCGTGGTGATGGATGAGGTCACAAGGGATATACAAGGACATATCCCATGGTGTGTGCTCTTTGCGGATGATGTGGTGCTAGTTGACGATAGTCGGACGGGGGTAAATAGGAAGTTAGAGTTATGGAGACAAACCTTGGAATTGAAAGGGTTTAGGCTTAGTAGGACTAAAACCGAGTACATGATGTGCGTTTTCAGTACTACTAGGTGAGAGGAGGAGGAGGTTAGCCTTGATGGGCAGGTGGTACCTTAGAAAGATACCATTCGATAGGCCCGATGGGGGTACTGATGAAGATGTGAACCATCGAATCAAAGCCGGATGGATGAAGAGGCGCCAAGCTTCTACCATTCTCTGTGACAAGAGAGTGCCACAAAAGCTAAAAGGCAAGTTCTACAGGATGGCTGTTCGACCCGCAATGTTGTATGGCGCTGAGTGTTGGCCGACTAAAAGGCGACATGTAACAAAGTTAGATGTGGCGGATATGCGTATGTTGAGATGGATGTGTGGCCAAACGAGGAAGGATATAGTTCAGAATGATGATATACGAGATAGAGTTGGGGTAGCACCAATTGAAGATAAGCTTGTCCAACATCGTCTGAGATGGTTTGGGCATACTCAGCGCATGCCTCCAAAAGCTCCAGTGCATAGCGGACGGCTAAAGTGTGCGGAGAATGTCAAGAGAGGTCGGGGTAGACCGAATTTGACATGGGAGGAGTCTGTTAAGAGAGACTTGAAGGATTGGAGTATCATGAAAGAACTAGCTATGGACAGGGGTGCGTGGAAGCTTGCTATCCATGTGCAGAGCCATGAGTTGGTCGCGAGATCTTATGGGTTTCACATCTAGCCTGCCCCAACTTGTTTGGGACTAAAGGCTTTGTTGTTTTTGTTGTTACTGGAAGTAAGAATATGAATATGAACATACCTAAGCATTGTTGGTCTTTTTCTAGCCATTCTTGGAGGGTATCTGTAGGACCTTGAAGTATGTCTAGAGGGGGGTGATTAGACCACTTGACCAATAAAAACCTAACCTTTTCCCAGTTTTAGACTTTGGCAGATTTTAGCTATTTTTGACCAAGTCAAGCAATCTTCACACAATTCAAGCAAGCATGCAAAGAGTATATTGGCAGCGGAAAATAAATCATGCAACTTGCAAGAATGTAAAGGGAAGGGTTCGGAGGATTCAAACGCAATTGTAGACACGGATGTTTTTGTCGTGGTTCCGATAGGTGGTGCTATCGTACATCCACGTTGATGGAGACTTCAACCCACGAGGGTAGCAGTTCGGTTGTGAGTCCACGGAGGGCTCCACCCACGAAGGGTCCACGAAGAAGCAATCTTGTCTATCCCACCATGGCCGTCGCCCACGAAGGACTTGCCTCACTAGCGGTAGATCGTCACGAAGTAGGCGATCTCCTTGCCCTTACAAACTCCTTGGTTCAACTCCACAATCTTGTCGGAGGCTCCCAAGTGACACCTAGCCAATCTAGGAGACACCACTCTCCAAGAAGTAACAAATGGTGTGTTGATGATGAACTCCTTGCTCTTGTGCTTCAAATGATAGTATCCCCAACACTCAACTCTCTCTCATAGGATTTGGATCTGGTGGAAAGAAGATTTGAGTGGAAAGCAACTTGGGAAGGCTAGAGATCAAGATTCATATGGTTGGAATGGAATATCTTGGCCTCAACACATGAGTAGGTGGTTCACTCTAAGGCTGGTAAGTTGGAAGTGTAGGTTTGTTCGATGGCTCTCTCCACGAATGAGGAGGAGGTGGAGGGTATATATAGCCTCCACACAAAATCTAACCGTTACACACAATTTACCAAACTCGGTGGGACCGAATCAACAAACTCGGTCAAATCGATTTAGTAAACCTAGTGACCATTAGGGTTTTCGGTGGGACTGATATGCATCTCGGTAGGACCGATATGGTTAGGGTTAGGGCATAACGTAATCTCGGTGAGACCGATCACACAAACTCGGTGAGACCAAATTTGGTAATTAGCTAACCGAGAGAGTTGGTCGTAAACTCGGTGGGACCGATTTGCTCTTTCGGTGAGACCAAAAGTTACAAAAGGGAAACAAAGAGTTTACATTGTAATCTCGGTGGGACCAATTCGCTCTTTCGGTGAGACCGAAAAGTTACGAAGGGAAAACAGAGAGATTACAATCCCATCTCGGTGAGACCGAGATCCCTATCGGTGAAACCGATTTGCCTAGGGTTTGTGGCAGTGGCTATGACATTTGAACTCGGTGGCGCCGGATAGAAAGAATCGGTAGGGCCCAGTTTGACTTTGGGTTTAGGTCATATGTGGATGTGAGAAAGTAGTGGAGGGTTTTGGAGCATATCACTAAGCACATCGAGCAAGGGGCTCATTAAGCAACACCTCATCCCTTCTTGATAGTATTGGCTTTTCCTATAGACTCAATGTGATCTTGGATCACTAAAATGTAAAAAGTAGAGTCTTGAACTTTTGAGCTTGAGCCAATCCTTTGTCCTTAATATTTTGAGGGATCCACTTTCTTCATCCATGCCATGCCATTCATTGAGCTTTCCTGAAATATTCATCTTGGAATAGTATTAGCTCAATGAGCTATATGTTGTTATGAATTACCAAAACCACCTAGGGATAGTTGCACTTTCAATCTCCCCCTTTTTGGTAATTGATGACAACATATAGATCAAAGCTTCGACAAATGATAATAAAATTGAAAAACATCGTCGCTTTGAGAAGTATGTGATAAGTAAGAGCTCCCCCTAAATTTGTGCATATCTTACGATTTTCTTTGGACTGCAAATTCACAAGAAATTTGGCTCATGGGTTACTCTTCCATGTCACATACATCTTGGTGGAGCGCTCAAAATAATAACGATTGAATACATGCACTCATCACCAAGCACAGTGAATGATCATATAAGGATAAATAAGATAATATCATAAAAACATAAGTGTAGCTTATGATCAAACACATGATCATCAATGTCTCACAGGTAATGCATAGTATCTCAAGCAATCAAACGCAAAAAAAGTTCAACCAAAAAGACAAGAGAGAACAAAAGCAAATCTCTCTCTCTCGAAGCCTATGATATATACATTTTTCTCCCCCTTTGGCAACAAGTTACCAAAAGTTCCTAGAAAATGCATAGCACTATGTCGTCTCTCGTGCTTGGTCTTCGGTGGTGGTGTAGACAGGACTCCAAGGATGAACGATCGATGAGACGTGGTAGGAGTGAAGAAGTTGGAGCTGGAGCTGGTTGAGCTGGAGCTGTAGGTGGAGCTGAAGAAGTGGCTCTGGTGTCTGGAGTTGGCACTGCAGCTGACCTCTGAGCTCTAGGCACTCTCGCAAATGCATCAGTTGTCGTCTTGCCCTTCCTCTCCTGCATATCATCTTGTAACTGCTCCACAGCTGACTGAATCTCAGTCACTTTGACATCAAGATCATAGAATTTTTGTTCCATGATTCTCTCCAGGCTCTCCTGGTTTTGAGTTAGGGTGGCCAACCCCTTCTCAATCCGCAGAGTTGATGCTATCAAGTAACCGAGCTGCACCTGCTTGTTCTTCAGAAAGTAATCAGATGCCTCTACTTGAGTTGGCATCTTTGCAGCTTTCTCTTGCCTTGCCTTCTCCTTTCTCTCCTGAGCTTGCACTGATGATGGTTCATTCTCAGTCATGACAACTCGATTGTCCTCAAATTCAGGATAGAGAACCATGTGTTCCTTATCCAATAGATACTTTCCTGTGCCCATCTTCAAGTTTATCAACTCCTGAACCTGTGGGGCATAACCACAGCTTCTCTTCTGATCTGCTGTTGTCCTCTTAATTGTCTCGACTATGAGGCTCATGACCTTGAATTTTTGAGGCACATCAAAAACATGAAGCAAATTGATTGCATGCCCTCTAATCATGTTATGGTCACCTGATTTGGGCAATAGAATATGCCTTAAGATCCAGTTGATCATAGGCAGCCCTGACAGCAGAAAATGGACTGATCCAAACTTGAAGGTCTCAAGTGCACCATCTGGGATCTCCTTGTACATGTGTGACATAGAGTTATGATCTATTTTCTTCTTACCATAAATGTCCATGTCATCCTCACTTTCCTTTGGGGCATTGATCAAACTTGCCCATTCCTCTATGGTAGACTGATATCTGGTTCTTTGACATCCACACTATCCTCGCCATCCGGATAGAAATGTGCTGTGGAGTAGAATTGCATGATGAGTTCATCGTTCCAGTTGGTGAACTTCTACCCAACAAAATCAGCAACTCCACACGCACTCAAGCTGTCATATACTCCAAGGTAGTGTTCTGCGTTCTCCTTCATGTAGGTCCAGTTGACCCATCTCATATCGCAAACTATGGGCTTCTTATCCAGCAAGATAGTCTCATAAAAGTCCTGCTGCTCCTTGGTGTGGAACCTGTAGTCCACAGCAGTCCTTCTCCTCGTGGCATATGGATCTGACTCTCTCCATAGCCTCAACCCATGATCTCTCCCGATCTTCATGTTTTCAGCCACAGGATGAGCATCATTGTGGTCTAGGATCTTGGGTTTGAGCTTTCTTAGGACTTGTCCTTCTTCATCTTCCTTAGCATCTACCTCAGGCATTGGGGCCTTGTTCTTTTCAGCTGCTGGTATGCTCCTGGTATTCCTCCTGGGTGCATTCTTGGGCTTGGGGGCAGCTTTGGGCTTGGAAGTTGCAGCCCTGATTTGATAGCATCACCCATCAGCTTTTGTGCCTTAGGTGCTGGTTCTGCAACCTCTTCTTCTTATTCCTCTTCCATCATGGAAGGCTTCCCAATCACTCTTGCCATGGTCTTCTTGACCCTTTCTTTCCTTTTCTTTCCCTCTGCAGCATCAGGCTCTTTGGGTTGAGATTCCAAAGTAGCTTGAGTAGACATTCTGGCTTTGGACATTGGTTGTCTACCTGCTAGCCTTTTGATTTTCAAACTAGGCTTCACTGCAGATGAGCTGAACTCCCTCTTGAGCACTTTCTTCTTGGAGCTTGCCTCATCCTCAACTGCCACATAACCCTCATCCTCAGACTCTGAGGTCTTCTTCTTTCTTGTCCTTGTGGCAGGTAAATTGCTCGGAGTGCTTCTGCTCCCCTCATCTGAGCTGCTTGAGGGACTAGTGCCCTCTCTCAATTGGATCTGCTCTTCAGATTTGTTCTGGCTATCACTTTGGTCTGACATGCTGTTCAACTGACTGCTGACCCTGTGAATAGTTATATATGAGGTAGAGTGGATGAGCATCACAAAATGCAGAGATTTTTGCAAAAGAATGATTCAGAAAACTTAGTTTTAGTTTCCCACTGAAAACATTTCGGATCTACCGATTTTCAAACTCGGTGATACCGAAGCAGTTTTGGAACCTAAACTAGTGAACTCGGTCAGACCGAGTCACAGTTCAGTGGCACCGAGACTGCTAGGGTTTCACAAAGTTCAGAAATCGGTCACACTGATTAGCAATTCTCGGTCAGACCGAGACTTACTAGTGCAATGGCATTAGCCAAATCGGTGGCACCAAGTGTCGGTGTCAAAACCAGCGGATCTCGGCTAGGGGGTCACGAACTGTGCGTCTAGGCGGATGGTAACAGGAGACAAGGGACACGATGTTTTTACCCAGGTTCGGGCCCTCTCGATGGAGGTAATACCCCACTCCTGCTTGATTAATATTGATGATATGGGTAGTACAAGAGTAGATCTACCACGAGATCAAGGAGGCTAAACCCTAGAAGCTAGCCTATGGTATGATTGTTGTTCGTCCTACGGACTAAAACCCTCCGGTTTATATAGACACCAGATAGGTTAGGGTTACGAGTCGATTACAATGGTAGGAGATCTACATATCCGATCGCCAAGCTTGCCTTCCACGCCAAGGAAAGTCCCATCCGGACACGGACGAAGTCTTCAATCTTGTATCTTCATAGTCTTGGAGTCCGCCGTGATGATAGTTCGCTATCCGGACACCCCTAGTCCAGACTCCTCATTAGCCCTGAACCAGGCTTCAATGACGACGAGTCCGGCGCGCATATTGTCTTCGGCATTGCAATCCGGGTTCCTCCTCCGAATACTTCATAGAAGGTTTTGAACACCAGGATAGTGTCCGGCTCTGCAAAACAAGTTCCACATAACACCGTAGAGAGAATAATTTTTGCACAGATTTGCTGACATATTCCGCGGCGTGACATCACACCATAGCTAGGCCTTTATATGAATCATTTTTTACTGTTCCACCTCAGCGTGTTCAGCGAGGCGGTTTCCTTGGCACGTCTTATCAAAGCATAGATCGTGCCCCCATTATTCCGGGATTCTCATCAATATGGACGTGGGTAACCCATCCGCGCCATTGATTACGGTGCTTGGGAGATAAGCGAGTTTTTTACCAGGCTAGTGGGGGACGCATAGCTTTGTCCGTCCATATAAGGGGATAAGGATCCACCTTTTCACCTACGCCTTCTTCCTCCTTTGCTTATCCATTTTCGCGCACTCGAGCTCCAGCGCCCAAGTCCGCACATCCCACCTCAACCTTCTCCAACCATGTCAGGAGCGGGTGGCAGGTGGATGGCCTCCTCCGTCACTGAGGGGCACATCACAAGATTGTGGGAGGCCGGATACTTGTCCGGCGGCATCGCGCACAGGTTGCCCGATGCGGGGCAGCTTATTCCAACCCCGGGCCCCATGAGAGGGTGGTGTTTCTCCCCCACTTCCTCCGCGGACTAGGTTTTCCACTTCACCCATTTGTCCGGGGGCTCATGTTCTACTACGGCCTGGACTTCCACGACCTGGCCCTGAATTTCATCCTCAACATCTCGGCGTTTATCGTCGTGTGCGAGGCCTTCCTCTGCATCCAGCCCCACTTTGGCTTATGGCTGAAGATCTTCAACGTCCGGCCGAAGGTAGTGGGCGGCCGTCAAGCGGAGTGCGGAGGCGCCATGGTTGGCAAGATGGCCAAAGTCCCATGGCTCGAGGGCGCCTTCGTGGAGACAATAAAGGGGTGGCAATCGGGGTGGTTCTACATCACCGAGCCACGCGACCCCGAATGGGTGGCGGCCCCTAAATTTAGATTTGGCTTCCCCACATGGCTCTCGTCATGGAAAGAGACGGGCCTGACGTGGGGGAATTCGGAAGAGCTATTCGGACTCCAAACATGTGTCCGAAACCTGATGGACAAGAATCTTAGGCTTGTCGACGTAATCCAGGTGATGCTCATCCGCCGGATTCTCCCCTGTCAACAACGGGCCTTCAATTTGTGGGAGTTCGATCCGGCACAACACCGAACCTTGAGCCGGCTCTTCGACACTACGTACGAAGACGCCTGGAAGGTGCTGTTCAAGGGCGCTGAAGCCTCAAAGATCCGCTAACAAAGATCGCGGATACAGCTCGCGGCGTCAAGCCGGCGAGGTAAGTTATTTTACCCTTTAAGGGACTCTTTTTTCATAGATTGACTCTATGTGGGATCTAAAAATTCCCTAATCTTTGAGAGGACTGGCTGAAGACGTCGGACAGATTAACTGTCCGGCTCCTTTGCCGGAAGACCCGGAGGACGCCTGATTGACGGGGCTGCTGGCTCCGGCGCCCATGTGGTGTCGGAGAAGAAGGCTAAGAAGGAGGCCACGGAACTCAAGGAGCTCCCGACGCCAGTTTGTCGATTTCGATGCGAATCTTCTCCTGAGGACGAGGAGGAAGAACAAGAAGCTCCTCCCCCAGCGGGGGAGGAGAAGAAAAGGAAGGCCGCCCCAACTGGGGAGGCCGAAGGGTCCAAGAAGGGCAGAACCCTTCCTCCGGACTTCTCCACCAACGTCGACGACGACGAAGAGGATTGGCCAACAAGGGCCAAGCCCCTGGCGAGATCATAAGTGTCCGGATACCCACGGCTTTTTTATCATTGCATTATGTTCTCTAATGCCGAACAATCATGCAGCCCGCCCAAGGGCGAGTTCGCCGATTCATCGAGAGGGTCCCTGGGCTCGTCGGAAATGGAGAGTACTTCACTTCCGACCGCCTCCTCGCCCCACGCTGCGGACGACACCGAGGTGGTGCCCCAAGGTGGGCTTGGTCAATAGGAGGTGGTGCAGGAGGAGCCACAAGGCAACCTCCCGAACTCCAGGCGCATGGGGGGCAAGACCCCCAGGGGCTCTAAGCCCGACCCTCGTCCGGACTCCATGCCGGAACCATCAGCGGTTTCGAAGTCCGGCCAGCGGATCCTTCGCAAGAAGGGTAAGACGCCGGTGTCCTCCGTCCAACCGAAGGCACCGGATAGCTTACTGGAGGCGCTTAACAGTGCCTCCATCAAGGAGGAGCACTGCACTGTCATGAGTGCGGTGATCCGGACAGTTCAGTCCGCCAAGAGCGGACTGACCGAAGCCTGTACCAGCCTTCTAACAGGCTTTGAGGTAAGTTTAGAATATGTAAAAATATTACCGCATAGACAGTAGCCTCGATGCTTAGTGCAGTGTTCGGAAAGAAAAGCCGGACTAAGGATCTAAAAAGATATATGCAGGAGTCTAACATAAGTATGTCAATATGGGAATGCAGGTTGCGCTGCCGACCTCTGCCAGACCGATCATGGAGGTCAATGCATTGAAGGTAACCTCGGCGGTCCGAGAACGAGCTGGACAAGCCAAGAAGCAGCTCGAGGACAAGGAAGGTAAGTAATACCTTATTAAAGAAATACCTTATAGAAAAGGTTTTGGTTGCAAAAAATAACAGGAATAACTTGGGTACTACAGGGGCCACGGACGAGGTGGCGACCACGAAGGAAGCGTGTCCGTGGGTCGAAACAAAGCGGCTGCGGAACGCACCGAGCGAGAGAAGGGGGAGGGGCAGCTGGCCAAGGTACGGCAAGAGCTCCAAGATCTCGTGGAAAAACACGAGAGTTTGGAGCGTGACTCGAAGACTCGAGAGTCCGAGCTTGCCTCGGCTCTTGAGAGTGCCAAAGCTGCTAAGGTCGAGGCCCAAAAAGCCCTCCAAGAAATTGAATCATTAAAGAAGATAGCGGCGGGTAAGGCATTCTTTATGCAAAGCAAGCATGTGAAAGTGAATTACCTATTACTTACCCGGATTCGGAGCTCTCCAGGAGCGTTCACAGATTTGCCCCGTAGTGCGTCTGATGCTACCGCATTCTACCGCGCCAAGAAGGGGAGCTCGACGAAAAAGTTGTTCTGGTCTCAGTATGCTGAGGCCGGACATCCGGTGCCCCTAAGCGACCAGCTGAAGCAGCTGGTCGAGCTCCACAAGGTCGCCGAACAGGCCATGAAGGGCCTTGTAGCGTGGCTGTGGCCATTGGAAGCCATGCCTGGGAGCTACTTCGGCTTGGTGCAGCGGCTGGTGGACGCCTGTCCATGGATTGAAGTCATCAAGCGCTCCGTCTGCATTGAAGGTGTCCGTAGGGCCCTTGCCCGTGCTAAAGTGCACCGGGCAAGCTGGATGCGGAGAAGCTTAGACGGACGGGCCACCAAGGGCCATGAGCATCGCACGCCGAAATGTACTATGAGGGCCTCTCAAGGGTGCCCGCCTTGAATAGCGGATGAGTGCTCCAAAGATGTAATTTTGAATAGGCTCGCATTTGTTATCCTCTACGCTGAAAACTTGTTCATATGCGCTAAGCAACGCTTGTTAAATTAAAATATTACCTTCTGTGCGGCCGTTTATCAAATTTGAGAGATGGTGAGTCGTTGGTTTCAGCCCCCATGCCACGAGTCTTTGGGGTGTTGGGATAAACTTGAGCACTCTTGTTCCCATTCTTGGGTCCATCTAGGAGGCGCCAACACAACGAACAAGGCAACCGGACTTATAATGCTTGAACACTCTCACTTAGCCATAGAATTCTATAATTTTAAATTTCGTGAAGCCCTAGTATTCGAAGACCGAGTTCGGGCGCTATCCACGCCTTTGGCCGGACAATTCGGTTCCTCGCCTAAGCGCATAAGTCTTTAGGGACCGAAAATACCTCTCGAACAGCGATCGCTCTCGCCCTATCATGACGGTCAGTTTTAGCTTTCCACCGAGGTGCTCGCCCAGCTCAATTGGGGCACAATCGCAGTGGTTCTCCGGTGCTACCTTAGCCGATATAGCGGAACGTAAGGTACCAAAACACGGAGCCAGGCAAACCCAACTATTGACCCGAGACATGATTCGGAGCCGATTCATATAATGCTATAAGTTCGGGTGCCGCACTTGTGAAAGTCTTGGACTTATGACACCATAATTTTGGGATACTTAAGCCCCTGGTGTATTGGCCGCACTAAATTGTACGGTTGCAAAGATGTCGTGAAATGAACATATGTATAGATAAAGGAAGTAAAGCAATAATAAGCAAAAGCTATGTATTGTTTATTCAAAAAGGTACTGCAATGAAAGCAGAATGATACAAATAGTGCGATAAGCAAGGGATGGGACTATCTAACATGTCCCCCTCCAGGGGTAAGCTGCGAGATGGTATGTAAAACAGGTATAATGCTTGTAATAGAGACCACCTGAACACTTGACGTGGCTTTCTGCTTCCCTGGCTGTTGCATCGTGAATTCGGCGATTCAAGTGCCGGACAGGACTTCTCAAAGATGGAGTCCTGAAAGTAAGAAAAAAGGAAGAAAAAAGAAAAAAAGAAAAAGAATGACACAATCGGGAGCCCCTGGTGCGGTCGAGCCGCATTCTTGGCGTGTCGTGGTCTTGCCCCTCCCCATATGCCCATGGTATCTCCAGAGCGTAATTATGTACGCGTAATACTAGCTTTGCAATTTCGCGAGGGCGGGGGTTGGGGCCAGATTGCTACGCGTGCTTGAATCGTGCCAGGCGGTCTTGTTGTACGTTACTCCGGGCGCGCTTGACAGTGTCCGGACGCTTAGTGGTCTGTCACGCCCAATATGCGACCCTATCCAAAAGGAACTCGAAGGTCCCACCAAGGATAGACCCGCATATTGAAACGCTTTTGCAAGGTGGATATCATTACATCAACATTACATAATAGATGGGGATACATACATAAGGCATACAATGCCACACGGATACAACCTCACAAAGCATAAGAGCATCATCTGACTACGGATGAAACACAAACAGAAACTCAAACGACATCCACCCTGCTAGCCCAGGCTGCAGACCTGGAACCTATCCCCTGATCGAAGAATAAGCAGAAGAAGAACTCCAAACAAGCAAACATCGCTCTCGCGTCATGATCATCGCATAAAATGTACCTGCAACTGTTGGTGTAGTAATCTGTGAGCAATCCCATTACCATGGGTATCAAGACTAGCAAAGCTTAAAGGGAAAGGAAGGGGTAAAGTGGTGAGGTTGCAGCAGCGACTAAGCATATATGGTGGCTAACCAACGCAAATAAGAGCGAGAAGAGAGCAAGCGGAACGGTCGACAACTAGTAATGATCAAGAAGTGATCCTGAACTCCTACTTACGTCATACATAACCCAGAAACCGTGTTCTCCTCTCGATCCACCCCGAAAAGAGACACTCACGGTTACGCACACAGTTGGTGTATTTTAGAAGAGTTTACTTCAAGTTTACTACAACCGGATATTAACAAATTCCCATCTACCACATAACCATGGGCACGGCTCTCGAAAGTTTATACCTGCAGGGTGTCCCAACTTAGCCCATGATAAGCTCTCGCGATCAACGAAGGATATTCCTTCTCCCGGAAGATCCGATCAGTCTCGAATCCGGCTACAAGACATTTCGACAATAATAAAACAAGACCAGCAAAGCCGCCCGATCGCCGACAATCCCGATAGGAGCTGCACATATCTCGTTCTCGTGGCAACACCGGATGAGACATCCCACGAGTAAAACCAGACCTCGAGTTTCCCGAGGGGCCCCGCAGATCTACTCGGTTCGGGCCAACACTTAGACAAGCATTGGCCGGGGGGCTAATAAAGATGACCCTTGGGTTAATTACTCCCAAGGGAAAGGTAGGTAGTGGTGAGGCAAATGGTAAAACCAAGGTTGGGCCTTTTTGGAGGAGTCTTATTCAAAGCGAACTGTCAAGGGGTCCCATAAATCACCCAACCGCGTTAGGGACGCAAAATCCGGGAACATAACACCGATATGACGGAAACTAGGGCGGCAAGAGTGGAACAAAACACCAGGCATAAGGCCGAGCCTTCCACCCTTTACCAAATATATAGATGCATTAATAATATAAGAGATATTGTGATATCCCAACAAAATCCTGTCCACCATGGAGCAATCTTCAACTTCACCTGCAACTAGCAACGCTATAAGAGGGGCTGAGCAAAAGCGGTAACATAGCCAAGCAATGGTTTGCTAGGAAGGGTGCAAAGGTTAGAGGCTGACATGGCAAATTGGGAGGCTTGAAGAGCAAATGATAGGTAGCGCAGCATAGCGAAAGAACGAAGCAACTAGCATAGCAATGATAGTAATGAGATCCAAGGTGACGGTCATCTTGCCTGAAATCCCGCAAGGAAGAAGAACGAGTCCATGAAGAAGACGAACCGATGAAGCCGAACCAAGCGTAGACGAACGAATCCTCACGATCGCAACGAAACAGGAACTAACAAGAAGAAGCACACAACATAGTAAACACACCACACATGAACAAGGCATGATGCACAAACAATCATGATGCATGACAAGACTACATGAAGCTACTCATGGCAAGAGATGATGCAAACAAGAGCAGCACATCAAAGCAAGTTTAAATGAGGCCGGAAACAACATAGAACAATTCCGGTAAGTCCTCATATGCAAATTTCGAAATTGGTCCAGATCTGAATAAACCTTATGTTCAAGTTGTTAAACAGAAAGTTAAGATGCACCATGATGATCTACACGAAATTCTAGTCAAGTTACGTATAAAGTTCATTAGATTCGGAGCTACGGCCTAGAAGATATGAGCAAAACAAGATAAGCATGGCATTGATGCAAAATGCATCCAAACATCAAGCAAACACCTCAAAACAAGGATGCAACATTATAATATGAAACTACATGCAATTCTAAGCAAGTTCCATATAGAGCACAATCAAAACGGAGCAACGGTTCAACACATACACCCTATACAAGTTTAAAGGACAAGCTGTCCAAAACAGCAACTAGGCATATTGCAAGCACCAAAACATTAAGCTACATCATCTCAACGTGAAAACAAAGGGCATGGGCATGATTTACAGGTAAAGCATGACAAAACATGAACACTGAGCTATCTCCAGAAATCACTAGAACATGCTCAAAATGACATGGCAAGATTGCAAATACTAACAGTTTCAGACTTTGCAGAAATAACATCAGGTTGCAATGTTTAGAGCTATCAAACAGCATGTTACAGGAACTTATCAATGCAAACAAAGGCATGACATGAATCTACTAATTGCATAGAACAAAAGTCCCTTACTGACCATGAGCCAAAAGGGCACAGAAAATAAGATGGCACCCATGTAAACATGGCAAGTTATATTACAGATTCATACATGGCAGGAACAACAATAAGTAGGCATGTTGGTGAGCTTGAACCACTCACCACAGAGAAATACATGGCATGGCAAGGCAACTCACAGTAAGAAGACATGTTTGTGAAGCTAGGCATGGCAAGAGCAAGTGCATAGGCTGCATGGATCGCTAGAAAAGCTCATGGCCAAACTGAACTTAATGTTAACAGGCTGACAGCAACATTATTTAGCAATTTGAGAGCACGATTACAACAAGCTACAGCAAGCTATAAATGCAACCAGGGGCATGGATGGATATATCATGATATGTATAACAAAACATCCTTAGTGAACATCTCCATATTATGCATAGAATGACTTGTAGCAGCAGGTTTACATAGCATCACGAAATAACAGATTCAGACAAGCAAAACAGTAACAGCAAGTACCCTACTTAACAAGCTCGATGCACTCACTACAAGACCCACAAAAATCCATGGATGGCACCACTCTGAAGATGGAATGACATAGCACAAAACACATGTAGACATCAACCTCAAAGGATGCACACATCAAATGCAACAAAAATGACAAATCATCAAGTTATAACAGTTTCAGCAGGTTAACATCATATAGCACCCTTGCAACGATGATTCAGGCATCAAGATGGGCTCAAATGAACATGATGCAATGGAATGAAATAAAGTACTGGTCGAGGCGAAAAATTTGATATATTACACGCACGAAAAGGAGCAGTATGCAGAGAGTTATGATGCGATGAACATGGCATGATAATGCAAAATATTTCGGGACTTAGTGGAATTTTGACCTCCGGGAAACTGGATGACGCGGATCGGGATGGACAGATCCGGGTGCGCCGTTTGGATCGGGGACGGGTGGATCTCATCCACCCGTCCAGATCCAGCGACGAGGCCGCCGGCGACGACGGAGGAGGCGGCCGGGCGGCGGGATGGCTGCGGGCGGCGACGAAAGGGGTCGGCGGCGATCGGGTGCGGCGCCGGCGGGACGAGCGGCGGCGGCGGCAAGGCGAGGCGCTGGCGGCACTGCTGGCGGCGAGGTCGCTGGGCGGCGAGGGGCGGAGGGCCGAGGCGGCGGGCGGAGGCGGCGGGGCGGGCGACGGCGGCGGCGACTGCCCGGGCGGCGGGCGCAGAAGAGGCGCGGCTGCTGGGCGGCCGACGGATCGGGCCCGTGGCGGCCCGGGCGGGCTCTCCAGGGCCGGTGGGCTCTGGCGGAGGACGGCGGCGCTGGGACACGTGGTGAGCTCGGATTGGACGGGCGGCGAAGCGGACATGTCCGTCGGCGGGGGAAGAAACGTCCGGCGGCGCGAGGGGAATTTCTAGGGTTTGGACTGCGGGATTACGGGGAGGATCACATATATATAGGTAGAGGGAGCTAGGAGAGTCCAAATGAGGAGCGGTTTTTGGCCACGCGATCGTGATCGAACGACCGAGAGCATGGAGGGGAGTTTGCTGGGTTTTGGGCCACTTTGGAGGGGTGTTGGGCTGCACACAAAAGAGGCTTTTACGGTTACCCGGTTAACCGTTGGAGTATCAAACGACCTCCGGATGACACGAAACTTGACAGGAGGTCTACCGGTGCTATACCAAGGCCGCTTGACAAACCTCGGTCCATTCTGAGAATGTTTAACACCCGCACAAGAGAAGAGGCAAAGAGGGGACGCCGGATGACATAGGAGTGCCGGATTGCAAAACGGACAACGGGGAGAATGCTCGGATGCATGAGACGAACACGTATGAAAATGCGATGCACATGACGACATGATATGAAATGCAGATGATGACATGGCAAAGACAACGAACAACTGGCAGACACCTGGCGCATCGGATCCGGGGCGTTACATGGTCGGACTCGAGAATTGCTGTGAGAGGCTGCTTTGTACCTCCACCGCGAGGGCCGCTGTGTGCTCCTTCGTTCGGACAGAGCGTTTGGTGTTTCCATTGACCGTGATTACTCCTCGAGGGCCTGGCATCTTGAGCTTGAGGTATGCGTAGTGCGGCACCGCATTGAACTTTGCAAATGCGGTTCGTCCGAGCAGTGCATGATAGCTGCTGCGGAATGGGACGATGTCGAAGATTAACTCTTCGCCCGGAAGTTATCCGGGATCCAAAGACCACTTGAGTGTAATCGAGCCCGCATAACTGGCCTCTACACCCGTATGACGCCTTTAAAGGTCATCTTTGTAGGTTTAATCCTTGAGGGGTCTATGCCCATTTTGCGCACTGTATCCTGATAAAGCAGGTTCAGGCTGCTACCGCCGTCCATTAGGACTCTGGTGAGGTGAAATCCGTCGATAATTGGGTCAAGAACCAATGCGGCAAAGCCGCCGTGACGGATGCTAGTGGGGTGGTCCCTTCGATCGAAGGTGATCGGGTAGGAAGACCATGGGTTGAACTTCGGGGCGACTGGCTCCATCGCATATACGTCCCTGCACGCTTCCGCTCCCTTTTGGGTATGTGGGTTGCGTATATCATGTTCACCGTCCGCACTTGTGTAGGAAAACCCTTCTGTCCTCTATTGTTCGGCGGCCGGGGCTCTACCTCGTCATCGCTATGCAGCCCCTTGTTATTGAGTTCGGCACTTAACTTGCCTGCTTGCTTGAACACCCAACAATCCCTGTTGGTGTGATTGGCTGGTTTTTCGGGGGTGCCATGTATCTGGCACAAGCGATCGAGTATTCGGTCCAAGTTGGACGGGCCCTGGGTATTTCTTTTGAACGGCTTCTTCCGCTGACCGGGTTTAGAGCCTCTTAATCCGGCATTGACGACCGTATCTTCAGTATTATCGCCGTTAATGCGGCGCTTGTTCTTGTTGCGACGCGACTTGCCATTGTTGTCGTTGGTATCCGAACTATCAGGGTGTTTGGCCAAGTTGTTGCTTCTAGCTAGCCAGCTGTCCTCTCCCGCACAAAAGCGGGTCATGAGTGTTGTGAGGGCTGCCATGGATTTCGGCTTTTCCTGTCCTAGGTGCCGGGCAAGCCACTCGTCATGGATGTTATGTTTGAAGGCTGCAAGGGCCTCTGCATCCGGACAGTCAACGATTTGATTTTTCTTTGTGAGGAACCGTGTCCAGAATTGTCTGGCCGATTCTTCTGGCTGCTGAATTATGTGGCTAAGGTCATCGGCGTCTGGTGGTCGCACATATGTGCCCTGGAAGTTATCAAGGAATGCGGCCTCCAGGTCCTCCCAACAACCAATTGATTCTGCTGGCAAGCTGTTCAGCCAATGCCGAGCTGGTCCTTTAAGCTTGAGTGGGAGGTATTTGATGGCATGTAGATCATCACCGCGGGCCATGTGGATATGGAGGAGATAGTCCTCGATCCAGACCGCAGGAACTATGGTACCATCGTATGATTCGATGTTTACGGGTTTGAAGCCCTCGGGGATTTGATGATCCATTACTTCATCTGTAAAGCATAGTGGGTGTGTGGCGCCTCTGTATTGGGCTATATCACAACGTAGCTCATATGAGCTTTGTCTACAGTGTTCGGCCCGGCCGGGTTTGCTGTATCCGGCACGATGGTAATCATCCCGCGTCGTTGGGTGCCCACGCGATCCGTAGATCGATCTTGTATGTTTTGCCTTATCCTCCAATATATCTCGCAAGTCCGGCGTGTTTTCCCGTGCCTTGGTACTTTTTGAGCGGCGTGGGGTGTGGCTTGAGCGGAGGGCCGAGAGGCTTCTCTGTCGCTGCGCCACGGGTGGCCGGTCTGCCATGTCGCGGCGCTGGTGACTTGGGTGCTTCCTCCTCTAGTCGAGGCAACGGCCGCGTTTGGGGTAGCTTTTGAGGGCGTCGAGTTCATACTCTTGGCTGCAAGGACTTTGATCCATCCGTCGCCTAGCAGGTCTTGATTAGCTCTAAGTTGTTGCTGCTTTTTCTTAGGCTGCTTGCCGTGGCTATAAGCCTGCGTTTGAAACGCTCCTATTCGGCGGGATCCTCAGGCACGACAAATTCGTCATCGTCGAGGCTTGCGTCATCTTCGGAGGGAGGCGCATAATTATCGTCCTCGACCTCTCTTTCGCCGCATTGTCGTGCGGACTTTCTTCTCCTCCTCCCGCGCTGAGTCCCGCTGGAGGGGTTCTCTTCGCACTTGTCCGGTGTTATTATCTCCGTGCGTAATCACCGTTTTCATTGTGGCGGGATTTAGAGCGGCGCCGCTGACGTCGGCGCTTCGGCTGTTTCTTGGAGGGGTCTTCCTCCGTTGTTCCATTGACCTTCCCATCTTTTGGGATGTCCACCATGTATATGTCATATGACGAGGTGGCCTTCTAGTGCCCTGTAGGCGCTGGGTCTTGGTCGTCTCCGGCGTCGTCGTCCATACCGTCGATGTCTTCGGAGTCAAAGTCGAGCATGTTGGTTAAATCATCGACAGTGGCTACAAAGTGGGTGGTGGGTGGGCGTTGAATTTCGTCGTCCGTATCCCAACCTTCCTGTCCGCAGTCCGGCCAGGGCTCTTCGGATAAAGAGAGAGACTTTAGCGAATTCAGCATGTCGCCAAAGGGCGAGTGCTGAAAGATGTCCGCGGCAGTGAACTCCATAACGGGCGCCCAATCGGATTTGATTGGCAGGGGCGCGGAGGGTTCGGAGTCCGGAGAGGAGTCCGCACCGGAGTCGAGGTCTTCGCAGCGACAGGATGGAGTTCGCTCGATCGCCAGAAGATTGTAGCCCCGAGGCGGTGTCCAAACCACTCGTCCTCGATCGTGAATCCGACTCAAATTAAGGGTCGGAGCGGATGTTGGTGCGGCCTCGTGGCAATCGCTCGCCGCGAGCTATATCATGCCCATCGAGACAAGGCGGCACGCTATTGCAGCTCGAATCCGTTAAGATCAAGTCTCCACGGATATCGGCCGATAGTTCAAACTCCAAATCTGACCTGATGGCGGGCGTAGCTTTGATCTGCTCCGGATGGCTGCGAATTGGCCCAGATCTGAAGCCGCCAACACGAAGATCTGTCCGGGAGAAAAGTCTCACCTTGGACCGCGTCGTTGTCGATGATCGAAGGAGCCATCGGGCCTATCGGTGACGATACGCAGGAACTCTCAATGAAAGCACCAATGTCGGTGTCAAAACCGGCGGATCTCGGTAGGGGGTCCCGAGCTGTGAGTCTAGGCGGATGGTAACAGGAGACAAGGGACACGATGTTTTACCCAGGTTGGGCCCTCTCGATGGAGGTAATACCCTACTCCTGCTTGATTAATATTGATGATATGGGTAGTACAAGAGTAGATCTACCACGAGATCAAGGAGGCTAAACCTAGAAGCTAGCCTATGGTATGATTGTTGTTCGTCCCACGGACTAAAACCCTCCGGTTTATATAGACACCGGATAGGTTAGGGTTACAGAGTCGGTTACAATGGTAGGAGATCTACATATCTCTATCGCCAAGCTTGCCTTCCACGCCAAGGAAAGTCCCTTCGGACACTGCACGAAGTCTTCAATCTTGTATCTTCATAGTCTTGGAGTCCGCCGTGATGATAGTTCGCTATCCGGACACCCCTAGTCCAGACTCCCTCACCGAAGTTTTTCAACTCGGTGGTCCGAGATGGTTTCATGAAACCTAACCCTAAATTTTTGAATCGCAACTATTCTAAGGATTGATTTGACTGGATAGGAGTGTTTCAATCGTGGCAAGATGCATAATGAACACAATGTGCTGAGAATCGGACGAGGAAAGCACTGTGATCGAGTTCATACCCTAGTTGGCGGGAACTCGCCACGGCGGCAACGGCGGAGGGGAATTCCGGTGACGGCGGCGGAGACCCAGCGACAGGAGGCAGCTGGCGGCATTTAAGTCGACGATCCGAGACCAAGTTGGCGGAGAGCGGGCTATCTTGGGCGAGAAGATTCGGAGAAAGTTTTCCAAATTTTGCCCGTGCGTATATATAGCCCGACCCTGTCGGTGTGACCGAGTGGTGCAATTCGGTGGCACCGAGATGCAAAACTGTGAACAGTTATTGCAACTCGGTGTGACCGAAAAGTACAAATCGGTTGCACCGAGATGAAAACCTAGATCGACTTAGTAATCTCGGTATGACCAAAATGGAGGAATCGGTCAGACCGAAAATCACAAAGAAGTTTTGGAAGTTTAAGACTATGACGAATCGGGGACTCCGAGTGCTCCTCACACAGAGTGGTTCGAATCTGACTTGATCAAATTTTGTGATGTAGCATGAATAGAGTTTGAGACGAGAAAAGCATAGATAGCTAGAGAAGGTTCTTAGGCATTCTTGTCCATCCACTTGGCCAAAGAAAGAAAAGCCAAACAATCAAAACAACAAGTGGATGTCCTCGAATGAGTAAATATGCAACCAACATGCTCACACAATAAGATGACAAATGAAATATGTGACAAAGCATGCACAACCAATTCTAGCATCTATCAAACAATTGGCGATGACTAGGTCATCTATATATGAGTATATTGACTTAGGAGTCAAATGAGAACATTTGATCATAGGTCATACTCATCGTTTAAGCTCAAGTGGGGTTTCCACTTAGGAGTCAAATGAGAGCATTTATGTGTTCACATCATTAGAGTTGCTTTGACTCAATTCTTAGAGTTAAGGTCCCCCTAGATGTGAGATCCCCCTTAGAGGGATAAACTAACCTTGGGTTTTTTCGATGATGACTTCATGTAGGTGTTGAAGATGTGGATGCTCAATGTTGATGTAGATCGTTTGGAGCAATCCTTTGGAGTGAGTTGCACTTTCAATACCTACACGGGTTAGTCCCACAAGCAACAAACAAGGATATCCATAGACATAGAGTGATGCACACACAAAATGATGTCCATGAAAACTTTAGGTTACCTTGTCCCTTGCCTTACCAACATGAGGGTTTGTGACTCCTTGAACTAGTGCAAGATATGGAAGTTGATTGCACTTGTCCTTGCCATAATGATATGAGTGAAGAATGTTGGCGGAGTCACCCTCAAGAACTCTCTAGTTCTTCTTCTTCGGGATCCACATCATCTTGATGGGAATCCTTGGTGTAGTAGTTGTACTTGATGAAGTAGAACTTGACGTAGTCTTGGGAACCCACTTGACCAAGGCCTTAGGTGCTTCTTCAAATGCATCAATATCCTCTTGAAGCTTGTCCTTGCCTTTGTTCTTGTGGTCTTGTGGTGGAAGATCATCTTGTGCTTGTGTTCCCTTGAAGGAAGTAGGATCATACTTCTCTTGTTGAGGAACAAACTTCGTCTTGGGGTATTGATCTTCTTCCCACTCAACTCCATTGGCATTGAACTTTCGTTCAAAACCAACACCTTGATTCTTCAGTGCCTTCCTTGCTTTATACAATTTCCTCAAATTGCTTACTCCGGCAAGACTCTTGTATACACCTTTCTATAATTCCCTTCAATAAGTTGTTTTCTTGCTCAAGTGTAACTTGGCTAAGAGGATCATTAGTGGAATCAAGAGAACTACTAGAAGCAACAATATTAGATTTAGCATTGTTATTGTTACTACTAGAAGAAGAATCTTTCTTGTTCTTGTTACTAGACTTGACTTGAGGCATGTAAGTATATAAGAGTAAACGCTTGGCAATGTAAGAAGAACTTTCCTTACGAAGATCATCATTGATCGCTTTTAGGAACTCATGCTCTTTCTCAAGATTGAGCTTTTCAAAGTGTAACTTCTCATGAGCCCTTAAAAGTTCTCGATGATCTTCAAAGATAGTTTCATGAGCTAACTTAAGTGTGTTTAGTTCTTTAGTTAGACGCTCAATCTTCTCCTTATCATTGTCATTCGTTTCATCTTGATTAGCATGATTAATTGACGTTTCATCATAGTATTCATCACTAGAGTTGTCAACAAGTAAATCATCATCACCTAGCAAGTCATCTCCATCAACATCAAAATCAACATACTCGGGGTGTGTTACCTTAGGACCTTTGGCCATGAAGCATCTACCAATTCCTTAATTTGGTGATTCAAAATGTCGAGGAGTTGGTTGACACAAGTGCTAGACCGCAACACCTTCATCTTGAGTGTATTCGAGTCGGAGTGATAGCTTCTCTCGGAGTGATGGTGAGTCGGAGCGGATACCCATTCACCAACATGAGCTTGATGTCTTCATTTTGTGTAGCTCTTTTATGACTTGTCCTTCCTTTCTGAATCCTTGCTTCTCCGTGAGGGTCTTTGTTCATAACGATCATCTCTACTCCTTCTCTCTCTTGGTGGTGATTCTTCTCTTCTACTTCTTCTCTTGGGAGAATCTTCTCTTCTTTGTAGGGTGCCGTACACTCATTGGAATAGTGTCGGGTCTCCCACAATTGTAGCAATTGCGCTCTCGACTAGAAGATCTTTTGTCATTGTAGGACCTTGACTTAGAGCTTCTTTCTTTGCTTCTACTCTTGTAGAATTTGTTGAAGTTCTTCACCATTAAGCTCAATTCCTCATTGAAGGTTTGTTTCTCACTTGATGATGTGGGGGCTTCACATGAGGCTTTGTAAGCACCACTCGACTTGTTGTGAAGTTCCTCCTTATCCTTGAGTGACATCTCATGAGCAACAATTCTTCCAATGACTTCCCTAGGCTTGAGATCTTTGTAATTGGGCATCATTTGGATCAATGTGCACACGGTATCATATTTTCCATCCAATGCTCTTAGGATATTCTTGATGATGAATCTATCGGTCATCTCTTCACTTCCTAAGCCGGCAATCTCATTTTTGATAAGAGCAAGCCTAGAGTACATTTCAGCGACACCTTCACCATCCTTCATTTTGAACTTCTAAAGCTGACTTTGGAGCACATCCAACTTGGATTCCCTGACGGAGTCGGTACCTTCGTGCATATCAATCAAAGTATCCCAAATTTCCTTTGCATTCTCAAGACGGCTGATTTTGTTGAATTCTTCGGGGCACAATCCATTGAAGAGGATATCACAAGCTTGTGCGTTGTATTGCAACATCTTCAACTCTTCCGCACTAGCTTCACGGTTCGGTTCTCTCCCATCAAAGAATTCACCTTGCAAGCCAATACACACAATAGCCCAAACGGCGGGGTTATGTCCGAGAATATGCATTTTCATCTTATGCTTCCAACTAGCAAAATTAGTGCCATCAAAGTAAGGACCTCTATGATGATAATTTCCCTCGCTAGACGCCATACTCTCCTAGGTTGTGAAACCAAGGCTATGACCACCAAAAGCTATGTAAATCAAAGCAAATGGAGAACAAAGCTCTGATACCACTTGTAGGACCTTGAAGTATGTCTAGAGGGGGGGTGATTAGACTAGTTGACCAATAAAAACCTAACCTTTTCCCAGTTTTAGACTTTGGCAGATTTTAGCTATTTTTGACCAAGTCAAGCAATCTTCACACAATTCAAGCAAGCATGCAAAGAGTATATTGGCAGCAGAAAATAAAACATGCAACTTGCAAGAATGTAAAGGGAAGGGTTTGGAGGATTCAAACGCAATTGGAGACACGGATGTTTTTGTCGTGGTTCCGATAGGTGGTGCTATCGTACATCCATGTTGATGGAGACTTCAACCCATGTAGGGTAACGGTTGCGCGAGTCCACGGAGGGCTCCATCCACGAAGGGTCCACGAAGAAGCAACCTTGTCTATCCCACCATGGTCGTCTCCCACGAAGGACTTGCCTCACTAGTGGTAGATCTTCACGAAGTAGGCGATCTCCTTGCCCTTACAAACTCCTTGGTTCAACTCCACAATCTTGTCGGAGGCTCCCAAGTGACACCTAGCCAATCTAGGAGACACCACTGTCCAAGAAGTAACAAATGGTGTGTTGATGATGAACTCCTTGCTCTTATGCTTCAAATGATAGTCTCCCCAACACTCAACTCTCTCTCATAGGATTTGGATCTGGTGGAAAGAAGATTTGAGTGGAAAGCAACTTGGGAAGGCTAGAGATCAAGATTCATATGGTTGGAACGGAATATCTTGGCCTCAACACATGAGTAGGTGGTTCACTCTCAGAAATGGTAAGTTGGAAGTGTAGGTTTGTTCTGATGGCTCTCTCCATGAATGAAGAGGAGTTGGAGGGGTATATATAGCCTCCACACAAAATCTAACCGTTACACACAATTTACCAAACTCGGTGGGACCGAATCAACAAACTCGGTCAAACCAATTTAGTAAACCTAGTGACCGTTAGGGTTTTCGGTGGGACTGACATGCATCTCGGTAGGACCGATATGGTTAGGGTTAGGGCATAACGTAGTCTCGGTGAGACCGATTACACAAACTCGGTGAGACCGAATTTGGTAATTAGCTAACCAGAGAGTTGGTCAGGTAAACTCGGTGGGACCGATTTGCTCTCTCAGTGAGACCGAGAAGTTACAAAAGGAGAGAGTTTACATTGTAATCTTGGTGGGACCAATTCGCTCTTTCGGTGGGACCGAAAAGTTACGAAGGGGAAACAGAGAGATTACAATCCCATCTCGGTGAGACCGAGATCCCTATCGGTGAAACCGATTTGCCTAGGGTTTGTGTGTCACGCCCAATATGCGACCCTATCCAAAAGGAACTCGAAGGTCCCACCAAGGATAGACCCGCATATTGAAACGCTTTTGCAAGGTGGATATCATTACATCAACATTACATAATAGATGGGGATACATACATAAGGCACAAATGCCACAAGAATACATCAACATCATACAAGATCAACATCCGGCTACGGATGAATCATAAACAGAAACTCGAACGACATCCACCCTGCTAGCCCAGGCTGCCGACCTGGAACCTATCCCCTGATCGAAGAAGAAGCAGAAGAAGAACTCCAATACAAGCAAACATCGCTCTCGCGTCATGATCATCGCAAACCTGTACCTGCAGCTGGTGGTGTAGTAATCTGTGAGCCACGAGGACTCAGCAATCCCATTACCATGGGTATCAAGACTAGCAAAGCTTAAAGGGAAAGGAAGGGATAAAGTGGTGAGGTTGCAGCAGCGACTAAGCATGATATGGTGGCTAACATACGCAGAAGAGAGCGAGAAGAGAAACAAAGGAACGGTCGTCAACTAGTAATGATCAAGAAGTGATCCTGAACTCCTACTTACGTCAAACATAACCCAGAAACCGTGTTCTCCTCTCGATCAACCCGAAAAGAGACACTCACGGTTACGCTACGGTTGGTGTATTTTAATTAAGATCAACTTCGGGTTTTCTACAACCGGACATTAACAAATTCCCATCTGCCACATAACCGCGGGCACGGCTTTGAAAGTTCAAACCCTGCAGGGTGTCCCAACTTAGCCCATGATAAGCTCTCGCGATCAACGAAGGATATTCCTTCTCCCGGAGGACCCGATCAGTCTCGGAATCCGGCTACAAGACATTTCACAGCAATAAAACAAGACCAGCAAGACCGCCCGATGCGCCGACAATCCCGGTAGGAGCTGCACATATCTCGTTCTCAGGGCAACACCGGATGAGACATCCCACGAGTAAAACCAAACCTCGAGTTGCCACGAGGGGCCCATGATCTACTCGGTTCGGGCCAGCACTTAGAGAAGCACTGGTCCGGGGCTAAATAAAGATGACCCTCGAGAGAGCGACTCCCAAGGGAAAAGGTAGGTGGTGGTGAGGCAAATGGTAAAACCAATGTTGGGCCTTGCTGGAAAAGTCTTATTCAAAGCGAACTGTCAAGGGGGTCCCATAAATCACCCGACCGCGTTAGGGACGCAAAATCCGGGAACATAATGCCGATATGACGGAAACTAGGGCGGCAAGAGTGGAACAAAACACCAGGCATAAGGCCGAGCCTTCCACCCTTTACCAAGTATATAGATGCATTAATTAAATAAAATATATTTTGATATCCCAACAAGTAAACATGTTCCAACAAGGAACAACATCTCCATGTTCCAACAAGGAACAAACTTCATCTTCACCTGCAACTAACAACGCTATAAGAGGGGCTGAGCAAAGCGGTAACATAGCCAAACAACGGTTTGCTGGGAAGGGGAACAACGAGTTAGAGGTTCATGGCAATTTGGGATGGCTTGATAAACAGGTAATAGGTAGCGCAGCATAGCGATAGAACGAAGCAACTAGCATAGCAATGATAGTAGTGAGATCCAGGGTAGCGGTCATCTTGCCTGAAATCCCGCAAGGAAGAAGAACGAGTCCATGAAGAAGATGAACGAGTCCATGAAGAAGATGAACGGATGAAGCCGAACCAAGCGTAGACGAGCGAATCCTCACGATCGCATAGTAAACAGGAACTAACAAGAAGGAGCACACAACATAGTAAACACACCACACATGAACATGACAAGATGCACAACAAACATGATCCATGACAAATCTAGATGAAGCTACTCATGGCAAGAGATGATGCAAACAAGAGCAACACATCATGGCAAGTTTAAATGAGGCCGGGAACAACATAGAACAATTCTGGTAAGTCCTCATATGCATATTTCGAAATTGGTCCAGATCTGAATAAACATTATGTTCAAGTTGTTAAACAGCAATTTAAGATGCACCACGATGATCTACACGAAATTCTAGTCAAGTTACATATAAAGTTCATTAGATTCGGAGCTACGGTCTAGAAGATATGAGCAAAACAAGATAAACACGGCATTGATGCAAAATGCACACAAACATCAAGCAAAACACCTCAAAACAAGGATCCAACATGATAATATGAAACTACATGCAAAATCAAGCAATTTTCATATAGAGCACACTCAAAACGGAGCAACGGATCAACACATACACCCAATACAAGTTATGACAACAAACTGTCCAAAACAGCAACTAGGCATATTGCAAGCATCAAAACAACATGCTACAGCAACTCAACATAAAAACAAAAGGCATGGGCATGATGTACAGGTAAAGCATTACAAAACATGAACACTGAGCTATCTCCAGAAACAACTAGAACAAGCTCAAAATGACATGGCAAGATTGCAACTTATAACAGTTTCAGGCATTGCAGAAATTAACATCAGGTTGCAATGTTTAGAGCTATAAAACAACATGTTACAGGGACTTAAAATGGCAAACAAAGGCATGGAATGAATATATTCAAAACATAGAACAAAAGTCCTTTAGTGACCATGAGCCAAAAAGGATCAGAAAATATAGTAACACCCATGTCAATATTGAAAGTTTCGTTAACAGATTCAGCAACATGGCATGTCAAAAACTGATAACAAGTGGGCATGTTTACAAGCTCAATGCACTCACTACAGAGCCTTATATGATAAACTAAGCATACATACATCAAGAAGACATGGCATAGAAGACATACATGGCAAGAACAATAACATAGCATACATGGATCAACCATAACAACCTTGGCAAAATTGAATAACATATAAACAACCTGCCAGGAAACATTTTGTAGCAAAAGTAGAGCTCGATTGACTCAAGCTATGGCACTCCATAATTGCAAACAAAGGCATGAATGGATAGAGCAAGACATGTTTTACAAAACATCCTTACTGAAGTATCTCAAAATATGCATGGATCTCTATGTAGCATCAAGTTAACATGGCATCAAAATATCAGCAAAACAGGGCTGAAATCAGCAACAACAAGACACCTAGTTTGCATGCTTGTTCTAGTCACCACATTGATCACAAAAATACATGGCATACACCCCTGGAAATAAGACATGGCATATTACAAAACACATGTAGGGCTCAAGTCCATAGGATACACACATCAATCATGGCAAAAATGACAAAAGTGCATGTTCTGATACAAATCAGAAACTAACATCACATAGCATTCTTCCAACAGCATTTCGGGCATCAAGATGAGCTCAAATGAAAATGATGCAATGAGATGAAATGATCTACTCTTCGAGGCGAACATTTTGACATATAATACGCGCAAAACGGAGCAACGATGACAGAGATATGATGCGATGAAAATGGCACAAAATAACACACAATTTCGGGGACTTAGTGAAAATATCACCTCCGGGAAAGTCAACCCGGGACGGAGGCGTACGGGACGAGGAGATCCGGGCGTGGGGAAGGCGTTTGGATGGGCGAGGTGGTGGATCTGATCGATCCACGGACCTCGCGGAGCTTCGCCGGAGACGGCGGGACGGCGCCGAGAGTCGGGACGCGCGCGGTGGCGTGAGGCGCTGGCGGTGCGGGCCGAGGCGGGCAGGCGAGACGAAAGCGCGGCGGGGCCGGAGGACGGAGGGCGGCGGAGCGAAGCGCTGGGCGGCGTCGGAGCCAGCGAGGCGCTGGCGAAGCGGAGCACGGGCGGCAAGACGGCAGAGCTGCGTGCGGGGCGAAGGCGAAGAGGTGTGCATGGGCAGCGTCGCCGCGGCCGACGGGCCGATGGCGTGGCAGGACGCCGGGCGGAGGCGGCGGAGGGCGGCGGCGCGCCAGCGACATGATATGGCGGCGGCGGAGCGGGCGAAGCGGCGGCGACGCCGGGCGAAGCGGGCGAGGCAGCGGCCGGCGGCGGAGGCCTTGCTGCCGGGACTCGGCGGGCGGCGATGGCTCTGGCGGGCCGGGCGGCGGGCGGAGAGAGAGAAGCGGCGGCGCTGACGTGGCGGAGCGGGTTGGCGAAGCGCGGCGGCGGACATGTCAGTCTGAACGGACGCGTCCGGTGGCGGGAGGTGAGGGGAGCTAGGGTTTTTACCCGAAAATGGAGGGGGAGGGGACGTTTTTATAGGTAGAGGGAGCTAGGAGAGTCCAAATGAGGTGCGGTTTTTGGCCACGCGATCGTGATCGAACGACCGAGAGCATGGAGGGGAGTTAGATGGGTTTTGAGCCACTTTGGATGGGGAGTTGGGCTGCAACAAAAGAGAGATTTGCGGTTACCCGGTTAACCGTTGGAGTACCAAACGACCTCCAAATGATCCGAAACTTGACAGGCGGTCTACCGGTGCTATACCAAGGCCGCTTGACAAACCTCGGTCCATTCCGAGACCGTTTAACACCCGCACATGAAAAGAGGTAAAAGGGGGCGCCGGGAGACATAGGAGTGCCGGATTGCAAAACGGACAACGGGGAAAATGCTCGGATGCATGAGACGAACACGTATGCCAACGCGATGCACATGATGACATGATATAAAATGCAGATGATGACATGGCAAAGAGAGACACGCAAGCACATGACATGGCAAAGACAACGAATAACTGGCAGACACCTGGCGCATCGAATCCGGGGCGTTACAACACTCCTCCACTAACAAGAGATCTCGTCCCGAGATCTTAGGACCGAGACGGAAAAGAAAAGGATGAGGTGAAACAAGAACTCAAGATAAGAAGCAAAGAATCGAGAGCACTCGAGAAGAAGAGAGAAACGATGAGAATGACGAGAATCGAAAGCTCACTGAATCAGATAGACTATGAAACAACTCCGGTTACAACAAGGTAGAAAAGGAATAAGACTGAAACGATTTAGGCAGCACTCCGGTTAAAATGGAAAGATTAGAACACGAACTAGAGAGGATGGAATGACACCTGATGAAGACATGACACAAAACCTCCGGAAAGAATTGAAAGAGTTGAAAGGAAAGAACTGGTAAGAATATGACAACTTGTGCCACGAATGAAATAGAAAGCAACCTTAGAAGAAAAGATTGAATGGAGTTGTTGAGAAAATCAACAACGAAAGAATAACTTGTTGTGGTCTTATAGATAACATCACAAGATCATAAGGTGATAACCGGCCACAAACGAAAATGATTTGATAGCTGAGAAGAACGAAGAAATGCGAAACTCCGCTTCAAAATAATACGGAGAATTAATACACTTCAAGATGCGAGAAGAAAAGATACTTGAACTCTGCCAACAAAATCTTGATGAACACTTGAAGAGTGAATTAACTCCTGAAGAACCACCGTGAAGAACTCCGGTAACAAAAGGATTATGAGGTAAAATTGAAGGATGAAAGAATAAGATTAAATCTTACGATGATTTAGATGGAGGATTCCGATGAAATGGCCGAGGAAATTTGAACTCCGGAAAAGAAAAGATGAAAAGACACTTGGAACTAGAATTTATTCATTTAAGAACAAACTCCGAAGAAAAGATTAATCCCTGATGAAATAAGAATAAGATTTATTGTATGCTTATCCTTCATCAAATTAAATTGATGACAAGCAACGGATTTGGCATAATACTTATTCTTCTTGAAAAGGATTGAGAGGTGACAAAACGCAAACTTGAGAAGGTCTTCATGAACCGGCGGTAGGATTGAAAAGAACGAATAGATTAATATGATAATCAAGGAAAAAGAATCTTGAACGAACCACCGTAAGAATTCGAAAATGACTGATGAAAGAGAAATAAACACCGGGAAGAATTAGAAACCACGAAGATACTTGAGGGAAAAATTAGAGACAAAAGAACGAAGAGATCGCGAATTAAATGACGAATGCTTGAACGAAGCACCGGAAGAATATTGAGACGAGCGAAGGCACGGATATAAAATAATTGGAGAACGACTTTGAAAACTTGGAACGAAGAAATCTTCGAAAAGATGGCCTCCGGATGATCGAGAGGAAAGCAACACCTGAAATACTCGGATGGATGAAAAGAATTTGCATGATTGGAAACAATTAGATAGGATAACATCGAGCTATCACCACGAATCTCCGGGAGAACGGGCAAGATTTGGGAAAACTCTACCGATCTTCAAAATTGAGAATGACGACGAGAAACACCAACAAAATTACTGAGGAACTCCGGAAGAATGAAAAGCGAAGGGGTTGAGCCAATAATGAAATGATTTGAAATCGATCTTGGAAAAAACATCTGACTGATGAAATTCATACTTACGTCAAATTTCAAAAAGAATTTGGGAATAACTCCGGGGAAAATAGAAGATTCAGGTAAGATCCTGGAAAAAGACCTGTGGGTTAGGGCCCACTGAAGAGAAAAACACCGTTGAAAGGGATGTTGAAGAGATAGATGATGCACCGGAACAATTGAAATATTTGAATGAGGTGACAACCTTGAATTAATTGGAACACAGACGAATCTCCTGAGATGTCTTCCGAACTCCGGAATGATAAAGCTGGCGAGAGACGAGCGAGCAAAGAGAACACCGAAGGAAAAGAATATGATAAACGAAAAACTTGAATTGAGTGCACCGGAAAAAGAAAGGGATGAAGAATGACGAACGAGACGAGAATTCACTGGTTAAAATGATTGAGGAAAAACCTGAAGAGGCTCCACACGAATGAAATTTATGCTCGAAACAGGCTCAGACTCCGGGAAGAAGAGGGTGGAGGCGGAAAACACAGGCAACTGGAAGGGAAAATCGACGAATATCTTGAAGAGAAAAAAAAAACACCGGTTGAAAACGTTGAGGAAAGAAAGCAAAGACTTCACACGAGTAGGATGGATACTCGAATACGGACTCCGGTTCTGAAAAGAAGAAGGGTGGGCGGGTGGGAAAAGAAAACAACTGAGGATTGAATTTGCAACACAAAGAGGGTCGAATCGCCACGACGAGAAATGCACCGGATGAAAAGAGATGAGAACCAACGATCGGAAAACCAACTGCGTGATCCTAAAGAAAAATTTGAAGGGGAAGAGAAGTAATTCAAAACACCTACGTCAATGTTTCTCACCAGAGCGACGAAGGGGCAGAGGAGTAAAAAGAATTCCTACTCTCGATATAACTAAGACTCAAAACAGTTTTCTTCTAGACTCAACAACGGCCAAACTACACGATCAATCAAGGGGCTCCTAGGGTCGGTCGAGGCTCGATACCAACTTATCACGCCTAATATGCGACCCTATCCAAAAGGAACTCGAAGGTCCCACCAAGGATAGACCAGATATTGAAACGCTTTTGCAAGGTGGATATCATTACATCAACATTACATAATAGATGGGGATACATACATAAGGCACAAATGCCACAAGAATACATCAACATCATACAAGATCAACATTCGGCTACGGATGAATCATAAATGAAACTCGAACGACATCCACCTGCTAGCCCAGGCTGCCGACCGAACCTATCCCCGATCAAGAAGAAGCGGAAGAAGAACTCCAATACAAGCAAACATCGCTCTCGCGTCATGATCATCGCAAACCTGTACCTGCAGCTGGTGGTGTAGTAATCTGTGAGCCACGAGGACTCAGCAATCCCATTACCATGGGTATCAAGACTAGCAAAGCTTAAAGGGAAAGGAAGGGATAAAGTGGTGAGGTTGCAGCAGCGACTAAGCATGATATGGTGGCTAACATACGCAGAAGAGAGCGAGAAGAGAAACAAAGGAACGGTCGTCAACTAGTAATGATCAAGAAGTGATCCTGAACTCCTACTTACGTCAAACATAACCCAGAAACCGTGTTCTCCTCTCGATCAACCCCGAAAAGAGACACTCACGGTTACGCACACGGTTGGTGTATTTTAATTAAGATCAACTTCGGGTTTTCTACAACCGGACATTAACAAATTCCCATCTGCCACATAACCGCGGGCACGGCTTTCGAAAGTTCAAACCCTGCAGGGGTGTCCCAACTTAGCCCATGATAAGCTCTCGTGATCAACGAAGGATATTCCTTCTCCCCGGGAGGACCCGATCAGTCTCGGAATCCCGGCTACAAGACATTTCACAGCAATAAAACAAGACCAGCAAGACCGCCCGATGCGCCGACAATCCCGATAGGAGCTGCACATATCTCGTTCTCAGGGCAACACCGGATGAGACATCCTACGAGTAAAACCAAACCTCGAGTTGCCACGAGGGGGCCCCGCAGTCTACTCGGTTCGGGCCAGCACTTAGAGAAGCACTGGTCGGGGGGCTAAATAAAGATGACCCTCGAGAGAGCGACTCCCAAGGGAAAAGGTAGGTGGTGGTGAGGCAAATGGTAAAACCAATGTTGGGCCTTGCTGGAAAAGTCTTATTCAAAGCGAACTGTCAAGGGGGTCCCATAAATCACCCGACCGCGTTAGGGACGCAAAATCCGGGAACATAATACCGATATGACGGAAACTAGGCGGCAAAGTGGAACAAAACACCAGGCATAAGGCCGAGCCTTCCACCCTTTACCAAGTATATAGATGCATTAATTAAATAAAATATATTGTGATATCCCAACAAGTAAACATGTTCCAACAAGGAACAACATCTCCATGTTCCAACAAGGAACAAACTTCATCTTCACCTGCAACTAACAATGCTATAAGAGGGGCTGAGCAAAGCGGTAACATAGCCAAACAACGGTTTGCTGGGAAGGGGAACAACGAGTTAGAGGTTCATGGCAATTTGGGACGGCTTGATAAACAGGTAATAGGTAGCGCAGCATAGCGATAGAACGAAGCAACTAGCATAGCAATGATAGTAGTGAGATCCAGGGTAGCGGTCATCTTGCCTGAAATCCCGCAAGGAAGAAGAACGAGTCCATGAAGAAGAAGAACGAGTCCATGAAGAAGATGAACGGATGAAGCCGAACCAAGCGTAGACGAACGAATCCTCACGATCGTAACGAAACAGGAACTAACAAGAAGGAGCACACAACATAGTAAACACACCACACATGAACATGACAAGATGCACAACAAACATGATCCATGACAAATCTAGATGAAGCTACTCATGGCAAGAGATGATGCAAACAAGAGCAACACATCATGGCAAGTTTAAATGAGGCCGGGAACAACATAGAACAATTCCGGTAAGTCCTCATATGCATATTTCGAAATTGGTCCAGATCTGAATAAACATTATGTTCAAGTTGTTAAACAGCAATTTAATATGCACCACAATGATCTACACGAAATTCTAGTCAAGTTACATATAAAGTTCATTAGATTCGGAGCTACGGTCTAGAAGATATGAGCAAAACAACATAAACACGGCATTGATGCAAAATGCACACAAACATCAAGCAAAACACCTCAAAACAAGGATCCAACATGATAATATGAAACTACATGCAAAATCAAGCAAGTTTCATATAGAGCACACTCAAAACGGAGCAACGGATCAACACATACACCCAATACAAGTTATGACAACAAACTGTCCAAAACAGCAACTAGGCATATTGCAAGCATCAAAACAACATGCTACAGCACCTCAACATAAAAACAAAAGGCATGGGCATGATGTACAGGTAAAGCATTACAAAACATGAACACTGAGCTATCTCCAGAAACAACTAGAACAAGCTCAAAATGACATGGCAAGATTGCAACTTATAACAGTTTCAGGCATTGCAGAAATTAACATCAGGTTGCAATGTTTAGAGCTATAAAACAACATGTTACAGGGACTTAACATGGCAAACAAAGGCATGGCATGAATCTACTCAAAACATAGAACAAAAGTCCTTTAGTGACCATGAGCCAAAAATGATCAGAAAATATAGTAACACCCATGTCAATATTGAAAGTTCCGTTAACAGATTCAGCAACATGGCATGTCAAAAACTGATAACAAGTGGGCATGTTTACAAGCTCAATGCACTCACTACAGAGCCTTATATGATAAACTAAGCATACATACATCAAGAAGACATGGCATAGAAGACATACATGGCAAGAACAATAACATAGCATACATGGATCAACCATAACAACCTTGGAAAAATTGAATAACATGTAAACAACCTGCCAGGAGACATTTTGTAGCAAAAGTAGAGCTCGATTGACTCAAGTTATGGCACTCCATAATTGCAAACAAAGGCATGGATGGATAGAGCAAGACATGTTTTACAAAACATCCTTACTGAAGTATCTCAAAATATGCATGGATCTCTCTGTAGCATCAAGTTAACATGGCATCAAAATATCAGCAAAACAGGGCTGAAATCAGCAACAACAAGACACCTAGTTTGCATGCTTGTGCTAGTCACCACATTGATCACAAAAATACATGGCATACACCCATGGAAAGAAGACATGGCATATTACAAAACACATTTAGGGCTCAAGTCCATAGGATGCACACATCAATCATGGCAAAAATGACAAAAGTGCATGTTCTGATAAAAATCAGAAACTAACATCACATAGCACTCTTCCAACAGCATTTCGGGCATCAAGATGAGCTCAAATGAAAATGATGCAATGCGATGAAATGATCTACTCTTCGAGGCGAACATTTTGACATATTATACGCACAAAACGGAGCAACGATGACAGAGATATGATGCGATGAAAATGGCACAAAATAACACACAATTTCGGGGACTTGGTGAAAATATCACCTCCGGGAAAGTCAACCCGGGACGGAGGCCTACGGGACGAGGAGATCCGGGCGTGGGGAAGGCGTTTGGATGGGCGAGGTGGTGGATCTGATCCCGATCCACGGACCTCGCCGGAGTAGCTCGCACGAGAGGCGGGGACGGCAGCAGGAGAGTCGGGATCTGTGATGGCGCTTGAGGCTTGGCGGTGCGGGCTGGAGGCGGGCGGGCGAGGACGAAGCGGCAGCGGGCCGGAGGACGGAGGGCGGCGGAGCGAAGCGCTGGGCGGCGTCGGAGCCAGCGAGGCGCCGGCGAAGCGGAGCCACGGGCGGCGCAGCAGAGCAGCGTGGCTGCGCGCGGAAGGCGTGATGAGTGCCATGAGGGACAGCGTCGCTTCATGGCCGACGGGGCGATAAGCGTGGCAGGACGCCGGGCGAGGCGGCGGAGGGCGGCAGCGCCAGCGACATGGCGGCAGCCGAGCGGGCGTCGGGCGGCGGCGACGCCGGGCGAGGCGGGCGAGGCGCCTTCGGCGGCGCGAGGCGCGCCCGGTCGGGACTCGGGCGGGCGGCGATGGGCTCTGGCGGGCCAGCGGCGGGCGCGAGAGAGAGAAACGCGGCGCTGACGTGGCGGAGCGGGTTGGCGAAGCGGCGGCCAGCGGACATGTCCAGTCTTGACAGACGCGTCCGGTGGCGGGGAGGTGAGGGAGCTAGGGTTTTACCGAAAATGGAGGGAGGGACGTTTTATAGGTAGAGGAGCTAGGAGAGTCCAAATGAGGTGCGGTTTTCGCCACTTGATCGTGATCGAACGACCGAGAGCATGGAGGGAGTTAGATGGGTTTTGGGCCACTTTGGATGGGGAGTTGGGCTGCAACAAAAGAGAGCTTTGCGGTTACCCGGTTAACTGTTGGAGTACCAAACGACCTCCAAATGATCCGAAACTTGACAGCGGTCTACGGTGCTATACCAAGGCCGCTTGACAAACCTCGGTCCATTCGAGACCGTTTAACACCCGCACATGAAAAGAGGTAAAAAGGCGCGGGAGACATAGGAGTGCCGGATTGCAAAATGGACAACGGGGAAAATGCTCGGATGCATGAGACGAACACGAATGCCAACGCGATGCACATGATGACATGATATAAAATGCAGATGATGACATGGCAAAGAGAGACACGCAAGCACATGACATGGCAAAGACAACGAATAACTGGCAGACACCTGGCGCATCGAATCCGGGGCGTTACATTGTGGCAGTGGCTATGACATTTGAACTCGGTGGCGCCGGATAGAAAGAATCGGTCGGGCCGAGTTTGACTTTGGGTTTAGGTCATATGTGGATGTGAGAGAGTAGTGGAGGGTTTTGGAGCATATCACTAAGCACATGGAGCAAGAGGCTCATTAAGCAACACTTCATCCCTTCTTGATAGTATTGGCTTTTCCTATAGACTCAATGTGATCTTGGTTCACTAAAATGTAAAAAGTAGAGTCTTGAGCTTTTGATCTTGAGCGAATCCTTTGTCCTTAATATTTTGAGGGATCCACTTTCATCAGCCATGCCATGCCATTCATTGAGCTTTCCCAAAATATTCATCTTGGAATAGTATTAGCTCAATGAGCTATATGTTGTTATGAATTACCAAAACCACCTAGGGATAGTTGCACTTTCAGTATCTTTGCTAGCAAACTCAAAGTAGTAATCTGGAAAATTATCTGATGAAACTTTCATCTCCTTTACTTTTGTATTGTATTAAAAATAATTTTAATTTCATTGCTGACTGCTGCCTTGTGACCATGAGGTCACGGGTTCAAGTCCTGGAAACAGCCTCTTACAGAAATGTAGGGAAAGGCTGTGTACAATAGAGCCAAAGTGGTCGGACCCTTCCCTGGACCCTGCGCAAGCGGGAGCTACATGCACTGGGCTGTCCATTTTTGCTGACTGGCCGATATTTTGTTGAATCTACCACTTTAAAATTGCTAAAAGCATATACAGAACCCTTGTTGATCTTTGGTCTGTAAGTATCAATTAAATTCTTCCAGATAGTAGCATGAATTGCATGGCCCTTCAGAATTTAATGAAAGAAAAATCATAGCAGTAAATTTAACTGTATAACAATCCAATTGTTAATTATGTGAAGAAAATACCTGCTCATCCATCAAGATCACATCGATGCTTATAAGTTCATCAGTCGAAGGGTTGATCGAGTCCCACATCCTCTTGTGGTTAACTCACTCAACTTCGTGTACGCCATAGAGATGGTGCCTTCAAAACAATTCTAAAATAGGTCCATACGACAATGCACTAATGTTAGAAATAAGTGTTCTAACTAATGGTCAATGAACAAGAAAATATGGTGTTCATAAGGAAGTTGCGAAGACATGCAGAGATGAAAAGATCTAAACAAACCTCAAGATTTCAGCTATATATTACCCAAACTTGATGATGTTTCTGTTGCTTCTTCTTTCATCCATCGATGTGCTTGTCATCCTGTCGTATGTCGCCCTTCGATTTGTGTGGAATCAACTTGCTGGTGCAATTGATCGTTCTTGGTGTGTGTTGATATGTCGTTGTGTGGATCTCCCTTCAATACTCGTACGTGTGGGGTGGGTGTTCAGACGTTGTTGTGTGGATTTCCCTTCAATCCCTTGAATATTCATACGCCGTGTTGCTGGGTGTTCTGGCGCCTGTTTATTCCCTGGGTGGTGTGGGTTGTGTGCCCCAACCTTTATATTAGTCCAAACATTGTAGAGTTTGAATATGGTATGGATGAGTGTCGGTTGAAAACTACTCTGTGCGCAGTAGTATAAGTTTGAATCCTTGGCTAATATCAATTTGTTTTAGTTTCCTTGTGCAATATTATACATCGTGTCCTTGCCTTGTTTTTACATCGTGTCCTTGCCTAATAAACCTGATCCGTGTGTAATAGTCGTGTCCTTGCCTTTTCTCTTACATAATGTCCTTGCCTAATACACCTGATCCGTGTATGTTGGGGCAACGAACCCTGGGTCTGTTGCCCAGACTGTGCAGAGGCACGGGAACAGTATTGAGGCACCAACCCAAGTCAGAGTTCAAGAGACCAAGAGCTTCGAAGGACCAACAGGCAGGCCAAGAGGACCAAAGTCAAGCCAGAGAAACAAGATGCCACCAGGAGAAAAGCCTCCCTTGCCGAGCAGCTGAGCTTGATAGGGACGGGGTCACCCCCGGAAGAAGACGTCCAAGACGTCCCGGCAGGGCCTGCCGGGACTCACGAGAGCAAAGCCACCTCACCCAACCACTCCGCCATGACCCACGTTGTCAATTAGTGCGGTGTCAAGCCACAAAGTGGCTAAGGGGCAGCCGTTCGCCACATGGCGGCCTCTTTCTACAGGAAATGTCTACAGATGTCACCCGTCCCGCGACATGTCAAGCGAGAAGGCGTGGAGCTGGCGAGACAGCCCAGTAAGGCTTGTCGGGCAACTGTCGGTGTTCTGGGAACGGGGGTACCCAGACTTGCCTGCCTGCGGCTTGCGGCATGGCTCAAGGGGTGGCCCAGCACGGCCCATCTTCATCAGCACAAGCTCAAGACCCTCGCGAGGGGCAAGCCTCATGAGGCGGCGGACGGAAGCTTCTCGAGGCAGGGCCTCGTCAGGCTGGCTCGCGAGGAGGCGGAGAGATCAAGGCGGGGTACCTCACGAGGTGCCCATGACGCAAGCCATGACGACCGAGGGCCCCAGGAGGGCGCCAGCCCGCGTAGTGTCTTCATTTCCTCTTTGGTGCAAAGGAGGCAAGTGCAGGAGAGAGCATCAAGCAAAGGTAACCATTTTGGTGTAATAAGACCAAGACCATCACAACGGCAGGAAGGAGGTCATCGTGGAGCCCAAGCCGGCGTCACCGCCAGAGCCTTTGACAGGCGAGGACCAACTTTAGTCAGGATAAGTGTACTGGATGTTCCCCTTCAAAATGGCCAATTGTTGGCGCCCTTCCCGCTCAATATTTGGGAAGAGGCCCAGGGCCTCTTCCTATAAATAGGACTAGCCACCCACAGGGTAGAGGGATACAGGATCCGGAATCCAGAACAGAGCTAGATGTCAAGCAATCTAGAGAGAGAGAGAGAGCGACCGAACTCCCCCTAGCAGTTCGTCGCACCGGCCAAGAACAGACCCTCGCGAGGCTGCTCTTCCTTGTATTGTTCATCATCAGCCCTTGAGGCAATCCACCACACCACACACTGGAGTAGGGTATTACACCACAATGGTGGCTCGAACCACTATAAACCTTGTGTCCCTTGTGTTGCTCTTTGTGTAGTTTAGATCCTTGCGAGACGACGAGGTGCAGGTAGGTAGGGGGTGAGATCTCCGCGTGCACCCCGGAGTTCGAACCTAGAGGGCCTGCCGGAACCCGAAATCCGACATTTGGCGCGCCAGGTAGGGGTGCACCGGAATCCGTCTTCCGCCGCCCTGTTCCACTCGCGTCGCCCAGACGGCTCCCGTCGGCGGCCGCCCTCGCCGTTCCCTGTTGCCTGCCGTCAACGCCGCCAACGGCCCGGCGGGGAACAAGCAGCAAGCATCATCCCATGTCGGTGTACTAAAGTAGGGGTACCTTAGTACCCCGAACTGTCTGCACGATCGCGACCTCCTCGTGGCAAGCCTTGCGAGGCGTCTGCCAAGACCCTCCGCGCCCTTGAGAACAAGACCCGGCAAGAGGAGCTTGCCGGTGAGCCATTCAAGAACGAAGAACTCAAGATGAAGAAACAAGGCCCCGGCAAGAGGAGCTTGCCGGGAAGGCTTGGTGAGCAATAAGCTCCCGAAGCGACAAGAACCTTGCCGGCAAAGTACTCGCTATGCAAGTGACCTCTCTTCATCTCCGCTCCAGCTCACCCGCCAGCGTGTCACCACGGGCTCTCCCAAGCTCGGCGTGTCGACGGGCTGTGCAGCCAGCGGGGAGCAGCGATAAGCGGCTGACAGGCTACCATCGTGGCAAGCGGAGGCGCACTTGACGGTCCTGTTACCTTTGTTAAGGCGATCGAGACGGGCATTGATGACTCTTGTCCCTTGCCGTCAGAGTTAGGTATAGATTACTGTACACTGTACAAAGCGGTGTACCAACCTATGTTTTTACTATTTTCCCCTTGTCTACTTGGCACATGTGGTGACCCCTTGTGCCTATAAAAGGAGGCCCAAGTGCAACGTAGAAAGGGTTCGGTTCGGTTCAGTTCAGCTCCGGCTTAGTTCATTCTACTCATACGAGACCACACTCAGGCTAGGTTTGGTAGCTCCCATTGCTCCCTAGCAAGAACACAAGATAATCCACAAAGCAGCAGTAGGAGTATTATCTCTCCGGAGAGCTCCGAAGCTGGGTAAATCCGCTCGTGTGCATCGCCTCGATCCGCTCTTTGTGCAATCTCCGCCCCCTCTCCGAACCACAAGGGACCCAGGTCCCGTAGGTGTTCGTGGGACACGATCAGTTCTCCCCGACATCTTTGGTGCGCCAGGTAGGGGGCATTGAGGCTGTGTGAACCTGATCCGGCGTTCACGCGAGCAGTTTCTTCGTCAACATGGCGCCGAAGAAGAAGTCTTCGGCAGTAGCAGAGCCGTCAGCGTCGAACCCACCACCACCGGAGCTATGCGGAGGTGGGGAAAGCGGCGAGCAACAGCGTCGTTGAAAGAGCCCACAATGCCGCCAGGTCCAAGGACAAGGCAGCGCAGGCGTCAGCGTCCGAGTCCGCACCGTGTCCTTCGCAGGAGGCGCGGGACCGACAGCGTCATGATGCTCGCGGCACCATACGCTCACTGGATCAAGGCCAAGCTGGAGGATCCCGAGGCCCTCGAGACCCGCATGCACCCCAGCATGCTGGTACGAGCGGAGTACGGTCGCTTGGGCGGGATGCTGCTCCTCCTAACTTGGTTAGGAGTCCGAGCACATCCCGTTCTTTGCTCCGTACGCCGTTGCCGCCAACCACACCAGCGGAAGCCTTGGCTAGAGCTCAGTTACTTCTAGATTACCCTCCAACGGCCGATAAGGTCGACGAATGGAGGGCCACAATTCAGAGTCTCATCGGCTTCGCCAACGGCGACGTCCCGCGGCAACCGAGTGCTTCGCAGCCGCGGCAAGGCGACAAGGCACGAGCTGATGGCGACGAGACTTGCGGGGGTGCAGCCACCGTGCACTCCCCTTCCCGAAGGCCAAGATCGCCGACTCGCCGGATCCACCTCGACAGCGACTCCACAGCGTCGTCGGATCTGCGAGCTCGCCGCGACCAGCGCCAAGTTCTCCGAGAACGGCAAGAAGAAGACGCTCGAACCCGTATCGAGCGCCGAAGAGAAACGCGCCGTCAATCAGACCAGCGCGCCGGGCCCACTGTCGATATGCATGCACCAGGGGAACCGGGCGATTTGCCGTACGCGGTAGGTTGCCCTGCGTTCACCCGTGAGCTGCGGCAAGTCCGGTGGCCCGACAAGAAAAACTTCAAACCAGATGTGCCGGAGAAGTATGATGGCAGGACACACCCATCGGAGTTCCTCAGCATCTACACCATCGCGGTGCAAGCTGCGGGGGGACGAGACGACAAGATCCTCGCCAACTACTTTCCCTTGGTGCTCAAGCCAAATGTCAGATCTTGGCTCATGCACTTGCCGGATGACTCTATTTCTTCTTGGGCAGATTTGTGCCACCAGTTTGTTGGCGCCTTCACAGGCGGCCACAAGCCTCATGGCCAGGAGAGTGATCTCCACCTGCTTGCCCGTAGGAGGGGAGTCTCGCGCAAGTTCATCCAGAGATTCATCGAGTGCACTACAACATCCCGGACATCCACCCTGCTGCAGTGATCGGTGCATTCCATCGTAATGTGCGAAACCGCAGGATGAGGGAGGAGATGGCGATGTGCAAAGTGAAAGACGCCGTGAGCTCTACATACTGGCCGACAAGTGTGCACGCTGCTGAAGAAGGAAGAAGACTCCAGGAGAGAATATGGGAGCAGAGTCGGACAGTGAGGAAATCGCCCTGCAAGAAAGAGCCAAGGCGAAACAATAGGAGGAAGAAAACCAAGAAGTACTAGTTGTCGAGCAGTCCGGCAAGGATGGTGCCGCCAACAAAGCCAAGGCTGGTGGCTCCGGCAAGGAGGTTGCCGTGACGCCGACCGCCAAGCTGTGGCGGCCGCCGACAAGCCCGACAGCTCCAACAAGCAAGATGTAAAATCCACCGCACTAAGGGCCACGATCTCCAGAGCTGCAAGAAAGTCGAGCAGCTTGTTGAGCTCTGAGAGCTGAATACGAGCGCGTAGACAAGGAGAAGGCCCAAGAAGGTGCAGGTGCAGCAAGTAAAAAGAGACCCGGCCGGGGAGGACGCCGCGGCAAGGCCAAGCAGCGGCAAGGTGACAGACCTCCCCGCGGTCGTGACAAGGAAGAAGACGAAGATGAAGAGGACGAAGACATGGAAGACGATGAAGCAGACGAGCAAGAGTTTCAAAAGGCAACAGAGGTCCTTTGCGTTGACGGTGGTGCTTCTCTGCATACCTCGCACCGCCAACTCAAACAATGGATGCGTGAGGTTAATGCAGCAGAACCCTCCATAGAGTCGCGCAAACCTCTAAAGTGGTCCAGCACGCCCATCATTTTTGACATTGAGGACCACCCTGATCGCATCACTACGGTCGGGTGCTTGCCGATGTTGGTCTCACCAACCATCCGCAACCTCAAGGTCACAAAGATGTTGGTTGACGGCGGGGCCGGCCTGAACCTGATATCCTCTGCGGTGCTTCAGAAACTTCAAATCCTCGACAATGAGCTCAAAAACTGGTACATTCAAGGAATCAACCCAGGAAGGAGCAAGCCCAAAGGGAAGATCACGTTGCGGTAACATTCGCAATGAGCTCAACTTCAGAACCGAGAGGGTCACGTTTGACGTCGCCGATTTCCCATTGCCCTACAATGGCATACTTGGCCGCCCAAAGACTCGCCAAGTTCATGGCCGCCTCATCATGCCTACAACCTACTCAAGATGCCCGCCCCGATAAGCGTCATTTCTGTCCATGGCGACAAGAAGGACGCGCTTATCTGCGCCGACAAGATTTACCGGGATGCAACAACCGCAACAGAAACCAAACCACTTGCCGCTGAAGCTCCCGGGGGGAAGAAGACCACCAAGTCCGGCAAGAGCTCTGTTGCCCACTCCGGCAAGCGCACCTCTTCGGAGTGCTGCGCTACCGTCGAGGACGCACCATCGAGCTCCACCGGCAAGTGCAAGAAGACGATGGCAGCTCCGCCGAAGACCAAGAAGGTGCCCGCCAAGGAGGACGGCACTGGTGGTACCTTCACCATCAGTGCCACGCTTGATCCTAAATAGGAAGGCGAGCTCGTTGCTTTCCTGCGGGCGAATGTCGATGTGTTTGCATGGCAACCATCTGACATCCCCGGTGTTCCCAGGAAAGTAATTGAGCACCACCTAGCTGTCTGTCCTCACGCGCGGCCCGTCAAGCAAAAAGTTAGGAAGCAAAGCGTTGGGCGCCAAGAGTTCATAGCGAAGAAATCAAGAAGTTGGAAGCAGCAGGGCTTGTCGAGGAGTCCTCCATCCCACGTGGTTGGCCAATCCGGTAGTTATGCATAAGGCTAATGGGAAATGGAGACTTTGTTTGACTTCACCGATGTTAACAAAGCTTGTCCCAAAGACCCATTTCCCTTGCCACGATCGACCAGATTGTTGACTCCACGGCTGGATGTGATCTGCTTTCGTTTCTTGATGCATATTCAGGATATCATCAGATCTTCATGGCGAAGAGGATGAGAGAAAACCGCATTCATTACACCATGTGGCACGTCGCTTCATACGGATGCCTTTCGGTTTGAAGAATGCGGTTCAACCTTTGCAAGGGTAGTCCATGATGCCTTTGAACCACGAGATACGAAATGTAGAAGCATACATGGATGACATAGTGGTCAAGAGCAAAGACAAAGCAACTCTGGTTCAGGATTTGGATGAAACATTTGCAAATCTGCGCAAGATCAACCTCAAGCTCAACCCCGAGAAGTGCGTGTTTGGAGTCCCTTCCGGCAAGCTTCTCGGGTTCTTTGTGTCTCAGCGGGGAATTGAAGCCAATCCCGACAAGATCAAGGCCATTGAGCAGATCGAAGCACCAAAGCGCATCAAGGATGTCAGAAGGCTTGCCGGTTGCGTGGCTGCTCTCAGCAGGTTTATCTCTAAGTCTGCTGAGCGCGCCCTGCCATTTTTCAAGATTTTGAAAAAGGCAGGTCCAATGAAATGGACTCCCGAGGCGGAGGCTGCGCTGCAGGATTTAAAGAGGTACCTGTCCTCCGCTCCAATACTTGTCGCACCTAGGCCACAAGAGAAGTTGCTGCTGTATATGGCGGCAACCAATCAAGTGGTTAGTGCTGCGTTAGTAGCGGAGAGGGAGGCAGATGATGAGCCGGCAACCGAGGCAGGCGCATCCAGCGACAAGCAAGGGGCTTCGCCGTCAAGCTCTGGTCCCGACAAGGACGGATCTCCGCAGGGTTGCGACAAGATACAGAAGAAGATGGTGCAGCGCCCAGTCTATTTTGTCAGTTCCCTTCTGCAGGGGGCTAGGTCAAGGTACTCTGGTGTGCAGAAGTTGCTTTTCGGCCTCCCCATGGCCTCGAGAAAGTTGCGCCATTACTTCCAAGCACATGAGATAACAGTTGTCACTCGCTTTCCGTTGAAAAGGATATTTTAAAATCCAGAAGCAACAGGCAGAATCGTCGAGTGGGCACTGGAACTGTCGAGCTTTGGCCTCAAGTTTGAAAGCACTTCAACTATCCAGAGGAGAGCATTGGCGGAATTCATAGCTGAGTGGACGCCAACGCAAGATGAAGAAATTCCAGAGACGAGCATCCCCGTCAAAGAGGCAAATAAAGAGTGGCTGATGTACTTTGATGGTGCTTTCTCGCTGCAAGCGCCAGGTGCGGCGCTGCTTATCGCACCCACCGGAGAGCATCTCAAGTACATAGTCCAGATGCACTTTCCCAAGGAACAAGCAACAAACAATACTGCAGAGTATGAAGGTTTGCTTGCCGGTCTCAGGATTGCAGTAGACCTTGGGATCAAGAAGCTCATTGTCAGGGGGGACTCGCAACTTGTCGTCCGCCAAGTAAATAAAGATTATCAGAGTCCGTTGATGGAAGCTTACGTCGATGAAGTGAGGAAGCTAGAAGAGCACTTTGAAGGCCTGCAAATGGAGCATGTTCCAAGAGCTCAGAATGATATAGATGATGGCCTCTCCAAATGTGCCGCACTCAAGTTACCTGTGGAACCAGGAATTTTTGTGCTCAAGCTGACTCAGCCAATCGTAACAACATCAACAGGACAGAGCAAGAAGAGAAAACTGGTTTCCGGCGACTACTTTCCGGCAGAGCTCCCTGAAGCCGCCGCCAAGAAGGTCCCTAAAATCAACACAAATGTCACTAAGGAGCAGTCTGCTCCGACAAACCATACAGTTTGTATCGTTGAAGCAAACGCTCCCGACAAGTTTCGCTCCGGCAACCTTGCCGGGGATCATCAAGCTCCGGCGGACCCACAGGTTCTTGCCGTAGAAGCTGATGTTCCCGCAGTGATAGAAGAGCCTTTAGTCCTTGTTGTCGAGCCACAAGCTCCAGCATGGGCACAGCAAATCGTCCATTTCCTTCAGACAGGAGAACTTCCCGAAGAGCAAGAAGAAGCGGAAAAAGTAGCCCGGCAGTCAAGTATGTACCAGTTTGTTGACAACATCCTGTACAGAAGAAGACTCAACGGTGTGAAATTGAAGTGTATTTGCCGGGAAGATGGACAGAAGCTGTTGGCAGAGATACATGGAGGCATATGTGGTCACCACATCGGTGCAAGAGCACTTGCCGGCAAGGCTTTCCGGCAAGGTTTCTTCTGGCCAGAAGCCCTCCAGGATGCAACTGCACAAGTAACCAAGTGTGAAGCGTGCCAGTTCCATTCCAAACAGATACACCAACCGGCTCAAGCTCTCCAGACGATCCCTTTATCCTAGCCCTTTTCGGTCAGGGGCTCGACATCTCGGCCCTTTCCCCCGAGCTGTCGGGGGCTTTGAATACTTGTACGTCGCAATCGACAAGTTCACAAAGTGGCCGGAAGTGGAACCAGTGAGGAAGGTGACAGCACAGTCAGCCGTCAAGTTCTTCAGGTCAATTGTTTGCCGTTTTGGGATTCCTAACCGGATCATCACCGACAACGGCACACAGTTCACGAGCCGCACCATCATGCAGTACGCCCAAGATCTTGGCGCCAAGATCTGCTTTGCTTCTGTTGCTCATCCGAGAAGCAACGGTCAAGCAGAGAGAGCAAACGCTGAAGTGCTGCGAGGACTCAAGACCAGAACTTCGACAGGCTGCGCAAGTCGCGGAAGAAACTGGATCGAGGAGCTGCCGGTGGTTCTTTGGTCGATCAGACGACGCCAAATCGAGCCATCGGCGGACACCTTCGCCTAGTCTACGGAGCAGAGGCAGTTCTCCCACGGAACTCGTGGTACGGGTCTCCTCGAGTACTCGCTATGATGAGCTTGAGCAAGAGCAGCTGCGACAAGATGACGCGCTGCTCCTCGAGGAAGATCGCCTTGAGCTCTGTATGAGCTGCTCGTTACCAGCAAGCTTTGTGTCGCTACCATAGCCGCAAAGTTAATGCCAGAAGCTTCGAGGAAGGCGACCTTGTTCTTCGGCGCGTTCAATCCGCCAAGAATTCCAACAAGTTGACACCAAAGTGGGAAGGCCTTTATCGGGTTAAACGAGTCACTAGGCCCGGCGCTGTCCGCCTTGAGACCGAAGATGGCCTTCCGGTGAGCAATTCCTGGAATATAGAGCATCTTCGCAAGTTTTACCCATGAGGCGCGGTTGCCGGAACCCGTTCCGGCAACCACCCTTTTGTACAAGTCTTGCCGTTGTTGCATGTAAGCCTTTGTACAAAGCCGGGCGCAGACCCCGTGCATCGAAGAAGTTTATGTGTTGCGCACAACATGTCAATACATGCCCTCATAATCATATATGCATGTGTCTACTAACATTTTGTGCAGCATCCGCACCAGATAGCGATGACGAGCCATTAGGCTCCATAACCTATATTTTCTTCTTTCTTCTCAAACAAGAAGAAGGTTCATCCACCCACAAGTTCACCGGGGAAGGAGAAGATAATGGTGTGGGCGCCAAGCCGCGCCGAGGAGGCTGTCGCCTTGCCGGAAAATGGACAATGAAAAGCTAAGTTGCCAAAGTTTGAGCATTCGATTTTAAATTTTAAAAGTTATTTTCCTTGAACGACCGCGCTTTGTATGGAAAACCTGTGCGCGAAGGAACCAAATCGTGACTGGTCGCGCCCTTACTTTGTTTCGAGTCCGCTCAACAACTTAAGTGAGCTGCGGCTAGTCCGCGACAAGGTTGCTTGTCGGTAGCGACCCCGCCAGCAGGCTGCCGAAGTTCCGCACTCGGCGCTCGCGGCAAGGGTGCCTGCACCGGCAAGTTTCCCTGAAAAGCGTAGGGCAGTAACATACAAAGCCAAGAGTCGAGTAAAGGAAGTAACATAGCAAATATTGCCCAGAACAAAGTTATATTACAAAAATAACTTATTGCGGCACTGGCTAAATTGTTCTCAGAACTGAAATAACAGCGAAGGGGAGAAGAAGGGTGCGCCGGCACCCAAGCCCCGACAAGCCAGAGTGCCGGGGGCTGCGGCAAGCCAGAGTTGCCGGGGGCTGCGGTATCAGATAAGCCTTTCGTCCCTTTTCTAGCATCCCTTTTTCATTAAAAACATCCTACTCGGATACAGTCCGTGGAGAATGAAAGACATGAAAGAGAGGATTACAAGTTTTAAATGCGGATAAGGCCCGAAGGATTACAATTTAAAAAGATAAGATGCCCGTAATCCCTTTTCCTGTCCCTCTCTTCAGGAGGTAGGTCAAGGAGGTGAGAAGGACAAAAGGAGCGCCTAGGCAAGCTACAGGTGCCAGAAGGCACCAAGGGAACATCCCGGGGGCTGTCCGAGGGCTTAACGAAGACGGCGGCGCCGGAAGCGGGGCTCGAAGATGGGGCGGCAGGACGTCAGCACGCTGTCAAGGGCACTACGCCCTCGTACTCCGACTTGACGGCCTTGGCGCCATCCCTCTTCCCCTTCCGCAGCCTCCCTACGCCAGTCGCCCAAGGAGACGACCCCGGGGAGTTCAAGAAGCCAGCGACGCGGATGATGGGGTCGCCGGTGACGCATGAAGCGGCGCCCGACAACTAATCGGGCCCGCTACCCTCGTCGTCGCTGTCGCTCTCCTCCTCGTCACTCTCGCTCGAGGGGGAATCTTCGCTGTCGGAGGAGCTATCCACGCAGCACTTCGCCCGAGTACCGAGATCCCCAAGACCTTGACGGAGAGGAGATCACCCTCCATTAACTTAAAATGGAGGGTAAACCCCGCCATCAGGCTGTGGATGCGGGTGAACGTCTTCCACCCACGATCAAGATACATCACATTAGGGGCTGGGAATACAACACGGACTCGCGTGCCGCTGATCCCACAACCCCTCATGTGCAGTCTCAGTGTCTCGGGCGGATCCGACTCCATCGCGCTCGCGAGCGGAGCTGGAAGCCGGAGGCGACGACGGTGCCCGCGCAGCCTCGACGAAGAACTTCGCAAGGGTCGTCCCTGTATGGACCGGGCCGAGGAGGGGAACCGCCGGCGGAGGCGGAGACGGCGCGCCGCCCCGTCCGCTTCTTCCCCGAGCGCCTCGACCTCGCCCACGACCTCGCCTCCTCTTCCTCTTGTGGCTGGCTCGCCACCCAGGCGTGGGGTTGGGAGGGAGCGCTGTCTATGGCGACCCGCCGCCACCGATGAAGAATCAAGGTTCCCTTTCTCCATGACGAATGAGAGAAAGGGGAGCAGAAGCTGAGGAAAGGAAGAGATGGGAGAGTGCGGGCTTCTGCGCTCCCCTTCCGCTCTATTTAAAAGAAGCAAGGTGGGGGCTCGGCCGCCCCTGGCCAGTGAATCGAGGGCATAGGAAGAGCGGGGAATCGGGGCCGACCTGCTGCCTCTGCAAGAACGGCCCAGCTTCCCACTTCCACTGTCCACGACCCCAAGAGCACGGGAACCACGTGGCGGGGGTGCAAAACCGAGGCGACGGATGAGGCGACCTCGCATGCCGCCCACTTCCCCACGACGCCGCAATTGACGCGCGCCGTACGGGGAACGCGCGGATCTGAGTGGATTTGGTTTGGACCCAGGCAGCGTGCCGTGCCTGTTTTGGGCCTGGCCCAACAGCGCCAAGACTGCGTGTATGGCCTGGACCGGGGCTCTGTCGGTGTAATAAAGTAGGGTACCTTAGTACCCCGAACCTGTGCACGGGCATCGCAGCGTCCTCGTGGCAAGCCTTGCGGGCGTCTGCCAAGACCCTCCATGACCCTTGAAAACAAGACCCGGCAAGAGGAGCTTGCTGGTGAGCCATTCAAGAACGAAGAACTCAAGATGAAGAAACAAGGCCCCGGCAAGAGGAGCTTGCGGGAAGGCTTGGTGAGCAATAAGCTACCGAGAGCGACAAGAACCTTGCCACGCAAAGTACTGCGCGCGACAAGTGACCTCTCTTCATCTCCGCTCCAGCTCACCCGCCAGCGTGTCACCACGGGCTCTCCCAAGCACGCGTGTCGACGGGCTGTGCAGCCAGCGGGAGCAGCGATAAGCGGCGCTGACAGGCTACCATCGTGGCAAACGGAGGCGCACTTGGCGGTCCCTGTTACACTGTTCGGGCGACTGAGACGGGCATTGATGACTCTTGTCCCTTGCCGTCAGAGTTAGGTATAGATTACTGTACACTGTACTAAGCGGTGTACCAACCTATGTTTTTACTATTTTACACTTGTCTACTTGGCACATGTGGTGACCCCTTGTGCCTATAAAAGGAGGCCCAAGTGCAACGTAGAAAGGGTTCGGTTCGGTTCGGTTCAGCTCCGGCTTAGTTCATTCTACTCATACGAGACCACACTCAGGCTAGGTTTGGTAGCTCCCATTGCTCCCTAGCAAGAACACAAGATAATCCACAAAGCAGCAGTAGGAGTATTATCTCTCCGGAGAGCTCCGAAGCTGGGTAAATCCGCTCGTGTGCATCGCCTCGATCCGCTCTTTGTGCAATCTCCGCCCCCCCCTCCGAACCACAAGGGACCCAGGTCCCGTAGGTGTTCGTGGGACACGATCAGTTCTCCCTGACATCCCAGCATCCGTCCGTGAGGCGAGACGGCCGTACCGCTACTCCTTCGCTCACCCCAGCTGGTTCTTCGTCTCGCGCGCTTCGCGCGCCCATGGAGGCTCGAGCCGCGCTCATCGCGGCAAACAAGCTCCTGCGCTACCGCCCCGTCGACGACGTCTACGAGGAGTGGCTCGACCGCGTCGCTGAGCTCGTCCGCGCCGCAGGGGGCTCCCCCGTGCCGTCCTTCTCACTGCACCGCGCCCCGCCTTGCGCGGGCGGTAAAGCTCCGGGGGCGCCTCAGCCGCCTCCCCGTCAAGAACGCGCCTTGGCCCCAAGGCACGTGGCCCCTGGGCGGAACCCTCCGTCCGCACCACCGGCCTGCAGCAAGAGCAGAGCTGTCAAGAGGTCCTCGCCCCAAGAAGCTGCTCGAGTGCTCCTGCACCGGCCCACACGACCAAGACTCCTGCTCCCGGCGCTAAGACCCCCGCTGCTCCCAGCGGCAGCGCATGGGGACCCACAAGACCAAGCCCTTCGTCACCAAAGGCCTCCCGTGGCCACTGCAGGCTGTCGCGCCTTCACCGCCGAGCTACGCAGCGTCGCGTGGCCCAGCATGTTCAAGCCAGACATGCCTCCTCGCTACGACGGCATGGCCGACCCTGCGGAGTTCCTCCAGCTCTACGAGCTGGGCATCGAAGCCGCCAACTGGGACGAGAAGGTCATGGCGAACTGGTTTCCCATGGCGCTCAAAGACGGTGCCCGCACCTGGCTCCTGAACCTAGCTCCTGGCACGATCTCCTCCTGGGACGACATGTGCCGCATCAAGCAGCAGCCAGGAGACCCCCTGCAGAAGAACATCCAGCGCTTCAAAAATGCACGCCTCAAGATTCCCAAGGTGACCGAGGAGGCCATCATCTCAGCCTTCTCCGACGGTGTGCGTGATGTCAAGATGAAGGAGGAGCTGGCGATGCATGAAGACCTGTGCACGTCCTTGGAGCTGTTCAACTTGGCGACCAAGTGCGTCAGGGCTGAGGAAGGACGCCTTTCCCTCCTCGAGCTGCCGGCTACAGACCCAGAAGAGAAGAGGCCCAAGGTCAAGGACGTGAAGCGCAAGGGGGCTGCCGTGCTTGCAGCAGAACCAGACACCAAGCGAGGCAAGGATCAGCCTGAGTCTTCCAAGGGCAGCCGGTACTGCGTGTACCACGACCTCCACACCCACAACACCAACGAATGTCAAGAACTCCGAGCCGTGCGAGAAGGGCGAATCGGTCGACGCCCCGACCGCAGTGATCGAGGATACGACCGAGGAGAAGGAAGAAACGCAGGACGCTGGGAAGACCGTGGCCCTCGCCAAGGGTGGTGCGACCGACCTCGCGAGGACCACTGGCAGGATCAGCATCGCGAGGGAGGCTGGAGGGATTACCCTCGCGAGGATCGCCCGCAAGGCACCGCAGGCCTCCCTCCTCTGCCAACACAGCCAAGGAGAAACGAAGACCATCATCAAGACGAGGGGGCTGGGGGCTTCCAGGAGCCTCGCGCAATCGCTTGCATCCTGGGCGGAGCTCAAGCCCTAGCCTCCCAGCGCATCTTCAAGCAGTTCGCCCGCGAAGTGGATGGAGTCCTCCCCAAGCTCGAAGCCACGCGCCCTCTCAGGTGGTCAGCGTGCGCCATCACGTTCAGCTCAGCGGATCAGCTCAAGTGCGCGGCCACAGCCGGAGTCCTCCCGATGCTTTGTTCCCCAATCATCAAGAACATGCAAGTCACCGGGACCTCATCGATGGCGGAGCAGGGCTCAATGTCTGTCCGTGAGAGACATTCAACAATCTCCAAGTGCCTTACAATCAGCTTCACCAACCAAGCCTTTCTCCGGAGTCACCGATGGCTCCACAGTTCGATTGGGCAGGTCCGCCTCCTGTCACCTTCGGGCGCGACAACCACTCAAGACCGAGCTCATCGACTTCGACGTCGCCCACATTCTCTTGCCATACAATGCCATCCTCGGGTACCCAGCTCGCCAAATTAATGGCCATGACTCATCACGGCCATAACGTCCTCAAGATGCCGGAAGCGGCGGAGTCATCACAAAGGTTTTGTGAAGAGAGGGACGCAAGCGGCCCACGAGCGTGCTTTTCAAGCCGCGCCACTTGAAGACCCAGATCGCAGGAGCGGGAGGCTCCCCGAGGTTGCTCCCAAGAAGAAGAAGACATCGCCTGGCCCGGCCCCTCGGGAAGCAGGCCCCTCGGGGTCCGCGCCTGTTCAGGGGGCACCTCCTTCGTCAGATAGGAAGGCGCGCCGGCGGCCTCCTCGAGCAAGGCTCGGGGCTCTCTCTGGAGGGCCACCGACCTTGCTAAGATCACGAGGGAGGCGCTTGGGCACCACTTGGAGGCGTGTTTCAAAGCATGTTTCCCTGAGGAAGGAGCGGGGCAAGGAGGGCCAAACCCTCAGGGGTTCGTCAGCCAGATCATTCAAGAGCTGTAGGACTCAAGAGTCATGAGTGGCAGCCGCCACTTAACCGCCCTAGCTCCCCATCCAGGTGAGGATGGTGGGCTGCGTCTGCATCGACATACCAGGGCTCAACCGAGCCGCCTCAGAGCGCTCTGGCCCTCACGCTGGCATGCCAGAAGGTCCACCCCACAGCTACGTTCGCATGCCTTATGGTTTGCTAAACGCGGCTGCCACACGCCAGCGCTTCATAGGGAGCATCCTGCAGGCTCAAGAGGCCAGACGTTCCGCAGTCCTGGCGGAGATGGAGATGGTCCGCGAGGAGCCACCAGCGCCTCCGGAGCCTCCCAAGGCTCCTGGGCCTGGGGGCTCGTGAAGATCGGCTTCCGCAGCCCATGACCTCCGCTACTTCAGCATACCTTCGTCTTCAACGTTATCAGGTGACATCCTTCGAGTTTCATTTTCAGCTGGGAGCGCCCCCTAGGGCTGCATCATTCCAGGCCGCGTGGGTCCGTCCCTGCGGCGTGTATCCCTTTTGCTTCATGTTCCTAGCTTACTTTATTGGGGCGCTGGCTGCATCATCCCCTGCCGCCGGGCTGCACTCCAGCGGCATGTACCCTCTCTGGCGCTTATTCGGTCGTGCGTTTGACCCATCATGATTGTTATTTGGCGCCTGTCCATGGCACCCTTCTTCCTTCATGTCGGCCGCTTGCACGTTAAAGGGGGGTACCGAGCATCGCGACCATGGGCTCCTACTAGCTCTCCAGCCCTCACCCTCTGGCCTTGTCCACGGCATCGCGACCTAGCATACCAGCGACGGCTGAGACCCGCCGAGGGCCGGACGGAGGACGAGAGCATCGACATCTAACCAAATCTGCAGGAACACATCACAAGTTAAGGTTCAGCAGGCGAACCCGCTTTGAGGTAGGGCCCTGGAGTCCCGCTGGCTGGCTCACGGGTGCCCAGACACACCTCGTCAGCCCTACCGTGCCAGCCACGTGTCGTATGGGCTATACGCGCGGGGCTCCTCCCGAGGGGAGCCCTCCCACGCACTGGAAGCACCATGCTCGCAGCTGGCTGATGACACCGCCGAGGAGGCTATGCCCGCACACACACGGAAGCGCTATGCTCGCGCTGGTGATAAACAACCGAGGGTGGCCCCCGCCGCATCAACCTCGTGGAGCCCAGAGCTCGGTGTGTCCGCCTCATCGTAATGAGGGGCTACGCTCGGGTCACGCCTGCACACGCCACCAGGCCAGCCCATCGGCCTGGTTCATCGCGACGCCCTCCCCGAAAGCGGGCGCCAAGGTACGAAGGCCGTTTGAATGTCAAGGGGACTCTCGAGCATCGCGACTCAGAGCCTAATCTGGTCACGTAGCCCCTCACCCCTTAGTTCCGAAGGCTAACGGCGGTTGAGGTATGCGCGGGCGGGCTCGCAGACGAGAATGGTAAATTCACCCATACATCTCACCTCCCTACTTGCTGTTCGTGTTAAGGGGACTCCCGAGCATCGCGACTCAGAGCCTAACTTGTCACGTAGCCCCTCACTCCCTTGGTCCCGCCCTGGTTTCGGTCGGGCTAACGGTGGCTGATCTTGAGGGGCGGGCTCGCGGTGTAGAACATAAGCAAGTCGGAAGGAAAAGCGCAAATCTCAAGGAATTCAAAAGCAAATATTACAGTCCGTAACTGTTTTCACAACGCCAAACGCAAGTTTAAACGCCTGCACGAGTCATGATGCATGTTGTAGGAGCTAAAAGCAGGACAGGAGCCACAAAGGAGTCACTTGTTGGCAGCACTGTCGCTGGCGGCGGAGCTGTGCTGGGCGGGTTCGCCTCGTGAAGCCTCAGACCGCAGCGCCGCCGCTTGGTTGAAGGCCCGAACCGCCAGCAGATCCTCCGCTCGAGACTTCACGGCCTCAGCAGCGGCAGCGGCAAGCTCGCCGCTCACGAGCTCCAGCAGGCTGTCAAGGTCGACGTCGGGGTCGCGAAGGTAGACGTGGGTAAGGACGCACGTCAGCGCTGCAGAAGACAGGACACGCGCCTCGGCCTCAGCCGTGGGGCCAAGGCCAAGGGTGACATCTTCGAGGGCGCGGACCAGGAAGGGAAGCAGCTTGGCAGGGTCGTCCTCGGCGCCGGCCAGCGGATTCTTTCCAGCCGTCGTGCGACCTCTCAAGAAGGCAGCGAGCCTTCGCCTCCAGCTCCGGAAGGCCACGCGGTCCTCGGCGAGGACCCACGCCTGCCGCCCAGCTCGATCCTCTTCGCCTCCAACTCTTGCTCCAGCGACCAAGCGGTCACGGGCGCCGGTCAAGCTTGGCATCCCGGTCCTGGCGGTCGCCCACGAGCTTTCATGTCTTCCTCCTTCTCTTGGCGGACGCTGGCCTCCTTGGCAAGCTAGTCGCGCAGAGCCCCGCAGCTCGCTTCTCCAGTCACTTTGCAGCGACCTCGGATATCGGCTACCTCCCCCAAGGCAGCGTCATGAGCGAGTGCCTTCGCCCCAAGGACGGCCTGTTTCTCCTCGTCGCAGTTGCCGCAGCCTCGAACCAGCGCCGCTCGAATTGAAGCATCGAGCGAACCCAGCGGAGGCCAGCTCCAAGCGTCCGGCCACCAAGCGAGGGTCGGCGCCTGTAAGATCTTGTTTCAGCCGTCCAGTTCAGCAAAGAGATGATCCAGTGACAGGAGGAGGTCGGAGAGACAGCAGATTGGCGGAGTAGGAGGAGAAGATGGCAGCGTAATCACAGCATCATGAGGCGGGCCTTCGCGCCCGGACGATCAAGGGCATGGCATCAGGCAAGGATACCTCGGGAGTCGCTTGGTCCATGGGGGCTGAGCTCGCCCCAGCTAGCTCCGCCAGGCCTCGCGAGGATGACCGGGCAAGAGAGGCCCGTGTCTTGCTGTCACCTTATTTCGCGGACGGAGGCGCTGCCCCGGACGAAGCCTCAGGAGCTCCCTTCAGCTTCTTTCCCGCAGGTGCTAGCCTAGCCAAGGAATGCAGATATCAAGCCTCAGCAACAAAGCAAGGAATAAAACAAGAATCTAGCACTTAGTGGTCATCACTCGTGGGCTCGAGCATCCTCCGGCCGAACTTGAAGCCCGAGAGCCGGCTGCAGGGATCAGCCTCAAGAGGCTCGGGAGCAGGAGGCGCGTCTGCAGATCGCCTCGGAGCCGGGGTAGACCCGCGGGGGACCAGCCCTGTCCTGTCCTTCTTCGGTATCAGGTGCAAGCTCTCGCCGCCCCGCTCATCGCCATCCTCATCGCCGTCCGCAAGAGGCAGAGAGCTGGACCTGCGCCGGGAGGGGCGCTCGACTCCTCTTGGCCGCCTCGAGTCGGGCCCTCTCCCCGCCTCCTTTTCTTCCTCCTCTCCGCTGGAGTCGCGGAGGACACGCTCACTGCTACTGTGGCCCCTGTACTCGGGAACCTCCATGGGCACAGGCCCGCCCCGCTGAAAGCGGGCATGGAGTCCACCACCTGCTCCCAATCATCTCGGCGAACAGGGTGCAGGAGCCCTCCAGCCTCGCCATGTCTCCCCGACCAAAGATTGAGGACCGCGCCAGATCTTCGTCGGCCAAGACTACGGGCTCGGGCGAGGCCTCCACAGCGAAGCGAGCATCGACGATGCGGGCCACCCGGTGCTCTAGGAACTCCCTCAGGAGCGACGCCCAGTTGGCCGCCGTTGCCATGTTGCCCGGCCACAGGTCCGCGTTCATCTTCTCCAGCACTGGCCTCGCACGGGGATCCACAAGTTCCGCGCGAGACCAATCGTCGATGGGCGTGGGCTGCTTCTTGGGCAGAATCAGCCGAGGATGGATGCGTCCAGCATCTACCATGACCCACTTGCTCCTGAAGCCTTCAATCCTCTTCCCGGGCTTCGAGATGGTGTTGGAGCTGCCGTACGCGACAAAGCTCACGCACGCCGTGATGGGGCCGCGAGAGGCCCGGAGGTAGAAGTAGTGGCGCAGCAAGGCCACTTAGGGCTGCTGTCGGTGTCAAAACCGGAGGATCTCGGGTAGGGTGTCCCGAACTGTGCGTCTAGGCGGATGGTAACAGGAGACAAGGGACACGATGTTTTTACCCTGGTTCGGGCCCTCTCGATGGAGGTAATACCCTACTCCTACTTGATTAATATTGATGATATGGGTAGTACAAGAGTAGATCTACCACGAGAACAAGGAGGTGTCACACCCAGATTTTCATGGCACAACACTTAAAGTCATTAAATCATGCTAAAGTGTGGATTGACAAAAACTTTTGAGTGTTTTTTTCTTTGCTTTGATTGAATGTTTGCCTGCTGTTTGAAAGTGCTCTATAAATCAAATAAATCCTCCAACTCCTATACTTCATCTCCTTGCTCCAAACTCTTGAACCAATGATCATGCCATGTGTATAGGACATAAAAATAATTTCTTGCAAAAATAATTTGGCCAAATAGTATTTTCAAAATTAGTTTTCAAAAACCCCTGAATTGAGGTTTGCCTGCGCAAGTACTTAATTATATGTAAAAATATTTCAAAAATATATTTGACTCCTATTAGATATAGGATACCCAAAAACCACAAGAATATAATTTTAAAACTATTTTCCTATTTTATTTAAAAGCTTTTTCTTAAGGCCATAAATGGTCTTTAATAGGTTAAAATTATTTTAATGCTTTAAAATATTTGACAAAAACCTAGGGAAACTCGGTGGGCATATATTTCCCATATATAAGAGTTTCAACACATGGTCATGTTCAACATATTGGTCAAATCCCTCAAAAACCCTTTCTGGATATTTCAAGCTTTTGAAATATTTACAAAGGTAATATTCTCCAAAAATTCCAAGAAAATTCTATCATGTCAAATATGACATGTTGGATGATCTTGATAAGTATCATGTCATGGAGAATAGTATAACCCCATGAAATCCCCTCAAAACCATTTCTGTCCATTTTGAAGTTTGAGCAACTTTACATTGCCAAACATGTCCAAATGCTCTCAAATCTTGTGAACATGCTCAAGTGCTCTAATAATTCATCTAGACCAAATGGCACAAGTTGGAGAGAATGCTATGTTGATCAAAGTGCCTCAAAACCCTTCTCGTCCAGTAACCAAATTTGAACAACTCTACATTGCCAAGTGTGTCCTTTTGATCTGAATTTTTGTGGACATGTTCAAATCCTCAAATGATGACACTACACCAAGTGGTGCATCAAGGAGAATAGATTTGCATGACTATATCTTGACAAAGCCATTTCTGCTGATTTCTAGGGTTTACCAAAGTTACATTGGCTACTTTGCCCAAATGAGCTCAAACTTGGTGGAACACCCTACTTCTATGTTCCATCCCATCCTGTTAATTCTCATGGCAAGTGGAATTAATTTTCTTGCCCAAACCAACAACAAACACCTTCTGCCATTTTTCCAAAATCACCATTTTGACCACTAAAACTATTTTCCTTGAGCTCAACTTTTTAACACATCTCCTCCTAGTCCTCCTCTACCTCCAGTAACAATGGCTGCACCTCAGCCCAATGATTGAGGGGTGAAACCACCCCATTTACCCCACTGGACAGCCCCTTTCCCTCTCTTCCTCACCTCCCTCCTCCCTCCAGTGGCCATCCAGGGCATCCAATGCCCCTCCCCATTTGTTTACTTCCCCTAGAGCCCCAGACACTAGAGGCCAAACCAGGCGCTGGAAAATGGCCATGCCGGCCATATGCACGCCTGGAGGCCTTCTGATCTTGCTCCCGCTTCTGAGCCGCCCCCTGCCAACCACCTCCAGCCACCTCGGGCCTCCCCAGCGTGTCTCACGAGGCCGCCTCGGCGTCTAGGACACGGCAAGCTGCCGGCCCCCTCCTAAACCTCTCTCCTCTCCCCTCCATGACCTCACCCGAGTGCGCTCTAGGCCGCGTCCACGGTGCACCACGGCCCCTCTACTTAGAGGCCCTCCCGAGCTCTCCTACGGCTTCTTCCCGCTCTCCCTCTTCCCCAGCAATCTCCCAGACAAGAAACCTCTACCCCTCGCGCCCTCCTACCCCCTCCATGGCTGCCATGGTCGCCGTTGGCCTCCACCCGGCTCCGGCGAACAGGCCTCCCTCCTCTCCTTTGACCACTGTGGGAGGCGGTGTCGGTGTACTAGAGTAGGGTACCCTAGTATCCCAACTTCGTGCACGGGCATTTGCAGCACCCGTGGCAGTGGCCGGCCTGGTGACCGCCAAGGTCCTCCGGCTCCTTTGGAGCCATTCAAGAACAAAGTATTCAAGGCCCCAAGAGGAGCTTGCCGGAAGGCCACTGGGCACGAAGGAACAAGACCCCGGCAAGAGGAGCTTGCCGGGAAGGCTTGGTGAGCGACAAACTCCCGAGCGCGACAAGGATTCAGCCGCGGCAAGGAGCTTGCCGCGGCAAGCAACTCTCTTCATCTCCGCTCCAGCTCGTCCACCAACGTGTCGCCATGGGGCCATTCCAGGCGTGCGTGTCAAGAGGTTGTGCAGCCAGCGGGGAGTAGCGATAAGCGGTGCTGACAAGCTTACCATCGTGGCAAACGGTGGTGCACTTGACGGTCCCTGTTGCACTATTTAGGCGTCAGGGACGGGCATTTATTGATCTTGTCCCTTGCCGTCAGAGTTAGGTATATGCAATGTACACTGTACAAGTCGGTGTGCCAACTATTGTTTTTCCATTTGTACCCTCATCTACGTTGCCACCTGTCGGTGACCCCTTGAGCCTATAAAAGGAGGCCCAAGTGCAACGTAGAAAGGGTTCGGCTCCGTTCGGTTCATTCGACTCATTCGAGACTACACTCACTCAGGCTAGGTTTTGTAGCTCTCATTGCTCCCTAGCAAGAACACAATAGAATCAACCAAGCAGCAGTAGGAGTATTATCTCTCCGGAGAGCTCTGAAGCTGGGTAAACTGCTCGTGTGCATCGCCTCGATCTGCTCTTCGTGCAATCTCCGCCCCCTCCGAACCACAAGGGACTCGGTCCGCTGGTCCCATAGGTGTTCGTGGGTCACGATCAACTTCCCGACATCTTTGGCGCGCTGTAGGGGCGTCGAGGCTGTGTGAACCTGATCCAGCGGTCACACGAGCAACTTCTTCATCACCTTCATCAACATGCCACCGAAGAAGAAGGCTTCGGCGGCAGCAGAGCCGTCCGTGTCAAACCCACCACCACCGGAGCTGACGAGTGGTGGGGAAGACGCTGGTGGAGGAATCGGCGTCGTCGAGGGAGCCCACGACGCTGCCAAGTCCAAGGACAAGGCGGCGCAGACCTCGGCGTCCGGATACGTACCGCGTCCATCTCAGGAGGCGCGAGACCGACAACGTCATGGTGCGCGCAGCGCCATACGTTCGTTGGGCCAAGATCGAGCTGGTGGATCCAGAGACGCTCAAGAGCATCTCGGCCAACAGCTGGTGCGAAGGGCACGCGTCGCTCGGCGGGATGCTGCTCTTTCTAATATATTTAGAAGTCCGAGCACATCCCGCTCCTCGCACCGATCGCCATTGCCGCCCACCACTCAAGCAGAAGCTTTGGCGCGGGCTCAACTACTCCTGGATTACCCTCCAACGGCTGACAAGGTCGACGAATGGAGGGCCACCATTCAGAGCCTCATCGGCTTTGCTAACGGCGACGCTCCGCGGAAATCAACTGCATCCTTGCCGCGGCGGGACGACAAGGCACGAGCCGGTGGCGACGAAACCTATGGGGGTGCAACCACCATGCACTCCCCATCCGAAGGCCAAGATCACCAGCTCCTCGGATCCACCTCGACGGCGACTCCACGCGTCGCCGGATCCACGAGCTCGCCGTGATCAGCGCCAAGTTCTTCAAGAACGGCAACAAGAAGACGCCGAACTCGATCGAGCGCCAAGAGAAGCGCGCCAATCCGACCAGTCAGGCCGGGCCCGCTGTCGACATGCAAGCGCCTGGGGAACAGGTGACTTGTCAGACGCTGTAGGTTGCCCTGCGCTCACTCGTGAGCTGCGGCAAGTCCGGTGGTCCCGACAAGAAAAACTTCAAGCCAGATGTGCGAGAAGTATGATGGCAGGACACACCCATCGGAGTTCCTCAAAGCATCTACACCATTGCGGTGCAGGCTGCGGGGACGAGACGACAAGATCCTCGCCAACTACTTCCCCGCCGGTACTCAAGCCAAATGTCAGACCTTGGCTCATGCACTTGCCGGACAGTTCCATATCTTCTTGGGCAGATCTGTGCCATCAGTTTGTCGGCGCCTTCACATGCGGCCACAAACCTCATGGCCAAGAGAGTGACCTTCACCTGCTCGCCCAGAAGGAAGGAGAGTCCCTGCGCAAGTTCATCCAGAGATTCAGCCGTGTGCACTACAACATCCCAGATGTCCACCCTGCCGCGGTGATCAGCGCGTTTCACCAGAACGTGCGGAACTGCAGGATGAGGGAGGAGATGGCGATGTGTAAAGTCAAGGACGTCAGTGAGCTGTATGCCTTGGCTGACAAGTGTGCACGTGCTGAAGAGGGGAGAAGAATCTGTGAGAGAATGTGGAAGCAGGATCGGCGACAAGGAGGAGACCGCCCGGAAAGAAGAGCCAAGGCGGAACAATGTAAAGAAGAAGAGCAAAGAGGTACTAGTTGTCGAGCGAGTCCGGCAATGGAAGTGGCGCCAAGAAGGCAAAGGTTGGTGGCTCGGCAAGGAGGTTGTTGCCGACACCGACCGCTAAGTCTGTGGCGACCGCCGACAAGCAGTGACAGCTCCAACAAAAAAGATCAGAAGATTCACCGCACCAAGGGCCATGACCTCCAGAGCTGCAAGAAAGTCGAGCAGCTTGTTGAACTGAAGAAGGCTGAGTACGAGCGGCGAGACAAGGAGAAGGCCCAGGAAGGTGCAGGGCAGCTAGCAAGAGGAGACCCGGCCGGGGAGGGCCTTGTGACAAGGCCAAGCAGCGGCAAGGAGACAGACCTCCTCAGCGCCGCGACAAGGATGAAGACGAAGATGATGATGAAGATATGGAAGACGATGAAGCTGATGAGCAGGAGTTTCAGAAGGCAACAGAGGTTCTCTGCGTTGACGGTGGTGCTTCTCTGCATACCTCACACCGCCAACTCAAGCAATGGATGCGGGAGGTTAATGCAGCAGAACCATCCATAGAGTCACGCAGGCCTCTGAAGTGGTCCAGCACGCCTATCATCTTCGATATTGAGGACCACCCTGATCGCATAACTGCGGTCGGGTGCTTGCCGATGTTGGTCTCACCAACCATCCGCAACCTCAAGGTCACCAAGATGTTAGTTGACGGCGGGGCCGTCTTAAATCTGATCTCCTCCGCAGTGCTCCAGAAGCTTCAGATCACTGACAGCGAGCTCGAAGAGACAAGCACGTTCCAAGGAATCAACCCAGGAAGGAGCAAGCCCAAGGGGAAGATCACGCTGCCGGTAACATTCGGCAGCGAGCTAAACTTCAGGACTGAGAGGGTCACGTTCGACGTTGCTGATTTTCCGTTGCCCTACAATGGAATACTTGGTCGCCCAGCACTCGCCAAGTTCATGGCAGCCTCTCATTATGCATACAATTTTCTCAAGATGCCCGGCCCGATAAGTGCCATTTCTGTTCATGGCGACAAGAAAGATGCTCTTATCTGCGCCGACAAGATTTACTGGGATGCAGCAGCTGCGACAGAAAGCAAGTCACTTGCATTTGAAGCTCCGGGGAAGAAGAAGACCAAGTCCGGCAAGAGCTCGATGCCCACTCCGCAAGCGCACCTCTTGAGTGCTGCGCTACCGTCGAGGACGCACCATAGAGCTCCACCGCAAGTTCAAGAAGATGATGGCAGCTCCGCCAAGACCAAGAAGGTGCCCGCCAAGGAGGGCGGCACTGGTGGTACCTTCACCATCGATTGCCACTCTCGACCCTAAATAGGAAGGCGAGCTCGTTGCTTTCTCTGGGCGAATGTCGATGTGTTTGCATGGCAACCGTCGACATCCCCGTGTTCCTGTGAAAGTGATTGAGCACCACCTAGCTGTCTGTCCTCATGCGCGGCCCGTCAAGGAAGCAGGCAGTGGAGCGCCAAGAGTTCATAGCAGAAGAGATCAAGAAGTTGGAAGCAGCAGGCCTTCTTAGAGGAGTGCTCCATCCCACGTGGTTGGCCAATCCGGTAGTTGTACGCAAGGCAAATGGGAAATGGAGACTTTGTATTGACTTCATAGATGTTAATAAAGCTTGCCCCAAAGACCCATTTCCCTTGCCACGTATTGACCAGATTGTTGACTCCACGGCTGGATGTGATTTGCTTTCATTTCTTGATGCATATTCAGGATATCATCAGATATTCATGGCAGAAGAAGATGAAGAGAAAACCGCATTCATTACACCATGTGGCACATACTGTTTCATACGGATGCCTTTTGGTTTGAAGAATGCTGGTTCAACGTTTGCAAGAGTGGTCCACGACGCTTTTGAGCCCCAAATGCACAGAAATGTAGAAGCCTACATGGATGACATAGTGGTCAAGAGCAAGGACAACGCAACTCTGGTTCAAGATTTGGATGAGACCTTTGCAAATCTGCGCAAGATCAACCTCAAGCTCAACCCCGAGAAGTGCGTGTTTGGAGTTCCTTCCGGCAAGCTTCTCGGGTTCTTCGTGTCTAAGAGGGGAATTGAAGCCAACCCCGACAAGATTAAGGCCATTGAGCAGATTGAAGCACCAAAGCGCGTCAAGGATGTTCGAAGACTTGCGGTTGCGTGGCTGCTCTCAAAGAGGTTTATCTCTAGGTCTCTGCTGAGCGCGCCCTGCCATTTTTCAAGATTTTGAAAAGGCAGGTCCAATGAAATGGACTCCCGAAGCAGAGGCTGCGCTGCAGGACTTAGAGAGGTACCTGTCCTCTACTCCGATACTTGTCGCACCTAGGCCACAAGAGAAGTTGCTGCTGTACATAGAGGCAACCAATCAAGTGGTTAGTGCTGCGTTAGTAGCGGAGAGGAGGTGGATGACGAGCGGCAACCATGGCGAGGCATCCGGCGACAAGCTGGGGCTTCTCCGTCAAGCTCTGGTCCCGACAAGGACAGATCTGCGCAGGATTGCGAAAAGATTCAGAAAAGAATGGTGCTGCGCCCAGTCTACTTTGTCAGCTCCCTTCTGTAGGGGGCTAGATCAAGGTACTCTGGTGTGCAGAAGTTGCTTTTCGGCCTCCTCATGGCCTCGAGAAAGCTGCGCCATTACTTCCAAGCACACGAGATAACAGTTGTCACCGCTTTCGCTCAAGAGGATATTGCGAATCCAGAAGCAACAGGCAGGATTGTCGAGTGGGCACTGGAACTGTCAAGCTTTGGCCTCAAGTTTGAAAGCACTTCAACTATCCAGAGCAGAGCATTGGCAGAATTTATAGCAGAGTGGACACCAACGCAAGATGAAGAAATTCCAGAGACGAGCATCCCCGTCAAGGAAACAAGTAAAGAGTGGCTGATGTATTTTGATGGTGCCTTCTCGCTGCAAGGCGCCGGTGCCGGCGTGCTGCTTATCGCACCCACCGGAGAGCACCTCAAGTACATAGTCCAGATGCACTTTCCCAAGGAGCAAGCAACAAATAATACTGCAGAGTATGAAGGCTTGCTTGCCGGTCTCAGGATTGCAGTGGATCTTGGGATCAGGAAGCTTATTGTCAGGGGTGACTCGCAACTTGTCGTCCGCCAAGTAAACAAAGATTATCAGAGTCCGTTGATGGAAGCCTACATTGATGAAGTGAGAAAGCTAGAAGAACACTTTGAAGGCCTGCAAATGAAACATGTTCCAAGAGCTCAGAATGATATTGCTGATGGCCTATCAAAGTGCACCGCACTCAAGTTACCTGTGGAACTAGGAATTTTTGTGCTCAAGCTGACTCAACCAACTGTAACACCATCAACTGGACAGAACAAGAAGAGGAAGTTGGTTTCTGGTGACTACTTTCCGGCAGAGCTCCACAAGCCGCCGCCAAGAAGGTCCCCAAAATCAACACAGATATCGCTGAGGAGCAGTCTGCTCAGACAAGCCCTAGGGTTTGTTTCGTTGAAGCGCACGCTCCTGACAAGTTTTGCTCCGGCAAGCTTGCCGGGGATCATCAAGCTCCGGCTGAGCCGCGGGTTCTTGCCGTAGAAGCTGATGTTCCCGTAGCGGCAGATGTGCCTTTAGTTCTTGTTGTCGAGCCGCAAGCTCCAACATGGGCACAACAGATCGTCCATTTCCTTCAGACAGGAGAACTTCCCGAAGAGCAAGAAGAAGCGGAAAGAGTAGCCCGGCAGTCAAGTATGTACCAGTTTGTTGACAACATCCTGTACAGAAGAAGACTCAACGGTGTGAAATTGAAGTGTATTTGCCGGGAAGATGGACAGAAGCTGTTGGCAGAGATACGGAGGCATATGTGGTCACCACATTGGCGCAAGAGCACTTGCCGGCAAAGCTTTCCGGCAAGGTTTCTTCTGGCCGGAAGCCCTCCAGGATGCAACTGCACAAGTAACCAAGTGTGAAGCGTGCCAGTTCCATTCCAAGCAGATACACCAGCCAGCTCAAGCTCTCCAGACGATCCCTTTATCCTGGCCATTTTTGGTCTGGGGGCTCGACATCCTCGGCCCCTTTCCCCGAAGTTGTCGGGGCTTTGAGTACTTGTACGTCGCAATCGACAAGTTCACAAAGTGGCGGAAGTGGAAGCGATGAGGAAGGTGATAGCACATCAGCGATCAAGTTCTTCAGGTCAATTGTTTGCCGTTTTGGGATTCCTAACAGGATCATCACCGACAACAGCACACAGTTCACGATTCGCACCTTCATGCAATACGTCCAAGATCTTGGCGCCAAGGTCTGCTTTGCTTCTGTTGCTCGTCCGAGAAGCAACGGTCAAGCAGAGAGGGCAAACGCTGAAGTGCTGCGAGGACTCAAGACCAGAACTTTCGACAGGCTACGCAAGTGCGGAAGAAACTGGATTGAGGAGCTGCCGGTGGTTCTTTGGTCGATCAGGACGATGCCAAATCGAGCCACTGGCCAGACACCTTTCGCTCTAGTCTATGGAGCAGAGGGAGTTCTCCCCACGGAACTCGTATACGGGTCACCTCGAGTGCTCGCTTATGATGAGCTTGAGCAAGAGCAGCTGCGACAAGATGACGCGCTGCTCCTTGAGGAGGATCGTCTTCAGGCTGCTGTACGAGCTGCTCGTCACCAGCAAGCTTTGTGCCGCTACCATAGCCGCAAAGTTAATGCCAGAAGCTTCGAGGAAGGCGGCCTTGTTCTTCGGCGTGTTCAATCCGCCAAGAATTCCAACAAGTTGACGCCGAGGTGGGAAGGCCCTTATCGGGTGAAACGAGTCACTAGGCCCGGCGCTGTCCGCCTTGAGATCGAAGATGGCGTTCCGGTGAGAAACTCCTAGAATATAGAGCATCTTCGTAAGTTTTACCCATAGGGAACGGTTGCCGGAACCTGTTCCGGCAACCACCCTTTTGTACAAGTCTTGCCGCTGTTGCATGTAATCCTTTGTACAAAGCCGGGCGCAGACCCCGTGCATCAGTAAAGTTCATGTGTTGCTCACAACTTGTCAAATGCATGCTTTCATAATCCACTATGCATGTATTATCTAACATTTTGTGCAGCATCCACACCCGGTAAGCAATAACGAGCCACTAGGCTCCATAACTTTATTTTCTCTTCTTTCTTCTCAAAGAAAGGAGGGTTCCTTCGCCCACAAGTTAGCCGGGGAAGGAGAAGATAATGGTGTGGGCCGCCAAGTGTCGCTTCGAGGAAGCCTTTGCCGGAAGCAAACAGCAGAAAAAGCTAAGTTGCCAAAGTTTGAGCAATCAGTTTTTAAATTTTAAGTTATGTTCCTCGAACGATAAGTACTTTGTATGGAAAACCTGCGCTGAAGGAACCAACTCATGGCTGGTTTTGCGCCCTTACTTTGTTTGAGTCCGCTCAACAACTTAAGTGAGCTGCAACCAGTTGCGACAAGGTTGCTTGTCGGAGGCGACATCGCCAAAGAGACTTGCCGACGTCCCCGCACTCGCTTCATGACAAAGGTGCCCGCACCGACAAGTTCCCTAAAAAGCGTAGGGCACAAACATACAAAGGAAGAAATCGAGTAAAGGAAATAATATTGCGATCGTTTGCCTAAGATAGAGTATATTACAAAATGACTTGTCGCAGATCTAATAAATTGTTCTCCTGAACATGGTATGCAGCGACAAAGGAAAGATAAACTTGGCGGCCTAGTCCACGCGGTCGCCATCAACTCTCTTCACTCCGCTCACCCTGTCCACAATGGGTGCGACAAGGGCCTTGAGCGCTTCAACGTCAGCAGTTGGCGGCAGGGACTTGAGGACGTTGGCCAAGCTGACGCCTGAATTGCGGAAGGCCACCTTCATCAAGACCTTCTGAAGAGCCCCGACACAGATTTGGCGCGACTCGTCGGCCAGCTGCTTTGGGATCTCCTCCCGGAGCCGCTGGAGAGCCGTCAACACGCTCTTGAAGAACAGGCTGAGCTTGGCGCTGGGCTGGAGATGCTCGTCGGTGGAGTACCCGAGATCCACCATCCCCATCTCCATCAGCTCCTTGTCAATGGCGGCGGCAGTATCCACAAGACCCTCCGTCCAGTGCATCACATTCTCTTTGAAGGTTTTATGGGCGTTCGTGGCGGTCGCCAACAACTCCTCGTTGGCCTTGATCTTCTCCAACAAACCCACTTCCCGCTCCTTGGCGCCGTCCAGCGTCTCCGTCAGGGTGGACAGCTTCAGCTCAAGATCCGCCTTGGAGTCCTTGGCGGCGGCGATCTCCTTGATCCTCTCAGCGAGACGGCCCTGCAACTCGCCAAGAGTGTAGGCGTCCTTCTCGCGCTCGTGCTTCAGCGTGGTGACCTCCTCGCTGCTCTTCTGGAGGGTGGCCTCCAGCTGCGTCACCCTCGTCTCTAACTTCTTCTTGGCGGCCTCGGCAGCCGCGGCAGCGTCCTTTGCCTCCTTGAGTGCTCCGCCAATTGATTGCTCGCGCGCGGTAAGATCTTCCTCATAGCTGTCGAGGTTGATCTTTCGCTGCACCAGCTCGCCTTCTTGCGCAGATAGCTTCTCGCCGGCAAGCCTTTGCTGCTCTTCGACCTCGGCCTTCTCAAGGATGAAGGCCGTGCGCTCTTCGGAGAGTTGCTCCCGCGCTTCTGCTATGTCCCGGAGAGTTTCCTTGTTGGCGCGCCGGAGCTCTTCTGCGCGCTTCTCCATGTCAGCTCCCGCCCTCGCGACAAGTGCTTCCCTGGACTCCAGCTTAGCTTGTCGGGCGCGGTAGAGCGACAACAGCTTCTTCAGCAGCTGCTCCTCCTCAGACTTGCCACTGCTGCTGCTTGGCGCGTCAACTAGCGACAGCCCAGCGGAGGCGAGCAGCTCCTCGTCGAAGGTCTCTCCCTCGACCGGCGCCCTGGAGCTTGACGCCCATGGAAGCTTGATGAAGACACCGTCGCCGGCCTTCAGATAGGCGCCGGGCTGGGGCTCTTCGGAGCTTGGTGCTGCATCGGTGGCGGAGGGATCTGCGGTCGGCGTAGCGCCTGGCGCTCCTGCGGCCTCAGGGTCGTCAGTACGACCACCAGACCCCTCCCCAGCCTTTGCGCCAGCAGCCTTGGCGGCCTCCTCGCCGGCGGACCCATCGGCGTCGGCCTCCTCCTCCATGTTGGCGGCGTCGTCATTGTTGCCGCGCACGTCCTCCTCGCCGGCAACCTCAGTCTCCATCGGCTCTCCGGCAGATGGATCTGAAGATCAGAAAAAAGAAAGAACAGTCAAGCAGACGTTCGAAAAGAAGAACAGAAGAAAAGGAACCCAAGGGAAATTTTCAAGCAAGAAGATTACCTGCGATGGGATCCGTGGCATGGTCTCCACCTTGGAGGATCGTTGGCGCTGCCTTGTCGGAGAAGCATCCCTTGTCGGAGAGGCCTCCCTTGCGGAGAGCGCTCCTTGCGGAGAATTCTCCCTTGGCGATGTAGTTGAAGCAGAGAGAACTTCGGGAGTGATTTCCGGGGCCTCCTGATGAGGCTGCTCTGCTCCTACACAAATCAACAAGTCAGATATCAGTGAAGAAGGAGCACCCATGCACACCTAACCGTAAGAAATAAGCCAATTACCTCTGTTGGGGGCTGTCTTTGGGGCTGCTCTGTGGAAGGGTTGCCGGGTCCGGCAAAGGGGTCTCAGACGCGCCTCCTGTCGCCACGGGGGGATCGTCTTCGATGACAACCACCGGAGTCTTGGCCCTCTTCGACGCTCTCTAGGCCAGCGTCCTGAAAAGGAAAGGGTTCAGAATGAAGCAAATCAGATACAAGACAAAGCAGCAAATTGAAGAATTACAAGTATAGCGACAAGATCTTACTCTTCTTCCTCCTCCTCGGAGCTGAGAGCGGAGAAGTCGAATTCCGCTCCACCTCCGGTGCGACGAGCTGGAAGAGTGGGCTCCCTCGGACGCTTGGCGGGTGCGGGAGCCGTGGTCCCAGAAAGCCCCGCTCCGGTTGCTGTGGCAGCGTGAGGCGCTCCCGCGGCAACAGAGGTTATCGAGGTGGAGCGCGTCGCGCGGCGAGATGGCTGTTGGACCGTCTGCCGCCCCGCCGCTTCCCCGGTCTTGCGGAGGCGCCTTCTTGGAGGGGCCGCGGGCTCCTCCCGCTGCAAGTCACCTGAAGGTGGAGGGGAGGTGCCCCCGGTAGGCTCGTTCGGCTCGGCTTCAGGCTCGACCTGCTCCTCCGCGCCGGCAAGCTCTTCTCGGTCGGCAAGGCTTGCCGCCTCGGCTGCCTCCGCCTCCTCCACAGTGAACCCAAACTCACCGGCGGCAGCAGCTTCCGCCGCCTCCTCCAGCCTGGTGGCGATGCGCTGCAGCTCGGCGTCGGTGGTGTCGCGGGTGAGCCATTTCTGCTCGTCGGCCTGGATCGGCACCTCTTCCAAGCTGTCGAAGAACTGTTGCACGATGTCGTCGGCGGGCTCTTGCCAAGTTGGAACGATTCCATGGGAATCGCACAATGGCATCATCGCGCGGATCTTGATCAGCGAAAGTTGTTGCACAAAGGGCGACCCCCTCGGCAACATGAACCACTCAGGCGATCTGGGTCAGGCTTGAACAGCTCCAGCAGCATCGCATCCAGCTCCAAGACAGTGAAGTTCCAATTGAGGCCCGGGCGCAGCCTCATGATGTCTGCCGTGTTTTGGCCTCCTCCTCTCCTGCAAGGGCGGAATGTGGCGGCGAAGGAAATCCGCGCCAACAGCACCTACAGTGAGTCCGGCATGCCAAAGGCGCAAGATCCGGGTCACAGCTATCTTCAGCCTCGCATCCTCCGGCGCCAAGTTGCTCCAATCGTTGCCGCGCACTATGGGAGTTTGCTGTGAATGGCTGTGGGTTCTCCTGTATGATCAAACACCAATCGGCTCTCCACTCCTCCCACTTGCTACGAAGCTCTCCTTCCAGATATGCCTCTTTCTTGCCGATCCTGGAGATCCATGCAATCCCTCCGACAGCGGCTCTCCTCTCTCTCTGCTGGGCATGAAGTAGTGGCGGAAGAGGGCTACATTTGGGTGGACTCCGACAAAGTTCTCGCAAAGGTGTGCGAAAACTGCCATGGTGAGGACGGCGTTGGGGGTGAAATCAAGGAGGCGGAGGCCATATGTGTTCATGATGTCGCAAAAGAATTCGGAAAAGGCGGGCAGAGCCCGCAGAGAAGAAAAGCGAAGAAGGGTACCAGACGGAAACCTTCTCGGATCTGCGGCGGAGATCACCCTCGTCTTGGTGGGTGCGCCTGCGTCTCCGTCGACCAGAAGAGGTAGTACAGCTCCCGCAGCTGCTGCGCGTCGAGCAGGGGGTCGAAGGTGGCCCGCTCCTTCCGCAGCGCCGCGAGCCGCTGCGCCTCGGCCGACTTCACGCCTTTCCCCTTGTCGGCCTTCGGGCCCATGGCGGAGGTGGTGGAGGAGTCCGACGGCGTTGATGGCGCCGGTGGCAATGGGGAGGGGCGGGGCGTCGCTCTCTTCGGATTTGAGAAGAAGGGGGGAGCGGCGGTGGTTTTTGATGTGACAGCAATGGCAAGTGGGCGTCCTGCCCCTGTTTCCCCTGCTTATAAGGAGGGAGAGGGGGCGGGCGTTCCGCTTTCCCAATTAAAGAAGGCCCCCACGATCTCTCCCACGACGCCACGTTCGGCGCGTGCTGTTCGTGGGAGACGTGGTGGGTCCGGAGCGAGTAACGGCGTTCTCTAGGCCGCGCGTGCCCGTGCACTGTTTTGGGCCTGGCCCAACAGCGCTCGGCACCGTGTGTGGCCCAGGCCCGGGGGCTCCTGTCGGTGTACTAGAGTAGGGGTACCCTAGTATCCCGAACTCGTGCACGGGCAGTTGCAGCACCCCGTGGCAGGGCCGGCCTGGTGACCGCCAATGTCCTCCGCGGCTCCTTTGGAGCCATTCAAGAACAAAGTATTCAAGGCCCCGGCAAGAGGAGCTTGCCGGGAAGGCCACTCTGGGCACGAAGGAAACAAGACCCCGGCAAGAGGAGCTTGCCAGGAAGGCTTGGTGAGCGACAAACTCCCGAGCGCGACAAGGATTCAGCCGCGGCAAGCAACTCTCTTCATCTCCGCTCCAGCTCGTCCACCAACGTGTCGCCATGGGGCCATTCCAGGTGTGTGTGTCAAGAGGCTATGCAGCCAGCGGGGAGTAGCGATAAGCGGTGCTGACAAGCTTACCATCGTGGCAAACGGTGGTGCACTTGACGGTCCTGTTGCCTTTGTTTAGGCGTCGGGGCGGGCATTTATTGATCTTGTCCCTTGCCGTCGAGTTAGGTATATGCACCGTATAATCGTACAAGTCGGTGTGCCAACTATTGTTTTCCATTTGTACCCTCATCTCGTTGCCACCTGTCGGTGACCCTTGAGTCTATAAAGGAGGCCCAAGTGCAGCGTGAAAGGGTTCGACTCCGTTCGGTTCATTGACTCATTCGAGACTACACTCACTCAGGCTAGGTTTTGTAGCTCTCATTGCTCCCTAGCAAGAACACAATAGAATCAACCAAGCAGCAGTAGGAGTATTATCTCTCCGGAGAGCTCCGAAGCTGGGTAAACTGCTCATGTGCATCGCCTCGATCTGCTCTTCGTGCAATCTCCGCCCCCCTCCGAACCACAAGGGACTCGGTCCGCCGGGTCCCATAGGTGTTCGTGGGTCGCGATCAGCTTCCCCGACACGCAGCAGGCCATGGGATCCTTCCCGCTCCTTATTTCCTCTGCTCCGGTGCCCATCGCGCCGCGCTCGTCCGCTCCTGAAGCCGCTCGCCGGCGCCAAGGTCGTCGTTGCCTCGGTACTCCCCAGCCTGCGAGAGACCCATAAATGGGCGCGGCTCGGCCTCCCGAGTCCACCGGTACGCCGGACGCCGTCGGGGACGGCCAGAACCGCCAGGGAGCACGCCAACACCCCGCTCGGTCGACCTCCTCTGCTCCTGGCGTGAGGAAGGAGACGACCTGCGGGCGGGGCCCTCTCGTCGGTGGCCCAGCCTGCAGGCCAGCTGGCAAGTGGACGCGTCTTCGGGGAAAACCGCCTACCCCGCAGGAACACGGACTCCGCTAGTACGCCGTCGACGTGGCCCAATCTCCCGCATAGCTGAGCTACTGGGCCGGCCCAGCAGCTATCCCTCGCCCAGCGCGCAGAATAAGTGGTAAAGCCTTTTCCTTATTCTTTTTCTAGTCAACTTCAAAAATCCATAAACAATTCAAATTAACTCCAAATTTGATAATTCAAATTTCTAGTAGTTTCTAAATTCATTCCCTATCACATGGTGCTACTTGCACATTTTTACAGAAATATTTCTTTCACAAATAATTAGCAAATCCTATTTTTCCATTTCTTTGATAAACTTTAGAAAATCACAGAGAGCCCATTTTTTATCCAAATTCCATTATTCAAAATCCTAGATGTCTATAAGTTCAAAACTTAGTTTTTGAACATTTTTACTAATACTTTCTGTATCACCTCAAATAAAGGTCTATTTCTTCATATATAGCCAACTTTGCAAATTCATAGAGAAACCATTTGAACTCCAAATCCAATGAAACCAATTCCTAGATGCTTCTAAAATAATCCTTTGTTAAATGGGTGCCCTTGCTCATTTTTCAAAATATATTTCTTTACACTTCTTGCAAAACCATAAACCCCTTGATTCCATCATATCGAAATGTTTAGAAATATCCATTGATCCACTTCCCAATGAAATCACTTTGGTCATTCCTCATATGACCAGAGGTATCCAATAAAAGTCAACTTCATATTTTTAGAGCACATTCATTCTTGCCTTGTTGTGTTGCTTATTGTGATTGTTTCCGGCGATAGTTGATGAAGTAGACGAAATGCTTGGAGTTGGACGGAGATATTTGAAGACCTCGAAGACTTTGTTAAAACAGGCAAGCAGCCCTTTGACCATGTCTACGAAACCCTTTTTATGCATCTCATATAGCACTTTATTATTGTTGCATCGGAAACATGATGAGATGGTAGCCACTTTGGTGGGTTGCCTTCATTCTTCCTCATTGATACTTGCATTGTGCATGACCCTACCTTCTTATGATGGTTATGCCGGTGGGAGTAGATAGGATGCTAAGTAGTGCTACGCAAAAGGGACAGGAATATGCATAGAGATGGAGACAAAAGTATTTTAAAAAGGACTTTTCGAAAACCCCGTCGGGTGCCACTTATGCCCGAGGGAGATGATGAGTTGGGTAGCCACTTGATGACGAAGTGGTGTACCGAGGCAAGTATGTGTGTTTTTTCCAAAACGGATTGGTTTAAGTTGCGACCGTTATTCCAACCTTACATGCGCAACCACTCTACCCTTATATGGGAAAGGGCATTATTGATTACCTAGGCCGATACTAGCTTGAAGCCCGCATTACTAATGACGAGGGAGAGTTGGTGCTCTCTCTCGGGGCCGGGTCGTGCCAGGTAGGGCGGCCATGACTATTTTCACATGGCACCGGATACACCGTTGTGTCCCCTCTCGGATGTTACGATCTTGAGCGAGTCTCGTATGATGTACATCGTGAGGATACGGAACAACGAGTGGACTCCTTGTTAGTGTCGTCTAGGGAAAGATAGTGATCGGGTGCTTACCCCGGGTACTTGAGGTACCGCGGGTCGTGGATGACACGGAAGTTCCCCGGACCTTGTGGGTAAAGTGTGCAACCTCTGTAGAGTGTCAAACTATTCGAATAGTCGTGTCCACGGTCAAGGACAGTTGGGTAACCGCTCTTGGGCTACGTCCACTTGTTTTCAACTAGTGTGTGTGTGGGAAGAACTACTTGGGTCAAGTCAAGGACTTGACATGATTGAGTTGGGTTGGTGCCCACTCTATTTATGTTGATATCTGTAACCTGTCCTCATGGTTACTTGAATTCTCCTGATGCATGTCTTACAAATTGTTGAACATGTCATTGCACTCAAAACTAGCTTTCTGCAAAAATTTACCTATATCATGCATTGTTGTATCTTGAACCAAAACATGGGTTGCTTGCGAGTACATTCAAAGTACGCATTGGCTTGCCACTGGTTATTTTATTGGCCAGGCTTGAAAGAACAGGATATAATGAATAGTACCTTGGTGACGAACATGCGAGCTAGGACGCTTCCCAGTCAGAATGCCTGTAGGGTTAAGGCAGAAGGCAAGGGTCCAAGTTGTTGTTGAAGATTTCCGCTGCGATGATACACTCAAGACTTGACCTTAATGGTCCTACTTGTGTAAAAGCGGTATGTATGGATGTAAGACTCTTGTTATTCAGCTTCTATGTGTTGGTGAGCATTGATCTCGGGATCATCTTGTACACGTGCATTCGATGATCTCGACTTATGAGTCGGAGTCCCCCTGAGCTAATATCGAGCCATCTGTTGTAGGAAGCCTTAGTTAGCATGGTCGTTAGTTAGGGTAAAAGTATTTCCAAAACTACTACTAGTTTTCAAAACTATCTATACCTCTCTTCCCTTCTCAGTTTTTCAGAAACTACGGTATACTTTCCTTATTGATCTCTTCCCCTTCAAAACCTTTGGTCGATAGAACCCTTATGCCCCTGACCACTGGATTCCTTGTAATCCCCGTGGATAATCTAGAAGGAAGATACCTTGCCAGACATTCACCCACATCTCCTGAACACGAGATTGGCGACATCACAACAAGACGATAGCAACAGAAGTTACATCCTCGAGGGATGAGAACCTGAAGACCCAGGAGATGGTGACACCCTTGACACTGCCCCAAGACGACGCAACCTTAGCCTACGACGATCAGGGCATAGGATATGCAAGATCATGATATACATCGCTAATAGAGTAACCCTGTCACTACCGTTGCTATGTCGGCAACCACCGGTGGATGAGAACCTAGCCATTTGGTCCGCCTCACTATAGTGAGCAGGAAAATGGTTCTCTTCGTCCCCCGCTCTTGGTGTCGATGTTGTCATCAATGTAACTGATAGGTTGGACCTCTATTATGCCTTGTTAATGTCATTGCTTAAATGATTGCTTACCCGAAACCCTTGACGCCTTAAAAGGCAAAAGGGATCGTCATGATTAAGAAGACAACAGAAGGCCGAGTCAATGCCAGCTACGAGGAGCCACCTTCACCCCATCACTTCAACAGGCGAGAAGTTGATGAAGACTCTTCAAGCTCAACTGGGATCGTTTCGTCGAACAACTACAAGAGACGTAGCAACACCTGAGGAAAACCTGGAAGACTGCATGAGGCACAAGGCACGACTACTGAGTCCGAGAACCCCTAGGGTAGGATGAGTCGTGTACCCCCTATGCGCAGTCGAGTCCGTATGATGGTTCGAATAGAACCATGATTGTGTGTTGCTTGATTTTATTTGTTTGTGTTTTGATATCAGTCGCCCAGGCAACAAGTACGCAACTATATCAGCTGCCTTATTTTGTTGTTTCTGTTTGGCCTTTTTGGCACATGCTTGTTTGCACCTGCACTATAGAACCCCCTTTAGGCATCCCCCTTTTATGCTACTTATCCCTCTCATCTCTCTCCTCAACTGAAGACCAGCAAGACAAGATGCACCAAGGAGTCTACTTCGGCGACCAACTAGCACTGAAGACTTTTGCTGCCGCCTCTTCGACCAAGTACAGCCCCATAGAGTTGTGCTTATCCCTCATGACTGGAACCCCATCCCTAGACCCTTCGAGACTTCATAAGATACCCTAGCTCAAATCCTTAACCATGCGTGTAACCCACAGAGTTGCAAGAGAACCTGTTAAGCCTCCGTAACCTTGCTTATCACTGGGTCCATTATGGAACTTGTGAACATAGTGAACGAGCACATTATCATCCTAAGATAGCACCAAAACTGATGATGCCATAGGGAATACCAATTTGAGGATATAGGAATTGAGGACAAATGACTTGGTGAGTTTATATCTGTGACCTTGAGGAATTATCTGAGACTTTGGTGGATTATGAGGCTTTCATGTTGGTAGATGAACTTGGTGGGATCATTAATATAGGGTAGCATAGCTTTCATTACCCCTGGATAAATTGGATTTAGTGGGACAATTAAGATCGCAACCTGAATTCTTGGAAGTATGAGGATTTGACTTAGCCAGGGGATATTGATAGGAGATAGTTGACATTATGATAATAACTTTGGGGAAGCATGTAGGAATTCTCGTTGGACATGAGATTTGGATTTAAATAGGTGATCCTAGTTGAGTATAGGTGGTGAGTAAGTCTACATGGTTCGGAGTAAATTGGATTTATACTGATGATCTCGATCATGATACCATTTTCTTGGAGGACAATAAACTAGGAGATTGGATTAATTGTCGGAGTTGATATAAGCTTGAACTTGGAGTTTACTTGACCATGATAATGGAAATTGGTGGAATTACTATAGTAGAGACAACCCTTTCAAGTATGTGGGGACTAAAGGACTTTAGGAGATCATGTGGAACATCATAAACATTGGGTTTGTATAATTAAATGGATTATGTAGTGATTGATGGAAGTTAATGGGCTGTTGGTTGATTCATAGGAAGGAAACAAGATCTGGAGTGGCTTACGACATGTTTCCTTGGGATAGAGATGCTTTATCTTAGACCTTGAAAAAAAAATAGGCTAAGCACTTGGATTGTCACGTTCAAGCTTAGCAGCTTATATGTTCTATCGATGGATTTTTAGGGGCAGGCATACATATGAGTTTGGGGATTGTAGACATATATGATTTTGTTAGACCTCCTCTCAAGAGTCATGAGGATATGAATCACATGAGTGATGATTGGAGTTGACCTATACGGAATGATACTATTAGTGATATGATGTGATTTGTTTAAAGGACTAGATAGCACAATTGGCATCTCAGAGACTGTGCTCAAGGATAAGATGATAAATGTTCACTGGCACACTAGAATCCTTGAAACCCTTAAGCCCTACCAAGCCACAACATGGTTGGATCCTGACCTTGGGCTTTGGCTCTAGATCGATAAGACCTTGTCCAATGCTCAACCGTGACCATCACCAATGCCTCAACCCACTTTACGTACCCCATAAGTTAGTTGTCATCTTTCTTTGATGACATACTTGTCTACCCGAAGACGGAAGAAGAATCGTTGAGCTGGTCAAGGAACATCTGAAGGTCGTCATGTCTAGGAGGAAGAACTACGCCAACCACCGTCGTCAAGAAGTAAAACTCCGCATCGAAAACCAGGCATATCTGCAAACCACTTCTCTCTAAGGAACCAAGCGTTTCCATAACAAGGAGACCCACACCAAGATTCATCGGCCCCCCTTCGAGATCACTCCAAGATTTAACAACCCCCTTAGAGATCACCACAAGATGAAGAGAAGACAGTTACCAGATGGAGTTACCACCTGCGTTACCCACTGTGTGTAATGTTTCCACTTGACACAACTCCGGAAGTGTTTCCAACTTCCTAACTTGCCCGATCTCTACGAGGGCATTGACCACCAAGCCATCGACCCCTAGCCCAATCTAACCTACCGCGAGCTACCCATTAACAACCTGGATCAAGAAGAGTGTCATACACGAAGCCACATCATCAAGTACTTCAAGCTCAATGGAGCACTATACGGAAGCAGAAGCAACATGAGGACTTGAAGACTACCCCAGATCCAAGTTTCTGTATCCCTTTCTGCGCCTAGTTTGGGAATCTCGGGGACGAGATTCTTGTAAGGGGGGTAGGTCTGTCACACCCTGATTTTCATGGCACAACACTTAAAGTCATTAAATCGTGCTAAAGTGTAGATTGACAAAAACTTTTGAGTGTTTTTGTCTTTGCTTTGATTGAATGTTTGACTGCTGTTTGAAAGTGCTCTATAAATCAAATAAACCCTCCAACTCCTATACTTCATCTCCTTGCTCCAAACTCTTGAACCAATGATCATGCCATGTGTATAGGACATAAAAATAATTTCTTGCAAAAATAATTTGGCCAAATAGTATTTTCAAAATTAATTTTCAAAAACCCTGAATTGAGGTTTGCTTTGCAAGTACTTAATTAAGGGCAGTAAAAATCTTTCAAAAATATATTTGACTCCTATTAGATATAGGATACCCAGAAACCACAAGAATATAATTTTAAAAGCTATTTTCCTATTTTATTTAAAAGCTTTTTCTTAAGGCCAGAAATGGTCTTTAATAGGTTAAAATTATTTTAATGCTTTAAAAATATTTGACAAAAACCTAGGGAAACTCAGTGGGCATATATTGCCCATATATAAGAGTTTCAACACATGGTCATGTTCAACATATTGGTCAAATCCCTCAAAAACCCTTTCTGGATATTTCAAGCTTTTGAAATATTTACAAAGGTAATATTCTCCAAAAATTCCAACAAAATTCTATCATGTCAAATATGACATGTTGGATGATCTTGATAAGTATCATGTCATGGAGAATAGTATAACCCCATGTAATCCCCTCAAAACCATTTCTGTCCATTTTGAAGTTTGAGCAACTTTACATTGCCAAACATGTCCAAATGCTCTCAAATCTTGTGAACATGCTCAAGTGCTCTAATAATTCATCTAGACCAAATGGCACAAGTTGGAGAGAATGCTATGTTGATCAAAGTGCCTCAACACCCTTTCTGTCCAGAACCAAATTTGAACAACTCTACATTGCCAAGTGTGTCCTTTTGATCTGAATTTTTGTGGACATGTTCAAATCCTCAAATGATGACACTACACCAAGTGGTGCATCAAGAAGAATAGATTTGCATGACTAAATCTTGACAAAGCCATTTCTGCTGATTTCTAGGGTTTACCAAAGTTACATTGGCTACTTTGCCCAAATGAGCTCAAACTTGGTGGAACACCCTACTTCTATGTTCCATCCCATCCTGTTAATTCTCATGGCAAGTGGAATTAATTTTCTTGCCCAAACCAACAACAAACACCTTCTGCCATTTTTCCAAAATCACCATTTTGACCACTAAAACTATTCTCCTTGAGCTCAACTTTTTACCACATCTCCTCCTAGTCCTCCTCTACCTGCAGTAACAATGGCTGCACCTCAGCTCAATGATTGAGGTGTGAAACCACCTCATTTACCCCACTGGACAGCCCCTTTCCCTCTCTTCCTCGCCTCCCTCCTCCCTCCAGTGGCCATCCAGGGCATCCAATGCCCCTCCCCATTTGTTTACTTCCCCCTAGAGCCCCCAGACACTAGAGGCCAAACCCAGAGCGCTGGAAAAATGGCCATGCCGGCCATATGCCTTCTGGGCCTTCTGATGCGCTCCCCCTTGTAGCCGCCCCCAGCCAACCACCTCCAGCCACCTCGGGCCTCCCCAGCGTGTCTCACGAGGCCGCCTCGGCGTCTGGGACACGGCAAGCTACCGGCCCCCTCCTAAACCTCTCTCCTCTCCCCTCCATGACCTCACCCGAGTGCGCCGTAGGCCGCGTCCACGGTGCACCACGGCCCCTCTACTTAGAGGCCCTCCCGAGCTCTCCTACGGCTTCTTCCCGCTCTCCCTCTTCCCCAGCAATCTCCCAGACAAGAAACCTCTACCCCTCGCGCCCTCCTGCCCCCTCCATGGCTGCCATGGTCGCCGTCGGCCTCCACCCAGCTCCGGCGAACCAGGGCCTCCCCTCCTCTCCTTTGACCACTAGGGGAAGCGCAGCAGGCCATGGGATCCTTCCCGCTCCTTATTTCCTCTGCTCTGGTGCCCATCGCGTCGCGCTCGTCCACTCCTGAAGCCGCCCGCCGGCGCCAAGGTCGTCGTTGCCTCGGTCCTCCCCAGCCTGCGAGAGACCCATAAATGGGCGCGGCTCGGCCTCCCGAGTCCACCGGTACGCCGGACGCCGTAGGGGACGGCCGGAACCGCCGGGGAGCACGCCAACACCCCGCTCGGTCGACCTCCTCTGCTCCTGGTGCGAGGAAGGAGACGACCTGCGGGCGGGGCCCTCTCATCAGTGGCCCAGCCTCCAGGCCAGCTGGCAAGTGGACGCATCTTCGGGGCAAACCGCCTACCCCGCAGGAACACGGACTCCGCTAGTACGCCGTCGACGTGGCCCAATCTCCCGCATAGCTGAGCTACTGGGCCGGCCCAGCAGCTATCCCTCGCCAAGCGCGCAGAATATGTGGTAAAGCCTTTTCCTTATTCTTTTTCCAGTCAACTTCAAAAATCCATAAACAATTCAAATTAACTCCAAATTTGATGATTCAAATTTCTAGTAGTTTCTAAATTCATTCCTATCACATGGTGCTACTGGCATATTTTTACAGAAATATTTCTTTCACAAATAATTAGCAAATCCTATTTTTCCATTTCTTTGATAAACTTTAGAAAATCACACAGAGCCCATTTTTTATCCAAATTCCATGATTCAAAATCCTAGATGTCTATAAGTTCAAAACTTAGTTTTTGAACATTTTTACTAATACTTTCTGTATCACCTCAAATAAAGGTCTATTTCTTCATATATAGCCAACTTTGCAAATTCATAGAGAAACCATTTGAACTCCAAATCCAATGAAACCAATTCCTAGATGCTTCTAAAATCATCCTTTGTTAAATGGGTGCCCTTGCTCATTTTTCAAAATATATTTCTGTACACTTCTTGCAAAACAATAAACCCCTTGATTCCATCATATCAAAATGTTTAGAAATATCCATTGATCCACTTCCCAATGAAATCACTTTGGTCATTCCTCATATGACCAGAGGTATCCAATAAAAGTCAACTTCATATTTTTAGAGCACATTCATTCTTGCCTTGTTGTGTTGCTTATTGTGATTGTTTCCGACGATAATTGACGAAGTAGACGAAATGCTTGGAGTTGGACCAGAGATATTTGAAGACCTCGAAGACTTTGTTAAAACAGGCAAGCAGCCCTTTGACCATGTCTATGAAACCCTTTTTATGCATCTCATATAGCACTTTATTATTGTTGCATCGGAAACATGATGAGATGGTAGCCACTTTGGTGGGTTGCCTTCATTCTTCCTCATTGATACTTGCATTGTGCATGACCCTACCTTCTTATGATGGTTATGCCGGTGGGAGTAGATAGGATGCTAAGTAGTGCTACGCAAAAGGGACGGGAATATGTATAGAGATGGAGACAAAAGTATTTTAAAAAGGACTTTCCGAAAACCCCGTCGGGTGCCACTTATGCCCGAGGGAGATGATGAGTTGGGTAGCCACTTGATGATGAAGTGGTGTACCGAGGCAAGTATGTGTGTTGTTTCCAAAACGGATTGGTTTAAGTTGCGACCGTTATTCCAACCTTACATGTGCAACCACTCTACCCTTATATGGGAAAGGGCATTATTGATTACCTAGGCCGATACTAGCTTGGAGCCCGCATTACTAGTGACGGGGGAGAGTTGGTGCTCTCTCTCCGGACAGGGTCGTGCCAGGTAGGGTGGCCATGACTGTTTTCACAGGGCACCAGATACACCGTTGTGTCCCCTCTCGGATGTTACGATCTTGAGCGAGTCTCGTATGATGTACATCGTGAGGATACGGAACAACGAGTGGACTCCTTGTTAGTGTCGTCTAGGGAAAGATAGTGATCGGTGCTTACCGGGTACTTGAGGTACCATGGTCGTGGATGACACGGAAGTTCCCCGGATCTTGTGGGTAAAGTGTGCAACCTCTGCAGAGTGTCAAACTATTCGAATAGCCGTGTCGACGGTCAAGGACAGTTGGGTAACCGCTCTTGGGCTACGTCCACTTGTTTTCAACTAGTGTGTGTGTGGGAAGAACTACTTGGGTCAAGTCAAGGACTTGACATGATTGAGTTGGGTTGGTGCCCACTCTATTTATGTTGATATCTGTAACCTGTCCTCATGGTTACTTCAATTCTCCTGATGCATGTCTTACAAATTGTTGAACATGTCATTGCACTCAAAACTAGCTTTCTGCAAAAATTTACCTATATCATGCATTGTTGTATCTTGAACCAAAACATGGGTTGCTTGCGAGTACATTCAAAGTACTCATTGGCTTGCCACTGGTTATTTTATTGGCCAGGCTTGAAAGAACAGGATATAATGAAGAGTACCTTGGTGACGAACATGCGAGCTAGGACGCTTCCCAGTCAGAATGCCTGTAGGGTTAATGCAGAAGGCATGGGTCCAAGTTTTTTTGAAGATTTCCGGTGCGATGATACACTCAAGACTTGACCTTAATGGTCCTACTTGTGTAAAACGGTATGTATGGATGTAAGACTCTTGTTATTCAGCTTCTGTGTGTTCAGTGAGCATTGATCTCTTGGATCACTGTACACGTGCATTCGGTGATCTCGACTTATGAGTCGGGGTCCCGGCAGGAGGCTAAACCCTAGAAGCTAGCCTATCGTATGATTGTTGTTCGTCCTACGGACTAAAACCCTCCGGTTTATATAGACACCTGATAGGTTAGGGTTACACAGAGTCGATTACAATGGTAGGAGATCTACATATCTGTATCGCTAAGCTTGCCTTCCACGCCAAGGAAAGTCCCATCCGGACACGGGACGAAGTCTTCAATCTTGTATATTCATAGTCCAGAGTCCGCCGTGATGATAGTCAGCTATCCGGACACCCCCTAGTCCGAGACTCCCTCAGTAGCCCCCGAACCAGGCTTCAATGGCGATGAGTCCGGTAACCGATTGTCTTCGGCATTGCAAGGCGGGTTCTTCTCCAAATTCCATATACTTGTCGAATAGTGTCCAACCGATAAATGCTGCGCTCCTTGGCTTCTCGCCCAATAATGGCCATCTTCCACGTGTTTGAATGAATGCGAAAAGCCGGGTATTTTACAATTACCCCCTAGCAGCGCAAATGAGCCGCCTATAAAAGGGGCAAGGATCTAGATCTGAGTCACACCTTCCCCCTTCATGAGCTTTCATGGAGCTCCCGACCAAAGCCCATTCCATCATGGATAGTCGTGGCTCCTCCTCTCGCGCTCCCAGCCCTCGGGCTGAAATTGGGAGAGATGCTCAGTCCCGCATAGCGAGCTAGTCATACTCAAGCCAAGGATTTCTCCCCGGCCTTCATGGTTCGGTTCGAGCGGACTTGCCACCTACAAGGCGGAAAGCAAGCGGAGGCGTCCCGATCCCTCTAAAGGAGGCGGGTATGCTTCATCTCTTATCTAGTAGGAGGACTCGGTTTCCAATCCATCCATTTCTCCGGGGCTCTTGGAGTTCTCGGCCTCGGTTGCACCACCTTACTCCTGCCTCCATCCTGCACATCGCGGGCTTCGTGGCCCTTTTGCGAACTGTTCTTGGGCGTCAAGCTCATTTGGACTGTGGAAGAGATTATTCTGCCTAGTACCCGTTCTCATGAGGGGTCAATATATCAAGTGGGCAGAGCCGAGCTATGGCGCATCGCCGGGACGGATACCTATCCGAACCCCAAAGAAGGCGTCCGAAGACTGGCCTTCGAAATGGTTTTACATGGAGGGCGTCCGCTGCGGACCTGTTGGATCGGCCTTCCGGAGTTCAGCAATGCTCGTCGCAAGAAGCGCTTAAGCTGGCGCCCTCGGAGCCCCCAGAGGGAAAATGACCGGGATGTCCTCTATTTGATGAGCCGGATAAGATTATTGGCTCATGCCGGATTGACCATGATTGGAGTCATGGAAATCTGTATTATGAGGGGAGTGCAGCAGCTTCAATACAGAGGCCATCCCATGTGGGACTTCAACGCGGAAGATGATGCCACACGCCACGGCCGCAAAGGGCCGGGATCGGTCACCGAACTGGTGAAGATCTTGTCTGCCATGTACAAAGGAGAGGAGGAGGATTTCCTCCACGTCAATCCACTGAAGGAGTTTTCTTCCAATAATCCTCGAAGCTGGGTAAGCAAACATCTTTGTGACCTGTCCGATCCATGTTCCCGTGGTTAAATATCTCATTTCATGGTTTTTTGCGCAGGAACTGCGCCGGACTATGGAGAAGAAACACAGCCCGCCCCCACAACCCGAGGATCCGGAACGGTCCCTCGATCTGACCTCCGAAGAGAACTCCGCCGCAACGGTATGGCGTGTCACCATACTCCCGGGATTGATTCCTGGAAGGCGTACTAATGCTGATGCTCTTTTCGGAAAAAAGCGCTCGCGGATCGAGTCCGGAGAGGTTATAATCGAACCTTCACCGGCCAAGCTTCAAAGCGGGTCCGGAGGTCGAGGCGAAAGACGAGGCGTCGTCGGATGCTCCTCCGCGAGAGGATGCCGACAGGTTGTCCGCCACCAACTCCAAGTAGAGGCGCCTTGAATCACAGGCGTCGCGCCGGACAGTTCTTCGTGGCGCATGTTTCTCCCAAGAGGCCTTGAATGCCTTTGATTCGGGAGATCGCACCTCCGTGCCGCTCAAGATGGTCTAGCGAGCCATGAGCAGTATGTAAAGGACATCTGGTAAGAAAATTTGTGATTATATATGCGGTAGCCCGAGACTTAAAATAGTTAGAATAACTGATTTAAGGATCATTTGTTATCTGAGGATCTTCTGAGAAAAGAATACCGACTGTCCCAGGAGCTTGAAGAGTGCAAGGCCCAACTGGAGGCCGCACTAGCCGTATCGGGGGAGCCATAGAGACCCCCTCTAGTAATATACGTTTTAAAAGATAAATAGTTTATGAAGTGCGGCGGGTGTGTAAATCTAACAAAAATAATGCAGATGGCGCCGGACTAGATCCGGACAAGCAGCAGCTCTTGCGCCAGCTAAAGGCCGGCGAGAGCGTGCTTACAAGGGTGCAGCAGGAGAAAAATAACCTCCAAGACGCCAACACCAAGCTGGGTGAGGAACTAAAGGATGTTCGTGCCCAGTTATCCGACTCCGTAAAGGAGAATCGGTAACCGTCGCGGCATTTTCGATAAGTGCTTGAACGAACTTTGAAAGAGTTCGGCGAGGAAGGCGATTAACATAAACATGTATGTAGGTTTGCTCACGGGTCGTCCTGAGGAGGAGATGCCCAGTCCTTCGGGTGATCTTCTTCCCGAACTGTGTCGGCTGCACGAACGAGTCCAGCGGTGATGAAAGGCATCGGCCAGGCCTTGTGGCCATCTATCTCCCCGCCGAAGGCGTTGGGGAGCTGGCAGAGCGGCTTCAAGAAGCAGTGGCGCTTCCGGCTATGGAAGATATCGGCCTGCCGTCAAAGCGCCAGGAGGCTGGGCCATGGTAAAGATGCGGTACACAGGTGACCCAAACCACATGGCGAGGTCGGACTGTGGGGCCGGATGGGATGGAGATCCCTGTAAGCTTAGTGTATGGCCAAGTAGAATTGGCCGCCAAGTATTCCCAGCAATATTGTAAATTAGATAGCCTATTAAATGGCATTGAGGAGGAATACAATGAGTCAAGTTGACTATGTAAAAATATGACATGAAAGAATGTCTTCTAGCCGGATTGTAGATCGTTTGTCATAGTGGACCTTTTCGCTTCGACCTCCAGACCCAATAGTCCGGAGTGTGTCCGAATACCTACGTGGTTATATAGGAACCGTGGTATGCATGGAGACAAGGTGTGGGGTCATTGTTGATGTATCAGACAAGTGCCCAACTAGTTATGTTATATTACATGGGTAGTAAGAAACATCTTCCAGGGAGAATAGTTCCGTTAAGGGTTCCTTTCGCTGGGATGCATGCCCTAAAGTGCATGTCAAAGCTGCTATGAAAGCAGAAAATCATCTGGGGGCAGATGGGTAAAAAGTTAAAAATCATCTTTCAGTTCACCGACCGAATATTCCTTAAGAACGCAAGCTTTCGGCTTCATCCACTCTGAGGCACACATCCGGCTGACCCGGCAGTAACAATCGCAGAGGTGCTCCCTTTACCACTTAGCCGAACAATCGGGAACGTAGGGGTAAGAACAGGAGCCAGGCAACCCAGCTTGGCCAAAACTTAAGTCATATCGATGCATATAATGGTGAATAAAAGGTACATGCGGAAGTTTTACGCATGTGTTGGGCATGAAGCCCGTATAAATAAGCTTTTGTTAAAGAAGCCCCCAGGTATAATGAGCGCGGAAAGCGCGTCAATTGTGTGCGATAAAAGTGCAAACGAGCCTCTAGAGGCTACAAGAAGAAGAAGGAGGAAGGAGAGAAATAAAAGACAGCAAAAAGGAAAAAATAAAAAATGCGGACGGAGGAAGGAGGCGAACTTGGAGGCCGGCACTTAGGCGTAGAATCTTCGTAGACGGGCTGTGTTCCATGGGTTCGGCTTGAGTCGGTTATCCGATGCGTTTCGCAGACGGTATGCCCCGCCGGTCAGGACCTGGTCGATGATGAAGGGACCTTCCCATTTGGGCTTGAGTTTGTCCTTTTTCTTGTCCGGCAGGCGTAGAACTAGTTCGCCAGCGTTATAAGCTTGGCCCGTGCTTCCTGCTTTGATATCTTGAGCCTCTTGTTGATAGAATGTGGAGCGAGCTTTTGCCACGTCGCGCTCCTCCTCCAATGCGTCCAAACTGTCCTGCCGATCAAGCTCGGCTTCTCTTTCTTCATACATGCGCACGCGAGGTGAGTCATGTATTATGTCGAGGCAAGACTGCCTCTGCGCCGTACACCATGAAGAATGGTGTGACTCGGTAATCGATTCGGCGTGGTCCGCAGCCCCGAGTACTGAGTCGAGCTCCTCAACCCAGTGCGTGTTAGATTCCTTGAGAGACCGCACTAGTGTGGGTTTAATGCCGCTCATGATTAGACCATTTGCCCATTCGACTTGGTCGTTGGTTTGAGGGTGATAGATTGAGGCGTAATCGAGCTTGATGCCCATGTTTTTGCACCATAATTTGACCTCATCGGCCGTGAAGTTGGTGCCATTATCAGTGATGATACTGTGGGGGACACCGTAACGGTGCACTACCTCTGATATGAAGTCTATCACTGGTCCAGATTCGGCCGTTTTAACAGGTTTGGCCTCTATCCATTTGGTGAGTTTATCCACCATGACCAATAGGTATTTTTGCTTGTGGGTTTTAAGGGGTCCAACCATGTCAAGCCCCCAGACCGCGAACGGCCGGTGATGGGTATAGTTTTAAGGGCGGTGGGTGGCATGTGGCTTTGGTTAGCAAAAGCTAGCAACCGACGCATCGTTGGACTAAGTCCTGCGCATCTGCCCGGGCCGTTGGCCAATAAAATCCTGTACGGAAGGCCTTGCCGAAGAGGGCCCGGGCTGCGGCGTGGTGCCCACCCAGTCCGGCATGAGTTTCAGCCAGGAGGTTTCGCCCTTCCTCTTCGGAGATACACATTTGGAGGACTCCGGTAGTTCTTTTCTTATAAAGCTCTTCCTCATGGACATTATAGGCTTTAGATCGCCGTACTATGCAGCGAGCCTCATTTTGGTCTTCGGGGAGTTCCTGCCTAGTTAGGTAGGCTAGGAATGGTTCCATCCATGGGGCGATAACCGCCATTATTTCATGAGCAGAGGGTGTTAGGGGCAGAGCCTCCGGTTGTGTCAGAGTGTTCGGCGTCGGGCAGTGCGGTTGGGTCCGGATTGTTATTGCCGGACTCCCCTTCCCATAGTACGGATGTCTTGAACAGCCGTTCTAGGAAGATGTTGGGAGGGACGACATCGCATTTTGCACCAATGCGTGCCAATATATCCGCCGCCTGGTTGTTATCCCGGGCTATATGATGAAATTCGAGCCCTTCGAACCGTGCTGACATTTTTAGGACCACATTGCGGTATGCTGCCATTTTCGGATCTTTGGCATCAAAGTCTCCCTTTATTTGAGATATTGCGAGGTTCGAATCCCCGCGCACCTCTAGGCGTTGAATGCCCATGGAGACGCCATCCGGAGGCGTGCGAAGGGCCTCGTATTCGACTGCGTTGTTGGAGTCCGTATACATTATCTGAAGGGCGTATTGGACTGTGTCCCGGTTGGGGGCGTCGGGACGACGCCAGCCCCCTGTGCGGCCAAAATTTTGGAGCCGTCAAAGTGCATGATCAATTGGAGTATCGCCGTACTCTTTAGGGAGTTCGACGGTCCATTCGCCACGAAGTCGGCCAAAACCTGCGACTTAATAGCTCGTCGTGGCTTATAAGTTATATCAAATGGAAGGAGCTCTATGGCCCATTTAGCAATCCGGCCCGTCGCGTCGCGGTTGTTTATAATGTCGTCAAGAGGTACTTCAGAGGCTACCGTTATCGAACACTCTTGAAAGTAGTGTCGCAGCTTCGGGATGCCATGAACACGCGTATGCTATCTTTTGATAGTGTGGGTGCGGGACTTGCATGGAGTTAGGACGGTGGACACATAATAAGCGGTTTTGAATAGGGAACGGTGTTAAATCCGTTCTCGTTCCTAGCGAGCACCGCTACTGACAACTTGATGTGTTGCGGCGATATATAATAGCATTGGTTCGCCCACGTTGGGCACGGCCAGGACCGGATTTGTTGCCAAAATGGCCTTTATTTCTTCGAGTCCGGCCGTGGCGGCATCCGTCCACTCGAAGTGTTCGGCGCGGCGGAGGAGGCGGCAAAGAGGTAATGCCTTTTCTCCTAAACGGGAGATAAAGCGGTTTAGAGCCGCTATGCATCCCGTTAATTTTTGTATTTGTTTGAGGTCTTTTGGAATATCCAATTGTGACAGAGCTCGAATCCTGGTTGGGTTTGCTTCAATTCCTCTACCGGACACTATGAAGCCCACGAGCTTTCCGGCTGGAATGCCGAAGACGCATTTTTCCGAATTGAGCTTGATGTCATATTTTCGAAGATTGTCGAATGTGAGCCTCAAGTCGTCTACTAGAGTTTCGACGTGCTTGGTTTTGACGACCACGTCATCTACATATGCTTCCACCGTTTTGCCGATCTGGTTTGCGGACATGTACGAATCATGCGCTGATATGTTGCGCGGCGTTTTTGAGCCCAAAGGGCATTGTGTTGAAGCGAGCAGGCCGTATGGAGTGATGAATGCTGTTGCAGCTTGGTCTGGCTCCGCCATCTTGATTTGGTGGTAGCCGGAGTATGTGTCGAGGAAGCACAATGAGTCGTGTCCTGCTGTAGCGTCAATGATTTCATCAATTCAAGGGAGGGGGAAGGGATCCTTTGGGCAAGCCTTATTAAGGTCTTTGAAATCAACACATAGGCGCCAGGATTTATCCTTCTTTGGTACCATCACCAGGTTTGCTAGCCAGTCCGGATGTTTTATATCTCTGATGAATCCGGCTTCCAAAAGTTTGGCTAGCTCCTCTCCCATGGCTTGTCTCTTGGGTTCAAAAAAGTGCCGAAGAGCCTGTTTGACTGGCTTGAATCATTTTAGGATATTTAGGCTGTGCTCGGCCAGCCGACGTGGGATTCCTGGCATGTCTGAAGGGTGCCGAGCAAAGATGTCGATTTTCTCGTAGAAATTCTCGTAGTCTTGGCGTCAACGTCGGGGTTTAGTTGTGCCCCAATGGAGGCCGTCTTTGTAGGGTCCGTTGGGTGGACTTGGAATTTGACTATTTCATCCGCTGGTTTAAAGAGGTGGACTTGGATCTTTTATCAAGTATCACATCGTCCTGTTCACCGTGGAGCGCATCGCGGTGAGTTCCTCGGCCGCTAGGGCGGATAGTGCCTCGAGGGCTAGTGCGGCTGTCTTGTTTTCAGCGTGGAGTGCTATGTTCGGATCACTAGCTAGAGTGATGATTCCGTTAGGTCCGGGCATTTAAGCTTCATGTACCCATAATGGGGTATAGCTTGAAAGATTGCGAATGCCTCTCGTCCTAATAAAGCATGATATCCGCTGTTGAGCAGGGCCACTTGAAATGTGACCTTCTCGGACCTGTAATTGTCGGCATGAGCGAACACTACGCCGGTGTAATTTTTCTGTGCAGCATGCTTCCCGACTAGGGATAATTCCTCTAAAGGTTGTGCTGCTTCGCTCAATGCGGTTCAGTCTATTTCCATTTTTCGAGGGTTTCCTCATAGATTAGGTTTAGTCCGCTGCCGCCATCCATGAGTACCTTAGTAAAGCGGCAAATCCACTATCGGACCGAGAACCAATGCGTGGTGCTCGGGCTGTTGAATTTAGGTTAAATCACTGGCATTAAAGGTAATAGCCGTGTCACTCCATGGATTTATTGTTGCTACTTGGTAGACTTCGGCAAGGTTGCGGAGTGTTCGTTTTCGCATGTTATTTGATATGAAAGTCTCAAAGACTGTTAACACCGTACTGGTGTTGCTGGGCTGGGATTCTGAAGCTAGAAGCTCTTCGCCACTTTTGGCCACCTGCCATAGTATCCAACATGCTCGAAGGCTGTGAGTTGGAGTGGCACCCTCTGTGCTATGAATTTTGCAGGGTCCGTTTAGCCAACCCTCCAGTACGGTTCCGTACCCTTTAGGGGTTTTTGGTTTTTTGGTATTTGACCCAGGTGCTTGATAATGATGCACCCTTTTATATCGGACTAGGGATGTATTCGGGGCCGGATTATCCCAAAATTTACTTTCGGTTTTCCAGCGCTCTCCATCGCACAAGTACTTTTGTACTATGGTCACCAGTCGACAAAGCGTGTAATTTATGACGACTTATGGTGTTTAGGATTCCTTTTCTGTGCAATTATTGCAGAAAATTGGGATTGCGTCCTCCTCTCGGCAGTCCTTTATCATGTTCATAACCAGGAGGAATCTGGCCCGATCATGATGTAATTGTTTCAGCGGCTCTTGCGAATTCGAGAGAGATCGCTAATGTTTGGGTGGCGGGTGGAACTAGATCCGAACCCGTCAATTTAGGACTCAAGGGCGAAGTTTCCGAACTCAGAAGTTTGGATTTTTTAGCGTTATCCAATGAGTCCAACCCGCCGCCTGACTTTAAGTTCAAGGCTTGATCGACATCCGTCCCTCTGCGGGAATCCGGCATGGGGGGATCGGGAATCCGGACGTAGCTAGTCCTTAAGGTAGAAGAAGAGTCGCCGCATTGTTCCTCTATCACAGCAACATGATGGGTAGCCTGGGGAGAGTTGATCTCTGTCAGATCGGTTTTAGGCCCGATCCGGTCGTGTCTGTGGCAACTCCTGCGGCGCGCGATCCAAGAACTCGTTTATGGAGGAGAGATCGATCGGATCTAACTGTTCGGCAAGTTCCGAACTAACATGGAGATTGGTTTTGATGACTCGAGAGGTCATCGTCAGCGCGGCGGCCGAACTAGCGGTCATGAGAAAACCGCCTAGCCGAAGAGTCTGACCAGTGGCCAAGGCTTCTTTGGCGATGGTATCGTCTCTAAAGACGAGATGAGGCATCCTGCCTGATGGTGACGGCAAAGAGGAACTCTCAATGAAAGCACCAATGTCGGTGTCAAAACCGGCGGATCTCGGGTAGGGGGTCCCGAACTGTGCGTCTAGGCGGATGGTAACAGGAGACAAGGGACACGATGTTTTTACCCAGGTTCGGGCCCTCTCGATGGAGGTAATACCCTACTCCTGCTTGATTAATATTGATGATATGGGTAGCACAAGAGTAGATCTACCACGAGATCAAGGAGGCTAAACCTAGAAGCTAGCCTATGGTATGATTGTTGTTAGTCCTCGGACTAAAACCCTCCGGTTTATATAGACCTTTGGATAGGTTAGGGTTACACGAGTCGGTTATAATGGTAAGAGATCTACATATCCGTATCGCCAAGCTTGCCTTCCACGCCAAGGAAAGTCCCATCCGGACACGGGACGAAGTCTTCAATCTTGTATCTTCATAGTCCAGGAGTCCGGCCGTGATGATAGTCCGGCTATCCGGACACCCCCTAGTCCGGGACTCCCTCAGCTGCACCCCGACATGAGCCTCACAATAGTAGGCGAAGATCGCCAGGAGAAGAAAAGAGTTGGGGTGGAGATGCAGAGCTTGTAGATTGTAATGGCAGAGGACAGAAAAGAAGAACTCAAAAAAGGGAGGCACCAGACCGGCAGCAATGGCGCTCACGAAGAGCGGATAGAAGGTGCTTCCTTGGTCCTCGGGAAGGGCGGAGACTTGGCCCCGTCGTTGCCTTGCGCCGCCACCATCCGGCGCGCCCGGGCAAGGCTCTTCTCTGACACGTTAGGGGAGTCCAAAGCAGGCGAGTACCAAGCTCCGGCCGGGGTCTCGCGAGGCGCCATATCTTGCTAGGGCACGGGGTCGAAGTAGATTTGGAGATTTCGGAAGCAGGAAGGATATGCGCAAGAAAGGGGATCTGGGCAATGACTGGAGAAGGCAAAGGAGGTAAAGCCTAGACGGGTGCCGCTCTTTTGTCGATTCACCCAGTTGTTAAGGCGTCGCGGGGAAGCAGAGACGCCCACGTCCAATCAACCGCCACGCGGCACCCAAAACCCTTGAGCTGTTAGGACCCATGGCGCTCGTGACTTGCCCTTTGCTTCTTTGCTCGAGCAAGTCCAGCGCGCCTTGGGCCGGGGCTACGTCGGCGTTACAGGAGCAGGGTACCCAGACTTGCTCTGCTGCTGACTGCGGCGTGGCTCAAGGGTGGCCCAAGACGGCCCATATTCATCGGCACAAGCTCAAGACCCTCGCGAGGCAGGCCTCGCTGGGTGGACGACGGGAAGCTTCCTCAGGCACGGCCTCGTTAGTCTGGCTCGCGAGGAGGCGGAGAGATCAAGGCGGGGTACCTCACGAGGTGCCCATGACGCAAGCCATGACGAATAAGGGCGCCATGAGGGCGCCAGCCCGCGCAGTGTCCTCATTTCTTCTTTGGTGCAAAGGAGGCAAGCGCAAGCGGGAGCATCAAGCAAAGGCAACCGTTTCGGTGCAACATGACCAAGACCATCACAACGGCAGGAAGGAGGTCATCGTGGAGCCCAAGCCGGCATCACCGTCAGAGCCTTTGACAGGCGAGGACCAACTTTAGTCAGGATAAGTGTATTGGATGTTCCCCTTCAAAATGGCCAATTGTTGGCGCCCTTCCCGCTCAATATTTGGGAAGATTCCCAGGGCCTCTGCCTATAAATAGGACTAGCCAGCCACAGGGTAGAGGGATCCAGGATCCGGAATCCAGAACAGTGCTAGAGGTCAAACAATCTAGAGAGAGAGAGAGAGCGACCGAACTCCCCTTAGCAGTTCGTCGCACTGGCCAAGAACAGACCCTCGCGAGGCTGTTCTTCCTTTTATTGTTCATCGTCAGCCCTTGAGGCAATCCACCACACCACACACTGGAGTAGGGTATTACACCACAATGGTGGCCCGAACCAGTATAAACCTTGTGTTCCTTCTGTTGCTCTTCGTGTAGTTTAGATCCTTGCGAGGCGACGAGGTGCAGGTAGGTAGGGGGTGAGATCTCCGCGTGCACCCCAGAGTTCGGACCTAAAGGGTCTGTCGGAACCCGAAATCTGACATTCCTGAGGTAGCCGCCTAGATACCCGTTTGGCGATATCGTCAGCCTCTTCATTGGTGCCACGAGGCACATGCTGCAGCTCCAGTCCCCAGAATTGCTTCTCCATCCCGCGGACCTCCACGAGGTAGGCTTCCATGTGCTCATCCCTCGGCTCGTATACTTTGTTGGAGAAGTTGACGAGGAGTTGTGAATCACCCTTGATGGTAAGGCGCTTCACTCCCAGGGCAACCGCGGTCTATCAGGCCCTCATATTCTGCTATGTTGCTGGAGACCTTTTCTCCGTGCTGGAAACAGAGCTGCACGGCGTAGTAGAGCTTGTCTTGAGTAGGAGATATAAGCACTGCGCCAGCTCCCGCGCCGTGTCTGGAGAACGCCCCGTCGAAGTACATGATCCAACCGTCCGGTGCCTCGCTTCCCGGGAAGAGGGATCGATCCTCATCAGCCTTGAGGCCCGGCTCCAAGGCACTCGCGACCGGCCTCCTGCCTGAGCGACATGCGCTGCATCAAGCAACAGCCAGGAGAGACCCTGCAGAAGTACATCCAGCGCTGCAACAATGCATGCCTCAAGATTCCCAAGGTGACCGAGGAGGCCATCATCTCAGCCTTCTCCGACGGTGTGCGTGACGTCAAGATGAAGGAGGAGCTGGCGATGCATGAAGACCTGTGCACGTCCTTGGAGCTGTTCAACTTGGCGACCAAGTGTGCCAGGGCTGAGGAAGGACGCCTTTCCCTCCTCAAGCTGCCTGTTGCAGACCCAGAAGAGAAGAAGCCCAAGGTCAAGGACGTGAAGCGCAAGGGGGCTGCCGTGCTCGCGGCAGAACCAGACACTAAGCGAGGCAGGGATCAGTCTCAGTCTTCCAAGGGCAGCCGGTACTGCGTGTACCACGACCTCCACACCCACAACACCAACGAATGTCAAGAACTCCGAGCCGTGCGAGAAGGGAGAATCGGTTGATGCCCCGACCGCAGTGATCGAGGATACGACCGAGGAGGAGGAAGAAACGCAGGACGCTGGGAAGACCGTGGCTGTAACACCCCGGATACAACTTTCCATATCCGTAACTCCAACTCTTGCCTTTTCCGGAGATGTGATTTATTATTTCCTTCGCGGTTGGGTTTTGTCTGTTGTTTTGCATTTTGTTCTTGTTATGCATTTCATCTCATGGCATCATCGGCATTTCATCCGCATGTTTTTCAAAACTTGCATCCGTTCGTGTTCCGCGGTTCTCTCCGTTGTCCGTTCGAGTCCGGATACACTTTCGCGCGCCGCTGCACCTCGAAATATTATTTTATAAGTGGCATAATAATGTTCTCGGAATGGGTTGCAACTTGTCAGCGGTCTTATTATAGTGTAGACAGGCCGCCTGCCAAGTTTAAATCGCATTCGAGTCCATTTGATAGCCCAACCGTTAAACCTACTACCGCGATATAGCCGGTATATTCGTCGGACGTTTTCGGTCTCCGGAAACAGATGCCGGGTCGCTCTGTTCCTCTCTCTTCTCAGCCCGAGGCATTCTACACAGCCCACCAACCCCTCTCCTAGTTTTTCCCTCCGTTCCTGATCGTCGGATCGTGATCGGAGGCTCCGAAACGGCCTCAAACCCCCCTAGAGACTAAACCCTAGCCCCTTTCCTATTTAAACCCCCCTACCCTTCCATTTTGGCCTCCTACCTACCCCTCCTCCTCGTTTTCCGCGCGCCCCAACCAGCCTCCACCACCTGCGCCGCCCCCCTCCTCAATTTCCGCCGCCGGCCACCTCCTCAGCGCCACTTGTCGCATCGCCATTGGCCCGCGCCGCCATAGCCACCGCCCCCGGCCTCTCCCTTGCGGCCACTGGCTTCCCCACGCCTCCGGCAAGACTTGCAGGCCCTTGAAGCCCGTCCGTAGCCCGCTTAGGCCCGATCTGGCCGAGGCCCAGCGCCGCCGCCCGTGCTGGCTCCCTCGCCCGCCACGACCGCCTCCTGCGCGCCTCCCGTCGTCGTCAGGACGTTCCGCGTTCGCCGCCGACCTCGCCTCGCCGGAGATCGAGGCCGCCGCCCCGTCAGGTCGTCCCCCGTCCCTCTGCTCCCCCGTCCGGCTTCCTCCTCTCTCTCCCTGACCCCGTCTCTCTCTCTCTCTCGCAGCAGTCGCCATCCCGTCGCGGAGGTAGCCAGTCGCCGCTCCCCTCGCCGCCGGCCTCGTCTCTGGCCAGATCCGGCCGGGGATCGACCGGATCCGCCACCTGCGACCCCCGCCGGACCCGATCTGCAGCGCCACCCCTGCCTCGCCGCCATCCCTCCATCACCGGAAGCCGCCGCGCAGCCCCCGACCGTGCGTGCGTCGCGGCGCGCAAGAATCAAGACGTCCCGCGTGAGCTTGACCCAGCGCCTCTCCAAGGCCCAGTAGCGCCCCTGCCTCCTCCTCCTCTCCGTGGGCCTTGGCCCATGGTGAAGACCCCCAGCGCCTTTTGTTTTCTTTTGTTGGGCCTGCTCGGTTTAAGATTTGGCCCGTGTTTTTTTTTTCAGATCCGCGATTTAGCTTTTATTCCTGAGATTACAGTTTTACAGAAAAACCCTCCATGTTCATGCATCAATAATTAATTAACCGTGCATCGGATTTAAACAAACTTTATATGTAATATGCTCAGAAAATTGTGTAGATTAATAATATGCCACTTTCATCTATGTTAAAATGTTTAAATTGATGTTTGCATTAGTTTGCTAATATGCCATGCTAAAATGATTTATTTCATAACTAAATAACCGTAACTCGGATTTAAATGTTCTTTATATGTAAATGGGGTGGAAAAATGCCTAGATTAACATGGTCCACTTTATGTTGCTGTTTAACAACTCTAAAATTGTGTTTAGGGCAGAACAGTACCGAATCTAAAATATTGCTCATGAGGATTTTCCGGAATAGTTGTTTCTTATTTCCGGCCTCATTTAAACTTGCCTAAATAGCTAGTTTAATTATGCTCCACCTCTTGCCATGTTTAACAACATTTAATATTGTTGTGTACCTAACCGAGAGAGAACTAAATAAGTGTTGTGGTGTTCCGTCAATATGCAACTCGTTGCATATTGGGCTCCACTTAACTTGTAGTGTTGTTTGTGCATATTGCCATGCCATGCCTCATTAAACCGGACATGCATCATACTTGATTGTGCATCATGCCATGTTTATGTGTTGGTTGTTTACTATGTTGTTTGTTTGTTTCCGGTTTGCTTTTCTCGTTAGCTTCGGTTCCGTTCCGGAGTTGTGAGGATTCATTCGACCTCGTCCGTTTGTCTTCTTCATGGACTCGTTCTTCTTCCTTGCGGGATTTCAGGCAAGATGACCATACCCTCGAAATCACTACTATCTTTGCTTGCTAGCTGCTCGCTCTTTTGCTATGCCTATGCTCGATGCCTATCACTTGCTTATCATGCCTTCCCATATTGCCGTGTCAAGCCTCTAACCATCCTTTCCTAGCAAACCTTTGTTTGGCTATGTTACCGCTTTGCTCAGCCCCTCTTATAGCGTTGTTAGTTGCAGGTGAAGATGAAGTTGTTCCTTGTTGGAACATGGAGATGTTGTTCCTTGTTGGAACATGTTTACTTGTTGGGATATCACAATATATCTTATTTAATTAATGCATCTATATACTTGGTAAAGGGTGGAAGGCTCGGCCTTATGCACGGTGTTTTGTTCCACTCTTGCCGCCCTAGTTTCCGTCATACGGTGTTATGTTCCCGGATTTTGCGTCCCTAACGCGGTCGGGTGATTTATGGGACCCCTTGACAGTTCGCTTTGAATAAGACTTTTCCAGCAAGGCCCAACATTGGTTTTACCATTTGCCTCACCTATACCCTTTCCCTTGGGTTTCGAGCCCGAGGGTCATCTTTATTTAGCCCCCGGGCGGTGCTCTTCGAGTGTTGGTCCGAACCGAGCAGATCTGCGGGGCCACCTCGGGGCAACTCGAGGGCTGGTTTTACTCGTGAGGCTGACTTATCCGGTGTGCCACGAGACCGAGGTACGTGCGACTCCTATCGGATTTGTCGGCACATCCGGCGGCTTTGCTGGTCTTGTTTTATTGCTGTGAAATGTCTTGTGGCCGGATTCGAGATTGATCGGGTCTTCCGGGAGAAGAATATCCTTCGTTGATCGCGAGAGCTTATCATGGGCTAAGTTGGGACACCCTGCAGGGTTTGAACTTTCGAAAGCCGTGCCAGCGGTTATGTGGCAGATGGGAATTTGTTAATGTCGGTTGTAGAAAACCGAAGTTGACCTTAATTAAAATACACCAACGCGTGTGTAACCGTGATGGTCTCTTCTCGGAGTCCGGGAAGTGAACAGTGTTGGAGTTATGCTTAGCGTAAGTAGTTTCAGGATCACTTCTTGATCATAGTTGTTCGACCGTGCTTTTGCCATCTCTTCTCGCTCTCTTTTGCGTATGTAGCCACCATAAATGCTAGTCGCTTGCTGCAGCTCCACCTCACCACCTGTCCTACCTTTAAGCTTATATAGTCTTGATCTCGCTGGTGTGAGATTGCTGAGTCCCGTGACTCACAGTTACTTCAAAACCAGTTTGCGGTGCCGATGAACCGTGCGGTGGCGCATCAAGCTCAAGGAGGAGCTTGATGAAGATCTTGTTCATTGTGTTGTTTCGTTTCAGTTGATCAAGAGTGGAGCCAGTTGGGACGATCGGGGATCTGTGTAGCATTTGGGGTAGTCTTCTTTTATTTTGGTTCCGTAGTCGGACCTTGATTGTACTGTATGATGTAATGTTTTACTCATGTATTGTGTGAAGTGGCGATTGTAAGCCAACTATGTATCTCTTTCCTTATGTATTACATGGGTTGTGTGAAGATTACCTCACTTGCGACATTGCTTTCAATGCGGTTATGCCTCTAAGTCGTGCCGACACGTGGGAGATATAGCCGCATCGAGGGCGTTACAAGTTGGTAATCGAGCCTTCCCGACTTAGGAGCCCCTACTTGATTGTTTGTCGGCGTTGTTGAGTCTAGAATGGAAAATGTTTTGAGTCTTAGGATTATATATATCGGAGAGTAGAATTCTTTTTACTCCCGGTCCTTCGTCGCTCTGGTGAGGTATCCCGACGTAGAGTTTTGACTCTTCTCTCCTTAAATTTCACTAAAAAAATTTTAGGATCACGGGTATCTTGGAATCGTTCCGATGGTTTTGTGGCGAGAACATTGTTCTTGGTGCCTCGACATTTAGGGGTTGTGGCGGTGTCCGGGAGTTGAGCTCCGAGGTATTGTCGTCACAATTTTATCGTTGCGATTCGGAATACCCGAGTTTTGCCGACATCGAAATCTCTTTTGTGCAGTTGTTGGTGAGATAACCCGATAGCCCGAGATTGTGGCGAAAAGGGAGTATTGCCATGACTTGTATAACGGATGTTTTTGAAGGTCGAGGTACACGATTTCGGAGTTTTCTTGGTTATGTGTTGACGGATGGATCAAATGGATCTAGGTATTGTTAGTTTGGGTGATATATTTTGTGTCCCCTGTATCCCCAACACCAGATTGCATAACCGAGAAAGTTTGGGAGTTTATAGGTGGGAATTCTAGTAGCTTACGGGATATCTTTCCGACGGATGTATGATTGGAGATTGGGGTTCAAAGTCTAGTGGTCCGCCCATTCACGGTCGATTCTGATTGGTCGTGAGGCGTCTTAAAGAATCCTTGGCTATGCTGATTCGGGGCGTCTTGTTTGTCATTCGTGACGTCCGCTATACGTCGTGTCCGTGTGGGCCCCACCACGAACACTTTGGGCGAAATCTCTATCATGTGTTTGTTCCGGCTCATTCTTGAAGCCAATCCTTTGTTTTGTTTTGTTTTGTGGTATTCAAGTTGCTTCAATGCCAAGTGTTGATTCCATACCTTTTTCCTAAATGGTGTTCTCATATTGCTATGTGAATACTAATCCTTCTTGATCACTGAGCTTGTCATGTTAATTCTTTTCTCAACCGGCGTGCTTCTCTTCAAGTGGATCCGATCATTCCAACATTTGCGAGATCAATTCTAAGCTTTTTCTCAACGGTGTTCGTTTCATCCGACCTAAGTTGCCTTTGTTTTCCCGCCCTCCCACCCTTTTTCTTCAAGGACTCAGATTTCTTAATCAAGTATCCATTTTATTGAGTGAAGCTTCTTCATTCTTTTCCTTTAATGTTTTATCCGGTGATTTCTCATGAAGACGCTAAGGAAGCTTTAACCTTATCATTGTTCCATTCTAATTTTCTTCTCCGGTGGTTTTAAGTCAAGTTTTCAGTGTTGATCGTATTCTTTTCATCGTTTCAAATGCTTTCTCATGTCGGTGCATCTCTTAATCATCCACTTCTCGCTATTCAATTGTTCCGGAGTGTTGAAGATATCTCAGAAGATTCTAGTTTCCATTCTCAATTCACTCAAGTTCTTTTGAGGATGTTATCTCATTCAAGCCATTTAACTCTACCGGTGCAATATCTATTTCAAACAATTGTTCAACGGCGGTTATTTTGAGTGGGCCCTAACCCACAGGTCTTTTCCCAGGATCTTACCTGACTCTTTTATTTTCCTGGAGCTATTCTCAAATGCTTTGCAAAGTTTGACGTAAGTATGAATTATCATCAGTCTTGGTTTTCTCCAAGATCTTTCAAATTCTTTCATCGTTGGTTCAACCTTTCTAATTTTCATTCCGGAGTGCCTCAACAATTCATGGTGGTGTTTCTCGTCATCATTCTCAACATTTGAAGACCAAAGAAGGATTTCTCCTAAATCTTGGTCCGTTCTCTTGAAGATTCATGGTTCTAGCTTGATGCCATCCTCTCATAATTATTTTCGGTTGTGAGAATTCTTTTAACCCACCCGGAGCATTTCAGGAGTCTTTTCAGTTTGATTCTTTGGAGCCCATCATCTCAGAATTATTCATTACAGCTTTCAGCTCTCGTTCTCCAAATCTTATCGGTGCATCATTCTAGTATTCACTAATCAGTTCATGATCTCTCCGTTCTCATGTATCCAAATTTTCTCAAGTATCTTCGTTCATTTCTAATTCCTTACGGCGATTCGTTCTTTTTCTTCGTTCATTTTCAATTCTTACGGTGGTTTGTTCAAGATTTCACTTCCTTTGTTATCATATCAATTTATTCGTTGTTTCAATCCCACCGGTGGTTCCATCAATACCTTCTCAAGTTTGCGCTATATCTCTATCTATAATCATTTTTTTTCTACGAGAATAAGTAGTATGCCAAATCCATTGCTTGTCATCAATTTAATTGGTGAAGGATGAGCATAATGTAATTCTTATTCTTGTTTCATCGAGTAAGTTCAATTCCTTATTCCGGAGGTTCATCAAAATTCTTGATTTCATTTGTTCATCTTTTCTTTCCGGAGTTCCAACTTTTCTCGGTTATATCATTTCAAAGCTTCATCTTATCACTGCAAGGCTTCACCCTGTGTTTTCAACTTCTCTTCCTTTTTATCATCTTTTCATTACCGGAGTTCTTCATGGAGGCTCTACATGATGGTTCGTCAAGGATTCTTTTCATTTCTCCAATTGTTCATCAAGATTTCTCGCGGAGTTAAGATCCGTCAAGCTATACCCTAAAATAAGCATGGTGTGCAACACATGTTTTGTTTTGAGGAGTTCAAGTATTCTTCTTCTTGCATTTCGAAGTGCAATTCTTTCTACCTTATCTCTTGAGATGGTGTTATGTCACTCTTGGCAATTTTCCTTCGTGTTTCATGATTCACATGTTGTCAAGAATGAGGTATTTTAAATCCGTCAATCTCTTCTTTGGACTTGTCTTGGGCTATATTTCACCTAAAGCTTTCCCTAAGGATTGTTGCTATTTATGGTGCTTATAAATGACCCAAGTTCTTCATTTGTCCTCCCGGTGATATAAGTTTCTCGTCTCCTTGTTGATATAAATCCAATCAATTGTTTCCGTTGGTGGCAGAAGCTCACCTCATAATGTGGAGATGTTTCCATAAGCCCACTACAAGCTTATTCATTTCGTTGTTGGTTTTCCAACAACTCCGTTCAAATCTTCTTTGCAAGGGTGCTTTTCCAAGTTCATTTGTGGCAGAAGTTGTCATTTTCTTCTCCATTCCTTTATTCCAACGACGTATCTTCAGTTTTTTTTCTTCCGGAGGCATTGTGATGTTGCACTCTTCGACCCATCATCTTTCTTTTGTCAAGATCATGTTCTTTTCCTTGCTTATCGTTTTTAACCGGAGTGTCATGTTTCCATTCGAGTTCTCTCATCTTATCAAGTTTTGCCTGCTTCCTCAACCGGAGAGCTGTCTGAAATCTTTCTTACCCCGTGTGCCACTCTTTCAATAGTTCCGGAGGCAGTATGTTGTTGATTTCATCAAGTATCATCCCATCTTCTCAAGTTCATGTTATATTCCATCCATGCGCAATCGGAGTGCTGCCCGAATTCTTCCTCCCTCATCTTGTTTTAAACGGAGTGGTTTCGAATTCTATCTTGTCCATTAAACTCTTGATTCATGCCTTTTCAACCTTCAAGTTATCGTAATGTTCCTTGTTCCTCTTTTCTAACGGATTGTTTTCAACCTTGTTCATCTTCGTTGTGTTCTTCCTTTCATTTTGTTCAACCTCTCAAGGTTCATGGTTTCACTCGTTTGTCAAAGGAGCAACTTAGCTTTACCTCTTATCTTCATCTTCCTTTTCCCTCCGGTGCCATCCTAGATCTCGGGACGAGATCCTCTCGTAGTGGTGGAGTGTTGTAACACCCCGGATACAACTTTCCATATCCGTAACTCCAACTCTTGCCTTTTCCGGAGATGTGATTTATTATTTCCTTCGCGGTTGGGTTTTGTCTGTTGTTTTGCATTTTGTTCTTGTTATGCATTTCATCTCATGGCATCATCGGCATTTCATCCGCATGTTTTTCAAAACTTGCATCCGTTCGTGTTCGCGGTTCTCTCCGTTGTCCGTTCGAGTCCGAAACACTCGCCGCTACCGCTGCACCTCCAAATATTATTTTATAAGTGGCATAATAATGTTCTCGGAATGGGTTGCAACTTGTCAGCGGTCTTATTATAGTGTAGACAGGCCGCCGCCAAGTTTAAATCGCATTCGAGTCCATTTGATAGCCCAACCGTTAAACCTACTACCGCGATATAGCGGTATATTAAATCAGACGTTTTCGGTCTCCGGAAGCAGATGCCGGGTCGCTCTGTTCCTCTCTCTTCTCAGCCGAGGCATTCTACACAGCCCACCAACCCCTCTCCTAGTTTTTCCCTCCGTTCTGATCGTCGGATCGTGATCGGAGGCTCAAACGACCTCAAACCCCCTAGAGACTAAACCCTAGCCCCTTTCCTATTTAAACCCCCTCCCTTCCATTTTGGCCTCCTACCTACCCCTCCTCCTCGTTTTCAGCGCCCCAACCAGCCTCCACCACTGCGCCCCCTCCTCAATTTCCGCGCGGCCACCTCCTCAGCGCCACTTGTCGATCGCCATTGGCCGCGCCACCACAGCCACCGCCTCGGCCTCTCCAGCAGCGCCACTGGCTTCGCCCACGCCCACCAGACGGGCCCGCGGAGCCCGTCCAGCGGCCCGCTTTGGCCCCGATCTGGCCGAGGCCCCAGCGCCGCCGCCCGTGCTGGCTCCCTCGCCCGCATGACCGCCTCCTGCGCGCCTCCGTCGTCGTCGGGGCGTTCGCGTTCGCCGCCGACCTCGCCTCGCCGGAGATCGAGGCCGCCGCCCCGTCAGGTCGTCCCCCGTCCCTCTGCTCCCCCGTCCGGCTTCCTCCTCTCTCTCTCGACCCGTCTCTCTCTCTCGCACAGGTCGCCATCCCGTCGCCGGAGGTAGCCAGTCGCCGCTCCCCCGCCGCCCGGCCTCGTCTGGCGAGATCCGGCCGGGATCGGCCGGATCCGCCACTGCGACCCCGCCGGACCCGATCTGCAGCGCCACCCTGCCTCGCCGCCATCCCTCCATCACGGAAGCCACCGCTGCAGCCTTCCCCGACCGTGCGTGCGTCTTGGTAGGCTGCAAGAATCAAGACGCGTCCAGCGTGGGCCCGGCCCAGCCTTGCTGCGTGGCCCAAGCCTCCAAGGCAAGCCTTGCGCCCGCCTCCTCCTCCTCTCCGACTGGGCCTTGGCCCATGGTGAAGACCCCCAGCGCCTTTGTTTTTTCTTTTGTTGGGCCTGCTCCGTTTAAGATTTGGCCCGTGTCGTTTTTTTTCAGATCCATGATTTAGCTTTTATTCACGAGATTACAGTTTTGAGAAAAACCCTCCATGTTCATGCATCAATAATTAATTAACCGTGCATCGGATTTAAACAAACTTTATATGTAATATGCTCAGAAAATTGTGTAGATTAATAATATGCCACTTTCATCTATGTTAAAAATGTTTAAATTGATGTTTGCATTAATTTGCTAATATGCCATGCTAAAATGATTTATTTCATAACTAAATAACCGTAACTCGGATTTAAATGTTCTTTATATGTAAATGGGGTGGAAAAATGCCTAGATTAACATGGTCCACTTTATGTTGCTGTTTAACAACTCTAAAATTGTGTTTAGGGCAGAACAGTACCGAATCTAAAATATTGCTCATGAGGATTTTCCGGAATAGTTGTTTCTTATTTCCGGCCTCATTTAAACTTGCCTAAATAGCTAGTTTAATTATGCTCCACCTCTTGCCATGTTTAACAACATTTAATATTGTTGTGTACCTAACCGAGAGAGAACTAAATAAGTGTTGTGGTGTTCCGTCAATATGCAACTCGTTGCATATTGGGCTCCACTTAACTTGTAGTGTTGTTTGTGCATATTGCCATGCCATGCCTCATTAAACCGGACATGCATCATACTTGATTGTGCATCATGCCATGTTTATGTGTTGGTTGTTTACTATGTTGTTTGTTTGTTTCCGGTTTGCTTTTCTCGTTAGCTTCGGTTCCGTTCCGGAGTTGTGAGGATTCATTCGACCTCGTCCGTTTGTCTTCTTCATGGACTCGTTCTTCTTCCTTGCGGGATTTCAGGCAAGATGACCATACCCTCGAAATCACTACTATCTTTGCTTGCTAGCTGCTCGCTCTTTTGCTATGCCTATGCTACGATGCCTATCACTTGCTTATCATGCCTTCCCATATTGCCGTGTCAAGCCTCTAACCATCCTTTCCTAGCAAACCGTTGTTTGGCTATGTTACCGCTTTGCTCAGCCCCTCTTATAGCGTTGTTAGTTGCAGGTGAAGATGAAGTTGTTCCTTGTTGGAACATGGAGATGTTGTTCCTTGTTGGAACATGTTTACTTGTTGGGATATCACAATATATCTTATTTAATTAATGCATCTATATACTTGGTAAAGGGTGGAAGGCTCGGCCTTATGCCTGGTGTTTTGTTCCACTCTTGCCGCCCTAGTTTCCGTCATACCGGTGTTATGTTCCCGGATTTTGCGTCCCTAACGCGGTCGGGTGATTTATGGGACCCCCTTGACAGTTCGCTTTGAATAAGACTTTTCCAGCAAGGCCCAACATTGGTATTACCATTTGCCTCACCTATACCCTTTCCCTTGGGTTTCGGAGCCGAGGGTCATCTTTATTTTAGCCCCCGGGCGGTGCTCCTTCGAGTGTTGGTCGAACCGAGCAGATCTGGGGCCACCTCGGGGCAACTCGAGGGCTGGTTTTACTCAGAGGCTGACTTATCCGGTGTGCCACGAGACCGAGGTGCGTGCGACTCCTATCGATTTGTCGGCACATCCGGGCGGCTTTGCTGGTCTTGTTTTATTGCTGTGAAATGTCTTGTAGCCGGATTCGAGATTGATCGGGTCTTCCCGGGAGAAGAATATCCTTCGTTGATCGCGAGAGCTTATCATGGGCTAAGTTGGGACACCCCGCAGGTTTGAACTTTCAAAGCCGTGCCGCGGTTATGTGGCAGATGGGAATTTGTTAATGTCGGTTGTAGAAAACCCGAAGTTGATCTTAATTAAAATACACCAACGCGTGTGTAACCGTGATGGTCTCTTCTCGGTGAGTCAGGGAAGTGAACACGGTGTTGGAGTTATGCTTGGCGTAAGTAGTTTCAGGATCACTTCTTGATCATAGTTGTTCAACCGTGCTTTTGCCATCTCTTCTCGCTCTCTTTTGCGTATTGTAGCCACCATAAATGCTAGTAAACTTGCTGCAGCTCCACCTCACCACCCTGTCCTACCTTTAAGCTTATATAGTCTTGATCTCGCGGGTGTGAGATTGCTGAGTCCCGTGACTCACGAGTTACTTCAAAACCAGTTTGCGGTGCCGATGAACCGTGCGGTGGCGCATCAAGCTCAAGGAGGAGCTTGATGAAGATCTTGTTCATTGTGTTGTTTCGTTTCAGTTGATCGAGAGTGGAGCCAGTTGGGACGATCGGGATCGTGTAGCATTTGGGGTAGTCTTCTTTTATTTTGGTTCCGTAGTCGGACCTTGATTGTACCTGTATGATGTAATGTTTTACTCATGTATTGTGTGAAGTGGCGATTGTAAGCCAACTATGTATCTCTTTCCCTTATGTATTACATGGGTTGTGTGAAGATTACCTCACTTGCGACATTGCTTTCAATGCGGTTATGCCTCTAAGTCGTGCTTCGACACGTGGGAGATATAGCCGCATCGAAGGCGTTACAGTGGCCCTCGCCAAGGGTGGCGCGACCGACCTTGCGAGGACCACTGGCAGGATCAGCCTCGCGAGGGAGGCTGGAGGGATCAGCCTCGCGAGGATCGCCCGCAAGGCAACGCAGGCCTCCCTCCTGTGCCACCCCAGCCAAGGAGAAACGAAGACCATCATCAGGACGAGGGGGCTGGGGGCTTCCAGGAGAAGCGCGCAATGGCTTGCATCCTGGGCAAAGCTCAAGCCCCAGGCTCCCAGCGCATCTTCAAGCAGTTCGCCCGCGAAGTGAATGCAGTCCTCCCCAAGCTCGAAGCCATGCGCCCTCTCAGGTGGTCAGTGTGCGCCATCACGTTCAGCTCAGCGGATCAGCTCAAGTGTGCGGCCACAGCCGAAGTCCTCCCGATGCTTTGTTCCCCAATCATCAGCAACGTGCAAGTCACCAGGACCCTCATCGATGGCGGAGCAGCGCTTAATGTCCTGTCCGTAGAGACATTCAACAATCTCCAAGTGCCCTACAATCAGCTTCAGCCAACCAAGCCTTTCTCCGGAGTCACCGATGGCTCCACAGTTCCGATTGGGCAGGTCCGCCTCCCTGTCACCTTCGGGGCGCGCGACAACTACCGCACCGAGCTCATCGACTTCGACGTCGCCCACAATCGCCTACCATACAACGCCATCCTCGGGTACCCAGCTCTGGCCAAATTCTTGGCCGTGACTCATCACGGCTACAACGTCCTCAAGATGCCGGGAAGCGGCGGAGTCATCACGGTGCCTTGTGAAGAGAGGGACGCAGTGTGCTCCCTGGAGCGTGCTTTTCAAGCGGCGTCACTTGATGACCCAGATTGCAGGAGCAGGAGGCTCCCCGAGGCTGCTCCCAAGAAGAAGAAGACATCGCCTGGCCCGACCCCTCGGGAGGCAGGCCCCTCGGGGTCCGCTCCTGTTCAGGGGGCACCTCCTTCTGTCGCATAGGAAGGCGTGCCCGGCGGCCTCCTCGAGCAAGGCTCGGGGGCTCTCTCCCGGAGGGCCACCGACCTTGCTAAGATCACGAGGGAGGCGCTTGAGCACCACTTGAAGGCGTGTTTCAAAGCACGTTTCCCTCAGGAAGGAGCGAGGCAAGGAGGGCCAAACCCTCAGGAGTTCGTCAGCCAGATCATTCAGGAGCTGCAGGAGTCAAGAGTCATGAGTGGCAGCCGCCGCTTACCCGCCGTAGCTCCCCATCCAGGCGAGAATGGTGGGCTGCGCGTCTGCTTCGACATACCAGGGCTCAACCAAGCCGCCTCTCAGGAGCGCCTCCGTCCCTCACGCGTGGGGCGTTGTGAAGGTCCACCCCACAACTACGTTCGCATGCCTTACGGTTTGCTGAACGCGGCTGCCACAAACCAGCGCCTCATAGGGAGCATCCTGAAGGCTTGAGAGGCCAAGCGTTCCGCAGTCCTGGCGAAGATGGAGATGGTCCGCGAGGAGCCACCAGCGCCTTCGGAGCCTCCCGAGGCTCCTGGGCCTGGGGGCTCATGAAGATCGGCTTCTGCAGCCCACGACGTCCGCTACTTCAGCATCCCTTCGTCTTCAACGTTATCAGGTGACATCCTTCGAGTTTCATTTTCACCTGGGAGCGCCCCCAGGGCTGCATCATTCCCAGGCCGCATGGGTCCGTCCCTGCGGCGTGTATCCCTTTTGCTTCATGTTCCTAGCTTACTTTATTGGGGGTGCCCCTCGGGCTGATTAATCCCCAAGCCGCTCGGGCCAGACCCAGCGGCATGTACCCCTCTTGCGTTTATTCGGGTTGTGCATTTGACCCATCATGATTGTTATTTGGTGCCTGTCCACGGCACCCCTTATTCCTCATGTCGGCCGCTTGCACGTTAAAGGGGGGGTACCTGAGCATCACGACTCATGGGCTCCTACTGGCTCTCTAGAACTCACCCTCTGGCCTTGTCCACGGCATCGCGACCTGGCATACCAGCGACGGCTGAGACCCGCTCGAGGGCCGGGACCCGAGGACATAGAGTGTCGACATCTAACCAAATCTGCAGGAACACATCACAAGTTAAGGCCCAGTGCCAGGCGCAACCCGCCTTGAGGTAGGGCCCCATGAGTCCCGCGCTGGCTCACGGGTGCCAGATACACCTCGTCAGGCCCTACTGTGCCAGCCACGTGTCAGGGCGGGGCTGTACACGCCCCGGGGGATCCTCCCGGAGGGGAGCCCCCTCCCACGCACCAGTGGAAGCACCATGCTCATGGCTGGCTGGCGACATCTGCCGAGGGCGGCTATGCCCGTACACATCTGAAGCGCTACGCTCGCGCTGGTGATAAACAACTGAGGGTGGACCCCGGCCGCATCAACCTCAGGGAGCCCAGGGCTCAGTGTATGGCCTCATCGTAACAACTCCCCTCGGGAGTGCCGCGCGAGGGGGCTGGGCACGGGGGCTACGCCTGGATAACGCCCAGACGCACGCCACCCAGCTAGGCCCTCGGGCCTGGTTCGTCGCACGTCCCTCCCTGAGCGGAGCCAAGGTACGAAGGCCGTTTGAACGTCAAGGGGGACTCCTGAGCATCGCGACTCAGGAGCCTAACTGGTCACGTAGGCCCTCACCCCTTAGTTCCGAAAGGCTAATGGCGGTTGAGTTATGCACGGGGCCGAGCTCTGCAGATGTAGAATGGTAAATTCACCCATACATCTCACCTCCCTACTCGCTGTTCGTGCGCCAAGGGGGACTCCTGAGCATCGCGACTCAGGAGCCTAACTTGTCACGTAGCCCCTCACCCCTTGGTCCTGTCCTGGTTTCCGGTCGGGGCTAACGGCAGCTGAGGTATGCACGGGGCCGGGCTCTGCCGGCGTAGAACGTAAGCAAGTAGGAAGGAAAAGCGCAAATATCAAGGAATTCAAAAGCAAATATTACAGTCCGTAACTGTTTGCACAACGCCAAACGCAAGTTTAAACGCCTCCACGAGGCATGATGCATGTTGTAGGAGCTGAAAGCAGGACAAGAGCCACAAAGGAGTCACTTGTTGGCAGCACCGTCGCTAGCGGCGAAGCTGCGCTGGGCGGTTTCGCCTCGTGAAGCCTCAGGACCGGCAGCACGTCACTTCGGCTTGGTGCTGAAGGCCCGGAACTTTGCCAGCAGAGCCTCCGCTCGACCCTTCACGACCTCAGCAGCGGCGACGGCAAGCTCACCTCTCACGGGCTCCAAAGAGGCTGCCGAGGGCAGCGTCGGGTCGCGAAGGTAGACGTGGGTAAGGGCAGCGTGGCCAGCGCAGAAAACGAGACCGCGCGCCTCGGCCTCAGCCGTGGGGCCAAGGCCAAGGATGACATCTTCGAGGGCGCGGACCAGGAAGGGAAGCAGCTTGGTAGGGCCCTCCTCGGCGCTGGCCAGCGGACTTTCCAGGCCTCTGTCGTAAAATGACCTCAGCAAGGTGCGAGCCTTCGCCTCCAGCTCCGCGAAGGCCACGCGGTCCTCGGCGAGGACCCGCGCCTTGCCGTCCAGCTCGATCCTCTTCGCCTCCAACTCTTGCTCTAGCGCACCCAAGAAGTCACGGCGCCGGTCAAGCTTGGCATCCTGGTCCTTGGCGGCCGCCTCATGAGCTTTCATGTCTTCCTCCTTCTCTTGGCGGACGTGGGCCTCCTTGGCAAGCAGGTCGCGCAGGCCCAGCAGCTCGCTCTCCAGCGCCTTGCAGCGACCTCGGACATCGGCTACCTCCCCCAAGGCAGCGTCGTGAGCGGTCTTTGCCCCAAGGACGGCATGTTTCTCCTCGTCGCAAGCCGTCACGGCCTGAACCAGCGCCGTTCGAATCGAAGCATCAGAGCGAACCCAGCCGGAGGCCAGCTCCAAGCATCCGGCCACCAAGCGAGGGTCGGTGCCCAGAAGATCTTGCCTCAGCCGGTCCAGTTCAGCAGCAGCACGATCCAGGACAGTAGGAGGAGTCGGAGAGATAGCATTTGGCGGAGTAGGAGGAGAGGACGGCAGCGTAATCACAGCATCATGAGGCGGGGCCTTCTGTGCCCCGACGACTGCGGCGGTGGCATCAAGAAAGGATACCTCGGGAGTCGCTTGGGCCATGGGGGCTGAGCTCGCCCCAGCTAGCTCTGCCAGGCCTCGCGAGGATGACTGGGCAAGAGAGGCTCGTGTCTTGCCGTCACCTTCTTTCGCGGATGGAGGCGCTGCCCCGGACAAAGCCTCAGGAGCTCCCTTCAGCTTCTTCGCTGCAGGCGCCAGCCTAGCCAAGGAATGCAGATATCAAGCCTCAGCGACAAAGCAAGGAATAAAACAAGAATCTAGCACTTACTGGTCATCGCTCTTGGGCTCGAGCAACCTCCGGCCGAACTTGAAGCCCGAGAGCCGGCTGCAGGGATCAGCCTCAAGAGGCTCGGGAGCAGGAGGCGCGTCTGCAGATCGCCTCGGAGCCGAGGCAGACACGCGGGGGACCAGCCCCGTCCTGTCCTTCTTCGGGATCAGGGGCAAGCTCTCGCCGCCCCGCTCATCGCCATCCTCATCGTCGTCCGGCAAGAGGCGGAGAGCGCGGGACCTGCGCCGGGGGAGGGGCGCTCTCGACTCCCCGCCGGTCGCCTCGGAGTCGGGCCCCTCTCCCTGCTCCTTTTCTTCCTCCTCTCCATTGGAGTCGCCGGAGGACACGTTCACCGTCGCCAGGGCCGCCGGGTCCTCGGGAACCTCCGTGGGCACAGGCCCGTCCCCGTTGAAAGCAGGCATGGAGTCCACCACCTGCTCCCAATCATCTCGAAGGAACAGGGGTACAGGAGCGCCCTCCGGCCTCGCCACGTCTCCCCCGACCAAAGATTGGAGGACCGCGGCCAGATCTTCGTCGGCCAAGACTACGGGGCTCGGGCGAGGCCTCCACAGCGGAAGCGAGTACTGACAAAGCGGGGCCACCCGCTGCTCCAGGAACTCCCTCGGGAGCGGCGCCCGGTCAGCAGCATTGTCGCCATGTTGCCCGCCACAGGTCGCGTTCATCTTCTCAAAGCCGCGGCCTCATGGCTGGGATCCACGAGTTCCGTGCGAGACCAATCGTCGATAGGCGTGGGCTGCTCCGTGGGCAGAATCAGCCGAGGATGGATGCGCCCAGCATCTACCATGACCCACTTGCTCCTGAAGCCTTCAATCCTCTTCCCGGGCTTCGAGATAGTGTTGGAGCTGCCGTACGCGACAAAGCTCGTGCACGCGGTGACGGGGCCGCGAGAGGCCGGTAGGTAGAAGTAGTGACGCAGCAAGGCCACTGAGGGCTGCCCCCTGACATGAGCCTCACAATAGTAGGCGAAGATCGCCAGGAGAAGAACATAGTTGGGGTGGAGATGCAGAGCTTGCAGTTTGTAATGGCGGAGGACATAAAAGAAGAACTCAGAAAAGGGAGGCACCAGACCAGCAGCAATGGCGCTCATGAAGAGCGGATAGAAGGTGCTTCCTTGGTCCACGGGAAGGGCGGAGCCATCCCTGAGCACCGCTGCCCCGTCGTTGCCTTGCGCCGCCACCATCCGGCGTGCCCGGGCAAGGCTCTTCTCCGACACGTTAGGGGAGTCCAAAGCAGGCGAGTACCAAGCTCTGGCCTGGGTCTGGCGAGGCGCCATATCTTGCTAGGGCACGCGGTCGAAGTAGATCTGGAGATTTCGGAAGCAGGAAGGATAGGCGCAAGAAAGGGGATCTGGGCAATGACTGGAGAAGGCAAAGGAGGTAAAGCCTAGACGGGTGCCGCTCTTTTGTCGATTCACCCAGTTGCTAAGGCCTCGTGGGGAAGAGACGCCATACGTCAATCAACCGCCATGCGGCGCCCAAAAGGTCAAGAGCTGTTAGGGCCCGTGGCGCTTTGCACTTGCCCTTCGCCTCTCTGCTCAGCCAAGTCCAGCGCGCCTTGGGCCGGGGCTACTGTCGGCTGCAGGGGCACGGGGTACCCAGACTTGCTCGCTGCGGCTGCGGCGTGGCTCAAGGGTGTCCCAAGACAGCCCATCTTCATCAGCACAAGCTCAAGACCCTCGCGAGGGGCCAAGCCTCGCGGGGCGGACGACAAGAAGCTTCCTCAGGCATGGCCTCGTCAGGCTGGCTCGCGAGGAGGCGGAGAGATCAAGGCGGGGTACCTCACAAGGTGCCCATGACGCAAGCCATGACGATCGAGGGCGCCAGGAGGGCACCGGCCCGCGCAGTGTCCTCGTTTCCTCTTTGGTGAAAAGGAGGCAAGCGCAGGAGAGAGCATCAAGCAAAGGCAACCATTTCGGTGCAACAAGACCAAGACCATCACAACGGCAGGAAGGAGGTCATCGTGGAGCCCAAGCCAGCATCACCGTCAGAGCCTTTGACAGGCGAGGACCAACTTTAGTCAGGATAAGTGTACTGGAAGTTCCCCTTCAAAATGGCCAATTGTTGGCGCCTTTCCCGCTCAATATTTGGGAATAGGCCCAGGGCCTGTGCCTATAAATAGGACTAGCCACCCACAGGGTAGAGGGATCCAGGATCTGGAATCCAGAACAGAGCTAGAGGTCAAGCAATCTAGGGAGAGAGAGAGAGAGATAACGAACTCCCCCTACCAGTTCGTCGCACCGGCCAAGAACAGACCCTCGCGAGGTTTTTCTTCCTTGTATTGTTCATCATCAGCCCCTGAGGCAATCCACCACACCACACACTGGAGTAGGGTATTACACCACAATGGTGGCCCGAACTAGTATAAACCTTGGGTCCCTTGTGTTGCTCTTTGTGTAGATTAGATCCTTGCGAGGCGACGAGGTGCAGGTAGGTAGGGGGTGAGATCTCCGCGTGCACCCCAGAGTTCGAACCTAGAGGGTCTGCCGGAACCCGAAATCCGACAAGTTTGTAATGGCGGAGGACATCGCTCGCAACCCGCCTTTGTGTAGTTCATGGCGCTCGGCGACAACTCCTTCAGGGCCCTCAATGCGGGCGTGCAAGGGCAGCGGGAACCCTGGCGGCGGCCACTCGCACCAGGGCCTCGACACCTCCTGCCGGGCGCCCTCATCTTGACGGCAGAGGGCTAGCCGTTTCTTCGGAGGAAGCGGGTCGGGACCCTCTTGGAGGGCCTTTCCTTTCTCTTCCGTGGAGAACCAGCGGATCGGAGCCATTGCCGCAAAGTGCAGCAAGGGATGGAGAAGAAGGAGCAGCAAGAAGAGATGGACTGGAAGGGCACGAGACGTTCCGTACTTATAACCGGGAAAGGCCAACCGACGACCTCCACGATCACAGGTAATCATGACCCGCTTTGCATTTAGGGACTTGTCAATTTGTGTAGTCGCCGAGGCGTCGTGGGGAAGCAGAGACGCCCACGTCCAATCAACCGCCATGCGGCGCCCAAGGCCGCCGGCTGTTAGGGGCCATGACCCTTCGACTTTCCCCTTCGCTTCTCTGCTCAGCCAAGTCCAGCGCGCCTTTGGGCCGGGGGCTCTGTCGGCGCTCGGGAGCGGGGTACCAGACTTGCTCGCCTCGGCTGCTGGCGTGGCTCAAGGGGTGGCCAAGCACGCCCATCTTCATCGGCACAAGCTCAAGACCCTCGCGAGGCCAAGCCTCATGAGGCGGATGACAGAAGCTTCCTCGTGCACGGCCTCGTCAGGCTGGCTTGCGAGGAGGCGGAGAGATCAAGGCGGGTACCTCACGAGGTGCCCATGACGCAAGCCATGACGCACCGAGGCGCCGGGGAGGCGCCAGCCCATGCAGATGTCCTCATTTCCTCTTTTGTGCAAAGGAGGCAAGCGCAGGCGAGAGCATCAAGCAAAGGCAACCATTTCGGTGCAACAAGACCAATACCATCACAACGGTAGGAAGGTCATCGTGGAGCCCAAGCTGGCGTCACCGTTAGAGCCTTTGACAGGCGAGGACCAACTTTAGTCAGGATAAGTGTACTGGATGTTCCCCTTCAAAATGACCAATTGTTGGCGCCCTTCCCGCTCAATATTTGGGAAGAGGCCCAGGGCCACTGCCTATAAATAGGACTAGCCACCCACAGGGTAGAGGGATCCAGGATCCGGAATGCAGAACAGAGCTAGAGGTCAAGCAATCTAGAGAGAGAGAGCGATCGAACTCCCCCTAGCAGTTCGTCGCACCGGCCAAGAACAGACCCTCGCGAGGCTGTTCTTCCTTGTATTGTTCATCATCATCCCTTGAGGAAATCCACCACACCACACACTAGAGTAGGGTATTGCACCACAATGGTGGCCCGAACCAGTATAAACCTTGTGTCCCTTGTGTTGGTCTTTGTGTAGTTTAGATCCTTGCGAGGCGATGAGGTGCAGGTAGGTAGGGGGTGAGATCTCCGTCTGCACCCCAGAGTTCGAACCTAGAGGGCTGCCGGAACCCGAAATCTGACAGCAACCAATGATGTGACGTTAAGTGGTGCATTTAATGCACCCTGTCAGCCTGCAGAGTTAGGTATTATAGCACTGTTTACTATCTTATCAGTGCATAATGAATACTTTTCCGTTGTGGTAACCCCTTAATCTATAAAAGGAGGCCCCTGCCGTAGAAAGGGATACAAGGTTGGATAACACACACACCCATACACGTGTAGCCATGGTCGCCCTGAGGCAACCCCTGCCGGGCAGTGTACTATGCCTCACCACCATTCTTCCACCATCACTCCACCAAAGCAGGAGTAGTGTTTTCTGCCTCACGGCGGCCTGAACCTGGGTAAAATTGCTTGCGTGATCCTTGTCTCGCTGCCGCACGCCGGTCTGCTCTTTGTGCAATGCGACGTCCCCCTGCCGAACCAGCAAGGGGCCCTCTGGTCCCTTAGGTGTCCGTGGTTTCCCGCGACATCTTTGGCATGCCATGTAGGGGGAGCGCTTGCGCGAACCTAAAGGTGTGTGCAGCTCGTCATCTTCATCACCATCTTCACCTTTGACGGCGCCGTCGACGATGGCGCCCAAGAATAAATTTGATTCTTCGGCTCATCCGTCCACCTCGAAGGCTCCGCCGCCCGCGGCCTCAACGCTGCGGGGGATGCGGAGGCACGCGAGGATGTGGATGCTGCTGGGGACGTGGTCGAAGCAGGCGTCACCGTCACCACTTCCCCAGCGGCCAACACAGGAGCAGGAGACATCGGAGGAGAACAACATCCGTAGCGCCTCGACGGCCATGCTCCGCAAGGTACGGGTGAGGGGATTACTCCGTCCGTGCCGCCTCCTCTCGCCGACGAGCACAGCCGCAACAATGGCGCTTGGACCGGGGCGAATCGCCGTCCTCCGACCGCCCCCACCACGGGAGCGACCGCAGCGCGTGCACCTTCCCGGGGATGGGTCAACCAAGTCGTTGCGCTCGACGGAGCCGCTGGCCCTCGAGCACCTTTGCCGCATCCACCATGCCATCCAGGTGGCCGCCCGACAACAGCGGGGGCACGGTGCTGCTGCCACTGCCACCATCAGGAGCCGAGCGACAGTGCAATCTACTTCATCATCACCCATGCCAAGTAAGCTACGGAGGCCATGCCGCGGGCTCAGCTGCTGCTGAGGTTTCCGCCAGCGGCCTAGCAGATGGACGAATGGCGTGCCATGATCCAAAGTTACTCGGTTTCTCCGAGGCCGGGGGCTCACAGTGAGTTGACTCACCACGGCTTCCCCAAGCGATGACGACGGCTCGTCCTGCTGGTTGTACAGAAGGGGCCACCCCCGTGGTGCTGTCCCCGCCATGAGAGCCAGTGCAAGCACGGCAGAATCAAGACCCTGATGATGTATCGATGGCCTCTTCTGACCCTCGAGCACGTCCAGGCCGACGGCGAGCCCCGGAGGATAGGGGATATGTGCACGTCGTTGTTGATAACCACCTCGACGACCACCGCCTGACCGATGGGTGCGACGACCCTAATGTCGACGAACCCGCGCTCGTTATCGGTAGGTGCCTACCTTTCGACATTGGGTGCCCTGCCTTTACTCGTGAGCTACGGCATGTCCGTTGGCCGTCCGTTCACACATTCAAGCCATAGATACCCGAGAAGTATGATGGGAGGCTGAACTCGACAGAGTTTCTGAGCATGTACACCATCGCTGTTAAGGCTGCCGGGGGGAGGGATGATAAGGTGTTCGCTAACTACTTCCCTTTGGCTCTCAAGTCCAATGTGAGGTCTTGGTTGATGCACCTACTGGAGAACTCCATTTCATCATGGGCTGACCTGCGCCATGAGTTCATTGGTGCCTTCACTGGCGGCCATCAAGAGCCTGGCAGGCCCAGCGACTTGCAACTTTGACAATAGAAGGAAGGAGAAACCCTCCGTAAGTATTTACAGATATCCAACAAAGTTCATCGAAATATCCCAAATATCCATCCAGCAGCTGTGATAGATGCCTTCCAGTCTGATGTGCGCAACCGCCGGATCCATTCCAAGACGAACGTACAGTTGCCCAAGACTGTGAAGGAGCTTTACACCTTGGTAGATAAGTGTGCTCGAATAGAGGAGGGAAGGAAGTTGCTTGGAGAGAAAGATTGCACCAATGTCGATTCAGAGGATGATGATGAATCAACCAGTCAGAAAAAGTGCAAGAAGCGCAGCAAGAAGCGGAACGATATGGCAGTGATGACTTTTGAAGGATCGGGTACGCCTAGTACCGGCAAGAAGGCCAAAGCTGAGATCCCCGGCAAGGAAGCTACCGTGTGCACTGACTGCCGGGAAGCTGCGGCTGCTGAGAAAGCCATGAAAGGTGATCGGTCGTACTGCAAGATACATCGGACCAAAGGCCACGACCTTCAAGAGTGTTGTTAGGTTGAGCGGCTTGTTAAGAGACAGAGAGCAAAATATGAGAAGTGCGACAAGGAAAACGGTCAGAGTGTCGCTGGCGGTAAGGGCTGAGGCGGTGAAGCAAACCGCCTTGGCAAACCCTTCAGGAACCAAGGAAAACCCGCCAGAGGTCGAGAGAAGGAAACCTGTTATGGTGAGAGCAATGGAGGGGTTGAAGAGGAAACCAGTGAGCAGGAGTTTCAGAAGGCCCCTAACACCCTGTGCATTGACGGGGGTGCATCTATGCACACCTCTCACCGCCAGCTCAAGCGGCGGGCACGAGAAGTCAATGTCGTGGAACCAGCACCAGAGGCCCGGAAGCCGCTCAAATCGTCGCGCACGCCCATGATCTTTGACGAAGCAGATCATCCTAACCGTACCACTGTGGTAGGGTGTTTGCCATTGTTGGTCTCTCCAACAATTCGCAACCTCAAGGTCACAAAGATGTTGGTGGACGGCGGGGTCGGGTTGAATCTGATCTCCCCGACAGTTATTAGCAAGCCTCGGACAGTAGAGGAAGAGTTGGAGGTTACCGGCACGTTTCAAGAGTTAATCCTGGCAGGAGCCATCCTAAGGGAAAGATCACATTGTCGGTAACGTTCGGGGGAGAGATGAACTACCAGACCGAGAAGATTGTGTTTGATGTGGTTGACCTCCCCCTGCCATACAATGGGATAGTTGGCCGCTCGGCCCTGGCTAAATTCATGGCGGCATCCCACTATGCCTATAACACCTTGAAGATGCCTGATACGTCTCCAACGTATCTACTTTTCCTAATGCTTTTCCTCTTGTTTTGGACTCTAATTTGCATGATTTGAATGAAAGTAACCCCGCACTGACGCTGTTTTCAGCAGAACTACCATGGTGTTGTTTTTGTGCAGAAATAAAAGTTCTGGAAATGGAACGAAACTATGCGAGGATTTTTTATGTCAATAAAGAGAATTTTTGGGGCGAAGAGCCACTTGAGGGGGGCAACTGGGTGGGAACAACCCACCAAAGCGCACCTGCCCCCCAGGTACGCCCAGGTGGGTTGTCCCCACCTGTGGCCCCGCAGACCCTAAAACCGACACTATAAAATCCTATTTTCCAGATAAAATCAGGGAGAAAGAATTGTCGCGATCCACGAGACGGAGCTGCCGTCACCTCCTGTTCTTCATCAGGATGCCAGATCTCGAGTCCGTTTGGGGCTCCGAAGAGGGGGATCTTTGTTCTTCGTCATCACCAACCCTTCTCCATCACCAATTCCATGATGCTCCCCACTGGGAGTGAGTAATTCCTTCGCAGGCTCACTGGTCGGTGAGGAGTTGGATGAGATTCATACTGTAATCGAGTTAGTTTTGTTAGGGCTTGATCCCTTGTATCCACTATGTTCTGAGATTGATGTTGCTATGACTTTGCCATGCTTAATGCTTGTCACTTTGGGCCCGGGTGCCATGATTTCAAATCTGAATCATTTATGTTATCACCATTATATCCATGTTCTAGATGCGATCTTGCAAGTTATAGTCACCAACTACGTGTTATGGTCCGGCAACCCCGGAGTGAAAATAGTCGGGTCCACTCCCGGTGATGACCGTAGTTTGAGGAGTTCATGTATTCACCGTGTGTTAATGCTTTGTTCTGGTTCTCTGTTAAAAGGAGGCCTTAATATCCCTTAGTTTCCAATTGGACCCTGCTACAACGGGAGGGTAGGAGAAAAGATGTCATACAAGTTCTTTCCATAAGCATGTATGACTACTTACAGAATGCATGCCTACATTATATTTATGAACTGGAGCTAGTGATGTATCGCCCTAGGTTATGACTGTCACATGATGAATATCATCCAACACATTGCCGATCCAATGCCTACGAATTTATCCTATATTGTTCTTGCTAAGTTACCATCGTTGTTGTTACTGTTGCACTTGCTATAAAACTACTACTATCACTGTTACTGTTACTATTGCTGCTGCTACTATTATCCGAACTATCATAATACTTTGCTACTGATCACCTTGCTGCAGATAATTAATCTCCAGGTGGGGTTGAATTGACAACTCAGCTGCTAATACTTGCAAATATTCTTTGGCTCCCCTTGTGTCGAATCTATTAATTTGGGTTGAATACTCTGCCCTCAAAAATTGTTGCGATCCCCTATACTTGTGGGTTATCAAGACCTTTTTTGGCGCCGTTGCCGGGGAGCATAGCTATATTTGTTGAGTCACTTGGGATTATTAACAATTTATCACTATGAAGAATTTGAAGGATGCTTAGACCAAGATATTTCCCTCTAAGACGAGGGGAGGTAAGGAACTGCCATCTAGCTCTGCTTTAGATTCACCTTCTGTTATAAGTAAACTTGCACACCACCACCTGCTATTAACCCTGATATGTCACAAGTTATTGATGATGCTACTTCTGCTATGAATGATAATTATGATGATGCTAGTACCTTGCTTGACGATAATGATGTGCCACTTGGTGATTTCCTTGATGAACAAATTGCTAGAGTAAGACAACATGATGTCGTTGAAACTGATGATGAGCTTGAAACTGGAAATCTTGAAAAACACCTACTAGAACCTGCCCTCCTAGATATGAATTGCCTAAGGTACCGGAAGGCTATGTTATGAACGAAGAGACAACTAGAGACATTCTTGCTTGTAAGGATAAAGATGATCTAGAGAAATTATTATGCAATTATAAAGAAAAATCTCTGAATGCTAGAATGCAATGTGATCCTAAGTTTTCTAGTTCACCTATCTTTATTGATGATAAGGATTATGAATTCTCTGTCACTCCAGAGTTAATTACTTTGGTTGAATCTGATCCTTTCCATGGTTATGAAACTGAAACTGTTGTGGCACATCTTACTAAGTTGAATGACTTAGCCACCCTTTTTACTCGAGATGAGAAGACTCGCTATTACTATATTCTGAAATTATTTCCGTTCTCATTAAAGGGTGATGCGAAAGCTTGGTACAATACTCTTGCAGGAAATATTTAACTATGAGAAAATTAAAGAAGAGAGTCTCCCACAAGCTTGGGGGAGGCTTTTCCAATTACTTAATGCTTTGCCTGATCATCCTCTTAAGAAAAATGAAATACTTGATATCTTCTATGATGGACTAACCGATGCTTCTAGGGATTTACTAGATAGTTGTGCTGGTTGTGTTTTCAGGGAACGAACTATTGGGCAAGCTGAAGAATTATTGAATAACATATTGAAAAATTATGATGATTGGACTCTTCCTGAACCACCGCCTAAACCCACTCTGAAGAACAGGGGTATATTATATCTCAGTCCTGAAGATATGCAAGAGGCAAATAAATCTATGAAGGAAAAAGGTACTAAAGCTGAGGATTTTAAAAATTTACCTCCTATTGAAGAAATACATGGGCTTAATACACCACCACTGCCTAAGCTGGTAGAGGTAAATTCTCTAATGAAGTTCAGTGATAATGACAATCCTCACAATATGCACCCTAGCCAATGCCTTTATGAGTTTGAAAACTACACTAGAAAACCAGATCACTTCAATGCAAATGTTATGAAACAATTGAAATACAACTCTGATATGATTGCTCGCTTGAGTGACTTTTTATTTAGAATGTCAAATGATGTTAGAGGTGTTGGAAAACATGCTTCTGTGGTTCAAACTCCTTAGAACAAGTTGCTAAATCTCAAAGAGAGTTGCTTGACGAAATGAATAATAATATAAGGAACTTTGTTGTTAGAGTAGCAACTAGAGGAGGTAAAATGACTCGGGAACCACTTTATCCTGAGATACACCGAAAAATAATTGAACAAGGCTCTTAAAGAGCTAACACTGATGCACGTAGTCCTTCTAAAAGGAAAAAGAAGAAGAAAAATTATAGGGCTTTGCATGCTTCTAGTGAACCTGAAGTAGAAAAACCTCCTGATAAGGATAATTAAGTCTCTATCTCTGATGCTGAAACAAAATCTGGTAGTGAACACTCACCTTCTGATAATGAAAAAGATAATGATGTTGAGATAGAACCTGTAGTTTATCTTGATAACCCACAACCCAAGAATAAACGATATGATAAAAGGGACTTTATTGCTAGAAAACACGGTAAACAAAGAGAACCGTGGATTCAAAAACCTATGCCCTTTCCACCTAAGTCAACTAAAAAGAAAGATGATGAAGAATTTGAACGCTTTGCTGAAATGCCGAGGCCAGTCTTTTTGCGTACTCGCTTGACTGATCTCTTGAAAATGCCTCCTTATGCAAAGTACATGAAAGACATCATCACCAGTAAGAGGAAAGATACCGGAAGCTGAAATGTCCACTATACTTGCTAATTATACTATTAAAGATGGAGTACCTAAGAAACTTGGAGATTCGGGAATACCAGCTATACCTTGCTCCATCAAAAGAAACTATGTGAAAACTGTTGTATGTGATTTAGGAGCTGGTGTTAGTGTTATGCCTTTCTCTTTATATAAAAGACTTGATTTGAATAAACTCAAACCTACTGAAATATCTTTGCAAATGGCTGACAAATCTACTGCCATACCTATCGGTATTTGTGAGGATGTGCCCGTTGTTTTTTTTGACAGAAAAGGATGTGCCCGTTGTTGTTGCTAATGTTACTATTTTGACTGACTTTGTTATACTTAAGATGCCCGAGGATGACAACATGTCTATGATCCTTGGTAGACCCTCCTTGAATACTGTAGGTGCTGTTATTGATTGCAATAAAAGCAAGGTCACTTTTCATATCAATGGTAATGAGCATACGGTGCACTTTCCGAAGAAACAATTCCATGTGAATGGTATTAATGTAATTGAAAAATCTCCGACAATCACTATTGGAAGTTTTCAACTACCTCTACCTACTACCAAAAAAGAAGTATGAAATGCTTTTTGTTGGGGACATTCATATCCCCCTTGAGGTAACTTAGTGATTTACGAAAGTTCTTCGGTTTCAGGCTAATAGAAAGTGGTTGTTAATAAGACTTGAACAACATTATTAATGGATCATTTTTTAGGGGTATGAAGTTGATGAATTTAATGAGCACTACCTTCTGTCCCTACTTTTTTCTGTTTTTATTAGTTAAATAAAATAAAATGCCATGTTTTTTCTATTTTCCGAATTTCCCGTGCAATAAAAAATGACCCAGAAACAGAAGTTCTTAGGATCCTCTAAAAATTTAGTACGATTTTTTCCTGAATATTTAAGAACTTTTGGTGCAAATAAAATTAGAGGGAGGTGCACCAGGTGGGCACAACCCACCTGGGTGCGCCAGGACCCCCAAGCACGCCCTGGTGGGTTGTGGTCCCCACGTGCCCCCCCCCCCCTGACTTATCCCTTCACACCACATCATCACCTACCTCACTACCAAAAAAATACACTTCCGTGATGATCCATGTTTGCCACAGTAGGTCATGTTTTTTGTCATGCATGTACATCCATGAAGATTTTATGACAGAATCAAGATAGTCATACTATGCTGTCGTAGAAGTGTTCCATGACATTACCAAAATTATCATCACGGAAGTGTCCACTTCCATGACGATAAATTGTGCGTCACAGAAGTGCTTTCGTCAAGGGTGACCGACACGTGGCATCCACCGTAACGGAACGCTGTTAAGCTATCGGGTCCGGTTTTGGATCCGATAACCCGTTAACAGCCCGGACCAATGGGGATTTTCCATGTGTAAAATCATCATTGGCCGGATGAAACACGTGTTGCCTCGCCGTTGGGACATATGTCATCCACTCATTGGACAGGAGGCGCCTATGATAGGTCGACACGTGGCACAGCCCAACAGTGGCCCATTCCGATGAAAAAGGCCGGCCCAATAAAAATTAGCAGGCCGGCCCATATAAGGCCTACTTGTGTTAGGTCCATTTAAGCCCACGGCCCATACGAGATGTGCCAATTTGGCCCGTCAACGGTCCGTTAAAGATTTGACACCATTGTAGCCCATCGTCAGTTCGAGCCCGTTAACAGTCCGCTATATATTTGGGCTCAATATCGGCCCGATGAGATTTCGGCCTGTTAACGGCCCATTCAGTGGATGGGCCAATTTTCACGATGTACATCTTTCAGCCTTTTAGCGACCCATTTAAATTTTGGGCTAATTTCCGGCCCGGTGTGTCTTTCAGCTTGTTGACGGCCCATAAATCAGTTGGGCCATTTGTAGTCGGACCTGAGTTTCGGCCTTTTAGAGACCCGTTTAAGTGTTGGGCCAATTTCGGGCCCGGTGCGTCTTTCAGCCTAGTGACGGCCCATATATCTGTTGGGCCATTAGTAGTCGGACCTGAGTTTTGGCGTTTTAGCGGCCCATTTAAGTGTTGGGCCAATTCCCGGCCCTGTGTGCCTTTCAGCTTGTTAATGGACCATAAATGAGTTGGGCCATTTGTAGTGGGACCAGAGTTTTGGCCTTTTGACAGCCCATGCCCTTCATAGTCCAATACCAGCCCGGTTTCTCTTTCGGCCTGCTAAAGGCCCACAACGCAGTTCGGCCATTTACAATACGACCCGACTTTCGGCCTCTTAGCGGCCCATGCCCTTCATGGTCCAGTAGAAGCCCGCTGTCTCTTTCGGCCTGCTAAAGGCCCACAGTATAGTTGGGCCATATGTAGCCCGAACTTAGTAACGGCATGTTACCGTCCCGTGAAATCAATTGGGCCCACCTGTTGCCTGCTTCAATGTCGGCATGTTAACGACCCGAGAGTTAAGAGGGCCGACCATTAACTTTCGGCCTGGTAACGACCCATTAACTTAATGGGCCCACTAAAGTTCGTACATGTCTTTAGGCCAAATTAGATAATTTGAGCCCATTACGACGAGCAATTATGCACAGGACCAAAACCGATCAAGCAAAGGTACGACATACAGGAAAAAACGTTGCACATCCAGCATATATTACAGGAAATTACATCCACTGGGAAATCAAAGATTGATGCCAGTGCAAATAAATGAACAGAACCTAACGATCTACAACGTCACAATCTGCAACCTTAGCACGGATGACGCCCATAAGCATGTGGGCAAGTTCTTGCTGCTTTGCTACACTATCTCAGAAAACATTGATCAGTTGTTGTGTCGCACGACTCCGCACCTCTGATTCCTCCACAATTTCCATCATTCCTTCAGCCATTAATTGGTTCACAAACATAAATTTTTTCTGTTGCATTCGAGACAGAGGATACTGAATAGATTCAGATGGCGATTTTTGCAGGCTTGTATTATTGATAGTGGAGAGTGTCTCGACCACTGCATCATAACATAAATTAGGAGGGGAACCAAACAGATTAATCATGAGTTATTGGCATATTACATGGCCTAGATTTATTGGAAAGAAACAATGGGGTTGCCTTGCTGTTTTCAGAGTTTGTCTTCTTATCTTCAGCAGCCTGCACCAAATTAAGACACTAGCATTGCTATCATTGGCCAAGTCAGATTATAGGAAATCAACATTGGCACAACAAACGTTTGGGCAACTAGCCAACACAAAATTAACACAATATGGCATATGGCACAACTATCATCAACCAGCTAAGGTAATACGAAAGCAACATTGACACAATGAATGAATGGGCAACAAGAGCAGCACTACAATTCAGTAATGTGCATGATATGAGATAGTACACTCATGCAACTCAGTATGCAAAACTACCAGGCAGTTTTCTTTACAAAAATTAACATTGGCGCCTTTAACATTTTGCTACAACTAATTTTAGATCATAAAAAGGTTGGATTCACGCCGATTAACAAAATACATGCTGATGTAAAAATATAGTGATATACAACAGTACTTACATCACATTGGAGCACACAGAAATTCCATAAGATATTTTCCTCGAATACAATCCCAATGAAGGAAGTCTTCTATCATTTAACCTTATTTTCTAAAAGAGAGATGGGTAAGAAACATGTAGAAAATTGATCAGAACGCTATAAAATTTCATGATGCGAGGATACGCACACGCTTCTTAGAATGAAGTTGACATTCTTTTGCTGGATTGGAGAGGACTAGTTCTTTGGCCACTGGAATCTTCTTATTATCAGTGGGAGTTGGGTTTCTCTGTGCTGGAGCAGTATCTATGAAAGATGGAGTTGGTTTATTATCTCCTGGCGTTTGGATCTTTTGCAAAGACCTGGTCTGTAACCCTTCAGATTCTAACATAGTCGTCTTCCCCTTGCATACCTTATATAGAAGAATGGTGCTTCAATTATAAAACATGCTACAGCAGAGATGGAATAGGTACTGAAGAATAGAAAGGCATGACATATTGACATGTATTCCCTCAATCCGAAAATAAATGGATGGGTCTGTCGGATGTGGGATTCCGGCAAACCCTTATGGTTCGAACACTGGGGTGCGTGTGAAGTCTTTCCCCCCTACCGATCTACGCTTTAGCTCGCTAAGGTCTTGACGAACTGGACGAACTCACAACACATAAAGAGACACGGGTTTATATGGTTGGGCCACCGTTGTGGTGTAATACCCTACTCCAAAGGTGGTGGTGGTGGATTGCCACTTGGGCTGATGATGAACAAGACAAGGGAAGAACAGCCTCCTGAGGTTGAGGTGTTCTTGTGGCTAGGCTCTCGATCGGGTTGGATCAAGCCCAGGCCCGATTGCCCCTACAGTGGTGGCTAGCTCTACTTATATAGGCCCTGGTCCTCTTCCCAAATGTTGAGCGGGAAGGGAGCCAACAACGACGGGCAAATTTGAAGGGGGGCAGCTAGTACAAGCTATCCTGACAAAAGTGGTCTTCGCCTGCGAAAAGCCCTGGGGTGACGCCATCTTGGGCTCCATGATGACCTCCACCTTGTCGTCCTCCTGGTCTTGGTCTCGTTGCACCAATATGGCAACCTTTTCCTAATGCCTTGGTACTCTTCGTCTGCGCTTGCCTCCTTAGCACCAAAGAGGAAATGGGGACGCTGCGCGCACTGGCACTCGCCTGGCACCGTTCATCATGGCTCACGTCATGAGAGCCTCGTGGGGTTTGCCCCGCCTTGATATCTCCGCTCCTCGTGAGCCTGCCTGGCTTGGCCACTCCAGAGGAAGTCTTGTGTCGTCCCCCTCGCGAGGCTTGGACGCTCGCGAAGGTCTTGGATGCCTTGTTGATGAAGATGGGCCGTACGGCCCGATGCTTAGCCACGCCATGGGCCGCAGGCAGGCAAGTCTGGGGACCCCCGTTCCAGAACGCCAATAGTAGCCCCCGGGCCCAAGGCGCGCTCGGGCTTGGCTTCGCGGTGAAGGCAATGGTGAAGTTCATTGCGCCGCGGGCCCCAAAAGCATGCGGCCTCGGTCGACGCGTGGCGGTTGATTGGACGTGGGCGTCTCCGCTTCCCCACGCTACCTCGGCAACTACTCGACTTGACAAGTCCCTGCGACATGCAAGGAAAACCATCATTACCTGCAATCGTGGGAGACGCCGGTTGGCCTTCTCTTGCTATAAATGGGTAGGGGGCGGAGCCCCCATTGCCCATCTTCTCCTTGCTTGCTTGCTTCGTCCTCCTTGCTCCCCTGCTGACAGCAATGGTGCCCATTAGAAGGTTTTCGGCCGAAGAGAAAGGGAAAGCTCCCCGTGATGATCCAGAGCCACTTCCGCCGAAGAAACGGTCGATCCACCGCCGTGACGAGGCGGCGATGCAAGTGGTGACGAAGCCTTGGTGCAAGCGGCCCCCATCGGGGTACCCACTACCCTTGTACGCCCGAGCCGAGGGCTCGGGAGGATGGAGAGACGAGCAGCGGCGCATGCGCCGTGTCGGGGGTCACCGCGCCACGGCGCCACTCGCTGTCGCCCTGGGGTCCACGCCGCCGACTCCTCGCGTGAGTTGGTGATGTGGGCGCCGATGCCACCAAGCTCCTGGATCCGCTTCACGCGGTTCTTCTCCAACTTGATGCCGCCGAGGGGGCCACTCGAGCCTCGGCTGCAGCACGCCGACTGCAGTGCCTCGGCGACCGGAGCGGAGATCGAAGCGGGCCCCACCAGCAAGATCTTCATGACCCGTGGCTGGGGCGAGATCGCGCGGGTTTGCCATGCGAGGGGGGCCCTCGCGATCCACTTCGAGTACGACGGCGCCTCCACGCTCTTCTTCAAGGTCTTCGACGCCGCGGGCCGTCGCTTGGACTGCTGCCCTGGAGAGGAGTGCCAGGCTGTCGCGCACTCCGATCGCGAGCACTCCAGCAGCAGCAGCCCTTGGGAGTTCGGCAGCTCTCCCGAGCTTTACGAGACTCCGGAGACGAGCGACGACAGCTACGTCCCTCCGAGCTCTCGCCGCGCTCAGGGCAGGGCCGCGGCGTCCAATAGCCGCCGCCGCTGATCTGGATGGGGTTGGCGTCAGCCTCCCATGGACCACTGTTGATGATGGCGTCCGCCTCGGGAGGGTGTAGATAGGGTTCCTCTTAGTATCAGCTTTTGTTCCCTGCGAAGGATCACGAATCACCCCGTGGGGGCATGTAAGGGTTTGTAATGTCTTTCATGTTCATCTTCCTTCTTATAAGAACTTGGTGAACGCATGTCCCGTTAAGGCTGGGTCCCTCTCTTTCTTTCCTCGCGATAGCTTGTTGCTCTACGCTGACAGGTCCTAGTCCCAAGGCGGCTACAGCCGTCGCTGGTATGCCAGGTCGCGTGCCGTGGTCAAGGCCAGGAGGTGCACGGCCCGAGGTCCAGTAAGAGCCCCTGATGCGCTATGCTCAGGAGGTCCCCCTTAGCCTCCAAGCAGCCATAGTAAGGAGAGAAAGGGAGTTGACGTGGCCGCAGCGGGGTTGCGGCAGGGCGCGAGCGTCCATGAAGCCTAAACATTTAGCTGATCCGGGTGCAGGACTTATCTCGTTGATTTTGTGGTGACCCCTGACATTGCGCTAGGGTTGCGCGCCAACTTGTGCGGCATAGTCAGGCAGGCCCGTACGAGTTTCCCTTCCCCTATGCTCTCCTTGGTGCTCTACGTCCTCAGGTCCCGGCCCTCGAGCGAGCTCAGCTGCCGCTCATATGCCAGGTCGCGATGCCGTGGTCAAGGCCAGGGGGTGAGGGCTGGAGAGCCAGTAAGAGCTCCTGAGTCGCAATGCTCTGGAGCCCCCCCTTTTAACGTGCAAGCAGATTGCGTAGGGTGAACAGGCCTGCGGCGGGCGGCAATCGAGCAGCCAATAGTCGTTTGCTGGTTAGGCATTAAGGGCAGATTAACTTGGATAAATGCAGGAAGATACATGCCACTGGGTCGGGCCCGAGCGGCTTGGGGATGATGCAGCCCGAGGGGCGCCCCCAACAAGGTAAGCTAAAGACTTAAGCAAAGGGATACATGCCACAGGGACGGACCCGTGTGGCCTGGGAATAATGCAGCCCGAGGGGCGCTCCCAGCTTAAACGAACTTGGAAGATGTCACCTAGTTCTGTAGACGCAGTAGAGTTGATGTAACTGAAGCCACGCGTTGAAGGGATGACTCCTCTTGACCACCGGGACCCTGAGCCTCGGGAGGCTCTGGGGGCTCGGGAGGTTCCCTGAAGAGCATCTCCATCTCCTCCTGAACAACATGGACCCTGTCCTCCTAAGACGCCAGGACCTGCCGCAATTTGCGCTGATGGGCCGACGCCACGCTCGGCAAGCCGAAGGGCATGCGAATGTAGCTGTGTCGTGGGCCCTCACAGCGGCCCGCTCGTGATGGCCAGAAGTGCTCCTGAGATGTGGCCCTGTTGAGCCCTGGGACATTGACGCAGAGATGCAACCCGGCATCCTCGCCCGGATGGGGTGCTGCGCCCTGTGTGCGGCTATGGCCGGGCATGGCTCTTGGTTGTTGCTATTCTTGGGTGGTCTTGGTGATGAACTCTTGGGTCGTGAGCACTCCTTGCCATGTGTTCTCCTGAAGGAAACGTGTCGTGAGGCGCGCCTCCAAGTGGTGCCCAAGCACCTCCCTCGTGAGGTTGGGAAGGTCTGAGGCCCTCCAGAAGAGACCCCCCGGGCCCTGCCGAAGGAGGGCGCCGGGCGCGCCTTCCTATGCGATGGAGGGAGGCGCCCCTGGAACGGGGGCTGATCCTAACGAGGCTCCTGACGCGGCGCCATCTCCTTGGGGTCCTGCGCGGTGCGGGAACTTCTTCTTGGGGATGGTCTCCGGAGGGCCTTCGCTTCTACTGTCGGGGTCGTCGATTGCTGCGGCTTGAAAGGCACGCTCAAGAGAGCACAACGCATCCCTCTCTTCGCACGGGACCGTGATGATTCCTCCGCTTCCTGGCATCTTGAGGATGTTGTAGCCGTGATGAATGACTGCCATGAACTTGGCCAGGGCCGGATACCCGAGGATGGCGTTGTACGGCAGGCGGATGTGTGCGATGTCGAAGTCGATGAGCTCGATGCGGTAGTTGTCGCGCTTGCCGAAGGTGACGGGCAAGCGGACTTGCCCTATCGTTGTGGTGGAACCATCAGTCACTCCTGAGAAAGGCTTGGTTGGCTGGAGCTGCTCATAGGGCACTTGAAGGTTGTCGAACGTGTCGACATATAGGACGTTGAGCCCTGCGCCGCCGTCGATGATAGTCTTGGTAACTTACACATGGCTGATGACTGGGGAGCACAGCATAGGGAGTGCGCCGGCGGTGGCTGTGCACTTGAGCTGGTCTACTGAGTTGAAGGTGATGGCACATTGGGACCATCTGAGTGGGCTCCTGGCCTCGAGCTTGGGGAGCGTCACCTCGCGAGTGAACTGTTTGAAGATGCGCTGAGAGGCTGGGGCTTGTGCACCGCCCAAGATGCAAGCGATCGCATGCAACTCCTGGAAGCCCCCAGCCCCTCGTCCTGGTGGTCGTCATCGTTCCTCCTTGGTGGCGGTAGCGGGGGAAGACCGGTGTTGCCCTGAGAGCGATCCTCACGAGGCGGGTCCCTCCAAGCGCCCTCGCGAGGTTTGTCCTGCCAGCGATCCTCGCGAGGCCGGTCGCGCCACTCTTGGCACGGGCCACGGTCGTCCCAGCGTCCGCCTCCATATCCTCTTCCGTGGCCGTAGCCCCGGTCTTTGCGCTCGGGGCGTCGACCGTAGCGTCCTTCTCGTATGGCCCTAAGCTCTTGGCAGTCGCCGGTGTTGTGGGTGTTCAGGTTGTGGAAGGCGTAGAATAGTCAGTCATTCTTGGACGACTCAGGCTGATCTCTGCCTCGCTTGGTGTCGGGCTCCACTGCGAGCAGCACTGCCTCCTTGCGCTTCACGTCCTTGGCCTTGGTCTTCTTTTCTTCCGCTCCTGCAGCTGGCAGCTCGAGTAGAGAGAGAGACTCGCTTCCTCAGCTCTAGCGCACTTGGTTTCCAGGTTGAACAACTCCTGAGAGGTGCAGAGCTCCTCGTGGATAGCCAGCTCTTCCTTCATCTTGACTTCACGGACGCCATCGGAGAACGCGGAGATGATGGCCTCGTCCGTGACCATGGGGATCTTGAGGCGGGTGTTGTTGAAGTGATGGATGTACTTCTGGAGGGTTTCTCCTGGCTGTTGCTTGATGCAGCGCAGGTCGCCCGCGGCCAGTGGGCGGTCGCGACTTCCCTGGAAGTTGGCGACGAAGCGGTCGCGAATCTCGTCCCAAGAGGAGATCGAGCCGTGCTGCAGGTTCAGGAGCCAAGAGCGGGCCCCATCCTTGAGAGCCATGGGAAACCAGTTCACCATGACTTTTTCGTTGCCGTTGGCTACTTCGATGCTTAGCTCGTAGAGCTGCAGGAACTCCGCGGGGTCCATGGTGCCGCCGTAGCGAGGAGGAAGATCTGGTTTGAACTTGCCTGGCCAGGCGACGCTACGCAGCTCGGGGGTGAAGGCGCGGCAGCCGGCTGTGGTTGCCGGGGCCCGCTTCGAGGGTGGAGCATGGTCTTGACGGGGTTCGCGCTGCGCCGTTGCGGGCGGTGCGCGGTCTTGACGAGGTGGCGCGGGGAGCGCCGGTGCAGCTTCTCGCGGCCGCGGGATTTCTTGGCAGCTTCTTTCTTCACGCGCAGGCGCCGAGCGTGGTTGTCAGGACCACGATTCTAAGTCACACCGATCTAGCCTGTAACACCTCATATCACTTTGCAGCATCACACACGGTATTCCCATGGGTGTCGCCTTACCATGGCCCGGGACCGTTTGCGCCTTTTGGCTCACGTATATGATAGTGTTGCTAGCATCCATATGACTGAGAACCCGGTCCGACATGACTAGTCATGAACCCAAAGTGGCACTAACTTACGGGACAGGCATACATGAATCAACATCGAGCATGTCGGTCAGCAGCGTGCGAATCCGGGCTGTAGCATCTGGGCTAACAGGACTCGTGAACAGGCTGTAGCAGGCTAGGCAGACTCAATGTCACCGTGACATTTCCCCGGCTGCATACAGGAACCAAGTGAATCACATGCCGCCGGCCAGTGTTCCGAGCGATAGTCTGGGCTAGCAGGACTCCGGTGAACCGGGCTGTAGCGGACTACTATGGCTCATGGAAACACAAGACTACATTTCCTCATAAGAGAGGCTACAAAGGATAAACAACTAGATTGTCGGATCCCACACATACCAAGCATTTCAATCATATGACTCAAGTATTTATTCATTAGGCTCCGAGGAGCGAGATATTACAAACATGGGTCTCATGACCCAACATTCAGAGCATACAGGTCAAAGCACAAGAAGAAGCTTAACATGTCTGAGTAAAGACATCTACAAATGAAAAAGGCTCCTAGGCCTGACTATCTACCAGATTCTGCCGAGGGTACAAGATCGTAGCTGAGGTAACAAGCTAAACATCGAAGTCCACGTGGAACTACTAACGAGACTGAAGACTCTCTACAAAAACATAAATTAAGCAAACGTGAGTACAAATGTACCCAGCAAGACTTACATCAGAACTAACTACATATGCATCGGTATAACAAAGGGGGTGGTGGAGTTTAACTGCAGCAAGACAGCTTTGACTCAGTGGCTATCCTGAACTATGACTGCAAGTAACTCTTTTGAGGTGGCGCACACGAGTCCACGTATTCACCTTATCAATACACCACTATGGATCCGCTTCCGTCTCCCTACGAGAACGCCATCCATAGCACTCACGCTTATTTTGCGCATTTTAGAGTATCCACTTTCACTTGTCTATGAAGTGCTATAGGCAACCCAGAAGTCCTTTACCGCGGACACGGCTATTCGTATAGATCGTTTATAACCCTGCAGGGGTGTACTTCTTCATACATGTTTCCACCACTTAGCGTCTGCAAACGACATGTTCTCGGCAGACTTCAAGCGAAAGCCGACGTGGGTGTAGACCACGACCTACCTAAACACTCAAGTCTCTAGTCCAGGTTTATCGCCTATTTAGGTTCCATCCACGGGAGTCCGCCGAGGTTTCCACATACGGCCCCGAACAATGTGTACAGGTTCATGACACCAAACAGGCGCCTAAGCATACCCGCCACGTGCCTACCGCATCACAGCCCCCTCGGGTCAGCGCTGCCCACGGCCTCCAGCATACTACAAACACCAGAAACTACTTGCAACTCCTGGACAGAGGACAAGGGTGATTAAGAAGTCGAGTGGGGTCATATTTCAGGGCCCAATGCATGGTAGTATCTGAATCATGGATCATAAACACAGAACTCAGTTCATGAGGACGGCTTCAATGAGACAACCCACCATGTACTCCTACATGGCCTCCCACCGATACCTTTACCAAATCGTGTTCACACACTTAGCTCTCAATAGTAGGACATGTTCACACACCTCCGATTCATCCCCGATGAATCAGACCTGACACAACTCTAAGCAATAGCAGGCAAGACAAACAAGCATGAATGAGTAGGCACATCAGGCCTCAAACAACTCCTACTCATGCTAGTGGGTTTCATCTATTTACTGTGGCAATGACAGGTCATGCAGAGGATAAGGGGTTCAGCTACCGCAGCAAGTAACAGTTGAATCATTGTTGTCCTAATGCGGTAAAAGAGAGCAGGAGCGAGAGAGTGGGATTGTATCAGAATGAACAAGGGGGTTTTGCTTGCCTAACACTTCTAAATATAATATAGTTCTTCATCGGTGTCATCAATCACATCGTCGGTACACATCTACTGAGAGGGGACAAGCATTGACAAACAAAGAGGAAACACAATCAATGCAATGCAACAATATGATGCATGATCATGACATGGCAATATGTTTTGATTTGAGCTAATGCAACTAACAGCGATTTAAATGAAGTTGGTTTGAATACAGGATTCAAATTCAACTCCATATGTGATTATTCAAATGCCATTTAATTGATTTGACCTGATCAGCAGGCATAAGTTTCTCAAACATGCATGAATATGGTACAGATGGATAGATTGGATTTTTTTTGATGATTTTTCATATATAACTTATTTCATTCTGAGTTACGGTTAAATTTATATGAATTTTAGAAGTTTTAGCTATTTTCTGGAATTTCCTGAATTAAAATAAATCCTGAAAATACATATTGCGTTAGCATGACATCACCCTGATGTCAGCAGGTCAACTGGGCGCCTCCAGGTCAAACCTAACCAGTAGGGCCCGCAAGTCAGTGACACATAGTCAGCTACAGAGGCTGACATGTGGGACCAGGTCAAAGCTGACGTGGGGAAGTCAATGTTGATAAAGGGCCCATCGAGATTAGTGCTAATCTAACAGAGAAATTAAACTAATTAGTTTAGGCACTGGGGCCCACATGGCAGTGGCTCTAGGGGTGGTTAGCTGGGTCATTAGCGCTAATTAACCGGCGCCACGTCAGCAGGTGACGCCGGCGACCACAACAACAAGGGAACTCGCGGAATTGGTCGGGCGCGCGCACAGGCATCGGTGGGTGCGGCTTGCTCCTACGGGCTACCGGATCTCTTGCGCATCCAAGGGAGGCACGCGGGGGGGCGCGGGGTGGCCGGAGCTCACCGGAATGAGATCGTGGCGCGCATCGAGGTACGGCCGCGAGTGCATGGGCTCTGAGGGCATGGGGAAGCGAAGTAGTTAGCGCGTTCGTCTCCTGGGGACGCGGCGAGCAGGAGGGTGCTACTGGGGCGAGCGGAGGAACTCGGGAGTGTGGGATTCACTGGCCATGGCGGTGGCCGGAGCTCAGTGCTCACGGGGACAGCAGCTAGGAGAAGAAAACGGGCGCGGGGAGAGAGGGGTTCAGTAGAGGGGCTCACGGCGATTCTTTTGGCGCAGACGTCGAGGCCGGGAAGGCCGTCACAGTGACGAAATCAATGGAGGCATCCGGCGGCCGGTGGTGGAAGACATTGAAGAACTCGGCGTTGTGGCGCTTCCCTGCCCATGGCCGTTGATGGGGTGATGCGGAGGAGCTCAGCGGCGACGATGAACACGGTAGGGAGACCTCGGGTGGGCGGTGGCTATGCATTCACGGGACGGCGATCGGCGGCTACGCTCGGACACGAGCGAGGAGAGAGCAGACGAGGGGGGGAGAGCCAGAGAGTGAGGGGAAAGTGAGAGGAGGGCCTCGGGCGTCTCCAGACGCAGATTAGGACGAAGGAGCGGCCTCCAGCGTGAAGTAGGAGGTGGTCGGCGTTGACGCGCGTGCGTCCAGCACGCAGCTCCTTCGGGGCGAGGGGGAAGAAGACGACTGGCAGCTGGGCTGCACAGTAACGGGCCGCGCAGGTGGGCTGGTATCTCTGGTGGGCCTCAAGGTATGTCCAGGTAAGGTATGTTCCTTTCCTTTTCTATTTTAGTTTCTTTTTTCTATTATTCTGTAGTCTTTAGGGCTTTACTAAAAATACTAATACTATCCCAAAAATCATGAAACTTGCTCAAGCCCACTGTTTGGAAAATATCCAACATCAAACATTTAAGTTTATGATTATTTGAGCATTTAAAATATTTTATAGTATTTAAATGCCCAAATGGAAATAACATATGATTTAATTCAGAGCCCAAATATGTCATGGAAAATGTGCAACACCTCTGGTTACTGATTCCAGCATTTTCCAGAACTGATGAACATTTTTGAAAGCCATTTGGATTCACCGGAAATATTTTAGTTGAACCTAGTGAATTCCTTTGATGCTAGGGTTTAGGCAATCCCCACTTCAAGTTTCTTTCAAAGTTTAAACATGATGCACACATGAAGATAGCCTAGTGCAATGCCAGAAGCTAGGGATGTGACAACTCACCCCCACTAAACAAGAATCTCGTCCCGAGATTCAGGCGTAGGGTAAGATGAAGGGGAAACGCAAACTAACATAATATTCACGATCCAATTGCTCTTCTCGGAGATGTTGATTCATTGCATCACCTTGATCTTGACATCTTGCTTTGAGAACTCCATTCAACATGACCATGAGAAGAAATGAAAACTCTAGAAGAATCGATCTTCTCGAGGATCGAGCAAATGATGATCAACTCACAGAATGAGGCATAGGACACCTCTTGAGCTGAGATGTTCAAACACACTTCGGGAGGGATGGAAGAACAGATGACGAAGGTTCAATTTGGTATGCAACAACTCGACGCTTGAGTAAGATGGTGCATGGTTTCAAAGTAGCAAGGAGATAATTGCCGTGATTCCATAACGGGGCACCTTAGCAGAGGTGACTAGTTGGATTATTCCCTTAAGTGGCAAAAAGAATTACTTTGGATACAGAGATCATTGAAACCCTTTATGCCAGCCTAAGGCAATCACAAACGATCGTTTGAAGGAGTTCGAAGGAATGGCATACTCAGATTGGAAAGGAAACTATGGTTATGGAACAACTCGGCAAACGGGAGGCACATTCCAGTTGATACCGAGGGTATAACCTAGTGACTGAGTGTGCTCTCAAGAACTTGAGCATTTCCATATTGATCAGGGTCTTACCAACATCTATGCCAAGATCCTGGTGACACCTCGTACTACCATGATGAAAAACCATGGAGGATGCAGATGCAAATCAAGACAACACTTTCTCAGATTTTTCCTTAGCAATGCCAAGGAACAAAACCTGGATGATCGACCAAGAGACATTTAGCACTCCGCTTCTAATGTTCTCCTTGACGTTCTAGCCACCATGGTTATGCTTAAAACATCAACATGGCCATCAAGTAAAGGTCGGACTTCGGGAGCACAAAAATCCATAAGGATCAAGTTGTGGAATCAGTCATACCAAATTCTCATGGAGAAAATGGTCTAGTTGCTTAATCAAGAAGCTACAATAATGGATCTTCCGGCTAGGTGTGTCGGCCAACATCAACCTTGTCGGGACCTACATCATAGATCTTGGAAAAGTTCCAACCATCATATCGGCCTGAGATTCAGATCTGGTTGGTAACGGGATATTTTAGACTCATCATGTCTGAATAGAAGGATTGCAACACAAATCGACGAGATAATGTTGCGAGATTCTCGGGAGATGAACTACGATAGTAAGCTCCAAAACATGAGCTGGTTCTGCTACAACCATGTGAACACGTTGTCCCAGACAAGCATGGCCACGTAGTAGTCTTATAATAAAATACTACCGAGTTCAGGTGGGGAACCATCATTGAGGATATCGAAGTCCTTGCATAAGGTATACTCTTAAGAAGGAGCTTCTTCTCCTTGAACAAATCAATCAGTGGCTTGGTGTGCTATGGAATACATATGGAGTGGAGGTAATTAATCTACCAAACCATAGTATACTTTGCACATGCATGACTAACTTGGGATGATTCCAAAGGAACCAAAACAATCTTTCTCGAATCCACGGCGGCAACTTACACACCAAGTGCACGTGAATTAGAGGAAGTCACTTCTTTCGTCCGAACATATACCTCATGAACGGAACACGAAGATAATGCTTACACAAGTTTCCAACACTAGCTCAAAGTTCAACACGAATCATGGGGGAGATAAAATGTTGCTGATGGGCTTAACAACAATTCATAGTAATTTCCATATCACTGGACTTCCACCATTATGTGAACAAGGTGATAGTATTGGTCAGACCAAAGGATGTAATGGTGTATGCTCAAGGGATCAACCACGAGTAAGAAAACATTACGAACATCGTTGGTTCTGATTTGATTTGACGATAGCCCATGTTCAAATCAAAGTTTTGACAAGATGATGGACCCAACAATGGATCACGAGGACAAATCGAAGAAGATATCATCTTTCTTTGACAACCATACAAACACAAGGATATCCCTTTGAAAATGAACTAAGTTAGGTAAAACTTCTATCTTTCAACTCTCCAAGTTGTTGTTTAGCTCAACCAACTAGTTCAGGGTATCCAACACAGATTCTTGGAGAAAGAGTGGTTTATAGGAAAACCATTTGATCACGAGCTCAACATAGCGATCAGGTGACAGCCTGGTGATACTTCCGAGAAGATATTCGGAAAATCACGATGTCAGGACCCCGATTCCAAGTCACATTGATCTAGCCGGTAACACCTCATATCACTTTGCGGCCTCACGCACGGTATTCCCACGGGTGTCGCCTTACCATGGCCCGGGACCGTTTGCGTCTTTTGGCTCACGTATATGATAGTGTCGCTAGCATCCATATGACAAAGAACCCGGGCCGACATGGCTAGTCGTGAACCCAAAGCGGCACTAACCCATGGGGACAGCATACATGAATCACAACGAGCATGTCGGTCATCAACGTATGAATTGGGCTGTAGCACTGGCTAACAGACTCCGTATCCCGGCTGTAGCAGAGCTAGGCAGGACTCGAATATCACCGTGTGACATTTCCCAAGGGACAGATATAGGAACGAAGTGAAACACATGCCGCCATCAAGTGTCCAGCAGAGTGCTGGGCTAGCAGGACTCGTGAACGGGCTGTAGCGGACTACTATCGCCGAAGCACTAGACTGCATTTCCCCATATGAGAGGCTGCCAAGGATAAACAACTAGATTGTCGGATCCCACACATACCAAGCATTTCAAACATACACACAATATGCTCAATATGTGTCAATACAACATGGCATCACAACATAACTCTACGACTCAAATATTTATTCATTAGGCCCGAGGAGCGAGATATTACAAACATGAGTCTCATGACCCAACAATCAAAGCATACAAGTCAAAGCACAAGCGAAGCTAAACATGTCCGAGTACGCATAACTATAAATGAAAAAGGCTGAGAAGCCCGACTATCTACCAGATCTCGCCGAGGGCACAAGATCGTAGCTAAGGTAACAAGCTAAACGTCGAAGTCCAAGCGGAACTACTAGCGAGACCGACGTCTCTCTGCAAAACATAAAATAAGCAAACATGAGTACAAATGTACTCAGCAAGACTTACATCAGAACTAACTACATATGCATCATTATCAATAAAGGGGGTGGTGGAGTTTGACTGCAGCAAGCCAGCTTTGATTCGATGGCTATCCTGAACTACGACTGCAAGTAACTCCTTTGAGGTGGCGCACACGAGTCCACATATTCACCATATCAATACACCACTGTGGACCCGCTCCCGTCTCCCTACGAGAACGCCATCCGTAGCACTCACGCTTATCTTGCGCATTTTAGAGTATCCACTTTCACTTGTCTATGAACTAATATAGGCAACCCAGAAGTCCTTTTCCGCGGACACGGCTATTCGAATAGATCATATTAACCCTGCAGGGGTGTACTTCTTCACACACGCTCTCACCACTTACCGCCATTTACACGACATGTACTCGGCAACCTTCAAGCGAAAGCCCAACGTGGGTGTCGGCCACGGCCTACCTAAACACTCAAGTCCCTAGTCCAGGTTTATCGCCTATTCGGTTCCATCCGCAGGAGTCCGCCGAGGTTTCCCATACAGCCCCGAACGATGTGTGCAGGGTTCCCGAGATACCAAACGGCACTCGGTACACCGGCCACGTGCCTACCGCAACACAGCCCACCCCTAAGGTCAGCGCTGCGTGCGGCCCCCAGCATGCTACAAACACCAGAAACTACTTGCAACTCCCGGACTAAGGACAGGGGTGGTTAAGAAGCCGAGAGGGTCAATTAAGGATCCCAATGTGTGGTAGTAACTGTTTCATGGATCACAAACACAGATCTCAGTTCCTGAGGACGGCTGCAATGAGACAACCCACCATGTACTCCTACATGGCCTCTCACTGCTACCTTTACCAAATCATGTTCACAACACTTAGCTCACACACAGTAGGACATGTTCACACAACCATTCCAATTCATTCCCGATGAATCAGACCTGACTCAACTCTAAGCAGTAGCAGGCACGACAACAAGCATGAACGAGTAGGCACAACATGGCTCAAGCAACTCCTACTCATGCTAGTGGGTTTCATCTAATTACTATGGAATGACAGGTCATGCAGAGGATAAAGGGTTCAGCTACCGCAGCAAGTAACACATGAGTCGTTGTTGTCCTAATGCAGTAAAATAGAGCAGGAGCGAGAGAGTGGGATTGTATCGGAATGAACAAGGGGGTTTTGCTTGCTCGGCACTTCAAGATAATATAGTTCTTCAATAGTGTCATCGAACAATCGTTTAACGTCGCTCATCGAGAGAGGGACAAACACCGCAATCGAGAAAGAACACAGTCAATGCAATGCACATTCACATGAATGACATGTCATGTTAAGCAACTGAATTGACCTAATGCAGTGGTAAGCCAAGTTAATTGAAGTGGAATTCAAACAAGGTTGAACTCCAACTCCAAATGCTAGTTCATAAATTACCCTAATCATGATTCATCCTATTTAGTGAGGTTAACTTGTGCAAACATGCATGATCATGGCATAAACAGATTCTTCATATTTTTCTGATCATTTTTCATATATAAATTATTTCATTCTGAGTTACAATTGATTTTATATGAATTTTCAAATTTGTAGTATTTTCTGGAATTTCCTGTATAAAAATAAATCCAGAAAATACTTATTGCGTCAGCATGACATAGGTGTGACGTCAGCAAGTCAACTGGGTCGGCCAGGTCAAACCTGACCTGTGGGACCCATACGTCGTTGTCTCATCACTAACAGGTTAATTAGTACTAACTAAAAGTTAATCTAGGCTAATTAGTCCTCGGACCCACACGCCGCTGACTATGGGATTAACTTAAGTTAATTTTAACACTTAGCTAAATAACAGGACCGGGCCCGCATGTCGCTGAAAGAGAGGGTCAAACCTCACCGGTCAAAACGGTCAACCCCGGTCAAACTCACCGGAGTTGATCATGGCTCGTCGCCGCGCGGAGCAGAGACGGCGGAGGGCGCCGGCTTTTCGCCCTCCGGCGACCAAAAGAGAGGCGGAGGGGCTCAACGTGACGCCCAGGCTCGCGCGCATCCATTGCGGCCATAGGCAGCAGCTGGGGTGGACTAGAGCGACGGCGGCGATGACAAGTGTGGCGGCCGGAGCTACGGGTTCGAGCGGCGCGAGGCCACAGAGGACGGGAGGGCTGGCTAAGGGGCTCACCGAGCTCCTGAGGATGCTAGGAGCACGGTGCTGTGCTCGGTTTCGAGCCTTACTGGCTGCAGTGACGGCGGCGACATAGCCGGCGGCAGGGGAAGCTCGGCCACGGCAGGGCTACGGCCTAGAGGGCGGGCGCGACCAGGGGAGAAGGGGGAGACGACGCGAGTGCTCACAGCGCGTCCGATGGCGTCGTCGGCGAGGTCGGGGACGGTCCGGAGCCGACGAATCGGGCGACGACGACCGGCGGGTCCGAGGAGGGGAAAGGCGTCGGGGCGGTGCTCCGGGGCTTCTCCGGTCGCGTGTGACGGCGGGGAGGGCGAGGGCGGCACGGCGGAGCTCGTGGACTGCTCGAGGGGACGAGGGGAAGGCGATGGCCGTGGTGGTGTTCGTCGGCGGCGGCGATAGTGCTCGGGTTCGGGAGAGAGAGGGAGAGAGACGAGCTCAGGGAGAGAGTGAGATCCAGGGAGAGGAGGGGAAAGCGAGAGGGAGCGCTGGGCATCGCTGTGGGCCGCTAGGAGGGCTGGGAAGCAGGAGGTGGCGCGGGGCTTTCAAGGCGCCACGCCGCCCTGCCCTCTTGGCAGAGGAAGACGACGAGCCAAGAGGGGTTTGCGGTGGTGGGCTGGGCCAGAACGGAAGCTGGGCCGGTGGGCTGAGAGGTGAGCGCCAGGTAGGGTTTTTCTCCTCTCTTTTTTATTTGTTTTAGTTTCTATTATCTGCTTTAAGTTTGCAATTAAAAACCCAACCAAAACACTTTGGTTAATTCCGTGAATTTTTGTGAGGTATATTTGAATTATTTTCAAACCACACAATAAATCTCAGAATATTTGGAGCAACCAATATTTAATGGTAACTTTTAAAATCCAACTCAAATACCATAATGATTTAATTCAATGACCAAGATGTCCTGGAAAAATATACATTATCTCTGGTAGAGGCTTTCACCTTTTTCCATAAATCATGGACATTTTAAAAGGATATTTTGAGGTCATTGAAAATATTTTGGTTGAACCTACTTGAATTGCTTTAATGCTAGGGTTTAGGCAATCCCCATTTCAAGTTTCTTAGAAATTTAAACATGATGCATGGATGCAATGCCACTAGTTACAAGCAAGCTCTAGGGCTGTGATAACTCACCCCACTAAACAAGAATCTACTTGAGATTCAAGACGGAGGTAAGAGGAAAAGGGGAGTCACAAAACTATCACAATCTTCATGATCCATTTACCCTTCTCGGAGATGTTGATTCACTCCATCATCTTGGTCTTGACGTCTTTGCTTTCGAGAACTTCACTCGACACGACAACAGAAAGAGGGGGAAACCCTACAGGATTTAATCTTCATGAAGAGTTCATGGAGAGACGTAAGAACAACTCTTGGGTTGAGACACCAAACACACATTATGAATGATGGTAAAGAAATGGATGACGAAGGTTCAAATTGGTAGGCAACCATTCCACGCTTAAGTAAAATGGTGCATGGTTTTAAAGTAACAAGGAGAAGATTGCCATGATTCCATAACGGAACACCTTAGAAAAGGTGACTCGAAGAACTACTCCCTTAAGTGGCAAAAAGAATTACTTTTGATCCATAGATCATTGGAACTCTTTATACCAGCCTAAGGCAATCACAAGCGATCATTTGAAAGAGTTCGAAAGAATGACATACTCGGACTAGAATGGATGATGTGGACTACCTTGTTGAAGACAACGCAATGGATGATTTGCTTATCATCGGAAATGGATGGGACCCATGGTAAGTCCACTGTTGAGGATGACCCTGATCAAGAATTACTAAGAAGGCAGCCCATAGTGAAATGGTACAAGGATGGTGCAAGCTGGGAACAAAATGCAACTGTTGGGAATGTTCCAACCATCATATCTACCTGAGATTCAGATCCGATTGGTGTCAGGATACTCCGGACTCAGCATGTCCGAAAAGAAAGGTTGCAACACAAATCGGCGAGATGACGTTGTGAGATTCTCGGGATATGAACTACGATAGCAAGCTCCAAAACATGAGCTGGTACTGCTACAAAACTGTGAACACGCTGTCCAAGACAAGCATGACCACGTAGTAGTCTTATCATAAAACACTACCGAGTTCAGGTGGGGAACCATCATCGAGGATATCGAAGTCCTGGTATAAGCCGCGGTCTTAGGAAGGAACTTCTTCTCCTTGAACAAATCAATCAGTGGCTTGGTGTGCTAGGAATACATATAGGATGAAGGTTGCAAGTCTCCAGACTACAGAATACTTCGCACGTGCATAACTGACTTGGGATGATTCCAAAGGAAACAAAACAAACCTTTCTCAAATTCACGGCGGCAACTTGCACCTAATGCACGTGAATTAGAGGAAGTCACTTCTTCCATCCAAGCATAAGCTTCATGAACGGAACACGAAGGCATTGCCTACAAAGTTTCCAACACTAGGTTGATGTTCAACATGAATCATGGGGGATACAAAATGCTACTGATGGGCTCAACAGCAACTCATCGGAATTTCCATATCACTGGACTTCCACCATCATGTGAACACGGTGATAGCATTGGTCAGACCAAAGATGTAATTGTGTATGCTCGAGGGATCAACCACGAGTAAGACAACATCACGAGCATCGTTGGTACTGATTTGATTTGACGATAGCCCACACTCAAATCAAAGGATTGATAAGACAATAGGTCCAGCAACTGATCACAGGGACCAATCGATGAAGATATCATCTTTCTTGAACACACACTACACAAGAATATCCCTTCGGAACGAACTAAGTTAGGCAAGCTTTTATCTTCCAACTCTCCAAGTTGTTGTCTAGCTTAACCAACTAGCTTAGGGATATCCAACACAGATTCTTGGAGAAAGGGTGGTTCACAAGAAACCAACTTGATCACGAGCTCAACATAACAGTCAGAAACAACCCGTAACACTTCCAAGAAGATATTTGGAAAGTCACGAACCACCGGTATGTTACTAAGCTCGAGAGCAATCTTGCTTTTCAGGGCAAGACGATATGATCAAATGAGTGAGGACTTGACAAGATCCTAACTCATCAATCAAAGTGTGCACCAGAAATAAGGACTAGGTAGCACGATCAATCTTAGGATGATGATTTAATAATCAACACGCTAAGAATGAGGATATTGTCCATTAACTACCGAGCAACGGAGTTACTAGGAGTATAGATTTCACACATTACGATTCACTAGTCGGCATTCCGGTTGCGACAACACGGAACCCAGGAATGAACAATGATGGCGAGAAGTATCACTACATCAAGAATTCATAAGAGAAGGTGCAATTCTCATGACATTCTTGACATAAAGATGGTAACACTCCTGTGGAACAGACTCAAAAGCTGGGTTGGCATTTTGATCTGGAATACAACTGCTTTGACCCAATCCTAGATATGGATGAGGCTCGAGTTTGTTTCTCCTAGTCATTCCGAATAGAATGGCTCGACGGACCACAAGAATAATAGGCATCGATGAACACGAATGCACAATTACTCCTGGCTATCAATTGATAGATGAAGGTCAAAGACATCTAAGAGAACAACTCAAAGGAACATATAACTTTTCGAGTTGTGGAGGCATGGATTAGTATGTCGAGCAAAGTTCAACATTTCTTCCGGATAACCCATGCGGAAAGGTAGAATTGGCAGAGTCACAACATGAATGGAGTACTCCTCAAGAGCACTCGTTGTGATCTTTTGGTTCAAAAGAACTTCTTGCCATAAGCAGTTCATGGTATTTGGAAGAAGGAAATACCACGGACCTCGAGGACTAATGCAAAGGTTACTAATATCCTAAAGGCACTAGCAAATACTAACAACATGAAGTAGGATGAATCTCGGTTCGTAAACCCGTGAGTAGAATACCTACTACTAAATGGCATCACGGGATGCTTTCAAGAATAATGGCCGTAATCATCACATCGGGATACAAAAGCATTGCTAAATTGCTAGGTACTTCCTAAACACCTAGGGTTATAATAATAGTTCCAACATATATGTCAAGGCAATAATTACCTCAACTTTTGATTCATCGTGCTTATTCGACCAAAGGGACATCAAAATGAGAGGAAGGAATTTTGCAAATGCTTCATATTGTTTTAGAAACCTCGGATGACTCGACAAAGATAACGGCTGTAAATGCTCAAAATGATTTGAGACATCCTGCAAAAATGGTGGCATAACCACTCAACATCACAATATCAAGGTTCCGAGATCTACAATTATCATACGTAATAGTAGGAACTGAGCGGGGCTTAAACCAACAATCTTAAAGGTCTATGGATTAGTAACACGTCATCCCGATAGATAGATGAGAAGCCTAGTTCTTAAACCCGTAGAAGAGAAGAGGATGACTCGGATCGAAGGCCATGAGGTATAAGGAGTAAAAAGAGCCTTACGCTCCTTCCACAATCAATTCCCTTACATAACTAAAGCATTTATAGACACAACTTCACCAGTTGGCTTGGTAATCCTACAGCAACAAAGCTCGATACCAACGCTGTCAGACCCCGATTCCAAGTCACATTGATCTAGCGGTAACACCTCATATCACATTGCGGCCTCACGCACGGTATTCCCACGGTGTCGCCTTACCATGGCCCGGCACCGCTTATGTCTTTTGGCTCACGATATGATAGTGTCGCTAGCATCCATATGACAAAGAACCCGAGCCGACATGGCTAGTCGTGAACCCAAAGCGGCACTAACCCATGGGGACAGCATACATGAATCACAACGAGCATGTCGGTCATCAACGATGAATTTGGGCTGTAGCACTGGCTAACAGACTCCGTATCCCGGCTGTAGCAGGCTAGGCAGACTCAATGTCACCGTGTGACATTTCCCAAGGGATGATATAGGAACGAAGTGAAACATATGCCGCAGTCAAGTGTCCAGCAGAGTGCTGGGCTAGCAGGACTCGTGAACCGGCAGAAGCGGACTACTATCGCCGTAAGCACTAGACTACATTTCCCCATATGAGAGGCTGCCAAGGATAAACAACTAGATTGTCGGATCCCACACATACCAAGCATTTCAAACATACACACAATATGCTCAATATGTGTAAATACAACATGGCATCACAACATAACTCTACGACTCAAATATTTATTCATTAGGCCCGAGGAGCGAGATATTACAAACATGGGTCTCATGACCCAACAATCAAAGCATACAAGTCAAAGCACAAGCGAAGCTAAACATGTCCGAGTACGCATAACTATAAATGAAAAAGGCTGAGAAGCCCGACTATCTACCAGATCTCGCCGAGGGCACACGATCGTAGCTGAGGTAACAAGCTAAACGTCAAGTCCAAGCGAACTACTAGCGAGACCGACGCCTCTCGCAAAACATAAAATAAGCAAACGTGAGTACAAATGTACTCAGCAAGACTTACATCAGAACTAACTACATATGCATCATTATCAATAAAGGGGGTGGTGGAGTTTGACTGCAGCAAGCCAGCTTTGATTCGGTGGCTATCCTGAACTACGACTGCAAGTAAATCCTTTGAGGTGGCGCACACGAGTCCACATATTCACCATATCAATACACCACTATGGACCCGCTCCCGTCTCCCTACGAGAACGCCATCCGTAGCACTCACGCTTAACTTGCGCATTTTAGAGTATCCACTTTCACTTGTCTATGAACTGCTATAGGCAACCCAGAAGTCCTTTTCCGCGGACACGTCTATTCGAATAGATCATATTAACCCTGCAGGGGTGTACTTCTTCACACACGCTCTCACCACTTACCGCCGTTTACACGACATGTACTCGGCAACCTTCAAGCGGAAGCACAACGTGGGTGTCGGCCACGGCCTACCTAAACACTCAAGTCCCTAGTCCAGGTTTATCGCCTATTCAGGTTCCATCCGCAGGGAGTCCGGCCGAGGTTTCCCATACATCCCCGAACGATGTGTGCAGGGTTCCCGAGATACCAAACGGTCACTCGGTACACCGGGCCACGTGCCTACCGCAACACAGCCCACCCCTAAGGTCAGCGCTGCGTGCGGCCCCCAGCATGCTACAAACAACAGAAACTACTTGCAACTCCCGGACTGAGGACAGGGGTGGTTAAGAAGCCGAGAGGGTCAATTAAGGATCCCAATGTGTGGTAGTAACTGTTTCATGGATCACAAACACAGAACTCAGTTCCTGAGGACGGCTGCAATGAGACAACCCACCATGTACTCCTACATGGCCTCTCACTGCTACCTTTACCAAATCATGTTCACAACACTTAGCTCACACACAGTAGGACATGTTCACACAACCATTCCAATTCATTCCCGATGAATCAGACCTGACTCAACTCTAAGCAGTAGCAGGCACGACAACAAGCATGAACGAGTAGGCACAACATGGCTCAAGCAACTCCTACTCATGCTAGTGGGTTTCATCTAATTACTGTGGAATGACAGGTCATGCAGAGGATAAAGGGTTCAGCTACCGCAGCAAGTAACACATGAGTCGTTGTTGTCCTAATGCAGTAAAATAGAGCAGGAGCGAGAGAGTGGGATTGTATCGGAATGAACAAGGGGGTTTTGCTTGCCTGGCACTTCTGAAGATAATATAGTTCTTCAATAGTGTCATCGAACAATCGTCGGAACGTTGTCTACTGAGAGGGGACAAACACCGGCAACTGAGAAAGAACACATTTAATGCAATGCACATTCACATGAATGACATGTCATGTTAAGCAACTGAATTGACCTAATGCAGTGGTAAGCCAAGTTAATTGAAGTGGAATTCAAACAAGGTTGAACTCCAACTCCAAATGCTAGTTCATAAATTACAAACTTGTTCAAACATGCATGATCATGGCATAAACATATTCTTCATATTTTTCTGATCATTTTTCATATATAAATTATTTCATTCTGAGTTACGGTTGATTTTATATGAATTTTCAAAGTTTGTAGTATTTTCTGAATTTCTGTATAAAAATAAATCCAGAAAATACTTATTGCGCCAAGATGACATAGGTGTGACGTCAAGAAGTCAACTGGTCGGCCAGGTCAAACCTGACTGTGGGACCCATACGCCGTTGTCTCACCAGCTAACAGGTTAATTAGTACTAACTAAAAGTTAATCTAGACTAATTAGTCCTCGACCCACACGCCGCTGACTATGGGATTAACTTAAGTTAATTTTAACACTTAGCTAAATAACAGGACCGGGGCCCACATGTCGCTGAAAGAGAGGGGTCAAACCTCACCGGTCAAAACGGTCAACCCCGGTCAAACTCACCGGAGTTGATCATGGCTCGCCGCCGGGCGGAGCTGAGACGGCGGAGGGCGCCGGGTTTCGCCCCGGTGACCAAAAGATAGGCGGAGGGGTTTCACGTGACGCCTGTGCTCACAAGATCCATTGCGGCCATAGGCAGCAGCTGGGGTGCACTAGAGCGACGGCGGTGATGACAAGTGCGGCGGCCGGAGCTACGGGTTCTAGCGGCGCGAGGCCACAGAGGACGGGAGGGCTGGCTAAGGGGCTCACCGAGCTCCTGAGGATGCTAGGAGCACGGTGCCGTGCTCGGTTTCGAGCCCATCGGCTGCAAGGATGGCGGCGACATGGCCGGGCGGCAGGGGAAGCTCGGCCACGGCAGGGCTACGGCCTAGAGGGCGGGCGCGACCAGGGGACAAGGGGAGACGACGCTGGTGCTCACTGGCGTCCGATGGCGCTGCCGGCGAGGTCGGGATGGTCCGGAGCCGACGATCGGGCGACGGCGCGACGGCGGGTCCGAGGAGGGAAAGGCATCGGGCGGCGCTCGGGCTTCTCCGGCTGCGCAGACGGCGGGAGGGCGAGGGCGGCACGGCGGAGCTCGTGGACTGCTCGAGGGGACGAGGGGAAGGCGATGGCCGTGGTGGTGTTCGTCGGCGGCGATAGTGCTCGGGTTCGGGAGAGAGAGGGAGAGAGACGAGCTCAGGGAGAGAGTGAGACCCAGGGAGAGGAGGGGAAAGCGAGAGGGAGCGCTGGGCGTCGTCGTGGCATCGCTAGGAGGGCCAGGAAGCAGGAGGTGGCGTCGGGGCTCTCGGGCGCGCGCCACGCCTCACCTCTGCCTACTGGCAGAGGAAGACGACGAGCGGCGAGGGGGTCTGCGGTGGTGGGCTGGGCCAGAACGGAAGCTGGGCCGGTGGGCCGAGAGGTGAGCGCCAGGTAGGGTTTCTCTCCTCTCTTTTTTATTTGTTTTAGTTTCTATTATCTGCTTTAAGTTTGCAATTAAAAACCCAACCAAAACACTTTAGTTAATTCTGTGAATTTTTGTGAGGTATATTTGAATTATTTGCAAACCACACAATAAATCTCAGAATATTTGGAGCAACCAATATTTAATGGTAACTTTTAAACTCCAACTCAAATACCATAATGATTTAATTCAATGACCAAGATGTCCTGGAAAAATATACATTATCTCTGGTAGAGGCTTTCACCTTTTTCCATAAATCATGGACATTTTAAAAGGATATTTTGAGGTCATTGAAAATATTTTGGTTGAACCTACTTGAATTGCTTTAATGCTAGGGTTTAGGCAATCCCCATTTCAAGTTTCTTAGAAATTTAAACATGATGCATGGATGCAATGCCACTAGATACAAGCAAGCTCTAGGGCTGTGACACACGAACCACCGATATGTTAAAAAGCTCGAGAACAATATTTCTTTTAAGGGCAAGACGATAGGATCAACAGAGCAAGGGTTTGACAAAATCCTAACTCATTGATCAAAGAGTGCACCAGAAATAAGGACTAGGTAGCACGATCAATCTTAGGGTGATGGTTCAACAACCAACATGCTAAGAGTGAGAATATTGTCCATTTACTACCAAGCAACGAGTTGCTCGGAGTATTGATTTCACACATCATGATTCGCTTGTCGATATTCCGGTCGCAACAACATGAGAACCGAGGAATGAACAACGATGGCGAGAGGTATCACTGTATCAGGAATTCATAAGATGGTGTGCAATTCCCATGACATTCTTGACATAAGACGGTAATACTTCAGGGTAGAACAGAATCAAAAGCTAGATTGGCATTTTGATCTGCGAAATACAACTACTTTGACCCAATCCTAGATATGGATGAGGTACTGGAGTTTGTTTCTCCTAGTCATTCTGAAATAGAATGACTTGACGGACCACAACAGTAATAGGTATCGATGAATGAGTGCATGCATACTCTTGACTATCAATTGAGAGACGAGGGTCGGATTACAACTAAAGAGGGACAACTCAAGGAGTATATAACTTTCCGAGTTGTGGATGCATAGATTAGTATGTCGAACCAAGTTCAACAGGTTTCTTCCGGATAACCCATGCAAGAAGGTAGAACTGGCAGAGTCACGACATAGCAACGAGAACTCGTCAAGAGCACTCTGGTTGTGATCTTTTTGTTCAAAGAACTTCTGCCATAAAAGGTTCATAGTATTTGGAAGAAGGAAATACCACGGACCTCGAGGACTAACACAAAGGTTACTAATAACCTAAGGGAGCTAGCAATTACTATCAACATGAAGTAAGTAGGGTGAATATCGGGTTCAAAACCCAGAAGTGGAATACCTACAACTAAATGGCATCACGGGATGCTTTCGAGAATGGTGGCCAGAATCATCACACCGGGAACATGAAACATGGCTAGATTACTAGGTGACTCCCTAAAACACCTAGGGTCATAATAATAGCTCCAACATATATGTCGAGGCAACAGAGTACCTCAACTCGATGATTAGTGTGGTTAATCTGGCCCAAAAGGAACATCGAGAACGGACGGAAAGGATTTTCAAATGCATCAGACTATTTAGAAACCTGGGATGACTCGGACAGCATAACGGCTGTAAATGCTCGAAAAGATTTGAGACATCCTGCAAATTGGTGGCATAACCACTTAATATCACAATATCAAGGTTCTGAGATCACCTAACAACACACGGAAGTAGTAGGAACTGAAATTAAGCTTAAATCCAACAATCCTATGGGTCTACGGATTAGTAACACATGATCCTGATAGATAGAGGAGAAGGCCTAATTCCTAACCCCGTAGAAGAGAAGAGGATGACTCAGATCAGAAGGCATAATGTAAAGGAGTAAAAAGAGCCTTATGTTCCCTTCCACAATCAATTCCCTTATATAATTAAAGCATTTCTAGACACGACTTCGACCGGTTTGGCTTGGTAATCCTACAGGCAGTCAGGCTCTGATACGAAAGCTGTCAGGACCTCGATCCTAAGTCACACCGATCTAGCCTGTAACACCTCATATCATTTTGTAGCATCACGCACGGTATTCCCATGGGTGTCGCCTTACCATGGCCCGGGACCGTTTGCATCTTTTGGCTCACGTATATGATAGTGTCGCTAGCATCCATATGACAGAGAACCCGGGCCGACATGACTAGTCATGAACCAAAAGTGGCACTAACTTACGGGGACATGCATTCATGAATCAACGTCGAGCATGTCGGTCGCCAAGAGTGCATGAATCCGGCTATAGCACTGGCTAACAGGACTCCGTGAACTGGCTGTAGCAGGCTAGGCAGGACTCCGGATGTCACCGCGTAACATTTCCCTGAAGAGACAGACACAGGAACGAAGTGAATCACATGCCGGCCAGTTAGGTGTTCCGGAGCAGTAGTGCTAGGCTAGCAGGACTCTGGTGAACTGGGCTGTAGCGGACTACTATGGATCATGGAAACACAAGACTACATTTCCCCATAAGAGAGGCTACCAAGGATAAACAACTAGGTTGTCGGATCCCACACATACCAAGCATTTCAATCATACACACAATATGCTGGATATGTGTAAATACAACATGGCATCACAACATAACTCTACGACTCAAGTATTTATTCATTAGGCTCCGAGGAGCGAGATATTACAAACATGGGTGTCATGACCCAACATTCAGAGCATACAGGTCAAAGCACAAGCGGAAGCTTAACATGTCTGAGTACAGATATCTACAAATGAAAAAGATTGCTAGGCCTGACTATCTACCAGATCCTGCCGAGGGCACAAGATCATAGGTGAGGTAACAAGCTAAACATCGAAGTCCACGTGGAACTACTAACGAGACTGAAGACTCTCTACAAAAACATAAATTAAGCAAACGTGAGTACAAATGTACCCAGCAAGACTTACATCAGAACTAACTACATATGCATCGGTATCAACAAAGGGGGTGGTGGAGTTTAACTGTAGCAAGCCAGCTTTGACTCGTGGCTATCCTGAACTACTAATCGCAAGTAACTCTTTGAGGTGGCACACGAGTCCACATATTCACCATATCAATACACCACTATGAATCCGCTTCCGTCTCCCTACGAGAACGCCATCCATAGCACTCATGCTTATTTTGCGCATTTTAGAGTATCCACTTTCACTTGTCTATGAACTGCTATAGGCAACCCAGAAGTCGTTTACCATGGACACGGCTATTCGAATAGATCATTTAAAACCCTGCAGAGGTGTACTTCTTCATACATGTTTCCACCACTTAGCGTCTGCACACGACATGTGCTCGGCAGACTTCAAGCGAAAGCCGACGTTGGTGTAGACCACGACCTACCTAAACACTCAAGTCTCTAGTCCAGGTTTATCGCCTATTTAGGTTCCATCCACAGGGAGTCCGGCCGAGGTTTCCACATACGGCCCCGAACAATGTGTACAGGGTTCCGCGACACCAAACGGGCGCCCGGCATACCCGGCCACGTGCCTACCGCATCACAGCCCACCCCTCGGGTCAGCGCTGCCCACGTCCTCCAGCATACTACAAACACCAGAAACTACTTGCAACTCCTAGACAGAGGACAAGGGTGATTAAGAAGTCGAGCGGGGTCATATTTCAGGGCCGAATGCATGGTAATAGCTGAATCATGGATCACAAACACAGAACTTAGTTCCTGAGGACGGCTTCAATGAGACAACCCACCATGTACTCCTACATGGCCTCCCACCGATACGTTTACCAAATCGTGTTCACACACTTAGCTCTCAACAGTAGGACATGTTCACACACCTCCGATTCATCCCCGATGAATCAGACCTGACACAACTCTAAGCAATAGCAGGCACGACAAACAAGCATGAATAAGTAGGCACATCAGGGCTCAAACAACTCCTACTCATGCTAGTGGGTTTCATCTATTTACTGTGGCAATGACAGGTCATGCAGAGGATAAGGGGTTCGGCTACCGCAGCAAGTAACAGTTGAATCATTGTTGTCCTAATGCAGTAAAAGAGAGCAGGAGCGAGAGAGTGGGATTGTATCAGAATAAACAAGGGAGTTTTGCTTGCCTGACACTTCTGAAGATAATATAGTTCTTCATCGGTGTCATCGATCACATCGTCGGTACACATCTACTGAGAGGGGACAAGCACTGACAAACAAAGAGGAAACACAATCAATGCAATGCAACAATATGATGCATGATCATGACATGGCAATATGCTGTGATTTGAGCTAATGCAACTAACAGCGATTTAAATAAAGTTAGTTTGAATACATGATTCAAATTCAACTCCATATGTGATTATTCAAATGCCATTTAATTGATTTGACCTGATCAGCAGGCATAAGTTTCTCAAACATGCATGAACATGGGACAGATGGATAGATTGGATTTTTCTGATAATTTTTCATATATAACTTATTTCATTATGAGTTACGGTTAAATTTATATGAATTTTAGAAGTTTTAGCTATTTTCTGGAATTTCCTGAATTAAAATAAATCTAGAAAATACATATTGCGTCAGCATGACATCACCCTGATGTCAGCAGGTCAACTGGGCGCCTCCAGGTCAAACTTGACCAGTAGGGCCCGCAAGTCAGTGACACATAGTCAGCTACAGAGGCTGACATGTGGGACCAGGTCAAAGCTGACGTGGCGAAGTCAATGTTGACAGGCGGGGCCCACTGAGATTAGTGCTAATCTAACAGAGAAATTAAACTAATTAGTTTAGGCACTGGGGCCCACATGGCAGTGGCTCTAGGGGTGGTTAGCTGGGTCGTTAGTGCTAATTAACCGGCGCCACGTCAGCAGGTGACGACGGCGACCACAACAGCGGCGGGAACTCGCCAGAGTTGGTCGGGCGGCGCTTCTGTGCATCGGTGGGGTGCGGCTTGCTCTCACGGGCTCATCGGATTCTTTGCGATCCAAGGGAGGCACGCGGGAGGGCGCGGGGTGGCCGGAGCTTACCGGAACGAGCTCGCGGCGGCGACCGAGGTACGGCTTCGAGCGGGCATGGGCTACAAGGAATGGGGAAGCGAAGTAGTTAGCGCGTTCGTCTCCTGGGGACGCGGCGAGCAGGAGGGTGCTACTGGGGCGAGCGGAGGAGCTCGGGAGCGTGGGGCTCACTGGCCATGGCGGCGGCCGGAGCTCGGTGCTCACGGGGACAGCAGCTAGGAGGAGCAAACGGGCGCGGGGATAGAGGGGTTCGGTAGAGGGGCTCACGGCGATTCTTTTGGTGCAGCCGTCGAGGCCGGGGAGGCCCTCACAGTGACGAAATCAACGGCGGCATCCGGTGGCCAGAGGTGGAAGACGTTGAAGAACTCGGTGTTGTGGTGCTTCCCTGCCCATGGCCGTTGATGGGGTGATGCGGAGGAGCTCAGCGGCGACGATGAACACGGTAGGGAGACCTCAGGTGGGCGGTGGCTATGCATTCACGGGACAGCGGTCGGCGGCTACGCTCGGACAGGAGCGAGGAGAGAGCATACGAGGGGGGGGAGCCACAGAGTGAGGCCTCGTTTGGCACAAGGGGGTCAGAGGGGTTTTGAGGGGATTATCCCCGCGAGGCCCAGAATCCCCGCGAGGCCCAGACAGACCTTTTGGTACGCGAGATTTAGATGGGCCAAACCGCTCAGTTCCCCTTCAATCTCCTTCTACCCACGCGCTTCAGAAGACTCAAGGGGGGCTCAAGGACTTGGTCGCCCGACTCCTCGCAAGAAGCCGCCGCCGCCGACTCCTCCCAAGACGCCGCCACGACTCCTCCCGCCACCCGACGCCGACGCCGCATCTGAACTTATCCCGGTGGTAAGTCATCGTCTCCCCTCCTTTCCCTCGTCGTCTAGGGTTTGCCATCGGCCATGACTGCTGCCGGAGTTGGTGCCGTCCCAGGACTGGCGGGAGGGAAGCCAGGATGCGGGGCCGTGGCCGTACATGGCGCCATGCTGGGTCTCTTTCGGCCCAATCATCGAGCTGCTCAACTCCAGGGTGCTCTCCAAGCACTTCAGCCCTGCCTGCCCCAAGGACGGCCCGCCCAAGAAGTAACCACCAACTGCTGGTTGGGATTGATCCGTCCGTCCGTCCATGCCATTCAGCTAGCATACATACAATATTGTTGCTGCTACTAATAGATCTATCTACTAAAATAATGTGTTGTACTAACTGTTTGTTGTGTCCGGTGTGACAATTTCCTAGCTACTTTTAATTGCTATTGGTTGTCTTGTCGTCGAGTACTTATTAGATTGTGCTAGTAGTTACATGATGCAACTATCTGTCGTGTCATTTCTTATGCGGAGTCAAGTCAAGTGGCGCTGCGTTTTGAACCATTTGGTTTTACCATGGAAATCATGCACTTACTGTAAGCCATGAATCTACTGTTGATTAATTCAGGTTAAGAGGATGATGTGTGCTCACACTGTCTTCCTGTCCAACCACCCGTTGTACATGTCAATCCCGATTTAGCAAGATTACAAATACAAATAGGATGTTTCTTTGGTGCTGCTTGATCTGAATGTTAATAGAACAATAGCTGCTACTCTGAATTTTGATGAACCATATTAAAAGTAGTTGTATTTGTTACTTGTGTGTGATGTGCTTGATGAATTTGGGTCTGAGAAAACCACCCTTGATCATTTGCACTTCAGTTTAGGAGGAAACTGACTACTACATGCATAATATGTATCTTACATAAATCTGGAGAGATTTTCTGCTGAGTATTGGATATCTGAGTTGTTGTTTTTGTTGTTGACTTGAATATTTAAAACGGAAAAAAGCTATCGCCGCTCTTTCTTTTTCATATAATTCTTTGTATTTGATTAGCCTAATGGCTGATGCTTTCCGTTTGAGGCACAACTTGACTCAAAACTGAATAATGCAGTAGTATATTATCTTTGTATGTCATATTATCCCCTTCAAATACTATGGCTGGAAAAGACTAAAGCCTTTTCCGATTTGCACCAACCAAGGGTTACGTGTGTTCTTTCACAGACTGGTACTATGCTTTATGCCCAATGAAGCTATATTGTTAATTTGTTATATCATGATTTTAGCCCAGCAGATTGTTAGAATGTTTACCCTCGGTTGAGCGTGTTATCCAATCTGCCTAGAATGTTTACTGAGCTATGCTTTATGCAAACCGAGTTAGGCATTAACAGAGTTAGGAATTATATAGAGACTGTGAGTTCATGTTTATATATGCCCAATGAATCTGAACTAATAACCTTCGGTCGTCCTTCAGCCTGTGTATCCATCTTTTTGCTTTGTCTTTGTTTTTCCTGTTTCCAATCTTTACTTTCAGACTCTTGCAATTGTTGGTAAACAATTCTTACTCTCAGATGTAACGTGATATCAACTACAGTAGTATTAAATAGGATGCATATAGAGAAAAGATGGTTTATAGTATTTCTACTTATGAAGATAGAAAGAGCTGCTGTAGAAAAGGACATGATCGCAGTCACTACTTAGTAGTGTGAAGTCATCTGCAATTAGAACTCACTGGCTAGTGCACTGCTTTTACAAGATTGCAATTCCTGCTCATATTTGATTTTAATCTACATGGAGACTTTGGAGAACTAGCATTCAGTTTAGGCTACAAATGTTTGCAGAAAACATTCAGTTGCATATAGGACATGTATCTTTTGTTCCTAGCATTGTTGTATATTAATATTTCTTTCATTTACCGCGTCCTTGTAATCTAGGGAACCATATCTGCAAGCTAGAGTTTAGGCTATATATTTTTTCCAGAGTTTATAAATTTAATGTAGAATAATTCGGATTCAACAAGCGTAAACCTGTTACTTCCCTTGCCAATGAATTGACCCGATGAAATGAATGTAGTTTATAAATCTGGAAAATAAAATACAAAAGGCGCATCAAAAGCTTTATATTGCTTCCATTTGGGAAACTGGCAACTGGCAATGGCTTCATTTTATACAGCTATGACAATGTCGAACCTTGTTTTCTGAGACGCATATATATACTATGCCTGCTCGAGTAACACTTTTTGTTCTCAGCCGGATGCTACAAAAGCAAGAAAATTCATGGAACTTCTATTTATTAACAATAGCTACATTGTTTTCTTCAGTATCATCAGCTTTTTTCTCGTCTCTCAGAACCAGGTTGAGAAGTAGAACAAGCAGAGGGAGAATGGGACGTTTGCACATTGGTCTTTCTAAATCATCTGTTTGAGAGTCGCCTCGGTTGCTTTTGTGTCGCGCGCCATCGCTACCTTTGTGCTTGGAATTTATGCTCTTGTCACGCACTCTCTTCCAACAATCGCTGCAGAATATCAAGTGATGCTTTTGTTTATGTTGCATAAATAGTTCAACATGCTTAAATGTACGATGTCTTTCCCAGGACTTATGAATGCCTCCGCTCTGACAAAGGAGAGATTATGCTCAGTATGTGATAGTATGTGATGACATATTGATTCTAATTTCTAAGTCATGCTAATATTTTTGGTTCCAAATCATGCTAATGTGAGAGATGAAGCTGATGTTATGTGACAGTATGTGGTGACATATTGATTCCAAGTCAAGCAAATTATGTTGTTCATGTAAAGAACTGTTGCAAGATTAGATTTTTAATTGTTATACACCATTTTAATTCAATATGGCAATCCCTCCCTATAAAACAGTGTTATGTACAGAGGGGGATTTGGGGGATGTGTGGCTGGAAGGGGATTTGAGGTTTCAAGGGGATTGGGTGGAAGAGGGGGATTCACCAAATCCCCTGAAATCCCCTCCTCCCAAAACCTCCACAATCCCTTGCTGCCAAACGAGGCCTGAGGGGAAAGTGACAGGGGGGCCTCGGGCGTCTCCAAACGCGGATTAGGACAAAGGAGCGGCCTCTAGCGCGAAGCAGGAGGTGGCCGGCTCGACGCGCGTGCGTCTAGCACGCAGCTGCTTCGGGGCGATGGGGAGGAAGACGACTGGCAGCTGGGCTGCACAGTAACGGGCCGCGCAGGTGGGCTGGTATCTCTGGTGGGCCTCAAGGTAAGTCCAGGTAAGGTATGTTCCTTTCCTTTGCTATTTTAGTTTCTGTTTTCTATTATTCTTTAGTCTTTAGGGCTTTATTAAAAATACTAATACTATTCCAAAAATCATGAAACTTGCTCAAGCCCACTGTTTGGAAAATATCCAACAACAAACATTTAAGTTTATGATTATTTGAGCATTTAAAATATTTTATAGTATTTAAATGCCCAAATGAAAATAGCATATGATTTAATTCAGAGCCCAAATATGTCATGGAAAAATGTGCAACACCTCTGGTTACTGTTTCCAGCATTTTCCAGAATTGATGAACATTTTTTAAAGCCATTTGGATTCACCGGAAATATTTTAGTTGAACCTAGTGAATCCCTTTGATGCTAGGGTTTAGGCAATCCCCACTTCAAGTTTCTTTCAAAGTTTAAACATGATGCACACATGAAGATAGCCTAGTGCAATGCCAGAAGCTAGGGATGTGACAGTGGTGGATCACGCCGCGGAGGCGCGCGCCTTGGAGCCAAGGCGCCATCTTGGGGTTGAGGTGGTGGAGTCATGCCACGAGCCCCGTTGCCCGCGGCTGGTTGAGCGGGAGGCAGAGAGTAGGACGGCGCCGGAGAGCCCCCTGCGGCGCGGACGAGCTCGGCGACGCGGTCGAGCCACTCCTCATAGATGTCGTCGACTGGGCGGTAGCGTAGGAGCTCGTTCGTCGTGATGAGCGTAGCTCGTGCCTCCATGGGAGCGCGGTGCATGCGAGACGAAGAACCAGCAGGGGTGAGCGACGGAGTAGCGGTGTGGCCGTCCTGCTGCACCGAAGGATGAAGAGAGGACGCCTGCTGCTCGTTCCCCGCCGGGCCGGTGGCAGCGTTGGCGACGGAAGACGGAGAACGACGAGGTGGCCCGCCTACGGGAGCCGTCTGAGCGACGCGGGCGGAGAGGGCGGCCCGCCGCTCAGCTCGAGCACGGCGAGCGTCCGCCATGGAAACGACGGAGCGACGGAGCAACGAACCGATGGAAGGAAAACCACAGCGCACCCCTACCTGGCGCGCCAAATGTCGGATGTGGGGTTCCGGCAAACCCTTAAGGTTCGAAAACTAGGGTGCGCGCGAAGTCTTTTCCCCCTACCGATCTATGCTCTAGCTCGCTAAGGTCTTGCGGACGAACTCGACGAACTCACAACACAGAGACACGGGATTTATACTAGTTAGGGCCACCGTTGTCGTGTAATACCCTACAACAGTGTGGTGGTGGTGGTGGATTGCCTCTTGGGCTGATGATGAACAGTACAAGGGAAGAACAGCCTCCTAAGGTTGAGGTGTTCTTGTGGCTAGGCTCTCGATCGGGTTGGATCAAGCCCAGGTCCGATTGCCTCTTCCCAAATATTAAGCAGGAAGGGAGCCACCAAGGCGGGCAAATTTGAAGGGGGACAGCTAGTACAAGCTATCCAGAAAAAAGTGGTCTTCGCCTGCGAAAAGCCCTGGGGTGACGCCGTCTTGTGCTCCACGATGACCTCCACCTTGTCGTCCTCCTGGTCTTGGTCTTGTTGCACCAATATGGCAACATTTGCCTGATGCCTCGGTACTCTTCGTCTACGCTTGCCTCCTTAGCACGAAAGAGGAAATGGGGACGCTGCGCGCACTGGCGCTCGCCTGGCGTCTTTCGTCATGGCTCACATCATGAGAGCCTCGTGAGGTTTGCCCCGCCTTGATATCTCCGCTCCTCGTGAGCCTGCCTGGCTTGGCCACTCCGAGGGAAGTCTTGCGGCGTCCGCCTCGCGAGGCTTTGACACTCGCGAAGGTCTTGGATGCCTTGTTGATGAAGATGGGCCGTATGGCCCGATGCTTAGTCACGCCATGGGCCGCAGGCAGGCAAGTCTAGGGACCCCCGTTCCAGAACGCCGACAGGGTCTAGGTGTATTTTAGTTCTAGATACATCCAGTTTTATCCATTTTTGCGACATGTAATCCGGACGGAGGGAGTATGATGTAAGAGCTAGGGATACGACAGGACAACACAGTAAAAAACGCTGAAAACCCACTGCAGAATCAAAGTAATCAAACCCACTTATATGAGATAGTACACTCATGCAGCTCAGGATGCAAAACTACCAGGCAGTTTTCCTTACAAAAATCAACATTGTGGCCTTTAATCATACATTTTTCTACAACTAAATTTAGATCAGATAAAGGTTAGATTCATGCTGATTAACAAAATAAATGTTGATGTAAAAATATAGTGATATACAACAGGTACTTACATCTGCATTGGAGCACAGAGAATTCCTGCAAGAATCTTTCCTCACAGACGATACCAATGCAGAAATTCTTCTTCTCGTTGCTTATTTTCTAAAAGAGAGATCTGTAAGAAACATGTAGAAAATATGATCAGCATGCTATAAAATTTCATGATGCAAGGATACGCACACACTTCTTAGAATGGAGTTGACATATTTTTGCTGGATGGAGCGGACTAGTTCTTTAGCCTTTGGAATCGCTTATTATCGTGAGGAGTTGGGTTTTGTCTCGTCTTTGGAGTAGTATCTATAAAAACTGGAGTTGGTTTATTATCTCCTGGCGTTTGGATCTTTTGCAAAGACCTGGTCTGTAACCCTTCAGATTCTAACATAGTCGTCTTCCCCTTGCATGCCTTGTATAAAAGCAATTATAGACATGCTACAACAGAGAGATGGAATAGCTACTGAAGAATAGAAAGGCATGACATATTGACATGTATTCCCTTCATCCAGAAAAAATGGATGGGTCTAGGCGTATTTCAGTTCTAGATACATCCTTTTTTATCCATTTCGGTAACATGTAATCCGGATGGAGGGAGTATAGTGTAAGAGCTAGGGATACGACAGGACAACATAGTAAAAAAACACTAGTTGAATGTAAAACTGTAAGCTAGCGGAATACGTATAGAAAAAACTAAGGCAACATACATGTGTATGATTGGGAAACTAAGATGGCATTGCAACAGAGCAGTAGAACAACACTTCAATGTAAAAAAACATGGTATGGTAGACAGATGAAGTACATACTGATGAATAACAATGCATAAGATATTCAGAAGCATGATGTCCAAATTAAGCAGATGTCATTGCGATAGAGTAGAATGACAGTTCTTGAATTTGAAAACTTGTTATCATGAATGGAATAGGTACTGAAAAACAGGAAGGCATGACATATTTACATGCATGATCAGCATGCTAAGCACATGGCATTGCAACAGAGTAGATACACTCCAGGACATTATATGCTTGTTGTACCCATATCACGGGCCAAGTTAGAGCAAGGACCTTGTGGGGTGAAGAGGATTCAACATCTTTCTTCTGAAGAACTGCCTTTACATGTTCCATCATATTGGGTATCATTGACATCAAGTTTATTGGCCATTACATTGCTCCGTGAGGTTCTTGTGGATATATGTGTGTGTGCAATTATATCTGACATGCATGGAAGACAACTAGTAGTTATATTCATGTAATGAGTGCCTGTAGGAGACGACATAAATAGTAGGACTGGGGTTAACTAGGAGCAACAGGTCTCAAAACTAAAGGGAGAACATAGATGAAAGCTACAGAATATGTATCATTTGTACTCGAGATTAACTAGATGGCACACAAAAGTATTAAATAACAACATAGGTAATACTAGAAGTGGTATAATACTATAATCACCAGCCTGTGGGATAGCATTGGTTGATGGATGATAACTATGGAACAACGTTACCTAAAGAACAAGTATCTTAGTTGAACTATGGAACAGCGTTAACTCTTGAACAAGACCCGTGAGAGATCAGCATGAATATAAAGTGAAATGTGATAATCTATTTTCCATAGATGAATAACAAAGCCATAATTGTTGCACACAAGTAAGATGAGGGTACAACCTATTTGGCCGCCATGCATAGGAGTAAGCATCATGTGCTGACTTGTCGATGGCCCTGCAGTTGTTGTGGTTGTCCATGTCGGGCACGCGCATTCGAAGCAGGGAACTGTTGAGTGGGGACTATAGCTCCCTTATGGTGTATGCTTCCCTTGTTGGAGCATCTGCGGTGAGTCGAAAGACGGTGTGGCTTAAGATGCAAATAACGCATAATGTTAAGAACGACACATCTCTTTGATCTGAAGAAATACACTAAGAAATCAACAACAAGGTACGAGAGTGGTCACCCGTCTGTTGACTGAAGACTAACTTGGGGTCACACGATTTTATTTTATTTTGGTACTGTCCGATCTATGCCGGATGGCTTGATGGTCGTCTTGTGCCTCCCAGCTAACCCTGTTAGGAATCTTCCCCGAAGATCCAGCGACCAACGGTAGAGCAGCCCGCCTCCGCCGTCCGTGGCCCCGACCAAAACCCCGCTACCCGCCCCACCGCACTGCCGTGGTTGCACCGCCCCCGGGCCAATCCACAAAGACTCCCCGTCATCCAGATCCGGCGACGGCAGTACCTTCAACCCAGGCAACTCTAAGATAGCCATCTAAGCGCTGCTTCTGCGGCGAACTTGCGGCCCCGCACCCTTATGTTAGACACCAGCCAACCGGCAGCCTAGGAGCTCCGCCGCCTCGAGGGGTGCTGCTTCCCATTGGGAATCGTTTGGCCTAGAATAACAATTCAGACAACTAACACCTAAATAAAGTGATTTGAGATGAGGGTGCGACCTATCTGGCGACATGGTGAAGTAGGCAGGTCCAGCTGCCGAGTCGGTGAGGCCAGCGCGGTTGCGATGGCGATCGGCGGCAGGGAAACAGTGATGTCGTGACGATCGACGGCTACGGGGAAGCAACACCGGGACTCTAGACAGATCCGAAGTTGGAGCCGCTCCGGCGCCGTGAACAACTGCGGGGGTGAATCAGCTCTGGTACGGTTCACGCGGTCGTCGTCGAGGCAGCTCCAGCAGCACAGAGTAAGAGGCACACGGCCCAATGCACGATGGCAAATGGACAACGTCTCCGGCATTAGGGAGGAGGGCGGCTGTGAAACTGGTGCGATGGGGGGTGCCATGAAGGAGGGGCTGAGGTTTCGCGGCTCGGGAGAAGGGAGCTTCCGGGGAGAAGGTGATTTGGCGCCCACGAGGTATGAATGGGGGGGTATTGGGAGGGGAGTGGAACCATGTTTTACGGACGTATTTGTGTGAAATGTGAGGGGGAGTTACAGTTCTACCCCTGCCTTTAGGCTTCTCGGCTTGGGTCTGTGTACTGAGGGTCGGGGATAGTAGAGTAACTTTTCTTCTCCCCAAATAGTTGGCGGGAGTGATTTCGGGCGAGGAGGGCGTGTTTTGAAATATAGTGGGCGCGAGCGATTTCGGGCGAGGAGAGCGTGTTTTGAAATAGTGAGCGCGGGCTATTTCGGGCGAGGAGAGCGTGCATTGCCGACCATGGTTTATGAATTATTTGGCACATGTCATTTCGGCCGAGGAGAAGGCGCACTTGGATGAAGTTACGAACCTACTCTCGATGAATAACAGGCCAATTAATGTGTGTCCCACATAGGACGGTAATTTCGCGTCTCCCATTTATTTGCTCCAGCGAATTCCACAGAGCAGAGGATGTTTAACGGTTCATTCAAAATTTGGGAGAACGAGCATCCACGTCTACCTTACCAAGTCGATTCGAATCAAATTTTGAAATATTATCTTGCCACTTATTTTTTAGATGGAGAAATGATACTCGGGAGTAATGTGTTTTTACATGCTCGTTGCTAGCGATTTACTATATGACAAATAGTTGACCCACTCAAAAACGGGAATCAAACCCAAAATGAAATATCTCGATTCAATGAAATAGCTCGTTCACCAGGTCAAAATAGTGAACTAAATCCAAAATCGAACACCTCAATCGAGTAGCATGTTGTACAATATTATAGTACTCCATGAAGATGTTGAAAGTCAAATTAATGAACTTGTTTGATATACGCATATATCCGTTCATGTGTGGATTGCAGACAACATGTTCTCCAATTTAAATATTTGAATGCAAGTTTATATCGAAATATGGTTTATATCAGTCTTTGCTGCATAAAACACGACCCCCCTCTCCCAGACTCTTGCTCTCTCTCTCTCTCTCTCTCTCCTCTCTCTCTCTCTCTCTCTCTCTCTCTCTCTCTCTCCGACAATCTTCAGTTCTGTCGAATGCATCCAACACACAGACCTTGTTGGTCCCTCTCGCTTTCTCTCCATCTCTCTCTCTTTGTGTGTGTGTGGGGGGGGGGGGTCTTTCTAGTTCGCATGCATATATACTCCATCTATAGGTCTCTCTCGCACACTATGTATGATTCTCTAGTCCAAGCTAGATATCTTGGGTGCACTCATTGTACGCACACAAATTCCTTGGCTCGTTGCCCGTAACTCTCTCACGCACCACACTGTCATCTCGGAGCTCTCCCCCCTCTCTCTCAAACTCTCCATCTACCTGGGTCACACATACACATGCATATCTCACTCGCTGTCGATAGGCCCATCTAAAACTCTATCTCTCTCCCTCGTTCTCTCTCCATCTCACACGGATACACACACAATCTCATGCCTAGCTAGCCAAGTATGATGGTCTGTCACTCAATTGTAGGCACACGCAGTCCCCCTATATGTATATGACTAGCTAATCTTAGTCTCCATCACAAAGATGTGCATGGTCTATCTCAATTTCTCTCGGGGCATCTTTCTATCGCGCACGCACCTCCCTCGATCTCCCACCCATATAGTCCCCTCACGATCTCGAGGGGATCACTCTATCACAAACACACCCTCTCGCCCTCCCCATGCGTCCATGTTCTCCATGTGTCCCTCTTGACCTTTGTTCCTTGTTGGCCAGACCTGTATTGGACATGTGCTATAGGGGTGTCTCTATCCGTTGCAAACAATCACACACTAGCTATCTTCGTGTATCTCCACGCCTCGCTTTTCTATCTCGGAGATGCATGCATGAGATGTTCTCCTAAGAAACGAAAAAACACATACACTCTCTCTAATTTAATGTTTGTTGTCACTTTCTCTTTCACACACATACTCTTTTTGCACACTTACTCATTCTCCTTCACACGCACTTGATCTCTCTCGACTTAGGAACTCTCCTCGGTCCATAGCATATTGATTTATTGAAAAGTCAAACATCATAAAGTTTGACCATGTACGTGGAGAAAAACAATTACATCTAGAATGGCAAACATATACCATTAGATTCACCATGAGATGTAGTTTTGTATGATGTATCTTTGGTATTGTAGATATAAATAAGATTTGCGTAAACCTGAGCAAAGTTTCTGAAGTTTGACCTCTAAAAAATTTACATGCACTGCATTATCGAGTGGATGGAATATCTCTTTCCCCCTCTCAGCTATCTGACGCACCACTCAGCCTTATCGGGGCTCCTCAATCTCTCTCAAACTTTATATCTCCCTGGTTCAAACATGCACATGTCTCGCTCACGTTATACATATAGACCCATCCAACACTCTCCGCCCTTGTTCTCTCTCTCTATGTGACACGCACCGCCCTAATAAGTACCATAATCCCTCACTCCATCATAGGCGCAAGCACTCCCCCCCTAAGTATGATTATCTCTCACTAGCCATCAGGAACACACGTATTGTCTCCTTCCATACATATGTCTATCTCGATGTCTCTCGGGGTATCTTCTATCGCGCACATACCTTGTCACTCGATCTCCCACACATGTAGTCCCATCACGATCTCCAGGGGATCTCTCTATGACAAACATACACTCTCTCCTCCCCATGTCTGCATTTTCTCCGTACATCTCTCTCGACCTCTCTCCCTTGTTTGTCAGACCCCTCTTGGCCACATGCTAGGGGTCTTGCTCTCTCGGTTGCAAACAACCACACACTATCCCCTCACCTTGCTTCCGTTGTCAAAGATGCATGTGTGATATGTTTGCATAAGACACACACGTTTTTTCTCGACTTTTATCGAGTGTTGTCCATGTCTCTTTCACACACGCACACACAGTTTTTTCACTCACTCTTTCTATTTCTCTCTCTCTCTCTCTCTCTAGTTAGGGACTCTCTCACGTCCATAAGCATATGGATGTTTTGAAAAGTCAAACCTCAGAAAAGTTTGACAAGTATATGTGGAGAAAAACATTTACATCTGGAACGATCATTAGATTCACCACAACATGTACTTACTTCATACTATCATTTATCTTTGGTATTTTAGATATAAGTAATTTCTTTATAAACTTGGTCAAAGTTTCAAAAGTTTGACTTTTAGAAAAATGTTGGAACTACATTAACGAACGGAGGGAGTAGCTCTTTGTCTCTCTCTCTCTCTCTCTCTCTCTGCTATCTCTCACGGGCCTCCCCTCTCACTCGAACACTCTATACCAACGGATTATACGCTCACTGTGTCAGCGTATAGATCCGTATATTGTTTAGTTGACCAGTCAACCAGTCCACATGCTGCCTTGTCAGCTCGTGTTCTATATCTTCGTGTGATGGCCCATGTGGCAGTGGGTGAAAATAAGTAAATTGAGGGCGCATTGAGGACACACTTCTTCCGCATGAAGGACGCACTCGTGCACAATTCACCACTGCGCGGCGGCATGCACAGAAAGACGCACTCGTGCACACCCAGCACACAACACACACCAGCACACGTGTACACCGGCCTCGCCGCCTATTGAGATGGACGGCGAGGCAGCCAACAAGCGGAGGTGGCTCAAGCCAAAACCGAATCCGGCGAGCCTGTACTTCATCAGCAGCCTCCCCGACGACATGCTGCTCGTCATCATCGGCCTCCTCCCCACCAAACCTGCCGTGCGGACCGCCCTGCTCTCCCGACGGTGGCGCCCCCTCTGGTGCCGCGTCCACCTCAACCTCACCGTCGACAGCTGCCTCTGCGATGGAGATTGCAAACGCATGGCCGTAGTCTCCAAGATCCTTTCATCGCACCCTGGGCCAGCCAGACGCCTTGACATCCGCATGTTCAGTACCAACTGCAAGGTCCAACCCAAGTTCGACGAGTGGTTCTTATCCCCCGCCCTAGATCAGCTCAAAGAGCTCAGCTTTGAAGCTGGACGATGTCACTCTCTGCCGCCGCCCGCGCTCTGCCTCGCGCCAACGCTGTGCCGCGCTAGCTTCAGCTCCTGCTATCTTCCCCAGATTAATGTCGCGCCCGCCCTTCTTCTCCCTCAACTCAAGCAGCTCGAGCTCTTCGACGTTGTCATCTCGAAGAAGGCTATGGAGCACCTGCTCCGCAGTTGTACTGCACTCGAGTACCTTCATCTTGAGCAGATCCATGGGTTCATTAGCCTCCACATCGCCTCGACGAATCTCTGTTGGATTTATGTGTCTTGCTGGCCCCGCAACAAGACATCAATTAGGAAGAGATCACTCCAGCTGTTCCATGTTATGGTCATTGAGAATGCGCCTTCCCTTGAGAGATTGCTTGTATCAGATCTAGAAGGTCCAACAAAAATCAGGGTCATTGATGCGCCGAAATTGGCAGCGTTGGTGCACTCGTCTGCGAAATTCTCCGAACTCTTTATTGGATCCATAATCGTTCAAGTACAGCACTCATCTTCTTCTCCGTCTTCTTGAAATTAACATTTTTAAATTTCTTCTTGATGTATTTACGAATTCCCACAAGCTTGACCCAGTCTATGCACACAGTGAAGATCTTGGCAATAAAATCTATCGGCCCCAATCTGGATCAATTTGTTGGATTCCTTACATGCTTTCCGTGCACGGAGAAGCTACTCATCGAGGTGAAACTTCTTTCCTATTAGTAAACGGTAATCACAAGTAGCTCAATTTTTTCGTAATTTTCCCAAATTATGATGACAAGTGTAGTGTTCAAAACTGCATCTACGCACTGCACCGAAAGAAATGTTTTTAGTATTTTTCTCACGTGATCACCTGCATCGTTTTTTTGTTGTACTACTATAGTAGTCTAGGCTAGTCATAGTGGAACGTAACTTAGACTACTCCAGTAACTCTATGGTTACCCTAAGAGCAAGTACTACCTCCGTCCTGGTTTACTCTTCCTATTTTGTAGTATCAAAATTTGACCATAGATTTAACTGACAAAATGTTAATGCATGTCATTAAGAACTATATCGTTGGATTCATATTTGAACATAATTTCAAATGGTGTAATTTTTAGTGACATGTATTGGCATTTTCTTACGTAAATCTATGGTCAAAATATTATACTAAATAAGAAGTAGTACAAAAGTGGGCTATAATGGACCTCCACTATGTAGGCCAAAACACGTGCCAAATTCACTTGTGATGCATTTGGCATCGATGCCCCTCCATTGCTCACCTGGTGCCCCAATCTGGATCACCTACTTTGCTCCGGTGCCAAATTAACTCACGCAATGAAAAAACACTTGCGTGGGAGAGAGAAAGGACTGAGGCAATAAAAAAACACTTGTTTGGGAGAGTGAGGCTGGTGTAGTTGGGTTGATTGATTTGTTTATACATGTGTGTCTGTGTGCACAGCGTTGCCAACTCTCTCACATCGCGAGAGCGGTGCCAAAATCTTTTGATTTGACATCGATGCGTATTATGCGGCATACTTTTGTGAAATATGGCTTCGGCCACATAGTGGAAGGCAACAAATGTAATAGCCTGGCTTATTAGGGATGATAGACTACTCATATCAATAAGGAATTCCTTCTTTTCCGGGATCCCATTCGGACAGAACTCCAAAGTTAAGCGTGCTCAGCTTGGAGTAGTTTCAGGATGGGTGACCGCCGAAGTTGCTCCTGGTGCGCACGCAGTGAGGACAAAGTGCATAAAAAAGACTAGTATTGATCTGTGGGGCAGTCTAGATCCCGCCAGAGTAACGATCCACCGGCGGGTGTGTAAAGGCGTTACAAGTTGGTAATCGAGCCTTCCCGACTTAGGAGCCCCTACTTGATTGTTTCTTTGGCGTTGTTGAGTCTAGAACGGAAAATGTTTTGAGTCTTAGGATTATATATATCGAGAGTAGGATTCTTTTACTCCCGGTCCCTTCGTCAGCTGTGAGGTCTCCGACGTAGAAGTTTTAACTCTCCTCTCCTCAAATTTCACTAAAAAATTTAGGATCACGCGGGTATCTTGGAATCGTTCGATGGTTTTGTGGCGAGAACATTGTTCTTGGTGCCTCGACATTTAGGGGTTGTGGTAGTGTCCCGGGAGTTGAGCTCGAGGTGTTGTCGTCACAATTTTATCGTTGCAGTTCTGGAATACCTGAGTTTTGCCGACATCGAAATCTCTTTGTGTAGTTGTTGGTGAGATAACCCGATAACCCGATCTTCGGGCGAGCTCGAGTATTGCCATGACTTGTATAACGGATGTTTTTTCAAGGTCGAGGTACACGATTTCGAAGGTTTCTTGGTTATGTGTTGACGGATGGATACAGCTGGATCTAGGTATTGTTAGTTTGGGTGATATATTTTGTGTCCCCTGTATCCCTAACACCAGATTGCATAACCAGAAAGTTTCGGGAGTTTATAGGTGGGATTCAAGTAGCTCCTAGCATTTCTTCCCGCAGATATTTGGTTCGTGATTGGGTAATCCTTACCACTTATTTGTTCGATCTTACCTTGTTATTTTTTCATCAACCCTTAATCAAGTGGCTTCTCACCTTAATGGACGTGTGATGTTAACTTTGGAATTCATTCGTTCATTCTTGTTCGAATGTTTATTGTGAATACTATATGTTGCAATTTCTATCCGTTGATTCAACTTGACTATTTGTCTATCAAGTGCTAACGAATGTCACCCTCTTCAGGATGGCTCCGCCAACACGTCAGAATCCGGAACGAAATGATGGGAATCACGAACCTCCACCTCCACCTCCGCCTCCGGAGGCTGGCAACTATCATGGCAGCCACCAATGCCAATGCTCGAGATGATTTTGCAGCTCTTGCAAGAGCGTACTCAAGGGCAAGGCAGTCAAGGAAATCAAGGTCAAGGCAACAACCAGCCGCACTTTGCTACTCTCGATCGGTTCCTCGCTAATCAGCGAAGTCTTTCGGTTTCTGTGTCGAGGCCACAAACGCCGACGATTGGCTTGTGGACATCTGCAAGCATTTTGAATGTAGCAATGTCGACACGAGGACTTTGTCAAGTTTGCATCGTTTCAACTCAAGGATCAAGCTGCTGAGTGGTACCAGCAATACAAAGATTCCAGAGGAGGTCGTGTCATTACAGGATGAGTTCCGCCGAGATTTGAGCTCACCACATTCCGAAAAGTGTTGTTGAGAGCAAGCGTGAGGAGTTCCGCAATCTCAAGCAAGGCAACATGTCGTGTATCAATACAATATCCAGTTCCGAAACTCGCCGCTTTGCTAAGCAAGGCGTCCACGATGAAAAGAGTATGATCTATCAATTCAGAGGTGGTGCGAGAGAAGATCTGCAATTAGCTCTTGTGCTTTTGAGCGAGAAAAGTATGATGAATTCTACAACATGGCATCAAGCAAGAAGCTGCCCAGCTCAAATGTGAGGCTTCTAAGTAGAGAATCGGGATGCAGTTCAGTCTTCTTCTTCCTCTCAAGTGGCAGCTAAGCAGAAGTTCTACCTTCCTCCTCCTCCGTTCCGTCGGCCTTATCGTGAGAAGAACTCAGGTGGCGTGGATCTTCCCACCCGCCCAACCCAGGCTATCGAACAAGTCTAATTCTCAAGCTTCAAGTTCAAGTGCTCCTTACCACCATACGCTCTCGAGGTGACTTGCAACAAGTGTCGCAGAAGGTCACTATCTGAACAAGTGCTTCAACCAAAGGCGCCTTCCGCCTCCTCCTCTGTGAAATCTTCCAGCAATGCAGTGGGCAAGCATAATCCAAAGCATGCCAAGGTCAATATGATGAATGCAGCTCAAGCGGAGGAATCTTCTGATGTGATAATGGGTAATCTCTCAGTTAATGATATTCCTGCAAAAGTTTTATTTGATACTGGTGCATCGCATTGTTTCATCTCAAGACCATTTGCATCTAAGCATGAGTTGGGTTATCAAGAATTGCCTAGTTCCTTATCAATTGTGTCCCCGGGTAAGCAAATGACAGCTAATAATTATGTCCCGGATGTTTCTATCAAGATGGGCGACTATAGATTTCTGGCTAAACCAATTGTTCTCGGTGACTCGGATATTGATCTTATTCTTGGAATGGACTGGCTTTATCAACACAAAGCTCAGCTTGATTGTGCTGCCAGGGAAATTCAATTGACTCACTCTTCTAATGATGTGATCATCTATGCCGCTCGTGATGAAACCATTCGGTTGTTTTCTCTCAATGAGAAGGGCGAATTGGATGCTATCTCTCAGATTCCAGTTGTTTGTGAGTACCAAGATGTCTTTCCAGAAGAGCTTCCGGGAATGCCTCCTCATCGGCCAGTTGAATTCGTTATCGATCTTGAGCCTGGCACTGAACCCGTTTGCAAGCGTCCATACAAGCTTGGACCTGATGAGCTGAAGGAATTGAAGAAGCAGCTCGATGAACAAGAGCGTCTGGGTTTGATCAGATCGAGTTCATCTCCTTGGGGTTGTGGTGTTCTTTTTGTCCAGAAGAAGGATGGCACGGACCGACTTTGCGTCGATTACCGTCCATTGAATAAGAAGACAATCAAGAACAAGTATCCACTTCCCAACATCAATGAGCTTTTCGAGCAACTCAAAGGTGCTAAAGTGTTCTCCAAGCTTGACCTTCGTATGGGTTATCATCAGATTCGCATTCGTGAACAAGATATTCCCAAGACAGCATTCAGAACAAGCTTTGGTTCTTATGAATATATTGTCATGTCTTTCGGCCTCGTCAATGCTCCTCCAACATTCTCTCGGATGATGAACTTCATTTTCAACCCCTACACCAATGAATTCGTCTTGGTCTATCTGGATGATATTTTGGTCTTCTCCAAGAATAAGAAGGATCATGCCAAACATTTGCGATTGGTGCTAGACAAGCTCAGAGAGTATCAATTCTATGCGAAGTTTTCCAAATGTGAATTTTGGCTTGATGAAGTGCTTTACCTTAGTCATATCATCTCCGCCAAGGGCATCGCTGTTAATCCCGAGAAGGTGTCCGCAGTTGTGAATTGGGAACCTCCTCAGAATGTCAAGCAGCTCCGCAATTTTCTTGGTCTTGCAAGCTATTGCCGAAGATTCGTTGAGAACTTCTCCAAGATTGCAAAGCCTCTTTCCAACCTCCTCCAGAAGCATGTGAAGTATGTCTGGTCTCCTGAGTGTGACGTTGCTTTCAATACCCTCAAAGAGAAACTCGTCACAGCTCCTGTCTTGACTCCTCCTGATGAATCCATGCCATTTGAAGTTTTCTGTGATGCTTCTCTTCAAGGTCCCGGTGCTGTGTTAATGCAAGAGAAGAGAGTTGTGGCTTATACCTCTCGTCAGCTGAAGCCCAACGAAAAGAACTACCCCACTCACGATCTTGAGTTGGCGGTAGTTGTCCATGCATTGATAACATGGATACATCTCTTGTTGGGAAGGAAAGTGGACATTTTCACCGATCACAAGAGTCTTAAGTATATCTTCACTCAACCCAACCTCAACCTCAGGCAGACTCGATGGGTTGAAATGATTCAAGAGTACAACCCAAGTATTGAATATACTCCGGGCAAGGCCAATGTGATTGCAGATGCTTTGAGCAGGAAGGCTTATTGCAACAGTTTAATCCTCAAGCCCTTCCAGCCGGATCTCTGTGAAGCTTTCCGCAAGCTGAATCTTCAAGTTGTTCCTCAAGGCTTTCTTGCCAACCTCACAGTCTCTCCTACTTTGGAAGATCAGATTCGTGAGGCTCAACTCCTGGATACCATGGTGAAAAAGGTGAAACGTGGTATCGACAAGGGCATTTCCAAATACAAGTGCTTCCACGTTGATGACAAAGATACTCTTTTCTTGAGGACGGATTGTGGTTCCTAAGGGTGATCTGAGAAAAGTCATTATGAGCGAGGCTCACAATTCGCTTCTATCCATTCATCCCGAAATACGAAGATGTACGGGACCTCAAGCAGTCATATTGGTGGACTCGAATGAAGCGAGAAATTGCTCAATTCGTGAATGAGTGTGATGTCCGCAGAAGAGTGAAAGGAACACCAAAGACCAGCTGGTCTCCTCCAACCTCTTGATATTCCAGAATGGAAGTTTGATCATATTGAAATGGACTTCGTGACTGGTTTTCCAAAGTCCAAGCGTGGAAATGATGCTATCTTCGTTGTCATTGACAAGCTTACTAAAGTGGCTCATTTTCTTCCTATCAAAGAATCTATCACAGCAGCTCAGTTGGCAGAGCTATACACCTCTAGGATTGTCTCCTTACACGGCATTCCACAAGTGATCTCTTCAGACCGTGGCAGCATCTTTACCTCCAAGTTTTGGGATTCTTTTCAGAAGGCCATGGGCACCAACATTGGTTTCAGCACAGCTTTCCATCCTCAAACAAGTGGCCAAGTCGAGCGAGTAAATCAAATCCTTGAAGATATGCTCAGGGCTTGTGTCATTTCCTTCGGTATGAAGTGGGAAGATTGTCTTCCATATGCCGAGTTCTCCTACAACAACAGCTTCCAAGCGAGTTCGGGCAAGGCCCCATTCGAAATTCTCTATGGCAGAAAGTGTCGTACTCCTCTCAATTGGTCTGAGACAGGTGAACGCCAACTTCTTGGCAATGACTTGATCACAGAAGCAGAAGAAAAGTGCAAAGTCATTCGTGAAAATCTCAAAGCCGCGCAATCGCGCCAGAAGAGCTATTATGATGACAAGCACCGTGATGTGGCTTTTGAAATCGGAGACCATGTCTACCTCCGCGTCTCTCCAATGAAAGGCACTCGTCGCGTCGGTATCAAAGGGAAACTTGTCCCTAGATACGTGGGTCCTTTCAAGATCATTGGCAAAAGAGGCGATCTCGCCTATCAACTTGAGCTTCCGTCCAACTTCGCGAACGTGCACGATGTGTTTCACGTGTCACAGCCGCAAGTGCTTCAAGACTCTGAACGCACTATCAACTTCGAAGAAATTGACCTTCAAGAAGATCTCTCTTATCATGAGCACCCCGTTGCTATTCTTGAAGAAACCGAGCGCAAGACTCGCAACAAGTCAATCAAATTCCTCAAAGTGAAGTGGTCACACCATTCCGACCGAGAAGCCACCTGGGAGCGCGAGGATCACCTCCGTTCCGAATATCCGGAGTTCTTTCAGTCCTAGATCTCGGGACGAGATCCTCTTGTAGTGGTGGAGTGTTGTAACACCCCGGAAGTAACTTTCCATATTTGTAACTCCAACTCTTGCCATTTTCGGCATTGTGATATGATATTCCCTCCGTGGTTGGGTTTTTCTTCATTTTGCATTTTGTCCATGTCATGCATTTTGTATCATGTCATCATGTGCATCGCATTTGCATACGTGTTCATCTCATGATTCCGAGCATTTTTCCGTTGTCCGTTTTGCAATCGGCACTCCTATGTCCCCGGCGCCCCTTTTACGTTTTTCCGTGGCGGGTACTAAACTTTCTCGGAATGGACCGAGGTTTGTCAAGTGGCCTTGGTATACCACCGTAGACCACCGTCAAGTTTCGGTCATTTGGAGCTCGTTTGGTACTCCAACGGTTAACCGTGACTCTCGCAAAGGCATCTTTTAAGTTGCAGCCCAACACCCCTTCAAAATAGTCCAATAACCCATCTAAGTCACTTCCATGCTCTCCGTCGTTCGATCACGATCGTGTGGGCGAAAACCGCACCTCATTTGGACTCTCCTAGCTCCCTCTATGCATATTTGAACACCTCCCCCGTCCAAATCCGGGTCCAACCCTAGCCTTCCCCTACCTCGCGCTCGGACAAAACTATCGCGCCGCCGGAGTTCGTCACCCGGCCGCCCCTCGCCGCCTCCGTCCGCCCCCCTCGCCCGGCGCCGCCCGCCGGGCGGCGCCCCACCGCCGGCTTCCTCTACTCCGGCGAGCAGCCTCGCCTGGTCCGCCGATCCGGATCTCAGATCCCGTTCGGTTGACTTTTTCCCCCCTAAAAATCGTCTAAGTTTTTATCTCGGTGATTATTTCGTGGCATTTCAACGCATCATAACTCTGCACCCGTAGCTCTGTTTCGTGCGTGTAATATGTCAAAATGTTCGTCTCGAAGAGTGGATCATTTCATCTCATTGCATCATTTTCATTTGAGCTCATCTTGGTGCCCTAAATGCTGTTGGAAGAGGGCTATGTGATATTAGTTTCATTTCTTAATGAACATGCACTTTGTTATTTTGCTATGATTGATGTGTCCACCCTATGAATTTGAGTCCTACATGTGTTTTGTAATATGCCATGCCATCTTTCCAGGGTGTATGCCATGCATTTTGTGATCTATGTGGTGACTAGCACAAGCATGCAAAGTAGGTGTCTGATGTTCTGATTTCAGCTCTGCTTTTCTTGATATTTTGATGCCATGTTAACTTGATGCTACCGAGAGATCCATGCATATTTTGAGATACTTCAGTAAGGATGTTTTGAACATATGGTTATGCTCTATCCATCCATGCCTTTGTTTGCAATTATGGAGTACCATAGCTTGAGTCAATCGAGCTCTACTTTTGCTATAAAATGTTTCTTGGCAGATTGTTTACATGTTATTCAATTTTGCCAAGGTTGTTGTGGTTGATCCGTGTATGCTATGATGTTGTTCTTGCCATGTATATCTTCTATGCCATGTCTTCTTGATGTATGTATGCTTAGTTTAGCATTTAAGGCTCTGTAGTGAGTGCATGAAGCTCGTAAACATGCCTACTTGTTATCTGTTTTTGACATGCCATGTTGCTGAATCTGTTAACGAAATTTGCCATTTTGACATGGGTGTTACTATATTTTCTGATCCTTTTTGGCTTATGGTCAGTAAGGGACTTTTGTTCTATGCTTTGAGTAGATTCACGCCGTGCCTTGTTTTGCTATTATAAGTTCCTGTAGCATATAGTTTTCTTGCTCTGAACATTGCTTCCTGATGCTGTTTTTGCCATGTTCAGTAATTTCACTAAGTCTGTGAAGCTGATATTTTTTGCACTTTTGCCATGCTTGTTTGAACCTGTTATGTTGTGATTTAGCCGTAGCTCAGTGTTCATCTTTTGTCAAGCATCTTGAGTAGATCACTTCCATATACTTTGTTGGTACGTTTGGGTGCAGTAGCTTAATTTCTTGTTGCTTGCTAAGTGGTATCATCTTTGTTAATGGCAGATTTGTGCCATTCTTGTTTTGCTTGTCATTTGCAAACCGTGCATCCGATTCCGGTGATCTTTATATCGATTTCAACCGAAATCATCTCATCTTTCCAGCGGCATACTTGGTTTGCCAAGTTGATGCCTGGTTCATCATTTTCCATCCGGGCCTTTATACGCATTGCATATCACATCTCGCATATCATGTCATGTCTTGCATCATGTTGCTTGTGCATTGCACCGTGATTTATTGTGGTTCCTTTGTTTGTGTTCTTGCTTTGGGTAGAGCCGGGAGAAGAGTGCGTGAGCGAGGAACCTGTTGAGAACGCCACGAGGATCAAGCTTTCGACAACTCGAGAACCTTGCGAGCAAGATGACCATACCCTCGAAATCACTTCTATCTTTGCTATGCTAGATGCTCGCTCTTTTGCTATGCTTATGCTATGATGCCTACCACTTGCTATATCATGCCACCCATATTGCCATGTCAGCCCCTAACCATCCTTTCCTAGCAAACCGTTGATTGGCTATGTTACCGCTTTGCTCAGCCCCTCTTATAGCGTTGCTAGTTGCAGGTGAAGATGAAGTTTGTTCCTTGTTGGAACATGGAGATGTTGTTCCTTATTGGAACATGTTTACTTGTTGGGGATATCACAATATATATCTGCTATTATTAATGCATCTATATACTTGGTAAAGGGTGGAAGGCTCGGCCTTATGCCTAGTGTTTTGTTCCACTCTTGCCACCCTAGTTTCCGTCATACCGGTGTTATGTTCCTTGATTTCGCGTTCCTTACGGTTGGGTGATTTATGGGACCCCTTGACAGTTCGCTTTGAATAAGACTCGTCCAGCAAGGCCCAACTTTGGTTTTACCATTTGCCACCTAAGCCTTTTTCCCCGGGTTTCGCGAGCCCGAGGGTCATCTTTATTTTAACCCCGGACCAGTGCTCCTTCGAGTGCTGGCCCAAACTAGAGTGCTTTGCGGCGCCCCTCAAGGAAACTTGAGGTCTGGTTTTAGTTGTACGGACAGCTCATCCGGTGTGCCACGAGAACGAGATATGTGCAGCTCCTATCGGGATTTGTCGGCACATTCGGGCGGCTTTGCTGGTCTTGTTTTATTGCTGTCGAAATGTCTTGTAGTCCGGGATTCGAGATTGATCGGGTCTTCCGGTAGAAGGAATATCCTTCGTTGACCATGAGAGCTTATAATGGGCTAAGTTGGGACACCCTGCAGGTACTATCTTTCAAAGCCGTGCCTGCGGTTATGAGGCAGATGGGAATTTGTTAATGTCGGTTGTAGAAAACCGAAGTTGACCTCAAATAAAATACACATCAACAGCGTGTGTAACCGTGATGGTCTCTTCTCGGTGAAGTCCGGGAAGTGAACACGGTGTTGGAGTTATGTCTGACGTAAGTAGTTCAGGATCACTTCTTGATCGCTACTAGCTTCACGACCATGCTTTGCTCCTCTTCTCGCTCTCTTTTGCGAATGTAGCCACCATATATGCTAGTCGCTTGCTGCAGCTCCACCTTACAACTCTGTCCTTCCTATAAGCTTAAATAGTCTTGATCTCGCGGGTGTGAGATTGCTGAGTCCAGTGACTCACAGATTCTACCAAAACAGTTGCAGTGCCGGCGATGCGGTGCAGGTGGCGAACCGAGCTCATGTGGGAGTTCGATGAGGAATGTGGTCGTTACTATGTGTCTTTTCCTCGATGATCAGTAGTGGTGCCCAGTTGGGACGATCGGGATCTGTGTAGCATTTGGGGTATCTTCTTTTATTTTGGTTCCGTAGTCGGACCTTGAGTGTAATCTGAATGATGGATGTTTATTTATGTATTGTGTGAAGTGGCGATGTAAGCCAACTATGTATCTCTTTCCTTATGTATTACATGGGTTGTGTGAAGATTACCTCACTTGCGACATTGCTTTCAATGCGGTTATGCCTCTAAGTCGTGCTTCGACACGTGGGAGATATAGCCACATCGAGGCGTTACAAGTTGGTATCGAGCCGACCCTCGCGATTACACGGATGGTTGCGGACAGGTCTTGTGGTCATGTTGTTCATGAGCGTTTGTGACCCGTCGTGGCACACGGCATGGCACATGTATCGGATGGATGCATAGGCGGTTGTGCCAAGAGGAGCGTTCTGTGGCCTGATGAGGACATCGGTTCCTCCGAGTGGGGGTGTATGTAATAGCCTGGCTTATTAGGGATGATAGACTACTCATATCAATAAGGAATTCCTTCTTTCCGGGATCCCATTGGACAGAACTCCAAAGTTAAGCGTGCTCAGCTTGGAGTAGTTTCAGGATGGGTGACCGACCGAAGTTGCTCCCGGGTGCGCCGCAGTGAGGACAAAGTCGCGAAAAGACTAGTATTGATCTGTGGGGCCGATCTAGATCCCGCCAGAGAATGCGATCCACCGGCGGGTGTATCCGGGGCGTTACAACAAATGCCCAAGCTCTTCACGTACTCCTAGGTAAATGAGAGGAAAGAGAAAGAGAGAGAGAGTGAGTGAAAAATATCACTAGCCAGCCAACCCTATCGTATGAGCGAATGATATTGGTACCTCTTGATGACACGGCAATCTTATACAGCCAGCTGCTCTAATATGTTCTCTTCTTTTGTAAATAAAAAAAGACCCGAAAGTGAAAAATGTGCTGCACTATAACAATCTCATCGAATGCCTTGATCTCCATCTTACAGAATATGATTTGATCGACTACCGAGGCAGCACATTTGAGATAAAATTGGCCAGGTTCTTTTTTCTGGAGGCAAGTGTGCTCAAGGTAATGAGGTTTGGCGTTCTCTGGCGCAACAATGAATGGCGTGCTGATCACCGCAAGCATCTAAGCCTCAATGACAAAGTCTCCACAGAAGCTGAATTTATTTTTGAAACATCAAGTGGCTAGAGACTCGAAAACTTATTTGCCCATTAGTGACTTGTCAGGGCGGTGGATTTTAGTTTGTACGATAATGCTGCATCCACCTAAAGTAACGAAAGTTCTTACATAAACTTTCTAGTAATTCCCTCTTCTTGGGTGCAGCATTACTTCTAACACTTGTAATATCAGATTGAAACTTGTAATATTGTCGTGTCCTATTCCTGTGTTTTCAAAATCCTGCGAATCAAACAGGTCCTGAGTTGGCGCTGATGTTGTGCCTGCCATCTTTCACCAATAGTGGTCGGATCTAGATCTAACGCATACAAACCAAACTTCTCAAGTTTTGCAAAAAGATGTCCGCACTTGTTCCCTATTTACAAACAACTCCTTGTCTCTCACAATCAGCCTTATCTCCTCCCCACCACATCTAGAAGGCCATGGAAAAATCTGGCGTGATAGTCGCTGCCGGCGCCGTCCACCCCCCAATCTTGGTGTTTCGTGCAATGCACGGGCATCTACACACGGGAAATTATGTCGAACACGGCTAGTTGTAAGCAGGCTAGGTCTACAGCTATGATGATAGTAACTGTAGACGGTGAGGCTGACTATGGTATGCCGAACACGGTGCCTATACTCAGGTGTCATCTCCGGCGTAGGCTCTTGTCACTTCACTGTGAGGAGCAGCACATAATAATTTGACCAACGGGTAGTACAGTGCTACTACATTGGTAGTACTACTACTAGTACTAGCACCATCGTCTGGATTTAGTAGTACTACCACGTCCATCTGGATTTAGTATTTGACGAGCAATATCTAGTAATGCATGTCACAAAAAATGTACTACTCCCTCTGTAAAAAAATACATGGTGTATTGTTTTATTCCTATCGGCGAGATAACTTAATGTCTTTTTGCTACTTAATAGGATTACATGCAATGAACTAACCACCGCATGTGATGTTTGGTAGTCTCAAGTCATTGAAAGCATGCACGGCCCACATCTCTCATTGGTTGATATGTCACGAAATAAGAAATGTGGAGGGAGTTAATGTACCGTGCCTAAGTGTTTTGGGATTATTTGATTTTCGTAAGGTGACTTACACAACATTTTTGGTTACATGCATTAACATTTTATTAGTTAAATCGAAGGTCAAAACTTGGTGCAAAATGCAAAGGGGACCAATAAACCAGTAAACATCAAAGTTCTCTCGTTTGGCTCCAACTAGAGGTCCCGTGAGATGACTATACTGCACTGGCACGGAGGGGGACGCAAATTCATTGACTTACTGCACCTGCCTTTGGGTGTATGACACCTGGGCCCAACGGGTGGTTGGCCAACCTGTCATACAGCCAAAGGCAAGTCTGAGAAAGAGAGGAGTAGATGGCCAACACGCACGTGAATTCAACGCATCCGCACTTCTCATATAAAGGCTCCCTTGATCCAATCTACTAAATCCCACGCACCCACGCACCCAAGGGCAAGAGTGATCACTCCAATCACAAGATCAGTTGACTAGAAGCTAGACCCATGGAGGCGATGAGCGCGAGCATCAGCCGGCTGTGCCAGATGGTCCACGACGCCGGCCTACGGCCCGACACCGAGGAACGTCTCCAGGTATTGCTTGAGGCCGCCAGGGCGAGGGGCCGCTTGGACGACAGCTTCGTCTCCTTGTTCGACGAGGTCCTCGTCGACTTCCTATACAAGTTCACCGTCGTCAAGAAGCTCGCGGACGCCCTTGACGTACGCCTCCAGCCCACGCGCCCAGGCTCTGTGATGCCTGCCACCCTCAACGGCCTCTATGGTGACAACCTTTTCGACGCACTGGTGGCCCTGCAACTGCCCACCGTCGCATCGGAGAATGTCCACCTCGAGGTCGCGCTCGCCGCGCAGCGCCTGGTGCAGCAAGACACCATCGACATAATCACCCACGTCTACACGCAAATCGTCCACAAGGACTACTACATGCAAGAGGAGGACAATAGGACTCTGGTCTTCTTGGACCGCAGGGCAACCTTGGACGGCATTATTCAGAAGCACGTTGAGCTTGCGGCCAACGCCGCTGCTCCTCACACGTCGGTTGGTGACCCGGTACACTAGGGCGTGAGGATGTCGTTGATGGATCCATATGTATCTTAATCTTTCCGTCAAATCCATGTAGTAGTATATGGTACTACTAGTAATTATCTTACCTTTCACATCAACTTCATAATTTTTGTACGTACTCCATGCATGAACCGCGCCAGAACCAAACTTCTCATTACTCTAGGGAAAATCACTGTTTCTATCTATCGGTCGCGCCATGGAGCAGAACCAAATTATACAAGTTACAGTTTCAAAAGGAAAAGCCTGCCATGTTCGTGTCGCACCCCCACACGGTTGGTCCGGCACGCCGCTCAAGGGGGAATGCATGATGTGTTGCATTTTCACTTACAAGTGGGACCGCAGTTGAGCAAACCGACTATCGGCAAACCCCCACCCTGCCCACCGTGCGATGGCTGAGAAAACAGGAGGGATAAGAGATGGTTGTAGCATGGACTCCAAGAAAATTGGTGTCGGATGGGAATCGTGTGGGTGGCATGTGACGTACTGCTAGACATGAATGTTAGTTATGGCCCATGCCACCCCACTATATCGAGGTGCTGGTTACGTAGAACAAATTTCCTGGAGTCCGTGCTCAGCCCTCCTCTATCTCTCTTCTCAGCCAGTCAGTAGACGCGCGGAGGCCATCGTCTGTTTTGCTCATATGCGGTCCCGCATGTGAGGGAAAACACATGAGGACCCACTGAACTTGCACATCTTTCACCTCGACGTGCTGGTGATGAAAAACAAATCCAATAAAGAACTTTGGTGGCCGCTTTTGGCGTTACTCAAGAGTAGTAAGATTCTATTTACAGTTTAACCCAAGATGCACATCACGTGGCTTCAACTACCACTCTATTTTCTTGCATGACACGACCTGGATGCTGGATGTCCCACATGTCGGCAAAAGGAGGAAGAACTCAACCAAATCTTCGGTTGTGCTCTCGGATAAGACTATTTGTGCTAACTTAAAATTTTATTGTGTAGAATGGATGCAAGTTTTGGTATTGGGAAGAAGAGTACAACAATATATTGATAGAGCGCAATTTAGTAGATGTTCTAGCACTTTTAGCTAGCATAGAGGCTAGAGATGAGACTAGTGCACTTGTTGATAGAATAGAGGCTAGACACGTCTACTTCTTTACACTCGAAGAAGAATGAAGCACGCAAGATCGAGCCTCCGAAGATCAACAATGAATGCATCGAGAAGGCACTAATCCAACTTATAGGAGAGTTATGGAAGTTGGATAGGGTTCTTGTTTTCTTTGGTCTTGCTTTTCTAGTCAAAATTTTGGTGATGTATTTCGATGTACCAAAAAAATCAATGATGAAAAAAGATATGTGTTTGCAAAGAAAAATGTACGCGACCGGGTGTCACACCCTGATTTTCATGGTACAACACTTAAAGTCATTAAATCATGCTAAAATGTGGTTTGACAAAAACTTTTGAGTGTTTTTGTCTTTGCTTTGATTGAATGTTTGACTGCTGTTTGAAAGTGCTCTAAAAATCAAATAAATCCTCCAACTCTTATACTCCTTCTCCTTGATCCAAAAACCTTTCCCAATGATCATGCCATGTGTATAGGACATATAAAGAATTTCTTACAAATATAATTTGGCCAAATGGTATTTTCAAAAATTAGTTTTTCAAAAACCCCTGAATTGAGGTTTGCACTGCAAGTACTTAATTAAGGGCAGAAAAAATCTTTCCAAAAATATATTTGACTCCCATTAGATATAGGATACCCAGAAACCACAAAATATAATTTTAAAAGTTATTTTCCTATTTTATTTAAAAGCTTTTTCTTAAGGCCAGAAATGGTCTTTAATAGGTAAAAATTATTTTATTGCTTCAAAAATATTTGAAAAAATTTAGGGAAACTCATAGGACATATATTGTCCATATATAAGAGTTTCAACACATGGTCATGTTCAAAATATTGGTCAAATCCCTCAAAAACCCTTTCTGGATATTTCAATATTTTGAAATATTTACAAAGGAAATATTCTCCAAAAATTCCAAGAAAATTCTAGCATGTCACATATGACATGATTGATGATCTTGACAAGTATCATGTCATGGAGAATAGTATAACCCCATGAAATCCCCCCAAAACCCTTTCTGTCCAGAACCAAATTTGAACAACTCTACATTGGAAACTTTCTCCTCTTGATCTCAACTTTTGTGGACATGTTCAGAACCTCAAATGATGACACTACACCAAGTGGTGCATCAAGGAGAATAGATTTGCATGACTAAATCTTGGCAAAGCCATTTCTGCTGATTTCTAGGGTTTACCAAAGTTGCATTGGCTACTTTGCCCAAATGAGCTCAAACTTGGTGGAACACCCTACTTCCATGTTCCATTCCATCCTGTTAATTCGCATGGCAAGTGGAATTAATTTTCTTGCCCAAAACAACAACAAACACCTTCTGCCATTTTTCCAAAATCATCATTTTGACCAGTTCCACTCTTCTCCATGACCTCAACTTTTTACCACAGCCCCTCAGAGTCCCCTTTCACCTACAGTAGCAATGGCAAGTCCATAGCTCAATTATTGGAGGGGTAAAACCTCACTTCCTCTCTCTAGACAGCCATTTTCTCTCTCTCCCTCAACCTCTCTCCTCTCCTAGTGGTTCACCAGGGCATCCCAGGCCACCTCCCCTTTGTTTACTCACCCCACAAAGCCCCAGACACTAGTGGACACGCCCCTGGCACATAAACAATGCCATGGCATGCAGAGCTCGTGCTCTGGAGCACGATACAGTGCTCTCCCGCACTGTAGCTCACCCATGCCAAGGGCATAAGACGGCCTTGGGCGGCGGGGTGGTGTCCCCCGAGGTCGCCTCGGCGTCCGAGACACGGCAAGGTATCGGGCCCCTCCTGGACCTCTTTCCTCCCCCCTCTGCAGAGCTCACCGAGCGCGTCCATGGACGCTGCCCACGGAGCACCGGCGCCTCCTCCATATAATACATCCCCCGAGCTCTCTCTCGCCTAGGATGGACCCCTCTCTCTCCCGTGCACCTCCTGGACAGCCTCCCCCTTCCTCTCGTGCCCTCCGGCACCCCCATGGCCGGAATGCCGCCGACCTCCGGTCTGGTTGGGCAAGGCGGGCTTCTACCCTCCTCCTCTCCACACCGGAAGAACCGCCAAGGTCCGCGATCCTTCTCCCCTGTCTCCCGGGCTTCAGGCGCGCGGCCTCGCACATCATCGCCCGGGCTTCCGCCCGCCTCTGCCGTTGCGGATGCACCCGACCATCCCTGCCGTCTCAAGGGCTCCCACGATCGCCTCTCCCGCGACCCCTCCGGTGGCGGGAGCCAGCCGAGGTGGCTGTGCGCGCGAGGGCAGCGCCGGCGGCTCAACCGCGACCTCGATCCCCTCGGTCGCGGACGCGGGAGGAAGGAGACGACCCTGCGGGTGGGCCCTGCGGGTCAGCGACTCAGCCGGCGGGCCCCGGCGTTTAATTGGAGGCGGGATCTAGGTTAACCGTCTCCCCCACACGAAAGCGGACTCCGCCAGTACGTCTTCGACGTGGCCCGATCTCCCGCATAGCTGAGCTACTGGGCCGGCCCAGCAGCTATCCCTCGCCCAGCGCGCAGAATAAGTGGTATAGCCTTTTCCTTATTCTTTTTCCAGTCAATTTCAAAAATCCATAAACAATTCAAATTAACTCCAAATTTGATGATTCAAATTTCTAGTAGTTTCTAAATTCATTCCCTATCACATGGTGCTACTTGCACATTTTTACAGAAATATTTTTTTCACAAATAATTAGCAAATCCTATTTTTCCATTTCTTTGATAAACTTTAGAAAATCACAGGAGCCCATTTTTATCCAAATTCCATGATTCAAAATCCTAGATGTCTATAAGTTCAAAACTTAGTTTTTGAACATTTTACTAATACTTTCTGTATCACCTCAAATAATGGTCTATTTCTTCATATATAGCCAACTTTGCAAATTCATAAGAAATTCATTTGAACTCCAAATTCAGTGAAACCAAATCCTAGATGCTTCTAAAATCATCCTTTGTTAAATGGGTATCTTTGCTCATTTTCCAAAAATATATTTCTGTACACTTCTTGCAAATCCATAAACCCCTTGATTCCATCATATCAAAATGTTTAGAAATATTCACTTATCCAATTCCATTGAAATCACTTTGGTCATTCCTCATATGACCAGAGGTATCCTAGAGAAGTCCAAGTCACATTTTTAGAGCACTTTTATTTTCTACCTTGTTGTGTTGCTTATTGTGATTGTTTCGACGTTAGTTGACGAAGTAGACGGAGTACTTGGAGAAGGACCAGAAGATTTCAAGACTCTGATGAACCAGGCAAGCAGCCCTTTGACCATGTCTATGAAACCCTTTTTATGCATGCCATATAGCACCATATTGTTGTTGCGACGGAATCATGATGAGGTGGTAACCATTTGATGGTTTGCCACCGTACTTCCTCGTTGATACTTGCATTGTGCATAATCCTACCTTCTTATGAGGGTTACGTCGGTGGGAGTATATAGGATGCTAAAGTAGTGCTACGCAAAAAGGGACGGGAGTATGCATGGTGATGGAGACAAAGTATTTTCAAAAGACTTTTCAAAAACCCCATCGGGTGCCACTTATGCCCGAGGGAGATGATGAGTTGGGTAGCCACTTGATGACGAAGTGGTGTACCGAGGCAAGTATGTGTGTTGTTTCCAAAACGGATTGGTTTAAGTTGCGACCGTTATTCCAACCTTACATGCGCAACCACTCTACCCTTATATGGGAAAGGGCATTATTGATTACCTAGGCCGATACTAGCTTGGAGACCACATTACTAGTGACGGGGGAGAGTTGGTGCTCTCTCTCGGGACGGGGTCGTGTCAGGTAGGGCGGCCATGACTGTTTTCACAGGGCACCGGATACACCGTTGTGTCCCCTCTCGGATGTTACGATCTCGAGCGAGTCTCGTACGATGTACATCGTGAGGATCTGAGCAACGAGTGGACTCTTTGTTAGTGTCGTCTAGGGAAAGGTAGTGATCGGGTGCTTACCCGGTACTTGAGGTATCATGGTCGTGGATGACACGGAAGTTCCCCGGATCTTGTGGGTAAAGTGTGCAACCTCTGTAGAGTGTAAAACTATTCGAATAGTCGTGTCCACGGTCAAGGACAGTTGGGTAACCGCTCTTGGGCTACGTCCACATGTTTACAAACCGTGTGTGTGTGTTGATAAAACTACTTGGGTCAAGTCAAGGGACTTGACATGATTTGAGTTGGGTTGGTGCCCACTCTATTTATGTTGATATCTGTAACCTGTCCTCATGGTTACTTGAATTCTCATGATGCATGTCTTACAAGTTGTTGAACATGTCATTGCACTCAAAACTAGCTTTCTGCAAAAATTTACCTATATCATGCATTGTTGTATCTCGAACCAAAACATGGGTTGCTTGCGAGTACATTCAAAGTACTCATTGGCTTGCCACTGGTTATTTTATTGGCCAGGCATGAAAGAACAGGATATGATGAAGAATACTTCGAGTGAACATGCGAGCTAGGACGCTTCCCAGTCAGAATGCCTGTAGGGTTAAGGCAGATGGCATGGGTCCAAGTTATCGATTTAAGATTTCCGCTGCAATGTTATACTCAAGACTTGACCATAATGGTCCTACTTGTGTAATACGGTATGTATGGATGTAAGCCTCTTGTGATTCAGTTTCTGTGTGTTCAGTGAGTTTTGATCTCTAGGATCACTGTACACGTGCATTCGGTGATCACGACTTATGAGTCGGGGTCCCCACACGGGGATGCGTCCGCGCGTTCGGCGCACGGCCAGCGCATCTGAGAAATGGCCCAGATACGACCCCATTGCCCTACCCAAACGGACATAATCCGGGCAAAACGGAGGTCCGTTTGGGGTTGTGCGTTGGAGTTGGCCTTACAAGTGGGATCGCAGTTGAGGAAATCGACTATCGGCAAACCCCCACCTCGCCCGCCGCGCGATGGCTGAGTTAGAGAAACGACGAGGTTGAAGAGATTTCTGTATCACGGACAACAAGAAATATGGTGTCAGATGGAAGTCGTGCTGGTGGCGTGTGCCGTACTCCTGGACGTGAATGCTTGTTCTGGCCCATGCCACCCTACTACTCCTACTACTTATAGTAGTAGTATCGAGGACTCGAGGTGCTGGTTACATAAAGCGAACACATTAACATATGGCCCACCTCACACTGTGGACAAATTTCCTGGAGTCTATGCTAGCTTAAAAAGTGTTCTTTGTGAGGATGGGTGGCTGGTCTCAAGTTTAAAACTTGTTGTATTACGTACGTAGACTTAGAGATAGTGCAGCATGTGAAGCTAGTATAAATAGTGTACTATTGTTGATTAGCCTCATCCGATAACCTGTTGCAATGCACGTACAATTATGTATTCCGAAAATATTTTTTTGCCTCATCGCAGCACCCACTCAGAGAAGCGACTCGAAAGCCATTCATAAATTTAGTAAGTTTATCACAGGCATATCATTTTATTACATACAACAGGTCATCAACCCACAACGACAACGAGGATATATTATAAATACTAAAGTTTTCATCACACAACAAATAACAAGCAATGAAATGAACTTCAACTCAACCAATCCTCGGCGTTGGAAACGCTTGCTTTGAACCACAAGTGATTCTCTGGGAAGTTCCAGCTACTGTAAATCTCGAGACCAACGCATGACTGATCATCCAGGCTGAAGTGGCCTACTATATCACGACCACGGTAGGGAACCGCCGCAATGTCCGACGTATAGATACAGTTGCTTCTCATAAATGGTAGTAGTAACGTTGTGTCAACATCAGTTGGATCGTCTTTCACCATCATTGGATAGTTTTGTCCAAGGAAGTGCGAGTTTTCTCCAAGACTATCAATACTGTACCAGGGAAAAGGTGTTGGCGCTAGAACACTAGTATCCATCCCGAATACCATGCAACGGGTGTTGGGATAGGTCCGGAGAGTGCGACCATGGGAGACAACACCTGCTTCGTTAGTAGTAACATCAGCAGTGGGCTGTATACAGACAAGAAGGGGTGATCCATCGGAATTAGTTGCCAGCCGTCACTGAGTATATGGTCCCTGCTCGTCCTCATGCTCATGATCATCACCATCGTCATCTCCCCCTTGGTTATAGAAATTTTCAAGTATAGGTGGTGGAATGTTCACAGGACCTTGGAAACACAAGAAGAAGGTTAATTAGTAGAGAAGGGAAACTTGCTAACTCGCATGCATGTGGATGAAACAATTATAATTATGGTGGAAGACAAACGTACCGAAACTACGAGGATCCCATGCAAAAACAGTGCCACGAGTGGGGGCAGCGAACACAAGACCCTCGTATTGAATTGCATCACAGTACACATCCGTGTATAGAAACTGATTTTTGAGCAATATCCATCCAGTCGAACGACGAAGGACGGCAACAAGCTTGTTTAAGATAGAAACAAATTCATAGTTCTTGTAATTCCAAGAGCGGTTGGGAACTCGACAAATTGCTATCTTCCGTAGACGATAGCCACCATGATCGTATTTGAACGTACGTAGATCATCTGTGTGCTCAACCTCAGGGCACTCTGAGATTTTTGGAAGTGGAATCCGCTGACGAGTGTACACATTCACAAGTTCCCACTCACAATTTTACCCAATAAAAACAACCTAATCTCCATTTGCGCCAGCCCAGACCTTACCCTTAAGCGATGGCATCTTGACATCGCACGTATCTTTATCAAGCGGCATCAACTTGCACAAGGCGAGGCCTCCGTCGTCCGCGCCCATGTGAACAGGCTTATAGCGAAGAAGATAAGGGAGAATGGTCTTGAACGAACCTTGGGTTCCTTGTAATGGTGTTATTAGTTGAGTCGAGAATGGTCTTGAACGAACCTGCCATGCTAGCCGAGGTGATGATGTCGCGTCGATCAATGAGTTCCCCCACCACGTCATCTTTCAGATCGGGGCAATAATAACAGGGTCTTTCTGGCTTGTTCTCTCCATGGAGAAGACAGTCAAACAATGGCAGAAGGAAGGGTGAAGGCAAATGAAGGAGGGAGGAAGAGCGTGCGACAACAGTTGCAAATCGAGAGGGAAAGTCGAAGAGTCGGTGGACGGTTGCCAGTTTGCCACGGTACACGAAGAGTCGCCCCGGCCAACACGTCCTTTCGGAAATTGTACAAAAGGACTCGTTGTCGTTTCACTGACATGTTGGAACGGGACCACATGTCAACGAAACATGGTGTGTAATTTCTTGTGCAAAATGCGATCTGGCTGCGTTGGCCCGAGGTGCCGCATTAGTTATCGACCTTATTTTTTAACATACAATCTGAGTGGATAGCTCTTGTGGTCATCACACGTGAGCGGATATATAGGTGGGCTAGGTGGGCAGGCGGCAACAATCTAAGTGCTAAAAGAGTTGATCTTGAAAAAAGAGTTGATCCAATGCTTGGTTTTGTTTGGATTTTCCAACTATGACCATTGGATAGAGTGAATCAATGGCTTATGTTCAAAGTTATTCTCATGCTATAGAATGGTATAGGAACGTGGAGAGATTTGGTTGATTTTATATCGCTGAATAATATAAAATATTATGGGTGCAGACGCTCCACCCCGAGGTTTGTTGCTCCTTCTCGGTCGTCGGGTATCTATGTGCTTCCACTCTTTCGTCTAAGACATCAGCTTTGTTCATCCTTTTGCCGACACGCGGGACATCTATATGCCTCCATTTTACAAAATCATACTATATGCCTCCATGACATGCGGGACATCTAGCATCAAGGTGGCGTGTCATGCAAGAAAATGGAGATATGCAGTGCGTAAGTGAGTCGTGCACTTCGATGGCACCTAGTACTACGCAATATTTTTTCTCCTCGATGGAACGTGAATAGTGCATGTACTCAATGATAGAGCACGGTCATGCAAGAAAATGGAGATATGCAGTGCGTAAGTGAGTCGTGCACTTCGATGGCACCTAGTACTACGCAATATTTTTTCTCCTCAATGGCACGTGAATAGTGCATGTACTCAATGATAGAGCACGGGATGGTAGCCATGGACATGGTCGGCCCTTTTTGAAGAGAGTACTAATAAATAACTTTGATGTGTCCCGTCAACTCGCAGAACGACGAGAAGTTTGCTTACTACGCCTTCTCCCTCGCCAACGTGTGCGCGGTGGCTCACAGCACGAGGAGAAACTTTTGCTTACAAGCGGTGGAGGTGCAGCAGTTCATTTGGTGTCAGATTGCCAGAAGTACTACTGTAGTACCATCGTTATTGTTCAACTTCCGGAAGAGGAGAAGAGCCAAGCGCAAGGTCACCTACTAACCTAGTACAGTACTACTAGAGCCAAAGCTGGTCCACCTTTTTAGAGCATGGTTAATTAATATAGGCGGCTCTTGCAGCGGCACATCATTTAGAGCAATTACTCTCTTCGTAGGAACAAAGGAAGTGAAACAAAAGTTGGAGTGGATGCTAGATTGCCAATTAAAAAATGATTACGTAGGAAAAAAAATCCTATTGCATTCTATCGTATGAATCAAACGACCAATGTAGGAAAATTATGAGGGGGGTCTCTCCAATAGTGTTCCTCAGCTCGCACCTAGCATCACGGTGGTCAAACTTGGAGTCATTCATCTGGTACACGTGGCATCTCAGATCTAGACACAAGGTAACGCGACCTCTAACTTCCTCCGCCATTTGAAGCAGCGCGCTGGTGAAGGGCTAGCATACTCCAATATTAGGTTGGCTCTATGTGATGTGGCAACTTCATATACTAACCGGATGCTGGCTATACTACTACGGTACTCACACTCCAAGAAGTGACTCGAAAACCATTCATAAATTGATTCTATGACATACATTTGCAAATGTACCATTCATTACATACAACAAGTCATCAACACACAACGACAACGAGGATACATGTTGGATTATAGATTATTTCCAACAAAACATTCTAGTAAATATTGAAGTTTTCATCACACAACAAATAACAAGAAATGAAATGAACTTCAACTCAACCAATCCTCGGCGCTGGAAACGCTTGCTTTGAACCATAGGTGCTCTGGGAAGGGCCATCTATTGTCAATATCGAGAGCAACATAGGACTGATCATCTAGGCTGAAGTGGCATATATCAGGACTAGGGTAGGGAACCACCGCAATGTTCGAGGTATAGATATAGTTGCTTCTCATAAATGGTAGTAAAGTTGTGTCAACAGCAGCTGGATCGCCTTTCACCATCATTGGATAGTTTTGTCCAAGGAAGAGCGAGTTTTATCCAAGACTATCAATACTGAACCAGGGAGAAGGTGTTGGCGCTAGCACACTAGTATCCATCTCGAGTACCCTGCAACGGGTGTTGGAATAGGTCCAGAGAGGCGACCATGGGAGACAACACCTGCTCCCTCAGTAGTAACAATCTCAGTGCACTGTATACAGATAAGAAGAGGTGATCCATCAGAATTAGTTGCCAGGCGCCATTGAGTATATAAGTTCTGCTCGTCCTCATGCTCTAGATCATCACCATCGTCATCTCCCCCTTGGTTATAAATTTTTTCAAGTATAGGTGGTGGAATGTTCACAGGACCTTGGAAACACAAGAAGAAGGTTAATTAGTAAATGGAAACTTGCTAACCCGCATGCATGTGGATGAAACAATTATAATTACAGTGGAAGACAAACGTACCGAAATTACGAGGATCCCATGCAAAAATAGTGCCACGAGAGGTGGCAGAAAACACATGATCCTCGTATTCGATTGCATCACAGTACTCATTCGTGTACAGAAACTGATTTTTGAGCAATATCCATGGACGAGCCATGGAATCATTAACGATGGCAACAAGCTTGTCGAAGATAGCAACAACTTCATAGTTCTTGTAATTCCAAGAGCGGTTGGGAAATAGACAAATTGCTATCTTCCGTAGACGACAACCACCATGATCATATTTGAACGTACGTAGATCATCTGTGTGCTCAACCTCAGGGCACTCTGAGATTTTTGGAAGTGGAATTCGCTGACGAGTGTACACATTCACAATTTCGCACTCGCAATAGTAACCAATATAAACAACCCAATCTCCATTTTCGCCAGCCCAGGACTTACCCTTAAGCGATGGCATCTTGACATTAGACGTATCACTATCAAGTGGCATCAACTTGCACAAGGCGAGGCCTCCGTCGTCCGCGCCCATGTGAACAGGCTGATAGCAGAGAAGATAAGGGAGATCAAACCGCTCCTCGTCCCTTGGGTTCCTTGTAATGATGTTATTAGTTGAGTCGAGAATGGTCTTGAACGAACCTGCCATGCTAGCCGAGGTGATGACGTTGCACCGATCAATGAGTTCCCCCACCTCGTCATCTTTCAGATCAGGGCAAGAATACGGGGTTGTTTTCGGCTTGTTCCCTCCATGGAGAAGACGATTGAACAATGGCAGAAAGAAGGGTGAAGGCAAATGGAGGAGGGAGGAAGAGCGTGCGACTAGAGTTCCAAATCGAGAGGGAAAGGCGAAGAGTCGGTGGACGGTTGCCAGTTTGCCACGGTACATGAAGAGGCGCCCCGGCCTACAAGTCCTTTCGGAAATTGAACAAAAGGACTCGCTGTCGTCTCACTGACATGTTGGAACGGGACCACATGTCAATGAAACATGGTGTGTAATTTCTCGTGCAAAATGCGATCTGGCCGCGTTGGCCCGAGGTGCCACATTAGTTATCGACCTTTAATTTTTTAATGGCGTGCCGTTCAGTTTTGAAGCACGACTAACTGGTACTGTTTGCAGAGAAAATATAAACTACTCTACCACTACTCCACCTCTAGTACTAGTAGTATAAAAAAGATATATAGGCTGGAGCTTCAGAGCTTTCTTGCTCAGGGCTGCCCACTTGCTTATCACACTATCACCCTCTCTCCAGATCTAAAAAAGACGGCCTCTCTCTCCCTCCTCACTGGTGGTCACAGATCCGCCGGGGAAGAAAAGGACGTGCAGCGTTGACGCACTCGTCGTCGGTGAGCGAGGTCACGCACTGACGACAAGGCCATCCTCTCAGACCTAGCGCCCGCGCAGGATGGCCTTCGTCTCCAAGCTCGCTGCCGTAGTGCGTGCGGAGGACGATGACCACGAGCGAAGCCACTTCCCACCGACCCTCGGGTATGCTACCTCTTTTCGATCCATACCCTTGTTCTATTGCCCCATCTGCCATGTCGCTGCATGTGGATCCTTTTCCACTACACCATCTTCCCAATTTCATATCCTCTGCTCTGCTGGTCACGCAAACAAAAACCTTAATATGCACTATTAAAGGAAACCCTACTTCCCGCAGACTAATCCATGTCTGGGTTGAATAAGGAAAGGAAGGGAGACTGTACTGTCCAAGAGAGTAGGCATCGAACCCGCATCTAGGTTGAAAAGGGGAAAATCAGTAGCTATGGAACGAGTCTCGTGTCTCTTGGTTGAAGAAGGGTAGAAAGGCATGACAACGCAATAGAGAATGACCAGGTCGATCGGTTTGTTGTCCTCACATAGGAAAAAAGTGGCTAAAGAGAACAAAAATGGGACGTAATACACATATGCTGCCAGGATATTTGTTGCTCTGGGCAACCATACCTCCCTCACCACTCTATGCGTCTGTGGAGGTACATGATACGTCTCCAACGTATCTATAATTTTTGATTGCTCCATGCTATATTGTCTACTGTTTTGGACTATATTGGGCTTTATTTTCCACTTTTATATTATTTTTGGGACTAACCTATTAACCAGAGGCTCAGCCCAGAATTGTTGTTTTTCCCTATTTCAGTGTTTCGGAGAAACAGAATATCAAACGGAGTCCAAACGGAATGAAACCTTCAGGAACGTGATTTTCTCACCAAACGTGATCCAGGAGACTTGGACCCAACTCCAAGGAACAAAAGAGGCGGTCATGAGGGTGGGGGGCGCGCCCCCCTGCCTCGTGGGCCCCTCAAAGCTCCACCGATGTACTCCTTCCTCCTATATATACCTACGTACCCCCAAACGATCAGAAACGGAGCCAAAAACCTAATTCCACCACCGCAACTTTCTGTATCCACGAGATCCCATCTTGGGACCTGTTCCGGAGCTCCACCGGAGAGGGCCGTCATCACGGAGGGCTTCTACATCATCATAGCCTCTCCGATGAAGTGTGAGTAGTTTACCTCAGACCTTCGGGTCCATAGTTAGTAGCTAGATGGCTTCTTCTCTCTTTTTGGATCTCAATACAATGTTCTCCCCCTCTCTCATGGAGAACTATTTGATGTAATCTTCTTTTTGCGGTGTGTTTGTTGAGACCGATGAATTGTGGGTTTATGATCAAGTCTATCTATGAATAATATTTAAATCTTCTCTAAATTCTTTTATGTATGATTGGTTATCTTTGCAAGTCTCTTCGAATTATCAGTTTGGTTTGGCCTACTAGATTGGTTTTTCTTGCAATGCGAGAAGTGCTTAGCTTTGGGTTCAATCTTGCGGTGTCCTTTCCCAGTGACAGAAGGGGCAGCAAGGCACGTATTTTATTGTTGCCATCGAGGATAACAAGATGGGGTTTTTATCATATTGCATGAAACTATCCCTCTACATCCTGTCATCTTGCTTAAGGCGTTACTCTGTTTTTAACTTAATACTCTAGATGCATGCTAGATAGCGGTCGATGAGTGGAGTAATAGTAGTAGATGCAGGCAGGAGTCGGTCTACTTGTCTCAGACGTGATGCCTATATACATGATCATACCTAGATATTCTCATAACTATGCTCAATTCTGTCAATTGCTCAACAGTAATTTGTTCACCCACCGTAGAATACTTATGCTCTTGAAAGAAGCCACTAGTGAAACCTATGTCCCCCGGATCTATTCTCATCATATCAATCTCCATCACTTTATATTTGCTTTGCTTTTACTTTGCCTTTTACTTTTCACTTTGCATCTTTATACCAAAAATACCAAAAATATTATCTATCATCTCTATCAGATCTCACTCTCGTAAGTGACTGTGAAGGGATTGACAACCCCTAATCGTTGGTTGCAAGGAGCTATTATTTTTGTGTAGGTACGAGGGACTCGAGCGTAGCCTCCTACTGGATTGATACCTTGGTTCTCAAAAACTGAGGGAAATACTTACGCTACTTTGCTGCATCATCCTCTCCTCTTCGGGGAAATCCAACGCAGTGCTCAAGAGGTAGCAAGAAGAATTTCTGGCGCCGTTGCCGGGGAGTCTGCGCAAAAGTCAACATACCAAGTACCCATCACAATCCCTATCTCCCGCATTACATTAGTTGCCATTTGCCTCTCATTTTCCTCTCCCCCACTTCACCCTTGCCATTTTATTCGCCCTCTCTTTTCTGTTGCCTTCTTCTCGTCTTCTCGTTGCCATGGCCGAATCCAAAAGAATGAACGGTCCTTTCCAGGGTCCTAGTACCTTGGATGACCCCTCTATCCTCTCTAAGCTCATAAATAATGATGCTATGGAAAGACCCACCGGGGTTACCAATGAAAGTTTAAATAATCTTGATGAAGATGACTCTGGAATTTTTCGTTATTTACTTGCTGAGTTTTTAAAAGATGCTTGGGATAGGTTATTGAGGATTAGGGCTAGCTAACTACCACAATATCAAATTGAGGTTTACTTAAAAAGTTTCTATGTTGGATTACCCGCTTATTTTAAGCAAGTACTAGATTCTATTTTTGAATATGGTTTTCTTGAAGGGGATGCTACTATGGAAGAATGAAAACTATATTTGGGCACCCCATGAATGATAAGGTGGAATCTACCACCCTCTTATGCTTTTATCAAAACAAAATTATCAAAGAGATGAAATCTAGTTTAGATGCAAATTTCCGTAACGTGCTTACCCTTACTTCCTCCATTAATGGAAATGTGCTTTCCCAAAATAGAAGGATAAATGCCATAGAAAGGAAATTTGCTCTTTTCTTTCCTACTACCAAAGATGGCAATACTTAGATCTATCCTTGCTTTTATGCCTAGCTAGGGGCGTTAAACGATAGCGCTTGTTGGGAGGCAACCCGATTTTATTTTTTGTATTTTTTTGTTTTTTTTTGTTTAGGAATAAATAATACATCTACCTTCTGTTTAGATGTGGTTTTATGTTTTAATTAGTGTTTGTGCCAAGTTAAACCTATAGGAACTTCTTGGATGATAGTTATTTGATCTTGCTGTAATTTCCAGAAACTTTCGGTTCACGAAAACAATTATTCCAATTCACCAGAACGTGATAAAATAGTGATTCCAATTGCTTCTGATCAATAAACAAATTGCCCAGGACTTCATATTTTGGCTTAATTTTTGCAGTTCCAGAAGTTTGCGTTAGTTACAGATTACTACAGACTGTTCTGTTTTTGGCAGATTCTGTTTTTCATGTGTTGTTTGCTTATTTTGATGAATCTATGGCTAGTAAAATAGTTTATAATCCATAGAGAAGTTGGAATACATTAGGTTTAACACCAATATAAATAAATAATGAGTTCATTACAGTACCTTGAAGTGGTCTTTTGTTTTCTTTCGCTAACGGAGCTCATGAGTTTTCTGTTGAGTTTTGTATTGTGAAGTTTTCAAGTTTTGGGTAAATTCTATTGATGGATTATGGAACAAGGAGTGGCAAGAGCCTAATATTGGGGATGCCCATGGCACCCCCAAGATATTCCAAGGACACCAAAAAGTCAAAGCTTGGGGATGCCCCAGAAGGCATCCCCTCTTTCGTCCACTTCCATCGGTAATTTTACTTGGAGCTATATTTTTATTCACCACATGATATGTGTTTTGCTTGGAGCGTCTTGTATTATTTGTGTCTTTGTTTTTTAGTGTGCCACAATCATCCTTGATGTACACACCTTTTTAGACAGCCATACATGAATTGGAATTTTGATAGAATACTCTATTTGCTCCACTTATATCTTTTGAGCTATATAGTTTTGCTCTATGTGCTCCACTTATATCTTTTGAGCTTTATAGTTTTGCTCGAGTGCTTCACTAAGATATTTTTAGAGCACGGTGGTGGATTTGTTTTAAAGAAACTTTTGATCTCTCATGCTTCACTTAGATTATTTTGAGAGTCTTTAATAGCATGGTAATTTGCTTAATAATAATGATATGCTCGGTATTCAAGATTTGTAAAACTTTCTTTTGAGTGTGTTGAATACTAAGAAAAGTTTGATGCTTGATAATTGTTTTGAGATATGGAGGTGATAATATCAAAGTCATGCTAGTTGAGTAATTGTGAATTTGATAAATGCTTGAGTTCAAGGTTGCAAGTCCCGTAGCATGCACGTATGGTAAACGTTATGTAACAAATTTGAAACATGAGGTGTTATTTGATTGTCCTCCTTATGAGTGGCGGTCGGGGACGAGCGATGGTCTTTTCCTACCAATCTATCCCCCTAGGAGCATGCGCGTAATGCTTTGGTTTTTGATGACTTGTAGATTTTTGCAATAAGTATATGAGTTCCTTATGACTAATGTTGAGTCCATGGATTATACGCACTCTCACCCTTCCATCATTGCTAGCCTCGTCGGTACCGTGCATTGCTCTTTCTCACATCGAGAGTTGGTGCAAACTTCGCCGGTGCATCCAAACCCCGTGATATGATACGCTCTTTCACACATAAACCTCCTTATATCTTCCTCAAAACAGCCACCATACCTGCCTATTATGGCATTTCCATAGCCATTCCAAGATATATTGCCATGCAACTTTCCACCATACCATTGATCGTGACACATTCATCATTGTCATATTGCTTAGCATGATCATGTAGTTGACATAGTATTTGTGGCAAAGCCACCATTCATAATTCTTTCATACATGTCACTCTTGATTCATTGCATATCCCGGTACACCGCCGGAGGCATTCATATAGAGTCATAATTTGTTCTAGTATCGAGTTGTAATCATTGAGTTGTAAATAAATAGAAGTGTGATGATCATCATTCTAGAGCATTGTCCCAAGTGAGGAATATAAAAAAAAGAGAAAGAAAGGCCATAAAAAAAGAGAAGGCCCAAAAAAAAGAAAAAGAAAAGAAAAAAAGAAAAAAATGAGAGAAAAAGAGAGAAGGGACAATGTTACTATCCTTTGCCACACTTGTGCTTCAAAGTAGCACCGTAATCTTCATGATAGAGAGTCTCTTGTTTCGTCATTTTCATATACTAGTGGGAATCTTTCATTATAGAACTTGGCTTAAATATTCCAATAATGGGCTTCCTCAAATGCCATAGGTCTTCATGAGCAAGCAAGTTGGATGCACACCCACTTAGTTTCTTTTGTTGAGCTTTCATACATTTATAGCTCTAGTGCATCTGTTGCATGGCAATCCCTACTCCTTGCATTAACATCAATCGATGGGCATCTCCATAGCCCATTGATTAGCCTCGTAGATGTGAGATCTTCTCCTTTTTGTCTTCTCCACATAACCCCCATCATCATATTCTATTCCACCCATAGTGCTATATCCATGGCTCATGCTCATGTATTGCGTGAAGGTTCATGAGTTTGAGATTATTAAAGTATGAAACAATTGCTTGGCTTGTCATCGGGGTTGTGCATGATGAGAGCATTCTTGTGTGACGAAAATGGAGCATGACTAAACTATATGATTTTGTAGGGATGAGTTTTCTTTGGCCATGTTATTTTGAGAGGACATAATTGCTTAGTTAGTATGCTTGAAGTATTATTATTTTTATGTCAATATGAACTTTTGTCTTGAATCTTTCGGATCTGAATATTCATACCACAATTGAGAAGATTTACATTGAAATTATGCCAAGTAGCACTCCACATCAAAAATTCTCTTTTTATCACTTACCTACTCGAGGACGAGCAGGAATTAAGCTTGGGGATGCCTGATACGTCTCCAACGTATCTATAATTTTTGATTGCTCGATGCTATATTATCTACTGTTTTGGACTATATTGGGCTTTATTTTCCACTTCTATATTATTTTTGGGACTAACCTATTAACCGGAGGCCCAGCCCGAATTGTTGTTTTTGCCTATTTGGTGTTTCCAGAAGCAGAATATCAAGCGGAGTCCAAACAGAATGAAACCTTGGGAGCGTGATTTTTCACCAAACGTGATCTAGGAGACTTGGACCCTTCTCCAAGGAACAAAGAGGCGGTCACAAGGGTGGCCCCCAGTATGCGCCCCTGCCTCGTGGGCCCCTCAAGCTCCACCGACGTACTCCTTCCTCCTATATATGCCTCACGTACCCCAAGCGATCGAAGCGGGCCAAAACCTAATTCCACCGCCGCAACTTTCTGTATCCATGAGATCCCATCTTGGGGCCTATTCCGGAGCTCCGCAGGAGAGGGCCGTCATCACGGAGGGCTTCTACATCATCATAGCCTCTACGATGAAGTGCGAGTAGTTTACCTCAGACCTTCGGGTCCATAGTTAGTAGCTAGATGGCTTCTTCTCTCTTTTTGGATCTCAATACAATGTTCTCCCCCTCTCTCGTGGAGATCTATTCGATGTAATCTTCTTTTTGCGGTGTGTTTGTTGAGATCGATAAATTGTGGGTTTATGATCAAGTCTATCTATGAATAATATTTGAATCTTCTCTGAATTCTTTTTATGTATGATTGGTTATCTTTGCAAGTCTCTGCGAATTATCAGTCTGGTTTGGCCTACTAGATTGGTTTTTCTTGCAATGGCAGAAGTGCTTAGCTTTGGGTTCAATCTTGCGGTGTCCTTTCCCAGTGACAGAAGGGGCAGCAAGGCACGTATTGTATTGTTTCCATCGAGGATAACAAGATGGTTTTTTTATCATATTGCATGAAACTATCCCTCTACGTCATGTCATCTTGCTTAAGGCGTTACTCTGTTTCTCACTTAATACTCTTGATGCATGTTGGATAGCGGTCGATGAGTGGAGTAATCGTAGTAGATGCAGGCAGGAGTCGGTCTACTTGTCTCGGACGTGATGCCTATATACATGATCATACCTAGATATTCTCATAACTATGCTCAATTATGTCAATTGCTCAACAGTAATTTGTTCACCCACCATAGAATACTTATGCTCTTGAGAGATGCCACTAGTGAAACCTATGCCCCCGGGTCTATTCTCATCATATCAATCTCCATCACTTTATATTTGCTTTGCTTTTACTTTGCCTTTTACTTTTCACTTTGCATCTTTATACCAAAAATACCAAAAATATTATTTATCATCTCTATCAGATCTCACTCTGTAAGTGACCGTGAAGGGATTGACAACCCCTAATCACGTTGGTTGCAAGGAGCTATTGTTTTTGTGTAGGTACGAGGGACTCGAGCGTAGCCTCCTACTGGATTGATACCTTGGTTCTCAAAAACTGAGGGAAATATTTACGCTACTTTGCTGCATCATCCTCTCCTCTTCGGGGAAATCCAACGCAGTGCTCAAGAGGTAGCAGTACATCGTACTGCTGCGCCCACTGTCTGAATGGGTCTCCCATGCTCTTATTGCCACTTTTTTTCTGTTAGTATAACACCAGGGGTAAAGTCGGCAACCAATGCTACTGCTAAAGTGATGCCACATTTAACTAATGCAGCAGTCAGTCTAATGCCACTGATAAATTTAAGCAATGCCATTTAATGTCTCTGGATTATTTCAGGGTTAGCTGTTGATTGTGGATGTATTAAAGATTTTTCAGCTAAGGCATTCTAATGTTCTTGCATAGCCAGTATACCAAGGATGAAACTTGTTACTACCTTCAGATTTTTGCACTGTTAATGCTTATAGATTACATACCTCGCTTTCATGAGATAAGTCAATTTTTTTGTATAGTGTCACCAAAATGCCAAGGCGCTGATGTCATTTTATTTTGGTTAAACTGCACAAAAAATTATGAAGACAAGAGGAAAGGTCAAGTGGGCACCTCCTCCTTTGGCTATTGTATTGATTAGATTCGATAAGTTTTTTATGTTTGATCAATTATCAAGATTGGGATAGCAATTTTCATGTCCACTCGAGTTCGAAATGATATTTACCTTGAAGGTACATGGTTTGCAATTTTTTAATACTGTCATTAGTTAATAATGCTAGTTACCTTCAGACTTTTGTATTTGGTTTAATGCTCTTGCACAGCTAGTATACCAATGCTGAAACTTGTTACCTTTACATTTTGTATTGTTAATTCTTATATAAATCTTCCAGTGCTAGAGCTTATGGAAATCTGTTCGGTAAAACCATAGTACTGTACCCTGTAATAAAATAACTACTCTACTATTGCACTAGCCACTGGATTTGTGTATATTTGTACTATTCGAATGGTGTTGCATTAACGTATAGACATATATAAAGTGTGGCAAGCTTTCCCAGAAATGTGCTCAAGAAAACTACTACCTATTTTTCTAAATACTGAACGTTTGGGTAGTTTAAATTGAACTGCGAAAATGTCTTATATTATGGAACAAAGTGTGTAGAGTTCACTCAAATTATCCTAGTAAAGCTAATCACACCTTTGTTAAAATTAATGTTCATTATGTTATCGGAGGAGGTCTGTATGTTTGTCTCTAATGCCTGTCGACTACATACCTGACATCATGATGTAATGTTAAGTCATTTCCTTTTGTATAGTGTCACTGAATTTTCAAGGCGGTGATGGCATTTTATTTTAGTTGAACTGCACAAAATATGCTTAAAAGAAGAGGAAAGTTCAGGAATCGATCATTCTTTCAGAAAGAACTATATATGCCTTTCTGACATCAGCCGATGTTGCCTTATTTATTCCTTCAAACAGGTGGTTAGAAACAGTCTTGCTACATTTTCCCATTAAGAAATTGGAATGCTTATATTTGTGAGTCTATGATTCAACTAGTGCCACTTTTAAAGTAATCACACTTTCAATATCTAAGCAAACAGGGATGCTCGATTTTAGTAGAACTGCACAAAAAGTCCAACTAGTTCAACATTAGGAGCATGTTTTCTTCCAAACCTTTATATCCAATTGGTGGCACTATAGATGTTCATTATGAAGGTACATGGTTTGCTACTATCTTGCTACTCCTTTTGTACTGTCATTAGATAGTAATACTAGTGGTTTTCATGTGAATTTATTGGCAGGGTGGACCTACATTGGAGGTGCAGGACATGATTCAATGATTGGATGCTCAATTTCGGTTTTATTGATTTCACCTCTTCCATCATTGCATACATGGATATCCTTGGTCTGATGAAGAATAGGCGCTATATTTCTCCTCTGAACCAGCAAATCAATTCAGTATGAAATTGTCCAGGGCAAAACATGACTGTATCAAATTGTCCAGTGCAAAACATGACAGATGCTAAGCGGAAGAGACATGTTTAAACCGAAAATACAAGGTGGGGTATATGTTTACTAGCTGCTTGATATTTTTGCAGGCAGAGATGTCTGCCCGTTGCTATTTGGAAAACACACAAAGTGGCCACAATTTTGCTTGAACTGCACAAGAGAATAGTATAGTCACTGCATGCAGTGCCATTTGAAAATAGACACACAATGATTGGATAGTCACTTCATGGACTGCAAAAAACTAGTACTGTACTATTTATTGGACAACACTAGGTGCTTCATTGCTTTGGTGTTATTATACAATGGGCATCATTTTTCCTAAGTTAAAGTTTGTATTCCGAAAATAGTCTCGCCGTGTGATCGAGAGAAGACCAAATCATATTGCAGTGGCTGTTCCTCCATCATGTGTGGTTCATTCTCATGGTTCCAACTGTTGGTGGAACCACTTACGTTTGCAAGAGGAATTGTAGACTTCACAAACAAATTTTTCTTTCAGTCTGTACTGAATGTTGGCCAAGAGAAGCATCCATGTTAGTAGGAAGAACATATGTTTTTTATAGGTCTTTGCTTTTGGAGCTACATATTTATATATGATATGTGAATCATTGAGATGCATTAACATGTTAATCTTATGTATGGGAATCGTACTAATTGGTTTTGAATTTGGGCTACTAATGTGAACATATTACAATGCCATGCCTGTGAGTCTCGTGTGAACATTTTGAACGGATCGGCTCTTACTGCTGTGCACAGCATGATCCTTATTTCTGTGTTCTTAGTGTTTATAAGTTACTAACAGTTCCTTATTTCTGTTGGCTCAGTGTTTAGAAGTTACTGATCGATCACTAGCTAGCCTGCTAATGCGCTCCTGGCAGTTTTAGTTCCGACGCAAGATCCGAAGTGGTAGATTTTTGAATAAAAATGCCTACCTCTGAAGAAACTGACAAGCTGCTCTGAAGAAAATGCCATGCGAATCTGAAGAAACTGCCATGCGAATCTGAAGGAGGGAGTACCTCATCTGGATGATTCGAGTACACTCGTTTGACCGTCATGTCGGCGTGCGACCCGACACGAATGGGACGCACCACTGACGGGACGTGACGGCACCATCATAATTTTAGATTTTCTAGTTTTCCACGGCAAGCTGGCGCGCTAAACCATGCCTGCTTATGCATTGAATTCCGATAACCGCGATGACCGTCCCATTTCTCGTGACACGCTAGTTCGCCTACCTTCCGCATATAATTACTATTTCCCGAGAATCTCCGGTGGCACCATCACCCAACTCGCCCTATCCTCACAAGCCCCCACCGTCCCGACGTCGCTCGCCACTTATCCTCTCTCTCGCCACATCCGCCATGCCCCCGCCCGTCCGTGATAGGCGACACCGGAGGTGGTCACCGCCGGAACTTGTGTTCGGTTTTTCACCGGAAGGCAGACTGAGGGAGGAGGCATTCTATCGGTCTTTAGATGGCAATGCAGACTATGAAGAGTTGTTGGAGCGCGACCACCTGGCGGAGGAGCAGCGTATTGCCGATTTGTGCCGCCAGCGGGACATGGGGCAGCAGCGCACCGACACTCTGAGTCGCGAGCAGAGCGCCCGCAACTGGGCCATCTACATGGAGGCCGGCGCCCGGCAAATAGCCCTGGAGGCTGTCAGGCACGATGCGTTCGCGACACCGATTTTTTGCCACCAGCTAGTCAAGTGGGTTTCCTGCTTAGAAGCCGAAGCTTCGGTGGACCACGCCGGCATGGAAAGGGCCAACGCGCGCGAGCAACGCGCCCTATCCTACCTCTGGCAAGTCCGAGGCGAGGTGGAGGATGCCGGTGCAGGCGTTTAGCGTGTACTGCAGATGGCGGCCGGCATCGTCTAGTTAGCCGAGAGTAAGTTAGCACTTGTACGCTACTAGAGTATTAGTGGGAGTAGATAGTTAACTTGGCTATGATGGTTGTCAACATGGAAGTTCAGTACTCTATATGTGGATCAGACCTGTTACTTTGCTCTGAATGTTGAACTTTCTGTTTGAACATATGGAATGGGCTGTATTTTTTTTAAATGGGTTGTATTTGTCCTCCACGGGTTTAGAGGCTGACTTGTGGGCCTACCATGTTGACGCGTACACAATCAGGAGATGATTGTGCGTGGAGAGGATGACAACAAGGACCCGCCAAGGTCATGGCGATGCATAAGCAAGTGCCTCCTTATTTCAAGCCAATAAAAATGGCTCCTCCTAGTGGATTTCGACATCCGGGTCCCATGCCATTGTCAACGTAGTCAATAAGCGAGAGAATTACTGTGGCGGTGACACGAGGGACCCAGCAGCTCGCCCAGATTATTTTGTTTTGGGTTAATTTGATAAATGCCACTCCAAATCTAGTGTTTGCAAGAAATGCCACTGTAGTTTCCAAACTTTAAAAAATGCCATTTCATGCCAATTCCAGTGGCATTTTTTGAAGTCTGGAGTGGCGTTTTTCAAAGTTTGCAAATTGCAGTGGCGTTTTCCAAAGTTTGCAAAAATTGCAGTGGCATTTTTATGCATCGTCGTAATTGGAGTGGCATTTATCTAACTTGTTTTTGAGACGGAAGCAGGTTGTCAACTGGGTTGTGCGGGGCACTATGGCCTGTCTAGACAGCCTTCTCTTTTATGTTTACCACAGACCAGCCCAGTAGTTTTTTTTTCTTTCTGAAAATGGATAGCCTAGTTTTTTTGTGATTTGCCAAGTAAGTCTCTTTGTCAGGCCTGTTGGGCTGCAAATCTTTCAAGACAAGGAGAGCTTCATTCAGCTGGCCGAGAAAATGGCCTATCAGTAATGAGAAATGGGCTGTACATTTTTAAAACACATCAAACTGGCAATTAGTTTCAAATTTCTTTTTTTCATCTGGATATTTTAAATTGCATTTATTTTTCATCTGGACTATTTGTTGGATTTTATATTGATATACATTTATTTTTAAAATCAGTTTGAACGTGACTCGAAATTTCGGGATTAAAAACAGTTCGGACCGCACCGAAATATGTAAAATTCCGTATAATTTTTTAACCGTGGCCACAATATGGGCTGTAATGCTAACACAAAGAATATGGGCTCCAAAAAAAACCTTAAGAATTAGCAAATGGGTTGTAAATTATTAGAAATAATGGCAGATGGGTTGTATGATGTTTTCCATAGATTTGAGGCTTTCCTAAAAAAAAGGTTGACGCACAAGCAGTGACTGTTGGATGTCCATCCAATGGCCGTCGTGCTTCTTCAATCTCTGCTCTTCCTGCTCCAGCTGCTCAAACAAGCACCGGCGGGACTGCCTGCTCCCTCCTTCCTTGACGGCTGTCTTGCCTGCCATGAGCCTCACCGCCCCACCGTACTCCCATCGCTGGCCTAGCCATCCCTCTACTCACCCACACCTGCTGTTATTCTTCGGCAACGGCAGACGAACCAGTAAACCCTCGTACAATCATACTCCCCTCCGCGTGGAAAACATCTGCCGAGTCTTACCTGGTTCCGTGTCGTTCCCTTCCTAGGCCTCGCCGTCGTCCACCGCCCTGGTGCTCTCGGTGCGGCCTGGTCAACGTGGTCAACGACCGACATGCATCTGAAGTGGACTGTACGTGGAGAGGCTGACAGCTGGGTCCACGGCCGCACGCAGGGAAATGCCTCCTTATTATGCGCAAAAGAATGATTCCTCCACATGACATTTGGGACCCACCAAAAGGGCCTCTGTATTTTGTGAAAAAACGTTACCGCCGCTGAAAGCTCGGACCCACCAGCTATATCTTCGCACGCAAGGAAGTGCCTCCTTATTACGCACAAAAAAATTAATACTCCCCCTGCTAGCTGTGACCCAGTATAGTGGGAGGCTGACTTGTGGGCCTAATAACTTGACGAGGACGGAGGGCTTTGTCAACTTAGTCAATATGCACGATTCTAGCTCCAGTGCCCGTACGATGTCCATCCAACGGCCGTAGTGCTTCTTCAACCTCTGCTCTTCTTGCTTCAGCCGCCCAAACCAGCGTCGATCGTGCCTCGTGCTCCTGCCAACTGTGACCGGCTGCGATGCCGCGGAGGCCTCACCGCCCCCTACTACTCCCACCGCTAGCCAGGCCATCCCTCTACTCACCCATACCCCGTATTATTCTGCGGCGACGGCAGTCTCACACCGCAGTGAACCAGTGAACCCTCATACTCCTCTACGCGTGGGCATCCACTTCCGCATCTTCCCCGGCTCCGCGTCGTCCCCTTCCTAGGCCTCGCCGTCGTCCACCACCCTGGTGCTCTCGGCGTGGCGTGGTCAACGTGGTCAAGGAACGGCTTCCATCGGACATGGACTATACGTGGAGAGGCTGATAGCTGGGTCCACGGCTGCAGCAAGGAAGTGCCTCCTTATTACGCGGAAAATAATGATTCCTCCACCTGACAGCAGGGACCCACCGGACGGGCAACCGTATTTCACAGAAAAACGTTTCCCCCCTGACTGCTGGGACCCACCAGCTACATCTTCGCACGTAAGGAAGTGCCTGACAGTTGGGACCCACCTGGTCGAAGCATACGTAGCGTTGTCATTCTAGTCGCGAACGTGTATGTACATACTGGTCGATGTAGAGGCGTGCACGTGTCGTAGTAGAGGCGCGCACGTAACATGTACACGTACGTACAGTGGCCAATGTGCAAGAAAGAAAATACGGCCACGTACGTACATACGGGCAGGGTCTCGAAGGCCTACTTGCGCATACGTATGGCCAGGGCTCGTGTACATGGCTGGGTCAGAACATAGAAACTGTGTCGTCATCGTGTTCATGGGGAGCCAGCCGGCTGGATCGAAACAGAATGCGTCGTTGTGTTCATCGGGAGGGCTTGGACGGAACAACCAATGGAAAGAGGCATGGTGTACCGTAGAACGGAGGAAACGGCCTTGTGTTCGACCGGCCACGTTCAAAACGGGATCCTGTTCATCGGGAGGGGTCTGGCATACCACAAAATAGAGGAAACGGACCTCCTACGGTCGAAACGGGGGTCCTGTTGATCGGTAGGGGTGTGGCATACCACAAAACGGAGGAAACAGACTTGTGTTGGAGCGCTACGGTCGTAACGGGGGTCCTATTCATCGATAGGGGTGTGGCTTACCGCAAATCGGGACTCCACGGGATACTGTTCATCTCCACCGTTGACCCCCCTCCAGCCTCCACGGGCTACTGTTCATCCACCGTCGACCTCCTCTAGCCTCCACCTGCGACTGTTCATCCACGGGCTCCTGTTCATCCAGCCTCCACCGCGCGCTACTCCACCGGCTACTGTTCAACCAGCCCTCTCCACGGGCTCCTGTTCAACCACCCCTCCACGGGCTACTATTCATCCAGCCCTCCACCATCTACTATTCATCCAGCCCTCCACGGGCTGGTCCTGTTCATCCAGCCCTCCACGGGGTCCTGTTCATCCAGCCCCAACCCGCCTGATCGATCGGGGTCCTGTTCATCCAGAGGCAACACCACGGGGTCCTGTTCATCCACCCCCACCGAACTGTTCATCAAACCCCCCAGCAACGCCACTGTTCATCCAGAGGCAGCATCAATCGGCTTGATTAGCAGCGAGAGCGAAGAATCGCTCGATCGGGTTCGATTAACAGCCATCGATCGATCGCTCGGGTTCGATGTCGTAGCCTGCGCAGCAATCGCTCGGGTTGATTAGAACCCAACGCCTCGCTCGGGTTCAGTTAGAGCCCAACGCCTCGCACCCACGCGCGTGCGTGTACGAGAGAAACGTGCATCGCTCGGCCCCGACCACCCACCATAACCGGGGATACCCCGATATTTTCCTGGCCCTTGCTTCTACCACGGTTTTTCTCCGTCATGGACGGCCCAAAGAATGTCATGCAGCTACATCTCCGGCCCGCCCAGGACGAAAAGCCCATTTTCTGTCATGATTTTTTGTCATAGAAGTAGGAGCCCACCACATCTATGATCGGGGTCACAATTATCTTCATAGAAGTGTCATAAGTATGACAGAAAAAATTTCGTTCGGCCCAAAATGTCACAGATGTGTCTTTTTTTTGTAGTGCCTCCAGAAAAATTCACCATTGCTCTCTCTCTCTCTCTCGTATTCTTGCTCTCAATCTGGCGGATTTGGATCTCTTTGCTCCAAGTTCTGTTTCCTAAACTGTTTCGGGGGATTGCTGCTTGGTATGTGAGTCCTCTGTTTGTCCAATTAGTTTTTGTTTTAGTAGTTTATATTTTTAATAATTAGCTACTCTTGGTGCTGCTGTAGATGAGCGTGCATGTTCAATGGTTAGAGTTCTAAGTAGTTTGAATGCTTGCTATGGCCTCTATGTATCCCTATGAGTAGTTGCTATCAATCTTGTAAAGTTTTGTTGATAAATTTTTGTCACCCAATTTTTTTAGAAAACTGTACGCGAATATGATGAACCTCTTTGGAAGGAGGTCTTAAAAGAGGAGATCCTTGGAGGCATCTTCTAGTGAAAGTTCCGTTCGTCAGTCTTATGTTGAACCAAGTGAAAGTTGCATACGAGATGCCGCCACCAAAACATGCCTGTGGCCGTGTGAGGACTATATGGTGTGTGTGGGCATTAAGGACGAATTTGAACAATATGTTCACAATGCCGGTCTCGGTCCCTACATTTCAGATAAGTGCAATCAATACCACACTCTCACCGAATCATTTGTCAAAGAATTTAAATTCCATCCCCGTGAGTCTAGAGTGTCATTTAAACTTTATGAAAATTCATTTACCATATCACTAGAGAGTTTTGCTCACCACTGCAAAATCCCATTCTGGGGTTCGCTTGACGAACCACCAAACGCTGAGTTTTGATCATTTTGGACTAGTCTTTGCTACGGTGAGACGAGGGGAGTGACGCAAGGTAGAATAAAGCGCATTCATTTTCCCATAATTCAGCATTTTGCTTTATTTAATGGGAAATGTATTGTAGGGAAACAAGATTGTAGTACACTTTGTGCTCCAGAATTGAGCCTCATATGCACCGCTCTCACTGGTGATAGGAGTTATAATCTTGGAGGGATTGTTGCGCGTAGGTTGCAACACAACGCTAATAGTGGCTATTTCTCTGGTGGAATTTATGCCATGCGTTTAGCAAGAGAGCTGGGTCTTTCACCTTTGCCCTATGACCCTATTCTACCCATGCAGTATTTAGACTTTGATGCTATGAAACATCATAAGATCCTTAAAGGAGATATTCATAATTTTACCTATAACTTGTTGTTTAACAAAGAATTTGTGGTATACACATATTTTCTTACGCCTGCTCTCTTTGATTATCACAAAAAGGGAAGGTATTTTGTTCTTGATAGCGAGGCCCGAGCCCACAACATGGTGGTTGTGACTGCACGGGAGGCCGAGACATCCACACCAAGAGCCTCCGTGAGCTACCACTCCGACTACTGCCCAGGCTACTAATTGACTACCAAGTTAGGCCAAAAGACTAAGCTTGGGGAGTACGTGTTTCCCACCGACATTACATTCATGTTCACACATTTCATTCTAGTTGTCGATGTCCACACTTTTTCATTGTATTAACCATGTTAAATTTATTTTTTTGCTTTCTTCTTGTGTGTTTGAAAAACCTTAGAAAAACCAAAAAATTACTTGTAGTTAGTTTACTTTCTATGCATGCTTAGTTGTAGTGCTAAAAGGAAAACCCAAATAGATTTCCTTGTTCTTAGTTTGCTTGTTGGGAGCTTTCCCGCGTAAATAGTTTTTCTCGTTTTTGCTTTTCCCTTTTATTTGCTTGTTCAAGAAAACCAAAAACTCCAAAAATATTTTAGTGTGTTTTCCTGAATTTCTCTTCTTTTTTATTTTGAGTCGTACCAAGGAGAAGACCATGATGAAAATGTTGAGTGGCTCTCATATGCATAATTGTTGATCTAACTAAGAGCCCATTTTACCTTGTCTTCTGCTGTTGAATAAAATGATTTGTAGATTCCAGCTTAGTCCACGACACTCTTGTAGTATTATTATTTTCATAGCGTTTGGTCATGCAAATGAAAGGCAATAATGACGACATTTGATGAATTGGTCGTGGCAGAGAGAAACGGGTTTGAACTCGACTTGTTCTGTTTTTTGTAAATATGTTTAACCTAGTATCCATGATTCAGCCCATTATGAATAAACATGTTTGCAATGAAAATTAGAGATTATAGTTTCTCATGCCATGCTTAAGTAGCTAGAAGTGGATAATGATTTATATTGGATAATTACATTGCGTTAAAATGATTGTGATATAGTATGATGATATGGTATCCTCCTTTGAATGTTTGAGTGGCTTGACTTGGCACATGTTCATGCATGTAGTTGAATCAAAGCCAACATAGCCTCTATGATATTTATGTTCATGGTGTTCATATCCTACTCATGCTAGTGTCCAATGCTACTTATGCATAATGCATGTTCATGACCGTTGTTGCTCTCTAGCTGGCCGCTTCTCGACCTATTTGCTAGCCTTCGCCTGTACTAAGTGGGAATTCTTCTTGTACATCAAAAACCTTGAACCCAAGTTATTCCTGATGAGTCCACCATACCTACCTATATGCGGTATAACCCTGCCGTCCTAAGTAAATTTGCATGTGCCATCTCTAAAAACTTCAAATAAAATCCTTTTTGTGTGCCCGGATTGTTCATGGAATGACAAGAGGTGGTCGGTATCTTTCATGCTAAGTGGGTTATTCTGAGGTTGAGTGTTTAATCACTTGCCATCTCACGAGAAAAGGGTGATAATAGGGATTCCCAGTCCCGAACTCAAAAATGCAAATAATTAAAGAAAACTCCCCCAGGACTGTTGTTGGTATGGATGGCACCCGTTGTTTCGGACAAGCCATGGAGTGTGATTGATGGTGGAGGGGAGTAAACCTTTACTTTTATCGCTTGGGAACCGCCACTAGTGTGCTTAGCATGGAAGATATTGATAACTGATAGTCGTGAAGTAAACAAGAAGGGTGCATTTCTCAAAATATCATTTACCTCTGTTTTAAAAACTTGAGCTCTGGCACCGCCGCAAATCACTGCTTCCCTCTGCGAAGGGACTTTCTATTTATTTTTATGTTGTGTCATCACCTTCTAAAACAAGCGCCGGAACCTGAGAGAACTGCTTTCATGCTGATGCATTGTGTGTAGCTAATGTTGGGTGCATCATGACTGGATCTTTTCTACCATGAATTACAATGTTTAGTCGCTGCTTGAACTTTGGAGGTGCTATGCATTTATGTTTTGTTGTCTCAAAAAGGGCTTGCGAGATACCACTATTGTCATATTATATCATGGTTGTTTTGATAACGTGTTGCTGCTCGAGATATGAGTCAATATAATTTTTAAGATTTATTGTCGGCATGGTTAGTTATAATGTTGGCTGAAAACCTGGGTGTTGTTTAAGCTTATTTGTGCAAAGAAGAGCAAAAGAGTTCATAAAAGTTTTTCATTTTCACTTTCAGTTTATCAACTGAATTGCTTGAGGACAAGCAAAAGGTTTAAGCTTGGGGGAGTTGATACGTCTCCAACGTATCTACTTTTCCTAACGCTTTTCCTCTTGTTTTGGACTCTAATTTGCATGATTTGAATGAAACTAACCCCGGGGAGACGTTGTTTTCAGCAGAACTACCACGGTGTTGTTTTTGTGCAGAAATAAAAGGTCTCAGAATGGAAAGAAACTTTGCGAGGATTTTTTATATCAATAAAGAGAATTTCTGGAGCCAAGAGCCACCTGACGAGGGAACCAGGGTGGGCACAACCCCCTCCCCCCCCCCCCCGCAAACCCTGAAACTGACGCCATAAAATCCTATTTTCCAGAAAAATCAGGGAGAAAGAATTAATGCGATCCACGAGACGGATCCGCCGTCACCTCCTGTTCTTCCTCGGGAGGCCAGATCTGGAGTCCGTTTGGGGCTCCGGAGAGTGGGATCTTCGTTCTTCGTCATCACCAACCCTTCTCCGTCACCAATACCATGATGCTCCCCACCAGGAGTGAGTAATTACTTCATAGGCTCCCTAGTCGGTGAGGAGTTGGCTGAGATTCATCATGAAATCAAGTTACTTTTGTTAGGGCTTGATCCCTAGTATCCACTATGTTCTGAGATTGATTTTGCTATGACTTTGCCATGCTTAATGCTTGTCACTTTGGGCCCAGGTGCCATGATTTCAGATCTGAATCATTTATGTTATCACCATTATATCCATGTTCTAGGTGCGATCTTACAAGTTATAGTCACCTACTACGTGTTATGATCCGGCAACCCCGGAGTGACAATAGTCGGGACCACTCCCGGTGATGACCGTAGTTTGAGGAGTTCATGTATTCACCGTGTGTTAATGCTTTGTTCCGGTTCTCTATTAAAAGAAGGCCTTAATATCCCTTAGTTTCCAATTGGACCCCGCTGCCACGGGAGGGTAGGACAAAAGATGTCATGCAAGTTCTTCCCATAAGCACGTATGAATAATTGCGGAATACATGCCTACATTATATTTATGAACTGGATCTAGTGCCATATCGCCCTAGGTTATGACTATCACATGATGAACGTCATCCAACAAATTGCCGATCCAATGCCTACGATTTTATCCTATATTGTTCTTGCTAAGTTACTACAGTTGTTGTTACTGTTGCACTTGCTATAAAACTACTACTATCATTGTTACTGTTACTATTGCTGCTGCTACTATTATCCAAACTATCATACTACTTTGCTGCTGATCACCTTACTGCAGATAATTAATCTCTAGGTTGGTTGAATTGACAACTCACCTGCTAATACTTGCAAATATTCTTTGGCTCCCCTTGTGTCGAATCTATAAATTGGGGTTGAATACTGTCAGCGTTCTGGGAATGGGGGTACCTAGACTTGCCTGCGTGCGGCCCACGACATGGCTTCATCGACGGCCTGGTACGACCCAGCTTCAACATCAATAACTCAAGAGCCTAGCGAGGGGCCAAGCCTCGCGAGGGGCCAAGCCTCGCGAGGCGGACAACACCAAGACCTCCACGAGGAGCGGCCTCCTTAGGCTGGCTCCCGAGGAGCGGAGATTCCTACACAAGCCTCACCTCATGAGGTTCGGATGACGTGAGCCATGAGGACCAAGGCCAGGCGGGTGCCAGCGGGTGCGGTGTACTAGTTTCCCCTTTGGTGCTAAGGAGGCAAGCGCAGGCGCGGAGTCCCGAGGAATCAGCCAAAGGTTTCCATTCCGGTGCAACAAGACTAAGACCACCAGGACGGCAGGACAGAGGTCATCGCCGAGCCCACCATGACGTCACGACTAGAGGCTTTTGCAGGCGAAGACTACTTTTGTCAGGATAGCATGTACTAGTTGTCTCCCTTCGAATTTGGCCGTTGTGGGATCCCTTCCCGCTTTCATTTGGGAAGAGGACCAAGGCCACTATATAATAGGACCTAGCAACCACCATAGAGGGGGACCGGATGGGATCCATACCATCCTCACACTCACCAGCTCACTTGAGCACAAGTACACTCCTCCTCCTGAGGTTGTTCTCCCATTATACTAGTTCATCCTCAGCCCCTCGAGGCCAATCCACCACAAAGCAGGAGTAGGGTTTTACACCACAAGGTGGCCCAAATCTGGGTAAACTATTGTGTCCCATTCCCTTCCAGTTCATCGAGCTAGGCCGTGAGATTGGCTGGTAGGCAGACTAGGGAGGTTGAGTTCTTTGCACGCACCCCAGAGTTTGAACCTCTCAAGTGTCCGCGGAACCCGAAATCCGACATTTGGCGTGCCAGATAGGGGTGCGTCAAAGATCCGCCTCTCCATCCGTTGTGCTCCACCGTTCGGCTCTCATGGCGGATGCTGCTCCATCGACCGGACCCACGCGCGCTCCCGGGGGAACCGATGGCCTCCGCCCTTTCACCCCCGCCCTGCGGCGAGTGTAGTGGCAACCCAAGTTCAGGTCGGAGCTGCCGCCCTGATACGAGGCGCGATGGATCCGGAAGGTTTTCTCCAAGCGTACAAGGAGGCTGTTTGGGCAGCCGGTGGCCACGAAAAGTTCATGGCCAACTGGCTCCCCATGGCCCTTGCAGGCACGCCGCGCGCCTGGCCGCTCATCTTCCCAGGGTCTTTGGATGGCCTCCTGGGAGGAGCTGCGCGGCCTCTTCATCGTGCACTTCGCGGCACCGGCGCCCCACGCTGTCGCATCCCTCCTCGGCGGTTCACAGGCGCCGCCCTCGGACCGCCACGTCAAGTAGTTCTTTTGCCAGGTGGGTGCCGCCCACGTGCCGCGGGGAACTCCCCCAGGCTGGTCGCTGCCTAAAGCCGAACTCACCTTTGACTCAGGGGGGCCACCACGTGACCACTGCAGGCGCCGGTGCGCTCCCAATGCTCTGCACCCCCACCATTGGCAACGTGGCAGTCACCAAGACCCTCATCGACTCCATCGTCGAGTGCGACCTGCTGTGTTTTTTGGACGCCTTCTCGGGCTATCACCAAATCAAGATGGCGGTGCAGGATGTTGAGAAGACAGCTTTCCTACCTCCGTGCGAGGTGTATTGTGATAACCCACAAGTATAGGGGATCATTTATAGCATTCTTTGATAAATAAGAGTGTCGAACCCAACGAGGAGCTAAAGGAAAAACAAATATTCCCTCAAGTTCTATCGACCACAGATACAACTCTACGCACACTTAACGTTTGCTTTACCTAAAACAAGTATGAAACTATTTTGCAAGAATAAAACTATGAGTGCTTTGCAAGAATAAAACTACGAATAAATTGCAAGGTAATAAGAGTAGATAGCTTTTGTCAATGAGAAAGTCATTTGTCCTTAGGCAATCGATAATAAGTACCGGTAATCATTCTTGTAATTTTATATGAGGGAGAGGCATGAGCTAACATACTTTCTCTACTTGGATCATATGCACTTATGATTGGACCCCTAGCAAGCATCTGCAACTACTAAAGATCATTAAGGTCGTGAATCCCAACCATAGCATTAAGTATGAAGTCCTCTTTACTCCCATACGCCATAACCCACTTACCCGTGCTTGGGCTGCTGCCATCGCCCGCAACACCGACAATAAGCAAACCATTAACATATCGCAACACCCTATAGCGGGAGCCCCTCACGTTTGCGCGAGATGGAGTCACCGTAGGATAGCACCATAAATAAAATATACAATCATACCAACCAAGATCACGATTAACCCACAGGACAAAACTGATCTACTCAAACATCATGGGACAACCATAGATCATTGGGAAATTATATATGGAGTTGAGCACCATGTTTAAGTAGAGAATACAGCGGAGAGAAGAGGTGTTACACCGCTCCATAGAGGGGGAGAAAGTTGGTGATGATGGTAGCAAGATTGTTGATGTAGATCGCCGTCACGATCCTAGCCCCGGCGGCACTCCAGTGCCATCGGGAGAGAGGGGGAGAGAGCCCCCCTCCTTCTTCTTCTTCCTTGGCCTCCCCCCTAGATGGGAGGAGAGTTCCCCCTCTGGTCCATGGCCTCCATGGCAGCGGAGGGGCGGGAGCCCCTCCATGATCTGGCCGAAAACCGTTTCTTATATTCCGGGAGATCCGTAGCTCCGATTGCGCTGAGATTTTAACACGATTTTTTTCCGGATATAAGCTTCCTTGCACCCAAAGTAGAGCTCCAACCGACGTACAAGTGAGCACAACTCACCACCACGCGCCTGGCTGCTCTGGCGAGCCCTAGTGTCTTGTGGGATGTGTGGGCCTCCGTTTGCGGTGATTCCAACTCCCAAAAATCACATATATTCCAAAATAAATCTCCGTAAAATTTTATTGCATTTGGACTTCGTTTGATATGGATTTTCTGTGATACAAAAAACATGTATTGGCACTGGCATTGGATCAATAAGTTAGTCCAATAAATCATATAAAAAGTTGCCAAAATTATGTAAAAGTTGTATAATATTGGTATGAAACAATCAAAAATTATAGATATGACGGAGACGTATCAACATCCCCAAGCTTAATTCCTGCTTGTCCTCGAGCAGGTAAACGGTAAAAAAGATAATTTTTGATGTGGAATGCTACCTAGCATAAACTTGATCATATATCTAATCATGGCATGAATATTAAGACATAAGTGATTCAAAGCAATAGTCTATAATTTGACATAAAGACATCAATACTCAGGCATCCCAACAAACAATCATGTCTTTCAAAATATCAATGCTAAAGAAAGCTATCCCTACAAAATTATATAGTCTTGTAATGCTCTATCTTCTTAACACAAATTATTTATCATGCACATCCCCGATGACAAGCCGAGCAATTGGTTCATACTTTTTAACGCGCTTCAGCTTTTTCAACCCTCACGCAATACATGAGCGCAAGCCATGGATATAGCACTTAGGTGGAATAGAGTATGATGATAGGGGAAAATATAGAGAAGACTGTCGGGGAAAATATAAAGGGGCAGACATTTTCCCCTGACTCATGCACGGACAAGCCAAGGACAAGCTAGAGATTAAAGAACCAATAGATTTTAAGAACCAACATGCAGCTCAGAGGGACCAAGATCAAACCAGAGGAGCAAGATATCAGCAAGAGGAGGGCCTCCCTTGCTGTCCAGGCGAGCCCGGCAAGGGGCGAGGTCACCACCGGAAGCAAGCAACCAAGATTCCCTGGCAGAGCCTACCGGGGTTCGCGGGGGTTGAACCACCCCGCCAACCACTCAAACACGACTCACGTCGTCAACCAGTGTGGTGTCAAGCCGCAAGGTGATTAAGTGGCAGCCATTCGCCACATGGCAGCCATTTCCTACAGAAAAAACCCACAGATGACACCCGTCCTGCGACGTGTCAAGGGAACATGCGCGGAGCTAGCAAGATAGCCCGGCAGGCCTTGCCGGGCAACCAGTGAAGTGACACTATGTGGCGCATTTAATGCAACCTGTCATCCCGCAGAGTTCGGTATGATAGCACTGTTTGCTATCATATAAGTGGATAATGACCACTTTGCCATCGTGGTGACCCCTTTAATCTATAAAAGGAGGCCCATGGCACTCGTAGGAGGGGTTAGAAGGTTGGACAGTTGATGAACTCAGGCCACCATATGCGCGTAGTCGCCACGGCCCTGAGGCGAACCCTGCCGGGCCAGTGTACTACGCATCACCACACTCATTCCACCATCAATCCACCAAAGCAAGAGTAGGGTCTTACGCCTCGCGGCGGCCGGAACCTGGGTAGATTGCTCGTGTGCTCTCTGCCATGCTACCGTGCGCCGATCTGCTGTTTGTGCAACGCGACGTCCCCCCGCCGAACCATCAAGGGACCACCCGGTCCCATAAGTGTCCGCCGATATCCCGTGACATCTTTGGCGCGCCAGGTAGGGGGCTCGCTTGCGCGAACCTGAAAGCATGCGCAGCGTGTCATATTCATCACCATCCCCACCTTCGACGGCACCATCGACCATGGCGCCCATGGAGGCGCAGAAGCGGAGCGGGGGAAGATCCACTCTCGCGCCGTGTTGTCGCTCTCTAAGATTTTCCATAGCAACGGTCACGACCAAGACCATGGTTCATGATGCTGGATTTACCCCGGTGATTCGTATGGCGTCATCGCCATCCGAACACTGTCCGGACAAAGGGGCACAAGGCATGCGGGCGCGAGCTCCCTCCTTCCTATCCCTCCACCTCGTCAGCAGTCGAGTTGCTTTAACATCGGCATCATCGATGTCGACGATTACCATGCAACGCTCGGTCCAGCATTTTCCCCGCCGTGGGTAATCCTGAGCAGAATGCTCGTATGAGTCCATCAGTCAATGCCCCGGCAAGCACACTTCGGCGAAGCTGCCCGCACTGGCACAACCCATGCAACGGCAGCCGCTGCACTGACTCGAGGGGAGGGGAAGCAAAAAGGAAGGAGATCAGAGAAGCCCGACACCATGCCCCTATGCCCGCTGTCGGTGTCAAAACCGGTGGATCTCGGGTAGGGGGTCCCGAACTGTGCGTCTAAGGCGGATGGTAACAGGAGACGAGGGACACGATGTTTACCCAGGTTTTGGACCCTCTCGATGAAGGTAGTATCCTACTTCCTGCTTGATTGATCTTGATGATATGAGTATTACAAGAGTTGATCTACCACGAGATTGTAGAGGCTAAACCCTAGAAGCTAGCCTATGGTATGATTGTTATTGTCCTATGGACTAAACCCTCCGGTTTATATAGACACCGGAGGGGGCTATGGTTACACAGAGTCGGTTACAAGTGAGGAGATCTACATATCCGTATTGCCAAGCTTGCCTTCCACGCCAAGGAGAGTCCCATCCGGACATGGGACGAAGTCTTCAATCTTGTATCTTCATAGTCCAACAGTCTGGCTAAAGTATATAGTCTGGCTGTCCGAGGACCCCCTAATCCAGGACTCCCTCAGTAGCCCCTGAACCAGGCTTCAATGACGATGAGTCCGGCGTGTAGATTGTCTTCGGCATTGCAAGGCGGGTTCCTCCTCCGAATACTCCATAGAAGATCTTGAACACAAGGATAGTGTCCGGCTTTGCAAAACAAATTCCACATACCACTGTAGAGAGAATAATATTTCCACAAATCTAATATGCTGACAACTTTTCATAACGTGACATCACACCACGGCCTGGTCATTATTCGAACCGTTTTTCTCAACCAGCTACTGCACATATTGCGAGGTGGTTTTCTTGGCACGTCTTGTCGAAGCAGAGATCGTGTCCCCTTATCACGGGATTCTCATTAATACGGGTGTGGGTAACCCAACCGCGCCATCCATTACGGCGCTTAGGGAATAAGCAAATTTACCAGGCAAGTGGGGAGGCGTATAGTTTCATCCGCCCTTATAAAGGGACAAGGACTCCTCTTTTTCACCCACACCTTCTTCTTCCTTTCTCATCCATTCTTGCGCACTCGAGCTCCAGCACACAAGTTCGCATTTTCTTCTCGAACTACTCCAAGCATGTCCGAAGCAGGAGGCAAGTGGATGGTCTCCTCCGTTACGGAGGAGAACATCACAAAGCTACGGGGAGCTGGATATCTGGCCGCGGATATCGCACACCGGCTGCCAGATGCGGGGCAGATTGTCCCTACTCCAAAACCCCATGAGAGGGTGGTTTTCCTTACCCACTTCATCCGCAGATTGGGATTTCCCCTTCACCCGTTTGTCCGCGGGCTCATGTTCTACTACGGGCTGGACTTTCACGATCTGGCCCCCAATTTCATCCTCAACATCTCGGCGTTTATCGTCGTGTGTGAGACCTTCCTCCGCATCAAGCCCCCCTTCGGCCTATGGCCGAAGACCTTCAATGTTAAACCGAAGGTGGTGGTTGGCAGATACGTCTCCAATGTATCTATAATTTTTTATCTCTCCATGCTACTTTATCTATTGTTTTGACTATAATGGGCTTTATTTTCCACTTTTATATTACTTTTGGGACTAACCTATTAACCGGAGGTGCAGCCCAGAATTGCTGTTTTTTGCCTATTTCAGTATTTCGAAGAAACGGAATATCAAACAGAGTCCAAACGGAATAAAACCTTCGGGAACGTGATCTTCTCACCGAACGTGATCCAGGAGACTTGGACCCTACTCCAAGAAGTGCCAGAGGCGGTCACGAGGGTGGAGGGCGCGCCCCCCCTGGGCGCGCCCCCTACCTCGTGGGCCCCCTGACGCTCCACCAACGTACTCCTTCCTCCTATATATACCTACGTACCCCCAACAGATCATAGACGGAGCCAAAAACCTAATTCCGCCGCCGTACCTTCCTGTATCCACGAGATCCCATCTTGGGGCCTATTTTGGAGCTCCGTCGGAGGGGGCATCCACCACGGAGGGCTTCTACATCATCACCATAGCCCCTCCGATGAAGTATGAGTAGTTTACTTCAGACCTTCGGGTCCATAGCTAGTAGCTAGATGGCTTCTTCTCTCTTTTTGGATCTCAATACAATGTTCTCCCCCTCTCTCGTGGAGATCTATTCGATGTAATCTTCTTTTTGCGGTGTGTTTGTTGAGACCGAAAATTGTGGGTTTATGATCCAGCTTATCTATGGAAAATATTTGATTCTTCTCTGAATTGTTTTATGTATGATTGAGTTATCTTTGCAAGTCTCTTCGAATTATCCGTTTTGTTTGGCCAACTAGATTGGTAGTTCTTGCAATGGGAGAAGTGCTTAGCTTTGTGTTCAATCTTGCGGTGTCCTTACCTAGTGACAGAAGGGGTTGCAAGGCACGTATTGTATTGTTGCCATCGAGGATAACAAGATGGGGTATTTATCATATTGCATGAATTTCTTCCTGTACATCATGTCATCTTGCTTAAGGCGTTACTCTGTTTTTAACTTAATACTCTAGATGCATGCTGGATAGCGGTCGATGAGTGGAGTAATAGTAGTAGATGCAGAATCGTTTCGGTCTACTTGTCTCGGACGTGATGCCTATATATATGATCATACCTAGATAACCTCATAACTATGCTCAATTCTATCAATTACTCAACAGTAATTTGTTCACCCACCGTAGAATATCTATGCTCTTGAGAGAAGCCACTAGTGAAACCTATGGCCCCCGGGTCTATTCTCATCATATCAATCTCCATCACTTCATTTACTTGCTTTGCTTTTACTTTTTACTTTGCATCTTTATACCAAAAATACCAAAAATATTATCTCTATCAGATCTCACTCTCGTAAGTGACCGTGAAGGGATTGACAACCCCTAATCGCGTTGGTTCCGAGTAGCTATCGTTTTGTGCAGGTACGAGGGACTTGCGCGTGGCCTCCTACTAGATTGATACCTTGGTTCTCAAAAACTGAGGGAAATACTTACGCTACTGTGCTGCATCATCCTCTCCTCTTCGGGGAAAACCAACGCAAGCTCAAGACGTAGCAAGAAGGATTTCTGGCGCCGTTGCCGGGGAGGTCTACGCAAAAGTCAACATACCAAGTACCCATCACAATCCCTATCTCTCACATTACATTATTTGCCATTTGCCTCTCGTTTTCCTCTCCCCCACTTCACACTTGCCGTTTTATTCGCCCTCTCTTTCCCAATCTCCTCCTCTCTTTCCGTTCCCTTTTTCCTCGTCCGTTTGTTTGCTCGTGTGTTAGTTTGCTTGTTTGTCGTTATGTCGAATTCCTTATCCGCTCCTATGTCTCCCGAGTTTGAAGTTCTTCACTTCAAGCAACGGCAAGTAGAAAATTTAAAATATGCTTGGTATAGGATGATGGAATCTTATCGTAAGTGCACCCTAGAGGTGAACTTTAGAATTCTTCTTCGCAATTTTTATGTTGGGTTAAATATGACGCATAGACAACTCTTGGATTGCATTGCCAAAGGAAATTTTATTGAAATTGATCCTAGTATTGCGCATGAAATTATAGAGGGAATAGTGGGAACACTACCCCAAAAGGGAGGATCTCATCCTACCCAGGAAGAAACCCAAGTGTTTGAGAAGATTTGCGAAGTAACAAATTTTTTATAAAAGTCTCTTGAGCCTCTTAAAAGTGTTAGCGGAAATCTTCACCGCATGAATATGTTGATTACTCTTTGTAATAAGCGGTTGGATTCTTTAGATCTAAAATTTTCCGAGTATGAAGGGAAGCGGCAAGAACCACCCGAATTCGAGCATGGCTCCGCTAAAAAATTGAAAATTAAAGATAGCAATACCTAGATATATTCTTGCTTTTATGCCTAGCTAGGGGCGTTAAACGATAGCGCTTGTTGGGAGGCAACCCAATTTTATTTTTAGTTTTTGTTTTTGCTTCTGTTTAGGAATAAATAATCTATCTAGCCTCTGTTTAGATGTGGTTTTATCTTTTAATTAGTGTTTGTGCCAAGTTGAACCTATTGGATCTTCTTGGATGATCGTTACTTGATCTTGCTGTAATTTCCAGAATCTTTGTGCTCAGTGCCAGAATTGTTAAAAATCACCAGAACGTGATAAAATACTGATTCCAATTGCTGCTGATCAATAAACAAATTTTACAGGTCGTCTAATTTTGGTAGAATTGTTTGGGTTCCAGATGTTTGCTTTAGTTACAGATTACTACAGACTGTTCTGTTTTTGACAGATTCTGTTTTGCGTGTGTTGTTTGCTTATTTTGATGAATCTATGGTTAGTAAAATAGTTTGTAATCCATAGAGAAGTTGGAATACAGTAGGTTTAACACCAATATAAATAAAGAATGAGTTCATTACAGTACCTTAAAGTAGTCTTTTGTTTTCTTTCTCTAACGGAGCTCACGAGATTTCTATTGAGTTTTGTGTTGTGAAGTTTTCAAGTTTTGGGTGAATTCTTTTGATGGATTATGGAACAAGGAGTGGCAAGAGCCTAAGCTTGGGGATGCCCATGGCACCCCCAAGATAATCCCAGGACACCAAAAAGTCAAATCTTGGGGATGCCCCGGAAGGCATCCCCTCTTTCGTCTACTTCCATCAGTAATTTACTTGGAGCTATATTTTTATTCACCAACATGATATGTGTTTTGCTTGGAGCGTCTTGTATTATTTGCGTCTTTGCTTGTTAGTTTACCACAATCATCCTTGCTGTACACACCTTTTGAGAGAGCCATACATGAATCGAAATTTGATAGAATACTCTATGTGCTTCACTTATATCTTTTGAGCGTGATAGTTTGCTCATATTGCTTCACTTATATCTTTTCGAGCGTGATAATTTTTGCTCTAGTGCTTCACTTAGATCTTTTAGAGCACGGTGGTGGATTTGTTTTAAAGAAACTTGATCTCTCATGCTTCACTTAGATTATTTTGAGAGTCGTTAATAGCATGGTAATTTGCTTAATGTTAATATACTTGGTATTCAAGATATGTGAAACTTTCTTTTGAGTGCGTTGAATACTAAGGTAAGTTTGATGCATGATAATTGTTTGAGATATGGAGGTGATAATATCAAAGTCATGCTAGTTGGATAGTTGTGAATTTGAGAAATGTTTGTGTTGAAGTTAGCAAATCCCGTAGCATGCACGTATGGTTAAAGTTATGTAACAAATTTGAAACATGAAGTGTAACTGGCTTGTGCATCCTTATGAGTGGTGGTCGGGGACGAGCGATGGTCTTTTCCTACCAATCTATCCCCCTAGGAGCATGCGCATAGTACTTGATTTTTGATGACTTCTAAATTTTTGCAATAAGTATATGAGTTCTTTTGACTAATGTTGAGTCCATGGATTATACGCACTTTTACCTTTCCGCCATTGCTAGCCTCTTCGGTACCGTGCATTGCCCTTTCTCACATTGAGAGTTGGTGCAAACTTCGCCGGTGCATCCAAACCCCGTGATATGATACACACTTTCACACATAAACCTCCATATATCTTCCTCAAAACAGCCACCTTACCTACCTATTATGGCATTTCCATAGACATTCCGAGATATATTGCCATGCAACTTTCCACCGTTCCGTTCATCATCATCATGACATACTTTACTTTTATCATATTGCCATTGCATGATCATGTAGTTGACATCGTATTTGTGGCAAAGCCACCATGCATTATTTTTCATACATGTCACTCTTGATTCATTGCACCATCTCATACATCACGGAGGCATTCATATAGAGTCATACCTTGTTCTAGTTTCGAGTTGTAATCCTTATGTTGTAATCAATAGAAGTGTGATGATCATCATTATTAGAGCATTGCCCAAAAAAAAGAGAAAGGCCAAATAAAAAAAGAAAGGCCCAAAAAAAAAAGAAAAGGGCAATGCTACTATCTCTTTTTCCACACTTGTGCTTCAAAGTAGCACCATGTTCTCCATGTAGTGAGTCTCATATATCGTGCTTCAAAGTGGCACCATGTTTTTCATATAGTGATTCTCACAAGTTGTCTTTTTCATACTAGTGGGAATTTTTCATTATAGAACTTGGCTTGTATATTCCTACGATGGGCTTCCTCAAAATTCCCTAGGTCTTCATGAGCAAGCAAGTTGGATGCACACCCACTAGTTTTCTTTGTTGAGCATTCATAGCTCTAGTGCATCTGTTGCATGGCAATCCCTACTCCTCATGTTGACATCAATTGATGGGCATCTCCATAGCCCGTTGATTATCCTCGTCAATGTGAGAATTTCTCCTTTTTTGTCTTCTCCACACAATCCCCATCATCATATTCTATTCCACCCATAGTGCTATATCCATGGCTCACGCTCATGTATTGTGTGAAGGTTGAAAAAGTTTGAGATTATTTAAGTATGAAACAATTGCTTGGCTTTTCATCGGGGGAATAGATGTTGGGAACATCTTCGTGTGACGAAAATGAAGCATAGCCTAACTATATGATTTTGTAGGGATGAACTTTCTTTTGCCATGCTATTTTGAGAAGAGATTATTATTTTGATTAGTATGCTTGAAGCATTATTATTTTTATGTCAATATGAACTTTTGTCTTGAATCTTTCGGATCTGAATATTCATATCACAATTAAGAAGATTTACATTGAAATTATGCCAAAGTATCACTCCGCATCAAAAATTCTCTTTTTATCATTTACCTACTCGAGGACGAGTAGGAATTAAGCTTGGGGATGCCTGATACGTCTCCAACGCATCTATAATATTTGATTGCTCCATGGTACTTTATCTATTGTTTTGGACTATAATGGGCTTTATTTTCCACTTTTATATTACTTTTGGGACTAACCTATTAACCGGAGGCCCAGCCCAGAATTGCTCTTTTTTGCCTATTTCAGTATTTCGAAGAAAGGGAATATCAAACGGAGTCCAAACAGAATGAAACCTTCGGGAACGTGATCTTCTCACCGAACGTGATCCAGGAGACTTGGACCTACTCCAAGAAGTGCCAGAGGCGGTCACGAGGATGGAGGGCGCGCCCCCCTGGGCGCGCCCCCTACCTCATGGGCCCCCTGATGCTCCACCGACGTACTCCTTCCTCCTATATATACCTACATACCCCCAACAGATCAGAGACGGAGCCAAAAACCTAATTCCACCGCCGTATCTTCCTGTATCCACGAGATCCCATCTTGGGGCCTGTTCTGGAGCTCCGCCGGAGGGGGCATCCACCACGGAGGGCTTCTACATCATCACCATAGCCCCTCCGATGAAGTGTGAGTAGTTTACTTCATACCTTCGGGTCCGTAGCTAGTAGCTAGATGGCTTATTCTCTCTTTTTGGATCTCAATACAATGTTCTCCCCCTCTCTCGTGGAGATCTATTCGATGTAATCTTCTTTTGCGGTGTGTTTGTTGAGACCGATGAATTGTGGGTTCATTATCCAGCTTATCTATGGAAAATATTTGATTCTTCTTTGAATTGTTTTATGTATGATTGAATTATCTTTGCAAGTCTCTTCGAATTATACGTTTTGTTTGGCCAACTAGATTGGTAGTTCTTGCAATGGGAGAAGTGCTTAGCTTTGGGTTCAATCTTGCGGTGTCCTTACCCAGTGACAGAAGGGGTTGCAAGGCACGTATTGTTTTGTTGCCATCGACGATAACAAGATGGGGTATTTATCATATTGCATGAATTTATTCCTCTCCATCATGTCATCTTGCTTAAGGTGTTACTCTATTTTTAACTTAATACTCTAGATGCATGCTGGATTGCGGTCGATGAGTGGAGTAATAGTAGTACATGCAGAATCGTTTCGGTCTACTTGTCTCGGACGTGATGCCTATATACATGATCATACCTAGATAACCTCATAAATATGCTCAATTCTATCAATTGCTCAACAGTAATTTGTTCACCCACCGTAGAATATCTATGCTCTTGAGAGAAGCCACTAGTGAAACGTATGGCCCCCGGGTCTATTCTCATCATATCAATCTCCATCACTTTATTTACTTGCTTTGCTTTTACTTTTTACTTTGCATGTTTATACCAAAAATATTATCTCTATCAGATCTCACTCTCGTAAGTGACCGTGAAGGGATTGACAACCCCTAATCGCATTGGTTGCGAGTAGCTATCGTTTTGTGCAGGTACGAGGGACTTGCGCGTGGCCTCCTACTGGATTGATACCTTGGTTCTCAAATACTGAGGGAAATACTTACGCTACTATGTTGCATCATCCTCTCCTCTTCGGGGAAAACCAACGCAAGCTCAAGACATAGCATCGTCCAGCAAGCGGAGTGCAGAGGCGCCATGGTGGGCAAAATGCCCAACGTCATCTGGCTCGAAGGCTCCTATGTGGATACCATAAAGGGGTGGCAATCGGGGTGGTTCTACATCACCGAGCAGCGCGACACCAACTGGGTGGCGGCCCCCAAATTTCGACCCGGAATCCCCATGCGGCTCACCTCCTGGAAAGAGAAGGGCCTATCCTGGGGTTCATCGGTGGAGCTGACGAGACTCCAGAAATGTATCAGGAGCATGATGAGCAAGAAAATCAAGCTCGTCAATGTGGTCCAGGTCATGCTCTTCGGCCGGATCCTCCCGTGTCAACGACGGGCATTCAACATGTGGGAGTTTGACCCGGACGAGCACCAAAAACTGCGAGAGCTCTTCGACATGACGCATAAAGACGTTTGGAAGGTGCTGTTCAAGGGCGCCGAGGTACCTCCTCCCCTCATCGAGGATCGCGGGCTCAGCGCAAAGCGCCCTGGCAATCTGGTAAGTCTTTTATATCTCATAAGATGTTCATTTTCCCCATTTTTAACCATTCGTGGGATCTAAGCATCCACGCCATTTAACAGGACTGGGTAGCGACACCGGAGCTGATCGATTGTCCAGCTCCCCTGCCCGAAGATCCAGTAGATGCTCTTCTAACGAAGATGCTGGTTCCGGTGCCTTACGAGGTGCCGGTGAAGAAGGCCAAGAAGAAGGCCATGGGGACCAGGAAGGGTCTCCGGCGCAAGGTTATATCGGACTCATCGTCTGAAAACAACGAGGCGCACTCCTCCCCCGAAGACGAGGAGGAGGAATAAGAAAGTTCTCCCCCTCCTTCCGGGGGAGACAAGAAAAGGAAGGCCGGGGGACGACGAGTGGCTGCCCAGGGACAAGCCCCTGGCGAAGTCGTAAGTATCCGGATATCGTAATAATTCTTGACATGTTTTATTGCACTACTTCTCATCACGCCGAACATGATTATGCAGTTCGTCCCAAGCCCATATCGACGTATCTTCGTCGGATGGTTCTTTGGACCCGTCGGATATGAACAGTGATTCACTTCCGATCGCCTCCTCCCCTCGCCCTATTGACAATGTCGAGGTGTTGTCTCAGAGGGCACCGAACCAAGGGGAGGTAGTCCTGGAGGCGCCTCAAGCCGGCATTCCGGACACTGGGCGCAAGGGGAGCAAGACTCCCATGGGCTCCGATGACGGGGGCAGCAAATTCGGCCCCCAGCCGAATACTGCGCCGGAACCTCCAGTGGTTCCGGACTCTGTCAGGCGACCCCTCGCTAAGAGGGGCAAGCCGCCTGTGCCGATGGCCTCTGTCCATCCAGAGGCATCGGAAAACTTGCTGGAAGCGCTTCGCGGCGCTTCCATCGACGAAGAGCACCGCACTATCATGAGTGCGGTGATCGAGAGGGTTCAGTCCGCCAAAAGCAGACTGACTGAAGCCTGTGCCAGCGTCCTAATGGGCTTTCAAGTAAGTAATCAAATTATAACAAAATGTTAATGCATAGACTGTAGCCCCTGATACTCTGTTAGGCGTTCGCGAAGAGAGGCCGAATAGAGGATCAAATAATAACCGCAGGAGTCTAATCGGAATATGTATATGTGCATATGCAGGCTTCCCTGCTGGCCGCTGCCGCACGTACTGCAGAGGTCGCCGCACTAAAGCGGGACCTTGAGCGGTCCAAGGAAGAGCTCGGCCTTACCAAGAGGCAGCTCGAAGAGAACGAAGGTAAGTGATACCCCGTCTGTAAATTGATAAAGAGAAATGTGGTTTTGGAATGATAGGATCGTCATGAATTTTGCTAGGGTCCACGACCAAAGTGGCGGCCCTGAAGAAGGCGCTATCCAAGGCCGAAGACAAAGCGGCCAAGGAGCGCACCGAGCGCGAGAAACAAGAGGCCCGAGTTGGCGAGGTGCAACAAGAGCTCCAGGCTCTCGCTAAAAAACACGAGTCCTTGGAGCTAGACTCTAAGACGCAAGAGTCCGAGCTTGCGAAGGCCCTCGAAAGCGCACAACATGCCAAGGCCGAAGCCCAAAAGGCCCTCCAGGAAATTGAGGCGGTTAAGAAGATAGAAGCGAGTAAGGCATTCATTATGCAAAGCAAGCATGTGAAGGAGACTTTCCTTTTACTTACCCGAGTTCGGAGCTCCCCAGGAGCGTTCGCAGATCTTCCTCGCAGTGTGTCGGACGTTGCGGAGTTCTACCGGGCTGAGGAGGGGAGCTCGACGGAGAAGTTGTTCTGGTCTCAGTATACGGGGACCATGCCCTTGAGCGACCAGCTGAAGCAACTGGTCGAGCTCCACAAGGCAGCCGAACAGGCCATGAAGGGTCTTATAGTCTAGATGTGGCCTGGCGAGCCCCTGCCTGATAGCTACTTCGGTCTGGTGAGGCGGCTTGTGAATGCCCGCCCACGGCTCAAAGTCATAAAGCGGTCCGTCTGCATCGAGGGTGCGCGCAGGGCTTTTGCCTGGGCGAAAGTGCACCGGGCGAAGCTGGACGCCGTAAAGCTGGTGAAGGAGGGGCCACCGGAGGGCAAGGAGCATCGCCACCCCGAAATGTATTATGACAGTGTCCTGAAGGGTTCCCGCCTTTTGGCGGAGGAATGTGCTAAGGATGTAATATTCGAATGAATGTACTCATGTGATCCTGTAATGTGAAACGAGTTCATTTGCGCTATGCAATGCTTGTTAATTTGAAATATTACCTTTTGTGCGGCCGTTTATGAAACCTGAGGGTTGGCCAGTCATTGGCTTCTGCCCCTATGTAACTAATACTGGGGTGTTCGGGATAAACCTGAGCACTCTTTATCCCAATTTTGGGTCCTTTCAAGGAGGTGTTCAGCACAGCGAACCAGGCAATCAGACTATAAAGCTTTATCACCCTCACTTAGCCATAGAAGTCTACAATTTTAAATTTTGGCGAAGCCCCTAGTATTCAGAAGGCCTAATTTGGGGCGCTATACACGCCTAAGTCGGGCAAGGCCGACTCCTCGCCCGAAGCGGAAATAGTCTTTAAGGACTTGAGACCTCTCGAACAGCGACCAGCTCTCGCCTCATCATGATAGCCAGTTTTCGGCTTTCTCTACTGAGGTGCTTGTCCGGAAGAACTGGGACACAATCGCAGTAGTTCTCCCAGCGCTACCTTGGCCGATTTTGCGGAACGTAAGGTACCAAAACATGGGAGCCGGGCAAACCCAACTATTGACCCAAGACATGATTCGGAGCTGATGCATATAATGCTATAAGTTTGGGGTGCCACACTATCGAAAGAGTTCGGACTTCTCACACCATTTTATGGGGTATACTGAAGCCCCTAGCGTACTAGTCGTACCAGAATGTACGGGTGCGATCTGTCGTAAATAAGCAGACAAGAGGAAAAAAGAAAGGGTGATGCAATAATAAGCTAACGCTATGCATTGTTATTAAATGGTACGCCGAAGCGTACGGATACAAGCAGTGCAATAAGCAAAAAATAGGACTATTTGACATGTCCTATCCAAGGGCAAGCTGCGTATGGGATGTAAAACAAGTATGTCGGTCGTTATCAGAGACCACGTGAGGATTCTCTTGTACGTCAGACCGTCTTGCTTCCTTGGTATTCCCTTACCGCCATGGGTTGAATGATTAGACTGCCAAAAAGGGCTTCCAGAGAGTAAGGTCCTGAAAGAGAGAAAAATGATAAAGGTAGATGGCCGCTGGGGCGATTGAGCCGCATTGTGGGACGTGGCGTAGTGGTGCCTCCGCCTATGCTCATGGTATCTTGAGTGCGTAGTTATGTACGCGTGGCACGAATTTCGCCACTTGACTGGGACTAGGACGGAGGCCGAATTGCTAGTCGAGCTCAAAACGTGCCTGCCGATCAACCTGCGGGGTACTCCGGACTCGCTTGAAGGTGTCCGGGGTCTTTTTTGCCGAATTGGCGGTTTGCCTAATAAGGCTGCTTTGCGCTTCTGCTGCGAGGGCCGCAGTGTGCTCCTCCGTGCGGAGCGAGCGCTCTGTGTTTCCATTGACTGTTATTACCCCATGAGGTCATGGCATTTTGAGCTTGAGGTATGCATAATACGGTACCACATTGAATCTTGCAAATGCGGTTCGCCCGAGCAATGCGTGATAGCCACTGCAAAACGAGACGATATCGAAGATTAACTCCTCGCGTCGGAAGTTGTCCGGAGATCCGAAGAACACTTCCAGTGTAATTGAGCCCGTGCAATGGGCCTCTATACCTAGGATGACGCCTTTAAAGGTGGTTTTAGTGGGTTTGATCCTCGAGGGGTCTATACTCATTTTATGATCAGATCCCGACACAAAGAGGTTCAAGTTGCTGCCGCCGTCCATAAGGACTCGAGTGAGGTGAAATCCGTCAATGATGGGGCCGAGGACCAATGCGGCAGATCGACCATGACGGATACTAGTGGGGTGGTCCCTGCAATCGAAGTTGATCGGACAAGAGGACCATGGGTTGAACTTTGGGGCGACTGGCTCCATCGCATAGACGTCCATTAGTGCACACTTCCGCTCCCTCTTGGGAATGTGGGTTGCGTATATCATGTTCACCGTTTTCACCTGTGGAGGGAACCTCTTCTGTACTCCCATGTTCGGCGGCCGGGGCTCCTCCACGTCGTCGCTATGCAGCCCCTTGTCCTTGTTTTCGGCATTCAACTTGCCGGCCTGCTTGAACACCCAGCATTCTCTGTTGGTGTGACTGGCTGGCTTATCGGGGGTGCTGTGAATTTGACACGAGCGATTGAGTATGTGGTCCAAACTGGACGGGCCCGGAGTACTTCTTTTGAATGGCTTTTTCCGCTGACCGGATTTAGAGCCACTAAATCCGGCATTGATTGCCATGTCTTCAGCGTTATCGCCGTTGTTGCGACGTTTCTGTCTGTTACGACGTGGTCTGCCGTTAGTATCTTTGGTATCTGAAGTGCCAGGATTCCTTGATGTGTTGTTGCTGCGAGCCAGCCAGCTATCCTCGCCCACGCAAAAGCGGGTCATGAGTGTCATGAAGGATGCCATAGAATTCAGCTTCTTCTGTCCGAGGTGCCGGGCGAGCCACTCGTCACGTATGTTATGCTTAAATGCCGCTAAGGCTTCTGCATCCGGACAATTGACAATTTGGTTTTTCTTAGTTAGGAACCCGGTCCAGAATTTCCTGGCCGATTCCCCTGGCTGCTGAATTATATGGCTCAAGTCATCAGCATCTGGTGGCCGCACATAAGTGCCCTGGAAGTCGTCAAGGAATGCATCTTCCAAATCCTCCCAACTGCCAATGGAGTATGCTGGCAAGCTATTCAGCCAATGCCGAGCTGGTCCTTTGAGTTTTAGTGGGAGGTACTTGATGGCATGTAGGTCATCACCACGAGCCATGTGGATGTGGAGGAGGAACTCCTCAATCCATACCGCAGGATCTGTTGTACCGTCCTATGATTCAATGTTTACGGGTTTAAAACCCTCCGGGAATTCATGATCCATTACTTCATCAGTGAAGCATAGGGGGTGTGCGGCGCCTCTGTGCCGGGCTATATCACGACACAGTTCGTACGAGTCTTGTCTGCTTATTTGCTTTTAGTATATCCGGCGTGACAGTCATAGTCCCGCGTTGGGGCGCACCCCCGTGATCCGTAGATCGATCTTGCATGTTTTTCTTTGTTTTCCAATACCTCTCGCAGGTCCCGCATGTTGCCCCGGGCCTTGGTATTTTTGTTTGAGTGGCGGCGGGGTGCAGGCTGGACTTCGGGCTGATATGCCTCTCTGTCTCGGCCACGGGGTGGACGATCATCCACATCATACGCTGGAGATGTAGGTTTCAATGCTTCCTCCTCGAGTTGGGGTAGCAACATGCGCTTTGGATAACTCTTGGTTGGGCGTTCGAGTTCGTATTCCTCCGCCGCAAGGACTTCAGTCCATTTGTCCTCTAGCAGATCCTGTTCAGCTCGAAGCTGCTGTTGCTTTTTCTTTAGGCTGTTTGTTGTGGCTATAAGCCGACGCTTGAAGCACTCCTGTTCGACTAGATCCTCAGGCACGATAAATTTTTCGTCGCCGAGGATCACCTCGTCTTCGGAGAGAGGCATATAATTGTCATCCTCCGATTCTCCGTCTGCTGCCTGTTCCGGAGGGCTAGCTTGTTCGTCCTCCCGCTCTAGGTCTGGCTGGAGGGGATTGTCACCGTCTTCGGCACTATCCGGAGTGTTATTGTCTCTTGTGCCGGTATCACTGCTTTTGCTATGGTGGGACTTAGAGCGGCGCCGCTGACGTTGGTGCTTGGATTGCTTCTTGGAGGGATTATCCTCCGCTGTCTTATCGCCATCGCCTTCTTTGGGGGTGTCCACCATGTATATGTCATATGATGAGGTGGCAGTCCAGCCACAATGGCGGTGGTTCTTGTTAAATCTCTGTATCGTCGTCCATACCGTTGATGTCTTCGGAGCCGAAGTCGAGCATGTCGGTTAAGTCATCGACAGTGGATACTAAGTGGGTGGTGGGTGGGGAGCGAAATTCTTCATCGTCCGCATCCCAATCTAGCCGGACATAGTTCGGCCAAGGATTTCCTGATAGGGAGAGAGACCTCAATGAATTTAGCACGTCACCAAAGGGCGAGTGCTGACAGATATCCGCGGAGGTAAACTCCATGATCGGTGCCCAATCGGATTCAATAGGCACGGACGCAAGCGGCTCGGAGCCCGTGGCCGGGGATGAATTCAACGGTTCGGCCACACGGCTCTCATCGGTGGTTAAGTCAGTACTCGGCTCTATCGCCACTGAGAGAGCGGCCTCCGTGGCAGGGTCTATCCACCCATCCTCAGATGGCGCAATTTGTTCTGGATCGAGGGCCGGAGTAGCTGCAGGTGTGATCTCCCGAACACTGTCCGACGGTAGAGTTAAGTCATGCTCGTCGTGATTTTGCGGCACACATGACATGGGATCGAATCCATCGAAGATCAAGTCTTCGCGGATGTCGGCAGTATAGTTCAATTTTCCAAACCTGGCCTGATGGCCATGTGCGTAGCTCTCGATCTGCTCCAGATGGACAAGCGAGTTGGCACACAGTATGAAGCCGCCGAATACAAAGATCTGTCGGGGAGGAAAACCTCACCCTGGATCGCATCGTTGCCGATGATCGATGGAGCCATCAAGCCTTACGGTGATGGCACAGTGGAACTCTCAATGAAAGCACCAATGTCGGTGTCAAAAATTGCGGATCTCGGGTAGGGGGTCCCGAACTGTGCATCTAAGGCGGATGGTAACAGGAGGCGGGGGACACGATGTTTACCCAGGTTCGGGCCCTCTCGATGGAGGTAATACCCTACTTCCTACTTGATTGATCTTGATGATATGAGTATTACAAGAGTTGATCTACCACGAGATCGTAGAGGCTAAACCCTAGAAGCTATCCTATGGTATGATTGTTATTGTCCTACGGACTAAACCCTCCAGTTTATATAGACATCGGAGGGGGCTAGGGTTACACAGAGTCGGTTACAAGGGAGGAGATCTACATATCCGTATTGCCAAGCTTGCCTTCCACGCCAAGGAGAGTCCCATCCAGACACGGGACGAAGTCTTCAATCTCGTATCTTCATAGTCTAATAGTCCGGCTAAAGTATATAGTCCGGTTGTCTGAGGACCCCCTAATCCAGGACTCCCTCACCTGCCAGCTACAATAAATACATGCTGACCCTTGCCGGGAGCAAGGGAATCACCCGATTGTCTTCTACTTTTCTAGGAGTCGCGGACACGTCGAACGTGCGTGGCCCGGCAGACGAAAAAGAAGCTCAAAACGAAAGCTAAGTCCACGTTATCACTTCTTGTTGATGCATTTCAGACTTCTGCGGTCGTTTATCCCTTAGCTCCAGTGAGTGTTCGTATGGTGAAAGCCCTGATGCGATGGAACCTTGGCTAGTTTCTTTGATTGCACCATCGTCCTATCCAGAGCCACGCTCGCAGGACGAGAGGCTGCATCGAGAGCTGCCTAGGAAAAACCTGCCAAGACGCATCCATGCCAAGATGACTATTAAGGGCTGGCCCCTTATGACAATTGCGGCAATATGATATCGGCAGGCATCCACAGCATACATAGGAATTGATCATACGAACACGAGCATATAGAGTTAAAAGGGATAAACACGCATTTAAAGATCTAGCTAGTAGTATCAATCCCGCACGAGCACTAGAGATAAAACAACTAAACACAAAATATGCGTCATGTTTCATTACAAGACCAGAAGGAATAAGTTAAATGCGGAGAACCCTGTCAGCGCAGGGAGTGGCCTTCTTCTCAGCAGCAGCAATGTCAGCACCCACTGGTGGCTTCCTGAAGCCATCGTCAAGATCGAGCTCTGGGTGGGGACAGGCGATGTTGCTCAAGACCATGAAGAGGGCGTTGCGAGCGAGCCTCTGCGACTAAGTCGCGAAATGATCGGCCCTCCCCTCTTCATGCACCTCCAACTTGTCGATCAACTCGTCGAAGAAGATCCCCAACTTGACACTCGGGACCATATGCTCGCTGGCTGAGTGGGCAGTCCATGCCCATCGTCGTAGCTTGGGCCCTAGGACGTTCTACAACATCAATCAGGCTCTTGATCCAGAGGTTGATCATATCGACCCGATTCTTTAGCCTATCCTCTGCATCTTGCCGGAGACGCTTGGCGTTTTCCAACTCCTTAGATAGCAGTTGCTGCCGGGATTCAAGGGACTCTGCCAACTGCTCCAGCGAGCCAATCCTTGCCTTCACATCACAAATGTTGCAGTTGGCAGTCTCAATCCTTTGGGTCTTGGAGGATAGCTGCGACTGCACATCAGCCAGGTGAAGCTCTGCTTGCCGTGCCTCTTCTTTGAGTGCCTCCACCTCCTTGGCACTCCCGGTAAGGTCTTCATTCAGTTTGGCCACCTGCCGGTCGAGCTCGGCCTTAGCAGAAGATGCGACATCCAAGTCTTCAACAAGCTTCTTCAGCTGGGCAGCATGATCAGTAGAAAGGGTGTCCAGAGCAGCCCCATGCTCATCCTTCAGTTGTTTGGTGCGTTGCTGCACCAAGGTCTCCAAACTCTCATCCCTGGCGCGGAGGGTGGCTTCAAGATTCTCCTCCCGAAGGGAGATCTCTTGCTCCCTGGCATCCCAAGATGCTTTGTGATCCACTAGGGGCCCTACCGAGCCACGATGTCTTCCCTCATCATCTGAAGAATCTCTTGCTGCTTCATGAGCGCCTTGAACTACTTGTCATGCCATTCACGCCGCTCCTTGAGCTCCTGCCACTTCTGGTTGTGTGGGGCCTGCATTTCCCTCAAGCCCACCACCATGGATGTCACATCCCTAGTTCTGGTAATGCCTAGTGCTAGCATCTTGTGTTGCATCATGTTTAAGTTTCAATTAAAGTTGAAATGGGGATGGCAGAAACCCCCACAACACCACTTAATCCAACGAGGGTTACTAAAATACTTCTTCAATGTACATGAAATGCCCTTAAAAATGTTCATCATCTTTGCCTTGGTCTAGAACCTCTGACAAAAATGGTTCACATTTTTCTAGGACACTCTGGATTATTGAATTAATTCATAAGTATTTGAATTTGGACATTTAAATACTATAAATATTATTTACATGTCCAAATAATTCTGGAAGTATTTGAGGGCTGTTGTAAATAATTTCACAAGTGCCCACAATTATTTTCAGCATTTTATCAAATGGTTCAGTTTTCAGCTCAATCAAAACAGAGAAAAATAAATAGAAAAAACAGAGATAAAGGAGAGAGAGAGAAATTACCTCGCGCTCACCTGGCAGCCCACCTGGCCCAACTCCAGCGGCCCAGCCCACCGCAGCCGCCGCCGTCTTCAACCTCCTGCCAGTAGGCAGGAGGCCATGTGCCCGACGCACGCCAGCACGCGCTCGCCACCTCCTGATTGCTGCAGCCTCACCGACGTCGCCCTGGAGATGCTATGCACCTCTCTGCCCCTCTCTCGCTCTCTGGTCTCTCTCCCCCTCGCTCCTCTACTTTCCTTCCCCATGGTCGAGCATGCCCATCGCCACCGACACCGTTCGCTGCGGCCAGAGCCACTGCCCTGCCTTTCCGTTGTGTATAAAAGAACCGCCCCGTCGCTATACTCCTCCTCGCCGAGATGCGCGGGTCGGGAAGCCCTGCTTCATCCTGAACGCCGCCGTCTTCTTCCACGGATCCGGCGATCCCCGTCGTCGCTCCGTCGTCTGCAGGCCTACCCCGAGCCCGACGAGTACTTCAATCGACGCGCTGCGAGCCTCCGGTCATTCTCCCCCTAACGTTGCGTCCTTTTGCACACCGTAGCCGTCGTGTTCATCGAGGCCTAAGATCACCTCCGCCCGAGCTCGTCGCCGGTGTCAGTCCGGTGACCCTTTGGTCAAGCTAGTATGCCCAACAGCCTTGTTAGCACGTGCAGCCGCCGTAGATGCCAAGCAACGCACTCCTTGCTCACCGTAGCGACGAATCCATCGACGCCCGAGCTCCGGTCACTGCTGACCTCGACGCCGTCGTCGTTTCCGGCCGCCCCGACAGGTTCTGCTTGCACCGTTGGATGCGCGCGTTCTCCAGCTCCGCGTAGATGCTCTCCGCTGCTACTTTTGACGCCAGAGGAGCAATCCAGAGCCCTCTGTCGTTTCTGGCCTCGCCGTCGTCAAGTCGCCGGTGGGTTTGACCCACTTTGACCCCGGTTGGACCCCACCTGAGTCAATGACATGTGGGGCCGGCCCCTAATTGAATTAGTAAGTTTTAATTAGTGCTAATCACCACTGTTAGGGGTTAATCACCTTGCTAACTAACTCTGTGTCACTGACATGTGGCCCAAGCCCTTAACTAACCTAGGTTAGGATTAGATTAATGTTAGTTAACTTGGTCAGTGAGGTTAGTGTCACGCCCAAGATGCGATCCTATCCTAAAGGAACTCGAAGGTCCCACCAAGGATAGAAGCGCATCTTGAAGACGCTTTTTCAAGGTGGATATCATTACATCAACATTACATAATAGTGGGGATACAACCAAGACATACAATGTCACATGAATACAACAATACATCATATACAAGATCAACATCCGACTACAGATGAAACATAAACAGAAACCCAAACGACTTCCACCCTGCTAGCCCAGGCTGCCGACCAGGAACCTAATCCAAGATCGACGAAGAAGAAGAACTCCATAACAAAAGAACATCGCTCTCGCGTCATGATCATCGCATAACCTGTACCTGCAACTGGTGGTGTAGTAATCTGTGAGCCGCGAGGACTCAGCAATCCTATTACCATGGGTATCAAGACTAGCAAAGCTTAATGGGTAAGGAAGGGGTAAAGTGGTGAGGTTGCAGTAGCAACTAAGAAAAGTATGGTGGCTAACTTACGCAAATAAGTGCGAGAAGAGAAGCAAAGCAACCGGTCGTCAACTAGTAATGATCAAGAAGTGATCCTGAACTCCTACTTACGTCAAACATAACCCAAAGACCGTGTTCTCCTCTCGAGCAACCCCGAAAAGAGACAATCACGGTTATGCACACGGTTGGTGTATTTTAGAAGAGTTTACTTCAAGTTTACTACAACCGGATATCAACAAATTCCCATCTGCCACATAACCGCGGGCACGGCTTTCGAAAGTTCAAACCCTGCAGGGGTGTCCCAACTTAGCCCATCACAAGCTCTCACGGCCAACGAAGGATATTCCTTCGCGGAAGACCGACTGCACTCAAATCCGGTTACAAGACATTTCGACAATGGTAAAACAAGACCAGCAAGACCTCCCGGCGTGCCGACACCCTGATAGTAGCCGCGCATATCTCGTCTCAGGCCACGACCGGGTAAGCGAAGCGTACATGTACCAACATAACCCAAGTTGCCAAGGGACGGTCCCGCACGGTGCTCTAGTTTGGACCAACACTTAGACAAGCATTGGCCCGGGGGGGCTAAATAAAGATGACCCACGGGTTAATTACTCCCAAGGGAAAAGGTAATAACTGGTGGCAAATGGTCAACCCAATGTTGGGCCTTGCTGGAGGAGTTTTATTCAAAGCGAACTATCAAGGGGGTCCCATAAATCACCCAACCGCATTAGGAACGCAAAATCCGGGAACATAATACCGATATGACGGAAACTAGGGCGGCAAGAGTGGAACAAAACACCAGGCATAAGGCCGAGCCTTCCACCCTTTACCAAGTATATAGATGCATTAATAATATAAGAGATATTGTGATATCCCAAACATAAACCTAATCCAACATGGAGCAATCTTCATCTTCACCTGCAACTAGCAACGCTATAAGAGGGGCTGAGCAAAGTGGTAACATAGCCAGACAACGGTTTGCTAGGAAGGGTGACAAAGTTAGAGGTTCATGGCAATTTGGGAGGCTTGATAAGCAAGTGGTAGGTAACGCGGCAAAGCGATAGAACGAAGCAACTAGCATAGCAATGATAGTAATGAGATCCAAGGTGACGGTCATCTTGCCTGAAATACCACAAGGAAGAAGAACGAGTACATGAAGAAGATGAAGCCACGTAGAAGAACCAAGCGTAGACGAACGAATCCTCACGATCGCGACGAAACGGGAACTATCGAGAAGAAGCACACAACATGGTAAACACACCACACATGAACAAAGGCATGATGCTCAAACAAGTATGATGCATGACAAGGCTACATGAAGCTACTCCTGGCAAGAGATGATGCATACAAGAGCAACACATCAAAGCAAGTTTAAATGAGGCCGGAAACAACATAGAGCAAATCCGGTAAGTCCTCATATGCAAATTTCGAAATTGGTCCTGATCTGAATAAACCTTATGTTAAAGTTGTTAAACAACAAGTTAAGATGCACCACGATGATCTACACGAAAATCTAGTCAAGTTACATATAAAGTTCATTAGGTTCGGAGCTACGGCCTAGAAGATATGAGCAAAACAAGTTAAGCATGGCATTGATGCAAAATGCATTCAAACATCAAGCACACATCTCAAAACATGGATGCTACAAGTTAACATGAAACTACATGCAAAACTAAGCAAGTTTCATATAGAGCACACTCAAAACGGAGCAACGGTTCAACACATACACACCATACAAGTATAAAGGGCATGCTGCCCAAAACAACAACTAGGCATCTTACAAGCATCAAAACAACATGCTACGGGATCTAAACATGAAAACAAAAGGCATAAACATGATTTAGAGGTACAGCATAACAAAACATGAACACTGAGCTATCTCCATAAACTTCTAGAACATGCTCAAAAGGACATGGCAAGATTGCAAATAATAACAGGTTCACACACTAATCACAGGACATGGCAGAAATAACATCAAGTTGCAATGTTTAGAGCTATCAAACAACATGCTACAAGAACTTATCATGGCAACCAAAGGCATGGCATGAATCTACTAATTGCATATAACAAAAGTCCCTTACTGACCATGAGCCAAAAGGGCACAGAAAATACGATGGCACCCATGTAAACATAGCAAGTTTCATGAACAGATTCAGACTGAAACAGAGCATGGCATAAACAGAATTATGAAGGCATCTTAGCGAGCTCGAATCACTCATCACAAAGCATTGCATGACAAGACAAGCATAGCATCAGAAAGAAGACATGTTCATGAATATAACTAGGGCAAGTACAAGCTCATAGCATGCAAGGATCAACTATAACAACCTTGGCAAAATTGATTAACATGTAAACAATCTACCAGGAACATTTTATAGCAAAAGTAGAGCAAGATTAAGACATGCTATAGCACTCTATAAATGCAAACAGAGGGATGGATGGATAGTGCATAACCATATGTCCAAAACATCCATACTGAACATACTCAAAGGAGGCATGGATCTCACTGTAGCAACATGAATACATGGCATGAAATTCTAAGTCACTGAAATCAGCAACATCACGGGGGCTACTTTGCAAGCTTGAAACAATCAGTACATGGCATATAATGAAGAGTGGATTGCACCACAGCAAATGTGGCATGTTTTAGCTCATAACTCATGTAGACTTCATGCTCATAAGAAATTCACACTAAAAGATGCAAAAATGACAAATGAGCATGTTCTGTTAACAGACAACATTATATAGCACTTTCAACGATGTTTAGGGCATCAAGATGAACTCTAATGAACATGGAACAATGGAACAAAATGGAGAGCACAACGGGATGAACATTTCGGTATATCATACGTGCAAAACGGGGTAGTATGCTAGGAGATATGATGCGATGAACAGGGGACCTGATTGCAAATATATCAAGACTTAGGAAAATACAACCTCGAGGGGAAAGTCAACGGGGCACGGGAACCGAGGCTCGCCGGAGATGGCGGATCCGGGCCGGATCTCGCCGGATCCGCCGGATCAGCGCAGAGGGGGCGGCGGAGGCGGCGGAGGAGCCGGGCGGCGAAGCGGCTCGGGCGTCTTGGCCTTGGCGGGCAATGGCGGCGAAGGGCGGGCGGCGCGAGGGCGGCGTGGGCTTGGGCGCGCCAGGAGCGGGCGGCGGTGGTGCTAGGGCAAGGGAGGCGCGGCTCGGGACACGGGCGCGGCGACTGGCCTGCTCTGCCCACGGCGGGCCGCTGGTGGCTGGCAGGCCGCAGGGAAATTTGGCAGGGCGGCGGCGGAGAGAGAAAGGGGACTGGAGGTGGCGACGTGGCGGCTCAGGATTGGTCGAGCGCGGTGGCGCGGACATGTCCAGTTGTGGGAATATTTGTCCGGCGGCATGAGGAGAGAGAGGGCTAGGGTTCCGCGAATTTGGGGGGGGTTCAGATATTTATAGGTAGAGGGAGCTAGGAGGCTCCAAATGAGGTGCGGTTTTTGCCCACACGATCGTGATCGAACGACCGAGAGTATGGAGGGGGTTAGGATGGGTTATTGGGATGTTTGGAGGGGTGTTGGGCTGCATCACCAAAGAGGCCTTTCCGGCTACCCGGTTAACCGTTGGAGTATCAAACGACCTCCAAATGGAATGAAACTTGACAGGCGGTCTATCGGTGGTGTACCAAGGCCTCTTGGCAAACCTCGGTCAATTCAAAGAATGTTTAACACCCGCTCACGAAAAGAGGTAAAAGGGGGAGCCGGAGGATATAGGAGTGTCAGATTGCAAAACAGACGACGGGAAAAATGCTCGGATGCATGAAACGAACACGTAAGCTATGCAATGCACATGACGACATGGCAACATGCAACACGCAACCAAATGACATGGCAGCGACGGTGAGTAACTGGCGGACACCTGGTGCATCAAATCCGGGGCGTTACAACTCTCCTCTACTAACAAGAGATCTCGTCCCGAGATCTTAGGAACGAGACGGGGGGAAAGAGGATGAGGTGAAACAAGAATGCAAGAGGGAAAAGGAACAAAGTCAAGAACACTAGAGTAGGAAAAAGTAATGTTGAATAAGACAAGAAGCAAAAGCTCAAGGAATAAGACTGAATTTGAAACCACTCCGGTTAGGACAAGATAGAAAAGGAATAATAACGAAGGAATTTATGCAGCACTCCGGCTGAACAAGGAAAGAATAGACTATGAACTTGAGAAGATGGAATGCTACTTGACGAGAGGAACAACAGAACACCTCCGGAAGAATTGAAATAGTTGAAAGAAAAGAACGGAGAAGAAGATGACATCTTCTACCACGAATGAAATATAAAGCAACCTTAGAAGAATGGATTGAACGGATTTGTTGTAAATTCAACAACAAAAGAATTGCTTGTTGTGGACTTGTAGATAACATCTCAAAATTATGAGGTGATCTCCGACCACAAGCGGAAAAGATTGAATAGCTGAGAAGAACGAAGAAATGCAAAACTCCACTTCAAAAGAATACGGAGAATTAATTGCACTTCGAGAGGCAAGACGGAAAAGATACTTGTGCTCCTCCAACACGAATCTTGATGAACACTTGAAGACTGGATTAACTCTTGAAGAACCACCATGAAGAACTCCGGTAGCAAAAGTATTATGAGATATAATTGAAGGATGAAAAGAATAAGGTTAAGCCTTGCGATGATTTGGATGAAGCTTCGTGACGAGACAAGCGAGAAGACTTGGAACTCCGGAAAAGAAAATAAGAACAACTTAGAACCGAGAAATTATTCAACATGAACAATCTCCGAAGGAAAGGATTAATCAACTTGATGAAAGAAGAATAAGAATTACGTTATGCTTAATCCTCCACCAATTAAATTGATGCGAAGCAATGGATTTGCATACTACTTATTCGTGTTGGAAAAGATTAAAGGGGGATATAACATGAAAATTTGAGAAAGTCTTCATGAACCACCGGAAAGGATTGGAAAGAACGAAAGAATATACGTGATGACAACGGAATATTAATCTTGAACGAACCACCGTAAGAATTCCAAATTGAATGATGAAGGAGTAGAATCACTGGTATGATTGGGAATAACGAATTAATTGATATGATAAGAACGGAAAAGGAATCTCTCAACGAACCACCATTAGAAATGAAACTGAAGGAAGAAAAGAGAAAGAATCGCCGGGAAGAATTAGAAAAGCACGAAGATACTTGAGAGAATTTAGAAACAAGAGAACGAAGAGATCGCAAACTGATTAAAGGGCAAAGCACCGGAAGAATATGAAGACGAACAAAAAGGCATGAATATAGAATAATTGGAGAAAAGAAGCTGAAAACTTCAAACGAAGAAATATTCAGAAAAGATGACCTCTGGATGATCGAGACGGAAAAACAACTCCTGAAATACTCCGGATAGATGAAAAGAATTTGCATGACTGGAAACAATTTGATAGGATAACAACGAGCTAGCACCATGAATCTCCGGGAGAACGAACAATACTTAAGAGAAAATATTCTTCGGTCTTCAAATGTTGAGAATGACGACGAGAAACAACACCAAAATTGTTGAGATACTCCGGGAGAATGAAAAGCGAAGAGGTTGAGCCAGCAATGAAAATGGTTTGAAATCGATCTTTGGAAAAGCATCTGACTGATGAAATTCATACTTACGTCAAACTTCAAAAGAATTTGAGAATAACGCCGGAAAATTAGAAGAGTCAGGTAAGATCCTGGGAAATGACCTGTGGGTTAGGGCCCATTAAAAAGAAACACCGTTGGAAAGGATTATCGACTGAGAAATGATGCACCGGAACAATTGAAAGATTTGAATGAGGTGACAACCTAGAAATAATTGAATGCAAACACAAATGATAGGATGGAGAGAGGAGGAACGAGCAAGGGGAAACACTTCGGTCGAGGGAAAGAATATGATCGAACCGTGAAAATTGAGTTGAATCCACTGGAAAGAAAACAAGACGAGCATTGATGAACCAGACGAGAATTCACCGGTTGAGACAACTGAGGAAAGACTGAAGATACTCTGCACGAATGAAATTGATGCTCGAATAGAGGCTCAGACTCCGAGAATAAAAAGGGGTGGGAGGGCGGGAAAGAAACAAAGCAACTTAGAACGGGGAACCGACGAATAGCTTGAAGAGAAGACACCAATTGAAATAATTGTGGAGAGAATGCAAAGGCTTCGCACGAGTAGAATGGATACTCGATTATGGACTCCGGTTCTGAGAAGAAAAATGGTGGGCGGGTGGGAAAAAACAAGGACAACTTCGGACAGGGAAACAACATCGATAGAAAAGAACTGAGGATTGATCTCCCAAAAGACAAGGAGGGTTGAATTAACTTTACGAGAAATGCACCGGACAAACGAGGAAGGACCACGAACGAAAACTAACAGCGTGATCCTAAAGGAAAAATTTCAATGAGAAGAGAAGTAGTTCCAAAACACCTACGTCAAGATTTCTCACCAGAGAGACGAAGGGGCTGAGGAGTAAAAAGAGTTCCTACTCTCCGATATAACTAGACTCCGAAAAAAAAATCTTCTAGACTCGACATCGGCCAAACTACACGATCAACCAAGGGGGCTCCTAAGGTTGGTCGAGGCTCTGATACCAACTTGTCACGCCCAAGGTGCGATCCTATCCTAAAGGAACTCAAAGGTCCCACCAAGTATAGAAGCGCATCTTCAAGACGCTTTTGTAAGGTGGATATCATTACATCAACATTACATAATAGTGGGGATACAACCAAGACATACAATGTCACATGAATACAACAATACATCATATACAAGATCAACATCCGACTACGGATGAAACATAAACAGAAACCCAAATGACATCCACCCTGCTAGCCCAAGCTGCCGACTAGGAACCTAAACCAAGATCGACGAAGAAGAAGAACTCCAAAACAAAAGAACATCGCTCTCGCATCATGATCATCCCATAACCTGTACCTGCAACTGGTGGTGTAGTAATCTGTGAGCCGCGAGGACTCAGCAATCCCATTACCATGGGTATCAAGACTAGCAAAGCTTAATGGGTAAGGAAGGGGTAAGGTGGTGAGGTTGCAGCAGCAACTAAGCAAAGTATGGTGGCTAACTTACGCAAATAAGAGCAGGAAGAGAAGCAAAGCAAGCGGTCGTCAACTAGTAATGATCAAGAAGTGATCCTGAACTCCTACTTACGTCAAACATAACCCAAAGACCATGTTCTCCTCTCGAGCAACCCCGAAAAGAGACAATCACGGTTACGCACACGGTTGGTATATTTTAGAAGAGTTTACTTCAAGTTTACTACAACCGGATATCAACAAATTTCCATCTGCCACATAACCGCGGGCACGACTTTCGAAAGTTCAAACCCTGCAGGGGTGTCCCAACTTAGCCCATCACAAGCTCTCACGGCCAACGAAGGATATTCCTTCTCCCGAGGAGACCCGATCAGACTCGAAATCCCGGTTACAAGACATTTCGACAATGGTAAAACAAGACCAGCAAGACCTCCCGGCGTGCCGACACCCTGATAGTAGCTGGGCGTATCTCGTCTCAGGCCACGACCGGATAAGCGAAGCGTACAGGTACCAACATAACCCAAGTTGCCAAGGGACGGTCCCGCATGGTGCTCTAGTTCGGACCAACACTTAGACAAGCATTGGCCGGGGGGGGAGGGGGGCTAAATAAAGATGACCATCGGGTTAATTACTCCCAAGGGAAAAGGTAATAGGTGGTGGCAAATGGTAAAACCAATGTTGGGCCTTGCTGGAGGAGTTTTATTCAAAGCGAACTATCAAGGGGGTCCAATAAATCACCCAACCGCGTTAGGGACGCAAAATCTAGGAACATAATACCGATATGACAGAAACTAGGGTGGCAAGAGTGGAACAAAACACCAGGCATAAGGCCGAGCCTTCCACCCTTTACCAAGTATATAGATGCATTAATAATATAAGAGATATTGTGATATCCCAAACATAAACCTAATTCAACATGGAGCAATCTTCATCTTCACCTGCAACTAGCAACACTATAAGAGGGGCTGAGCAAAGTGGTAACATAGCCAGACAACGGTTTGCTAGGAAGGGTGACAAAGTTAGAGGTTCATGGCAATTTGGGAGGCTTGATAAGCAAGTGGTAGGTAACGCGGCAAAGCGATAGAATGAAGCGACTAGCATAGCAATGATAGTAATGAGATCCAAGGTGACGGTCATCTTGCCTGAAATCCCGCAAGGAAGAAGAACGAGTCCATGAAGAATATGAAGCCACGTAGAGGAACCAAGCGTAGACGAACGAATACTCACGATTGCAACGAAACGGGAACTATCGAGAAGAAGCACACAACATGGTAAACACACCACACATGAACAAAGGCATGATGCTCAAACAAGTATTATGCGTGACAAGGCTACATGACGCTACTCATGGCAAAAGATGATGCATACAAGAGGAACACATCAAAGCAAGTTTAAATGAGGCCGGAAACAACATAGAGAAAATCCGGTAAGTCCTCATATGCAAACTTCAAAATTGGTCCTGATCTGAATAAACCTTATGTTCAAGTTGTTAAACAGCAAGTTAAGATGCACCACGATGATCTACACGAAAATTAGTCAAGTTACATATAAAGTTCATTAGGTTCGGAGCTACGGCCTAGAAGATATGAGCAAAACAAGTTAAGCATGGCATTGATGCAAAATGCATTCAAACATCAAGCACACATCTCAAAACATGGATGCTACATGGTAACATGAAACTACATGCACAACTAAGCAAGTTTCATATAGAGCACACTCAAAACGGAGCAACGGTTCAACACATGCACACCATACAAGTATAAAGGGCATGCTGCCTAAAACAGCAACTAGGCATCTTACAAGCATCAAAACAACATGCTACAGGATCTCAACATGAAAACAAAAGGCATGGACATGATGTACATGTACAGCATAACAAAACAGAATTATGAAGGCATCTTAGCGAGGGCAAGTACAAGCTCATAGCATGCAAGGATCAACTATAACAACCTTGGCAACATTGATTAACATGTAAACAATCTGCCAGGAACATTTTATAGTAAAAGTAGAGCAAGATTAAGACATGCTATAGCACACTCTAAATGCAAACAGAGGGATGGATGGATAGCGCATAACCATATGTCCAAAACATCCTTACTGAACATACTCAAGAGAGGCATGGATCTCACTGTAGCAACATGAAAGGCCCTTGGCGCTCCAATCCTTGCCGCGCTCGACGCACTCCTTCCGTGCTTCACAAAACTCAGGGGCTTCCTTGTCCTGGATCCAACACCAATCCCCTCTCCATTCATCCCATCTCCCACGTTGGTACCTTTGGAGGTAATTCTTCTTCGACCGTGGTATCTAGCTGATGATCCCGGAGCGGTTAACTCTGCTCTCCACCCGCGGGACGAAGTAATGCCGGAATAGATCCACATTGGGCTTCACCCGACGAAATTCTCACACAAATGTGCAAAGATGGCCATGGTCGCCATTGCATTTGGCATGAAATCAAGGAGGTGAAATCCATAGATGTTCATGATTGCGTCAAAGAACTCCGAAAAAGGAGGGCACTGACTGCAGGTGAAATAAGCAGCAAAGAACCAGTAAGAATCGGGGGAATTCACCTCACCTGCTCCGTAGACCACTGGCGCTCCGTGCTCTTTCTCAACAGGCCGCCCCCACAGACTGGGCCGTCCAAGGGCCTATGCGAGCTGTGCGCTCGAACAGGGCCCCCAAAGTCCTGGGGCCCCCAACTAGGGTCCATATACATATATGTATAGTTTGGAAAAAAAATCAGTTTTAGGCCTTCTTGGGCCTGGTTCGGTCAAGTCTCGAGCGATACACATTCCCGTCGTGTGGATTGAAGGATAATAGATGAAAAGACAGCCCCAGAGCAGTATGTTCCGTAACTTCTGCTTCCTATTCCCTGCCTGATCGCTAGGCTTTCCATCTCCCCATCGCTTCCGACTGAATCTGCGGCTCGGTGGCGATTGCGTTGGAACCTTGCAGGTTTAGAGAGGCGATAGGCAAGAGGCGGACTACTTTCTAGCGCTGGACGCCGTCGCGCCGGCAGCCGGCCGACACTGCCGCGGTGCCGCCCAACAGGAACAGAAGACCAACTGGTGTGGTGCCCTCCCTGCTCCCTACGCTCTCCCCTTTTCTCTAATTTTGATACAAATTACAAAGTTGTGTTAATATGTTTGAGAACAATTTTTTGTGCAGTCGTTCAAGTTCAGAAGTAGTCACAGATTCAAGAATTTCAGTAGTTTCTCGTACTATCATCCAAGTACAAAATCAAGGTTCTATCTGATTGTAAGTTTTTTGAACTACCTATACATGTCACAAGCCTATATTTCATGTGAGCTCATCAGTTCAAATAAATTGAAAGAGTATATATTTCATTGAAATAGAAATAATCATGCATTCTAGTTCTGGAACAAAGTATGATTCTGGTGCCTTCAAGCGTAAGAAGAAACAGAAATTAGAAGAAGATGCTCAAATTCAAAGGGGTGCTCTTGATAAATATGTTGTGATAGTACCCCAAACTAATTCTGAAAATCATACTCCAGACGGTAATATTGATGATGGTCACGATGATAATGAAGTAGAGGTTGAGGTTACTGCAGAAATTCATGAAGGTGATCATGGTCTTGCTGATAATGCGCAAGAGGTTGAGGTTGCTGCTACAGAAATTGACGAAGGTAATGATGTCAATATTTTAGATGAAGATCATGATCCTAATATTTCGGATGACATGAATAATTCCGTTCAGCCTGATATATTTGATCCTAGAATTTGGGATGGACTTGATCGGAAAAAGATTGATATCTTGCTGCAAAAGGGTCCTAAAAGAGAAGATATTGAGTATGGTCCTTATGACAAGTTCTCTAGAAAACTTTCTTCATTATCATTTAGTAGAATTCTCTCAAATGGTGAAAAGTTTGACAGAGAGTGGCTTGTGTACAACAGCAGCCTCGATAATGCATTTTGTTTTTGTTGCAAATTATTAAAAAGGGGGCATGTGAGTGGACAGCTAGCAAATGAGGGTTTAAGTGACTGGATTCATCTTGGGGTTAGAATAAAAGAGCATGAATCAAGTAGAGAGCATATCACAAATATGACTGCATGGTATGACTTCCATCTCAGGATGCAGAAGAATCAAACAATTGATAAACTTGCTCAGCGAGAACTTGAAAAGGAAAAGGAGCATTAGAAAGAAGTTTTGCTTAGGATTTTTTTATTGAAAAATTTCTTGCAGAACAAAATATAGCATTTCATGGCAGCAATAGCAAGTTGTACCAAGAGAGCAATGGGAATTTCCTAGGACTGATTGAAATGTTGGCTGATTTTGACCCAGTTATCAAAGAGCATGTTGACCGCATCACCAATAAAAAAATTCGTGATCACTACCTTGGCCCTTCTATACATAATGAGTTAATAAATATGCTTACTACTGCCATCAGGTCAAGAATCATTGAAAAGGTAAAGGAAGTGTCGGTGTACTAGAAAAGGGGTACCCTAGTATCCCGAACTTGTGCACGGGCAGTTGCAGCACCCCGCGGCAAGGCTTGCCGGGTGACCGCCAAGGTCCTCTGTGGTTCCTTTGAAGCCATTCAAGAACAAAGTATTCAAGCCAAGGAGACAAGGCCCTGGCAAGAGGAGCTTGCCGGGAAGGCCACCCAAGGAACCTAAGAGACAAGACCCCGGCAAGAGGAGCTTGCCGGGAAGGCCCGGCGGCGACAAGCTTCCGGCGCGACAAGGCAACAATCATGGTAAGGCGCTTTGCATGCAGATTCACTCAGACCTGCCCAAAGACATCCACTAACGTGTCGCCTCGACCTTTCGGCGCAGCGTGGCAAGAAACTATCTGCGGCCGCGGAGCGCGGTAGCAAGCGGCGCTGACAAGATTGCCACCGTGGCATGCGGTGGCGCCCCTGACGGTCCCTGTTTGCACTGTTTGGGCGACGTAGACGGGCATTTAATGCCTTTGTCTCCTGCCGTCAGGGTTAGGTATGATACACTGTACAAGTAGTTGTACCAACCGCACTCCTTTTCCATTTTTACCCTTGTCTACGTTGCCACCTTCGGAGACCCCTTGAGCATATAAAAGGAGGCCCATGCGCAACGTAGGAGGGGTTCGAATGGTTCGAGAGGTTCGAAGCCAGAAACACCCACGCTAGGTCTAGTTAGCAGCTGATGTGTACTGTAGCATTCAGCGCTCCCTAGCAAGAACTCAATACACTAAAACATGCAGCAGTAGGAGTGTTATCTCTCCGGAGAGCTCCAAAGCTGGGTAAACTGCTCGTGTGCTTCGCCTCGATCTGCTCTTCGTGCGATCTCCGCCCCCCGCCGAACCGAAAGGGGCTCGGTCCGCCGGTCCCATAGGTGTTCGTTGGCCAGATCAGCTTCCCCGACATCTTTGGCGCGCCAGGTAGGGGGCGTCGAGGCAGTGTGAACCTGATCCGGTGTTCACACGAGCAAGATCTTCATCGTCTTCATCGACATGCCACCGAAGAAGAAGGCTTCGGCAGCAGCGGAGCCGTGCACGTCGATCCCACCACCACCGGAGCAAATGGGTGGTGGGGTAGACACCGGCGGAAGGACGGGCGTCGACGAGGGAGCCCACGGTGCTGCCAAGTCCAAGGACAAGGCTTCACAGACCTCGGCGTCAATACATGCACCGCGTCCATCCCAGGAGGCGCGGGACCGACAACGTCATGGTATCCACAGTACCATACGCTCGTTGGATCAAGGTCGAGCTGGTGGATCTCGGGATGCTCAAGACCAGCATGCATGCCAACAGGCTGGCACGAGCGAGGCACGGTCGCCTGGACGGGATAACACTCCTTCTAACATAGTTAGAATTTCGAGCATATCCCGCTCCTCGCGCCGTTCGCCATTGCCGCCCACCACTCCAGCAGAAGCTTTGGCGAGAGCTCAACTACTCCTGGATTACCCTCCAACAGCCGACAAGGTCGATGAATGGAGGGCCACCATTCAGAGTCTCATCGGCTTTGCCAACGGCGACACTCCGCGGCAGCCGAGTACATCGCTGCCGCGGCAAGACTGCCAGGCACGAGCCGGTGGCGATGAAACCGGTGGGGGTGCAACCACCATGCACTCTCCACCCCGAAGGCCAAGATCGCCAACTCGCCGGATCCACCTCGACAGCGACTCCACCGCGTCATCAGATCCACGAGCTCTCGCGATCAGCGCCAAGTTCTTCACGAACGACAAGAAGAAGACGCCGAACTCGATCGAAGCGCCAAGAGAAGCGGCGTCAATCAGACCAGCGCGCTGGGCCCTCTGTCGACATGCAAGCGCCAGGGGAACCAGGTGACTTGCCGTACGCGGTAGGTTTCCCTGCGTTCACTCGTGAGCTGCGGCAAGTCCAGTGGCCCAGCAAGAAGAATTTCAAGCCAGATGTACTAGAGAAGTACGACGGCAAGACGCATCCGTCGGAGTTCCTCAGCATCTACACCATTGCGGTGCAAGCTGCCGGGGGGCGAGACGACAAGATCCCGCCAACTACTTCCCTACCGGTACTCAAGCCCAATGTCGATCTGGCTCATGCACTTGCCGGACAACTCCATATCCTCTTGGGCGGATCTATGCCATCAGTTTGTCGGCGCCTTTACAGGCGGCCACAAGCCTCATGGCCAAGAGAGCGATCTTCATCTGCTCGCCTAGAAGGAAGGAGAGCCCCTGCGCAAGTATATTCAGAGATTCAGCCGTGTACAACACAACATCCCAGATGTCCACCCTGCCGCGGTAATCAGCGCGTTCCATCAGAACGTGCGAAATCGCAGGATGCGGGAGGAGATGGCGATGTGCAAGATCAGAGACGTCAGTGAGCTATATGCCCTGGCCGACAAGTGTGCATGTGCTGAGGAAGGGAGGAAATTCCCCGGAGAGACTGCAGAAGCAGGAGGATCTGATAGTGAGGAAGCTGCCCCGGCAAAGAAAAACCGGCGGTGGAACAACAGGAAGAAGAAAGGCAAAGATGTGCTAGTTGTTGAGCAGTCCGGCAGCGGAGGTGGCGCCAAGAAAGCCAAAGTTGGTAACTCCGGCAAGGAGGTTGCCGCTGGCACCAACTGCCAGGATGTGGCGGTCGCCGACAAGCAGGACGGCTCCAACAAGCAGTACTACAAGATCCACCGCACCAAGGGCCATGATCTCCAGAGCTGTAAGAAGGTCGAGCAGCTTGTCGAGCAACAAAAGGCTGAGTACGAGCGACGCGACAAGGAGAAGGCCCAGGAAGGTGCTGGAGGATCCGGCAAGAAACGCCCCGGCCGGGGAGGACACCGCGGCAAGGCCAAGCAGCGACAAGGAGACAGACCTCCCCGCGTCCGCGACAAGGATGAAGACGACGACGACGATGAAGATATGGATGAAGACGAGACCGATGAGCAGGAGTTCCAGAAAGCCACATAGGTCCTGTGCGTTGACGGCGGTGCTTCTCTGCATACTTCACACCGCCAACTCAAGCGGTGGATGCGGAAGTCAATGCGCAGAACCATCGGTCGAGTCACGCAAGCCTCGAAATGGTCCAGCACGCCTATCATCTTTGATATTGAGGACCACCCTGATCGCATAACTGCGGTCGGGTGCTTGCCGATGTTGGTTTCGCCAACTATCCGCAACCTCAAGGTCACTAAGATGCTAGTTGACGGCGGGGCTGGCTTGAACCTGATCTCCTCTGCGGTACTCCACAAACTCCAGATCCCTGATGGCGAGCTCGAGGAAACCGGCACATTTCAAGGAATCAATCCGGGAAGGAGCAAGCCAAAGGGAAAGATCACGTTGCCGGTGACATTTGGCAGCGAGTTGAACTTCAGGACTGAGAGGGTCACCTTTGATGTTGCTGACTTTCCATTGCCTTACAATGGAATACTTGGCCGTCCAGCACTCGCCAAATTCATGGCAGCCTCTCATTATGCATACAACATACTGAAGATGCCAAGCCCGATAAGTGTCATTTCTGTCCCTGGCGACAAGAAAGATGCCCTTATCTGCGCCGACAAGATTTACCGGGAAGCAGCAGCCGCAACAGATCGCAAGTCACTTGCCGTTGAAGCTCCCGGGGCGAAGAAGAAGACCAAGTCCGGCAAGAGTTCTGATGCCCACTCCGGCAAGCGCACCTCTCCGGAGTGCTGCGCTACCGTCGAGGACGCACCATCGAGCTCCACCGGCAAGTGCAAGAAGAAGACGATGGCAGCTCCACCAGAGACCAAGAAGGTGTCCGCCAAGGAGGACGACGCTGGTGGTACCTTCACCATCGGTGCTACTCTCGACCCTAGATAGGAAAGCGCGCTCGTTGCTTTCCTGCGGGCGAACGTCGACGTGTTTGCATGGCAACCGTCTGACATCCCCGGTGTTCCCAGGAAAGTAATTGAGCACCATCTTGCCGTCTGTCCTCATGTGCGGCCCGTCAAGCAGAAAGTCAGGAAGCAGGCGGTGGAGCGCCAAGAGTTCATCGCAGAAGAAATCAAGAAATTGGAAGCAGCATGCCTTGTCAGAGGAGTGCTCCATCCTACGTGGTTGGCCAATCCTGTAGTCGTGCGCAAAGCAAACGGGAAATGGAGGCTTTGTATTGACTTTAGCAATGTTAATAAAGCTTGTCCCAAAGACCCATTTCCCTTGCCGCGTGTCGATCAGATTGTTGGCTCCACGGCCAGATGTGACTTGCTTTCATTTCTTGATGCATACTCAGGATACCATCAGATCTTCATGGCAGAAGAGGATGAGGAGAAGACCGCATTCATCACCCCATGTGGCACCTACTGTTTTGTGCGGATGCCTTTCGGTTTAAAGAATGCTGGTTCAACATTTGCAAGAGTGGTCCATGACGCTTTTGAGCCGCAGATACACAGAAATGTGGAAGCCTACATGGATGACATAGTGGTCAAGAGCAAGGATAGGGCAACTCTGATTCAAGATTTAGACGAAACCTTTGCAAATCTGCGCAAGATCAACCTCAAGCTCAACCCCGAGAAGTGTGTGTTTGGAGTCCCCTCCGGCAAGCTTCTCGGATTCTTCGTGTCTCAGCGGGGAATTGAAGCCAATCCCGACAAGATCAAGGCCATTGAGCAGATTGAAGCACCAAAGCGCGTCAAGGATGTACAAAGGCTTGCCGGTTGCGTAGCTGCTCTCAGCAGGTTTATCTCTAGGTCTGCTGAGCGCGCCCTGCCATTTTTCAAAATATTGAAAAAGGCAGGTCCAATGAAATGGACTCCGGAAGCGGAGGCTGCGCTACAAGACTTAAAGAGGTACCTGTCCTCCACTCCAATACTTGTCGCACCTAGGCCGCAAGAGAAGTCGTTGCTATATATAGCGGCAACCAATCAAGTGGTTAGTGCTGCGTTAGTAGCGGAGAGGGAGGCGGATGATGAGCTAGCAACCGCGGCAGACGCATCCAGCGACAAGCAAGGGACTTCACCGGCAAGCTCTGGTCCTGACAAAGATGGATCCGCGCAAGCGCATGAGAAGATGCAGAAAAGGATGGTGCAGCGCCAGTTTACTTTGTTAGTTCCTTCCGCAGGGGCTAGGTCAAGGTACTCGGTGTGCAGAAATTGCTTTTCGGCCTTCTCATGGCCTCGAGAAAGCTGCGCCATTACTTCCAAGCACATGAGATCACAGTCGTCACTCGCTTTCCGCTGAAGAGGATACTGCAAAATCCAGAAGCAACAGGCATGATTGTCGAGTGGGCACTGGAACTGTCAAGCTTTGGCCGCAAGTTTGAGAGCACTTCAACTATCCAAAGCAGAGCATTGGCAGAGTTCATAGCAGAATGGACGCCAACACAACATGAAGAAATTTCAGAAACGAGCATCCCCGTCAAGGAAGCAAGCAAAGAGTGGCTGATGTACTTTGATGGTGCCTTCTCGCTGCAAGGCGCCGATGCGGGCGTGCTACTTGTTGCACCCACCGGAGAGCACCTTAAGTACGTAGTCCAGATGCACTTTCCCAAGGAGCAAGCAACAAACAATACTGCAGAGTATGAAGGTTTGCTTGCCGGTCTCAGGATCGCAGTAGACCTTGGGATCAAGAAGCTCATTGTCAGGGGTGACTCACAGCTTGTCGTCCGCCAAGTGAACAAGAATTATCAGAGTCCGTTGATGGAAGCTTATGTTGATGAAGTGAGAAAGCTAGAAGAGCACTTTGACGGCCTACAGATGGAATATGTTCCAAGAGCTCAGAACGACATTGCTGATGGCCTGTCAAAGTGCGCCGCACTTAAGTTACCTGTGGAACCAGGGATCTTTGTGCTCAAGCTGACTCAACCGTCTGTAACGCCATCAAATGGGTAAAGCAAGAAGAGGAAGTTGATTTCTGGTGACTATTTTCCGGCAGAGCTCCCTGAAGCCGCCAAGAAGGTCCCTAAGATCAACACCAAGAGTGCTGAGGAGCAGTCTGCTTCGGCGAGCCCCAGGGTTCGTTCCGTTGAAGCAGACGCTCCCGACAAGTTTTGCTCCGGCAAGCTTGCCGGGGAACGTCAAGCTCCGGCTGAGCCGCAGGTTCTCGCCGTAGAAGCGGATGTTCCCGCAGCAGTAGATGTGCCTTTAGTCCTTGTTGTCGAGCCGCAAGCTCCAGCATGGGCACAACAGATTGTCCATTTCCTTCAGACATGAGAACTTCCCGAAGAGCAAGAAGAAGTGGAAAGAGTAGCCCGGCAGTCAAGTATGTACCAGTTTGTCGATGACACACTGTACAGAAGAAGACTCAACGGCGTGAAATTGAAGTGTATTCACCGGGAAGACGGACAAAAGCTGTTGGCAGAGATACATAAAGGCATATGTGGTCACCACATTGGCGCAAGAGCACTTGCCGGCAAAGCATTCCGGCAAGGTTTCTTTTGGCCGACAGCCCTCCAGGATGCAACTGCACAAGTAACCAAGTGTGAAGCGTGCCAGTTCCATTCCAAGCAGATACACCAGCCAGCTCAAGCTCTCCAGACAATCCCTTTATCCTGGCCATTTTCGGTCTGGGGGCTCGACATCCTCGGCCCCTTTCCCCGAGCTGTCGGGGGCTTTGAGTACTTGTACGTTGCAATCGACAAGTTCACAAAGTGGCCGGAAGTGGAAGCAGTGAGGAAGGTGACAACACAGTCAGCAGTCAAGTTCTTCAGGTCGATTGTTTGCCGTTTCGGGATCCCTAACAGGATCATCACCGACAACGGCACGCAATTCACGAGCCGCACCTTCATGCAGTACGTCCAAGATCTTGGCGCCAAGGTCTGCTTCGCTTCTGTTGCTCATCCGAGAAGTAACGGTCAAGCAGAGAGGGAAAATGCTAAAGTGCTGCGTGGGCTCAAGACCAGAACTTTCGACAGGCTGCATAAGTGCGGAAGAAACTGGATTGAGGAGCTGCCGGTGGTTCTTTGGTCGATCAGGACGACGCCAAATCGAGCCACCGCCGACACCTTCGCTCTAGTTTATGGAGCAGAGGCAGTTCTCCCCACGGAACTCGTATACGGGTCACCTCGAGTGCTCGCTTATGATGAGCTTGAGCAAGAGCAGCTGCGACAAGATGACGCGCTGCTCCTTGAGGAGGACCGTCTTTAGGCTGCTGTTCGAGCTGCTCGATACCAGCAAGCTTTGCGCCGCTACCATAGCCGCAAAGTTAGTGCCAGAAGTCTCGAGGAAGGCGACCTTGTTCTTCGGCGCGCTCAGTCCGCCAAGAATTCCAACAAGTTGCCTTGAAGTGGGAAGGCCCTTACCGGGTGAAACGAGTCACTAGGCTGGCGCTGTCCGCCTTTGAGACCGAGGATGGTATTCGGTGAGCAACTCGAACATTGAGCATCTTTGTAAGTTTTACTCAGAAGCGCGGTTGCGGAACCTGTTCCGCAACCACCTTTTGTACAAGTCTTGCCGATGTTGCATGTAATCCTTTGTACAAAGCCGGGCGCAGACCCCGTGCATAATTAAAGCTCATGTGCTCCGCACATCTTGTCAATTTCATGCTTTCTACATTTTATTGCATGCGTTATCTGACACTTTGTGCAGCACCAATCCTCGGTAAGCAATAACGAGCCATAAGGCTCCATATCTTTATTTTCTCTTCTTTCTCTTTCTCAAAGAAAGGAAGGTTCCCTCGCCCACAAGTTTACCAGGGGGGAAGGAGAAGATAATGGTGTGGACCAAGCGTCGCCGAGGAAGTTTCGCCTTACTACCGAAGCAAACGATGTAAAAGCTAAGTTGCTAAAGTTTGAGCAATCAGTTTTAAATTTTTAAGTTATCTTCCTCGAACGATCAGACTTTGTATGGAAAACTTGTGCGCGGAGGAACCAACTCGTGGCTAGTTGCGCCCTTACTTTGTTTCGAGTCCGCTCAACAACTTAAGTGAGCTGCAACTAGTTGCAACAAGGTTACTTGTTGGAAGCGGCACCGCCAAAGAGGCTGTCCGACGTCCCAAGACTTCAGCGCATGACCCAGAGCCTGCGCCGACAAGTTCCCTAAAAGCGTAGGGCAAAAACATACAAAGGAAGGAATCAAGTAAAGGAAATAACATAGCAATCACTACCCGAGATAGAGTTATATTACAAGATAGCTTGTCGCAGCTCTAACAGATTGTTCTCATAACATGATCAACAGCGACAAGGAAAAGAGAAAAACGGGCGGCCTAGTCTACGCGATCGCCCTCAACCCTCTTGATTCCGCTCACCCTGTCCACAATGGGTGCGACAAGGGCCTTGAGCGATTCCACATCAGCATCCGGCGGCAAGGACTTGAGGACGTTGGTGAGGTTGAGGCCTGGATTGCGGAAGGCCACCTTCATCAGCACCTTTTGAAGAGCTCCCGCGCAGATCTGGCGCGACTCGTCGGCCAGCTGCTTTGGGATCTCTTCCCGGAGTCGCTAGAGGGCCGTCACCACGCCTTTGATGAACAAGCTGAGCTTGGCGCTGGGTTGGAGGTGCTCGTCGGAGGAATACCCGAGATCATCCATCCCCAGCTGCGCCAGCTCCCTGTCGATGGCTGCGGCAACATCCACGAGACCCTCGGTCCAGTGCTCCACATTCTCCCTGAAGGTGTTCTGGGCGGCAGCAGCACTCGCCAGCAGCGCCTCGTCGGCCTTGATCTTCTCCTTCAAGGCCACCTCCTGCTCCTTGGCGCCGTCCAACGTCTGAGTCAAGGTGGTCAGCTTCAACTCAAGATCTGCGTTGGAATCCTTGGCGGTGCTGAGCTCCTTGCTCCTCTCGGCGAGACGGCCCTGCAGCTCGCCAAGAGTGTAGGCGTCCTTCTCGCGCTCACGCTTGAGCGTAGCAAGCTCCTCGCCGCTCTCCTTGAGATTGGCCTCCAGCTGCGTCACCTTCGTCTCCAGCTCCTTTTTGGCGGCCTCGGTAGCTGCGGCAGCATCCTTCGCTTCCTTGAGGGCCCCGCCAAATGTTTGCTCGCGCGCAGCGAGATCCTCCTCGTGGCTGTCAAGATTGACCTTCCGCTGCGCCAACTCGCCTTCCTGCGCAGACAGCTTCTCGGCGGCAAGCCGCTGTTGCTCCTCGGCTTCAGCCTTCTCGAGGAGGAAGGCTTTGCGCTCCTAGGCGAGTCGCTCCCGCTCCTCTGCCAAGGACCGGAGAGCTTCCTGATTGAGGCCCCGGAGCTCCTCCGCGACGCTTTCGATGTCTCTGCCCCGCCAGGATAAGCGCTTCCGGGATTCCAGTTTGGCTTGTCGGGCGCGGTAGAGCGACAACAGCTTCTGCAGCAGCTGCTCCTCCTCAGACTCGCCGCTGCTGCTGCTCGGCGTCGACGAGCTGCCAGCCAAGCAGAGGCGAGCAAATCTTCGTCAAAGGTCTCCTTCGACCGGCAACACTCGAGCTCAAGCCCAGGAGCTTGATGAAGATGCCATCGCGGCCTTCGATAGGGCGCCGGGCCGGGCTCTTGAACTCGACGCGCAGCAGCGGCGGAGGATCGGCGGTCGGCGTGGCGCCATACGCTCCTGCGGCCTCGGGGCCGTCGGGCGATCGCGGACCCTCACCAGCCTGCGGCGGCAGCAGCGGTGGCCTCTTCGCCAAGGGTTCGTCGGCGCCAGACCTCTTCTTCGATGGCAGCGGCTGTCGGATTGCGCAGCGTCCTCCTCGCCGGTGACCTCGATCTCCATTGGCTCTATGGCAGATGGGTCTGACGACCGAAGGAGAAAGCAAAGTCAAGCAGATATTCAGAAAGAAAATCCAAAGAAGAAGAACACAAGGGAAGTTTTTAAGCAAGGGGGTTACCTGCACTAGGATCTGCAGCCGTGGTCTCAACCACCGGAGGGTCGCTGGCGCTATCCCTTGCCGGAGAACTGCCCCTTGCCGGAGAAGTCTCCCGTGCCAGAGAACGCTCCCTTGCCGGGGAATCCTCCCTTGGCGGTGTAGTCGAAGCAGATGGCATGTCAGGAGCGGCTTCAGGGCACTCCTGGTGGGGCTGTTCTGCTCCTACACAAACCGACAGTCAGATATCAGCAAAGAAAGAGCACCCATGCATGCCTAACAGCGGAAAGTGAAGCATATATTTACGATGGGGGCTGCGCTGGGGGCTGCTTTGAGGAAGAGTTGCCGAGTCCGGCAAGGAGGTCTCGGACGCGCCTCCTCCTGCCGCGGTGGGTTCGTCCTCAATGACAATTACCGGGGCCTTGGCTCTCTACGACGCCTCTGGGCCAGCATCCTGAAAAGGAAAAGGTTCAGAGTGAAGCAAATCAGATACAAGACAAAGCAACAAAATCGAAGAACTACAAGAACAACAAAGAATCTTACTCTTCTTCTTCCTCGTCGGAGCTGAGCGGAGAGATCAAATTCTGCTCGCCTCCGGTCGACGAGGCGGAGGAGTGGGTTTCCTTGGCCGCTTGGCGGGGAGCAAGCGGTGGTCTGGAGGGCCCGCCCGGTTGCCAGCCGGGCGTGAGGTGCTCCAGCTGCAACAAGTGCTTGCCGCGGTGGAGCGCGTCGCGTGGTGCGGCGGCTGTTGGCCCGTCTGCCGCCCCGCTACGTCCCCGGCCTTGCGGAGACGCCTTCTTGGTGGAACTGGGGGCTCCGCTCGTGGCAAGCTGTCTGAAGGTGGGGAGGAGGCGCCCTCGGCGGGTTCGCTCGACTCAGCCTCGGGCTCGACAAGCTCTTCCTCGCCGGCAAACTCCCTTCGCTCGACAAGGCTTGCCGCCTCCGCTGCCTCTGCCTCCTCCATGGTGAATCCGAACTCGCCCACGGCAGCGGCTGCTGCCGCCTCTTCCAACCTGGTGGCGATGCGCTCCATCTCCTCATCAGTGGTGTCGCGGGTGAGGCCCCTCTGCTCATCAGGGCGGACCGGCACTTCTACCAGGCCGTCAAAGAACTCCCGCACGACGTCATCCGCAGGCTCTTGCCAGGTTGGGACCATTCCATGCGAGTTGCACAGTGGCATCATTGCACGGATGCGGTCGAGCGAGGAATTGTTGCACAACGGAACTACGCCCCTCGGCAACCTGAACATTTCGGGATGGTCAGGATTAGGCTTGAACAGCTCCAAGAGCATCGCGTCCAGCTCCAAGACAGTGAAGTTGAAGTTGAGGCCTGGGCGCAGCCTCATGATATCCGCCACATTCTGGAATTCCCAGGCAGGACTCCTCCTCTCCTGCAAGGGGGCGATGCGGCGACGAAGAAAGTCTGCGCCAACGGTGCCTACGGTGAGCCCGGCAAGCCTGAGGCGCAGGATCCGGGTGACGGCAATCTTCAGCCTAGCATCTTCCGGGGCCACGTTGCTCCAATCGTTTCCGCGCACTATTGGGGTTTGGCGCTGGGCGGTAAATGGCTGCGGGTTCTCCTCGACGATCCAGCACCAATCTGCCCTCCATTCCTCCCACTTGCTGCGGAGCTCTCCCTCTAGATAAGCTTCCTTCTTGCCGATCCTCGAGATCCAAGCGATTCCTCCGGCAAGAGGCTCCCCTCTCTCAACTCAGGGCATAAAGAAGTGGCGGAAAAGGGCTACGTTTGGGTAGACTCCGACAAAGTTTTCGTAGAGATGTACGAAAACTGCCATGGTCAGGACAACATTGGGGGTGAAATCAAGGAGGCGGAACCCGTAAGTGTTCATGATATCAGAGAAGGGCGGGCAGAGCCCGCAATAGAAGAAGAGCGCGAAGAAGGGATACCCGTTCGGAGCCAGTTCCGAAGCAGCAGCTGGGAGTACCTTCGGCGCTGGATGCGCCGTCTCCGTCGACTGAAGAGGTAGTAGTACTCCCTCGCATCCTTCGCGGCGAGCTGAGGGGGGAAGATTGCCCGCTCCTTTCGCAGAGGCCCATGAGCCGCTGCGCCGGCCGACTTCACGGCCTTCCCTTGTCGGCTTTCGAGCCATGGCGGAGGTGGTGGGGAGATCGACGGCGTTGGTGGTGCTGGTGGCGACGGAAGTAAGCGCTGCTCTCTTCACCTTGGGAAGAAGGGGGAGCAGCGGAGGTTTTTCGAGATTGGACAGAATCGGCGAGGTGGGCGAACTGCCCCTGTTTCCCCTGCTTATAAAGAGGGAGGGGGCAGACGTTCCGCCTTTCCGAATAAAGAAACCACCCACGATCTCTCCCACGATGCTGCATTCGACACGTGCCGTTCGTGGAGGGCGTGGTGGGTCCGGAGTGAGTTACGGCGTAACCCAGGCTGCGCGCGTTCCGTGCCTTGCTTTTGGGCCTGGCCCAACAACGCTTCGCACTGCCGTGTGTGGCCCAGCCGGGGCTCCTATCGGTGTACTAGAATAGGGGTACCCTAGTATCCCGAACTTGTGCACGGGCAGTTACAGCACTCGCAGGCAAGGCTTGCCGGGTGACCTCCAAGGTCCTCCGTGTTTTTTGGAGCCATTCAAGAACAAAGTATTCAAGCCAAGGAGACAAGGCCCCGGCAAGAGGAGCTTGCCGGGAAGGCCACCCAAGGCACCTAAGAGACAAGACCCCGGCAAGAGAAGCTTGCCGGGAAGGCCCGGCGAGCGACAAGCTTCCGGCGCGACAAGGCAACAACCGCGCAAGGCGCTTGTCGCTGCAGACACCACTCAGTACAAGGCTCTAGCACATCCACTAACGTGTCGCCTCGACCTTTCAGCGTAGCGTGGCAAGAGGTCAGGCGGCCAGCCGAGCGCGGTAGCAAGCGGCGCCGACAAGATTGCCATCGTGGTATGCGGTGGCGCCCTCGACGGTCCCTCGCTTGCACTGCTTGGGCGACGAGACGGGCATTTAATGCCTTTGTCCCCCGCCGCCGTGGTTAGGTATGATACATCGTATAAGTAGTTGTACCAACCGCACTCCTTTTCCATTTTTACCCTTGTCTATGTTGCCACCGCCGGAGACCCTTGAGCATATAAAAGGAGGCCCATGCTAACGTAGGAGGGGTTCAATGGTTCGAGAGGTTCGAAGCCGTAAACACCCACGCTTAGGTCTAGTTAGCAGCTGATGTGTCTTGTAGCATTCAACGCTCCCTAGCAAGAACTCAATACACTAAAACATGCAGCAAGAGGAGTGTTATCTCTCGGAGAGCTCGAAGCTGGGTAAACTGCTCGTGTAACCGCCCGATCCGCTTCTTCGTGCGATCTCCGCCCCCCGCCGAACCGAAAGGGGCTCGGTCCGCCGGTCCCATAGGTGTTCGTGGGCCAGATCAGCTTCCCCGACAGGAAGCAAAATATTTTCTCAGTTATTCTTGATTGTACTCCTGATGCAAGCCACCAAGAACAAATGTCTTTGATAATTAGGTATGTAGATACATCTTCTGCTTCTGTTTGCATCGAAGAATCTTTCTTAGGCTTTTTGGAGGTGAATGATACCACTGGGCAAGGTTTGTTAATGCTCTAGAAGAGGAGTTGAATAGTCTTAGCCTTGATGAAGACAATGTGAGAGAACAGGGTCATGATAATGGGTCATAAATGAAAGGAAACAATAAAGGGGTACAAAAGAAATTTCTAGACAAATATCCAAGGGCATTTTATTCAGCTTGTGGTTGTCATAGTCTAAATCTGGCACTATGCAATATGGCGAAGTCTTGCCGTAAAGCAACATATTTCTTTGGAATTATACAACGCATCTATACAATATTTTCTAATTCAACTAAGCGAAGGTAAATTCTCAAAGATAACTTAAAGAGGTTGACTGTTAAGTCATTGTCATCTACTCGTTGGGAGAGTTATCTTGAGAGTGTTAAGGCTATACGGATTCAAATGCCAGAAATAAGGGAGGCTTTACTACAAGTGGTTGAAACTGATAAGGATCCATTGACAAATAGTGAAGCACAATCATTGGCATAAAATGAACTTGGTGGTTTTGAATTTTTAGTGTCAATAATTATCGGGTATGATATATTATCCGCTGTTAATTTGGTCAGCAAGAAGCTACAATCAAAGGACATGCTTATTGATATTGCAATTGAGTCTATACAGGGTCTGCTTTCCTTTTTCAAGAAGTATAGAGAAACTGGCTTTTCAAAAGCATTGGAAGATGCAAAAGAAATTGCACTTGAGATGGATATTCATCCAGAATTCCGCACCAAGCGGAAAATCACAAGAAGAAGACAATTCGATGAGGGTGCAGATGATGCATCTATTGCTTTACAATCTGCAGAGGAGTCATTTAGGGTCAATTATTTTCTGCAAGTGGTCGATCAAGCTATAGTTTCAGTTACCAGGAGGTTTGAGAAATATTAGGGGTATGAAAAAACTTTTGGTTTCTTATTTACATCAGATAGGCTGCGATCTATGGATGATAAGAGTTTGCTGACTGCTTGTGTTAATCTTGAGGATGCACTTAAAACTGGAGAACACAAAGACATTGATGGAGTTGAATTGTTTTACGAGTTAATTTTCATCCAGAATTTAGTTAAGAAATCCATGGGCCCCGTTGATATTCTTGAGATTCTGATGAAGCGCCCCTTCTATCCTAATGCTATTATTGCATACAGGATTTCGTTAACCATTCCTGTAACTGTTGCAACTGCGGAAAGGAGCTTCTCTAAACTCAAGTTGTTGAAATCATATTTGCGTTAAACTATGACACAAGAAAGATTAATTATGAAGATGTAATTGAAGATTTCATTTCAAGGAACACAAGACGGATGACACTTTTCAATAGAGAATGAGGTCAGTTTATTGGTTTTAGTATTTCCCATTGATACTTCAGAATATTCTAAGCATGGTATGAAATAATGTAAATTTTAATTACAAAATTAGGTGATTATGCTTGCGTAATTGTATTTGGGGACCCATTTTTCTTTTCGCACTGGGCCCCCGAATTCCTGCAACCGGCCCTGCCCATAGATACCCGTACTTCGCCTGAAGGACGGGACCACTCAAGTTGGACAGAACGAAGACAACGTCCTAGCTCCGCTTCTTGTTTAGCTCCGCTGATCTTTTGTTCCCCTCGACGGCGGTCTCCTTCGCCACGGTCGTCGACTTCTTCACGGGTTTCTTCCCCATTGCTGCGGCAACACGGAGAGGGAAGGAATTCGTTGAGTGGCGACGGAAGGAGAAGCAAGATGAGGAACTGTCACTTGGCTTGCACGGGAAGAAGATGGGAGCGGGACGAGAGACAGATGAATCGTGCCGCTCCGATTTACCCTGCTCTTAAGAGGGGGGAAAGTGGGGCAGGAGCGTGATGCTTCAGAAAGTTACCGTCTTACCTTAACTGCAACAGTCCCATGACCCCACAACACGCAGTAATTACTCGAAAGTGGACATTGGATTGGCTAGTCATTGTAGCAAACCGTCGCGCACGGCCCTCTCCTGCCATGTGTGTGCGCACTGTTTGGGGCCTAACCCAACGTGCCACGCGACACGTGTGGCTTAGGCCCGGGGCTTATGTCGGGGAAATATACAGGGGCAGACATTTTCCCTGACTCGTGCACGGACAAGCCAAGGACAAGCCAGAGATTAAAGAACCAAGAGATTTGAAGAACCAACATGCAACTCAGAGGGACCAAGATCAAACCAGAGGAGCAACATATCAGCAAGAGGAGGGCCTCCCTTGCCGGGGAGGCGGGCCCGGCAAGGGGCGAGGCCACCACTGGAAGCAAGCAACCAAGATTCCCCGGCAGAGCCTGCCAGGGTTCACGGGGGTTGAACCACCCCGCCAACCACTCAAACACGACTCACGTCGTCAATCAGTGTGGTGTCAAGCCACAAGATGATTAAGTGGCAGCCATTCGCCACATGGCAGCCATTACCTACAGAAGAAACCCACAGATGACACCCATCCTACGACGTGTCAAGGGAATAGGCGCGGAGCTGGCAAGATAGCCCGACAGGCCTTGCCGGGTAACAGGTGATGTGACACTAATCGGCGCATTTAATGTACCCTGTCAGCCCGTAGAGTTAGGTATGATAGCACTTTTTTCTATCATATAAGTGGATAATGACCACTTTGCCACTGTGGTGACCCCTTTAATCTATAAAAGGAGGCCCATGGCACTCGTAGGAGGGGTTAGAAGGTTGGAAAGTTGATGAACTCAGGCCACCATACGCGCGTAGTCGCCACGGCCCTTAGGCAAACCCTGCCGGGGAAGTGCACTACGCATCACCACACTTATTCCACCATCAATCCACCAAAGCAGGAGTAGGGTCTTACGCCTCGCGGCGGCCCGAACCTAGGCAAATTTCTCGTGTGCTCTCTGCTGTGCTGTCGTGCGCTGATTTGCTCTTTGTGCAACGCGATGTCCCCCGCCGAACCATCAAGGGACCACCCGGTCCCATAGGTAGCCGCGGATATCCCGTGACAAAGACAAATAAGTAAGAAAGTCTCACATCGACGCGGCTAACCAACGGGCCATGGAGATGCCCATCAATTGATGTCAACGTGAGGAGTAGGGATTGCCATGCAACGAATGCACTAAGAGCTATAAGTGTATGAAAGCTCAATATGAAAACTAAGTGGGTGTGCATCTAATCCTATTATGAAAAATTCCCAGTAGTATATGAAAGTGACCACATAGGAGACTCTCCATATGAAAAACATGGTGCTACTTTGAAGCACAAGTGTGGTAAAGATACTAACAATTCCCCTTCTCTCTTTGTTTATTTATTTATTCATATATTTTTATTTTTATTATTTTTTCTTTTTTTCTCTTTCTTTTTATCTCATTGTCCGAAGTCTCATCCCTACTTGTGGGGGAATCATAGTCTCCAACATCCTTTCCTCACTGGGGCACTGCTCTAAAAATGAATAATGATGATCATCGCACTTCTATTTACTTATAACTTAAAAGAAATAAAAATTACAACTCGATACCTGTGACAAACTATGATGCTATATGAATGCCTCTGGGAATGTACTAGGATGTGCAATGATCTAGCGTAAAATGTATAAAAAATGATGAACGGTGGCTGAGCCACAACTACTATGTCAGCTATATGATCATGCAAAGCAATATGACAATGAATGCTCAAGTCATCAAACGGAAGCGGTGGAAGTTGCATGGCAACATATCTCAGAATGGCCATGGAAAAGTCATAATAGGTAGGTATGGTGGCTATTTTGAGGAAGATATGATAAGGCTTATGTGTGATAGAGCGTATCATATCACGGGGTTTGGATGCACCTGCGAAGTTTGCACCGACACTCGATGTGAGAAAGGGCAATGGACGGTGCTATAGAGGCTACAAATTGCGGAAAGGTAAGCGTTTGTATAATCCATGGACTCACATTGGACATAAAGGACTCATATACTTGTTGCATAAGTTTCTTAGGCCTCGAAGCAAAGTACTACTATCCATGCCCCTAGGGGGATAGATTGGTAGGAAACGACCATTGCTCGTCCCTGACCGCCACTCCTAATTAGGGGTGGGCATAAAAACCGACGAACCGAAGACCAAACTGATACCGAAACCGAAAAAATGAATTTTCAGTTTTTGTCACTACTACAGTAAAACTCAATTTTCAATTATACTAACCAAATTTAATTCGGACTCTTCAGTGTTATACCGATAACCGGAACAGAAACCGAAGTGACTTGATTGAACACACAAAATCCCAGCGCCCTGGTAGCTATGAACCTTGATAGGTACTTCACGTGGCCACATGTGCGAGTCATCGACGGCCTTGTGCCTCCCCTGGGCCTTCCACGTACATGCAACTACCAAGGCCCACACTTTTGCACAATAGTTTCTCTCCGGCAGCACACTACGATACTTCACTGGATTTATCCCACCTCGGCTAGCTAGACAGGATGACACGGTGAGCTTGGCTACTTAAGAAGACAGGGTACAACGCACAAAACAACTTGGCTGCACCAAGGAAACACTTAATGCAGTGTCGTTCTGTGTTTATTCTTTCTATTGTTAATTCGGTGCATGCTGGAAAAAAAATATGTTTTCACATGGTCCCTAGTTCGGTTAAAACTGAAAACCGAACCGAAAAATAGGTTAACCGAACTTTTGGTTAGTTGAATTCTTGTGTCTATTTCGGCTTTTACTTTGTCTAACCGAATTTGTAAAAAAAACCGAACAGTAGAAACCGAACCGAATTTTCGGTTTCTACCAAACGCCCAGGCCAACTCATAAGGAAGACAATCAATAATAAATCATGCTCCAACTTCATAGCATAACGAGAGACTATATGTGCATGCTTCGGGAATCACAAGCCTTAATGCCAATATTCTTACTAACCACAACCGTTTACTAGTACCTCCCACATATTCCATCTGTATATCGCAAAACTATTACAAGGAATGAAACATATCATATTCAGTGATCCATAAGTTTTATGTAGGATTTTATGACTAAACATGCAATTGACCAATTCCTGTTGACTCTGTAAATAGATATAAGTGAAGCATGAGAGTTTAATTCTTTATATAAAAGACCATGCTCTAATAAATATAAGTGAAGCAAAAGAGCATTCTACAAACAACGATTTTCTACGTGAAGAGAAACAAGCAATCCACACTTCAAATGATATAAGTGAAGCACATGAAGCTTTCTATAAAGCCATACTCAAAAGATATTGTCGGTGGGAAACGACACCTATGGAATCACTAAGATCCCTTCTACGGTTGGCGGGTGCGAGGTTGTGCAAAGAGCGGGTCTGGTAGTCAGCACAAAGATCATTTACCCAGGTTCGGGCCGTGAGGATGCGTAATACCCTAGTCCTGCTTCGGTGTATATTTGAGTGTTCTTGATCTCTTGAACTAGCTATGGCCCATGCTTCGTCCAAAAGATCCGAATCCTTCTCCAGTGTGCCTCGGGCCTCCTTTTATAGTTAAAAGGGGCTGCCACAGAGGCACACAGGAGGTGGAACGGTATAAAGTGGTTAAGTTTATCCTCTGGCACCGTCGGACAAACGCATTTAATGCGTTGCCGATGTGCCCTTCTAGCTTTATCGGGGATGGCGAGGAAGCTCGTCCCAGCTGTCGCCGCCTCGCCTGGCTCGGACGCGCGTCCGAGCCGATGTGGCGTTGTAGCGCCATGTTGGCTGGCTGCTGGGCTGGCGCAGTGGCAGAGTTTTTAGGAAGATTTGCATGCCACTACGCAGGTGCTTGCTAAGTTGGCCTGGAGACCGCGCGTCGCTACGCAGGTGCCTGCCCAGCTAGTTGGGCTGGCAGCTGTATGGGAACAGTGGTGGAGCCTTGGCAAACGTGGGCCTGGCTGTGGCTCCGTGAGTGTCCTCGGCAAGGGTCTTGCTAGGGCCCCGGCAAGGGTCTTGCCGTGGCATCGCGGTCGTCCCCGGCAAGGATCTTGCCAGGGGTCTTGTGGATTTCCTCGGCTAGGATCTCGCCGAGGATCATCGTCTTCTGGTCCTCATCTGATCTTGTGTGCTTATGATCTTCACAAAGATCTGCATACCACCGTGGAGGTGCCTCCCGAGCCTTGGTTCCAATGTGGTTGATGGCGTTGGAACCCTTGGCTCAAGGGTGGCGCGCTCTGTTGGCGTCGGGCAAGTTGCCTCTACAAAGCTCTTGTTAGGGCGGCGGAGGCCGCCCTGGCAAGGGCCTTGCCGGGGTAGCCCACCTCGTCCCTCTACTCTTTGTGTCTCTGGCCCTTGCGTTGCTTCGCTTGTCTTGTGCCTTTGGCCGTCCTCCTCTGTCCTGCTTAATGTGCCGCGGGCGCCGCTCTGACTGCCAGTGCAGAAGTAAAGGGGTAAAAAGGAGAGCCCCCACTTTTGTACACCGACAGGATCCCCCGTACATAAGTGCAACGTGTTGTTGGGCTAGGCCCAGAACGGAGCACGGGCACGTGGGGCGGAGTTTTACTGCGGTAATTCTTTCGCCCACTGCGCTTCCCCACGACCCGCGTTGAATCACGCGATGTGGGGGTCGTGCGTGACGTGGGGCTCATGCGTGGGGTGGTTGCTGCCCTCACGCGTCACATCGTAGTAAATGGTAGAGAAGCGGCCCGCGCCTTCCCCATAAAAAAGGAGAAACCACTGGTGCAACGCCCATTTACCCTATGTGCCTTTTCCAATCATGGAAACGCCGTCCCTCCGTTCTTCCTTCTCAAGATCTTGCTTTCGCTCGCCGCCGCCGCCCCCATTGCTCTTGATTCTTCGTTCCCCCCTCCAGCTGCCATGGTGCCCAAAACTAGCATGGGCAAGGGAGTGGCCAAGGATGCCAGGGAGAGGGAGGCGCCAGAGAGTGAGTTGGCGGCGCGGCGGACGCAGCTTGCCTACTTTCCGTCGACGGTCGACGCGATCCATCTTCGAGATTACTTCAAGCCCCTGTGGGGGTGTAAGACGAAGGGGAACCCTGCCACGCGCATCATCCTCGCCGCTTTCGCCGAAGCCGCCCCGAATCGGTACCCATTCTTCGTTGATTACTTTTCCTGCGGCCTCTGTCCCCCTTTCTCTGATTTCTTCGATGACGTCATGCACACCTACGGCTTCCATCTTCTGGATTTCACTCTAAATGTTGTGGCGTGCATGGCCCTTTTTGCCCATCTCTGCGAGGGCTTCGCCGGAGTGCATCTGAGCACGGCGCTCTTCCGCCACTACTTTTATCCTCGCATCAAAAAGGAAGATGCCATCTCCGGTTGTGTCGCCTGGATCCCAAGGAGCCAGGATAAAGGGACATATACGGAGGGCGCTCAAAAGGAGAAGTGGGAGGAGTGGCGGAGCAGGTGGTGCTGGATTGTGGAGGAGGACCCGCAGGAATTTTGGCGGGTCCACCAGCCGCCGCAGGTTCGTAGAGATTATTGGGGCGATGTCGACGTCAAGGATAAGAAGCTCATGGTCGCCACCACCAGGATCCATCGCCTCATCATGGCCGGGCTCACCCTTGAGATGATTGGGGTGGATTACATCCGTCGCCGGATCGCTCCACTTCATAACAAGGGGAGGCCGGTCTGGCTTTTCAGGAACGCGGCTGACATCATGAGGCTTCGCCCCGGCTTGGATCACAACATCACGGTGATGGGGCACGCCCACTTCTGCCAGAGGCTTTTCCAGCTCGACGTGCATCACGACGGCAGGGCTGAGAGGACCGGCAAGGCCGCGAAGGCCAGCAAGGTCACCAAGGGGCCCTGGTTTGGGTTGCCGACGGGAGTGGTCCCGCTAAGCAACAACTCTCGTCAAACTGACATCATCGCCATGATGTCGGACTTCAACGCGCACGGCCTTGACATAAACTGGGCCGAGTCAGGGCGGATCAGGTGCAGGAGTTCTTCGACAGCCTGTCGGAGAAGTACGTCCATGATGAGCCATTGCTTGTCCGGGATACCACCAAGGAGGAGCTGGATTACATCACCACCAGGGCGGCGGAGGCAGAGCTCGCTCGGGAGGCCGGCAGCGCTGGCCATGTGGAAGATGAGGCCGAGGCGGCCGCAAAGGAGAAGGAGCTTGCTGGATGGGCGGGGTCTGCCGGGGAGGCCAGCAATGCTGACACTAGGGCCCCTCTCGTTGAAGATGTGGTCGACGAGTCGACCGAGGAGGAGGCCGAGGCTGAAGACCCTCCGGCCTTAGAGAAAAGGTGTGTCCTGCGGTAGGCCAGCTCCGGCGAGCAGGTCGAGCCCTGCAGGACCGAGCAATGGCAAGAGACCCTGGGGGTGTCCGTGCGCCTGACGAGGGCCGCAGCGGCAAAGAAGGTGGTGAAAGCCGCGGTGGCAAAGTGGAAAGCGACTGCCTTTTCTTCGTCCAAGCGTGCTCGGACTCCACACAGTTCCCCTCCTCCCACAGATGTCGACACGGAGGTCGTCTTCGATTTTGGGTCTCTCAACCCAAGGAGGAAGAGGAAGCCAGTGGAGGAGGTGGAGGAAGAGTAAGTATCTCGCCCCACTCACGTATTATCCCCTGACCTTACTCCTATGTCATCTTTCCTTAACCTGATGTTGTTTCCACAGGGACAAGGAGATGCTGGCGAAGAGGGTGGCAAAAAGGGCCAAGTTCTCAGCGAGCGGCCAGCCCCCAGCGGGCTCCTCGAGTACGCCGTTGGTGGTGGAGAGCAGCCCGGATAACAGCCCCCGGTGTAGCCCCCGCTTCAGCCCCCAGCATGAGCCCATCACTCACCCCCTCCATTAATGACCTTTGGGGGTGAATCTTTGATGCTGATTTTGCCGGGTATGTAGGAGAAGAACGGCAGTAGCAGGAGCCACCGAGGGCCACCCCCAGCACACTGCCCTTCTCGACTATGCCAGCCTGAGGGGCGTCTCCGGCAAGGGCATCCACCACCAAGCCCACGCCCATGGAGGAGGAGGATACGAACATGGGTGCCAGTGGTCCCACACCGGCAACGAATGTTGGCAGGGAGGGCGCCACCTCTTTCCAGCTAGGTGCAGGTAAGTTTGCTCTCTTTCCGTCCCTGTTCTTGCTTCTTGTTTTGAGCTTTTACTTGGCTCTGCCTCATCCTCCTTCTTGGCATCTAGGCACTTCCTCGGCGGACCAGGAGAACGTCGATACCGTCATCGAGGAGGTCGCCAGGGATGATGAGGCTGAGGCCAACAAGATCGCCTCCGAGGAGGCCGCCAAGTCTGCTGACAAGGATGCCGCCAAGGGGCCTACTCGGGAGGCCGACAAGGACGCTGCCAAGGAGGGGCGATCGACGACCAGCCTTCCTCCTCAGCCACCTCCGGCTCGGGCAAAAACCTGAAGGTGAGTGACGACCTGTTCATCCTCCTCCCAGGGGTGGTGAGCACCAGGGCGCCCACCGAGGGCGAGGTGTTCGACGACGAGGCACTCGCCGCCACCGGGCTTGAGGTTGTTGACGAGCCGAGCACTGATGGCGGCGGTTCCCAGGAGGAGGAGCTCCTTCGGGCCATGATGGCAACTTCCAGAAGCTCCAGGTGCTTTACCGTGCCCGCCTGGACAAGGCCAAGTCCAGTATGGCGGTGGTGGACAAGGCGGAGGCGGACCTCGAAGGGCGTGTCGCCGAGACGTAGGCTTGGTTTCGCCAAGCCCATGAGGAGCTGAAGGTTGCCCAGGACCTGCTGGCCAAGCGTAAGCTGGAGCTTGTCATGAAGCAGGCCGACGTCGAGAAGGCCCAGGAGGAGGCGAGGGAGCAGGCTGCCAAGGACGAGGCCGCTCGGCACCAGCAACAGGCCGTGTTGAACTCCTAGGAGGAGGATCTTGCCGCTCTTGAAGAGAAGCTTGCCGCAACACTCCGCGGCAAGGATGATGAGGTCGAAAAGCTTGTCGTACAGCAGACCCAGGAGCTGGAGCAGAGGCACAAGGAGCCGTTCGATGCCCAGGCCTTGGCCCACACCCGCAAGGTTAAAGAGCTGGAGGTGGAGTGGGATGGGCTGAAGGAACATGCTCTGAAGGTGGCGAAGGAGAAGGACACGCTCAATGGTGCTTTGGCGGAGGCGCAGGGCGCAGTCCTCGGCAAGGCTGAGTAGCTCTCCAAGGCCAACAACTCCATCAAAGACCTTAAGCTGAAGCTGGAGGGTCTCGAGGGGACGCTCTCGGAGGTCAAGGCCCAGGAGGAGACCCTGGCCAAGAATCTGGAGAAGGAGAGGCGGCTGCGGAAGAACGATGCCGCCAACCACGAGGGTTTTGTGAAGGGAGAGAACCTCTGGATCAGCCGCCTCACCGACATCGCTGGCAGGATCACCATGCAGCTGGCTACCAGGGGGATGCCGCACGTGAGGTACGCCCCAAAGACGAATGCGAGTCCCAATGCCAAACTGACCCTGTTCTTTGAGGGTGTTCTTGGAGCCCTGGAGTAGTTCCGTTCCAACAGGGCGGCCTCATTGGCCGATGAGGCCCGAAGTGTCAGGACCCCGATTCCAAGTCACATCAATCTAGCCAGTAACACCTCATATCACTTTGCGGCCTCACGCACGGTATTCCCACGGATGTCGCCTTACCATGGCCCGGGACCGTTTGCGCCTTTTGTCTCACGTATATTATAGTGTCGCTAGCATCCATATGACAGAGAACCCGGGCCGACATGGCTAGTCGTGAACCCAAAGCGGCACTAACCCATGGGGACAGGCATACATGAATCACATCGAGCATGTCGGTCATCAACGTGTGAATCCGGGCTGTAGCATCGGGCTAACAGGACTCGGTAACCCGGCTATAGCAGGCTAGGCAGGACTCAGATGTCACGCGTGACATTTCCCAAGGGCAGAACACAGGAACAAAGTGAAACACATGCGGCCAGTCAAGTGTCCAGAGCAGTAGTGCTAGGCTAGCAGGACTCCGTGAACCGGGCTGTAGCGGACTACTATCGCTCAGAAGCACTAGACTACATTTCCCCATATGAGAGGCTGCCAAGGATAAAAACTAGATTGTCGGATCCCACACATACCAAGCATTTCAAACATACACACAATATGCTCGATATGTGTAAATACAACATGGCATCACAACATAACTCACGACTCAAGTATTTATTCATTAGGCCCGAGGAGCGAGATATTACAAACATGGGTCTCATGACCCAACATTTGAAGCATACAAGTCAAAGCACAAGCGGAAGCTTAACATGTCCGAGTACGAGACATCTGCAAATGAAAAAGGCTGAGAAGCGACTATCTACCAGATCCCTGTCGAGGGCACAAGATCGTAGCTGAGGTAACAAGCTAAACGTCGAAGTCCACGCGGAACTACTAGCGAGACTGACGTCACTCTGCAAAACATAAAATAAGCAAACATGAGTACAAATGTACTCAGCAAGACTTACATCGTAACTATCTACATATGCATCATAATCAACAAAGGGGGTGGTGGAGTTTGATGCAGCAAGCCAGCTTTGACTCGGTGGCTATCCTGAACTACATCGCAAGTAACTCTTTTGAGGTGGCGCTACACGAGTCCACATATTCACCATATCAATACACCACTATGGTTCTGCTCCCGTCTCCCTACGAGAACGCCATCCATAGCACTCACGCTTATCTTGCGCATTTTAGAGTATCCACTTTCACTTGTCTATGAACTGTTATAGGTAACCCAGAAGTCCTTTACCGCGGACACGGCTATTTGAATAGATGATGTTAACCCTGCAGGGGTGTACTTCTGCATACATGTTTCCACCACTTAGCGTCTGCACACGACATGTGCACGGCAGACTTCAAGCGAAAGCCAACGTGGGTGTAGACCACGACCTACTTAAACACTCAAGTCTCTAGTCCAGGTCTATCGCCTATTAGGTTTCCATCCGCAGGGAGGCCGGCCGAGGTTTCCACTAACGGCCCCGAAAGATGTGTGCAGGGTTCCCGAGACACCAAACAGGCGAATCGGTACACCGTGCCACGTGCCTACCGCAACACAGCCCACCGCTAAGGTCAGCGCTGCGTGCGGCCCCCAGCATACTACAAACACTAGAAACTACTTGCAAATCCTGGACAGAGGACAAGGGTGATTAAGAAGTCGAGCGGGGTCATATTTCAGGGCCCAATGCATGGTAGTAGCTGAATCATGGATCACAAACACAGAACTCAGTTCCTGAGGACGGCTTCAATGAGACAACCCACCATGTACTCCTACATGGCCTCTCACCGCTACCTTTACCAAATCGTGGTCACACACTTAGCTCACACATAGTAGGACATGTTCACACAACTCCGATTCATTCCCGATGAATCAGACCTGACTCAACTCTAAGCAGTAGCAGGCATGACAAACAAGCATGAATGAGTAGGCACAACAGGGCTCAAACAACTCCTACTCATGCTAGTGGGTTTCATCTATTTACTGTGGAATGACAGGTCACGCAGAGGATAAAGAGGTTCAACTACCGCAGCAAGTAACAGATGAATCATTGTTGTCCTAATGCAGTAAAAGAGAGCAGGAGCGAGAGAGTGGGATTGTATCGGAATGAACAAGGGGGTTTTGCTTGCCTGGCACTTCTGAAGATAATATAGTTCTTCATCGGTGTCATCGAACTCATCGTCGGTATGTCGTCTACTGAGAGGGGACAAACACCGACAAACAAAGGAGAAACACAATCAATGCCATGCAACAATATGATGCATGAAGATGACATGGCAGTATGCTGTTGATTGGCCTAATGCATCTAGCAGCAAGTTAAATGGGGTTGGTTTGAACACTAGGTTCAAATTCAAACTCCATATGTGAAAGTTTAAATGCCATTTATTTGATTTGACCTGATCAGCAGGTATAAGTTGTTCTAACATGCATGAAAATGGTACATATGGATAGATTGGATTTTTCTGATCATTTTTCATATATAAATTATTTCATTCTGAGCTACGGTTGATTTTCTATGATTTTTAGAAGTTTTGGTTATTTTCTGGAATTTCCTGAATAAACTAAAATCCAGAAAATGCATTACTGTGTCAGCATTGTGTCACTGTGATGTCAGCGGTCAACGGAGACGGTCCAGGTCAAACCTGACCAGTGGGACCCATACGTCAGTGTCTCAGGCTGGTTTGGGTGGATGACAAGTGGGACCGGTCAACGGGGTCAAACCCGTCGGTCAGCGGGTCAAAGCATGGCTGTGTTTAGCCGCCGGCGAGGCCAGATGCGACGGCGTACTGCGGGATTTGCCCACAGGGATCCATTTGCTACGCGGAGAGCAGCTACGGGCAGCTGGTGCTCGCCGTGGTGATGGCTTGGCCGGGGAGTGGCCGGAGCATCGCTGGCGACGAGTTTGGCGGAGGCCGAAGCTCGGGCCAGCTCATGCGCGTGGCTGCAGTGGCCTAGGCGGTGTGGCACTAGCACCTACAGCCTCTACGCGGCGCGAGGAGTGTGACGGGCACAAGCCCGTGACCAAATGGTCACCGGAGCAGCGCCGGCGATGTGGTCAGGCGGCGGCGCGTTCAGGCACAAGAGACGCGGCGTCTACGGTATTCTAGGGGCGAAACAGAAAGCACGGGGAGGTTCAGCAGCTCAGAGAAGCCGCAGGGATGGTCAGCGTGCTCGGTGAAGGCTCGGTGCGGTCGGAACGGCGACGGCGATCTGGGGCGGCCCGAGGTTGAAGACGATGGCGGCGGGGATGATGCAGGGGCTCCGTCGTCGGGCGGCTTGGCTAATCGACATAGTCGACGACGACGAACTGTCCGGACACGGTGAGAGGGCGTGGGGACGGCGTTGGGCAGCGGCTGAAGCGGCGGCGACGGTGACGTCTCGGCGACGCCGGGGGGGCGAGAGAGGAGCCGAGGGGAGGGCGAGTGTCTGCGAGGTCGGGGAGAGAGAGAGGGTTCGTCCCACGTCGACAGCTCGACGAGGGGAGTGGCGAGGCGGTGGGCAGCTGCGTGGCACGCATGTTGTGCTCACCGTCGAGCAGCAGCTTGCCTGCCTGGCCAAGCCAAGCAGCTCACTGGAGCGGTGGCTGGGCTGGGCCGGCAGGTGGGCCTGCTGGGTGGCGCCAGGTAAGCCTTTCCCTTTCTCTCTTATCCTATTTTTTTCTGTTTTCTATTTCTTTTCTGTTTTTAATTTAGTAATAATACTAAACCATTTTTAAAACTCCTGAGAAAATTTGTGGGCACTTTTAAAATGTTTACTAACATCCCTCAAATGTTTTCAGAATTATTGGAGCATTTAAAATATTTATAGCCATTAAATGCTCCAATTCAAATACTTATGATTTAATCCAAAAACCTGAAATGACCTAGGGAAAATATGCACCAATTTTTGTCAGGGGTTTTCACCAGTTTCAAAAATGATGGACTTTTCCTGAAGTCACTTTGGGTTTATTGGAAGTGATTTTATCTGAGCCTATTTGAATTCATTTGGTGCTAGGGTTTGGTCAGTCCCCATTTCAAGTTTAATTGAAAATGAAAATGATGCATGGATCCAATGCCACTAATTACAAGAAGATTTCTAGGGCTGTGACAACTCACCCCCACTAACCAAGAATCTCGTCCCGAGATTCAAGACGTGAGGTAAGAAGACAGAGGGGGTACAAGACTAACACAATCTTCTCGATCCAGGTTGCACCTCATAAGGTTGTTGATTCATTGCATACGTTGATCTTGACATCCTCACTTTTGAAATCTTCATCCACGCGATGACGACAGAAATAAACTATACTAGGATTGATCTTCTCGAAGATCGAGCTATACAAGAACAACTCGTGAAATGAGATGTTGAAACATCTTGAATTGAGACACAGAACACATCGAGAGGGATGGAAGAACAAATGACGGGGTTTGATTTGGTGGGCAACAATTCCACGCCTACAAAGATGGTGGACGGTGTCAAGGTGGCGAGGAAATAATTGCCATGATTCCGTAACGGGGCTCCTTGGAAAAGGTGTCTCATTGAACTGCTCCCTTAAGTGGCAAAAAGAATTACTTTTTATCCATAGATCATTGAAACTCTTCATACCAGCTTAAGGCAATTTACAATCGATCATTTGAAGGAGTTCGAAAGAATGACATAATCGGACTAGAATGGATGATGTGGACTATCTTGTTGAAGACAACATGATGGATGATTTTGCTTATCATCGGAAATGGATGGGACCCACGGTAAGTCCACTTTTGAAGATGATCTTGGACAGCAACTGCTGAGAAGGGAAGCCCATGGGAAATTGGCACAATGGCGGTGCAAACTGGGAACAAAAAGCAACTGTCGGGAATGTTCCAACCATCATATCTGCCTGAGATTCAGATCTGGTTAGTAATAGGGTACTTCAGACAACATGTTCGAAAAGGAAAAGTTGCAACACAAATCGACGAGATGATAATGCGAGATTCTCAGGAGATGAACTATGGTCGCAAGCTCCAAAACATGAGCTGGTACTGCTACTCACATGTGAACACGTTGTCCAAGACAAGCATGACCATGTGGTAGTCTTATGATAAAACACTACCAAGTTCAGTTGGGGCACCATCAACAAGGATATCGAAGTCTTGTGCATGAACTAGTATTCGCACATCAACTCCTTTTCCTTGAACAAATCAATCAGTGGCTTGGTGTGCTAAGAATACATATAGAATGAAGGTTGCAAGTCTTCAAACCATAGAATACTTCGCACATATGCATGACTAACTTGGGACGATTCCAGAGGAAACAAAACAAACCTTTCTCAAATTCATGGCCGCAACTTACACCTAAAGCACATGAATTCGACTAAGTGACTTCTTCCATCCAAGCATAGGCTTCATGAAGGGAACACGAAGGCATTGCTTACAAAGTTTTCAACACTAGGTTGATGTTCAACATGTATCATGGGGGAGACAAAATGCTGCTGATGGGTCCAACAACAACTCATCGGAATTTCCTTATCACTGGACTTCCACCATCATGTGAACACAGTGATAGCATTGGTCAGACCCAAGAGATATAATGGTGTATGCTCGAGGGATCAACCACGAGTAAGACAACATTAAGAATATCGTTGGTTCTGATTTGACTTGACGATAGCCCATACTCAAGTCAAAATTTTGACAAGGCAATAGATCCAACAACTGATCACAGGGAGCATTCGATGAAGATATCATCTTTCTTCAACACACACACACACACCGGGATATCCCTTGGTGATGAACTAAGTTAGGTAAGCTTTTATCTTCCAACTCTCCAAGTTGTTGTTTAGCTTAACCAACTAGCTCAGGGGTATCCAACACGGATTCTTGGAGAATGGCTGGTTTAGAGAAAACCAACTTGATCACAAGCTCAACATAACAGTCAGGGGACAACCTGGTAATACTTCCGAGAAGATATTCAGAAAATCACGAACCACCGATATGTAACTAAGCTCGAGAACAATCTTGCTTTTCGGGGCAAGACGATATGATCAACAGAGCAAGGGTTTGACGAAATCCTAACTCATCGATCGAAGAGCACCAGAAATAAGGACTAGGTAGCACAATCTATCTTAGAATGATGATTCAAGAACCAACACACTAAGAATGGAATTATTGTCCTTTAACTACCAAGCAACGAGGTTGCTGGAAGTATTGATTTCACACATCACAATTCACTTGTCGGCATTCCGGTTACAACAACACGAGGACCGAGGATTGAATGATGATGGTGAAAAGTATCACTACGTCAAGAATTCATAAGGGAAGGTGCAATTCTCATGACGTTCCTGACATAAAGTGGGTAATACTTCAGGGTAGAACAGAACAAAAGCTGAATTGGCATTTTTATCTGCGGAATACAACTACTTTGACCATTCCAAGAAATGGATGAGGTGCTGGAGTTTGTTTCTCCTAGTCATTCCAGAATAGAATGGCTTGACGGACCACAAGAATAATAGGCATTGATGAACACGAATGCACAATTACTGCCGACTATCAATTGATAGACGAAGGTCGGAATACAACTGAAGAGGGACAACTCAAAGGAACATATAACTTTTCGAGTTGTGGAGGCATGGATTAGTATGTCTAGCAAAGCTCAACATTTCTTCCGGATAACCCATGCGGAAAGGTAGAACTGGAAGAGTCACAATATAGAATGGGGAACTCATCGAGAGCACTCTTGTTGTGACCTTTTGGTTCAAAGGAACTCCTGCCAAGGATGGTTCATGGTATGTGGAAGAATGAGATACCACGGACCTCGAGGACTATCGCAAGGTTACTAATATCCTAAAGGAACTAGCAAATACTAACAACATGAAGTAGGGTGAATCTCGGGTTCAAGAACCCAGGAATAGAATGCCTACTAACTAAATTGCATCATGGGATGCTTTCGAGAATGATGGCCAGAATCATCACACTGGGAACACAAAACACGGCTATATTGCTTGGTGATACTCTAAGACACCTAGGGTCATAATAATAACTCCAACATATATGTCGAGGCAATAGAGTACCTCGACTGACTGGTTAGTGTGCTTATTCTGACCAAAAGGACATCGGGAACGGAAAGAAAGGATTTGCAATGCATCAGGCTATTTAGAGACCTGGGATGACTCGGACAGCATAACGGCTATAATTGCTCAAAAAGATTTGAGACATCACGCAAAATGGTGGCATAACCACTCTACAACATCATAACAAGATTCCGAGATCAACAGTTTAACATACAGAAGTAGTAAAAACTGAACTGGGGCTTAAAACCAACAATCTTAAAGGTCTATGGATTAGTAACACGTCATCCTGATAGATAGATGAGAAGCCTAGTTCTTAAACCCCGTAGAAGAGTAGAGGATGACTCAGATCAGAAGGTCATGAGGTATAAGGAGTAAAAAGAGCCTTACATTCCCTTCTGCAATCAATTCCCTTACATATCTAAAGCATTTCTAGACACAACTTCGACCAGTTTGGCTTGGTAATCCTACAGGCAGTCAGGCTCTGATACCAAAGCTGTCAGGACCCCGATTCCAAGTCACATCGATCTAGCCGGTAACACCTCATATCACTTTGCGGCCTCACGCACGATATTCCCATGGGTGTCACCTTACCATGGCCCGAGACCGTTTGCGCCTTTTGGCTCACGTATATGATAGTGTCTCTAGCATCCATATGACAGAGAACCTGGGCAGACATGGCTAGTCATGAACCCAAAGCGGCACTAACCCATGGGGACAGGCATACATGAATCACATCGAGCATGTCGGTCATCAACGTGTGAATCCGGGCTGTAGCACTGGCTAACAGGACTCAGAACCCGGCTGTAGCAGGCTAGGTAGGACTCGGATGTCACCGCGTGACATTTTCAAGGATGGAACAGAACGAAGTGAAACACATGCCGCCCAGTCAAGTGTCCAGAGCAGTAGTGCTAGGCTAGTAGGACTCCGGTGAACCGGGCTGTAGCGGACTACTATCGCTCAGGAAGCACTAGACTACATTTCCCCATATGAGAGGCTGCCAAGGATAAACAACTAGATTGTCGGATCCCACACATACCAAGCATTTCAAACATACACACAATATGCTCGATATGTCTAAATACAACATGGCATCACAACATAACTCTACGACTCAAGTATTTATTCATTAGGCTCCAAGGAGCGAAATTTTACAAACATGGGTCTCATGACCCAACATTCAGAGCATACAAGTCAAAGCACAAGCGGAAGCTTAACATGTCTGAGTACAGACATCTAAAATGAAAAAGGCTGAGAAGCCTGACTATCTACCAGATCCTGTCGAGGGCACAAGATCATAGCTGAGGTAACAAGCTAAACGTCGAAGTCCACGCGGAACAACTAGCGAGACTAACGTCTCTCTGCAAAACATAAAATAAGCAAACGTGAGTACAAATGTACTCAGCAAGACTTACATCAGAACTATCTACATATGCATCATTATCAACAAATGGGGGGGGGGTGGTGGAGTTTGACTGCAGCAAGCCAGCTTTGACTCGTTGGCTATCCTGAACTACGACTGTAAGTAACTCTTTTGAGGTGGCGCACACGAGTCCACATATTCACCATATCAATACACCACTATGGTTCCGCTCCCGTATCCCTACGAGAACGCCATCCATAGCACTCACGCTTATCTTGCGCATTTTAGAGTATCCACTTTCACTTGTCTATGAACTGTTATAGGCAACCCAGAAGTCCTTTACCGCGGACACGGCTATTCGAATAGATGATGTTAACCCTGCAGGGGTGTACTTCTTCATACATGTTTCCACCACTTAGCGTCTGCACATGACATGTGCTCAGCAGACTTCAAGCGAAAGCCGACGTGGGTGTAGACCACGACCTACCTAAACACTCAAGTCTCTAGTCCAGGTCAATCGCCTATTCGGGTTCCATCCACAGGGAGGCCGGCCGAGGTTTCCACTAACGGCCCCGAACGATGTGTGCAGGGTTCCCGAGACACCAAACGGGCGAATCGGTACACCGTGCCACGTGCCTACCACAACACAGCCCACCCCTAAGGTCAGCGGTGCGTGCAACCCCCAGCATACTACAAACACCAGAAACTACTTGCAACTCTTGGACAGAGGACAAGGGTGATTAAGAAGTCGAGCGGGGTCATATTTCAGGGCCCAATGCATGGTAGTAGCTGAATCATGGATCACAAACACAGAACTCAGTTCCTGAGGACGGCTTCAATGAGACAACCCACCATGTACTCCTACATGGCCTCTCACCACTACCTTTACCAAATCGTGTTCACACACTTAGCTCACACATAGTAGGACATGTTTACACAACTCCGATTCATTCCCGATGAATCAGACCTGACTCAACTCTAAGCAGTAGCAGGCCTGACAAACAAGCATGAATGAGTAGGCACAACAGGGCTCAAACAACTCCTACTAATGCTAGTGGGTTTCATCTATTTACTGTGGAATGACAGGTCATGCAGAGGATAAAGGGGTTCAGCTACCGCAGCAAGTAACAGATGAATCGTTGTTGTCCTAATGCAGTAAAAGAGAGCAGCAGCGAGAGAGTGGGATTGTATCAGAATGAACAAGGGGGTTTTGCTTGCCTGGCACTTCTGAAGATAATATAGTTCTTCATCGGTGTCATCAAACTCATCGTCAGTGCGTCGTCTACTGAGAAGGGACAAACACCAACAAACAAAGGAGAAACACAATCAATGCCATGCAACAATATGATGCATGAAGATGACATGGCAGTATGCTGTTGATTGGCCTAATGCATCTAGCAGCAAGTTAAATGGGGTTGGTTTGAACACTAGGTTCAAATTCAAACTCCATATGTGAAAGTTTAAATGCCATTTATTCGATTTGACCTGATCAGCAGGTATTAGTTGTTCTAACATGCATGAAAATGATACAGATGGATAGATTGGATTTTTCTGATCATTTTTTATATATAAATTATTTAATTCTGAGCTATGGTTGATTTTCTATGATTTTTAGAAGTTTTAGTTATTTTCTGGAATTTCCTGAATAAACTTAAATCCAGAAAATGCATTACTGCGTCAGCATTGCGTCACTGTGATGTCAGCGGTCAACGCTGACGGTCCAGGTCAAACCTGACCAGTGGGACCCATACGTCAGTGTCTCAGGCTGGTTTGGGTGGATGACAAGTGGGACCGGTCAACAGCCACGTCAGCGGGGTCAAACCCGCCGGTCAGCGGGTCAAAGCCTGCCGGCGTTTAGCCGCCGGCGAGGCCAGACACGGCGTCGTGCTGCGGGATTTGCCCAAAGGGCTCCATTTGCTACGCGGAGAGAAGCTACGGGCAGCTGGTGCTCGACCGCAACCAGCCGTGGTGATGGCTTGGCCAGGGAGTGGCCGGAGCATCACCGGCGACGAGTTTGGCGGAGGCCGAAGCTCGGGCCAGCTCGTGCGCGTGGCTGCAGTGGCCTAGGCGGTGTGGCGCTAGCACCTACAGCCTCTACGCGGCGCGAGGAGTGTGACGGGCACAAGCCCGTGACCAAATGGTCACCGGAGCAGCGCCGGCGACGTGGTCAGGCGGCGGCGCGTTCGGGCACAAGAGACGCGGCGTCTACGGTATTCTAGGGGCGAAACAGAAAGCACTGGGAGGTTCAGCAGCTCACAGAGAAGCCGCAGGGATGGTCAGCATGCTCGGGGAAGGCTCGGTGCGGTCGGAACAGCGACGGCGATCTGGGGCGGCCCGAGGTTGAAGACGACGGCGGCGGGGATGATGCAGGGGCTCCGGCATCGTGCGGCTTGGCTAGTCGACGTAGTCGGCGACGACGAACCGTCCGGACATGGTGAGAGGCGCGGGGACGGCGTTGGACGCGGATGCAGCGAGCGGCGGCGACGGTGACGTCTCGGGCGACGTCGGGGAGGGCGAGAGAGAGGAGCCAGAGGGGAGGGCGAGTGTCTGCGAGGTCGGGGGAGAGAGAGAGGGTTCATCCCACGTCAACAGCTCGACGAGGGGAGTGGCGAGGCGGCGGGCAGCTGCGTGGCACACATGCTGTGCTCACCGTCGAGCAGGTGCTTGCCTGCCTGGCCAAGCCAAGCAGCTCACTAGAGCGGTGGCTGGGCTGGGCCGGCAGATGGGCCTGCTGGGTGGCGCCAGGTAAGCCTTTCTCTTTCTCTATTATTCTATTTTTGTTCTGTTTTCTATTTCTTTTCTGTTTTTGATTTAGTAATAATACTAAACCATTTTTAAAACTCCTGAGAAAATTTGTGGGCACTTTTAAAATGTTTACTAACATCCCTCAAATGTTTTCAGAATTACTGAAGCATTTAAAATATTTATAGCCATTAAATGCTCCAATTCAAATACTTATGATTAAATCCAAAAACCTGAAATGACCTAGGGAAAATATGCACCAATTTTTGTCAGGGGTTTTCACCAGTTTCAAAAATTATGTACTTTTCCTGAAGTCACTTTGGGTTTATTGGAAGTGATTTTATTTGAGCCTATTTGAATTCATTTGGTGCTAGGGTTTGGTCAGTCCCCATTTCAAGTTTAATTGAAAATGAAAATGATGCATGGATGCAATGCCACTAATTACATGAAGATTTCTAGTGCTGTGACACGGAGGCTTTGGCGGGGTGCCATGACCAAGGTCCTTACCAAGGTGGTGTACTGGAACCCCAACCTCGAGTTCGACGCCGCGCTGGAGAGCTTTCCAGAGGGCGTGGACCTTGCGGCGCTCAAGGAGCGTATTGAGCCAATCATCAGCCACGTCAACGGAGTTCGGACGATCGAGGGCCAGCGCCGGGACTAGGCACCCTGTTTCTTATCACCGCTGCGAGTTCAAAACCAAGACAGTTTTATCTTAAGTTAGAATCACAACGATTATTTGATGTAATATAACTCTGCAGTTCCCTGAAACGATGCATGTTATTTTCCCGTTTGATCTCCCTTTGTATGTCCACCCTACATTAATCGGGTAGGCTTGCTGGTGCGTAAACCCAATAGCCTGTCGGGTGTGCTTGCTGCCAGGCAAACCACCTTTCCGCTCTAAACGCGGCCGCTTGAACTGCCGAGCGGACTCGAGACAGAACGAGAGCGTTGATAATTGCAGAAGGCCACCCTGCCGGCCTCGACGCAGCCGCTCAAACTGTTGAGCGGACTCGAAACAGAGCAAGGGTGTTGCCAATAGTGGAAGGGCCCCATTGCGTGCAGGTTTTCCATACACGAGGCAAGATTTTCGGGGATGATAACCATATATATAAAGGGATTGCTCAAAGTTCTGCATGACGTAGCTTTTCTGCCGCCGCGTGAGCATTCACTGTATCTGCCGAAGATGCCGCTTGTTTGGTCGTCTTCTTCCTTGGAGGGACGACCACGATGAAGCAGCTGCTCCTACCAAACCAGATTTCCACAACTGCGCCCCCTACCTGGCGCGCCAAAGATGTCGGTGGGAAACGACACCTATGGAATCACTGGGATCCCTTCTACGGTTGGCGGGCGTGAGGTTGTGCAAAGAGCGGGTCTGGTAGTCAGCAGAAAGATCGTTTACCCAGGTTCAGGCCGCGAGGATGGGTAATACCCTAGTCCTACTTCGGTGTATATTTGAGTGTTCTTGAGCTCCTGAACTAGCTATGGCCCGTGCGTCGTCCGAAAGATCCGAATCCTTCTCCATTATGCCTCGGGCCTCCTTTTATAGTTAAAAGGGGCTGCCACAGTGGCACATAGGAGGTGGAAAGGTATACAGTGGTTTAGTTTCTCGTCTGGCACCGTCAGACAAACGCATTTAATGTGTTGCCGACATGCGCTTCTTGCTTTATCGGGGATGGCGAGGAAGCTCGTCCCAGCTGTCGCCGCCTCGCCTGGCTCCGAAGCACGTCCTAGCCGATGAAGCGTTGTAGCGCCACATTGGCTGGCTGCTGGGCTGGCGCAGTGGCAGAGTCTTCACGAAGATTTGCATGCCACCATGCAGGTGCTTGCTGAGTTGGCCTGGAGACCGCGCATCGCCACGCAGGTGCCGGCGCAGCTGGTTGGGCTGGCAGCTGTATGGGAACAGCGGTGGAGCCTTGGTAGACATGGGCCTGGCAGTGGGGCCGCGAGTGTCCTCGACAAGGGTCTAGCCGGGGCTCCGGCAAGGGTCTTGCCGTGGCATCGCGGTCGTCCCCGGCAAGATCCGTCTTGTGGATTTCCTCGGCTAGGATCTGGCCGAGTATCGTTGTCTTCTGGTCCTCATCTAATCTTGTGTGCTTATGATCTTCACAAAGATTTGCATACCACCATGGAGGTGCCTCCCGAGCCTTTGTTCCAATGCGGTTGATGGCGTTGGAACCCTTGGCTCAAGGGTGGCGCGCTCTACTGGCGTCGGGCAAGTTGCCCTGGCAAGGCTCTTGCCGGGGCTGCGGAGGCCGCCCTGGCAAGGGCCTTACCGGGGGAGCCCACCTTGCCCCACTGATCTTTGTGTCTCTGGCCTTGGCGTTTCTTCGCTTCTCTTGCGCCTTTGGCTCTCCTCCTCTGTCCTGCTTAATGTGGCCGCGGGCGCGGCTCTGACTGCCTGTGCACAAGTAAAGGGGTAAAAAGGAGAGCCCCTACTTTTATACACCGGAAGATATAAGTGAAGTTCAATGAGTATTCTATAAATCAACCATGGACTATCTCATACCAGCATGGTGCATAAAATAAAAAATGAAAAAACTAAATGCAAATACACTCAAAGATTTGCACATATCACATGAACGAAACAAAGACGAAAACATACTGATACTTGTTGAAGACAGGTGGGATGCCTTCCGGGGCATCCCCAAGCTTAGACGCTTGAGTCTCATTGAATATTTACTTGGGGTGCCTTGGTCATCCCCAAGCTTGAGCTCTTGCATCTCCTCCTTCTCCTCATATCAAGACCTCCTCGATCTTTGATCACTTCATCCACACAAAACTCAACAGAAAGTTCGGTAAGATCTGTTAGTATAATAAAGCAAAACACTACTCTAAGTACTGTTGCAAACCAATTTATATTTTCTTTTTGCATTGTATCTACTGTAATATAACTTTTCCATGGCTTATACCACCGATAGAATCGATAGTTTCATCAAAACAAGCAAAACAATGCATCAAAAACAGAATCTGTCTTAAACAGGAAAGACTGTAGTAATCTGAACATTCACCATACTTCTGGTACTCCAAAAATTCTGAAAAAATTATTACAAAATAAAAAATTTGTATAGAAATACTGTGCAAAAAGTTTGAGAACCTTTTGATGTTTCAGTAAAACAATTAAAATCGCGCGCTACAGCCAAAGTTTCTGTTTTTGCACATCACATACCAACAAGCAATCTACTCATCCTAAAGGCAAATCTTGGCACATTATTTTTATAATACAATGGATTTGTACAAGGGGATAATTATTTTTCTTGAAAATTTTCTACAATTCAATATTCACAAAGTTTCCATGGGCATGAACAAAGTTCAAGGCATGCTCCCGCTTCCACGGTGCTTGTCTATCTTACTTTCCCTTTTCTTTTTGTGAAGTTTTAAGTTCCCCTCTATATTTTTTTGTTTTTAAACTTTATAAAAGAGATCAACAGAAATAAATGACTCTCTAAAACTTCCAGGTTGTCTCCCTGGCAGCGCTTTTTTTAAAGCCATTAAGCTAGGCATAACGTGCTCAAGTAATGAATCCACCTGGATCCCAAGGTATATCAAAGCCAATTTTAATTAACAATGATTTGGCATTTAGTAATGAGCACAAAGCAACATATATCATGCAATGATGAAGTCTAACTCTCTTCCTATGCATCGGCATGTCATAGAAGAACAATTCATGCACATCAAGTAAAGGCCAATACATAGCATAAGCAGTTTCTTGCAATATTTTCGTGTTGGAAACATAGAGAGGCGGAGATGTAGTTCCTCTCTCATAATAATTGCAAGTAGGAGCAGCAAGCACATGCATATAATATTCATCAGAATTATCATGTGCAACGATAAAAGGCAACCCATCAATATAATCCTTAATAAGTGCAAAGTTCTCCAATATAGTATAGTTTGGAGAATTCAAAAAGATAATAGGACTATCATGTGTGGGTGCAATAGCAACAATGCCAGTGATCGTGGGACGTGGGCAGTCCGCGGGCCACGACCGAAGTTTTCCCGCAATGTTACATGCGACGTGCGACAGAATTGGATACTGACCCAAGCTCAACGTAATGAAGAAGTAAAGAAGATCTCAAGAGGCTAGCCTCTTCAGCACCGCCTCCTTTGCACTTATTAGGCCCTACCCCGACAATGCTCGGCAACGCGTTCGGGGCAGGCCCGGGGGCTTCAGTCGGAGCAATAAACCCTGGGTCTTTTGCTCAGACTGCCCACAGGAATGGGAACCGTATTGAGGCACCAAGCCAAGTCAGAGTTCAAGAGACCAAGAGCTTCGAAGGACCAACAGGCAGACCAAGAGGACCAAAGTCAAGCCAGAGAAACAAGATGCCACCAGGAGAAAAGCCTCCCTTGCCGGGCAGGCGAGCTTGACAGGGACGGGGTCATCCCCGGAAGAAGTCATCCAAGACGTCCCGGTAGGGCCTACCGGGACTCACGAGAGGAAAGCCACCTCACCGAACCACTCCGCCATGACCCACGTCGTCAATCAATGCAGTGTCAAGCCACATAGTGGCTAATTGGCAGCTGTTCGCCACATGGCGGCCTCTTTCTACAGGAAATGCCTACATATGACACCCGTCCTGTGACATGTCAAGCAAGCAGGCATGGAGCTGGCAAGATAGCCCGACAAGGCTTGCCGGGCAACCAATGACGTGACGTTAAGTAGTGCATTTAATGCACCCTGTCAGCCTACAGAGTTAGGTATGATAGCATTGTTTGCTATCTTATCAGCGCATAATGACTATTTTGCCATTGCGGTAACCCCTTAATCTATAAAAGGAGGCCCTAGCAACCGTAGAAAGAGTTAGAAGGTTGGATAACACACACACCCATATGCGTGCAGCCACGGTCGCCCTGAGGCAACCCTTGCCAGGCAGTGTACTATGCCTCACCACCATTCTTCCACCATCAATCCACCAAAGCAGGAGTAGGGTTTTACGCCTCACGACGGCCTGAACCTGGGTAAAATTGCTTGCGTGATCCCTGCCGCGGTGCCCCACGCTCGTCTGCTCTTTGTGTAACGCGACGTCCCCCTGCCGAACCAGCAAGGGGCCCTCTGGTCCCATAGGTGGCCGTGGTTTCCCGCGACAATGTGTAATAGTATACGCCATCTCCTGTCCCAATATCAATCTTTTTTAAGTGCCAAATTAACACCGTTGATATATCTTAGTTTTTACATTGTCAGATCACCACTGGTTGTTTTCTATCATTTTAATTATATAATAGATGGTCCAGAGGTATTTAGAACATTTTATATTTATTTAAATATCAACGGGCCTTCAAAGGCCAAGAGGTGGAAGGAGTTATGGGCCGCAAAGGCCCATACAGAAGTGGTGCTCCCCTTCGCATATAGGGGGGCCGGATTGAACTACGGGAGGAGTCCAACTCCTTCCCCTTGGATGGCTCCCCAATTAGGCACTTTCCCTCCTCGGTGGTTGCCCTCTCCTCCTCCTCAAACCTATATATACTAGAATTTTTTGCTCTATTGGATATACAATTTTGGAGCCTCCTCTAGTTCTTTTTCTAGTTAGTCCTCGTTGATTAATTAAAGCTTGGCTAATCCTCTTGTCCTCATAATTAGAAGACCAGTGTGGTTCTAATCGCCTCACTCTAATTCTCCAGCGAAGATTAGCTCTAGATGGCAAAGCGCTGTCGGATCGTGAAGGTTGCACGCTTGCAACCAAGTAGAGAGGCCATGCTTTTGGTCTTCGGTTCGAGGGATCATTCGTGGGTGGTATGAGGGACTCTAAGTATGATCTACAATGACAAGTTCTTCTTCTGCTGCAACTCGTAGGTGGTAATGATCGTGAACCCAACCTGTTATGCGTCTTCATATTGATCTTGGGTGATTGTAGATGCGATTTTTTTTGTTTTCTACTTGTTTCCCAAAAGTGGCATCACGAGCGGTTTTATGAGTAGATGTATGCTGCGTTCTAGATCACATGTGATTGTGGGGTTTAATGTTCTTGCTATGCTTCCCTCGAGTGTTGCTTCGGTTCAATTCATCGACGACATAGTCTTGCTTCTTACAAGGTTCTGACCATCGATCGGCTCTGGCGTACATAGGAGGGTCCCGAAGATAGATGATGCTCTAGGGGGTCACACTTATTTGACGATGTTTGTGTGGATCTAGAGATTTTTAATTAAGTCTCTTGTTTCACACAGCCTGAAACTTAACATAGCATCAAAAATCGTCGCCTTAATTGTGGACATGGGTAGCTAGTGTTACTTGTTAAAACTGGTTAACTACGTAACTAAAATTTTGCTAAAACAAATTAGAGGACGTCTGACTTGGTTTTGTAGGGTATGCATATGATGTGGTATAGCCTTCGTCATGATAATGAGTTTATATATGAGATGGTTATATGTTGTAATGTTAAGTGGCCTACTGAAAGCACAAGTGCTCCCTAGGTGATTTTGGTAATTAATGTCAACATATCTCTTGTTGGACTAATGCTTCTATCTAGTGCGTTTCAGACAAGTTTAACAATGGCGTGGAAAGGACAAGATAATGTGGAACCCCCCTCAAAATGTTAAGGACACATGTTGGCAAAAGCTTGAGACTCTTCATCTTTGTTTTAGTGATCCATGATCACATTGAGTCCATAGAAGAGCCAATACTTTTAAAAGGGGATGAGGTGTTTCTTAATGACTTGCTTACTCAAATGCTTAGTGATATTGCTCCAAAACCCTCAACCACTTTCTCCATCCAAATATGTCAAAATCCTGAACTCCAACTTGGCCCCACGATTGATCCTATCAGGAGCCACCGAGTTCATATGACATAGCCACAGCCAGAAACCCTAACAGTAACGTCACACTGATACAGATCTCCGTCTCACCGACATGGCCTAGCCAACTCCCTGCTATTACTTGCATTTATTTAGTCCTCACCAAAATTGCGATCGGTCTCACCGAGGTGGCTTGACCAATTCTCTGTTGCCCTATTGTTTCACTTCGGTCTCACTGAGTTGATGCAGTCTGTAACACCGAGATGAGGTTTTGCTCTAAGACCTAGCACATCGGTCCCACCAAGATGTTCCAGACGGTCCCACTAAGATTGCTAACATTCACATTTTGAAATAATCAGTCTCACCGAGTTCATCTATTCGGTCTCACCGAGTTGGGTCAAATGTGTGTAATGATTGGATTTTGTGTGGAGGGTATATATACCCCCTCCACCCCTTCTCCATATGAGAGAGAGCCATCAGAACGTGCCTACACTTCCACCATGCATTTTCTGAGAGAGAACACCTACTCATGTGTTGAGATCAAGATATTCCAATCCTACCACAAAAATCCTAATTTCTAGCCTTTCCCAAGTTGCTATCCACTCAAATCATCTTTCCACCATAATCCAAATCTGAGAGAGAGAGAGTTGAGTGTTGGGGAGACTATCATTTGAAGCACAAGAGCAAGGAGTTCATCATCAACACAACATCTATTACCTTTCGGAGAGTGGTGTCTCCTAGATTGGTTAGGTGTCGCTTGGGAGCCTCCGTCAAGTTGTGGAGTTGAACCAAGACGTTTGTAAGGGCAAGGATATCGCCTACTTCATGAAGATCTACACGAGTGAGGCAGGTCCTTCATGGCCAATGGCCATGGAGGGATAGACAAGATTGCTTCTTCGTGGACCCTGCGTGGGTGGATCCCTCCGTTGACTCGCGCAACCGTTACCCTTCATGGATTGAAGTCTCCATCAATGTGGATGTACGATAACACCACCTATCAGGACCACGCCAAAAATCTCCATGTCTTCATTGCGTTTGCACACTCCAATCCCATCCCTTCCTTTCTTGCAATTAGCATGATTTAATCTTTCCGCTGCATATCTCTTGGCATGCTTGCTTGAAATGTATTGTGCATGCTTAAACTTGTGCTAAAACTCCACCTTAACTTGAAAACTTAAAAACTGCTAATTTTGCTTTTTGAGGGTCTAATCACCCCTCTAGATCCCTCTTCTCGATCCTTTCAATTGATATCAGAGCATTGGTCTCCATGGCTTTGGTTTAATCATCATTGGAGGAAGATGGATGAGTCCATGATCGGGAGTATCAGATGCAGAGTGCCTATGCTTGACAAAGAGTTCAATAGTTCTTGGAAGAATGAGATGCTTGAGATTTTCAATGAATATGGTTTGAACAAGTACATTACTAGCCCTTATGTGCCTCCTCATACGTCAATTTTGCATCATGCTTTTATATCGATATTTATTGCATTATGGGTTGTTATTTCACATTATGTCACAATACTTATGCCTATTCTCTCTTATTTTACAAGGTTTACATCAAGAGGGAGAATGTCGGCAGCTGGAATTCTGGGCTGGAAAATGAGCAAATATTGGAGACCTATTCTGCACAGCTCCAAAAGTCCTGAAACTTCACGGAAGCAGTTTTTGGAATTAATAAAAAATACTAGATAAAGAATTAACCAGAGGGGGCCCACACCCTAGCCACGAGGCCCCCTCGTGGGCCCCCTGGCATGCCTCCGGTGACCATCTTCTGCTATGCGAAGTCTTTTACCCTGGAAAAAATCATAAGCAAGCTTCGAGAAGAAACTCCGCCGCCACGAGGCGGAACCTTGGCGGAACCAATCTAGGGATCTGGCGGAGAAATTTTGCCAGGGTAACATCCCTCCGGGAGGGGGTAATCATCGCCGTCATCATCACCAACGATCCTCTCATCGGGAGGGGGTCAATCTCTGTCAGGACCCCGATTCTAGGTCACACCGATCTAGCCTGTAACACCTCATATCACTTTGCGGCCTCATGCACGGTATTCCCACGGGTGTCGTCTTACCATGGCCCGGGACCATTTGCGCCTTTTGGCTCACGTATATGATAGTGTCACTAGCATCCATATGACAGAGAACCCGGGCCGACATGACTAGTCGTGAACCCAAAGTGGCACTAACTTATAGGGACAGGCATACATGAACCAACATCGAGCATGTCGGCCAGCAGCGTGCGAATCCGGGCTGTAGCACTGGGCTAATAGGACTCCGGGAACCCGGGCTGTAGCAGGCTAGGCAGGACTCGATGTCATCGAGTGACATTTCCCGAAGGATGTACACAGAACGAAGTGAATCACATGCCGCCAGTTAAGTGTTCCGGAGCAGTAGTCTTTGGGCTAGCAGGACTCCGTGAACCGGGCAGAGCGGACTACTATGGCTCATGGAAGCACAAGACTACATTTCCCCATAAGAGAGGCTACCAAGGATAAACAACTAGGTTGTCGGATCCCACACATACCAAGCATTTCAAACATACACACAATATGCTCGATATGTGTAAATACAACATGGCATCACAACATAACTCTACGACTCAAGTATTTATTCATTAGGCTCCGAGGAGCGAGATATTACAAATGTGGGTCTCATCACCCAACATTCAGAGCATACAAAACAAAGCACACGCGGAAGCTTAACATGTCTGAGTACAGACATCTACAAATGAAAATGGCTGAGAAGCCTGACTATCTACCAGATCCTGCCGAGGGCACAAGATCGTAGCTGAGGTATCAAGCTAAATGTCGAAGTCCACGCGGAACTACTAGTGAGACTCAAGTCTCTCTGCAAAAAAACATCAAAAGGCAAACGTGAGTACAAATGTACTCAGCAAGACTTACATCAGAACTAACTACATATGCATCATTATCAACAAAGGGGTGGTGGGGTTTAACTGCGGCAAGCCAGCTTTGACTCGGTGGCTATCCTGAACTACGACTGCAAGTAACTCTTTTGAGGTGGCGCACATGAGTCCACATATTCACCATATCAATACACCACTATGGATCCGCTCCCGTCTCCCTACGAGAACGCCATCCATAGCACTCACGCTTATCTTGCGCATTTTAGAGTATCCACTTTCACTTGTCTATGAACTGTGCAGGCAACCCAGAAGTCCTTTACCATGGACACGGCTATTCAAATAGATCATATTAACCCTGCAGGGGTGTACTTCTTCACACACGCTCTCGCCACTTACCGCCATGTACACCTCGTGTATCTCGACAACCTTCAAGCGGAAGCTTTGGCGAGGAGTCGGCCACGACCGACTAACCACACAAGTCTCTCGTCCAGGTTTATCGCCTATTCGGGTTCCATCCGCAAGGAGATCCGCCGGGTATCGCCACGGCCCCAAACGATGTGAGCAGGGTTCCCAAGCCTACCTCAACGGGTGGTTCTACGCTTGGTACACCGTGTACACGGTGCCTAGTCTGTCCCAAGCCCACCTGCACGGGTGCCACTTGGTAGACTACTAACAATACCTACAAACACCGAAACTAGTTGCAACTCCCGGACAGAGATCAGGTTGATTAATAAGTCGAGAGAGCTTGGGCGCCTTGAGCCCAATGTGTGGTAGTAACTGCTCATGGATCACAAACACGTAACTCAGTTCCTCGAGGACGGCTGCAATGAGACAACCCACCATGTACTCCTACATGGCCTCTCACCGCTACCTTTACCAAATCGTGTTCACACACTTAGCTCTCAACAGTAGGACATGTTCACCACATTCTAACTCATCCCCGATGAATCAGACCTGACTCAACTCTAAGCAATAGCAGGCCTGACAAACAAGCATGAATGAGTAGGCACAACAGGGCTCAAACAATTCCTACTAATGCTAGTGGGTTTCATCTATTTACTGTGGAATGACAGGTCATGCAGAGGATAAAGGGGTTCAGCTACCGCAACAAGTAACATATGACTCGTTGTTGTCCTAATGCAGTAAAAGAGAGTAGGAGCGAGAGAGTGGTATTATATCAGAATGAACAAGGGGGTTTTGCTTGCCTGGCACTTCTGAAGATAGTATAGCTCTTCATCGGTGTCATCGAACTCATCGTCGGAACATACGTCTACCGAGGGGGAACAACCACCGGCAAACATAGAAAGAACACAATCAATGCAATGCACAATATGATGCATGATCATGGCAGGTCAATATGCTGTGATTTTGGCTAATGCAACAGAAAGTCATTTTGATTGAAGTGGAATTCAAAGCTATATCAAATTCCAACTCCAAGTCTAATTTCAAATTTGTCCTAATCATGTTTCATCCTAGAAAGTGACGTTAATCTGCTCAAACATGCATGAAAATGGTACAGATGGATAGATTGGATTTTTCTGATAACTTTTCATATATAAATTATTTTATTTGGAGCTACGGTTGATTTTCTATGAATTTTAGAAGTTTTGGATATTTTCTGAAATAAATAAATCATTTCTGATTTATTTAAAATCCCATAAAATGCTTACTGCGTCAGCATCACGTCACTGTGACGTGAGTAGGTCAACAGGGTTGACCAGCGTCAAACCTGACGTGTGGGACCCATTGGTCAGTGACCCAGAGCCAGCTACAGAGGCTGACACGTCGGACCTGTGTCAATGCCGACGTGGTCGAAGTCAAAGGTGACAAAGCGGCCCCTAGGGTTAGTGCTAATCTAACAGAGAAGTTAATTATTAACTAGGCACTGGGGCCCACATGTCAGTGTCTCTAGGGGTTAATTAGTGATGTCATTAGCTGCTAATGATGGCCACGTCGACCTCGCCGGAGTTCAGCCGGCGGTGACCAAATCCGACGACGGAAACAACACGGAAAAGCGCTATAGGGGATGGTTTCGGGCGTGGTTTGCGGCTATGGGTTGCTGGGCTTCGCACGCATCCAGGGGTGGCAGCAGCTCGAGCTGGGGTGGCCGGAGCTCACCGGAATGGAGCTCGCGGCGGCGGCCGGAGTTCGGACCTCGACGGAAACTAAGCTACGGTGGACGGGAGGACGAACGGATGCTTGTTCTGGGCTCCTGGGACCATGTTGACCATAGACACGCTGTTACGCCCTCGATGCGGCTATATCTCCCACGTGTCGAAGCACGACTTAGAGGCATAACCGCATTGAAAGCAATGTCGCAAGTGAGGTAATCTTCACACAACCCATGTAATTCATAAGGGAAAGAGATACATAGTTGGCTTACAATCGCCACTTCACACAATACATGAGTAAAACATTACATCATACAGATACAATCAAGGTCCGACTACGGAACCAAAATAAAAGAAGACTACCCCAAATGCTACACAGATCCCCGATCGTCCCAACTGGGCTCCACTACTGATCAACTGAAATGAAACAACACAATGAACGAGATCTTCGTCGAGCTCCTCCTTGAGCTCAAAAGGCCACCTTTCGGTTTCATCGGCACCGCAAACTGGTTTTGAAGTATCTGTGAGTCACGGGACTCAGCAATCTCACACCCGCGAGATCAAGACTATTTAAGCTTAAAGGTAGGACAGGGTAGTGAGGTGGAGCTGCAGCAAGCGACTAGCATATATGGTGGCTACAATCGCAAAAGAGAGCGAGAAGAGAAAGCAAGGCACGGTCGAACAACTATGATCAAGAAGTGATCCTGAAACTACTTACGCCACACATAACTCCAACACCGTGTTCACTTCCGGACCACGAGAAGAGACCATCACGGTTACACACGCCGTTGGTGTATTTTAATTAAGATCAACTTCGGTTTTCTACAACCGACATTAACAAATTCCCATCTGCCTCATAACATGGGCACGGCTTTGAAAGATAATACCATGCAGGGTGTCCCAACTTAGCCTATTATAAGCTCTCACGGTCAACGAAGGATATTCCTTCTACTGGGAAGACCCGATCGATCTCGAATCCCGGACTACAAGACATTTCGACAGCAATAAAACAAGACCAGCAAAGCCGCCGGATGTGCCGACAAATCCTGATAGGAGCTGCACATATCTCGGTCTCAGGCACACCGGATGAGCAAGATGTTGGGTTGGCATAGACCCTGATTGCCTGTGGGGCGCCGGACATCGCTCTGTTTGGGCCAGACTCAAGGAGCACCGTCCGGGGTTTAAAATAAAGATGACCCTTGAGTCTGCAGAACCCAAGGGAAAAAGGCTTAGGTGGCAAATGGTAAAACCAATGTTGGGCCTTGCTGGAGGAGTCTTATTCAAAGCGAACTGTCAAGGGGGTCCCATAAATCACCCAACCGTGTAAGGAACGCAAAATCCGGGAACATAACACCGGTATGACGGAAACTAGGGCGGCAAGAGTGGAACAAAACACCAGGCATAAGGCCGAGCCTTCCACCCTTTACCAAGTATATATATGCATTAATTAAATAAGATATATTGTGATATCCCAACAAGTAAACATGTTCCAACAAGGAACAACATCTCCATGTTCCAACAAGGAACAAACTTCATCTTCACCTGCAACTAACAACGCTATAAGAGGGGCTGAGCAAAGCGGTAACATAGCCAAACAACAGTTTGCTAGGAAAGGATGGTTAGGGGCTTGACATGGCAATATGGGTTGCATGATATCGCAAGTGGTAGGTATCGCAGCATAGGCATAGCAAAAGAGCGAGCATCTAGCGAGCAAAGATAGAAGTGATTTCGAGGGTATGGTCATCTTGCCTGAAATCCCGCAAGGAAGAAGAACGAGTCCATGAAGAAGACAAACGGACGTAGTCGAACGAATCCTCACAACTCCGGAACGAAACCGAAGCTAACGAGAGAAGCAACCCGGAAAGAAGCAAACAACATAGTAAACAACCATCACATAAACATGGCATGATGCACAAACAAGTATGATGCATGTCCGGTTTAATGAGGCATGGCATGGCAATATGCACAAACAAAACTACAAGTTAAATGGAGCTCAATATGCAACGGGTTGCATATTGACAAAACACCACAACAATTATTTAGTTCCCCTCTCGGTTATGTACCCAACAATATTAAATGTTGATTATCATGGCAAGGGGTGAAGCACAACAAAACTACCTAACTAGGCAAGTTTAAATGAGGCCGGAAACAACAACAACAATTCCGGAAAAATCCTCATATGCATATTTCGAATTTGCTACTGTTCTGCCCTAAACACAAATTTAATGTTGTTAAACATGCCAAACAAGTACACCATGTTAAACTAGGCATTTTTTCTACCCCATTTACATATATAATTTATTTAAATCCGAGCTACGGTTATTTACTTATGAAATAAATCATTTTAGCATGGCATTAAGGCAAATTAATGCAAACAACAATTATAAACATTTAAATGTTGTTATCATGATGCGGATGACATGTGCACGTTTTATGCAATTTTTATGAAAATGTTGACAAGAGCATTATGAAGCATTTGGTCACCATGGCGGAACAAAACGGGTGCCCCGGCAACGAATCCGAAAATGGTTCCACGGCAACATTTCGGTTCCGGTAGCTCATGGAGATATCGGTGCAAAAGGAGGTGTGACGGAAGCGAGTTGAGCAAGATGGTGGGGTGTTCCCGGTTACCGGGTTCCCATGAGACGATGGCGTGGCAACGAGGAGGAACAAGCGAGCGACAATTTCGGACACGGTGCAAACGGGCATCTCATACAACATACAAGCATTCGTCCACGGGCGGTCGTTCTGGCGGGTATACCTTTGAAGCGTGCCTTTTCGGAACAGGTCAAGTTCGGAGGGGAAGTAGTGGTACTCGCGGGTCGTAGTGGAGGTAGACGTTCTCGCGACTGAAGTTGTACACGTTTTTCGTAGATGTTCAGGTCGTCGGTAGAGGTACTTGGCGTCCCTGAGTCGAGGGTTGTGGTTCCCTTGGGGTTGTAGTCGTGCATGGTGAGGAGCGTCGGGGTACTTGATGGTCTCGAACTCCAAAGTGGTACAAGGAGAGATGCGCGGTCGTGGTCATCTTCGGACCTGGGGCTCCATGACGGTGTCGTGGTGGTCTTGCAGCTACAGCAGCAGCAAGGCGTCGGGGAGGAGATGGTCATGGCAGAGGACGGCAGGAGAGCAGCAGCAAGGGGTCGGACTTGCGGGAGGTGGAGCGACGGGAAACAGCGGCACGGCGGCCGGACTTGGCGCAGGGAGGGAGAGATCGAGGGGAAATGAGGGTGGATCGGGAAGGACGAGGTGTGGCGGCGCGAGGGAAACAGGAGGGGATCGAGGGAGATGGGGATCGGGCTGAGCGAGGGGCTAGGGTTAGAGCGGGGCAGCTGGGCCTTGGGAGGATGGATGGGCCTGCGGGAGGTTGGGAGGCCCAGGAGGCAGACTGGGCTTACCTCTCTCTCTTATACTTAGCAGAAAAGAAAAATAGAGAGACAAAAAGAAAGAGAGGGTTAGGGAAAGAATTTGGGAACGAGGACAATTTTCCCGGGCTCACAAAAATATGAAGAATTTAACAAAAATGGCCCGAGGATTTTTGGTGGAGCTCTGGAAAATGATGAAATAATATTGGCAAGGTTTTGAGGTCAACTCGGAGTAGAAAAGGCATGGGATTTATTTTGCAAGTGGGTTATGGTGATTCCAAAACAATGGAATATTTATTATAGCTCCCTAATAATATTGGGAGGGTATGTTATAAAGAGAAGTCACCCTTCCCTCGATTTAAATGGACCGAAGATCCATACGATTTATTTAGTTGAGTTTTAAAAATTAATGATATGATGGCATGATGAGATGATGCAATGCAAGAGATGACATGATGAATGCACAAACAAAACAAATCACACGACAAAACTCGAAACCCCGAAGGCAAATCAAGCTCGGTCTTGGGCGTCACACGCGCCAAACGCGGCGGCGGTAATCGTGGGCGCGACGACTACGTGGCCGGCAGAGCAAAGCTCTCGGCCGCGACGGCGAAGCTAGCTAGAGGGAGAAATCAACACGGAAAGTAGAGGGGAACGACGGAGGGGCTTACTAGGAAGTCGAAGAGAAGGTCGGCGGCTCGGGGGAGGCTCTGGAGCCGACGGGCTGGCGGTCACGATCTCCGGCGCCTGAGGAGGAAGAAAACGAGGTAGCCGGCGATGCAGGGCGGCAGGCGTTGTGTGGCTCTGCATAGACGACGAGGACGACGCTGCGGTTCTTCAGGGCGACTCGGCGAGGTGAGGGGTGGACGGTGGCCACGGTGGTTCTCGTCGACGGCGGCGGGCGCATTCGGTGAGGAGAGCAGAGGAGGGGGAGAGCGTTCGGGGGAGAGAGAGGGAGAGCCAGACGGCTCTGGGGGTCGCGTGGCATCGTCCGGACGCGTCGAGGAGGAGCCAGGCAGGCAGGGAGGGAGGAGGGGGTCGGGCGCGTGCCGGTGTGCGGTGGCCAAACGCCTCGCGTCCTTCTGACGCGAGGTGGGAGACGGTGGCGGCTCTGGTGGGCTGGGCCAGGTAAGTGGGCCACCGGGTGGGCTGTGCAGGTAACCTCAGGTGGGTTTTCTCTCTCTCTCTCTCTTTTTCTAATTCTTTTCTGTTTTTCTATTTCTTCTGCAACTTGATGGCTTTATTAAAAATACTTAGGCACACACAAAAATCACCAAACTGCTCATGGCCACTGTTTGGAATATATCCAACATGGAACATTTCAGTTTAGGATTATTTGGATGTTTAAGATATTATATAGCATTTAAATGCCCAAATGCAAATAGAGTATGATTTAATTCAGTGACCCAATGTTGTCCTAGAAAAATGTGAACCAATTTTGCCAGAGGTTCTAACCCAGGACAAAAATGATGGACATTTTGGAAGGGCATTTCAGGTTCATTGAAAAAGATTTTAGTAAACCCTAGTTGTCTTCAGGGGGGTGCTAGGGGTTCTGTCATCCCCATTTCAAATTTCTGTGAAAAGTAAACATAATGCAACACCAGATGCTAACACTAGGCATTACTAGAACTAGGGATGTGACAACTCACCCCCACTAAACAAGAATCTCATCCCTAGATTGAAGACGTGAGGTGAGAGGACAAAGGGGACACAAACTAACACAATCTTCATGATCCAATTGCTCTTCTCGAAGATGTTGATTCATTGCATCATGATCTTGACATCTTTCTTTCGAGAGCTTCATCCAACTATGACGACGGAAGAGAGGGAAAAACTCTAGAAGAATCGATCTTCCCGAAGATCGAGCAACTGACGATCAACTCACGGAATGAGACATGATAATATCACTTGAGTTGAGACACAAAACACACATAGGTAGCAATGGAAACAGGAAGATGACAAGGGTTCAATTTGGTAGGCAAGAATTCCACGCTGGAGTAGGATGGTGAATGGTTTCAAGATAGCGATGAAATAATTGCCAAGATTCCATAACGGCGCACCTTAGAGAAGGTGACTCGTAGAATTATTCCCTTAAGTGGCAAAAGGAATTACTTTTGATACCTCGATCATTGAAACTCTTCATACCAGCCTAAGGCAATTTACAAATGATCATTTGAAAGAATTCAAAAGAATGGCACACTCAATTGGAAAGGAAACTATGGTTATAGAACAACTCGGCAAATGGAAGGCACATTCCAGTTGAGACCAAGGATATAACCTAGTGACTGAGCATGCTTTCAAGAACTTGAGCATTTCCATATTCATCAGGGTTTTACCAACATCCGTGCTGAGGATCCTGGCAACACAACATACTACCATGACGGATATTGGTGCGGAATGCAGATGCAAAGGATGATAACACCTTCTCAGATTTCACCTTAGCGAGGCCAAGGAAACAAAATCCGGATGATCGACCGAGAGACATTTAGCACTCTGCTTCTAATGTTCTCCTTGTTGTGCTGGCATAACCCATTTATAGATATGGTTTGGTATCTAGAACAGCAAGTAAAAGGTCAGACTTCGGGAGCACAAGGATCCATAAGGAACAACTACGGAAGTAAATTCTACAGAATCCTTGAGGGGAGGTGGCCAACTTCCTCAATCAAGATACTACAATAATAGGTCTTCCGGTTGGGTGTGTTGGCCAGGACATCCACTTCACCGGGTTACGGAGAGACCAATATTACAGTTCCTGGGAAACGTTCCAACCATCATATCTGCCTGAGATTCAGATCTGGTTGGTCTCAGGACATTCCAGACTCATCAAGTCTAAGGAGAGAAATGAAAGTTTGCAACACAAATCTACGAGATGGCGTTGCAAGATTCTCGGGAGATGAACTACGATAGCAAGCTCCAAAATATGAGCTGGTTCTGCTACACCCCTGTGAACACACTGTCCTAGACAAGCATGACCACATGGTAGTCTTATAATAAAACACTACCGAGTTCTGGTTGGGAACCATCATCGCGGATAACGAAGTCCTTACATAAGTCATATGATTAGCTCTTATGAAGGAACTTCTTCTCCTTGAACAAATCAGTTAGTGGCTTGGTGTGCTAGGGAACACATATGGAATGAAGGTTGCGAGCCTGTCAAACCATAGCATACTTCGCACATGCATGACTGACTTGGGATGGTACCAGGGGGAACAGAAACAATCTTTCTCGAACTCACAGCGGCAACTTGCACCAAATGCACGTGAATTAGAGAAAGTCACTTCTTTCATCCAACATATTCTTCACGAATGGGACATGAAGATAATGCTTATAGAAGTTTCCGACACTAGGTTGATGTTCAACATGAGTCATGGGGAAGACAAAAAGCTGCCTATGGGCTCAACAACAACTCATCGGAATTTCCATATCACTGGACTTCCGCCATCATGTGAACACGGTGATAGTATTGGTCAGACCAAAAGATGTAATGGTGTATGCTCGAGGGATCAACCACGAGTAAGACAACATTACGAATATCGTTGGTTCTAACTTGATTTGACAATAGCCCACACTCAAATCAAAGATTTGGTTAGGATGATAGGTCCAACAATTGATCACGAGGATCAATCGATGAAGACATCACCTTTCTTAAACACACATACAAGATATCCCTTAGAATGAACTAAGTCGGACAAGCTTTCATCTTCCAACTCTCCAAGTTGTTGTTTAGCTTAACCAACTAGCTCAGGGGTATCCAACACAGATTCTTGGAGAAGGGGGTGGTTAAAAGGAACCAACTTGATCATGAACTCAACATAGCGATCAGGTGACAACCTGGTGATACCTCCGAGAAGATATTTAGAAAATCACGAACCACCGATATGTTACTAAGCTCGAGAACAATCTTGCTTTTCAGGGCAAGACCATATGACAGACAGAGCAAGGGTTTGACGAAATCCTAACTCATCGATCGAAGAGTGCACCAGAAATAAGGACTAGGTAGCACAATCTATCTTAGAATGATGATTCAAGAACCAACACACTAAGAATGAAATTATTGTCCTTTAACTACCAAGAAACGGGGTTGCTAGAAGTATTGATTTCACACATCATGGTACACTTGTTGGCATTCCTGTTATAATAACACGGGAACCAAGGAATGAACCATGATGGCAAGAAGTATTACTGCGTCAAGAATTCATAAGAGGTGGTGCAATTCTCATGACACTCTTGACATAAAGATGGTAACACTCCAAGGTACAGCAGAGCAAAAGCTGGTTTGGCATTTTGATCCGTGGAATACAATTGCTTTGACCCAATCCTAGATATGGATGAGGTACTGGAGTTTGTTTCTCCTAGTCATTCCCGAATAGAATGGCTTGACGGGCCACAAGAGTAGTGGCATCGATGAACACGAATGCATAACTACTCCTGACTATCAATCGATAGACGGGGATCAGAATACAGCTACAATGGAAACAACTCAAAGGAACATATATCTTTCCGAGTTGTGGGTGCATAGATTAGTATGTCGAACCAAGTTCAACATTTCTTATGGATAACCCATGCGGAAAGGTAGGACTGGCAGAGTCACAATTATGAATGGAGAACTCCTCAAGGGTACTCTGATTGTGAGCTTTTGGTTCAAGGAACTTCTGCCTTAATGGTTCATGGTATTTGGAAGAAGGAAATACCACGGACCTCGAGGACTATCGCAAAGGTTACTAATATCCTAAAGGTACGAGCAACACTATCAACACGAGGTAAGTAGAGTGAATCTTGGGTCAAGAACCCAGGAGTAGAATACCTACTACTAAATGGCATCACGGGATGCTTTCGAGAATGGCGGCCAGAATCATCACACTGGGAACACCAAACATGGCTAGGTTACTAGGTGATACTCTAGACACCTAGGGTCATAATAATAGCTCCAACATATATGTCGAGGCAATAGAGTAACTCAACTCACCGATTAGTGTGCTTAATCTGGCCCAAAAGGACATCAGGAACGGAAAGAAAGCATTTGCAAATGCATCAGCCTGTTTAGAAACCTGGGATGACTCGGATAGCATAACGGTTGTAAATGCTCAAAATGATTTGAGACATCCTGCAAAAATGGAGGCATAACCTCTCAACATCATAATATCAAGGTTCTGAGATTAACTAACAACACACGGAAGTAGTAGAAACCGAATTGGGGCTTAACTCCATCAATCCTATAAGTCTCTAACATAGTAACTCGTCATCCTGATTGATAGATGAGAAGGCCTAGTTCTTAATCCTCGTAGAAGAGAAGAGGTTGACTCAGATTAGAAGGCCATGAGATATAAGGAGTAAAAAGACCCTTACGTTCCCTTCCCCAATCAATTCCCTTACATAACTAAAGCATTTCTAGACTCAACTTCGACCAGTTTGGCTTGGTAATCCTACAGGCAGTCAGGCTTTGATACCAAAGCTGTTAGGACCCCGATTATAGGTCACACCGATCTAGCCTGTAACACCTCATATCACTTTGCGGCCTCACGCACGGTATTCCCACGGGTGTCGCCTTACCATGGCCCGGGACCGTTTATGCCTTTTGGCTCACGATATGATAGTGTCGCTAGCATCCATATGACAGAGAACCCGGCCGACATGACTAGTCGTGAACCCAAAGTGGCAATAACTTATAGGGACAGGCATACATGAATCAACATCGAGCATGTCGGCCAGCAGCGTGCGAATCCAGTGTGTAGCACTGGCTAACAGGACTCGGGAACCCGGCTGTAGCGAGCTAGGCGGGACTCGGGATGTCACCGCATGACATTTCAAGGGATGCATACAGAACGAAGTGAATCACATGCCGCCAGTCAAGTGTTCCGGAGCAGTAGTCTTTGGGCTAGCAGGACTCCGTGAACCTGGCTGAAGCGGACTACTATGGCTCATGGAAGCACAAGACTACATTTCCCCATAAGAGAGGCTACCAAGGATAAACAACTAGGTTGTCGGATCCCACACATACCAAGCATTTCAAACATACACACAATATGCTCGATATGTGTAAATACAACATGGCATCACAACATAACTCTACGACTCAAGTATTTATTCATTAGGCTCCGACGAGCGAGATATTACAAACATGGGTCTCGTGACCCTAGATCCTGCCGAGGGCACAAGATCGTAGCGGAGGTATCAAGCTAAACGTCGAAGTCCACGCGGAACTACTAGTGAGATTGAAGTCTCTCTGCAAAAACATAAAATAGGCAAACGTGAGTACAAATGTACTCAGCAAGACTTACATCAGAACTAACTACATATGCATCATTATCAACAAAGGGGTGGTGGGGTTTAACTGCGGCAAGCCAGCTTTGACTCGATGGCTATCCTGAACTACGATCGCAAGTAACTCTTTTGAGGTGGCGACACGAGTCCACATATTCACCATATGAATACACCACTATGGATCCGCTCCGCCTCCCTCACGAGAACGCCATCCATAGCACTCACGCTTATCTTGCGCATTTTAGAGTATCCACTTTCACTTGTCTATGAACTGCACAGCAACCCGAAGTCCTTTACCATGACACGGCTATTCAATAGATCATATTAACCCTGCAGGGTGTACTTCTTCACACACGCCTCGCCACTTACCGCCATGTACACCTCGTGTATCTCGGCAACCTTCAAGCGGAAGCTTTGGCGAGGAGTCGGCCACGACCGACTAACCACACAAGTCTCTCGTCCAGGTTTATCGCCTATTCGGGTTCCATCCGCAAGGAGATCCGGCTGGGGTGTCGCTCACGGCCCCAAACGATGTGAGCAGGGTTCCCAAGCCCACCTCAACGGGTGGTTCTACGCTTGGTGCACCGTGCCACGGTGCCTAGTCTGTCCCAAGCCCACCTGTACCGGGTGCCACTTGGTAGACTACTAACACTACCTACAAACACCAGAAACTAGTTGCAACTCCTGGACAGAGATCAGGTTGATTAATAAGTCGAGAAAGCTTGGAGCGCCCGGAGCCCAATGTGTGGTAGTAACTGTTCATGGATCACAAACACGAAACTCAGTTCCTGAGGATGGCTGCAATGAGACAACCCACCATGTACTCCTACATGGCCTCTCACCGCTACCTTTACCAAATCGTGTTCACACACTTAGCTCTCTACAGTAGGACATGTTCACCACATTCTAACTCATCCCCGATGAATCGGACCTGACTCAAATCTAAGCAATAGCAGGCATGACAAACAAGCATGAATGAGTAGGCACAACAGGGCTCAAACAACTCCTACTCATGCTAGTGGGTTTCATCTATTTACTGTGTAATGACAGGTCATGCGGAGGATAAAGGGGTTCAGCTACCACAACAAGTAACAGATGAATCATTGTTGTCCTAATGCAGTAAAAGAGAGCAGGAGCGAGAGAGTGGGATTATATCGGAATGAACAAGGGGGTTTTGCTTGCCTGGCACTTCTGAAGATAGTATAGCTCTTCATCCGTGTCATCGAACTCATCGTCGGAACATACGTCTACCGAGGGGGAACAACCACCGGCAAACACAGAAAAAACACAATCAACGAATGCACAATATGATGCATGATCATGACATGTCAATATGCTGTGATTTGGGCTAATGCAACAGAAAGTCATTTTGATTGAAGTGGAATTCAAAGCTAGATCAAATTCCAACTCCAAGTCTAATTTCAAATTTGTCCTAATCATGTTTCATCCTAAACATTGAGGTTAATTTGGTCAAACATGCATGAAAATGGTAGAGATCGATATATTGGATTTTTCTGATAATTTTTCATATATAAATTATTTGATTTGGAGCTACGGTTGATTTTCTATGAATTTTAGAAGTTTTGGATATTTTCTGAAATAAATAAATCATTTCTGATTTATTTAAAATCCCAGAAAATGCTTACTGTGTCAACATCACGTCACTATGACGTGAGTAGGTCAACAAGGTTGACCAGCGTCAAACCTAACGCGTGGGACCCATTGGTCAGTGACCCAGAGCCAGCTACAGAGGTTGACACGTCGGACCAGGTCAATGCTGACGTGGCCGAGTCAAAGGTGACAGGCGGGCCCCTAGGGTTAGTGCTAATCTAACAGAGAAGTTAATTATTAACTAGGCACTGGGGCCCACATGTCAGTGGCTCTAGGGGTTAATTAGTGATGTCATTAGCTGCTAAAGATGGCCACGTCGACCTCGCTGGAGTTCAGCCGGCGGTGACCAAATCCGACGACGGAAACATCACGGGAAAGCGCTATAGGGGATGGTTTCGGGCGTGGTTTGCGGCTATGGGTTGCTGGGCTTCGCACGCATCCAGGGGTGGCAGCAGCTCGAGCTAGGGTGGTCGGAGCTCACCGGAATGGAGCTCGCGGCGGCGCCGGAGTTCGGACCTCGACGGAAACGAAGCTACAGTGGACGGGAGGACGAATGGATGCTTGTTCTAGGCTCCTGGGACCACGCTGAGCACAGACACACGCTCAAACGCGGGCGGCAGCAACTGTGGCCGTGGCGGCTACGTGGCCGGCGGAGCAAAGCTCTCGGCCGCGACGGCGAAGCTAGCTAGAGGGAGAAATCAACACGGAAAGTAGAAGGGAACGGCGGAGGGGCTCACTGCGAAGTCGAAGAGAAGGTCTGCGGCTTGGGCGAGGCTCTGGAGTCGACGGGCCGGCGGTCGCGATCTCCGGCGACCGAGGAGGAAGAAAACGAGGTAGCCGGCGATGCAGGGCGGCATGCGTCGCGTGGCTCTTCGTAGACGACGAGGACGACGCTGCGGTTCTTCAGGGCGAGTTGGTGTGGCGAGGGGTGGACGGTGGCCACGGTGGTTCTCATTGGCGGCGGCGGGTGCGTTCAGTGAGGAGAGCAGAGGAGGGGGAGAGTGTTCGGGGGAAAGAGAGGGAGAGCCAGACGGCTCTGGGGGTCGCGTGGCGTCGTCCGGACACATCGAGGAGGAGCCAGGCAGGCAGGGAGGGAGGCGGTGGCCGGGCGCGTGCCGGTGTGCGGTGGCCACACACCTCGCATCCTTCTGGCGTGAGGTGGGAGACAGTGGCGGCTCTGGTGGGCTGGGCCAGGTAAGTGGGCCACCGGGTGGGCTACGCAGGTAACCTCAGGTGGGTTTTCTCTCTCTCTCTCTTTTTCTAATTCTTTTATGTTTTTCTATTTCTTCTGCAACTTGATGGCTTTATTAAAAATACTTAGGCACACTCAAAAATCACCAAACTGTTCATGGCCACTGTTTGGAGTATATCCAACATGGAAAATTTCAGTTTAGGATTATTTGGACGTTTAAGATATTATATAGCATTTAAATGCCCAAATGCAAATAGAGTATGATTTAATTCAGTGACCCAATGTTGTCCTAGAAAAATGTGAACCAATTTTGCCAGAGGTTCTAACCCAGGACAAAAATGATGGACATTTTGGAAGGGCATTTCAGGTTCATTGAAAAAGATTTTAGTAAACCCTAGTTGTCTTCAGGGGGGTGCTAGGGGTTCTGTCATCCCCGTTTCAACTTTCTGTGAAAAGTAAACATGATGCAACACCAGATGCTAACACTAGGCATTACTAGAACTAGGGATGTGACAATCTCCATCAACATCTTCACCAGCACCATCTCCTCTAAAACCCTAGTTCATCTCTTGTATCAAATCTTTGTCCCAAAGCCTCAGATTGGTACCTGTGGGTTGCTAGTAGTGTTGATTACTCCTTGTAGTTGATGCTAGTTGGTTTATTTGGTGGAAGATCATATGTTCAGATTCTTTATGCATATTAATACCCCTCTGATTATGAACATGAATATGATTTGTGAGTAGTTACATTTGTTCCTGAGGACATGGGAGAAGTCTTGCTATAAGTAGTCATGTGAATTTGGTATTCGTTCGATATTTTGATGAGATGTATGTTGTCTCTCCTCTAGTGCTGTTATGTGAACATCGACTACATGACACTTCACCATTGTTTGGGCCTAGAGGAAGGCATTGGGAAGTAATAAGTAGATGATGGGTTGCTAGAGTGACATAAGCTTAAACCCTAGTTTATGAGTTTCTTCGTAAGGGGCTGATTTGGAACCATATGTTTCATGCTATGGTTAGGTTTACCTTAATACTTCTTTTGTAGTTGCGGATGCTTGCAATAGGGGTTAATCATAAGTGGGATGCTTGTCCAAGAAAGGGAAGCACCCAAGCACTGGTCCACCCACATACCAAACTATCAAAGTAACGAACGCGAATCATATGAGCGTGATGAAAACTAGCTTGACAATAATTCCCATGTGTCCTCGGGAGCGCTTTCCTTTGTATAAGAAATTGTCCAGGCTTGTCCTTTGCTACAAATAGGATTGGGCCATCTTGCTGCACCTTATTTACTTTTATTACTTGTTACCTGTTACAAATTACCTTATCACAAAACTATCTGTTACCGATAATTTCAGTGCTTGTAGAGATTACCTTGCTGAAAACCGCTTATCATTTCCTTCTGCTCCTCGTTGGGTTCGACACTCTTACTTATCTAAAAGGCTATGATAGATCCCCTACACTTGTGGGTCATCAAGACTCTTTTCTGTCGCCGTTGCCGGGGAGTGAAGCGCCTTTGGTAGGTGGAATTTGGTAAGGAAAAATTTATATAGTGTGCTGAAATTTACTGTCACTTGTTACTACGGAACATAACCCTTTGAGGGGCTTGTTCGGGGTATCTTCACCCCGACCAGTAGAGCAAAGAGTTGCTCCTGAACCTACTGAAAATGTTTACTTTGAAATTCCTTCGGGTATGATAGAGAAACTGCTAGCTAATCCTTTTACAGGAGATGGAACATTACATCGCGATTTAGACCTATATATGTGGATGAAGTTTGTGGATTATATAAGGTTGCAGGTATGCCCGATGATGTTATCAAGAAGAAGGTCTTCCCTTTATCTTTGAAGGGAAAAGCATTGTTTAGGCTATGTGATGATATGGGATCATGGAACTACAACCGGTTGAAATTGGAATTTCATCAGAAGTTTTATCCTATGCATCTTGTTCATCGTGATCGTAATTATATATATAATTTTTGGCCTCGCGAAGGAGAAAGCATCGCTCAAGCTCGGAGGAGGCTTAAGTCAATGTTATATTCATGCCCCAATCATGATCTCTCAAGAGAAATGATTATTCAAAAATTTTATGCTCGGCTTTCTCTCAACAATAGCTCCATGCTCGATACTTCTTGTACTGGATCTTTTATGATGAATACTATTGAATTCAAATGGGATTTATTGGAAAAAATTAAACGCAACTCTGAAGATTGGGATCTCCACAAAGGTAAGGAGTCAGGTATAACACCTAAGTTTGATTGTGTTAAATCTTTTATGGATACCGATGTTTTCCGTGAATTTAGCACTAAATATGGACTTGACTCTGAGATAGCAGCTTCTTTCTGTGAATCCTTTGCTACTCATGTTGATCTCCCTAAGGAAAAGTTGTTTAAACATAATCCTCCCATTGAAGTAAAGGTAGTTGCACCTATTAAATTTGAAGAAAAGACTATCACTTATAATGATCCTGTTGTTCCCACTGCTTATCTTGAGAAACCACCTTTTCCTGTTAGAATAAAGGATCATGCTAAAGCTTCAACTGTGGTCAACAAAAGTAATATTAGGACACCCAAACCCCCTGAGCAAATTAAAGTTGAACCTAGTATCGCTATGGTTAAAGATCTCTTGGCTGATAATATTGATGGGCATGTTCTTCTGCAATGAAGTTGCTAGAGTTGCTAGACCCAATGCTAAAAATAAACATAGACCTGTTGTAGGCATGCATGTTATTTCTGTTAAGATAGGTGATCATTGCTATCATGGCTTATGTGATATGGGTGCTAGTGAAAGTGCAATACCTCATTCCTAATACAAAGAAATTATGCATGATATTGCACCTGCTGAGTTAGAGGAAATTGATGTTACAATTAAGCTTGCCAATAGAGACAGTATTTCACCAGTTGGGATTTTTAGAGATGTTGAAGTCTTGTGTGGGAAAGTTAAATATCCTGCTGACTTTCTTGTTCTTGGTTCCCCACACGATGACTTCTGTCCCATCATATTTGGTATACCCTTCTTGAATACTGTTAATGCTAGGATAGACTGCGAAAATGATGTTGTTACTATTGCTTTAGGGGATATCTCTCATGAGTTTAACTTTGATAAATTTCGTAGACAACCCCGTGATGAGGAATTGCCTAGTAAAGATGAAATTATTGGTCTTGCTTCTATTGTTGTGCCACCTAATGATCCTTTAGAACAATACTTGCTAGACCATGAAAATGATATGTTTATGAATGAAAGAAGGGAAATAGATGAAGTATTCTTTAAACAGGGACCTATTTTGAAACAGAATTTGCTTGTTGAAATCCTAGGGGATCCTCCTCCACCCAAGGGTGATCCCGTGTTTCAGCTTAAACCATTACCTGATACTCTTAAATATGTATATCTTGATGAAAATAAGATATATCCTGTTATTATTAGTGCTAACCTTTCAGAGAAGGAAGAAGAGGAATTTTGAAAAACCCTGAAGAAGCACCGTGCTGCTATTGGATATACTCTAGATGATCTTAAGGGAATTAGTCCCACTTTATGCCAGCACAAAATAAAATTGGAGAAAGACGGTAAACCAGTTGTTGATCACCAACGATGGTTAAATCCTAAGATGAAAGAAGTGGTAAGAAAAGAAATACTAAAGCTTCTGGAGGCAGGTATAATTTATCCCGTTGCTGATAGTCAGTGGGCAAGTCATGTCCATTGTGTCCCTAAGAAGGGAGGTATTACCATTGTTCCTAATGATAAAGATGAATTGTTCCGACAAAGAATTGTTATAGGTTATAGGATGGTAATTGATTTCCGCAAATTAAATAAAGCTACTAAAAAGGATCATTTCCCTTTATCTTTTATTGATCAAATGCTAGAAATATTATCCAAACATACACATTTTTGCTTCCTATATGGTTATTCTGGTTTCTCTCAAATGCCTGTGTCAAAAGAGGATCAAGAAAAGACCACTTTTACTTGTCCTTTAGGTACCTTTGCCTATAGATGTATGCCTTTTGGTTTATGGAATGCACCTGCTACCTTTCAAAGATGCATGATGGCTATATTCTCTGATTTTTGTGAAAAGATTGTTGAGGTTTTCATGGATGATTTCTCCGTATATGGAACTTCTTTTGATGATTGCTTGAGCAACCTTGATCAAGTTTTGTGGAGATGTGAAGACACTAATCTTGTCTTGAATTAGGAGAAGTGCCACTTTATGGTTAATGAAGGTATTTTCTTGGGGCATAAAATTTCTGAAAGAGGTGTTGAAGTTGATAAAGCTAAAGTTGATGCTATTGAAAAGATGCCATGTCCCAAGGACATTAAAGGTATAAGAAGTTTCCTTGGTCATGCCGGTTTTTATAGGAGGATCAATAAGGACTTCTCTAAAATCTCCAGGCCTCTGACTAATCTCTTACAAAAGGGTATCCCTTTTGTCTTTGATGATGATCAATAAGAAAGCATTGATTTCTGCACCTATTGTTCAGCCACCCGATTGGAATTTACCCTTTGAAATTATGTGCGATGCTAGTGATTATGCTGTAGGTGTTGTTCTAGGACAAGGAGTTGATAAGAAATTAAATGTTATTCAATATGCTAGTAAAACTCTAGACAGTGCCTAGAGAAATTATGCAACTACTAAAAAAGAATTTTTAGCAGTTGTATTTGCTTGTGATAAGTTCAGACCTTATATTTTGATTCTAAAGTAACTATTCACACTGATCATGCTGCTATTAAATATCTTATGGAAAAGAAAGATGCTAAACCTAGACTCATTAGATGGGTTCTCCTACTACTAGAATTTGATTTGCATACTATTGATAGAAAGGGAGCTGAGAACTCCGTTGCAGACAACTTGTCTAGGTTAGAGAATGTTCTTGATGACCCACTACCTATTGATGATAGCTTTCCTGGTGAACAATTAGCTGTCATAAATGCTTCTCATGCTGCTCCATGGTATGCTGATTATGCTAATTTTATTGTTGCTAAATTTATACCACCTAGTTTCACATACCAGCAAAATAAAAAGTTTTTCTTTCATTTAAGACATTACTTCTTGGATGACCCACACCTTTATAAAGAAGTAGTAGATGGTGTTATTAGACATTGTGTACCTGAGCATGAACAGGAATAGATCCTGCGCAAGTGTCACTCCGAAGCTTATGGAGGACACCACGCTGGAGATAGAACTGAACATAAGGTATTGCAATCCAGTTTTTATTGGCCTACTATCTTCAAAGATGCCCGTAAGTTTGTCTTGTCTTGTGATGAATGCCAAAGAATTGTTAATATTAGTACACGTCAAGAAATGCCTATGAATTATTCGCTTGTTATTGAACCATTTGATGTTTGGGGCTTTGATTATATGGGACCGTTTCCTTCCTCTAATGGGCATACACATAATTTAGTTGCTGTTGATTACGTTACTAAGTGGGTAGAAGCTATTCCAACTAGTAGTGCTTATCATCTATTAAGATGCTTAAAGAAGTTATTTTTCCGAGGTTTGGAGTCCCTAGATATTTAATGACTGATGGTGGTTCACATTTTTATCATGGTGCTTTTCGTAAAATGCTTGCTAAGTATGATGTTAATCATAGATTGCATCCCCATATCACCCACAGTCTAGTGGTCAAGTAGAATTGAGTAATAGAGAGCTCAAATTAATTTCGCAAAAGACTATTAATGGATCTAGAAAGAATTGGTCCAAGAAAGTGATGAGGCATTATGGGCCTATAGAACTGCATATAAAAATCCTATGGGTATGTCTCCGTATAAAATGGTTTAGGGAAAAGCTTTTCACTTACCTCTCGAACTAGAACATAAGGCATATTGGGCCATTAAAGAGCTCAATTATGATTTCAAACTTGCCGGTGAGAAGAGGCTATTTGACATTATCTCACTTGATGAATGGAGAACTCAAGCCTACGAGAATGCCAAACTATTTAAAGAAAAAGTTAAAAGATGGCATGACAAAAGTATACAAAAGCGTGAGTTTAATGTAGGTGATTTTGTGTTTCTATTCAACTCTCATTTAAGATTTTTTGCAGGAAAATTTCTCTCTAAATGGGAAGGTCCTTACGTTATCGAGGAGGTCTATTGCTCCGGTGCCATAAAAATCAACAACTTCGAAGGCACAAATCCGAAGGTGGTGAACGATCAAAGGATCAAACATTATATCTCAGGTAATCCTATAAATGTTGAAACTAATATTATTGAAGCCGTAACCCCGGAGGAATACATAAGGGACATTTTCCAGAATGTTTCAGACTTCGAAAAGGAATAGGTATGTGGTACGGTAAGTAAACCGACTCCAAAACAGTTCTAATGGTAATTTTCTCTGTTTTGGAATATTTAAGAAAATAGGAAAATAAGAAGTAGTCCGGGAAGGACACGAGGCGTCCATGAGGGTGGAGGGCGTGTCCTACCCCCCTGGGCGCTCCCCCTGCCTCATGGTCACCCCGTGCACTCTCCGGACTCCGTTTTCTTGCACGATACTTCTTTTGGTCGGTAAAAGTTCATTATATAATCTCCCGAAGGTTTTGACCACCGTACCACGCAAATATCCTCTGTTTTTGTTTCGAGCTATTTTTCTAACAGGTGCCATGACGTCTCCAAGTGCCCCCAAGGACAAGTTCTTCGAGAAGGTCATCAACCCCTACCTCGCGGAAGTGCCGCAACATCCTCAAACCATTGAGATGCATGAGGGGGTGCTGCACATCCGCGATGTTGAGGGACCAAGGAGGACCGGAAGCATGGAGACAAGGCTTGAAGCAATGAAGCAACAAGTTTTCCAGTGTCAGGAGATGGTGGAGCATGGACTTGACACCAATCACATAATGATCACGGAGTTCACCAACAACCACAAGATAGACCCCAAGGACATTGGGGAGGCCATCTTGAAGCTTCACGAGAAAATTGAGCACCTCCAAGCCTAGATCTATGACCTGCAAAACCAAAACTGTGAGTATGAATATAGCTTCAAGCGGATGAGTTTGGCTGCAGATTTAAGGATCCCGGAGACTCGATCATCCTTCTATGATGGTGAGCCTATGCCTCGGAAGATGGACGACAAGCCTACATCATCAACAACACCATCACCACCACTTCCGAGGAAGGAGACATAATCACATGGGTATGGGCACTCCCCTTGGTAACTGCCAAGCTTGGGGGGAGGTGCCCCGGTATCGTATCACCATCACACTCCTATCTTTACCATTTTTCTTAGGTTGATCCTTTTAGTAATATTTTGATCTAGTAGCATAAAATTTTAGTATGATCTAGTTTTGAGTTTTGCTTTATGATCCTTCTATGTAATCGAGTCCATGAGCTATATATAATAAAGATTAGTGTCGAGTCAAGGGCTTGATTTTCTTGCTATGATCTTGAGGGAATAAAAGAAAAAAGAAAGAACAAAAAAGAAATAAAGAGATCATATTGATCTTATGGAGAGTAATGACTTCACACATAAAGAGTATGATGAATAAATGTTGTTGAGAGTTGACAAACAATGTTTTGGTCATCGTTGCAATTAATAGGAAGTAATAAAGAAAGAGAGGTTTTCACATATAAATATACTATCTTGGGCATCTTTTATGATTGTGAGCACTCATTAAAATAGGACATGCTAAAGAGTTGATGTTGGACAAGGAAGACAACGTAATGGGTTATGTTTTCTTATATCCGAAATAAAGTATATTGTCATGGATCATCCAACATGTTGAGCTTGCCTTTCCCCCTCATGCTAGCCAAATTCTTTGCGCCAGGTAGAGATACTACTTGTGCTTCCAAATATCCTTAAACCCAGTTTTGCCATGAGAGTCCACCATATCTACCTATGGATTGAGTAAGATCCTTCAAGTAAGTTGTCATTGTTGCATGCAATAAAAATTGCTCTCTAAATATGTATGATTTATTAGTGTGGAGAAAATAAGCTTTATACGATCTTGTGATGTGGAAGAAATAAAAGCGACGGACTGCATAATAAAGGTCCATATCACAAGTGGCAATATAAAGTGACGTTCTTTCACATTAAGATTTTGTGCGTCCAACCATAAAAGCACATGACAACCTCTGCTTCCCTCTGCGAAGGGCCTATCTTTTATTCTTGTCCTTTACCTTATGCAAGAGTCATGGTGATCTTCACCTTTCCTTTTTACACTTTATCCTTTGGCAAGCACAGTGTGTTGGAAAAGATCCTGATATATATATATATCCAATTGGATGTAAGTTAGCATGAATTATTATTGTTGACATTACCCTTGAGGTAAAAGGTTGGGAGGCAACACTATAAGCCCCTATCTTTCTCTGTGTCTGATTAAAACTCCATACCCATAATTATTGCGTGAGAGTTAGCAATTGTGAAAGACTAAATGATAGTTGAGTATGTGGACTTGCTGAAAAGCTCTTATTTGACTCTTTCTGATGTTATGATAAATTGCAATTGCTTCAATGAACGAGATCATAGTTTGTTAGTTCTCAATGAAGTTTCTGATTCATACTTTACATTGTGAATAGATAGTTACTTTATCATAAGAAATCATATGACAAAATATACCTATATTGTTGTTATAAGAATGACCATGATGCCCTCATGTCCGTATTTTATTTTATCGACACATCTATCTCTAAACATGTGGACATATTTATCGTTATCGGCTTCCGCTTGAGGACAAGCAAGGTCTAAGCTTGGGGGAGTTGATACGTCCATTTTGCATCATGCTTTTATATTGATATTTATTGCATTATGGGTTGTTATTTCACATTAGGTCACAATACTTATGCCTATTCTCTCTTGTTTTACAAGGTTTATATGAAGAGGGAGAATGCCGGTAGCTGGAATTCTGGGCTGGAAAAGGAGCAAATATTGGAGACCTATTCTACACAACTCCAAAAGTCCTGAAACTTCACAGAAGCAGTTTTTGGAATTAATAAAAAATACTGGAGAAAGAATTAACTAGAGGGGGCCCACACCCTGGCCACGAGGGTGGGGGGCGCGCCCCCTGCCTCGTGGGCCCCTGGCAGGCCTCCGGTGACCATCTTCTGCTATATGAAGTCTTTTACCCTGGAAAAAAATCATAAGCAAGCTCTCGGGAAAAAACTCCGCCGCCACGAGGCGGAACCTTGGTGGAACCAATCTAGGGCTCCGGCGGAGCAATTCTGCCGGGGAAACATCCCTCTGGGAGGGGGAAATCATCGCCATCGTCATCACCAACGATCCTCTCATCAGGAGGGGTTCAATCTCCATCAACATCTTCACCAGCACCATCTCCTCTAAAACTCTAGTTCATCTCTTGTATCCAATCTTTGTCCCAAAGCCTCAGATTGGTTGTCAGGACCCCGATTCCAAGTCACATCGACCTAGCCGGTAACACCTCATATCACTTTGCGGCCTCACGCATGGTATTCCCACGGTGTCGCCTTACCATGGCCCGGACCGTTTATGCCTTTTGGCTCACGATATGATAGTGTCGCTAGCATCCATATGACAAAGAACCCGGCCGACATGGCTAGTCGTGAACCCAAAGCGGCGCTTAACCCATGGGGACAGGCATACATGAATCACATCGAGCATGTCGGTCATCAACGTATGAATTCGGCTGTAGCACTGGCTAACAGGACTCGTATCCCGGGCAGTAGCAGCTAGGCAGACTCGAATATCACCGCGTGATATTTCCCAAGGATGACATAGGAATGAAGTGAAACACATGCCGCCACCAAGTGTCCAAGCAGTAGTGCTGGGCTAGCAGGACTCCGTGAACCGGGCTGTAGTGGACTACTACCGCTCGGAAGCACGAGACTACATTTCCCCATATGAGAGGCTGCCAAGGATAAACAACTAGTTTGTCGGATCCCACTCATACCAAGCATTTCAATCATACATAATATGCCCGATATGAGTACATACAACATGGCATCACAACAAAACCCTACAACTCAAAGTACTTTATTTAAGAGGCCCGAGGAGCCATACATAACATATCCATACAGATAGGGTCACATGACCCAACACTCAAGTCATACAAACATACAAGCACATGCGAAGCAAACTAGTCCGAGTACGACTCTAAAAAGAAAGAAAGCTTGTTGAAGCCCTTCTATCTACAAAGTGGCGCTTCACAAGCCTTGGATCACCACCGGGTGGCTAGTTCACTCGTCGATGTAAAGGTCTACATAAAACCCATCTGAGGGGCGGTGTTGTCGTCTGAAAACATTAATTACAAACATGAGTACGGAGGTACTCAGCAAGTCTTACAACAGAATCCTATTATACATGCACATTCTCAAGAAGGTAGTGGAGTTATTGCAGCAAGCCAGCTTTGACTCTTGGCTAAGCTATCCTACGTGACACCACTTGAAAAGCATTTGTCGCACACGAGTCCACTAATCACCATCACAATACTCCACCGTGGATCCTCCCTCGTCAACCCACGAGAGGGCCATCCGCGGTACTCACACTTATCTTGAGACTTTTAGTAGTATCCATTTACTTGTCTATGAACTGTATAGGTGACCAAGTAGTCCTTTACCGCGGACGCGGCTATTCGAATAGTTTTATACCCTGCAGGGGTGTACTTCTTCACACACTCTCTCACCACTTATCGCTGCTACACGACATGTACTCGGCAACCTTCAAGCGGAAGCCCAGCGAGGGTGTCGGCCACGACCTGACTAAACACACGAGTCCCGCGTCCAGGTTTATCGCCTATTCGGGTTCCATCCGCAGGGAGTCCGGCCGAGGTTTCCACTAACGGCCCCGAACGATGTGTGCACGGTTCCCGAGACACCAAACGGGCGAATCGGTACATCGGGCCACGTGCCTACCGCAACACAACCCACCCTGTGGTCAGCGCTGCGTATGCGCCCCAAAGATGCTACAAACACCAGAAACTACTTGCAACTCCCGGACTGAGGACAAGAATGGTTAATAAGTCAGAGGGTCAATTAAGGATCCCAATGCGTGGTAGTAGCTCAGTCTTAAATCACACACACAGATCTCAGTTCTTAGGGACGGCTTTAATGAAACAACCCACCATGTACTCCTACATGGCCTCTCATCGATACCTTTACCAAAACGTGTTCAACACTTTCACTCTCGAACCCGACACAACCTTTCACTCCAGTTCATCATCCCGATGAGCCAGACCTGACACAACTCTAAGCATAGCAAGCATAGCATGGTAGGAATCACAAACATGGCTCAATCAACTCCTACACATACTAGTGGGTTTCATCTAGTTACTGTGGCAATGACAGGTCATGCAAAGGAAGTGGGTTCAGCTACCGCAGCACACAACAGTTTGAATCGCGTTGTCTTAATGCAGTAAACAAGAGCAGAAGCGAGAACATGGGTTTGTATCGGAATGGTCAATGGGTTGCTTGCCTGATGTAGTGGTGGTAGGATACTGCCCTTCAGACGGATATTCGGGATTATCCTCGGAGGCAGAACCTATCACGAAATACACACCGAACATAAACAACACATGACAATATGCAACAATATGATGCATGCTATGACATGGCAATATGAATGTGTGTTGGCCTAATGCAAGCTGGAACAAAAAGGGATGAACTCATTTGAATCAAAGATTCAAATGTTAGCTCATTTAACATAGCCATAAAGGTGCATTATCTTAATCTTCTTAAACAGCAATGTTAACTTGTTCTATCATGCATGAAACCTTTACCAATGGATAGAATGGATTTTTCTGATCATTTTTCATATATAAATCTTTGCATTTGGAGTTACAGATTAATTTCTATGAAATTTTGAAGTTTGAACTATTTTCTGGAATTTCCTATAACAGAATAATTTCAGTAATTCATTTACTGCGTCAGCAATGCATCAGGGTGACGTCAGAGGTCAACGGGGACGTCCAGGTCAAACTGACCAGTGGGTCCCGCATGTCAGCACTTAATTTAACTAATTAGAATTAGTTTAAACTAACTAAGTTGATTAGCAAGGGGGGCCCACCTGTCATAGACTCAGGAGAGTCAACCAGGGCTCGCCCTGGTCAAAGTCGTGGTCAACCACGCGGTGTTTAGCCGGCGAGCCAGACGCGGCGGCGAGAGTGGTTTTGAGCGTTCCGGGAACCAAATGAGTCGCGGAGGGCGTCTACGTGTGGCTGGGAGCTAGCCGCAGCTCTTGGTGGAGTTGGCTGGGCTCGGGGTGGCCGGAAATGGAGCCGGCGACGACCTTGGCGGTCGCCGGAGTTCGGGTGATGACGAACTCGTGGCTACGGGGTACGGCGAGGTGCGTGAAGTAGTGGATTAGACTCTACGCGACGCGGTGAGCATGTTAGACACCGAGGGGTGACCGGTGGATGGCCGGAAGCACGTCGGCGACGAGCTCCGCGGCGGCGCGTGCGGGTGAGCTCCTGCAGTCGCTACGAGGCTCGGGAGCGAGAAAGGGAAGGAGGGGGAGGTAGCTCGGCTCACGGTGATCTCGAGGAAGCAAACGGTGCGGTCGGGGACGAGCTGGTGCGGCGGTGACGTCGAAGGGGATCTCCGGCGATGGCGGAGTCGTGCGAGGTCGGTGCAGAGGCCTCGGCCACGCGAGCGCTCGGGGCTCGGCTAGCTCGAAGAAGAGGAGGGCGGCGGAGCTCCTAGACAGGACGGAATGGCGCAAGGACGACGGAGAGCGCGACTACGGCGACGATGCGGCTGCGGTGGCGTCGGCCATGGCGTGGGAGAGCGAGGGGGAGGAGCTGGGGAGGAGGAAAGGTGTCTGCGGGCTCGGGGGGGGGGGGAGAGCGTTCCACGTCGACAGCTCGGCGAGGGAAGCGGCGAGGCGGCGGCCAGCTGCGTGGCACGCATGCTGTGCTCGCCGTCGAGCACTGCTGCCTGCTGGCCAAGCCAAACAGCTCATTGGCATGCGGCGGTGGGCTGGGCCGGGCAGTGGGCGGTTGGGTGGCGCCTGTAAGGTTTTTCACTTCTGTTTCTTTTTTCTATTTTCTGTAACTTTGTGGACTTTCTAAAAATACCTAAACAACTCCAAAGTTCACCAAACTGCACCTGGTCCTTATTTGGAATATTTCCAGCATGGAACATTTTAGTTTGGGATTATTTGAGCATTTGAAATATTTTATATAATTTAAATGCCCAAACTCAAATACTTATGATTTAATTCAAAAACCTTAGGATGACCTAGAAAATTGTGCACCACTTTTGGCAGAGGCTCTGAACCAAAGCAAAGGTGATGAGCATTTTAGAAGGGTATTTCAGGTTCATTGAAAATAATTTTAGTAAGCCCTAGTTGGATTCAAAAGGGGTTCTGGGGGTTCTGTCTTCCCCATTTCAAATTTCTGATGAAAGTTAAACATGATGCAACACACTAAAGCATGGACTAGCTAGGATGTGACATTGGTACCTGTGAGTTGCTAGTAGTGTTCATTACTCCTTGTAGTTGATGCTAGTTGGTTTATTTGGTGGAACATCATATGTTCAGATCCTTTATGCATATTAATACCCCTCTGATTATGAACATGCATATTATTTGTGAGTAGTTACGTTTGTTCCTCAGGACATGGGAGAAGTCTTGCTATATGTAGTCATGTGAATTTGGTATTCGTTCGATATTTTGATGAGATGTATGTTGTCTCTCCTCTAATGGTGTTATGTGAACGTCGACTACATGACACTTCACCATTGTTCGGGCCTAGAGGAAGGCATTGGGAAGTAATAAGTAGATGATGGGTTGCTAGAGTGACAGAAGCTTAAACCCTAGTTTATGAGTTTCTTCGTAAGGGGCTGATTTGGATCCATATATTTCATGATATGGTTAGGTTTACCTTAATACTTCTTTTGTAGTTGCGGATGCTTGCAGTAGGGGTTAATCATAGGGCAGCACCCAAGCACCGGTCCACCCACATACCAAATTATATAAGTAACGAACGCGAATCACAAGAGCATGATGAAAACTAGCTTGACGATAATTCCCATGTGTCCTCGGGAGCGTTTTCCTTTATATAAGAAAATGTCCTGGCTTGTCCTTTGCTACAAAAAGGATTTGGCCATCTTGCTGCACCTTATTTACTTTTATTACTTGTTACCCGTTACAAATTACCTTATCACAAAACTATATGTTACCGATAATTTCAGTGCTTGCAGAGAATACCTTGCTGAAAACCGCTTATCATTTCCTTCTGCTCTTCGTTGGGTTCAACACTCTTACTTATCGAAAAGACTACGATAGATCCCCTACAGTTGTGGGTCATTACCTCCTATTGATCCTTTGCATCCTACCCCCGGTGAGTATCTTGACATGACTCGCAATCTTAGAACCATTGATCTTATCATGAGAGGATTGCCTAGAAATTTGCTTGTATGATTGCCTACCTTTGAATGTGCTTATACTATATGGAAATATCTTGAGGAGCGCTTTCCAAATTATTCCTTAAATAATCTATATGAGATGCTTCAAAAGTCCATTGCTTTTCTATCGGGGGAAACGACACCTATGGGATCACAGAGACCCCTTCTACGGTTGGCGGGCGCAGGGTTGTGCAAAGAGCGGGTCTAGTAGCTAGCACAACGAGATTTATCCAGGTTTGGGCCGCGAAGATGCGTAATACCCTAGTCCTGCTTTGGTGTATATTTGAGGGTTCTTGAGCTCTTGAACTAGCTACGGTGCGTGCGTAGTCCAAAAAGTCTGAATCCTTCCTCTGTACGCCTCGGGCCTCCTTTTATAGTCAAAGGGGTGGCCACAGTGGCACACAGGAGGCGGAAAGGTATGTACCGATTACAAGCTTATCGCCTGTCATTAGAGGACAAAACACATTAAATGCGCTACTTAGGTGTCCACTTGATTTATCAGGGATGGTAACGAGGCCCGTCCCGTCCGTCGCTGCTCCGCCTTTCTCCGACACGCGTCCAGGCCAACGAGGCATGCAGCGCCACGTAGGCTGGCTGGCTGCTGAGCTGGCGTGGTGGTAGGGCCTTCACGAAGATCTGCATGCCACCACGCAGGTTCTTGACTAGTAAGATTAGGAGCCACGTACTGCCACGTGGGTACTTGCTTTAGATGGCGGGTCGGCCGCTGAGCTAGGGTGGCGATGGGGCGGCAAGGCCTTGCCGCGGTCTTGTGGATATTCCTGGCAAGAGTCTTGCCAGGGCCTTGTGAGCGCCCTCGGCAAGAGCCTTGCCGGGGCCTTGCGAGAGTCTTTGGCAAGGAGCCTTTTCGGGGCCTCGTGGGCATCCTCGGCAAGGAGCCACGCGGTTTTCTTGCCTTTTGGTTCTCATCTGCGCTTTGTAGGCTCTTTGTCCTCAACAGATCTGCATGCCACCATGCAGGTGCTTCCCGAGCCTTGGTTCCAACGTTGTCGATGGTGTCGGAACTCTCAGGCTCAAGGGTGACTGCTACGCTGGTGTTGGGTGAGCTGCCCCGGCAAGACTCTTGCTGGGGTTGCGTAGGCCGACCTGGCAAGGGTCTTGCCAGGGGAAAGCCCATCTTGTTGTTTGACCTTCTTGCGCCTCTGTCTTGGCGCTGCTCTGGTAGTCTTGTGTTTGTACTTTCCTCCTCTGCCCTGCTAAGTGTGGCCGTAGGTGCGGCTCTGACTGCCTGCGCACAAGTAAAGGGGTATAAAAGAGAGCTCCTACTTTTGTACACCGACATGCCCTTCTGCCATCCTGTTCCATTTCCTGAGGAGAGGGAAAAGAAAGGGATTACGGGCACCTTATCTCTTTTTAGTTTTTAAGCCTATGGGCCTTAATAAAATTTAAACCATGTAACCCCCTTGCTCGTGTATGCATTCCGTATGAATTGTACTTGTTAACAACGTATTAATGAAGAGAAGTGTGTTTGCCGGGTTTTGTTTGTGCGTGGGAGAGGCCCACACCAAGGAACGAATCCTCGTTATCTTAGAATAAACATTGTAACCCGGCAACAGACCTTGCCGCCTTCCTGCTCTATAGCTCGACTACACTCACGCCCTTGGCTCGTTCCCTTCCCACCGCACTATGACCAAGTTCTAGCCCAAAGTAAGGTTTTTTGGGCACGGGAAAAAGGGAGCAAGATGGTATAAGAGTGAGCGAAGTCTCGTACGTTCAAGTTTCATACGGAAATATAGAGTGGGGGATGAAAGACTTATCTGATTCTGCAGCCCCCGGCAACCTTGGCTTGCCGTGGTCAGATCTTTGGATCTGCAGCCCCCGGCAACCTTGGCTTGCCAGGGTCGGACTATCGGCCTGTTCTCTTTCTTCCAAACAGCTCAGCAGAAATGTCCATGCACCCTGCGAACAAAAGAGGACGGAAAGGAACAGAGAGACGCATACTCGACCTCTATGCTAGGGGTTAGTCGCCGCTAAGCACTATCAACCCTAACAGAGAGAGACTCAACCTAGCATGCATGCTAAGACTTAGTGTGCCAGCGCTTCATTTATTTATGCTCAGGGTCTGCGCCTGGCTTTGTACAAAGGGTTACATGCCTTGCCGGCAAGGCTTGTACAAAAAGTGGTCTGCCAGGGAGCCTGGCAACCATGCCTTATGGGTAAAACTTGTGAAGATGTTCAATGTTCCAGGAGTTTCTCACTGGAATACCATCTTAGGTCTCAAGGCGGACTGTGCCAGGCCTGGTGACTCGTATTACCCGATAAGGGCCTTCCCACTTCGGTGTCAACTTGTTGGAATTCTTGGCCGACTGAATGCGCCGAAGAACAAGGTCGCTTTCCTCAAAGCTTCGGGCATGATCCTTGCGGATCTGGTAGCGGTGCAAGGCTTGCTGGTAGCATCTGCTTGCACAGCCGCCTGAAGATGATCTTCCTCAAGGAGCATTGCGTCATCTTGCCGCAATTGCTCTTGCTCAAGCTCGTCATAAGAGAGCACTCGGGGTGACCCGTACATGAGTTCTGTGGGGAGAACTGCTTCTTCCCCGTAAACGAGGGAGAAGGGTGTCTGGCCGGTGTCTCGATTTGTGTCATTCTGATTGACCAAAGAACCACCGGCAATTCATCAATCTAGCGTATTCCGCACTTGTGTAGCCTGTCAAAAGTCTTTGTCCGGAGGCTTCGCAGTACTTCTGCATTTCCCCTTTCTGCCTGGCCGTTGCTCCGTGGATGTGCAACAGAAGCAAAACAGACCTTGCTGCCGAGGTCTTGAATGTATTCATAAAGGTGCGGCTTGTGAACTGCTTGCCATTGTCGGTGATGACTCTGTTTGGCACACCAAAACGGCAGACTAGCCCTTTGAAGAATTTGACGGCTGATTGTGCTGTCACCTTTCTCACTGCTTCCACCTCCGGCCACTTTGTGAACTTGTCGATTGCAACGTACAAGTACACAAAGCCCCCGACAGCACGGGGAAAGGGGCCCAGTATGTCGAGACCCCAGACCGAGAATGACCAGGAAAGAGGGATTGTTTGGAGAGCTTGAGCTGGTTGATGAAGCTTCTTTGAATGGAACTGACACACTTCACACTTGGTTACTAGTGCCATTGCATCCTGGAGGGCAGTGGGCCAGAAGAAACCTTGCCAGAATGCCTTGCCGACAAGGGCTCATGAGCCTATGTGGGAGCCACATATACATCCGTGTATCTCTGCCAACAGCTCTAGTCCGTCCTCCTAGGGAATGCACTTCAATTTCTCGCCGTTTGGTCTTTTCCTGTAGAGAACATCGTCGACAAATTGATACATGGCAGACCGACGGGCTACTTTCTCCGCTTCTTCCTGTTCCTCAGGGAGTTCCCCAGTTTGGAGAAATTGAACGGTATGCTGTGCCCATGCCGGAGCCTGAGGCTCGTCGATAAGAACTAAACGCATCTCTTCTGCCATGGGAGCGGTTGTCTCCATGGCTAGGGCTTGGCGCCCTGCCGGAGTTTGTCGCCCCATGGCAGGCCCAGTGTCCTCGGCAACATCTTTGCAGGTGGCTCCTGGGAGCTCGGCAGGAAAGTACTTGCCGGGGCCTGATTTCCTCCGCTTGTTCTGCTCTGTCGATGGTTCAACGGATGGTTGAGTTAATCTAAGCACAAAGGTACCTGGTTCCACAGGCAGTTTGAGGGTAGCGCGTTTCGACAAGTAGTCGGCGATGCCGTTCTCCGCCCGGGGAACATGCTCCGCTTGTATACCATCAAAATGTTCCTCCAACTTCCTCACTTCATCGACGTATGCCTCCATCAACGGGCTCTGGTAATCCTTGTTAACTTTCTTGACGACAAGCTATGAATCACCCCTGACGACGAGCTTCTTGATTCTGAGGTCTGTCGCGATCCTGAGACCGGCAAGCAATCCCTTGTACTCTGTGGTGTTATTTGTTGATCTCTCCCGGGGAAACTGCATCTAAACTACATACTTGAGTGCTCTCCGGTGGGTGCGACAAGTAGCACACCGACACCGGCGCCTTGCAGCGAGAAGGCCCCATCAAAGTACATAATCCAATTGTGACTTGTTTCCTTCCCAGGGAGGGTAGTCTCTTGAACTTCTTCGTATGGTGTTGGCGGTCCATTCTGCAATGAACTCTGCCAAGACTCTGCTTTGGATCGTCGAAGTACTCTCAAACTTAAGACCAAAACTGGATAGCTCCAACGCCCATTCCACAATCCTCCCGGTGGCATCTGGGTTATGCAAGATCCGTTGCAACGGGAGGCGGGTGACAACAGTGATCACGTGTGCTTGGAAGTAGTGACGCAACTTCCTCGAGGCCATAAGGAGGCCAAAGAGCAATTTTTGCACACCGGAGTACCTTGATCTAGCCCCCCTGCAAGAGAGAGCTGACAAAGTAAACTGGGTGTTGCATCATCTTCTTCTTCTGCACCACTTCATTTGATTGCGCCGCTTCTATCCCAGTGGCGTCAGATTCTGTCGGGCGCCGTGCCTCGCCATCTGTCAGCTCTGCCGTTGCTACCACTTCCGCATCGACCTCCCTCCGCGCCAGTAGCGCAGCGCTGACCACTTGATTAGTTGCCGCTAGATATAGTAGCAACGGCTCTTGTGGTTTAGGTGCAACCAGTATTGGCGTGGAGGAGAGGTATTCCTTCAAATCTTGCAGCGCTGCTTCGGCCTCAGGGGTCCACTCTATTGGGCCTGCCTTTTTCAAGATTTTGAAAAAGGGAAGGGCGCGCTCAGAAGATTTGGAGATAAACCTGCTTAAGGCGGCAACACAACCAGCAAGCCAACGCACATCCTTGACTCGCCTTGGTGCCTCAATCTGCTCGATCGCCTTGATCTTGTCAGGGTTCGCCTCGATCCCACACTGTGACACAAGGAACTTGAGAAGCTTGCCGGATGGAACACCGAAGATGCACTTCTCAGGGTTCAGCTTGAGGTTGATCTTGCGCAAATTGGCAAATGTTTCTTCTAAGTCTTGTATTAGTGTCGCCCTGTCCTTGGTTTTGACCACTATGTCATCCATATAGGCTTCCATATTTCTATGTAGTTGAGGTTCAAAACCAATTTGGACCGCTCTTATGAACATTGAACCAGCGCTCTTCAACCCGAAAGGCATTCGTATAAAACAATACCTACCACATGGGATGATAAACGCGTCTTCTCTTCATCTTCTCTTGTCATGAAAATCTGGTGGTATCCTGAGTAAGCGTCAAGGAATGATAGCAAATCACACCCGGCCGTGGAGTCCACAATCTGGTCGATGCGCGGCAAAGGGAAAGGATCCTTTGGACAAGCCTTATTGATGTATGTGTAATCAATACACAACCTCCACTTCCCATTTGCCTTGCGCACCACCACTGGATTGGCCAACCACGTCGGGTGGAGCAATCCTCTAACCTAGCCTGCTGCTTCCAACTTCCTGATCTCCTCTGTGATGAACTCTTGTCGTTCCAAAGCTTGCTTCCTGACCTTCTGCTTGATGGGTTGCGCATGAGGGCAAACAGCAAGATGGTGCTCAATCACCTCCCTGGGAACGCCGGGGGTGTCGGATGCTTGCCATGCAAACACATCGACATTCGCCAGTAGGAAGGTGATGAGCGCGCCTTCCTATTTTCTGTCGAGGGTGGACCTTATGGTGAAGGCCCCTCCCATGCCATCCTCCTTGACAAACACCTTCTTGGTCTCCGGCGGTGCAGCTCTGGACTTCTTGCTCTTTCCGGTGGAGCTCTCTGGCACGTCCTCGACAGGACCACAGCACTCCGAAGAGGTGCGCTTGCCAGAGTGGGTGCGACAGGTCTTATCGGTCTTCTTCCCTCCCGGGGCTTCAGCGGCAGGAGCAAGTGCCTTAGTGGCAGTTGCTGCAACACCCTCCCGGTAGAGTTGGTCGGCGCAGATCAGTGCATCTTTGTTGTCAGCGGGGACGATGATGATGGTCATCGGCCCAGGCATCTTCAGCGTGTTGTAAGCGTAATGTGACGCCGCCATGAATTTGGCTAGTGTTGGGAACTGAGAATCCCGTTGTAGGGCAAGGGGATCTCGGAACCATAAAAAACAATCCTCTCTGTCCTATAGTTCAGCTCGCCTCCAAATGTAACGGGCAGCGTGACCTTACCCTTTGGTTGACTTCTTCCCGGATTGATCCCTTGAAACGTGCCCGTCTCTTTGAGGTCTCCATCAGGAATATGCAACCTTTTGATCACAACAGGCAAGATCAAGTTCAGACCGGCCCCGCCGTCAACCAGCATTTTCGTCACCTTGAGGTAGCATATTGTTGGTGAGACCAACAACGGCAAACACGCGACCGTAGTTGTGCGATTAGGGTGGTCCTTGGTGTAAAAAATGATAGGCGTGCTGGACCACTTTAGTGGTTTTTGAGCATCGAATGATGGTTCCGATGCTATGATCTCACGCGCCCACTGCTTGAGCTGGCGGTGAGAGGTGTGCAGCGAGGCGCCACCGTTGACGCACATGGCCTCTATGGCTTTCTGGAACTCATGTTCGCCGGACTCGTCGTCCTCATCATGATCGTCGTCTTCCTACTTCTTGTCGCGGCCCCGGGTGGGCCTTTCTTGTTGATTATCTTTGCCACGGCGACCAACTTGGCTGCCATGCTTCTTCCCGGATCCCTCAGCACCATCCTGGCCCTTCTCCTTGTCCCGCCTTCATATTCGTCTTTCTTCTTCTCTGCAAGCTTCTCAACTTGTCGGCAGTTCTGGAAGTCGTGGCCCTTGGTGCGATGGATCTTGCAGTACTACTTGTGGGAGCCTCCTGGCTTGTCGGAAGCCGCCAAGGCCCGGCAGGCGGCGCACCAGGCAACTTCCTTGCCAGGGTCGTCTGCCTTGGTCTTCTTGGTAGCGCCGGCATCGTCGGATCCCTCGACGGCAAGCACGGCCTTGCCGTTGCGCTTCCTGTTGCGGCGTCGACCCTTCTTTGCCAGGGCGATGGCTTCTTCGTCTGAGGAGTCGGTTTCGCACCGGCGTCTTCGTCGGGGTACTTCCTTCCCTATTCAGCCCGAGCACATCTATCGGCTAGACCATAGAGTTCCGCCACATCCTTGACCATGTTCATCACCAGCTCTTCACGCATCTTTCGATTACGCACATTCTAATGGAATGCGCTGATGATAGCGGCGGGATTAACATCCGGGATGTTGTATTGCACTCGGCTAAACCTCTGTATGTACTTGCGTAGGTTCTTGCCTTCTTTCTGGGGGATGATATGCAAGTCGCTTTCCTGGGCATGAGCTTGGTGGCCTCTCGTAAAGGCGCCAACGAACTCATGGCACAAATCCGACCAAGAAGAAATAGAATCCACTGGCAAGTGCATCAACCATGACATGATGTTGGGTTTAACTGCCAACGGAAGTAATTGGCAAGCACCTTGTCGTCGCGCGCTCAGGCAGCTTGCATCGCGATGGTGTTGATGCTAAGGAATTCTGACTGGTGAGTCTTGCCGTTGTACTTCTCGCCGACGTCAGGCTTAAACATGTGGTGAGTGGGCCACTAGAACTGCCGCAGCTCACGGGTAAAGGCTGGGCAACCCACCTTGTAAGGTAGGTCATCAGAGCCCCCCCGGTGCTGGGTGGTCCATAGTGGGCCCCGCCCGCCTATCTGACTGATGGCGCGCGTCGCGCCATCGCTCGATGGTGGTTCGATCGTCTTCATGGGCTCGCTCCCGAAGAACTTGGCGCTGATCGTGGTGGTTCCGTGGGTCGGACGACGCTATGGAAATGTTATCACAAGCATCGCCTCGACGGACTGGCACCCGCGGTACCTAGCGTCGAGGAGGAGAGTGTACCGTGGCTACAACACCTCCGGTCCTTCCACCACTGGCATGCGGTGGTTCGATAGAGTGTCAGCCTAAGGGCCCACCTGGTCGTGGCTCATCTTTGTTGGCGATGCCGACGAGGCTTCGGATGGTGGCTATCCACTCGCCGAGCTTCTTCGCAGCAGGAGGGAAGTCGAGGAGCAACTGCGCGCGCCAAAGCTTCCGCTGGCGTGGGTGGCAGCGAAAGCTGTGTGGACCGTGACGCGCTCCGACTTCTAACCACGTTAGAAGGAGCTCTATCACGGCCTTGCGGCTGCGCGCCATTTTCGCCAGCGCCTCGGCGTGCATGCCGGTCTTCTACGTCCTGTGAATCATGCGTAGGAATCTTCCCACGGCGGCGCCCAGGATCACTAGCGTGGTGGCGCTGCTCGTCGCGCACAACCTGAGAAGAGCGCGTTATGGGTGCCGGCATAGGTGTCTTGGAAGTCGTCGTGCCACCTGTAGCTGGCATGACGCCGCCCTTGGAGGGCCCCGCGCCGCCTGCGGGGGACACAGATCCATCTTTGGATTTTGTGGCATGCGGCTCGTTGTCCCGCGCACGAACAACGCCGCTCGCCAGGCTTTGGCTGCCAAAGCGATGTGGGTGTTCGCGGGCCACGCCTCGGCCTCCGTCCGTGACTGCCCCATCGCTCGCCCGCAGTGGTATGGGCCTTTCGGCTCGAGATGAACCGATCACCGTGATCGTCTTCTTCTTGGGAGCCATGGTGATGAAGAACTGCTATACTAACTGCTAGGGCGGATTCACACAACGGCGCCCCCTACCTGGAGCGCCAAAGATGTCGGGGGAAATGACACTTGTGGGATCACGGAGACCCCTTCTAGGTTGGTGGGCGCAGGGTTTTGCAAAGAGCGGGTCTAGTAGCTAGCACAACAAGATTTACCCAGGTTCGGGCTGCGAAGATGCGTAATACCCTAGTCCTGCTTTGGTGTATATTTGAGTGTTCCTGAGCTCTTGAACTAGATATGGTGCGTGCGTAGTCCAAGAAGTCCGAATCCTTCCTCTGTACGCATTGGGCCTCCTTTTATAGTCAAAGGGGTTGCCAAAGTGGCACACAGGAGGTGGAAAGGTATGTACAGAGTGCAAGCTTATCGCATGTCATTACAGGATAAAAATGCATTAAATGCGCTACTTAGGTGTCCACTTGCTTTATCAGGGATGGTAACGAGGCCCGTCCCGTCCGTCACCGCTCCGCCTTGCTCCGACACGTGTCCAGGCCAACAAGGCATGCAGCGCCACGTAGGCTGGCAGACTGCTGAGCTGGCGTGGTGGTAGGGTCTTCACGAAGATCTGCATGCCACCACGCAGGTGCTTGACTAGTTGGATTATGAGCCACGTACTGCCACGTGGGTACTTGGTTTAGTTGGTGGGTCAGCCGCCGAGGTGGGGCGGCAAGGCCTTGTCGCGGTCTTGTGTATATTCCTGGCAAGAGTCTTGCTGGGGCCTTGTGAGCGCCCTCGGCAAGAGCCTTGCCAGGGCCTTCCGGGATTCTTCGGCAAGGAGCCTTGCCGAGGCCTCGTGGGCATCCTCGGCAAGGAGCCTCGCGGTTGTCTTGTCTTCACAAAGATCTGCATGCCACCATGCAGGTGCTTCCCGAGCCTTGGTTCCAACGTTGTCGATGGTGTCGGAACTCTCAGGCTCAAGGGTGACTGCTATGCGGGTGTTGGGTGAGCTACGCTGGCAAGATTCTTGCCGGGGTTGCGTAGGCCGCCCCCGCAAGGGTCTTGCCGGGGGAAAGCCCATCTTGTTGTTTGACCTTCTTGCGCCTTTGTCTTGGCGCTGCACTGGTAGTCTTGTGTTTCTACTTTCCTCCTCTCGCTCGCTAAGTGGTCAGATAAAAAGAGCTCGATCGCCTGCACAAGTAAAGGGGTATAAAAGGGAGCCCCTACTTTTGTACACCGGCATTTTCAAAATATGAACCCAAGTGATCCTAAGTTTGATGAACGTATATTTCAGTTCTGTGACCTTATGCATGCCAAAGGAAATGTTAGAGTCATTAGTAGCATCATTTCACAAATCATTAGAATTCGTAAACATGCACATTGTCATGGTCATGAATCTAATGAATCACTTGCCCTAGGTAATGATCAACCACATGATGACATTGAGCATGGATATTATGATGAGGATGAAGATAGTGACTTTGCCCTTAAGGAGTCAATGAGACATTTTGGTCTTATGGCTAACCTTCGTGGTTATATGGTCGGAGGGAAAGAATGGATTCTTGATAGTGGATGTACTGATCATATGACCGGAGACAAGGACATGTTCCGTAAGCTTGCTAAGAATGATAGTCCACGCAAGTATGTCACTTTTCGGGATAAATCCAAGGATAAGGTTCTTGGCCTTGGTAAGGTGGCCATTTCCATTGATAGCTCTATCCAAAACATTATGCTCGTTGAATCCCTTGGTTACAATCTCCTATCCGTATGTAGACTAGCTGACTTCGGTTTCAATGTTCTATTTACTGAATTAGATTTCCAAGTGTTTCGTAGAGATAATCATAATATAGTATTTACCGGTATTCGTAGAGGTGACCTATACATTGTTGATTTCACTAAGAGAGCTCAACCTCATATTTGCTTGATTGCTAAATCTTCCAAATGATGGTTATGGCATAGAAGGTTAGGTCATGTGGGCATGTGAAATCTTGATAAGCTTATTAAAGGTGATCATATCCTTGGTGTTAAATATGTCGTACTTTATAGTGCTTGTCAAGCAGGAAAACAAGTTGGAGGAAGTCATCCCATGATTAACACCATGACCACGACAAGACCAATTGAGCTACTTCATATGGATCTTTTCGGTCACAACGCCTACAAGAGTCTCGGTGGTAACTCGTTCGGTTTGGTCATTGTTGACGACTTTTCAAGATTTCACTACAAAAAAATACACTTCCGTGATGATACGTGTTTGTCACAATAGGTCATGTTTTCTGTCATGCATGTACATCCATGATGATTTTATGACAGAATCAAGATATTCATACCTGTGCTGTCATAGAAGTGTTGCATGAAATTACCAAAATTATCATCACTGAAGCGTCCACTTCCATGACGATAAATCGTGCGTCATAGAATTGCTTTCGCCAAGGGTAACCGACACGTGGCATCCACCATAACGGGTCGCTGTTAATCTATGGGCTTCCAGTTTGGATCCGATAACCCGTTAACAGCCCGGACCAATGGGGATTTTCCACGTGTAAAATTCTCAATGGCCAGAGGAACCACGTGTCGGCTCACCGTTGGGACAGATGTCATTCACTCATTGGACAGAAGGCGCCTATGATACGTCGACATGTGGCACGACCCAACAGAGGCGCACTCCTGTGAGAAGGCCGGCCCATTTGACTTGGTCAAAAGGTAGTGGTCCTGTCGGTGTAACAAACCCTGGGTTTGTTGCCCAGACTGTATACTTGCACGGGATCGAGATTACGACACCAAACCAAGCCAGGGTACAAGAAACCAAGATCTCCGAAGGACCAACATGGAGATCAAGAGGACCAAGATCAGGCCAGAGAACAAGATACCACCAGAAGAAAAGCCTACCTTGCCGGGTAGGCGAGCTCGACGAGGGCAGGGTCACCCCCGGAGGAATACGTCCAAGATGTCCCGACAGGTACTGCCGGGACTCGCGAAGGTAAAACTACCTCACCCAACTACTCCAACACGACCCACGTCATCAATCGATCCGGTGTCAAGCCGCAAAGTGACTAAGTGGAAGCCATTCGCCACATGGCGGCCTTTCTCTGGAAGAAATGCCCACGAACAACACCCGTCCTGCGACGTGTCTAGCGAGCAGGTGTGAAGCTGGAAAAACAGCCTAGCAAGGCTTGCCGAGCGAGCAACGACGAGACGTTAAGCGGTGCATTTAATGCACCCTGTCAGCCTGCAGAGTTAGGTATGATAGCACTGTTCGCTATCTTATCAATGTGTAATGACTACTTTGCCATTGTGGCGACCCCTTAATATATAAAAGGAGGCCCGTGGGAACCGGAGAAAGGGTTAGAAGGTTGGACGCCACACACTCATACGCGCGTAGCCACTAACGCCCCGAGGCAACCCTGCCGGGCAAGTGTATTGCGCCCCCACACCATTCTTCAACCATCAATCCACCAAAGCAACAGTAGGGTTTTACGCCTCACAGCAACCTGAACCTGGGTAAAATTTCTTGTGTGATCTCTATCGTGGTGCTCCACGCTCGTCTACTATTTGTGCAACGTGACATCCCCCTGCCGAACTAGAAAGGGGCCCTTGTTCCCATAGGTGGCCGTGGTTTCTCACGACATCATTGGCGCGCCAGGTAGGCAGATCACTTGTGCGAACCTGAAAGTGTGTGCATCGCATCATCTTCATCACCGTCTTCACCTTCGATGGAGCCGTCGACCATGGCGCCCAAGAAGATATCCAGTGCTTTGGCTCATCCATTCACCTCGAAGGCTCCACCGCCTGCAATGCTGGGGGGGGGGGGGATGCGGAAGCGCGCTAGGACGTGGATGCTGCTAGGGACGTGGTCGGAGCAGAGGGCACCATCACCACTTCCCCCGCGGCTGAAGCAAAAGGGGGAGACATCGAAGGAGAGCAGCATCAGAAACTCCCCGACGGCCATGCTCCACAAGGTATGGGTGAAGGGGTTAGTCCGTCCGCGTCCCTCCCTCTCGCAGACGGGCACAACCGCAACAATGGCGCTCGGTCTGGGGCGAATCGCCACACTCCGGCCGCCCCCACCACGGGAGCGGCCGCAGTGCATGCACATCCCCCGGGGAGGGTCGACCAAGTCATTGCGCCCGACGGAGCCGCTGGACCTCGAGCACCTTCGCCTCGCCACCATGCCATCCAGGTGGCCACCCCGCAACAGCGGGGATGCGGTGCCACCACCGCTGGCACCGTCAGGAGCTGAGCGACGGTGCGATCTACCTCATCATCACCCATGCCAAGTACTACCACTGAGGCCATGGCGCCGGCCCAGCTGCTGCTAAGGTTTCCACCAGCGACCGAGCAGATGGACGAGTGGCATGCCACCATTCGGAGTCTACTTGGTTTCGCCGAGGCTGGAGGCTCACACGAGCTGGCCTGCCACGGCCTCCCCAAGCAACGATGATGGCTTGTGCAGCTGGCCGTATAGAAGGGGCCACCCCCATGGTGCAGTCCCCGCCGCGGCACCAGTGCAAGCACGACAGAATCAAGAACCTGATAATGTCTCGATGGCCTCTTCTGACCCTCGAGCGCGTCCAGGCCCACAGCGAGCCCTGGAAGATAAGCGGAGGGGAGACGCGCGCTTCATCGTTGAGCGATGCCGCGACGACAGACGGCGGATCGAAGGGTGTGACGGCCCCGATGTCGATGAGCCTGTACTAGATATTGGCGGGGGCCTACCTTTCGAGGTTGGGTGCCCTGCCTTTACTCGTGAGCTGCGGCAAGTCCGTTGGCCATCCGTTCGTACCTTCAAGCCAGAGATACCCGAGAAGTACGATGGGAGGTTGAACTCGGCAGATTTTCTAAGCATCTACACCATCGTTGTTCAGGCTGTCGGGGGAAGAGATGAGAAGGTGTTTGCCAACTACATCCACTACAAAAAAAGACACATCCGTGACATTTTGGGCCGAACGAATTTTTTTTCTGTCATACATATGACACTTCTATGACGATAATTGTGACAAAACCCGGTATCATAATAGATGTGTTGGGCTCCTACTTCTATGACAAAAAATCGTGACAGAAAATGGGCTTTTCGTCCTGGGCGGGCCGGAGACGCAGCTGCATGACATTCTTTGGGCCGTCCATGATGGAAAAAAGCGTGGTAGAAGCGAGGGGGGGATTTCGGGGAGTTCCCGGTTACGGTGGGAGGTCGGGGGCCGAGCGATGTGCGTTTCTCTCATACACGTACGCGCCTGTGTGCGAAGCATTGGCTCTAACTGAACCCGAGCGAGGCGTTGGGCTCTAACTGAACCCGAGCGATTGCACTGCAGGCTATGCGTTACTGAACCCGAGCGATCGGTCGATGGCTGTGAACTGAACCCGATTGAGCGATTCCTTCGCTACTACTGCTAACTGAAGCTGATCGATGCTTCCTCTAGGATGAACAGTGAGTGTTGCGGGGGGGGGGGGTTGATGAACAGTGATCTATGGTGTTGCCTCTGGATTAACAGGACCCCGTGGTCTGGAGGGCTGGATGAACAGTAGACGGTGGAGGGGTGCCCATGGAGGGGTGGTTGAACAGGACCCCTTAGGGTGGAGGGCTGGATGAATAGTAGACGGCGGAGGGGTGCCCGTGGAGGGGTGGTTGAACAGTAGCCAGTGGACTAGCGCGTGGTGGATGCTAGATGAACAGGAGCCCATAGACGCTGGAGGAGGTCGATGGTAGCCCGTGGAGGCTGGAGGAGGTCGACGGTGGAGATGAACAGTATCCCGTGGAGTCCTGCTTATGCACGCCACACCCTCCCGGCGAACAGACCTCCGCTTCGACCGTAGGAGGTCCGTTTGTCCATTTTGCGGCACGCCACACCCTCCCGATCAACATGACCCCCGCTTCGACCGTAGGGAGGTCCGTTTCATCCGCTTTGGCGGCACGCCACACCTCCCGATCAACAGACCCTGCGTTTCGACCATAGGAGGTCCGCTTCTCCGCTTTTGCGGTGCGCCACACCTCCCGATCAACAGACCCTGTTTCGACCGGCGAGGTCCGCTTCTCCGCTTTTGTGGTACGCCACACCCTCCCGATCAACAGACACCGCTCGAACGTAGGAGGTCCGCTTCCTCAGCAGCGGTACGCCAGCCTCGCTTCCATCACATGTTCCGCCCAAGCCCTCCGGCGAACACGACCACATTCCGCTCGACCCGGCCGGTTGGTTCCCACGCTGCTCCATTGCCTCCCGATGAACACGATGCATTCTCGTTGCCTCCCCATGAACACGGGCATTCCATTGCCTCCCCATGAACACGACGATGACACTGTTTCTCCGCTCCGACCCAGCCATGTACACGAGCCCGGCCGACGTGCGCGAGAGTAGGCGCCGAGACCCCGCCAGATGTACACATACGTGGCAGATTTTATTTCTTTCACCCCGCCGTCCGTGACGTGTACATGCTACGTGCGGCGCCTCTACTACGACACGCGCGCCTCTACATCCACCAAGTGTATATGTACGCACACGTCGCGACTGAATGACAACGCCACGCACGCTTCACCGTGTGGGTCGACCGCCGAGCACTTCCTTGCTCGTGAAGATGTAGCTGGTGGGTCCCAGCAATGGGGCGAATCATTTTTTGCCCAACACACTTCCTTGCATGCGAAGATGTAGCTGGTGGGTCCCAGCGATCGAGGGCAAATGTTTTTTCACGAATACGGTGGCCTGTCCGTGGGTCCCGCCGTCCGTGGAGGAATCATTATTTTGCGCGTAATAAGGAGGCACTTCCTTGCTGCGGCCGTGGACCCAGCTGTCAGCCTCTCCACGTACAGTCCACGTCCGATGGACCTTGACCATGTTAACCACACCGCGCCGAGAGCACCATGGCAGTGGACGACGGAGAGGCCTAGGAAGGGGACGACACGGAGCCGGGGTAAACATGGCAGTGGATGCCCACGCGTAGAGGAGTACGAGGGTTCACTGGTTAGCTGCGGTGTGAGGCTGCCGTCGCCACAGAATAACAGGGGGTGTGGGTGAGTAGAGGGATGGCCTGGCCAGTGGTGGGAGTAGTAGGGGGCGGTGAGGCCTCCTCCGCATCGCAGCCAGCCATGGGAGGCAGGAGCACGAGGCACGACCGGCGCTGGTTTGGGCGGCTGGAGCAAGAAGACCAGAGGTTGAAGAAGCACTACGGTCGTTGGATGGACATCGTACGGTCACTGGAGCTAGAATCGTGCATATTGACTAAGTTGATAAAGCCCTCCGTCCCTGTCAACTTAGTAGGCCCACAAGTCAGCCTGCCACTATACTGGGTCCCAGCTAACTGGGGGAGTATTCATTTTTTTGTGCGTAATAAGGAGGCACTTCCTTGTGTGCGAAGATATAGCTGGTGGTTCTAAAATGTCAGTGGCGGTAACGCTTTTTTCGTGAAATACAGAGGCCCTTTCGGTGGGTCCCTGATGTCAGGTGGAGAAATCATTATTTTGGGCGTAATAAGGAGGCATTTCCTTGCGTGCGGCCGTGAACCCAACTGTCGGCCTCTCCATGTACAGTCCACTTCAGATGCATGTCGGTCGTTGACCAGGCCGCGCTGAGAGCACCAGGGCGGTGGACGACGGCGAGGCCTAGGAAGGGAACGACACGGAGGTTGGGAAGACTCGCAGCTTGTTTCCCACGCGAGGGGAGTACGATCGCACGAGGGTTTATGGTTGCTCGCCGCCGCCAGAGAATAACAACAGGTTTGGGTGAGTAGAGGGATGGCTAGCCAGCGATGGGAGTACGGTGGGCGGTGAGGCTGCTTGGCAGCAGAGCCGGCCATGGGAGGAGGAGCAGCAGTCCGCTGGCGCTTGTTTGAGCGGCCGAGCAGGAAGAGCAGAGATTGAAGAAGACGACGGCCGTTGGATGGCCATCCAACGATCCTTGCAGCGTTAACCTTTTCTAGGAAAGTCTCAAATCATGGAAAACAAGCATACAGCCCATCTGCCATTATTTCTAATAATTTACAACCCATTTGCTAATTATTAAGGTTTTTTGAGCCCATATTCTTTTGTTAGCACTACAGCCCATATCGTGGGCTACGGTTAAAAAATTATACTGAAATTTTGCATATTTCAAAAGCGGTCCGAACTGTTTTAATCCCAAATTTCGACTCACATTCAAACTGATTTTAAAAATAAATGTATATCAATATAAAATCCTACAAATTCTCCATGCATAAAAATTAATGTAATTTAAAATCTCGAAATGAAAAAAAAGATATTTGAAACTAATTGCCGGTTTGATGTGTTTTATAAATGTACAGCCCATTTCTCATTATCGCATGGGCCATTTTCTCGCCACCAATGAAAGCTCTCCTTGTCTCGAAGATTTGCAGCCCAACAGCCTCGAAAGCGACTTACTTGGCAAATCACAAAAAACTGGGCAGGCCATGGACCCACTTGTCAGCCTATCCACGTACAGTCCACTTCAGATGCATGTCGGTCGTTGACCACGTTGACCAGGCTGTGCCGAGAGCACCAGGGCAGTGGACGACGGCGAGGCCTAGGAAGGGAACGACACGGAGGCAGGGAAGACTCGGCAGTTGTTTCCCACGCGGAGGGGAGTACGACTGTATGAGGGTTTACTGGTTCGTCTGCCGTCGCCGGAGAATAACAGCAGGTGTGGGTGAGTAGAGGGATGGCTAGGCTAGCGATGGGAGTATGGCGGGGCGGTGAGGCCTATGCGGCAGCACAGCCGGCCGCGGGGAGGAGGGAGCAGGCAGTCTCGCTGGCGCTTGTTTGAGCGGCTGGAGAAAGAAGAGGAGAGATTGAAGAAGCACGGCGGTCGTTGGATGGACATCGTACGGTCAGTGGAGCTAGAATCGTTCATATTGACTAAGTTGACAAAGCCCTCCGTCTCCGTCAACTTAGTAGGCCCACAAGTCAGCCTCCCACCATGGTGGGTCCCAGCTAGCAGGGGGGGTATTCATTTTTTGCGTAATAAGGAGGCACTTCTGGTGGGTCCGAGCTGACAGCAGGGGGAACGTTTTTTTCATGAAATATGGTGGTTCGTCCGGTGGGTCCCAGCAGTCAGGGGAAAACGTTTTTTTTGCAAAATACGGTGGCCCATCTGGTGGGTCCCAGCAGTCAGGGGGAAACGTTTTTTCCGTGAAATACCGGTGGCCCGTCCGGTGGGTCCCTGCTATCAGGTGGAGGAATAATTATTTTGCGCGTAATAAGGAGGCACTTCCTTGCGGCTGCCGTGGACCCACTGTCGCCTCTCCATCGTCAAGATACTCTTCCGATGGAAGTCGGTCGTTGACCACAGTGACCACGCCGCGCCGAGAGCACCACGGCGGTGGACGACGGCGAGGCCTAGGAAGGGGATGACGCGGAGCCTGGGAAGACGCGGCACTGGATGCCCACGCGGAGAGGAGTACGAGGGTTCACTGGTTCGGCTGCCGTCACCGCAGAATAACAGGGGGAGTGGGTGAGTGGAGGGATGGCCTGGCCAGCGGTGGGAGTAGTATGGGGACGGTGAGGCCTCCGCGGCAGCACAGTCGGCCACGGTAGGTAGGAGCATGTGGCACGATCGGCGCTGCTTTGGGCGGCTGGGGCAAGAAGACTAGATGTTCAAGAAGAACTACGGCCGTTGGATGGACATCGTTGACCACGCCACACCGAGAGCACCAGGGCGGTGGACGACGGCGAGGCCTACGATGGGAACGACACGGAGACGAGGAAGACAGGGCAGTGGCTGACCACGCGGTGGAGAGTACGAGGGCCGACTAGTTCGGCTGCCGTCGCCGGAAAATAACAGGAGGTGTGTGTGAGTAGAGGGATAGACAGGCCAGGGATGCGAGCCGTGAGGCCTGCCAGGCATTACTGCCGGCCACGGGAGGCGGGAGCAGGCGGTTTCGACGGCGCTGGTTTGGGCGGGTGGGGCAGGAAGATCAGAGACTGAAGAAGCACGATTGCCGTTAGATTGACATCTAACGGTCTGACGCTGGTAGAGACGATTGTTGACTAAGTTTCTTTTTTGAGAAACCTTGTGCACGCATGAACTTAGTAGGCCCACAAGTCAGCCTCCAAATCTGTGGCAGACAACATAAATCCCATTTGCTATTTTTTATAATTTGCAGCCCATTTGCTAATTCTTAAGTAATTTATTACAACCCATTTTCTGCCCAGGACCACAGTCAAAAAGTTCAACCTTATTTTGCATATTTCGGGGGAGTCTGAACTGTTGTAATCCCGAAATGATAATTTTTTTAAGAACTTATTGATTTGCCAAAGAAATCATTTTGTTTTTGTAAGCAAATAAGATGTGGGACAATTGAGTTGGTTTAAGGGAAAACCAGTGGTAAAAAAATCAGCGCTGGGTGGGAAAAAACAACAAAAATAAGGATGTAAATATGAAAAGGGAAGTTTATGTGTTTTCAATATAATGATACATGTATATGAACTAGTAAAACTATAGGTAGAGATTAGAAAATGGATGTAGGACATGCATTTCAAGAGGAAAATAGAACTGGGCTGTGTGTTTGATTCAGTAAAAAAAAACTGCCTGCGGATGTTGTAAGACAAAATATAACTAACGCTGGCGGGCCAGAGACCAGTAGATACCTGCTAGATATTTGTGCCCCGTGGTTGTCATGGGCTGGCCCTGTTAAAAACAAAACCAACCCTGGGCAGTATACAGCCCAGTTGAAACTTGCTCGACCTGAAAAAGCAATATACGCGCTCAATAAATGAGAGAATTCTGCAAGTACAGACTGATAACTGGGATGCAGCACGGATATTGTTTTTTTATTGTGATAATAAGTGCATGCACTTGTTTCGAAAATATTGGAGAACTGGGAATTCGAACGGCGGGTGCTTATGCTACCCATCAAATAAAAATCAGGTGCCTGAAAATTCGTTTCGAAACAAATGATTCAGCTTTATATCCATGTCGACCCTCGGCATGATGGTTGGAAGCAAATGCAAGTTCGTACCAAAAGATCGTTAACAACAATACCAACTAGCGGACGACAAGGTAGTACAACTACCAATACCAAACTAACTTATAATCTTTTTACTCCTGGCCCTAGTGTTCGTCTGGTAGAAAATCTTGCAAAGGACTAGCTCCCGCTCCTTCTCCTACTCCAGGTCCCCGAGGTGGTACTGGTGCATCACCCAGTTGGTCCTCTGCTGGTCGAAGTTCTTGTTGGTGTGCAGCACCAGAACCTTTTTTGTTGCTCGTCTGCCGGCCATTGACCATCACCGGCAAGGTATTGCCGGTCTTGTGCCACATCGCGTGCATGCCGCACTCTGACTATATCTTGCGACGCGTCCACGTGCCCCTTTTGAACGCTTTGAATTATACCGAAGAATTGCTTCCTTAGGCCACTCGGTGTGATACCCGCAGATTGTGGAATACAGGTTTTAGTGTACCTAGTTGGCATTTTCATAACATCTTTGGCATGTTGCAGTCACTTGTTTCACTTTTTATTAACTGTCGAATTGTAATTGCTTCACCAGGCCCGCGTCTAAAAAAATAGAGCTATAAACAAAGGAATATGTTTGTGCAAGTACACGGCCGATCGGTGTCTTACTGGAAGTTTCTCAGGTTGGGTGTAGCATATGCCGTGCTCGCTGTCGATGGTTGGTATGAACAAATCGATCAGAGACAGAAATCTCGCGCTGTCAGCACTCACTTTGGCCTCAAGGTTCTCGATTAGCTCCTGATCCGTGGGATCGAACTTGACGCCAGCCGGTAGCACCGACCAATCCTTCTTCGACTTGCATCGTTAGTTCCAGTTATATGGTACTCAATGTATGATCAATCGACTGTTTTAAGTGAATGATGAAAGATTTCGACAGATAAGTGGTACTCCAAATCTGAAGTCCAGAATACTCGAACACGCCGCTGGGATTCTTGTGTCACCCCACGCGCAGCGTGTTGTCACGTCAATTCAATGTGTGGACATGATGAATAATTTGACCGACGTATACTAGTACTGCTACTGTACTACTTACTAGTCGTATTTAGTGTCACAATTTAAACATAGGTTTAACTAACAAGTACGCACTTGAAGCCTAACTGGTATATATATGGCTTCTGCATTGTACTGCATGTGGTTTGATGTAATGGTTTGGTCAATTTGGTACGTGCGAATGAGCATCAAATGACCACCGTCAGCTGAACGAGCGATAAACCACCACCCATCTGCTGGTATGATTCCAGTGTCCCGAATCATGAAGGCCAACGATTTTGCGCTCTGCTGCAACAATTCAAATTGGAGACCAAAAGGACAAAAATAAACAATCATGTTCAGAGTATGTGTGGAATTAAGATTATTATAACAGTGACACATATCATAGACAGAGAATTGCAATGTCGTGGTCATAATCATACCCCAAGTTAAAAAATAAGCCAATGGCTTTCATATTCTAGCAATATGTCATGGTTCAAGCATCATGTAACAATGAGAGGAAAACAGCTATGACAGTGCCTACTCATATTCTACCATAGCACTTACTACTACTGTTCTCATATCAACTCTAAGCAATAACATCTGTTGTTATAAAAATCTTGCAAACGAGAGTAACATATAGCAATCATGATGTTATGCTCATAATATGTATTCTAACAATCATTAGATGCCAATTGTTCTCATATCAACTCTAACAATAACATGTGTGGTCATAAAAATCTAGGAAATGAGAGGAACATATAGCAATGATGTGGTTATGGACATGCTATGCATTCTAAATTTGTTAAATGAACAGGTAGTCGTATTCATAAGGTAAAGATGAGATGAGATAGAACAATTACACGATGATAGATTCCACCAGTATAGGAAGCCAATCTGTACGTCGACCGTGTAAATGATGCCATCGTGCAGTATAGCATCAAACAGAAATGTTGCCTCAACACGATTGATGATGAGCCATAACCATGTATGGCGACCGGATTCCAGATAGACTAATCCCATTTTGAACAAGGCAATGAGCTTGTAATCCATGTAGTCTTCTGATGGTGCGGGCACTTCACAGATTACAACTTTCTGCAAACAAAGGTCGAGCCAAAAGCTTGACGCGTCTCGTGCGTAGTAGGCAAGAGTGTCCGGCGGGCCGCGAGGCTCGATGGTGGCGGTATCCAATGATGGAATGGTGATCTCTCGCTGGGTGTACATATCCATGATCTAGTTGGCCTTCATGCCCGCCCAGTAATGGCCGCGCATGAAGGACAGGTGGACAGGTAGTGGTAGCATGTCGAGGGGCACCACGGCAACCTCCGTAGGATCGTCAAGTCGGTGTCTGGGCCACCTACGAGGATCGGGCATCAGCAAGCAGGGTGTCTTGAAAAGAGCCGGCCGGTTGCGCATTTAGTAGACGGTACAAAGACACCGAGCATGCGCCGATGGACGGTGCTGAGTAGGTCCATACGACTACAGTTCTGCTCCAAGAGAACATCGGGGAAGGAATTCCAATCGCGGCTCTGCGTGTCAGTCGGTTCCGCCATTGGGGTTTTCGGTGCCTGCGAACGAGCGGGGAAGTGTATTCGGCGGGCGAGCGAAGAAGCTTCCCCTCGTGTGGATGAGCAGTGAGCGGGGGATATGGTACGTGCGAGCTACCAAGGAAGATGGCGCGGGCAGGCAAGCAGTGAGCGGGGGTAAATGATGTGCGGCCGACGATGGGGAAGAGAGGAGGAAGAAGAGTGGAAGACGGGGAAGAAAGTGCATTCAATCTCAATTCTACTAGTACTACTACGAGGATATACCGTCCTTCGGAGTGTAAATAGTTACACCGATGACATGTGGGTCTACCACAACAGGGCCCATATGTCAGTTAATGGAGGACAGAGGTGCGTAGGCGTATTTGCGGAAGCGTGCTCTACTGGCAAACATGATGGTAGTACTGGGTAAGGCTGATTTAGTAACACCAGCACGCTGGTTTAGCTTATTAATTACGTGTCCCATCTGCTGCAGCGTGTATTGTCACTTCACTGCGAAGACTAGTTGAATAGTTCTCTCTCACCGAGATGGGGAATAATGGATCGCGAGGACTTCCTTTCTACAGTATCCCTATGCCTCTACGCTCACTTCACTCATTTTGCTCCGTACCTAGTCACTTGTTGAAATCTGTAGAAAGACAAATACACCATATTTGGAAACAGAGGGAGACTTTTACTCCGTACTATTTGGGAATAGAGGGAGTATCACCATATGGAGGGAACAGAGGAAGCTTGAAATATGAACATGTCAATGGGAGGGAGTAAGCCCCATGCATGCATGCATGCATGCATGCAACATGCAACACTCACACGTACATATGGACGCATGCAACACTCACGGACCCATGCGGCACACAGCACACGACGCAACACACACACTCATGCTCAAGTGCTCAACCTACTCCCTACGTCCGTGAAAGACTGTACATTTAGAGATTTACACATTGACCAGGGCATAATTAACGCCCAAAAGTAGCAGACTTATGTGTGCATGCGACCATTGAGATAAGAAGATTAAATGAAGGCCGTTGCATGCTGTAATTAAGGATAGACATGTAGCCTATACCTACAGCACAAGTTGGTGCATTAGTCAATCAATATCGATTTAGATTAAAGGCTAAATGCATTGAAGTGTAGATGTACATCATGTACTACACTCTTTGTTTTATAGCCGATGTACACTCTTTGTTGGAAGACCGAGGAGGACACGTGCATGCACTCACATACACAGCCAGGCGGTTCGCAAGCAAGGGTTGGACTCGTGTCGCACCTACGTAATGTTTTGTTTAACTGATTTCTTTGCTCGCTAACCGACGGGTGGGACCCGAAACCAGGTGACAATTTAACCAGTCAACAAAGTGCCACGTCGACTATGTGGTCAAGAGGGTGCAACACGGTGTTTCACGATGAGCTAGTGATCATATAATCACCGCAAAACTATATATAGTGACCGTAAAGAGCGTATTGTTACATACGTTGACCGCCAATGTATTTTTCTCGTTTCAAATTAAGCCATTTTAATTGGATAGGACGCTGCACGTCCACCGCGAGGGCGAGGGCGAGGGAGAGGGAGAGGAAACTACGCCACTACTTCCATGCCCATGAGATCACGGTTGTCAATAGGATGAGGGCAGAAATAAGCACGACAGCGAGAGCGACCCCAAGGACATGACAAGGAAGAAAGTGGTGTAGCGCCCAGTGTACTTCATCAGTTCCTTACTACAGGGGGCTAGATCAAGGTACTATGGCATGCAAAAGTTGATCTTTGGTCTCATCATGGCCTCAAGGAAACTGCGCCACTACTTCCATGCCCATGAAATCACGGTTGTCACTCGCTTCCCATTGCAAAGGATACTCCGGAACCCCGAGGCTACCGGCAGGATAGTGGAGTGGGCTTTGGAGTTATCCAGTTTTGGTTTGAAGTTTGAGAGCACATCAACAATCCAGAGCAGGGCATTGGCAGGGTTTATTGCAGAATGGACGCCAACCCCTGATGAGTAAGTACCAGAGACAATTATCCCCGACAAGGAGTCGCCCCAAGAATGGATTATGTATTTCGATGGTGCCTTTTCCTACAAGGTGCATGAGTACATCGTCGAGATGCATTTTCCCCGGGAAGAAACGACCAATAATACTGCAGAGTACGAAGGGCTCCTTGCTGGGCTCAGGATTGCCGCAGAATTGGGAATTATGAAGCTGATCATTCGAGGAGACTCACAGCTTGTGGTGAGACAAGTCAATAAGGATTACCAAAGCCCATTGATGGAGGCATACGTTGAGGAAGTGAGAAGATTGGAGGAGCGCTTTGACGGATTGCAAACAGAGCACGTACCTCGTGCGGCAAACAGCATAGCTGACCATCTGTCAAAGTGTGCTATGCAGAAGCTTCCAGTGGAACCGGGGACTTCTGTTCTCCATCTTACTCAACCCTCCGTATCCCCAGCAACAATGGCCCGGAAAAGGAGAAAGTTGGACTTCGGTGAGCCTCTCCCGGTAGAGCCTTCCGCTCCCGGCTGAGACCCTACCGGAAACAACTCCTCACCACCTGCCGGACCGCACCCTCCAGCCGGGCCCATGGTCCCCTTGAATGAGGAATGTGCCCCCGCAGTTGAAGAGGTGCCGCTAGTCCTTGTTGCCGAGCCCCAGGCTCCAACATGGGCAAGGCACATAGTCCACTTCCTCCAAACCAGAGAGCTTCCTGAGATGAAGTTGAAAGAGTAGCCGGAGGGCCAGTATGTATCAGTTTGTCGATGACACTCTGTACAAAAGGAGGCCCAACGGTGTGAAATTGAAGTGCATCTGCAGGGAAGAAGGAATGGAACTGCTGGCTGAGATACACAAAGGCATGTGCGGCTCCCACATTGGATCAAGGCATTGGTTGGGAAAGCATTGCGGCAAGGATTCTATTGGCCCACAGCCCTCCAATATGCGGTCGAGCTAGTCACCAAATGTGAAGCCTGCAAGTTCCATTCCAAGAACATCCACCAGCCTGCCCAAGCACTTCAGACAAACCCCTTATCATGGCCATTTTCGGTCTGGGGGCTGGATATCCTTGGGCCTTTCCACCGAGCAACCGGGGGCTTTGAATTCTTGTTCGTTGCTATCGACAAGTTTACAAAGTGGCCAGAAGTGACTTCCATGAGAAAGGTGACTGCTTAGTCAGTATCAAGTTGTTGAAAGAATTGGTGTGTCGTTATGGAGTCCTGGCAAGGATCATTACCAACAATGGCATCCAGTTCACGAGTCGCGCCTTCATGCAATATGCTCATGCCCTGAGAAGCAAGATCTCATTTGCCCCTGTTGCACATCCCAGGAGCAATGGGCAAGCTGAGGGGCCAATGCTGAAGTGTTGTGAGGACTCAAGAAGAGAACCTTTGATACGCTGCAAAAGCACAGCATGCGATGGATCGATGAGCTGCTGGTAGTCCTCTGGTCCCTCATAATGACACCAAATCGAGCTATCGGGCAGACTCGCTTCTCCCTAATCTATGGGAGAGAAGCAACTATCCCCATGGAACTCATTTATGGGTCGCCTTGAGTGCTTGCCTATGATGAAGTAGTGCAAGATCAGCACCACTGTGACGATGCTCTGCTACTCGAGGAGAACCGTCTCCGGGTTGCTACGCGTGCTGCACGCTATCAGCAAGCCCTACGTCGCAATCATAGCCGCAGGGTTCATGCCCGGTGTTTTCAGGAAGCGACCTTGTCCTTAGGTGCGTTCAGTCCGCCAAGGGTACAAAAAAGTTGACGCTGAAGTGGGAAGGCCCTTACCAGGTAGTACAAGTCACCAGACCTAGAGCAGTCCGTCTGGAGACCGGAGATGGCATTCAATAGCAAAACTCATGGAATATTGAGAATATCCGCAAGTTCTACCCGTAAGGGGCGGATGTCCGGCCCTGCATGACAGCCACCCTTTTGTACAGGCCTTGCCTCAGGTACATGTAAACCCATGTACAAAGCCAGGCGATGAGCCTGAGCAACAGAGAAATAAACTAAATGCCGGGGGGCCCAACCAAGTTGCATGCATGCATGAGCATTCCAAGAGCACTGCATAAGAATTTCATGAGCATTTGCATATGCATATAGATAGGATCACATCTTGCATCACTCCCATCTGCATGAAGCTGCAGGTTCCTGCCATGAACTTGGCCTCTACAAGGAGTTGGGAAGATGGACCAGCACTGCGATCCCTGGCAAGCCAAGCAGATAAGTTCTACCTCTTGTCCTGTGACGCCTAATATGCGATCCTATCCGAGCGAAACTCGAATGTCCCACCAAGGATAGAGCCGCATTGAAGACACTTTGCAAGGTGGATATCATTACATCGTACCATTACATAATAGTTGGGGATACATACAAAGGCACACAAATGCCACATGAATACATCAAATATCATACAGAAGAGAGGCATCCGACTACGAATGAATCACAAACAGAAACTCAAACGACATCCACCCTGCTAGCCCAGGCTACTGACCAGGAACCTATCCCCTAATCGAAGAAGAAGAAGCGGAAGAAGAACTCCAAAAACAAGCAAACATCGCTATCACGTCAGATCATCGCATTACCTGTACCTACAACTGTTGCTGTAGTAATTTGTGAGCCACAAGGACTCAGCAATCCAATAACCATGGGTATGAAGACTATCAAAGCTTAATGGGTATGGAACAGATAAATGGTGAGGTTGCAGCAAGCGACTAAGCATTGTATGGTGGCTAACTTACGAGTAAAAGAGTAAGATGAGAAACTATGCAAACGATTGCAAACTAGTAATGATCAAGAAGTGATCCTGAACTACTTACGTTCAAACATAACCCCACCATGTTCTCTTCCCGAACTCGCTCGAAAAGAGACGGTCAGGGTTACACACACGGTTGGTGTATTTTATTTTAGATATGGTGTCAAGTTCTCTACAAACGGATATTAAAAATTCCCATCTGCCACATAACCGTGGGCATGGCTTTCGAAAGATCAAACCCTGCAGGGGTGTCCCAACTTAGCCCATGACAAGCTCTCACAATCAACGCAGGAAAATCCTCCTCCCGGGACAACCCAATCAAGCTCGGAATCCCGGTTCACAAGACATTTCGACAACGGTAAAACTAGTCCAGCAAGACCTCCCGGCGTGTCAACACCCTGATGGGAGTTGCACGTATCTCGTTCTCAGGACACGACTGGATGAGCTTGGTGTACAATAACTGGCGTCCCGAGTTGCCCCAGGTAGCCCGCACAGTGCTCTAGTTTGGACCAGCACCAGCAACACTGGCCCCCCTGTGTTATGTTGAATAACGAACCTCGGGTAGCGCTAACTCCCTATGCGTGAAATTTATTATCATGTCTAGTTATTATGTTGGGCAAATGGTAAAACCAATGTTGGGTCTTGCTGGAGGAGTTTTATTCAAAGCGAACTATCAAGGGGGGCCCGTAAACCCCAACCATGTTAGGAACGCAAAATCAAGGAACATAACACCAATAAGACGGAAACTAGGGCGGCATTAGTGGAACAGAACACCAGGAAAAAGGCCGAGCCTATCGGTGTTCTGGGAACGGGGGTCCCCAGACATGCCTGCCTGCGGCCTGCAGCGTGGCTCAAGTGGGGGCCCAATGCAGCCCAGCTTCATCACCTCAAGTTCAAGACCCTCACGAGGGGCCAAGCCTCGCGGGGCAGACAACAGGGAGCTTCCTCAGGGGCAGCCTCCTTAGGCGGGCTCGCGAGGAGGCAGAGAGGTCAACGCAGGGCACCTCCTGAGGGGCCCGTGACGCAAGCCATGACGATCGGAGGCCAGGTGGGTGCCAGGCGGGCACCGGCCTGCGCAGTGTCCTTGTTTCCCTTTCGGTGCTAAGGGGGCAAGCACAGGCCAAGGCATCAGGCAAAGGTTACTGTTTCGGTGCAACAAGACCAAGACCAGCAGAACGACAGGATGGAGGTCATCGTGGAGCCCAGGGCGGCGTCACCGTCAGAGCCTTTGGTAGCCAAAGACCAACTTTAGTCAGGATAAGTGTACCAGATGTTCCCCTTCAAAATGGCCAATTGTTGGCGCCCTTCCCGCTCATTATTTGGGGAGAGGCCCAGGGCCTCGCTCTATAAATAGGACGAGCCACCACAAGGTAGAGATATCTGGAGATCGACCACAGAGAGAGAGAGAAGCAACTGAACTCAACCAAGCAGTTCATCGCACCAGCTCAAGAACAGCCCCTCGCGAGGTTTTTCTCCCTTTGTACTGTTCATCATCAGCCCCTGAGGCAATCCACCACACCACACTACACCACAATGGTGGCCGGAACCAGTATAAATCTCGTGTCCTCTGTGTGCTCATATTTCTTGCCTAGATCTTTGCGAGATTTCGAGACATGAGCTGGTAGGGGAGAGATCTTCGTGCGCACCCCAATGTTTGAACCTCAAGGGTCTGCCGGAACCCGAAATCCGACATTTGGCGCGCCAAGTAGGGGTGCGCCGTAATCTTTTCTGCCACTAGCCGCGTGTGATCTTCCGCCGTGACCATGGATGATGCTCGCTGAGCTCGCGCCGAGCGTCGGGCTGCTCTCGCCACCCGCGTCGCCCAGACGGCGCCCGTCGGCAGACGCCTGCTGCTCCCCATCGCCGCTGCCAAAGCCGCCATCGCCCGGCGGGGAACGAGCAGCAGGCCTCATCTCGTGATCCTTGGCGGGCGCGATGGTCGCACCGCCACCCGCCGCCGACTCCAGCCGGTTCGTGCCCCACGCCTGTCGCGCCCCACGACGCCGACGCCGTGTTGCTCCCGGGCGCGTGAGCTCCTGACTACGCTTCTTCGACGACCTTTCACGAGGACTGGCTCGCCCGCATCACCAAGCTCGTCAGCGCCACAGGGGGCTCTCCCATGCTGTCTCTCTCGCTGCCTCACCCTCCATCCTGCACAGGAGGCGAGGAGCAGGAGGTGCCTCCACCACCTCCACCCCAAGAAGGCGCCTGCTCCCAGCGCACGGTCCTGTGGCGAGACCTGCTGCGCCCCCAGCGCTGCGACAAGAAAGGAGCTGCCAAGAGATCCCTCGCCCCCAATAAGGTGCTCGCGTGCTCCCAGCACCGGTGCGCCATGACCGCATCCCCGCGCCGCCACATCAGGACCCCGCGTTGCTCCAGGCGGCGGCGCGCGGGAATCTCCAGGAGCAAGCCCCGCACCAGCAGAAAGCTCCGGTGGCCACTGCAGGTTTCCGCGCCTTCACCTCCGAGCTGCGAAGGCCACATGGCCCGGCTGTTCAAGCAGACCTGCCTCCGCGCTACGACGGCACTGCAGACCCCGTGGAGTTCCTCCAGCTCTACGAGTTGGGCATCGAGGCCGCCAACGGAGACGAGAAGGTCATGGCGAATTGGTTTCCCATGGCGCTCAAGGACGGTGCTCGCACCTGGCTCCTGAACCTGACTCCAAGCACGATCTCCTCCTGGGAAGAGATGCACACCCGCTTCATCGCCAACTTCCAAGGCACTCGCGACCGGCCCCTGGCCATGAGTGACCTGCGCCGCATTAAGCAACAGCCGGGAGAGACCCTGCAAAAGTACATCCAGCGCTTCAACAACGCCCGCCTCAAGATCCCCAGGGTGACTGAGGAGGCCATCATATCAGCCTTCTCCGATGGCATGCACGACATCAAGATGAAAGAGGAGCTAGCGATCCATGAAGACCTGTGCACATCGCTGGAGCTGTTCAACCTGGCTACCAAGTGTGCCAGGGCTGAGGAAGGGCGCCTCTCCCTCCTCGAGCTCCCGGCTGCCGACCCAGAAGAGAAGAAGCCCAAGGTCAAGGACGTGAAGCGCAAGGGGGCTGCTGTGCTCGCAGCGGAGCCGACACCAAGCGAGGCAGTGGATCAGCCTGAGTCATCTAAAGGCAGCCAGATCTGCGGTACCACGCACCTCCACACCCACAACACCAATGAATGTCAGGAGCTCAGGGCCGTGCGAGATGGGCGTATCGGCCGACGCCCCGGCCGCAGCGACCGGGGCTATGGCCGAGGAGGAGGAAGAGGTGGAGGACGGTGGGAAGACCGAGGCCCTCGCCAAGGGTGGCGTGACCGGCCTCGCAAGGACCGCTGGCAGGACCAGCCACGCGAGGGAGGTTGGAGGGATCAGCCTCACGAGGACCGCCCTCAAGGCAATGCAGGCCTCCCTCCTCTGCCACCTCCGCCAAGGAGGAATGAAGACCATCACCAGGACGAGGGGGCTGGGGGCTTCCAGGAGCCGCATCCAGGGCGGCGCTCAAGCCCCAGCCTCTCAGCGCATCTACAAGCAGTTTGCTCGCGAGGTGAATGCAGTCCTCCCCAAGCTTGAGGCCACGCGCCTCTCGTGTGGTTCTGCGGCGCTTATCACGCTCAGCTCGTGGATCAGCTCAAGTGTGCGGCAACGGCCGGGGTCCTCCCGATGCTTTGTTCCCCAGTCATCAGCAATGTGCAAGTCACCAGGACCCTCATCGACGGCGGAGCTGGGCTCAACGTCCTGTCCGTCGAAACGTTCAACAATCTCCAAGTGCCATATGATCAGCTTCAGCCAACCAAGCCTTTTTCAGGAGTCACTGATGGTTCCACTGTTCCAATAGGGCAAGTTCGTCTTCCCGTCACTTTTGGGCAGCGCAACAATTACCGCACCGAGCTCATTGACTTCGACGTCACCCACATTCTCCTGCCGTACAATGCCATCCTCGGGTATCCAGCCTTGGCCAAGTTCATGGCAGTGACTCACCATGGCTACAATGTCCTCAAGATGCTAGGAAGCGGTGGAATCATCACAGTGCCTTGCGAGGAGAGGGATGTAGTGTGCTCTCTTGAGCGTGCCTTCCAGGCCGCAGCAATTGAAGACCCAGATCACAGGAGCGGGAGGCTCCCTGAGGCGGCCCCTAAAAAGAAGAAGGCTTCACTGCCCAAGCGCCATGAGGCAAAGGCGCCCGAGGCGCCGCGTCAGACCCGCGCCTGCTCAAGGGCGCCACCTCTGCCACATAGGAAGGCGTGGCGGCTCGACGCCTCCTCGGCAGGCTCGGGCTCTCTCCGAGGGCCATCGACCCGCCAAGGTCACGAGGGAGGCGCCGGGCACCACTTGGAGGCATGCTTCAAGGCACGTTTCCCTCGAGAAGTTATAAGGCAGGGAAGGCAAAACCACCAGGAGTTCATCGCAAGGAACATTCAAGAGCTGCAGGAGTCAAGAGTCATGTGTGGCAGTCACCGCCTACTGGCCGCAGCCCCACATCCCGGCGAGGATGGTGGGCTGCTTGCTCTGATCGACGCACTGGCCCCAACCAAACCGCTGCCTCGAGCGCCTCGCCTTCATGCGTGGGGCCAGGAGGGCCCACCACAGCCACGTCAGATGCCCTTCACTGCTGAACGCAGCTGTCGCCCACCAAATACCGGTGAGGAGCATCTCGAAGCTCGGTGGCGGGCACGCGCTGCCTCGAGGAGATGGAGATGGACCTCGAGGAGCCGCCTGGACCCTCAGAGCCTCCCGAGGCTCTGGGCTCCGAGGCTCGTAAGGAGCGGCTTCTTCACCACGCGTCGTCAGCTACTCCGATACTCGCTCTGCAATGGTATCAGGTGACATCTTTTTAAGTTTTATCTTCAGCTGGGAGCGCCCGCAGGGCCGCATCATCCCAGGTCGCGTGGGTCCGCCCCTGCGGCATGTATCTATTTTGCTTAATGTTTTTTTTCATCTGCTTTGTTGTGGGCGCCCCTCGGGCTGCATTATCCCCAGGCTGCTCGGGCCAGACCCAGTGGCGCTTACTTCCATGCATCTATCTAAATGTATTTGCTCCTCCGAGTTTAACTTGGTCCCCATGGTTATCATCTGATGCTTATTGCGGACCTCTCCGCGCGCATGCAAAGTGCTTGCACGTTAAAAGGGGGCGCCGAGCATCGCGACCACGGTTTCATCGGCTCTCCAGCCCTCACCGGCCTTGACCCACGGCATCGCTGACTGTCAAACCAGCGGCGGCCGAGCCCGCCGAGGGCCGGACTCGAGGACGAGAGCATTTGCATTCTAACCACCCCGCAGAACACACCATTGATAAAGGCCTGAGCCAGCGCAACCCGCCGAGGTAGGGGCCCATGAGTCCCGCTGCTGGCTCACAGTGCCCAGATACACCTCTCCTAGCCCTACCGTGCAGCCCACGCCGCCGGCGGGGCTGTACACGCCCGGGGCTCCCGAGGGGATCCTCCCACGCACAGCTGGAAGCACCATGCTCCGCGCTGGCTGACGACACTGCCGAGGAGCGGCTATGCCCGTGCACACACGAAAGCGCTATGCTCCGCACTGGTGATAAACAACTGGGGGCGGCCCACAACCATACCAACCTCAGGGATCCCCGAGCTCAGTGGCTGGCACCATCGCAACGCCTCCCATCGGGAGTGCGCGAGGGGGCTGGGCACGGGGACTGCGTCGGGCCACGCCCGAACGCACGCCACCCAGCCAGGTCCCTCGGACCTGGTCATCACGCGCCTCTCCCCGAGCGGAGCCAAGGTATGAAGGCTCGTTTGCGTGTCAAGGGGGATCCTGAGCATCGCGACTCAGGAGCCTAACTGGTCACGTAGCCCCTCACCCCTTAGTCCCGTCCTGGTTTCCGTTCGGGGCTAACGGCAGCTGAGGTATGCGCGGGGCCAAGCCCTGCCGACGTAGAACGACAAGTCTACTCTCACGCCTCCTTCCCTACTTTGTTGTTCAAGGTTAAGGGGGACTCGAGCATCGCGACTCAGAGCCTAACTTGCCACGTAGCCCCTCACTCCTTGGTCCCGTCCTGGTTTCTGGTTGGGGCTAACGGCGACTGAGGTATGCATGGGGCCGGGCCCTGCCTACATAGAACACATGCAAATAGGAGGGAAAATGCAAATCCTAAGGAATTCAAAAGCAAATATTACAAGCCATAGAATGTCTCACAACACCAAGCACAAGTTTAACCGCCTCCACGAGGCACGGTGCATGTTGCAGGAATTAAAAACAGGACAGAAGCCACAAAGGGATCACTTTCCAGTGGCGCCGCCACTTGTGGTGGAGCCACGCTGGGCGGCTCCGCCTCCCGAAGCCGCGGAACTGGTGGTGTCGCGTCTAGGAAAGATGCTGAAGGCGCGGAACCTCCCCAGCAAAGCCTTGGCTCGGCCCTTCACAGCCTCAGCAGCGGCGACGCCAAGGTCACCGCTCACGGGTTCCATCAGGCTATCGAGGTCGATGTTGGGGTCGCGAAGGTAGATGTGGCTGAGGACGCGCGTCAGTGCTGCAGACGACAGGGCATGCGCCTCGGCCTCGGCCGTAGGGCCAAGGCAGTCCGCGGCATCTTCAAGCACACGGACCAGGAAGGGGAGTAGCTCGGCGAGGCTGTCCTCCTCGCCAGCCAACGGGTCCTCTAAGCCGCTCTCATAGAGCGTCTTCAGTGCAGCGCGAGCCTTCTCCTCTAGCTCGGCGAAGGCCACTCGATCCTCGACCAATACCTTCGCCTTGCGGTCTAGCTTGGTCCTCTCCACCTTCAGCGCCCGCTCCAGCGTCTCCAGCCGGCCATGGCGGTCGACAAGCTCGGCGTCCCGGTCCTTGACGGCAGCCTCCCGAGCCTTCATCTCCTCGTCCTTCTCCTGGCGGGCGCGGACCTCCTTCGCGAGCTCCTCGCGCAGGTCTTGCAGCTCGACCTCCAGCGCCTTGCAGTGGCCCCGGGCATCCGCAGCATCGCCTTGGGCAGCATCGTGAGCAGCCTCAGCCTGGCGGGCGGCTTGCTTCTCCTCGTCGGAGGCAGACGCAGCCTTCCTCAGTGCCGCTCGGACAGAGGCAGCGGAGCGGGCCCAGCCGGAGGCTAACTCCAGGCGCCCGACCACCAAGCGAGGGTCCGCGCTCTGGAGATCCTCCCGAAGCCGGCTAAGTTCATTGGCGGCATGGTCCAACACAGCAGAGGGATCAGAAGAGACGGGAGCTGGTGGAGCAAGCAGAAAGGACGGCAGCGTGATCACGGCTTGGGAGGAAGGAGCCTCCCGGGCCTTGGGCATCTCAGCAGCAGCACCAAGCCTAGGCCCCTCTAGGGTTAGCGGGGCCACGGAGGCTGACTCCTCGCCAGAGTGCCCCAGCTGGGCTCGCGAGGACGACCGGGCAGAGGAAGCGGGAGCCTCGGTGCCTCGCTTCCCCATAGATGAAGGTGCTGCCTCGGCAGGCGAACTCGCCTCAAGCAGGGCCGCAGAAGGCCCCCTCAACCTCTTCGCCTCAGGTGCCAGCCTGGTCAAGAAGTGCAGACGTCACGTCTCGGCGGCAGAAACAAAGCAAAGCGCGGGTCAAGTACTTACAGGTCATCGCTCGCGGGTTCAAGCAGCATTCGGCCAAACTTGAAGCCCAAGAGCCTGTAGCTGGGGTCAGCCCTGGGAGGCATGGAAGTAGAGGACGCGTCGGGAAGGCCGGAGCTGGCCTCAGACCGCCCCGGAGCCAGAGCGGATCCTGGAGGCACCAGCCCCGACCTGTCTTTCCTCGGGACCGGGGGAGAATCCACTCCTCCTCGCCTGGCGCTGGCCTCGTCGTCATCCGACATGGAGCGGAGGGTGCGAGACTTGCGCCGGTGGAAGGGCTCCTCCGACTCCTCGCCAGTCACCTCGGAGTCGAATTCTTCCTCCTCCTCCTTTTCTTCCTCCTCACTCCCGCTGGAGTTGCTGGAGGACACGTTCACCATGGGCAACACCGTCAGATCCCTGGGAGCCACTGCGGGCACTAGCCCCTCACCGTTGAAGGTGGGCATGGGGTCCATCGCCTGCTCCCAGTCGTCACGAAGAAACAGGAGGACAGGAGCACCGTCTGGCCTCGCCACGTCTCCCCCGACCAAGGAGTGGAGGACCACGACCAGATCTTCGTCGGCCAGGGCTGCAAAGCTCAAGTGAAGGGCAGTATCTGCTTCCCCGAGCCTCCACATCGGGAGCGAGTGCTCCCGGAGTGGAGCCACCCGGTGCTCCAGAAACTCCCTCACGAGTGTGGCCCTGGTCAGCTTCGCTGACCCCAGGTTGCCTGGCCTCAGGTCCGCGTCCATCCTCTCCAGCACCGCCCTCGCGCGGGGGTCGACGAACTCCGCGCGAGACCATGCATCAACGGCCTTGGGCTGCCCCGTGGGCAGCACAAGTCGGGGGTGGATGCGCCCGGCGTCCACCATGACCCGCCTGCTCCGGAAGCCTTCAATCCTCTTCCCGATCTTCGAGATGGCATTGGAGCCAGAATACGCGACAAAACTCGCGCATGCGGAGATGGGGCCACGAGAAACCCAGAGATAAAAGTAATGGCGCAGCAAGGCCACCGAGGGCTTTATCCCAATGTGAGCCTCGCAATAGTAGGCGAAGATCGCCAGAAGAAGAATAGAGTTGGGGTGGAGGTGCAGAGCTTGCAAGTTGTACAGGCGAAGAACAGCAAGGAAGAACTCGGAAAAAGGAGGCACCAGACCGGCGACGATGGCGCTCACGAAGAGCGGGTAGAAGGTGCTCCCCTTGCCTTTAGGCTGGCCGGAGCCAGCCTTGAACACAGTCGCTCCCGTGTTGCCCTGCGCCACCGTCCTCAGGCGCAGGAGGGCGAGATTCCTCTCCGACACGTTCGGGGGATCCAGAGCTAGGGAGTACCAGGCCTCAGTTGGAGTCTTGTGGGGCGCCATAGCTCACCGGGTGGGAAGGATTGAGGCAGATCTGGAGGATTTCGGAAGCAGGAAGGAGAAGGGCGAGAAAGGGGATCTGGAGCGAGGCAAGCGAGAACAAAGCAGGTCAGTCTCGCCCGGGGACCCCTTTTTGTCAGATGGGCGAGGCATCGTGGGGAAGCGGAGACGCCCACATCCAATCAACCGCCACGCGGCGCCCAAGGCCGCAGGCTGTTGGGGCCCGCGGCGCTTCGCACTTGCCCCTTCGCTTCTCTTCTAAGCCAAGCCCGGGCACGCCTTGGGCCCGGGGGCTACTGTCGGTGTTCTGGGAACGGGGATCCCCAGACTTGCCTGCCTGCGGCCTGCGGCGTGGCTCAAGTGGGGAGCCAATGCATCCCATCTTCATCAGCTCAAGCTCAAGACCCTCGCGAGGGGCCAAGGCTCGCGGGGCGGACAACAGGGAGCTTCCTCAGGGGCAGCCTCCTTAGGCGGGCTCACGAGGAGGCAGAGAGATCAAGGCAGGGCACCTCCCGAGGGGCCTGTGACGCAAGCCATGACGATCGGAGGCCAGGCGGGTGCCAGGCAGGGCACCTCCCGAGGGGCCTGTGACGCAAGCCATGACGATCGGAGGCCAGGCGGGTGCCAGGCGGGCACCGGCCTACGCAGTGTCCTTGTTTCCCTTTCGGTGCTAAGGGGGCAAGCACAGGCCAAGGCATCGGAAAAGGTTACCGTTTTGGTGCAACAAGACCAAGACCAGCTGAATGGCAGGATGGAGGTCATCGTGGAGCCTGTATGCTTCACCGCCGAGCCTTTGGCAGCCAAGACCAACTTTAGTCAGATAAGTGTACCAGATGTTCCCCTTCAAATGGCCAATTGTTGGCGCCTTCCCGCCATTATTTGGGAGAGGCCTGGGCCTCGCTCTATAAATAGGACTAGCCACCACAAGGAAGAGATATCTGGAGATCGACCAGAGAGAGAGAGAAGCGACTGAACTCACCCAAGCAGTTCATCGCACCAGCTCAAGAACAGCCCCTCGCGAGGCTGTTCTCCCTTTGTACTATTCATCAGCCCCTGAGGCAATCCACCACACCACACACTTGAGTAGGGTATTACACCACAATGGTGTCCTGAACCAGTATAAATCTTGTGTCCTCTGTGTGCTCATCTTTCTTGCTTAGATCTTTGCAAGACTTCGAGATGTGAGCTGGTAGGGGAGAGATCTTCGTGCGCACCCCAGTGTTCGAACCTCAAGGGTCTGCCGAACCCGAAATCCGACAGAGCCTTCCAACCATTATCCAGATATTGTGATATTCCAAGGTATCCATGTCCCAACATGGAACAACCTGCAATTCCGCAACTAGCAAAGCTATAAGAGGGGCTGAGCAAAGCGGCAACATAGCCAAACAACGGTTTGCTGGGATGGTGGAAAAGGTTAGAGGCTTAACATGGCAATTTGGGAGGCTTGATAAACAAGTGGTAGGTAGCGCGACATAGCGATAGCATCGAGACAACTAGCAAAGCAAAAGATAGTAGTGAGATCCAAGGTGACGGTCATATTGTCTGGAATCCCGCTAGGAAGAAGATCGAGTCCATGAAGAAGACGAACCCACATAGTTGAATGAATCCTCACAATCGTAACAAAACTGGAACTATCAAGAAGAAGCGACACCGAAAAGAAGCAAACAATATGGTAAATGCACAAGCATAAACATTGTCATGATGCACAATCAAATATGATGCATGTCCGACTTAATGATTCACGGCATGACAAAGTGCAACAAACAATACTACAAATTAAGTGGAGCTCAATATGCAACGAGTTGCATATTGACGAAACACCACATTCGAATTATTTAGTTGGCTCTCATTTATTTACCCGACTATATTAAATGTTGGTTAACATGACAAGAGGTGAAGCATGAGTAAACTATTTATCTAGGCAGTTTAAATGAGGTCGGAAACAACAAATAACAATTCCGGATAGTCCCCGTATGCATATGTTCTGATTAAAACACCATTTTAATGTTGTTAAACAGGGAAATAAGGTGCACCATGTTAATCTATGCATTTTCCTACACCAATTACATATAAATTTTATTTAATTCTTAGCTATGGTTATATAGTTATGAAATAAACCATTTTAGCATGTCATTTATGCAAATTAATGCAAACAACAATTTTAAATATTTTTAACAGGGATGAAAGTTGCGTATTATGGAAGTACATGAAAATCTGAGCAAGATGCATATATGGCATGTTTCATTTGGATGCATGGATATTTAGTTATTTACAATTCAAAATGATGTCATTGATGTGAATATTCAAAAACAAAGAGGAAACAATAGGGGACACGGCCTAGGCCAGCCACTGTGAATGATGAGGGGGCCCCGGTGGGGTCCCACTGTCATAGAGGCAACAGAGGCAAAAATTGGGGTTCTAAATATGTTCCCGAGGGGATTCGAACCAGGGCAACGGTTGTTATAGTTGTTTCAAGGATTCGAACTCTGTGGCCCGATCCACTATGATGCTGCTACAGTTGTTTCGGGGATGGGGCACAGCTTCTTTTGAACTAGCCCTGTCGGTGTCAAAACCGGCGGATCTTGGGTAGGGGGTCCCGAACTGTGCGTCTAAGGCGGATGGTAACAGGAGGCAGGGTACACGATGTTTACCCAGGTTTGGGCCCTCTCGATGGAGGTAATACCCTACTTCCTGCTTGATTGATCTTGATGATATGAGTATTACAAGAGTTGATCTACCACGAGATCATAGAGGCTAAACCCTAGAAGCTAGCCTATGGTATGATTGTTGTTGTTCTATGGACTAAACCCTTCGATTTATATAGACACAAGAGGGGGCTAGGATTACACAGTCGGTACAAGGAAGGAGATCTACATATCCGTATTGCCAAGCTTGCCTTCCACGCCAAGGAGAGTCCCATCCGGACACGGGACAAAGTCTTCAATCTTGTGTCTTCATAGTCCAATAGTCCGGCCAAAGGATATAGTCCGGCTGTCCGGATACCCCCTAATCCAGGACTCCCTCAAGCCCCACGGCGAGAAGACACCGACCTGCACCAGCGGGCAATGGTGAAACGGCGGGGTCCAGGAGGCAACGAAGGGTGTGCGGGATAGGCTACTGGGAGGCTCAGCCACGAAGGGGTGCAGAGGCGCTCGAGCTCGAGCATTGCTCGGCTCGGGGCCATGGCATGGCGTGGCAAGGCAGGGAAGAAATCACACGCGAGGCGAGGCAAGGCAGGAAGCACGGGTGATGACCTGGGGGTGTGCGTGCGAGTGATGCAGATATGGCAACGCGCAAAGAAAGGCAGTGAAGGGTCTGTGCTCAAGCGCGAGCATGACTTAGCTCGGGCGTGCGGCTACGGCGATGCACGTGAGCATAGGCTAGATCATGTGTTGGCGGCTGTGGCATGCATGTGCGGCAGAGGAAAACATCCTCTGTTGTGCGCGTGGTAGGACGGAAGCAGGAGCGCCATGAGTTTGCGCTAGGCGCGGGCGTGAGAGCACGACGAACGTGGCCTCGACATGATGTGAAGAATCGTTGACGGGAACGAGCTGGGACACGTGGTTGCTCACCATGGGCTCGAGGAACAAGACAAGCGGTCCGGAGGCATAATGCAGAGGGCGAAGCGAGGTGCTGATTGTTGCGGCTTGTGGCTCCGGCTCTGGCTCCGTGAAGAAGACAAAACAGGGGAGGTAGGCGACGTAGAGGAGGACGACCGCGTCGGCCTTCGACCTTCTGGCTCCCGGACTTGCCAAAAAACAAAGGAGACGATGTGGGGGCGCGCCGATCGGGGCGATGTCCTCGGATCCGCAAAGCAGAGGAAGCAGGGGAGGAAGATGAGGGTGCAGGCGACACCATCTTGACGTCCCACGGCGTCGTAGTGGTCGGAGTCTGACGAAGGCGACATTGGGGAAGAAGATGAACATGACGGAATAGACCGTGGTGACCTTCAACTATGCAAACAACGACGAAGATCTTGGTGGTGCTCTCTGCTGGAATTTAGTCAATTTTGGGCAGCCCAATAACTATTTCAGAAAATTCCTAATAAATCCTAGAGGCCCACATAGCCCATTTGTGCAAGGCAAGGGATACTACTAAAGTTTAGTGCCACATTGCTAGTTTAGTGGGAGTTGGACCTCCTTATAAGGGAGGTTCTTTCCCCACTTGTATGAGCATGAGAACAAGAGGGATATCCACGCGCGCTCCTCCTCCGCCGCCTGCCAAGAACAAGAGGGATATCCACACACGCTCCTCCTCCACCGCCCGCCTCGCCACGCCTTGTCACGTCACGCCGCGCCGCGGGAATGAGCCGAGCCGATATCTAAATTTTTGCCACGCACTACGGGTATACGAAAGGTCACTCGGGAGCTGGAAAGTTTTTGCTGTAGTGGACATTGAATATGAATGTTGCACCCTTTAGTTGCTGCCTGTTCGTTTCATCTCACGCGTTCCCTTCAGCTCGAGGCGCAGCCTCTCGCTTCCGTCTCTTGCGCCTATAAAAGGGAGGTCGCTCCTCTCAGAGAAAGGCACCAGAACTTCTCCCTCCTCTCGCCACCGGTTCCAATCTCTGTGCTGCTGCTGTCTTCCTCATCCCGACTTGTGGCGTGCACCGTGAGTCGGGACAGTAGGCCTCCAAAACCGCACCTCTTTGAGTCCTGTACAGGAGAAGGGTGATAAGGTTTTTGGGGAGTGCTCCGCGCGACTACTGACTTCTTCATCACGGACTCCGACGACTAGTTCCCTGACGACGACTTCTTCCCCGACATCGACAACCTCATCAACGACATGGCTGGAGAGGATGTCGACCCCAAGTCCAGTGCTTCTGCTGCTGTTGTCCCGTACGTGTTCTTCCTCTTTCTATTAGAGGTTCTGCTACAGTTTCTTGTTCTAGTGTTTACCCTACATATGATAGACTCTGCTTCATATATGAAACTTGTCCTACTGTCTGCTCTAGATAAACTTGGTTACAGTTCCTATATGCAGATGTTATTTACCTTCTTTTTGTCAGATCACATGACTAGTTTTGTCATTGTTATATTAGTCATGCTTTATCTAATATTTCTGTTAATAAAATCATTTGGTAAATAGCTCATATTTCCAACAATCCAAAAACCTTATTATAGGCAATTTACCCCGAGTGGTTTTGCTGCTTCCATGAGACCTCCTATGTTTGAGGGTATCCTTTGTAAGAGGTGGCGCGAGAGCAGTCTTATGGTTTCAAACTATGAGTTGCTATGATGCCACTCTTGGCAAACCTGAAGGAGAGCTTGATGCTCAACAGGCACAAGCTTTTGAGAAAATGGATACTCTGTTTAAGGCTGCTCTCTTGAGTGTTCTTGGTGAGAACATAGTTGATGCTTATGCGTCAATTGATAATGGAAAAGATATGTGGGATGCACTCGAGGCCAAGTTTGGGGTCTCGCATGCTGGCACTGAGCTGTACATCATGGAGCAATTCTATGATTACAGGATGACTAAAGAGCACTCCGTGGTTGAGCAAGCTCATGAGATACAGTCATTTGCTAGAGAACTTGAGCACTTCAGTTGTATGCTACCGGAAAAGTTTGTTGCTGGAGGTATCATCACTAAGCTTCCTCCTTTGTGGAGGAACTTTGCTACCTTGCTGAAGCATAAGAGGTAGGAGTTTTCCGTCCCGGATCTCATTGGCACTCTTGATGTGGAAGAAAAGGCGAGAGCAAAGGACACACATGCTCGAGGTATTGAGGGAGGATCTAATGCCAATGTGGCACAGAAGCAGAATTTCCAGCCCCACAAGTTCAATAACAAGGGAAAGTTTGATGGTAAAGCAAAGTTTGATGGGAAGAACAAGGCTGTGCAACACACGAACTTCAAGAAGAAGAATGACAAGAAGAAAGGTTCTTGTCATGTGTGTGGGGAACCGGATCATTGGGCTCCTAGTTGCCCTAATCGCTATGACAAGCATCATCCTGGGAAAGGCGGCAAGACCGCTAATGTTGTCATTGGAGACACTGACATGAAGGATGCTGGGTATGGTATATTTCCCACTATTCTTTCAAAGATGTCATTCTCCGTTGGTTAATTGACACGGTGCTAATGTGCATGTATGCGGTGATATTTCCATTTTTTCGCCTTATCGGATCGCAGGGACTTCAACCGTGCTGATGGGCAACGGTTCAAGTGCTTCTGCTCGTGGTGTTGGCATGGTCAATCTGAAGTTTACTTGGGGAAGATCGTATGGGTGAAGAACGTGCATTATGTCCCTCCGTCAATAAAAATCTTGTTAGCGGATCTCTTCTGTGTAGAGATGGCTACAAGCTTGTCTTTGAGTCGGATAAATTTGTAATATCCAAGTATGGAACCTTTGTTGGTAAAGGCTATGAGTCAGGAGGCATGTTTCATTTATCCTTGTCAGATTTGCAATAAAGTTGTTAATCATGTTTGCAAGAATAGTGAATCGAATGTGTGGCATTCACGTCTTTGTCATGTTAACTTTGGTTGCATGTCGCGACTAGCGAAGTTGAACTTAATCCCTAGTTTCACCACTGTCAAGGGATCTAAGAGTCAAGTTTGTGTGCAAGCTAAGCAACCACGTAAGTCTCACACGACTGTGGAAACGAGAAATCTTGCACCACTAGAGCTCATACATTCAGATCTATGTGAAATGAATGGTGTTTTGACAAAAGGTGGAAAGAAATATTTCATGACGTTAATTGACGAATCCATTAGATACTACCGTGTGTATCTTCTGAAATCTAAGGATGAGGCTTTGAACCTTTTCAAGATCTATAAAGCTGAAGTGGAAAACCAACTTGATCGAAAAATCAAGAGGCTTAGGTCCGACCGTGGTGGAGAGTATTTTTCCAATGAATTTGATGCTTTTCGTGCGGAACATGGTATAATCCATGAGAGGACGCCTCCGTATTCACCTCAGTCAAATGGGGTGGCCAAAAGAAAGAACCGTACTCTAACTGATTTGGTTAACGCCATGTTAGACACATCGGGTCTCTCCAAGGCATGGTGGGGGGAGGCGATATTGATGGCATGTCATGTCCTAAACCGAGTTCCCACAAAGAACAAAGAGATAACTCCATTTGAGGAATGGGAGAATAAAAGGTTAGAACTCTCTTATCTACGAACATGGGGTTGTTTGGCAAAAGTCAATCTTCCAATTCCAAAGAAGCGGAAGCTTGGACCAAAGACTGTGGATTGTGTTTTCCTGGGATATGCTTTTCATAGCATTGGCTATAGATTCTTGGTTGTAAAATCTAAGGTACCTGGCATGCATGTCGGTACGATCATGGAGTCAAATGATGTGACTTTCTTTGAAGATATCTTTCCCATGAAGGATATGGTTACCTCATCTAATCAGGAGATGCCTAGTTCATCGAATCAGGAACCAGTTACAATTACCGACCCTGCCATTTCGATGGAACATTTTGAAAGTCCTGTGGAGGAGAACAATGAAGTTCCTACTAGGAGCAAGAGACAGAGGACTGCAAAGTCCTTTGGTGATGATTTTCTTGTATATCTCATAGATGACACTCCCAGTTCTATTTCAGAGGCCTATGCATCTGAAGATGCTGACTACTGGAAGGAAGCGGTTCGTAGCGAGATTGATTCCATCTTGGCGAATGAAACTTGGGAGATAACTGATCATCCTTATGGATGAAAACCTATAGGATGTAAATGGGTATTCAAGAAGAAGCTTAGGCCTGATGGTACTATGGAAAAGTACAAGGCTCGGCTCGTGGCTAAGGGTTATACCCAAAAGGAAGGTGAAGACTTCTTTGATACTTACTCACATGTGGCTCGACTGACCACTATTCGAGTTCTACTTTCACTAGCTGCCTCACATGGTCTTCTCGTTCATCAAATGGATGTTAAGACTGCTTTCCTAAATGGAGAGTTGGACAAGGAAATTTATATGGAACAACCAGATGGGTTTGTACTAGATGGTCAGGATGGAAAAGTGTGCAAGTTAATGAAGTCTTTGTATGGACTCAAGCAAGAACCCAAACAGTGGCATGAGAAGTTTGAACGAACTTTAACAGCTGCAGGCTTTGTTGTAAATGAAGCTGACAAATGTGTGTATTATCGCCATGGTGGGGGCGAGGGAGTTATCCTTTGCTTGTATGTTGATGACATACTGATTTTTGGAACAAATCTGAATGTTATTAAGGAGGTCAAGAATTTCCTATCTCGCTGTTTTGAGATGAAGGATTTAGGAATGGCTGATGTCATTCTGTACATCAAGTTGTTGAGAGATGATGATGGTGGGATTACATTGCTTCAATCTCACTATGTGGAAAAGATCTTGAGTCGCTTTGGCTATAGTGACTGCAAGCCCTCTCCAACACCATATCATGCTAGCGTGCTTCTTCGAAAGAATCGAAGATTGCTAGAGATCAATTGAAGTGTTCTCAGATTATTGGCTCGCTTATGTACTTAGCCAGTGCTACAAGACCTGCATTCCTTTTGCTATTAGCAAACTGATTTGGTTTGTCTCAAAACCAGGAGATGTGCATTGGAAAGCTCTAGAGAGAGTTTTGCATTATTTGAAAGGCACTGCGAATTATGGAATTCACTACACCGGGCACCCAAAGGTGCTTGAATGGTATAGTGACTCAAACTGGATCTCAGATGCTGATGAGATAAAGGCCATGAGCGGATATGTATTCACTCATGGAGGTGGCGCTGTTTCTTGGAAGTCTTGCAAGCAGACCATCTTAGCAAGGTCAACAATGGAAGCAGAACTCACAGGCTCGATACAGCTACGGTCGAAGGAGATTGGCTTTGTCGGCTCTTAAATGACTTGTCGGTTGTTGAGAAACCTGTACCGGGTGTCCTTATGAACTGCGACAATCAAACTGTGATCACGAAAATGAGAAGCTCAAAGGATAACATGAAGTCATCAAGACACGTTCAGGAAGGTTAAAGTCTGTCAGCAAATGAGAAACTCCGGAGTTATTGCATTGGATTATATCCAAACGTCTAAAAATCTGGCAGATCCTTTTACTAAGGGTCTATCACGTAATGTGATAGATAATGCATCGAGGGAGATGGGTATGAGACCCATAATATGAGTTGTTCACAGTGGTAACCTATTCTTTGTGATTGGATATCCCGTGAATTAGATGTAAAATTACTCTGCATCCATACTCCACTAGGGTCACCTATTTAAATCCAAATCTTGTGTCCAACGAGAATTCCCACACTTTCCCCTAAGTCATAGTCGTAATATCAACTATCTCCTATCAATATCCCCTGGCTAAGTCAAATCCTTATACTCCCAAGAATTTCAGTTTGCGATCATAATCGCCCTATTAAATCCAATTTACTCAGGGGTAATGAAAGTTATGCTACCCTATAATCATGATCCCACCAAGTTCATCTACCAACATGAAAACCTCATAATCCACCAAATAGTCTCGGATGATTCCTCAAAGTCATTGATATAAACTCATCAAGCCATTTGTCCTCTATTCCTATATCCTCAAATTGGTCTTCCCTATGGCATCATCAGTTCCGGTGCTATATTAGGATGATAAGGTGCTCATTCCCTACGTCCACTAGTTCCATAGTGAACCCAATGTTGAGCGAAGTTATGGAGGCTTAACTGGTTCTTTTTCAAGTTTGTGGGTTAAGCACATGGTTAAGGATTCGAGATGGGTTATCTCATGAAGTCTCGAAGGGTCTACGAATGGGTTTCTAGTCTGGAGGGTTAAACATAACCCTACGGGGTTTCACTTGGTCGAGGAGGCTGCAACAAATGTCTCCAGTGTTAATAGGTCGCTGAAGTAGAATCCTTGGTGTACCTTGTCTTGCCGGTCTTCAGTTGAGGATAGAGGGATGAGAGGGAAAAGTAGTATAGATGGGGATGCCTAAAGGGGGCTCTATAGTGCAGGTGCAAACATATAAGTGCCAAAATACCACACACAATTTCATTAAGATAAGATAGGTGATATAGTTGCATACATGCTGCCTAAGGCAAAAGTGCAACTTATATCAAAACACAAACAGATAAGAACAAGCAACACTCAACATGGTTTCATTTGAACCATCATATGGACTTGACTGCACATAGGGGGTACACGACTCATCCTACCCTAGGGGTCCTCGGATTCAGCAGTCGTGCTTGCTTCATCACTTTGAGAGAAAGGCGTTCGGTCTTGATTTCGGGTTCCCTTGTGGTGCCAAAGGGTATCTGACGATCGGCTGCTTGTTGGGACACATCCTTTAATGTGCCCAAGTTCACCACACCGTGACAAGTGACGGAAGCAAAAGGTTGCTATCCAGTCTTGAGTTATGTCGATGGATGGACGACGATCTTCCATGAGGTGGATATGGAAATCCATTCCTATGCCTCCTGCGTGGGGTTTGGTTATGGTTTTCGAAGTTCCTTGATTTTTGCTCCTGATTGGCAAGGTGGGCTTGTAAGACAGTGATTTGCTGTCCTTGCTCGCCACCCTCTTCTTGTCGAGGCGGTGGAGGTGCGAAGTGAAGGGAGGTCTTGGCGAGCCTTAAGGAATGCTTGAAGGTGACGAGAAGGTAGTCTCGGCGTTGATGAAGCGGATCTGGTACTTGAGGGTTGGATCCTCATCTTCTGGGAAATCATCACTTGAGCTGGGGCTCCAAATCCGTTCTTTCCGTGTAGGTAGCGGTGGCATGTTCTTCTTTCATTTCTGGAAGGAGGCCTCGAAGACGGAGGAGCGCTTCATGTGCCACTTGCTGAATGGCCAGGTCTTGTATTGGCATGGGTGGTCCAATGAAGAACCACCCCTGGGGTGAGGTCTTGGCAGGCACAAAAACCTTGGCGTAGAACTCCTTCTCGAGCACATCATTTTCCAGTTCATGCAGGGTGTATATGGGCAGCAAGGGATAGTGGCATTGTTGGAGGCAGTCTTTTAGGAGTGATGGAAATCCTGACATAAGGAGCCTCAAGGGGGCGACAGCCATCTACAAAAGTTGAATAGGGGAGGTCAACAAGGGAAATATATCTTGGGTGGGGTAAGCTTTAGAAAAGAAGAGAAGTTTAGATGGTCTCAAGCTAACTAACGTTCATGCTAGCTAAGGCTTCCTACAGTCAGGATGGCTCTGATACCAGCTCTGTGGGGACCCCGACTCATAAGTCGTGATCACCAAATGCACGTGTACAGTGATCCCAGAGATCAATGCTCACTGAACACACATAAGCTGAATACAAGAGTCTTACATCCATACATACCGTCTTACACAAATTATGACCATTATGGTCAAGTCTTACATAGATAAAGCCTTAAGGGCTGAACATCAAATGAAACACAAGCAGCGGAAATCTTCGTCGATAAGTAGAACCCATGCCATCTGCCTTAACCCTACATGCATTCTGACTGGGAAGCGTCCAAGCTCGCTTGTTCGTCACCGAAGTATTCTTCATCATATCCTGTTCTTTCATGCCTGGCCAATAAAATAACCAGTGGCAAGCCAATGAGTACTTTGAATGTACTCGCAAGCAACCCATGCTTTGGTTCAAGATACAACAATGCATGATATAGGTAAATTTTTGCGGAAAGCTAGTTTTGAGTGCCATGACATGTTCAACAACTTGTAAGACATGCATCAAGTAACCATGAGGACATGTTACAGATATCAACATAAATAGAGTGGGGACCAACCCAACTCAATCATGTCAAGTCCTTTGTCTTGACCCAAGTAGTTTTATCAACACACACACACAGTTGTGAAACTCTGGACGTAGTTTAAGCAGCACCGCCCAACTGTCCTTGACCGTGGACACGGCTATTCGAATAGTTTTACACTCTGCAGAGGTTGCACACTTTACCCACAAGATCCGGGAACTTCCGTGTCATCCACGACCAGCGATACCTCAAGTACCGGGGTAAGCACCCGATCACTACCTTTCCCTAGACGACACTAACAAGGAGTCCACTCGTTGTTCCTTTTCCTCTCGATGTACATCATATGAGACTCACTTGAGATCGTAACATCCGAGAGGGGACACAACGGTGTATCCGGTGCCCTGTGAAAACAGTCATGGCCGCCCTACCTGGCACGACCCTGTCCCGAGAGAGAGCACCAACTCTCCCCCGTAACTAGTAATGCGGGCTCCAAGCTAGTATCAACCTAGGTAATCAATAATGCCCTTTCCCATATAAGGGTAGAGTGGTTGTGCATGTAAGGTTGGGACAGTCGACAAATCTTAAATCTAATCCGTTTTTGAAAACAACACACACACTTGCCTCGGTACACCACTTCGTCATCAAGTGGTTACCCATTCCATCATCTCCCTCGGGCATAAGTGGCACCCGATGTGGTTTTCCAAAAGTCTTTTGAAAACTTTGCCTCCTTCACCATGCATATACCCGTCCCTTTTTGCGTAGCACTACCTTAGCATCCTATCTACTCCCACCGGCATAACCCTCATAAGAAGGTAGGGTCATGCACAATGCAAGTATCAACGAGGAAGTACGGTGGCAACCATCGAAGTGGTTATCACCCCATCATGATTCCGTTGCAACAACAATAAGGTACTATATGACATGCATAAAAAGGTTTCATAGACATGGTCAAAGGGCTGCTTGCCTTGGTGTTCAAAGTCTTCAAGTTCTTCAAACCCTTCTCCTTCTTCTTCTTCTTCAGCAACTTCGTCTAATACGGGATCTAATCGTCGCAAGAAAATAACGAGAAAAAATAAGGCAATAGTAAAACAGAAAAACCAAAGTGCTCAAAAAAATGTCAACTTATTTTTGGTAAATACCAGGGGGAACTCTAAGAAGGAGAAAATTATTAGTTATGGATTTGGAGTTGTATGATAGGAGAAATGGATTTTCAGAGGGGAATATAAATGCTCAAATCTGAATTTAAATTTGAACAGTGCATAAAACTTTGATGGATATTTATGAAAGTTACACCATTAAATAGGTGGGATTTTGCTAAGATTTTAGGAGTTGGAATTATTCCATTTGGATTAATATTTAATCTGTGGAATTTTGCAAGTTTCGAAAAGAAAAAGGAGAAGCAAGCTTGTGCAAGCTGGGCCGGAAGAACCCAAAGGCAGCAGGCCCAGAGGATCCAGCCAGCAAGGCTGCCACGTCAAGGCGATTTGGAATATACGTCTCCGGCCGATGCAGCGAACCGGTCTTGTGTAGCAGCGTGTTTAAACTCGACGGTGGGGCCCACCGTCGAGTGTGAGGTCGACCGACGGGCCCCACGGTCGTGCCTTAAACCTCGGCCCAGAGAGGGTGGCGAGCTCACCGTCGACGTTTCCGGGCACAGCGGGGGGAGCTGATGGCACCGCTAGACTTCTCGTCGTGTCGCCGTTCGGGTGGTGCCGGAGTTGGCCGGAGGGGAGCAGTGGTTCGCCGGCGACAAGGTTCGCGGCGGAGGAGCGTCGGGCGAAGATGGCTCCGGCCATTTCCGACTGCAAAAGAGGGGGGAGACAGAGGGGAAATGATCAGGGAGGTGTGGAGAGTCCAGATCGAGAGAGAGGAGGAGCAGAGGGAGCCTGTGCTCGAGATCGACGATGACCGAGGCGGCGGAGCTCGAGCTCGATCTCGAGCTCGGGTGCTCTGGAGGAGAGTGGAGGCACAGGGGCCTTTTGGAGTAGATAGGGGCGAGTGGTGGTGATAGGGAGGCTCGGGAGGCCTTTAATAGGCGAGCCACGGCTCACCAGAGACCCGTCTTGTTGGCGAGGTTGTTGCCGTGCTGTGGGTCACGGGGTAGCGTGGACATGTCTGGGTGTTCATGGGTTCGGTCGAGCGAGGGAAAGAAGAGAGGGAGGGAGCAGGGGCCGAGGGCGCGCAGTGAGCCACGCCATTGGCTTGCTGGGCGACCTCTGCTTGCTAGCGCGGAGGCGCGGGAGGAGGAGAGAGGAGGGGCCGATCAGCGTGGCGTCTCTGGACGCCGAGGTGCATCGGCAGCGCTGGGAAGTCTCGAGGTGGCCGGAGGCGGTTGGGAGGGGCGGCTACAAGCAAGGGAGCAAGATCAGAAGGCCTCAGAGCGCCAAAATGGCTGGCATGGCCATTCTTTATGCATGGTGAGCGCGTCCTTTGGTGTCTAGCAGGTCTAGGAGGAGTAAAGAAATGGGTGGTGCATTGGATGCCATGGATGGCCACTTTGGAGTGAGGGGAGGTGAGGAAGAGGGAGAAATGGGCTGTCCAGAGAGAGAAAGTGGGGCTTTACCCATCCAATAATTGAGCTGTGGACTTGCCATTGTTCTTTGGAGGTGAAAGGGGTCTAGGAGGAGCTGTGGTAAAAAGTGGAGGTCATGGAGATTAGTGGAAGTGGTCAAAAATGGAATTTCGGTAAAGTGGCAGAAGGTGTTTGATAATGGTTTTGGAAAGCAAATGATTTCCAATTGCCATGAGACTCCACATGGTGAAATGACACATATAATTAGGGTCTCCCACCAATTTGGAGCTTATTTGGGCAAAGTTGCCAATGCAACTTTTGTAAACCCTAGAAATGAGCAGAAATGGACTTGTGTAGATCTAGTTGAGAAAATCACTTCTCCTTGATGCAGTACTTGGTGTAGTGTCCTCATTTGGTCATTTGAACATGCTCACATAAGTTAGGGTCAAGGAGAGAAAGTTGGTAGTACAAAGTTGTTCAAATTTGGTTCTGGACAGGAAGGGTTTTGGGGCTCTTTGATCAATTTAACTTGTTCTCCAACTTGTGCCACTTGGTCTAGGTGCATTATTACACCATTTGAGCATGTTCACCAAGTGTGAGAGCATTTGGACATATTTGACAGTGCAAAGTTGTTCAAACTTGAAAAAGGTCAGAAGTGGTTTTGAGAGGGTTTCATGGGGTTATACTGTTCTCCATGACATGAGACTTGGCAAGATCATCAATCATGTCATATGTGACATGCTAGAATTTTCTTGGAATTTTTGGGGAATATTTCCTTTGTAAATATTTCAAAAGATTGAAATATCCAGAAAGGGTTTTGAGGATTTGACCAATGTTTTGAACATGACCATGTGTTGAAACTCTTATATATGGGAAATATATGCCCACTGAGTTTCCCTGATTTTTGTCAAATATTTTTAAAACAATAAAATAATTTTTCCCTATTAAAGACCATTTCTGGCCTTAAGAAAAAGCTTTTAAATAAAATAGGAAAATAACTTTTAAAATTATATTTTTGTGGTTTATGGGAATCCTATATCTAATAGGTTTCAAATATACTCTTTGAAATATTTTTCATACCACAAATCAAGTACTTACAATTGCAAATCTCAATTCAAGGGTTTTGAAAAATAATTTTAGAAAATACTTTTGGCCAAATTATTTTTGTAAGAAAATACTATATTGCTCTATGCACATGGCATGATCATTGGGCAGAAGCTTGGGGCAAGGAGATGAGTATAGAAGGTGGAGTTGTGTTGACCTTGAAGAGCACTTGAAAAACACAGAGAAAACCAACTCCAAATAAAAAGTCAAATAATGCAAAAGTTTTGCCAAACCACATTTCATCATGATTTGTCATCTTAAGTGTTGTGCCACGAAAATCAGGGAGTGACAGACCTACCCCCCTTACAAGAATCTCGTCCCCGAGATTCCCAAACTAGGCATGAAAAGGAATACAAAAACTGGATCTGGGGTAGTCTTCTTGTCCTCATACCGCTTGTGCTTCCGAGTGGTGCTCCATTGATCCTTGAAGTACTCGATGGCGTGGCTTCGTGTATGACATCCTGCTTGATCCATATTGCCTTTGGGGCTTTCACGTAAGTCATATTGGGCTGAAGGTCGATGGCTTGGTGATTGACGCCTTTGTAGGATCGGTTGGTTAGGATGTTGGAAGCACTTCCGAAGCTGTGACTTGTGGAAAATGTTGTGCACAGTGGGTGGCTCAGGTGGTAATTGTAGCTGGTAGCCGTTTGCTCTTCGTCTTGTAGTGATCTTGGAGAAGGTCGATAAATCTTGGTGCGAGTTTTTTTTAACATGAAAATGCTTGGTTCTCTTTGAGAGAAGTGGCTCGCAAATACACATGATCTTTGACGCGGGAGTTTACTTCTTGACGTTGGTGGTAGTTCTTCCTCCTTGGCATGGCGTTCTTCAAATGTTCCTTGACCAGCTCAACGATTCTTCTTCCGTCTCCGGGTAGACAAGTATGTCATCAAAGAAGGATGGCATCTAACTTGTCCAAGCACTCCATGAAGTCTATGGGGTACGTAAAGTGGGCTAAGGCATTGGTGGTGGTCACGGTTGAGTGTGGACCAAGGTGTATTCGATCTAGAGTCAAGACCCAAAGTTACGATCCGACCTTGTTGTAGCTTGGTAGGGCTTAAGGGTTTCAAGGATCTAGTGTGCGAGTGAACGTTTATCATCTTATCCTTGGGCACAGTTTCTGAGATGCCAATTGTTCTATTTAGTCCTTTAAACAAATCACATCATATCACTGATAGCATCATTACGTATAGGTCAACTCCAATCATCACTCATGTGATTCATATCCTCAAACTCCTATGTATGTCCTAAAAATCCATGGGTAGAACATATAAGCCGCTAAGCTTGAACGTGACAATCCAAGTGCTCAGCCTATTCTTCCAAGCACTTCTATCCCAAGGAAACACGTCGTAAGCCACTCCAAGATCTTGTTTCCTTCCTATGAATCAACTCCAACAGCCCATTACCTTCCATCAATTACTACATAACCCATTTAATTCTACAAATCCAATGGTTATGGTGTTCCACATGATCTCCTAAGGTTCCTATAATCCCCAAACACTTGGAAGGGCTACCTTGCTATAGTTAGTCCACCAATTTCCATTATCATGGTCATGTAAGCTCCAACCTCAAGCTTATATAGATCCCTAAATCAACCCCGACAATTAATCCAATCTCTTAGTTTATTGTCCACCGAGAAACATCGTATCATGATCAAGATCATCAGTCTAAATCCAATTTACTCGAACCATGTAAAATTACTCGCATCCATACTCCACTAGGGTCACCTATTTAAATCCAAATCTTGTGTCCAACGAGAATTCCTACACTTTCCCCTAAGTCATAGTCGTAATATCAACTATCTCCTATCAATATACCCTGGCTAAGTCAAATCCTTATACTCCCAAGAATTTCAGTTTGTGATCATAATCGCCCTATTAAATCCAATTTACTCAGGGGTAATGAAAGTTATGCTACCCTATAATCATGATCCCACCAAGTTCATCTACCAACATGAAAACCTCATAATCCACCAAATAGTCTCGGATGATTCCTCAAAGTCATTGATATAAACTCATCAAGCCATTTGTCCTCTATTCCTATATCCTCAAATTGGTCTTCCCTATGGCATCATCGGCCCGGTGCTATATTAGGATGATAAGGTGCTCATTCCCACGCCCACTAGTTCCATAGTGAACCCAATGTTGAGCGAGGTTATGGAGGCTTAACTGGTTCTTTTTCAAGTTTGTGGGTTAAGCACATGGTTAAGGATTCGAGATGGGTTATCTCATGAAGTCTCAAGGGTCTACGAATGGGTTTCTAGTCGGAGGGTTAAACATAACCCTCACGGGTTTCACTTGGTCGAGGAGGCTGCAGCAGAAGTCTCCGGTGTTAATAGGTCATTGAAGTAGAATCCTTGGTGTACCTTGTCTTGCCGGTCTTGATTGAGGATAGAGGATGAGAGGAAAAGTAGTATAGATGGGGATGCCTAAAGGGGCTCTATAGCAGGTGCAAACATACAAGTGCCAAAATACCACACACAATTTCATTAAGATAAGATAGGTGATATAGTTGCATACATGCTGCCTAAGGCAAAAGTCCAACTTATATCAAAACACAAACAGATAAGAACAAGCAACACTCAACATGGTTTCATTTGAACCATCATATGGACTCGATCAAGATAGGGGTACATGACTCATCCTACCCTAGGGGTCCTCGGATTCAGCAATGTGCTTGCTTCATCACTTTGAGAGAAAGGCGTTAGGTCTTGATTTCAGGTTCCCCTTGTGGTGCCAAAGGGTATGCGACGATCGGCTGCTTGTTGGGACACATCCTTTTAATGTGCCCAAGTTCACCACACCCGTGACAAGTGACGGAAGCAAAAAGGTTGCTATCCAGTCTTGAGTTATGTCGTCGATGGCCTGACGACGATCTTCCATGAGGTGGATATGGAAATCCATTCCTATGCCTCCTGCGTGGGGTTTGGTTGCGGGTTTTCCGAAGTTCCTTGATTTTTTGCTCCTGATTGGCAAGGTGGGCTTGTAAGACAGTGATTTGCTGTCCTTGCTCGGCCACCCTCTTCTTCTCGAGGCAGTGGAGGTGCAGAAGTGAAGGGAGGTCTTGGCGAGCCTTAAGGAATGCTTCGGTAAGGTGACGTAGAAGGTAGTCTCCGGCGTTGATGAAGCGGATCTGGTACTTGAGGGTTGGATCCTCATCTTCTGGGGAAATCATCACTTGAGCTGGGGCTCCAAATCCATTCTTTCCAGGTAGGTAGCGGGTGGCATGTTCTTCTTTCATTTCTGGAAGGAGGCCTCGAAGACGGAGGAGCGCTTCATGTGCCACTTGCTGAATGGCCAGGTCTTGTGTTGGCATGGGTGGTCCAATGAAGAACCACCCCTGGGGTGAGGTCTTGGCAGGCACAAAAACCTTGGCGTAGAACTCCTTCTCGAGCACATCATTTTCCAGTTCATGCAGAGTGTATATGGGCAGCAAGGGATAGTGGCATTGTTGGAGGCAGTCTTTTAGGAGTGATGGAAATCCTGACATAAGGAGCCTCAAGGGGGCGACAGCCATCTACAAAAGTTGAATAGGGGAGGTCAACAAGGGAAATATATCTTGGGTGGGGTAAGCTTTAGAAAAGAAGAGAAGTTTAGATGGTCTCAAGCTAACTAACGTTCATGCTAGCTAAGGCTTCCTACAGTCAGGATGGCTCTGATACCAGCTCTGTGGGGACCCCGACTCATAAGTCGTGATCACCAAATGCACGTGTACAGTGATCCCAGAGATCAATGCTCACTGAACACACAGAAGCTGAATACAAGAGTCTTACATCCATACATACCGTCTTACACAAATGATGACCATTATGGTCAAGTCTTACATAGATAAAGCCTTAAGGGCTGAACATCAAATGAAACACAAGCAGCGGAAATCTTCGTTGATAAGTAGAACCCATGCCATCTGCCTTAACCCTACATGCATTCTGACTGGGAAGCGTCCTAGCTCGCATGTTCGTCACCGAAGTATTCTTCATCATATCCTGTTCTTTCATGCCTGGCCAATGAAATAACCAGTGGCAAGCCAATGAGTACTTTGAATGTACTCGCAAGCAACCCATGCTTTGGTTCAAGATACAACAATGCATGATATAGGTAAATTTTTGCGGAAAGCTAGTTTTGAGTGCCATGACATGTTCAACAACTTGTAAGACATGCATCAAGTAACCATGAGGACATGTTACAGATATCAACATAAATAGAGTGGGGACCAACCCAACTCAATCATGTCAAGTCCTTTGTCTTGACCCAAGTAGTTTTATCAACACACACACACAGTTGTGAAACTCTGGACGTAGTTTAAGCAGCACCGCCCAACTGTCCTTGACCGTGGACACGGCTATTCGAATAGTTTTACACTCTGCAGAGGTTGCACACTTTACCCACAAGATCCGGGGAACTTCCGTGTCATCCACGACCAGCGATACCTCAAGTACCCGGGGTAAGCACCCGATCACTACCTTTCCCTAGACGACACTAACAAGGAGTCCACTCGTTGTTCCTTTTCCTCTCGATGTACATCATATGAGACTCACTTGAGATCGTAACATCCGAGAGGGGACACAACGGTGTATCCGGTTCCCTGTGAAAACAGTCATGGCCGCCCTACCTGGCACGACCCTGTCCCGAGAGAGAGCACCAACTCTCCCCCGTCACTAGTAATGCAGGCTCCAAGCTAGTATCAACCTAGGTAATCAATAATGCCCTTTCCCATATAAGGGTAGATTGGTTGCGCATGTAAGGTTGGGACAGTCAACAAATCTTAAATCTAATCCGTTTTTGAAAACAACACACACACTTGCCTCGGTACACCACTTCGTCATCAAGTGGTTACCCATTCCATCATCTCCCTCGGGCATAAGTGGCACCCGACAGGGTTTTCCAAAAAGTCTTTTGAAAAACTTTGCCTCCTTCACCATGCATATACCCGTCCCTTTTTGCGTAGCACTACCTTAGCATCCTATCTACTCCCACCGGCATAACCCTCATAAGAAGGTAGGGTCATGCACAATTCAAGTATCAACGAGGAAGTACGGTGGCAACCATCGAAGTGGTTATCACCCCATCATGATTCCGTTGCAACAACGATAAGGTACTATATGACATGCATAAAAAGGTTTCATAGACATGGTCAAAGGGCTGCTTGCCTTGGTGTTCAAAGTCTTCAAGTTCTTCAAACCCTTCTCCTTCTTCTTCTTCTTCAGCAACTTCGCCTAATACGGGATCTAATCGTCGCAAGAAAATAACGAGAAAAAATAAGGCAATAGTAAAACAGAAAAACCAAAGTGCTCAGAAAAATGTCAACTTATTTTTGGTAAATACCAGGGGGAACTCTAAGAAGGAGAAATTATTAGTTATGGATTTGGAGTTGTATGATAGGAGAAATGGATTTTCAGAGGGGAATATAAATGCTCAAATCTGAATTTAAATTTGAACAGTGCATAAAAGTTTGATGGATATTTATGAAAGTTACACCATTAAATAGGTGGGATTTTTCTAAGATTTTAGGAGTTGGAATTATTCCATTTGGATTAATATTTAATCCTGTGGTATTTTGCAAGTTTTAAAAGAAAAGGAGAAGAAAAGACTGCTTTGTGCAAGCCGGGCGGAAGGGCCCACAGCAGCAGGCCCAGAGAGGATCCAGCCAGCGCAAGGCTGCCACGTCAAGGCGATTTGGAATATCGTCTCCGGCCGGACGCAGCGAACGGTCTTGGCAGCGTGCGTGTTTAGACCTGACGGGTGGGGCCCACCCGTCAGAGTGTGAGGCTGACCGACGGGCCCCACGGCCGTCGTCTTAAACCTCGGCCCAGAGAGGGTGGCGAGCTCACCGTCGACGTTTCTGGGCACGGCGAGGGGAGCTGATGGCACCGCTAGACTTCTCGTCGTGTCGCCGTTCGGGTGGTGCCGGAGTTGGCCGGAGAGGAGCAGTGGTTCGCCGGCGACAAGGTTCGCGGCGGAGGAGCGTCGGGCGAAGATGGCTCCGCCATTTCGACGCAAAGAGGGGGAGACAGAGGGAAATGATCAGGAGGTGTGGAGAGTCCAGATCGAGAGAGAGGAGGAGCAGAGGGAGCCCGTACCCCGAGATCGACGATGACCCGAGGCGGCGGAGCTCGAGCTCGATCTCGAGCTCGGGTGCTCCTGGAGGAGAGTGGAGGGCACAAGGGGCCTTTTTGGAGTAGGTAGGGGCGAGTGGTGGTGATAGGGAGGCTCGGGGAGGCCTTTAAGTAGGCGAGCCACGGCTCACCGTAGACCCGTGCGCTGGCGAGGTTGTTGCCGTTGCTGTGGGTCACGGGGGCGCGCGTGGACATGTCTGGGGTGTTCATGGGTTTGGTCCAGAGCGAGGGAAAGAAGAGAGGGAGGGAGCAGGGGGCCAGAGGCGCGCGCGTGTGAGCCGCGCCATTGGCGCTACTGGGCGACCTCTGCTTGCTAGCGCGGAGGCGCGGGAGGAGGAGAGAGGAGGGGCCGATCACAGTGGCGTCTGGACGCCGAGGTGCATCAGCGCGCTGGGAAGTCCCGAGGTGGCGGAGGCGGTTGGGAGGCGGCTGATCTTGGGGAGCGATCAGAAGGCTCTAGAGCGCCCAAATGGCTGGCATGGCCATTCTTTATGCATGGTGAGCGCGTCCTTTGGTGTCTAGCAGGTCTAGGAGGGAGTAAAGAAATGGGGTGGTGCATTGGATGCCATGGATGGCCACTGGAGTGAGGAGGGAGGTGAGGAAGAGGGAGAAATGGGCTGTCCAGAGAGAGAAAGTGGGGCTTTACCCATCCAATAATTGAGCTGTGGACTTGCCATTGTTACTGGAGGTGAAAGGGGTCTAGGAGGAGCTGTGGTAAAAAGTGGAGGTCATGGAGATTAGTGGAAGTGGTTAAAAATGGAATTTTGGTAAAGTGGCAGAAGGTGTTTGATAATGGTTTTGGAAAGCAAATGATTTCCAATTGCCATGAGACTCCACATGGTGAAATGACACATATAATTAGGGTCTCCCACCAATTTGGAGCTTATTTGGGCAAAGTTGCCAATGCAACTTTTGTAAACCCTAGAAATGAGCAGAAATGGACTTGTGTAGATATAGTTGAGCAAATCACTTCTCCTTGATGCACTACTTGGTGTAGTGGCCTCATTTGGTCATTTGAACATGCTCACATAAGTTAGGGTCAAGGAGAGAAAGTTGGTAGTACAAAGTTGTTCAAATTTGGTTCTGGACAGGAAGGGTTTTGGGGCTCTTTGATCAATTTAACTTGTTCTCCAACTTGTGCCACTTGGTCTAGGTGCATTATTACACCATTTGAGCATGTTCACCAAGTGTGAGAGCATTTGGACATATTTGACAGTGCAAAGTTGTTCAAACTTGAAAAAGGTCAAGTGGTTTTGAGAGGGTTTCATGGGGTTATACTGTTCTCCATGACATGAGACTTGGCAAGATCGTCAATCATGTCATATTTGACATGCTAGAATTTTCTTGGAATTTTTGGGGAATATTTCCTTTGTAAATATTTCAAAAGATTGAAATATCCAGAAAGGGTTTTTGAGGGATTTGACCAATGTTTTGAACATGACCATGTGTTGAAACTCTTATATATGGGAAATATATGCCCACTGAGTTTCCCTGATTTTTGTCAAATATTTTTAAAACAATAAAATAATTTTTCCCTATTAAAGACCATTTCTGGCCTTAAGAAAAAGCTTTTAAATAAAATAGGAAAATAACTTTTAAAATTATATTTTTGTGGTTTATGGGAATCCTATATCTAATAGGTTTCAAATATACTCTTTGAAATATTTTTCATACCACAAATCAAGTACTTACAGTGCAAATCTCAATTCAAGGGTTTTTGAAAAAATAATTTTAGAAAATACTTTTTGGCCAAATTATTTTTGTAAGAAAATACTATATTGCTCTATGCACATGGCATGATCATTGGGCAGAAGCTTGGGGCAAGGAGATGAGTATAGAAGGTGGAGTTGTGTTGACCTTGAAGAGCACTTGAAAAACACAGAGAGAAAACCAACTCCAAATAAAAAGTCAAATAATGCAAAAGTTTTTGCCAAACCACATTTCATCATGATTTGTCATCTTAAGTGTTGTGCCACGAAAATCAGGGAGTGACAGACCTACCCCCCTTACAAGAATCTCGTCCCCGAGATTCCCAAACTAGGCATGAAAAGGAATACGAAAACTGGATCTGGGGTAGTCTTCTTGTCCTCATACCGCTTGTGCTTCCGAGTGGTGCTCCATTGATCCTTGAAGTACTCGATGGCGTGGCTTCGTGTATGACATCCTGCTTGATCCATATTGCCACTGGGGCTTTCACGTAAGTCATATTGGGCTGAAGGTCGATGGCTTGGTGATTGACGTCTTTGTAGGGATCGGTTGGTTAGGATGTTGGAAGCACTTCCGAAGTTGTGACTTGTGGAAAATGTTGTGCACAGTGGGTGGCTCAGGTGGTAATTGTAGCTGGTAGCCGTTTGCTCTTCGTCTTGTAGTGATCTTGGAGAAGGTCGATAAATCTTGGTGCGAGTTTTTTTTAACATGAAAATGCTTGGTTCTCTTTGAGAGAAGTGGCTCGCAAATACACATGATCTTTGACTCGGGAGTTTACTTCTTGACGTTGGTGGTAGTTCTTCCTCCTTGGCATGGCGGTCTTCAAATGTTCCTTGACCAGCTCAACGATTCTTCTTCCGTCTCCGGGTAGACAAGTATGTCATCAAAGAAGGATGACATCTAACTTGTCCAAGCACTCCATGAAGTCTATGGGGTACGTAAAGTGGGCTAAGGCATTGGTGGTGGTCACGGTTGAGTGTGGACCAAGGTGTATTCGATCTAGAGTCAAGACCCAAAGTTACGATCCGACCTTGTTGTAGCTTGGTAGGGCTTAAGGGTTTCAAGGATCTAGTGTGCGAGTGAACGTTTATCATCTTATCCTTGGGCACAGTTTCTGAGATGCCAATTGTTCTATTTAGTCCTTTAAACAAATCACATCATATCACTGATAGCATCATTACGTATAGGTCAACTCCAATCATCACTCATGTGATTCATATCCTCAAACTCCTATGTATGTCCTAAAAATCCATGGGTAGAACATATAAGCCGCTAAGCTTGAACGTGACAATCCAAGTGCTCAGCCTATTCTTCCAAGCACTTCTATCCCAAGGAAACACGCCGTAAACCACTCCAAGATCTTGTTTCCTTCCTATGAATCAACTCCAACAGCCCATTACCTTCCATCAATTACTAAATAACCCATTTAATTCTACAAATCCAATGGTTATGGTGTTCCACATGATCTCCTAAGGTTCCTATAATCCCCAAACACTTGGAAGGGCTACCTTGCTATAGTCAGTCCACCAATTTCCATTATCATGGTCATGTAAGCTCCAACCTCAAGCTTATATAGATCCCTAAATCAACCCCGACAATTAATCCAATCTCTTAGTTTATTGTCCACCGAGAAACATCGTATCATGATCAAGATCATCAGTCTAAATCCAATTTACTTCGAACCATGTAAAATTACTCTGCATCCATACTCCACTAGGGTCACCTATTTAAATCCAAATCTTGTGTCCAACGAGAATTCCCACACTTTCCCCTAAGTCATAGTCGTAATATCAACTATCTCCTATCAATATCCCCTGGCTAAGTCAAATCCTTATACTCCCAAGAATTTCAGTTTGTGATCATAATCGCCCTATTAAATCCAATTTACTCAGGGGTAATGAAAGTTATGCTACCCTATAATCATGATCCCACCAAGTTCATCTACCAACATGAAAACCTCATAATCCACCAAATAGTCTCGGATGATTCCTCAAAGTCATTGATATAAACTCATCAAGCCATTTGTCCTCTATTCCTATATCCTCAAATTGGTCTTCCCTATGGCATCATCAGTTCCGGTGCTATATTAGGATGATAAGGTGCTCATTCCCTACGTCCACTAGTTCCATAGTGAACCCAATGTTGAGCGAGGTTATGGAGGCTTAACTGGTTCTTTTTCAAGTTTGTGGGTGAAGCACATGGTTAAGGATTCGAGATGGGTTATCTCATGAAGTCCCGAAGGGTCTACGAATGGGTTTCTAGTCTGGAGGTTTAAACATGCGTCACTTAGTCATTCAGATCATGTATCATGTATGATCTAGCACTAAGTCAAATGATCAGTCTATATCTCTAAGTGTATCACGTAACATCGATGCTCATGACTAGTTGCAGTCCGATACATTCTCAATGTACATGCTAATCTTAGATGGTTAAGTATACAGTCTGTCTAAACTGCAAGTTAGTCAGTCATGTGCTGCAGCTGTGCATGTGCTAGACGTACAATAGTCAATCTGAATGATACGCTACAAGTCATCAGTGCATCGTCGAATCAAGGTCATAGTAGAAATTATGCTGCATCTAAGTGCGAACTTCATCAATATGTGATAGATAGCTTTGTCCTGTAATGTCTATCAGCTGTCAGTGATATACTGCTCAAGATCGTGAATCTGCATAGTGCTACTGAGTCACGACTACATCATGTCATACAGTGTAGCAGTCAAGCTATGATTACGTAGATGTCATGCGGTATGCATGCTACTTGGCATCATTCACGTAGCTCAGCTATGCGTGCAGTTCGTGCTGTTAGCTAATGGTAGGTAAGCTTGAGATCATTCGATTATCAGTCTGAGCTGTTATGCACTCTTGGAGGATGGTCAGAGCATGTGATAGCTGGCAGCATAGTTGGATAGAGTGTGAGGAGCTAGTGATCCGATCGAGTACTGGGTGAGCTGCAGCGTCGTGAAGTCATACGAGATAGTAGAGCACTATGCCAGATGTTACTGAGTATGTCAGCGAGTATATAGCTAAGATCGATGACGTCTGGATATACATAGGATGCATCAGCTGCAGTCATGAACAGTCAGTAACTCACATAAGCAGCAACTACTACAAATACGGTCACGAGTCAGCACGATGGTCAGTGTACCTTAGCAGTAATCCTCATGACATCAAGAGTTCAGCATGATGCCAGCATAGTTGCAGTAATAATGTCAACATGCCTCAAATCTAGGCAACTAGAACTCATCAGTACACGAGTCTATGAGTCACAGATCAGTCATGCAAGTAGCATGAGATGTCATCAGTACATACTGTCATATTCTACTATATCTCAAGCCAATTCTATCTTAAAGTCAAGTATTCAAACTTTAATTGAAGCAACATGACATATTAAGCATAGTGCTAGTGAAGATATGTAATGACATATCTTAGCATCTTGATATGCACCATGATGAATGCAATTCAGGATTCAATAGCTTTCAAAGGTCTTGCTAGATCTTTGACTTGTCATAAGCATTGGTACAGAAGTCATCGTGACGTCACAGCGAGTAAGTGTTCAGCTCAACAGCAGATTATTAGAAATCAGACGATGCCATAACGACTCATAGACTGTCTAGAATGAGCTCCTCACAGAAAGTGTACACTGCGTAACAGCAGCTCTACCCAAGATCAACTTCTGAACTGATCAGACATATCCAAACCGAGCTCAACTGATCGCAAAGTTGATCAATCTTGAAACAATTCATATGAACTTGCCATACACACTAATGAGCACTTGCACAGTTAGATCAGTACCTGCACATCAGACACATCGTACACACAAGACTTCCACTAACTGCATTCCATTACGCTGATCACTACACGAGCTAGGCGTCAGAAACTAACATCAATGTTCAGAGTACGTTCAAATGCCAACTAATAACCATGATGCTAACCACGTCAATGCTCGAAACTTAGTCATTTCATGAAAGTCTATCCAAATGTACAGAACACTGCTAAGTCTATTCAAACACTGTAAATTGAAAACCTCTACCATATCTTACAAAGATGCAACAGAATACATGTACATTATAGAATATGATTCGAATGACTATTAATAGAACATAATGTAAATATTAATAATGTAAATCGGCAATTACTGAGTAATGTAGGAATACCATTCATAGTATGATTGACGTTAAATTTGAGGATCTGAACTTAACGAAACATGATAATGGACACGAACAGACATGATTGATAAGAGCATTGCAAATGGGTCAAAACGGAGATCAAGGAGGGCAAACGAAGGAGTCGAAGCTAGCAAATCGGTGCGAGCAAGATTGAATGGGCCTTGAAGTAGTCAACAAATGGAAGTACTGAGGGGCATTAAGCAGGAAACGAAACCAGAAGGAGCACCCTGGAAAACAGGGAAGGGAGCAGGTTCAGTGAGGGGCTGGATCAGGTATCGCAGTGACGCGTTTTACCGAGGAAGAGAGAAGATAGGGAAGCTAGAACCATGATACTGAATTGAACGAAAAGAGAGAAAGTAACAGGGGATGGGAAAGTCGGTAGAATGGTATGTAGAGGAGGACCAGCAGCAAGGTTGGAAGAGAGGAGTAACTGTGAAACCGTCATCGATGGCTCAGGAGACAGTGGTGGTCAAGTAGGGTTCCATGGAAAAGGAAATGCGGAGGAAGAGTCGAGGGGATCGAGGGGATTAAGATGCAGGACCGATGGGTGAAAAAGCGCCGATGATGCACGCGGCTAGTCGGGGGCAGGCTGGCGAGGATGCTGTAGGCAGCATTTTAACATGATCACATAAGTTGAGGTCAAGGAGATAAAGTTGGTAGTACAAAGTTGTTCAAATTTGGTTCTGGACAGGAAGGGTTTTGGGGCTCTTTGATCAATTTAACTTGTTCTCCAACTTGTGCCACTTGGTCTAGGTGCATTATTACACCATTTGAGCATGTTCACCAAGTGTGAGAGCATTTGGACATATTTGACAGTGCAAAGTTGTTCAAACTTGAAAAAGGTCAGAAGTGGTTTTGAGAGGGTTTCATGGGGTTATACTGCTCTCCATGACATGGGACTTAGCAAGATCATCAATCATGTCATATGTGACATGCTAGAATTTTCTTGGAATTTTTGGGGAATATTTCCTTTGTAAATATTTCAAAAGATTGAAATATCCAAAAAGGGTTTTTGAGGGATTTGACCAATGTTTTGAACGTGACCATGTCTTGAAACTCTTATATATGGGAAATATATGCGCACTGAGTTTCCCTGATTTTTGTCAAATATTTTTAAAACAATAAAATAATTTTCCCTATTAAAGACCATTTCTGGCCTTAAGAAAAAGCTTTTAAATAAAATAGGAAAATAACTTTTAAAATTATATTTTGTGGTTTATGGGAATCCTATATCTAATAGGTTTCAAATATACTCTTTGAAATATTTTTCATACCACAAATCAAGTACTTGCAAATTGCAAATCTCAATTCAAGGGTTTTTGAAAAAATAATTTTAGAAAATACTTTTTTGCCAAATTATTTTTGTAAGAAAATACTATATTGTTCTATACACATGGCATGATCATTGGGCAGAAGCTTGGGGCAAGGAGATGAAGTATAGAAGGTGGAGTTGTGTTGACCTTAAAGAGCACTTGAAAAACACAGAGAGAAAACCAACTCCAAATAAAAAGTCAAATAATGCAAAAAAAATTGCCAAACCACATTTCATCATGATTTATCATCTTAAGTGTTGTGCCACGAAAATCAGGGTGTGACACTACGGGTATACGAAAGGTCACTCGGGAGCTGGAAAGTTTTTGCTATAGTGGACACTGAATACGAACAGTGCACCCTTCCGCTGCTGCCTGTTCGTTTCATCTCCCACGTTCCCTTCAGCTCCCAGTGCAGCTTCTTGCCTCCGTCTCTTGAGCCTATAAAAGGGAGGTCGCTCCTCTTAGAGAAAGGCACCAGAACTTCTCCTTCCTCTCGCCACCGGTTCCAATCTCTATGCTGCTGCTGTCTTCCTCATCCCGGCTTGCGGCGTGCACCGCGAGTCGGGACAGTAGGCCTCCGAAACCGCACCTCTTTGAGTCCTGTACGGGAGAAGGGTGATAAGGTTTTTGGGGAGCGCTCCGCACGACTACCGACTTCTTCATCACGAACTCCGACGACTACTTCCCCGACGACAACTTCTTCCCCGACGTCGACAACCTCATCAACGACATGGCTGGGGAGAATGTCGACCCCTAGTCCAGTGCTTCTGCTGCTGCTGTCCCGTACGTGTTCTTCCTCTTTCTATTAGAGGTTCTGCTACAGTTTATTGTTCTAGTGTTTGCCCTACATATGATAGACTCTGCTTCATATATGAAACTTGTCCTACTGTCTGCTCTAGATAAACTTGGTTACAGTTCCTATATGCAGATGTTATTTACCTTCTTTCTGTCAGATCGCATGACTAGTTTTGTCACTGTTATATTAGTCATGCTTTATCTAATATTTCTGTTAATAAAATCCTTTGGTAAATTGCTCATATTTCCAACACTCTCTGTTCTCTGTTCTTGTAGAAGCAGGGAAAACAGAGGGGAGGAAGAGAGATGGCGGCGCGAGGAGGGAAGGAGGAAGGAGGAGGAAACCCTAGGGGGCGCGCTAGTTTATATAGGGGCGCAGGGACGGCTGCCCTCGACGTCCGTGATGTAGAGCTCACGGGCTAGCGCGCTTGAAGGCAGAGGAGGGAGACGGTGCTGTAGCTGAGCAGATAGCCGCTAGGCGCCTGGTGCTGGGCTGGACCGGGAGGGAGTAGGGAGGCCCATGTGCCTTCGGTCAGGTGAGTGGGCTACTGCTGCTCCCTATGTTTCCCATTTTCAACAACAGGAAGAGAGAGAGAAAAGTGTAGAGGGTTTGAAAAGGGATGTGGCGAAGATGAAAATTGTTATGAGCTCCTGGAATTATGTAGGATTTGAATAAATTGATCTGGAAATTTTTAGAGGTAGGAAAATAATCAAGTTTGAATTAAATTCAAACTTGAGCCATTTTGGAACCTAACCAAATCATCTCCAAATAAGGTGAAAGTTGACAGAGAGGTTAAGGACGTAGTCTAATATTTGTAGGAAAAGATTGGACATTTATGAAGGAAGAAAAATGACACTTGCAAGAATGAAAGAAATAAGAAGGAAGGAGGAGATGATGGTGCATTGATAGGTTGAGAGAGTAAACAAGTTGTGGAATATCAACACACACATAGAGCAAGTAAGTAACAAGATGAATCTCACAATGCACGTGATGAGCATGATGAAATGCAAAATGACAGGGGCACAATGCAACATAACAAGTGAGATGAGTATGGTGCAAGAAGCAAAGATATGACAAGAACTCAACATGAACATGGCAACAAACATATAGGAATGAAATATGGAAAACAATTATGATAGTGCAACAAACACAATAAACACATGACAACAACTAAAATAAATGGAAGGCATCTGGAGCATCGGTCTTGGGGCATCACATGTCCATTATTGTTCTGTAAGCTAGAACTTGTGCATGAGAAAACCTCCCCACTCTTTGAAACTTATGTGCTCTCATCCTTGGTTTTTTTTCGATAAAGGGCACTTTTATTATCTCAAAATGTAGCATCAAAGTGATACAAAGCATTAAGAGTATCACCCGGCCTCTGCATAACTAGGATGCACACAGCCAAACATCAGTAGTCTGATAAACAGAAAGACAAAATACCGACAATTCGGCAACAGTAGAGTCCATAGACCGACACTATGCCTATGTCGAAAGAGATGTTGGACCGAGCAGGAGATTATGCTGCCATCCATGTTGGATAAAAACCTCCATAGCAACCTGCTCCAACAGCGTACACACCACCTTGAATAGCGGTTGGTACTCCGCGCGTTGTAGCGTACACCGCGTACGAAGCGAGTGCGTACAATGAAAAATAACCTGCAAAGGAGAAACATTTTTGTCATTAAAAACAACATCATTTCTACATAGCCAAAGCGACCATAGTAAGGCATACGCTCCCACCCTTATTAACGTTTTGTACCTATTTGAAATACCGTCCATCCAATAACCAAAAATATTGGCAACACTTGTGGGCGGATACGAATTTGACGCTATTTGGATGGCTGACCACGTAGAACGCGCAAATTTACAGTGAAAAAAGAGGTGTTAAATTGTCTCTCCAGGAGTACAAAAACAACACTTCTTACTTCCCGACCAGTTGCGTCGTGTGAGGTTGTCTTTTGTTAGCACAACTCCCCTACGGATATACCACATGAATATTTTAACTTTAAGTGGTACCTTCGCTTTCCAATTTTTTTTTATTACTCACTGGTACCTCAGAATGCGTGAGTGCACGATACATAGAGTCTACTGTGAAAGACCCCGATGTAGTAAGGTTCCAGCAAAACACATCACGACCTTGTGTCAGGATAATGGAATCCAGACGGGACAATAGATTATTCCATGACATAAGTCGGGTGCCAATCAAATCCCGCCTAAACGAAATATTTGGCGGGGATTGATACGTCCATTTTGCATCATGCTTTTATATCGATATTTATTGCATTATGGGCTGTTATTATGCATTATGTCACATTACTTATGGCTATTCTCTCTTATTTTACAAGGTTTACATAAGGAGGAGAATGCCGACAGTTGGAATTCTGGGCTGGAAAAGGAGCAAATATTAGAGACCTATTCTGCACAACTCCAAAGTCCTGAAACTCCACGAAAGTCATTTTTGGAAAATATAAAAAATATCCAGAGGAAGAAGTTCACCAGAGGGGGGCCCACCTGTCCACGAGGGTGGGGGGCGCGCCCTACCCCCCTGGGCGCGCCCCTACCTCGTGGGCCCCCTGTTGGCTCTCCGGTGCCCATCTTCTGCTATATGAGGTCTTTCGTCGAGGAAAAAATCATAAGCAACCTTTCGGGACGAGACTCCGCCGCCACGAGGCGGAACCTTGGCGGAACCAATCTAGGGCTCCGGCAGAGCTGTTCAGCCGGGGACACTTCCCTCTGGGAGGGGGAAATCATCGCCATCGTCATCACCAATGCTCCTCTCATCGGGAGAGGGCAATCTCCATCAACATCTTCACCAGCACCATCTCCTCTCAAAACCCTAGTTCATCTCTTGTACCCAATTCTTGTCTCCAACTCCGGGATTGGTACTAGTAGGTTGCTAGTAGTGTTGATTACTCCTTGTAGTTGATGCTAGTTGGTTTATTTGGTGGAAGATCATATGTTCAGATCCTTTATGCATATTATTACCCCTCCGATTATGAACATGAATATGCTTTTTGAGTAGTTACGTTTGTTCCTGAGGACACGGGAGAAGTCTTGCTATTAGTCGTCATGTGAATTTGGTATTCGTTCGATATTTTGATGAGATGTATGTTGTCTAGCCTCTAGTGGTGTTATGTGAACGTCGACTACATAACACTTCACCATTATTTGGGCCTAGAGGAAGGCATTGGGAAGTAATAAGTAGATGATGGGTTGCTAGAGTGATGAAGCTTAAACCCTAGTTTATGCGTTGTTTCGTAAAGGGCTGATTTGGATCCACTTGTTTCATGCTATGGTTAGGTTTACCTTAATACTTTTGTTGTAGTTGCGGATGCTTGCAATAGAGGTTAATCATAAGTGGGATGCTTGTTCAAGTAAGAACAACACCCAAGCACCGGTCCACCCACATATCAAATTATCAAAGTACCGAACGCGAATCATATGAACGTGATGAAAACTAGCTTGACGATATTCCCATGTGTCCTCAGGAGCGCTTTTCCTTATATAAGAGTTTGTCCAGGCTTGTCCTTTGCTACAAAAAGGATTGGGCCACCTTGCTGCACTTTATTTAATTTTGTTACTTGTTGCTCGTTACAAATTATCTTATCACAAAACTATCTGTTACCACTTATTTCAGTACTTGCAGAGAATACCTTGGTGAAAACCGCTTACCATTTCCTTCTGCTCCTCGTTGGGTTCGACACTCTTACTTATCAAAAGGACTACGATAGATCCCCTATACTTGTGGGTCATCAAGACTCTTTTCTGCCGCCGTTTACGGGGAGTGAAGCGCCTTTGGTAAGGAAAAATTTATATAGTGTGCTGAAATTTACTGTCACTTGTTACTATGGAAAGTAATCCTCTGAGGGGCTTGTTCGGGGTATCTTCACCCCGACCAGTAGAGCAACGAGTTGCTCCTCAACCTACTAAACCTACTGAAAATGAAAATGTTCCCTTTGAATTTCCTTCGGGTATGATAGAAAAACTGCTAGCTAATCCTTTTACAGGAGATGGAACAAAGCGTCATGATGAGCACCTAATATATGTGGATGAAGTTCGTGGATTATTTTAGCTTGCAGGTATGCCCGATGATGTTGCTAAGAAGAAGGTCTTCCCTTTATCTTTGAAGGGAGATGCATTGACATGGTATAGGCTATGTGATGATATGAGATCATGGAAATATAGAAGATTAAAATTGGAATTTCATCAAAAGTATTATCCTATGCATCTTGTTCATCGTGATCACAATTATATAATATAATTTTTGGCCTCGCGAAGGAGAAAGCATTGCTCAATCTTGGGGAGGCTTAAATCAATGTTATATTCATGCCCCAATCATGAGCTCCCAAGAGAAACAATTATTCAAAATCTTTATGCTCGGCTTTCTGAAAACAATCGCACCATGCTCGATACTTCTTGTGATGGCCCTTTTATGATGAAGACTATTGAATTTAAATGGGATCTATTGGATAGAATTAAACGCAACTCTGAAGATTGGGATCTCGACAAAGGTAAGGTGTCAGGTATGACACCTAAGTTTGATTGTGTTAAATCTTTTATGGATACCGATATTTTTCGTAAGTTTAGAATAAAATATGGACTTGACTCTGAGATAGTAGCTTCTTTCTGTGAATCTTTTGCTATTTATGTTGATCTCCCTAAGGAGAAGTGGTTTAAATATCATCCTCCCATAGAAGTAAAAGTAGCAGCACCTATTAAAGTTGAAGAAAAGACTGTCACTTATAATGATCCTATTGTTCCTACTTCTTATATTGAGAAACCACCTTTCCCTGTTAGAATAAAGGATCATGCTAAAGCTTCAACTATGGTTCGTAAAAGCAATATTAGAACTTATACACCTCCTGAGCAAGTTAAAGTTGAACCTAATGTTGCTATTGTTAAAGATCTCTTGTCTGATAATATTGATGGGCATGTTATTCAATTCTGCGGTGAAACTGCTAGAATTGCTAAACCTTGTGCTAAAGATAAACATAGACCTATGGTAGGTGTGCCTGTTATTTTTGTTAAAATAGGAGATCATTGTTATCATGTCTTATGTGATATGGGTGCTAGTGCTAGTGTTATACCTATTACCTTATATGAAGAAATTAAGCATGAAACTGCACCTGCTGAGTTAGAAGATATTGATGTCACAATTAAACTTGCCAATAGAGATACTATATCAGCAGTGGGAATTGTTAGAGATGTTTAAGTCTTGTGTGGGAAAACTAAATATCCTGCTGATTTCCTTGTTCTTGGTTCCCCACAAGATAGCTTTTGTCCCATTATATTTGGTAGACCCTTCTTGAATACTGTTAATGCTAAGATAGACCATGAAAAGAATGTTGTTACTATTGGCTTGGATGATATGATTCATGAGTTTAATTTCTCTAAATTTAGTAAACAACATCGTGAAGAAGAATTACCTAGTAAGGATGAAATTATTGGTCTTGCATCTATTGGCGTACCTCCTAGTGATCCTTTAGAACATTATTTGCTAGACCATGAAAATGATATGTTCATGAATGAAAGAAGGGAAATAGATGAAGTATTCTTTAAACAAGAACCTATTCTGAAACACAATTTGCCTGTTGAAATCTTAGGGGATCCTCCTCCACCCAAGGGTGATCCCGTGTTTGAGCTTAAATCGTTGCCTGATAATCTTAAATATGCTTATCTTGATGAAAAGAAGATATATCCTGTTATTATTAGTGCTAACCTTTCAGAGCATGAAGAAGAAAGATTGTTGACAACTCTGAAGAAGCACCGTGCTGCTATTGGATATACTCTTGATGATCTTAAGGGCATTAGTCCCACTTTATGTCAACATAAAATAAATTTGGAAGCAGATGCCAAACCAATTCGTGATCCTCAATGATGTTTGAATCCTAAAATGAAAGAGGTGGTAAGAAAAGAAATACTAAAGCTTCTGGAGGCAGGTATAATTTATCCTATTGCTGATAGTCAGTGGGTAAGTCCTGTCCATTGTGTCCCTAAGAAGGGAGGTATTACTGTTGTTCCTAATGATAAAGATGAATTGATTCCACAAAGAATTATTACAGGTTATAGGATGGTAATTGATTTCCGTAAATTAAATAAGGCTACTAAAAAGGATCATTACCCCTTACCTTTTATTGATCAAATGCTAGAAAGATTATGCAAACATACGCATTATTGCTTTCTAGATGGATATTCTGGTTTCTCTCAAATACCTATGTCGGCTAAAGATCAATCAAAGACTACTTTTACATGCCCTTTTGGTACTTTTTCTTATAGACGTATGCCTTTTGGTTTATGTAATGCAACTGCTACCTTTCAAAGATGCATGATGGCTATATTTTCTGACTTTTGTGAAAAGATTTGTGAGGTTTTCATGGACGACTTTTCCGTCTATGGATCTTCCTTTGATGATTGCTTGAGCAATCTTGATCGAGTTTTGCAGAGATGTGAAGAAACTAATCTTGTCTTGAATTGATAAAAGTGCCACTTTATGGTTAATGAAGGTATTGTCTTAGGGCATAAAGTTTCTGGAAGAGGTATTGAAGTTCATAAAGCCAAGGTTGATGCTATTGAAAAGATGCCATGTCCCAAGGACATCAAAGGTATAAGAAGTTTCCTTGGTCACGCCTGATTTTATAGGAGGTTCATTAAGGACTTCTCAAAAATTTCTCAGCCTCTGACCAATTTATTACAAAAAGATATACCATTTGTCTTTGATGATGATTGTGTAGAAGCATTTGTAATACTTAAGAAATCATTGATCTCTGCACCTATTGTTCAGTCACCTGATTGGGATTTACCCTTTGAAATTATGTGTGATGCTAGTGATTATGTTGTAGGTGCTGTTCTAGGGCAAAGAGTTGATAAGAAATTAAAAGTTATCCATTATGCTAGCAAGGCTCTAGACAATGCTCAAAGAAATTATGCTACTACTGAAAAACAATTCTTAGCAGTTGTATTTGCTTGTGATAAGTTCAGACCTTATATTGTTGATTCTAAAGTAACTATTCACACTGATCATGCTGCTATTAAATATCTTATGGAAAAGAAAGATGCTAAACCTAGACTTATTAGATGGGTTCTCTTGCTACAAGAATTTGATTTGCATATTTTTGATAGAAAAGGAGCTGAGAACCCCGTTGCAGACAACTTGTCTAGGTTAGAAAATATTCTTGATGACCCACTACCTATTGATGATAGCTTCCCAGATGAACAATTAAATGTTATAAGTACTTCTTGTAGTACTCCATGGTATGCTGATTATGCTAATTATATTGTTGCTAAATTCATACCGCCTAGTTTCACATACCAGCAAAAGAAAAAGTTTTTCTATGATTTGAGACATTACTTTTGGGATGACCCACATCTTTATAAAGAAGCAGTAGATGGTGTTATTAGACGTTGTGTACCTGAGCATGAAGAGGAACAGATCCTATGCAAGTGTCACTCCGAAGCTTATGGAGGACACCACGCTGGAGATAGAACTGCACATAAGGTATTGCAATCCGGTTTTTATTGGCCTACTCTCTTCAAGGATGCTCGTAAGTTTGTCTTATCTTGTGATGAATGTCAAAGAATTAGTAATATTAGTAGACGCCAAGAAATGTCTATGAATTATTCACTTGTTATTGAACCATTTGATGTTTGGGGCTTTGATTATATGGGTCCTTTTCCTGCCTCTAATGGATATACTCATATTTTAGTTGCTTTTGATTACGTTACTAAGTGGGTAGAAGCTATTCCAACTAGTAGTGCTGATCATAACACTTCTATTAAAATGCTTAAAGAAGTTATTTTTCCGAGGTTTGGAGTCCCTAGATATTTAATGACTGATGGTGGTTCACATTTTATTCATGCTGCTTTTCGTAAAATGCTTGCTAAGTATGACGTTAATCATAGAATTGCATCTCCTTATCACCCACAATCTAGTGGTCAAGTAGAATTGAGTAATAGAGAGCTCAAATTAATTTTGCAAAAGACTGTCAATAGGTCTAGAAAGAATTGGTCTAAGAAACTTGATGATGCATTATGGGCCTATAGAACTGCATATAAAAATCCTATGGGTATGTCTCCATATAAAATGGTTTATGGAAAAGCGTGTCACTTACCTCTCGAACTAGAACATAAGGCATATTGGGCTATTAAAGAGCTCAAATATGATTTCAAACTTGCCGGTGAGACGAGGTTATTTGATATTAGCTCACTTGATGAATGGAGAACCCAAGCTTATGAAAATGCCAAGTTGTTTAAAGAAAAAGTTAAAAGATGGCATGATAAAAGGATACAAAAGCGTGAGTTTAATGTAGGTGATTATGTATTGCTATACAACTCTCGTTTAAGATTTTTTGCAGGAAAACCTTCTCTCTAAATGGGAAGGCCCCTACGTCATCGACGAGGTCTATCGTTCTGGTGCCATAAAAATCAACAACTTTGAAGGCACAAATCCGAAGGTGGTAAACGGTCAAAGAATTAAACATTATATCTCATGTAATCCCATAAATGTTGAAACCAATATTATTGAAACCGTAACCCCGGAGGAATACATAAGGGACACTTTCCAGACCATTTCAGACTCCGAAAAGGAATAGGTATGTGGTACGGTAAGTAAACCGACTCCAAAACAAATTTTAAGGCAATATTTCTCCGTTTTGGAATATTTAGAAAAATAGAAATATAAGTGGCAGTCCGGGAAGGACACGAGGGCCCCACGAGGGTGGAGGGCGCGCCCTACCCCCCTAGGCGTGCCCCCCTACCTCGTGAGCACCTCGTGTGCCTTACGGACTCCGTTTTCTTGCACAATACGTATTTTGATCGGTAAAAATTCATTATATATTCTCCCGAAGGTTTTGTCTCCCGTATCACGCAAATCTCCTCTGCTCTTTTTTCGAGCTGTTATCTGTCAGGGTTTTCAAGGCTAGGCATCATGTCGTCCCCCTCCTCCAACAATGGTGACAACGATGCTTGGCTAATGAAGATAGATCTGAAGAGGGAAGAACCCATGAAGATCAACGAGGATGAAAGGATCAAGAAGGCCACGGAGGATCAAGCTCCGGCAGCAGAAGACATCCTTCAACTTGATCATAATCTTCTTACCCCAACTAAGATCGAAGTTTTCAAGATGATTGAGTTAGCTCGTATACAGAACAAGTATCTCACAAGTGAAAATATTTTGTTGAAGGAGCATATTGTTGCACTCAAGGGCATTATCCGCAAGCTAGAGGACCTCTTACGCTCGATGTGTGACTGTCCATCATCGACAACACCTTCTTCACCGACAAAGGAGACATAATCACATGGATATGGGCACTCCCCTTGGCAACTGCCAAGCTTGGGGGAGGTGCCCCGGTATCGTATCACCATCACAACTCCTATCTTTACCGTTTTCTTAGTTCGATCCTATTAGTAGTATCTTGATCTAGTAGAATAAAGTTTATGGCATGATCTAGTTTTGAGTTTTGCTTTATGATCTCTCTATATAATCCAGTTTGTGAGCTATATATATAATAAAGATTAGTGTTGAGTCAAGGGCTTGATTACTTTGCCATGAACTTGAGTGAATAAAGAAAAGAGAAAGAGAATAAAAAGAAACAAAGAGTTCATATTGATTTTGTTGAGAGTAATGACTTCACATAGAAAGACTATGATGATTAAAAGTTGTTGGGAGTTGGTAGACATAGCTTTGGTCATCGTTGCAATTAATAGGAAGTAATAAGGAAAGAGGGGTTCACATATAAATATACTATTATTGACATCTTTTATGATTGGGAGCACTCATTAAAATATGACATGCTAAAGAGTTGATGTTGGACAAGGAAGACAACATAATGAGTTATGTTTTCTTATATCTGAGATAAAGTATGTTGTCATGGATCCTCTAACATGTTGAGCTTGCCTTTCCCCCTCATTCTAGCCAAATTCTCAGCACCAAGTAGAGATACTACTTGTGCTTCCAAATACCCTTAAACCTGTTTTGCCATGAGAGTCCACCATATTTACCTATGGATTGAGTAAGATCCTTCAAGTAAGTTGTCATCGGTGCAAAGCAATAAAAATTTCTCTAAATATGTATGATTGATTGGTGTGGGAGAAATAAGCTTTATACGATCTTGTGATGTGGAAGTAATAAAAGCGACAGACTGCATAATAAAGGTTCATATCACAAGGGGCAATATAATGTGACGTTCTTTCGCATTAAGATTTTGTGCATCCAACCATAAAAGCGCATGGCAACCTCTGCTTCCCTCTGCGAAGGGCCTATCTTGTATTACTATCTTCTACCTTATGCAAGAGTCATGGTGATCTCCACCTTTCCTTTTTCATTTTATCCTTTGGCAAGCACAATATATTGGAAATATTCTGATATATGTACCTAATTGGATGTAGGGGAGCATGATTTATTGTTGTTGACATTACCCTTGAGGTAAAAGGTTGTGGGCCGAAACTATAAGCCCCTATCTTTCTCTGTGTCCGATTAAAACTTCATAACCACAAGTATTGCGTGAGTGTTAGCAATTATGAAGGACTAGATGATAGTTGAGTATGTGGACTTGCTTTTAAGCTTTGACATAGACTCTTTCTGATGTTATGATGAATTGCAATTGCTTCAATGACTGAGATTATAGTTTGTTGGTTCTCAATAAAGTTTATGATTCGTACTCTGCATTGTGAATAGATTATTACTTGAGCATAAGAAATCATATGACAATATTCATATATGTTGCTGTTATGAGAATAATCATGATTCGTTCATGTCCGTATTTTATTTTTATCGACACCTCTACCTCTAAACATGGGGACATATTTATCATTATCGGCTTTCGCTTGAGGACAAGCAAGGTCTAAGCTTGGGGGAGTTGATACGTCCATTTTGCATCATGCTTTTATATCGATATTTATTGAATTATGGGCTGTTATTATGCATTATGTCACATTACTTATGGCTATTCTCTCTTATTTTACAAGGTTTACATAAGGAGGGAGAATGCCGGCAGCTGGAATTCTGTGCTGGAAAAGGAGCAAATTTTAGAGACCTATTCTGCACAACTCCAAAAGTCCTGAAACTCCACGAAAGTCATTTTTGGAAAATATAAAAAATATCCAGAGGAAGAAGTTCACCAAAGGGGGGCCCACCTGTCCACGAGGGTGGGGGGCGCGCCCTACCCCCCTGGGCGCCCCCTACCTCATGGGCCCCCTGTTGGCTCTCCGGTGCCCATCTTCTGCTATATAAGGTCTTTCGTCGAGGAAAAAATCATAAGCAACCTTTTGGGACGAGACTCCGCCGCCACGAGGCGGAACCTTGGCGGAACAAATCTAGGGCTCCGGCGGAGCTGTTCTGTCGGGGAAACTTCCCTTCAGAAGGGGGAAATCATCGCCATCGTCATCACGAATGCTCCTCTCATCGCGAGAGGGCAATCTCCATGAACATCTTCACCAGCACCATCTCCTCTCAAAACCCTAGTTCATCTCTTGTATCCAATTCTTGTCTCCAAGTCCAGGATTGGTACTAGTAGGTTTCTAGTAGTGTTGATTACTCCTTGTAGTTGATGCTAGTTGGTTTATTTAGTGGAAGATCATATGTTCAGATCCTTTATGCATATTATTACCCCTCTAATTATGAACATGAATATGCTTTGTGAGTAGTTACGTTTGTTCCTGAGGACACAAGAGAAGTCTTGCTATTAGTAGTCCTGTGAAGGTCGACTACATAACACTTCACCATTATTTGGGCCTAGAGGAATGCATTGGGAAGTAATAAGTAGATGATGGGTTGCTAGAGTGACAGAAGCTTAAACCCTAGTTTATGCGTTGCTTCCTAAGGGGCTGATTTGGATCCACTTATTTCATGCTATGGTTAGGTTTACCTTAATAATTTTGTTGTAGTTGCGGATGCTTGCAATAGAGGTTAATCATAAGTGGGATGCTTGTTCAAGTAAGAACAGCACCCAAGCACCGGTCCACCCACATATCAAATTAACAAAGTAACGAATGTGAATCATATGAACGTGACAAAAACTAGCTTGACGATATTCCCATGTGTCCTCGGGAGCGCTTTTCCTTATATAAGAGTTTGTCCAGGCTTGTCCTTTGCTACAAAGAGGATTGGGCCACCTTGCTGCACTTTATTTACTTTTGTTACTTGTTGCTCGTTACAAACTATCTTATCAGAAAACTATCTGTTACCACTTATTTCAGTACTTGTAGAGAATACCTTGCTGAAAACCGCTTATCATTTCCTTCTGCTCCTCGTTGGGTTCGACACTCTTACTTATCAAAGGACTACGATAGATCGCCTATACTTGTGGGTCATCAGGGATGAGTTGAGCACTTGCGCAATAGCATTATTCTTATCGCGTGCAATGTTGTATAAGGTTGGGTATTGTTCTCGGAGGCTAGCATTACCTAGCCAGATGTCTTCCGAAAAACGAATCTCCGACCTGTCCTTTATTGCAAAAGACCCAAAGCGAAAGAGATGTTTCTTTGCCGCCATTAGGCCGGCCCAAAAGTGTGAGTCTCCAGGTTTCCAATATACCTGAGACACTGCCTTTTGGCTTATATACTTATTGCGCAGCATGGTTTGCCAAACACCATCCTCAGTAAGAAGTTTGAACAACCATTTACTAAGTAGGGCCTCATTCTTGACCTGCAGGTCATGAATACCGAGGCTGCCCTGGTCTTTCGGCCTACAAACCACACACCATTTGGCCAGCCTATATTTTTTCTTTTCACCATCTCCTTGCCAAAAGAACCTGGACCTAAAATAGTCCAATCTTTGCAAGACCCCCTTTGGGAGCTGGAAGAACGAAAGCATATAGAGAACCATATTTGTGAGGATAGAGTTTATTAAAATCAATCGTCCTCCAACCGAGAGCAACTAGCCTTTCCAGCTGCTCAAGCGTTTCTCTAGTCGCTCCTCTACATGCTTCCATTCCGCAATGGTGAGACGCCGATAATGAATTGGTATTCCCAAATATTTAATTGGGAATTTTCCATGTGCACAACCAAAAAGGTCAGCATAATCGGCCGCTGCCTCAACGGCTTCTCCAAAGCAGAACAATTCACTTTTATGGAAGTTAATTTTAAGACCAGACATTTGCTCAACCGCTGACAGCAAAAGTTTCAGGTTTCTAGCCTTGTCTAGGTCATGTTCCATATAGAGAATTGTGTCATCGGAATATTGCAGAATAGAGAGACCACCATCCACTAGATGTGGCACTACTCCTGTAATCTGTCCGTCTTGCTTGGCGCGCTCAATCAGAATAGCCAACATGTTAGCCACAATGTTAAATAACATTGGGGATATGGCATCACCCTGTCGTAGTCCATTTTTAGTCTGAAAGTAATGGCCGAAATCATCATTGACTTTGATGGCCACACTACCTCCGGTTACAAAATTTTGGATCCACTTGCACCATTTATCGGAGAAGCCTTTCATCCTTAGGGCCTGTTGGAGGAAAGACCATTTGACCTTGTCATAGGCTTTTTCGAAGTCTATTTTGAATACTACTCCACTCATGTTTTTTCGATGCATCTCATGGACGGTCTCATGCAGGATTACTACGCCATCGAGTATGTTCCTTCCTTGCATGAAAGCTGTTTGAGATGGCCGAACAACATGGTCAGCTACCGAGTTTAATCTATTCGTCGCCACTTTGGTGAAAATCTTGAAGCTGACATTAAGGAGGCATATGGGTCTGAACTGTTGAATCCGTTCGGCCTCCTTAATCTTCGGGAACAAGACAATCTCACCAAAATTAAGTCTGGATAGGTCAAGTCGGTCGGCATGAAAACAATTGAACAACTCCAAAAGGTCAGACTTGATGATATCCCAGAAATTTTGATAGAATTCTGCGGGGAAACCATCAGGGCCAGGAGCTTTGTTATGTTCCATTTGGTACACCGCAGCTCCCACCTCCTCTTCTGAGAATGGTGCCATTAGGATATCGTTTTCTTCTGCCGGGACATGTGGAATATCATCTTTTCGGGTCTCATCAAGGGTGAAATTCCCTTCAGTCGGCGCTCCGAAAAGAGATTTGTAGTATTTGGTGATATACTTTTTGAGCTCCCCCTGACCTTCGATCCTCCCCTCATCTTGTTGGAGACTATAAATACATTTCTTCCTATGCTGCCCATTGGAGACCAATTGGAAGTATCTTGTATTACTATCACCCATTAAAATGAAATCAGCTTTGGATCTCTGGTAGTATTTGATGTCCTCTTCTCGCAGTAGACGTGCAACCATCTCATTAGATTGATTTTACAATTCAAGGATGGTCGTAGTGGCCTCTGGCAAAACAAGGTTGGCGAGGGGCTGGACCCTACATTTTTTGCCCGGTAGGCTCAGTTCTCCGGCAAACAAATCAAAAGGGTACCGGTAGGATGGCCTGCCTGGGAAGACTCGTTTATTTAAAACTAAAGAGGCGTTCCAACTCTACATGGACATATACATGCACGAGTTCCTGGCAAGGTTCATCTTTTTCATTAACTAGATGATACCCCCGCGCGTTGCTGCGGGAAATTTGCTCAATCTTTTGGAGGTTTATGTATAACAAATAAAGAAGCCAATGATCGGATGAAGAAAAAAACGTATGACACCAATCGAGGCATTGCTTGAAAAATCTTAGGCGATCATGTTCCATGATGGAAGTTAAACTTTCATCAATTGAATGGCATAACTCAAATTGTCACATAGCAGGTTGGGGGCTCGCAAAATACGGTTACCACTTTATGGTTCAGATAATTTCTCGCAGAAAAATATGCAACGGAAAAAGTTAGAGCAATTTAAGAGTTGCGCGCTGAAAATTAATTAACACACATACAATGGTGGTGAAAGTACAATATATTCAATGAAAAGAAGTAACGAATACTTGTATAGTTGAACAGTTTCCGAAGTCTCTGTATATGCAAATACCTATTGAGTGTGCCGAAGAGGCATTTCGAGTTGAAGCATCAACTTAATAGTCAAAGAACCTACCTGCAACTATATCGTATCAGACAAAAAAGAACTGAAAGGAACTTCGGTGGAGATGAAATAAACATTCACTAATAGTAGTGCTCCCTTTCCTGAAACAAATTTAACTGTCCCCAACCCCAAGTATATATCGACTTATCTATCCATCTCTTGTGGGGGGGATCAAAAAATTGCTTACCACTATCACCATCATGAACGAAGGAGGGATCCACCCGTCAGTTCTAAAAACATAAAAGGAGTTTAGGGTATTGATTTGTCATACCGTACAACAAATTAAGGAGGAGTGGAAAAAATGTATCCAGAGAGGAACGGAATGACATACACATTTTATCGGTGTCATAGACCCATGGTTTAAAGCGGAGAAGAAAAATTGTATATAGAGAAGATTTCCAAATCGCATCTAGATGTTGTCAGCATCATAGAGTAGACACCCATGGTGGCAGAGCCTCCAGTCAGGCTTCTCCATATGAGGCATGTTGCAGGCTTGATGGGAATAAAACTCAAGGAAATATGTGGCCTCCTCTTACCCCAACAGTTTCTACATATCAGATCAAGCATGGCCAGGAAGTCCTCCACCATGCCCAGCTCCTTGTCCAGCTTCATGTGATCTTGGCATTGTTGACAGTGGTGGTGGGCTCGTGGTGAGGCTATCGTAGGATGGCCCCATGTGCTGCTTCTGTATGATGATGATGCCGGCCGATGACTCGTCGTCTATGGTGTCGTAGGAGTAGCGCCGCTGTTTCTGCTGATGGCTCTTCTTGGTGGTGTTGATCTCCCACCAGCGCTGTCGACGGCCTGCTGTCAGCGGCTGCTAAGTAGTTGTAGTAGTAGGTCGTCCTAGTGGGAGTAGCTTGCGATGGAGCGTGCGGGTGAGCAGGGCCCTGCGGCGATGCTCGTGTGGAGGACTTGCTGCGAGGTGGACCTGGAGTTATCTTTGTTGTTGGTGCGGGTGTCCTCGATGGCTTAGGGAGACGGTGACTATGACTTTGAGGGAGGAAGCGAGGGCATCGCAATGGAGGAGGAGAATGTGTTAGTCGCCGGCTGCTACTGCTGGAGGCAGATATCGTATGCATTGTCGCCTCATGAAAATCATCCACTCATGGAGCATCATCACCATGGATATGAGAATGAGGAGGAGGCTGATGTATTTATGGGGGATGAAGCCCAAGGGAGATGAGCCGAGGGGCCTCGCGGGGGAGGCATGCGTTGGTTACCCTCCACGGGGGAGGAGAAGAGGTAGTGCGATTTGATGGAGATAAAAGAAGGCAAAGAGCGAGATGAAAATCAAGATGCGTTGCCATCAAGGATTCTCGAGAAAAAAAGAATGATGCCGTGTAGAGTTGTGGAGGAAAATTCTTTGGTAAAAAAAAAGAGATGGCATCACTAAGGATGATGAGGTAGTGGGGCCGCTGATGTGGACATGTTGCATGTCGAGAGAATTAGTTTAGTGGGGATCAACTATTTAGGTATTATAGATATGCCGATAATACAAGTACAACCTTACAGGACACAAACATGGACTCGAGACATTACATTATTTGAATTAAATTTGGTAAGTGCCGACAAGTTTAAGATTGAAAAGAGATAAGTGCCCCATGATGCCTTTGCCCCTGTCCATCTCCTTCAGGAGGACGTCAAGGAGGCCGGTGGCGGACCAAGCTAGGATTCGGCATCTCCCCAGGATCAGGATGGCGTCGCCCCTCAGCAAGGAGGAAGAAACCGGAGGGCAGGCGAGGATCGTGACGCTGCCAGAGGACCAGATGGGGGACGCGGAGTCGCCGGCAAACACGACTAGTCAGAACAGTGGTCCCCGTTTTTGACGCGTCGTGAGTTGCCGCCACCATCCGCACGCTACCACCCAAAGACCTCAGCACGATAGCCGGGCTGAACACCATGCTCTCTAGTGTATTCCATAGAGAGCATGGTCGCCATCGGCGGCCCTGACGTCAGAAACCACTTCACGTTCCGAAGACGTGTATGGGAGCAAAGAGCCCTCCCGCACGACGGGAGGACGACGCCCAGGGGGAGCCGCATTCGCCTTTGCTAACGGCGACCCTTCTCCATGACTCCTCCCTACCGCCGCGAGGGGAAGAAGAATGGGGAGCGACCGACTACCACTCGCCATACCCATTACGGGCCTCGACATGGTGTCTTTCGCGTCCCCTACCACTAAAATCAAGGCTACGGGCGGCCCGGCGACAGGCACACCGGAGTCGCCACCTCCGGTGTTGTCACCGCGCCGCCCGAGTACCCCCCTTGGATCCGCGTGAAGCTCCAAACTGGAGCCCGGGGCCTAGCCACAGGCTCTTCTCTTCGGCATAACTAGCAGGAAGCAGATAACAGAGGAGGGGGAGCGCCGGGATGAATGACTACGCCCTCCCTTCGCCCCTCCTTTTATAGGGAGCCGGAGATGGGAGTCGCTCCCTCAACGGGCGGCCAACGTCCTCCTCCGCCAATTCAAGAAGACCGGGCCCTCGCCTTGATGCTCCCCCGTGCCACGCGCCTCCGTTACCTACCCCGCGAGATGCATGCGGCATACGTGGCTCAGGATAAGGGCATGGTGGGAAGAGTGAATCGGCAGTTTCTACCCCGTGCGTTTGTAGCGACCCGACCCGAATGGATCAAGTCTCTGTGCTTAAGTGTCATCCCTGGATCGGTATGCTGACACACACAGTACTCGAGGATTTATAACAGAGGTAAATCACATGTATAAAGTAACGTAAATACTATTACCTCAATCCAAATAGCGGAAGTAACAAGGTTGTGGATTCCCATCAACACCAACGGCAAAGTTGAGTGCAAAAATCGTAACCCCAACGTATCACTTACTCGTCGTCTGAAAAGTCTGCAACATGAAACGTTGCAGCCTGAAAACGGGTCAGCACATGGAATATGCTGGCAATGTAACACATAGAGAGTAATGAAAGAATAAGCCTATACTACATGCATATATGGCTGGTGGAAAGCTCTATGGTTACAGTTTTGCGTAAAGCCAATTTTTCCCTACTGCAAAGGAATAGGTTTATTTAACTATCATGGTGGTTGTTAAACATTGAGAATGGTTGACAGCATTCTCAATCCCAATTAAAAGTACTCATTATCATCCCAACAATATTAATTAGAAGTAACATGATGAGATTCACATAATATCCAAGTACTAGATACTCAAGATGTCCATAACCGGGGACACGGCTAATCATGATTAGTTTATACACTCTGCAGAGGTTTGCGCACTTTTCCCCACAAGACTCGATCGCCTCCGTTGGATTTCTCGCACTACATGATGTTTGAGAAACGGATGACCGAGACATAGTCTTTCGGAAGCGCTAGCACCTTACGTGTGGGTAGACCGATACACCTACTTTCCCCTACATCTGCTAGTCTACCCGTAAGAGTTCGCACGACTTAATCATCTATGCCAGAGCCCATAATGGCTTGTGGCTGCACACGGAAGTTTCTAGCATGAATAATCTCATCATCCCTTTGAGCCTGGGTGGCGGTCTGTAGAAAAACAGGCAAGTCTTGATGGAAACCAGGTGCCTCAATCCACCCAGATGTGTTTTTAAGTTGCCACCTTAAATAAACCATTAATTTAACAATCTCACATCTATCATGGATACACTCACCCAATCCACGTCTACTAGCATAGCATGGCATAATAAGCAAACGTAGAAGTAACTCCCAAAGGTTTGATAATAAACAGGAAATAGGTACTACCTCAACTACTTCCCATTCCACAATTTAGTTAGATCCTAAATCAATGCAATGTTTGAAGATTGATCTAATGCATAAAACTGGGTATGAGAAAAGATATGATCAAAGTGTTACTCGCCTGCAATGTTGATGAAGATGATTCGCACTCAAAACTCTTGATAGTTCTACTCGTCACACTCCGGTCAATCTATCGTAAGCAAGCAATAGTAACCACACATAAGCAACCACTCGAAAGATCAGAAAGAACGAAGAAAACAATTCGGAAAACATCAACACCAAGCAAATAATTCTTGCAACGTAAAACAATTTCTAACAGTACCAAAATTATGTGAATTTGGCCTTATCAGAAAGTTTATGTCAAGAGCTTTAATTTGCAAAAAGAATCAACTAAATCGGAGTTACGAAACTCAAGTTATGATCAAACGAAGTTCAAATTCAAATCTGATCTAATTCAAATTTTAAACTTTCAAAAACATGTTTGAGTTGGATTACTGGATAGAGGAGATCGTAACGAAGAAGTGGGTGTTGGTTCCGTTGTATTTGGACTAACGAGTAAAAAGTTGTGGTTGTTTGAAAACTAGGGGCTAATCTGTAAATAAATATATTCACGGATGGGTCCCTGTCGTAAATAAACTGAAAAAAGAAAATACTAAATAATGAACGTTCACTGCTGAACCCTAAACTATGAACGCGTTCGCTCCAGAGGCTTAGGCCACGAACATTTGCTAAATAGAGGATACCGGTTCGGAGGAAAAAAAACTAACCTAGATCTAATCCAGGCCGTAGAAGGGGAAACAGACGGCCGCGGTAGCTCCGGGGCGTACCGCGGCGGTGGAGGTCGACGTCGTCGGAGAAGACGGCGGCGGCAGCTTTGAGCGGGCGGCGACTCCGGTGGTCCTCCGGCGTGGCCGTGGGGTCGGGGAGAAGAGGCGCGACGCGATGGTGACGATGGTGGTGGCGGTAGCGGTCGGGGGCGACGGAGTGGAGCGGTGGCGGTGGCTGGATCTCGCCGGAGTGGCGGATTCCGCGAGCACGGCGAGAGGTGCGGCAGCGGCGCGAAAAGGAGAGAGAGGGGGTCGGGGCTGAGGGATTTATAGGAGGGGGGCGACGGTGGCGTGGAGGAGGGGCCAAGGCGGCGGGATGGACGGGTCGGTCACGGCGGCGCAGCGGCGTGCGGGCGGCGGACTCCTGCTGGAGCTCGGGGACAGGCGCTCGCGCGGCTGGGCTGGTTGGGCCTTGGCCTGGCAGGAGCTGGGCCGTCCCAGTCGGCGGGATGATTCTTTTTTTTAAACAGACAAAGAATTAAAACAAAAGAGATAAATACAAAATATAATATAGGCATATTATATATCAAAATTTTTAGAAAAAGATTTTCTACAAGATGAACATTATTCTAGCTTCAAATAAAATACACACAATTTCAAATAAAACAAAGAGTGCTTCTACTACAATAAAACCTCATAAAAGTCATTTTAAAAATACCAAAATTAATTCAAATTTATTTCTCTCCATTTTACGATGTAGGGAATCATGTTACCCTATTTTCCATATAGTTTATTTTTGGAGAAAATAATTTGAATAAAACTCAAATAACTCCAAATTGAAAATAAATTCAAAATAACTTTGAATTTAATTCTTTGAAACTCCCAACTCATATTTCATATGTTTTGAAGAAGTCATTTTATCTTTGCTCGTGAAAATCATTGAGTTGCATAAAGTTTCAGAATTGGAAATATTTTCCAAATGAAATTCAAATATTTTCAACACCCCTTGTCATTTAAATAAATGGAAGAAGTCATGTCATCTTCTCTCCAGGGTTTTGTGGTGAAAAATAATTTGAATTCATGGAGATCATAAAATGCAAAATGAAAGTTTGGGAAAGTCCTTTTATTCCCTCTCATTTAACTTTCAAAAAGTTTCGAATTCACTCACTTTCAGTCAATCAATCAAACAATCAATCAAAACTATCTATTTGTTTATAACATTCCAAAATTTAGAATTTTGGGATGTTACAAAACTACCACCCTTAAAATGAATCTCGTCCTCAAGATTCGGAGAGGCTAGCAAGAAATAGGTTAGGTTTGGGGTCTTCAAAATCCATCGATCGTCTCTAGAGGTCTGGGGTGCTACCACCCTTAAAAACATGGTTACTGTTCCATCAAAACTCAGATACTCCATCCTTATTGTTGACAGTGTCGGTCTTCTCAGATCTTAAGGATAATTCCTTCTCTGGGCTCTTCCGGTAGTGGCATAACCTTTTCCTTAATTATTTTGTCCTTTCCTCTTGGTAAGGTTATTCCGAAATTGGGTCTTCATAGCTGACGGGTCTGGCGCCAATACTAAACAACTATCGATATCTCATGGTGGTCAACAATTTATGGTTTCTCCTGCAGAAAACGGGTCTGGGTTGAATTGAACCTCACCGTATATCCTACGATTGGCAACAACTGTAGTGTACAAGGGAAAATACCTATACCATTCTAAGGTTTAAACAAGGTTTTGATCGTCGTCTCTCTACTATAGGTAAGTCACTCAGATTTACCATCCCGTATAGCAAGGCGAATAATAAGAGTAAGTCGGTATGGTGATCAATCCATCCCGCACCCAAATCATTACCTTGTACATGTTTTAGCGAATCTCGCATTCTAACATTCAGTCATCCTCACAAGCATTGCAGAATTTCTCTTGTCGACGAACCAAGTTCAGAAAATCCATTGATTCTGCAAGCCAAACAAACATCTATCATTCCTTAACAACTCTCAGGTTTTGCGTAAACTCCTATAGAATCGTCGGTCGATAAAATCGTAACTTCTTCCAGGGTTTTTCCTTCAGCAAGAGTGTGCTTGTTTCTTGGCAGGTCCTGGGCCTGTGGGTTATGGCCCATCTCATCACTTGCAAACCTTGAACTCATCATCGCGGGCAACTGATTGTTATTCCAACATTCAACTTCTAGCTTCCTAGCATACTTAAAATCCATCCAATTGTAATGTCTTTCTTCCTTCTATTGGCACCAAACTAGGACGTGATTACTCAGACTCATCATGGAGTTGCAATTGCTACTTATTACCAACATCCTACCTCCTTGTATCCAATAGTACTTCATCTCTTCATCCTCGTGGGATATCCCACATTCCGAGATAAAAAGTTATACTTATGAAGTCCATACTCCACTTCGTGGAACATCATTATCCTTTCCAGGGTCAAGCGTCCTTACAGGGGAATATTGGCCATCTCTGGATGGCACTTCTTCAACTGGGAAACGTGAAACACTTCATGAACTCCTGACAATTCATCGGGTAATTCCAACTTGTTGGCCACTTCTCCCATACGCTCCAAAACTCGGTATGGTCCTACAAATCTCGGGTCTAACTTTCCCTTAACTCCAAATCGTTTAACTCCTCGCAGAGGGGACACACGAAGACATGCTCTGTCTCCAATTTCATAGACTACCTCCTTGCATTTTTGAGTCTGCATAACTCTTCTGCCAGGACTGAGCTACCTTCAGTCTATCTCGAATCCACTTAACATTCTCTTCTGGCTCCTTGATCACATTTGGTCCAAACAACTGAAGGTCTCCAACTTCATCCCACATCAACGGTGTCTGGCTCCTTCTCCCATACAAAGCTTTAAAAGGGGCCATCTTCAAACTGGCTTGGTAATTGTTGTTGTATGAGAACTCCGCGTAAGGTAGATTATCATCCCTACTAGATCCATAATTTAGCGCACACGCTCTCAACATGTCCTCCAGAATCTGATTGACTCTCTTGATTTATCCATCTGTCTGCGGATGAAAGGCTGTACTGAACTCTAGCCTAGTACCCAAAGTCTGGTGCAGCTGATTCCAAAACATTGAGGTAAATTGTGTTCCTTTATCTAATATGATGGTCCTCGGAACTCCATGCAGACATACGGTCCTGGTCAAATATATCTTGGCCAACTTCTCACTTGTATAGGTGGTTTTCACTGGGATAAAGTGAGCCACTTTGGTCAAGCGAATTAACTAATACCCAGATAGAATCCTGTCCAGTTCGGGTTCTGGGAAATCTGATAATGAAATCCATGCCAAGCCTATCCCACTTCCATTTGGGTATCGGCATAGGCTGTAGTAATCTTGCTGGCTTCTGATGCTCTGCTTTTACTCTCTCTGGCACACATCACCTACGACTACATACTCCGCGATATCCTTCTTCATACCAGTCCACCAGGAACTCTCCTTCAAATCCAAATAAATCTTGGTGTTTCCAGGGCGAATCGAGAATGGTGAGTCATGAGCCTCCTGAAGTAGTAACTTCCTGATCTCTGCATTATTGGGAACATGTACACTATCCTCAAACCATAAGGTGTCGTGCTCATCCTTACGAAAACCTTTGGCCTTTCCTTTGCTCATCCTCTCTTTTACCTCAGCAATCTCTTTGTCATCCTTCTGAGCTTCACGGATCTTTCCCAACAATGTAGACTGAACTTCCATTGCTGCCACAAAACCTTTGGGAACAATCTCCAACCGAAGTTCCCTGAGATCCTCGGCTAACTCCTTTGATAATCCTCCGATTATGAGGGTATTCCTCCTTGTTTTCTTTATGGCTGTGTCCTATTTCTCCACAAAGCTTGTATGCACAAGGTTTCTTCATATCCTTTCCATAAGGCCTCAATTTCTGGGACACTAGCCAAGACATTAACAAAGTCCACTTAAATTCTTCCCAAATGGTTACTCCTTGCCATCCATTGATGGTTTGGTACATCCTCCACCAGGTAGCAGCACCTCTTTCAAAGAACGGAAGAGCATGCTAGGTCATATACTTTCCAGCTATAGGGTTATTCTTCATGTGATCCTCCATGTTCTGAATCCATTGGTCTGTCTCCAATTGACTCATCGGTCCAGACAATACAAGCTCATCTCCATTCATCCTCTAATGGGTCCATGGGTTTTGGGGTGGGATAAGAGAAATAGAGAGGGATACACACAATACAAACAATGGTTTTGAAGAGATAGGTTTTTATTGTGGCTGTCAAAAAAAACATCAAACAAAATGACAGCTCACAATCGTCGCATCTAGCGTAGGTATATAACTGGGGTTTGGTCTTCTAAAGGTCAATGTCGTCAAACTCTGCAAATCTTGTTCATGTCTCCGATGGCTTCTTCTGATCATGCTTGTCCTACTCAAGTTCTTTTGCCAAATCATCTCTGTTGACGCAAAGTCTCTCGCGACGTCCTTTAATATTTCTGGAGTTGCATTCCAAACATTCTGGTTTCAGCTTCCTTGACATGAACCATGATCCTACTGTCCTTCAGTTCCTGATGAATCTCCGGTACCTCGATGTTTTGCTCCTTCAGCTTGTCTTATTTTAGCTTCTGGGTCCTCAGTTCTTCACGAACTGATTCCTTATCAAATACGGCTTCCTGCAGATCCACCCTAAACTTCTTGATGTAATACTCCAGATCCTGGTGATGCACCAGCTATGGTTAAATCTTCATCCTTTGCTGACAGATGCTCCATCAGCCCTCTACCATCCAATCATTCAATGAATCTTCATGCTTAACTCCACACGGTGATAATGACATAAGTGGGAGATAACATCATGGATAGCCGTGTTTCTGCTCTTGTCATTTCCATGAGCTATCACTTCATAGTTGATATCTCCTGCCTCAGGGTTTTCCTGACAAAACTTTGAGTTTCTAACTCTCCATGTTCCGGTCTTACTCCAATACACCTTGATCTTGGGTATTGATAACTTCCATAGTCTGTCAAATTCCATAAGCGTAACCTTCCTAGGTCATAAAAATCTGGGAAGTCTTCAGAGCCTTCAAAATCTCCTAGTCTTCGGAGTCTTCAACAGTTGTAGTTTCCATTTACACGGCAAAATCCTCTTCATTCCAAATGGTCTTAGTTGTCCGATATCTTATACTTCTTGGAGTGGTATCATCAGTTGAATCTTTGAGTGGTCAAAAGGAAAAACGGGGTATAGTCTCACTAAAAGGGAATATTTGAATAAGCTCAGAAGAGAAGATAGGTAAAAGATCTTTTTTATAAAAGAAAGTTGTAGAGGAAATCTTTCCTATGGGCTTGCCAGTTTCTAGGGTCACGCCCCACTGACCAACTGGCTCGATACCATTCTTGTAGCGACCGACCGAATGGATCAAGTCTCTCGTGCTTAAGTGTCATCCTCGGATCGGTATCTTTGACACACGGTACTAGAGGATTTATAACAGAGGTAAATCACATGTATAAAGTAACGTAAATACTATTACCTCAATCCAAATAGCGGAAGTAACAAGGTTGTGGATTCCCATCAACACCAACGGCAAAGTTGAGTGTATAAATCGTAACCCTAACGTATCACTTACTCGTCGTCTGAAAAGTCTGCAACATGAAACGTTGCAGCCCGAAAACGGGTCAGCACATGGAATATGCTGGCAATGTAACACATAGAGAGTAATGAAAGAATAAGCCTATACTACATGCATATATGGCTGGTGGAAAGCTCTATGGTTACAGTTTTGCGTAAAGCCAATTTTTCCCTACTGCAAAGGAATAAGTTTATTTAACTATCATGGTGGTTGTTAAACATTGAGAATGGTTGATAGCATTCTCAATCCCAATTAAAAGTACTCATTATCATCCCAACAATATTAATTAGAAGTAACATGATGAGATTCACATGATATCCAAGTACTAGATACTCAAGATGTCCATAACCGGGGACACGGCTAATCATGATTAGTGTATACACTCTGCAGAGGTTTGCGCACTTTTCCCCACAAGACTCGATCGCCTCCGTTGGATTTCTCGCACTACATGATGTTTGAGAAACGGATGACCGAGACATAGACTTTCAGGAGCGCTAGCACCTTACGTGTGGGTAGACCGGTACACCTACTTTCCCCTACATATGCTAGTTACCCGTAAGAGTTCGCACGACTTAATCAACTATGCCAGAGCCCATAATGGCATGTGGCTGCACACGGAAGTTTCTAGCATGAATAATCTCATGATCCCTTTGAGCCTGGGTGGCGGTCCGAAGAAAAACAGGCAAGTCCTGATGGAAACCAGGTGCCTCAATCCACCCAGATGTGTGTTTAAGTTGCCACCTTAAATAAACCATTAATTTAACAATCTCACATCTGTCATGGATACACTCACCCAATCCACGTCTACTAGCATAGCATGGCATAATAAGCAAACGTAGAAGTAACTCCCAAAGGTTTGATAATAAACAGGAAATAGGTACTACCTCAACTACTTCCCATCCCACAATTTAATTAGATCCTAAATCAATGCAATGTTTGAAGATTGATCTAATTCATAAAACTGGGTATGAGAAAACATATGATCAAAGTGTTACTCGCCTGCAATGTTGATGAAGATGATTCGCACTCAAAACTCTTGATAGTTCTACTCGTCACACTCCGGTCAATCTATCGTAAGCAAGCAATAGTAACCACACATAAGCAATCACTCGAAAGATCAGAAAGAACGAAGAAAACAATTCGGAAAACATCAACACCAAGCAAATAATTCTTGCAACGTAGAAAAATTTCTAACAGTACCAAAATTATGTGAATTTGGCCTTATCAGAAAGTTTATGTCAAGAGCTTTAATTTGCAAAAAGAATCAACTAAATCGGAGTTACGAAACTCAAGTTATGATCAAACGAAGTTCAAATTCAAATCTGATCTAATTCAAATTTTAAACTTTCAAAAACATGTTTGAGTTGGATTACTGGATAGAGGAGATCGTAACGAAGAAGTGGGTGTTGGTTTCGTTGGATTTGGACTAACGAGTCAAAAGTTGTGGTTGTTTGAAAACTAGGGGCTAATCTGTAAATAATTATATTCACGGATAGGTCCTTGTCGTAAATAAACTGAAAAAATAAAATACTAAATAATGAACGTTCACTGCTGAACCCTAAGCTATGAACGCGTTCGCTCCAGAGGCTTAGGCCACGAACATGTGCTAAATAGAGGATACCGGTTCGGAGGGAAAAAAACTAACCTAGATCTAATTCAGGCCGTAGAAGGGGAAACGGACGGCCGGGGTAGCTCCGGGGCGTACCACGGCGGCTTTGAGCGGGCGGCGACTCCGGTGGTCCTCCGGCGTGGCGATGGGGTCGGTGAGAAGAGGCGCGACGCGATGGTGACGATGGTGGTGGCGGTAGCGGTCGGGGGCGACGGAGTGGAGCGGCGGCGGTGGCTGGATCTCGCCGGAGTGGCGGCTTCATGAGCTGGAGATGAAAGGCTGTGGTGTAAAAAAGGAGAGAGAGGGGTCGGGCTGAGGATTTATAGGAGGCGGCGGTGGCGTGGAGGAGGGCCAAGCGGCGGGATGGCGGGTCGGTCCGCAGGTGGCGGCGGCGGCGTGGTGGCGGACTCCGCTAGAGCTCGGGGACAGGCGCTTCATGGGTGGGCTGGGTGGGCCTTAGCTTTGGCTGAGCTGGGCCGCCCAATCGGGGAGGATTCTTTTTTAAATGCAGACAAATAATTAAAACAAAAGAGATAAATACAAAATATAATATAGGCATATTATATATCAAAATTTTCAGAAAAAGATTTTCTACAAGATGAACATTATTCTAGCTTCAAATAAAATACACACAATTTCAAATAAAACAAAGAGTGCTTCGCTACAATAAAACCTCATAAAAGTCATTTTAAAATACCAAAATTAATTCAAATTTATTTCTCTCCATTTTTCGATGTAGGGAATCATGTTACCCTATTTTCCATATATTTTATTTTTGGAGAAAAATAATTTGAATAAAACTCAAATAACTCAAAATTGAAAATAAATTCAAAAGAACTTTGAATTTAATTCTTTGAAACTCCCAACTCATATTTCATATGTTTTTAAGAAGTCATTTTATCTTCGCTCGTGAAAATCATTGAGTTGCATAAAGTTTCAGAATTGGAAATATTTTCCAAATGAAATTCAAATAATTTCAACACCCCTTTTCATTTAAATAAATGGAAGAAGTCATGTCATCTTCTCTCCAGGGTTTTGTGGTGAAAAAGAATTTGAATTCACGGAGATCATAAAATGCAAAATGAAAGTTTGGGAAAGTCCTTTTATTCCCTCTCATTTAACTTTCAAAAAGTTTCGAATTCACTCACTTTCAGTCAATCAATCAAACAATCAATCAAAACTATCTATTTGTTTATAACATTCCAAAATTTAGAATTCTGGGATGTTACAGCGTTAAAGTCATTCAGGGGCCATTGCAAGAGTGGCCCCACCACTATTGGCTTTACGCGGCACGCGGGGAAATCAGAAACTGGCCCAGGCTCGAGATTAATGAAGAAGCAAAGAAGACCTCAAGAGGCCAGCCTCTTGAACACCCCTGCCTGCGCACTTATTAGGCCCTACCCCGACGACGCTCGGCAGTGCACTCGGGGCAGGCCTAGGGGCTTCTTTCGGTGCAACAAACCCTGGGTCTGTTTCCCAGACTGTGAACAGGCACGGGAACGAGATTACAGCACCAAACCAAGCCAAGGTACAAGAAACCAAGATCTTCGAAGGACCAACATGCAGATCAAGAGGACCAAGATCAAGCCAGAGAAAGAAGATACCACCAGAAGAAAAGCGTCCCTTGCTGGGCAGACGAGCTAGGTGAGGGTAGGGTCACCGCTGGAGGAAGATGTCCAAGACGTCCCGGCAGGGCCTGCCAGGACTCGTGGATGCCAAACCACCTCACCCAACTACTCCAACATGACCCACGTCGTCAATCCATGCAGTGTCAAGCCGCAAAGTGACTAAGTGGCAGCCATTCACCACATGGCGGCCTTTCTCTACAGGAAATGCCCACGAGCGACACCAGTCCCGCGACGTGTCAAGCAAGCAGGTGTGAAGCTGGCAAAACAGCCCGGCAAGGCTTGCCGGGCAAGCAAAGATGTGATGTTAAGCGGTGTATTTAGTGCACCCTGTCAGCCTGCAGAGTTAGGTATGATAGCACTGTTCGCTATCTTATCAATGCGTAATGACTACTTTGCCATTGTGGTGGCTCCTTAATCTACAAAAGGAGGCCTGTGGCAACCGGAGAAAGGGTTACAAGGTTGGACACCACACACTCATACGCGCGTAGCCACTAACGCCCCGAGGCAACCCTGCTGGCCAAGTGTATTGCGCCCCCACACCATTCTTCCACCATCAATCCACCAAAGCAGGAGTAGGGTTTTACGCTTCACGATGGCCCGAACCTGGGTAAAATTGCTTGTGTGATCTCTGCCGTGCTGCCCCACGCTCGTCTGCTCTTTGTGAAACATGACATCCCCCCTGCCGAACCAGCAAGGGGCCCTTGGTCCCATCGGTGGCTGTGGTTTCCCACGACATCTTTGGCGCGCCAGGTAGGGGGATCACTTGCGTGAACCTGAAAGCGTGTGCAGCGCGTCATCTTCATCACCTCTTCACCTTCGACGGCATCGTCGACCATGGCGCCCAAGAAGAAATCCGATGCTTTGGCTCATCCATCCACCTCGAAGGCTCCACCGCCCGCGGCCTCCAACGCTCCGGGGGATGCGGAAGCGCGCGAGGACGTGGACGCTGCTGGGGACGTGGCCGGAGCACGCAGCACCGTCATCACTTCCCCATGGCCGAAGCAGGAACGGGAGATATTGGAGGAGAGCAGCATCAAAAACACCATGACGGCCAGGCTCCACAAGGTATGGGTGAAGGGGTTACTCCGTCCGTGCCCCTTCCTCTCGCCGACGGGCACAGCCGCAGCTATGGCGCTCGGTCCGGGGCAAATCGCCACCCTCCGGCCACCCCACCACGGGAGCATCCCCAGCGCATGCACCTCCCCTGGGGCGGGTCAACCAAGTCGTTGTGCGTGATGGAGCCGCTGGCCCTCGAGCACCTTCACCGTGCCACCATGCCATCTAGGTGGCTGCCCCACAATAGCAGGGATGCGGTGCTACCGCCGCTGGCATCGTCAGCAGCCGAGCGACGGTACCTCATCATCACCCATGCCAAGTGATGCGGCTTGAAGCTACGTCGGATTTCCCCAAAGAGGAAGGGATGATGCATCACAGAGACGGTAGGTATTTCCCTCAGCGATGAAACCAAGGTTATAGAACTAGTAGGAGAATCAAGCAACACAACGTAAACAACACCTACACACAAATAACAAATACTCGCAACCTGACGAGTAAAAGGGGTTGTCAATCCCTTTCGGTAGCGGCGCCAGAAATTGGCAAACAGACGTGAATAAATTGTAGTAGATTGATAGATCGAACGCCAAATAAAATAAATAAGAATAAATTGCAGCAAGGTATTTTTGTATTTTTGGTTTAATAGATCTGGAAATAAAAGAAAAGGAAAATAGATCGCAAAGGCAAATAATATGAGAAAGAGACCCGGTTGCCGTAGGTTTCACTAGTGGCTTCTCTCGAGAAAAATAGCAAACGATGGGTAAACAAATTACTGTTGGGCAATTGATAGAACTTCAAATAATCATGAAAATATCCAGGCAATGATCATTATGTAGGCATCACGTCCAAGATTAGTAGACCGACTCCTGCCTGCAGCTGCTACTATTACTCCACACATCGACCACTATCCAGCATGCATCTAGTGTATTAAGTTCATGGAGAAATGTAGTAATGCAATAAGAACGATAACATGATGTAGACAAGATCTATTTATGTAGAAATAGACCCCATCGTTTTATCCTTAGTAGGAATGATACATACGTGTCGGTTCCCCTTCTGTCACTGGGATCAAGCACCGTAAGATTGAACCCACTACAAGGCACCTCTTCCCATTGCAAGATAAATAGATCAAGTTGGCCAAACAAAAACAAATATCAGAGTATAAATACGAGGCTATAAGCATTTATGCATATAAGAGATCAAAAAACTCAAATAACTTTCATGGATATAAAAAGATAGATCTGATCATAAACTCAAAGTTCATCCGATCCCAGTGAACACATCGCAAAAGGAGTTACATCATATGGATCTCCAAGAGACCATTGTATTGATAATCAAAAGGGAGAGAGGAAGCCATCTAGCTACTAACTACGAACCCGAAGGTCTACAAAGAACTACTCACGCATCATAGAAGAGGCACCAATGGAAGTGGTGAACCCCTCCCAGATGGTGTCTAGATTGGATCTGGTGGCTCTAACTCTGCGGCGGCTAGAAGGAGTGTCAGCTACACCCACCGCCAGCGGCTAGGTGGATAGGAGGAGCACCGGCTGCAAGCCACCGCTGGCCACCGGGGTGGAAAGGAGAGTTGGATCTAGACTACCGCCAACGCCGCCCACTTGGGTGAAGAAGACGAGCGTTGGTTGTAGGCGGCCGCCACCGGCCAGGCGTGCCGACTGCAGGACACCGCTACCGGCTAGGCATGTCGACTGCAGGCCACCGCCGCCGCCCGCCGGCCAGGAGGAGAGGCGGCGCACATGTGAGTAGGATTAAAATATGGGTGGGGAATCGAGAGTGGAGGAAGAATTGTGGAGGCGCTCGACTGTTGTGGATATGTACGCGAGAACGAAGGGACTCACGGTCGGGAGTTAGTTGGGCTGCTATTAGCTACTGGGCTTACGTACACTTTTGGTCCATATGCACATAATATCGGTTTCTTCGGTCACTTCGGGTAACGAAGGCCAAACACCGAACTTCCAGAATTAATTTCGGTTCCTAGAAAGTGAGGACCGAATCATTGACCGAAACTTTCGGTTCTGGTCTGTTCGGGTTCGGTCTAGGTCTTTTCGATTCGGTCGTTCGGTTCTTGGTTAATATGCCCACCCCTAACTAAGAATCAAGTTTATTTTATCCAATGATCTTCGTGAAAGTTTTTATTATATCCTTCTTGGATATCTATCACTTTGGAACTAAATTCCATGTGTTGCTTTTGATAAGCTCATACAAATATAAGTGAAGATTATGGGCATAAAAGTTCTTTCTTTCTCTCAAATTAATTTAAGTGAAGCAAGAGAGAATTTCTTGAAAATTTTACTAACTCTCAAATAAATCTAAGTGAAGCAAGAGAGCATTTCTTCAAAAATACTAAAGCACACTGTGCTAAAAAAAGATATAAGTGAAGCACCAGAGCAAATCCATAGCTCATAAAAATATAAGTGAAGCATAGAGAGGAATTCTAACAAGTCATGGAAAAATTTTGGGTCTCTCAAATAGGTGTGTCCAGCAAGGAATCAAGACTTAAAACACACGGTAATCCGAGAAAATCATTTCCATAGGTATGTAAATCCCACACGGTAATCCAAGAAAATCATTTCTGTAGGTATGTACATCCCACACGGTGAATCCTGAAAAACATTTCCGTTCGTATGTATATCACACACAGTCAATTGAAGGAATACGTTTCCGTTCTTATGTTCATCCCACACAGTCAATCTAGGGAAAACGTTTCCGTTCTGACGTACATCCCACACAGTTTTATGTGTAGGCTCGTGTGTGAAAGGTGTAACTATCACACACGGTCTTACTTGATTAACTGTTTTCTTTTATCAACTATATCACACATGATTTGATGAAGAAAACTGTGTGGCATTGGGCTATCCATCGCAAGCGCTTTTACTGCTAGAACCGTTTGCAAAGGTCCATGACACATTTCGCAGGTTTATTAATTTACAATTAATAATTCCTGTATTATGCAAATTCACATTTCATATCGAACAGTTGTTTGTCAATTCCATATCAGGCACATAAATATATTATAACATCACAATATGGTAGCTACATGTAAACAACACAGTACAACATATAGCTACTTCAACTTCATAAGAACAATATATTCATTTCCCTAATCGAGATCATCCAGGCTCGTATTATCCACCTCTGCTTTCAGTTCAGTAAGAACCCGTTTTCCACGATCCAACTGGGAAAGTGCCTCCTCCTTTGCCAACACCATCTTAGCAAAGTCTGATTTAAAAAATCTGAGCTCATTCTCCACCTTCAACTTTTTATCCCGCATCTTGAAATATGCTTCAGCGCTGACAAGACTTTCTCTAAGCCTATGTGTGTTCTCTTCCTCATACCTGCTCCAGAGCATCGTTAGGCACATCTTCAAAGACCGTGGCCACTCTTGATCAACCCACTCCAAGTAAGAAAACTTCCGTTCATCCTATAATATTTAAAACTAGATCAATAACAATTGTAGGGGAAATGGGTTGATAGCAACATAGAAAATCACCAATGCTTATTTAGAAAAACTGAAGAAACATGTTAATTGTGACCTATCTTCTCAAAAAGATCAATATGCAAATGAAATAATTGGTACTGAGACAACAACCAAATTCTGGAACATCATAAGCTATAATTAACTACAATGACGCTACAAGTTCTTATTACTCATGTACAATAAATAACGAATTGAACATTTTATGAGGAAGGTAAATATAACTACAACAGCATAGCGACAGTGTTTGGATGACATCAAATTGATACTAATAGGTGTGTACATGCACACATTTAGTAACATAGAACTAATAGCACTAAGGCCGTCCACTATGTATGCCAAAATGGGGTAAAGACAACTGTTGCTACATCTCGCACCGGCGCCCTGCACTGGCGAGCCGATGCAACTGAAAAAAAATTAGGAAGCCGGACTCCGGAGCACGTAATTGCTCCGATGCCCAGTTCCTTCATGCCATAAAGATTTAGTATTTTACTGCTTGGCTGCTCGGATGTGTAGACCAAAGTTGGCTGCACAAAATGTTGAAGCAGTGCCAAATAATTTTCTAATGGCACCGCTGATGAGATGGCAACAATTGAAGATACTAGGTACAAACTGTGACACTGTCTTAGGATGCATTTGGTTGAAGTTTTGGTATGAATTGGTTGGGACCGTGACAGTGTCCGAATCATATCTAACAAATGATTTATAACAACGAAAGAGGGTCTAACCTTCTCTGTACATATCAGAAACTTCCTCCCACTATCCACAGAATCAAACGCAACTAGCTTCACGCATGGAGATTGATAGTGACAACGAGCAGATAGGTCTTCAGCCACCCCGCTCCATTCATTGCCACTGATGGTCTTAGGGAGCTACAAGAGGAAGAAAAATCGTCCTCCGGGTAAAAATCCTTCATTCCAAGTCATAGCCCCAGAGAGAGAAGAGAGGCATACCCGGGTGGTGAAGGAGTAGTCGCCGAAGGAGGAACCGCTGGAGATGTCTTTGAAGAAGACCATGGCGACCCCGGCGGTAGGATGCGAGACGGTGAGAGTGAGCAAGCGGCTATAGCTTAGCAACGAAGGAAGGAAGGAGGAAACAGGGGAAATGTGACTTGTGGTCGGGGAGAAAAAGGGGTGGGGAAGTGGGGAAGGGGGGCGGGGGCGGGGTAGATATTTTGGCGGTAGGCCAAAATTTTGGAAATGTGGAGGGAAACTTTGCGCGCGGTGCCACCGGACCATTCACTTTGAACGAGTGTGTGCATCACAAACAATTCTTCTGCTTTACGCGCATGGTATGAGTTTGATCATTCAAATTTTGGTCTCAAGGCATGGGCACATTCACTTTGAACACGCGCGGTGCCGCCGGACCATTCACTTTGAACGATTGTGTGCATCGCAAACAATTCTTCTACTTTACGCGCATGGGATGAGTTTGATCATTCAAATTTTGGTGGAAATTTCCCCGGGTACGTCATTGCATAATTTAACATCTCTTACTAATTTGGGCACACAAAAGAGCGTACAACACACAGACCACACTTACTGAATCGAGCAATTTTAGTAATTACACAGAGCCAGTTGACCTAAACATTGCTCTAACAAAAGACCAGCATTAAAAACAAAGCCTAAGTACGCATAATTAAAAATTCGCCGCCACGCCGGCCTATGCATCACCGGTGTGAGATGAGACGTCGATGACTTGTCCTGGTACATGCCGCCGTTGGTGGACTCCGCGTCCCCCCTGCTGACGTCGACCGCGTCCTCGTCCTCGTCCTCGGCGCCGCCCTCAAGGTTGTAGTACTCGTAGTAGTGGTTGCACCAGAGCTCGCGTTGGTACTCCATCGCCTATTCCTCGACGGACGTACTCTTCTCTACCTCGACCTCGGCCACGCACAACTCCTCCTCCCGGCGCTCCTCGATCTCCGCCGCCTCCTGCATCTCCAGCTCCCACTCGACGACCTCATGAGGAAGCAGGTGCTCCATGGCCACCACCACCTTTTCAGATGTGCATTGCATGCTGGAGTCCGAGGAGGCCTGGAATATCTTGGCGTGTGCATCCTCGATCTTGGCGTGGATGGCCTTGACCCGGGCCAGGGCGACATCAGCGGCACGGACAGCAGCTCGAGCGCTCTCGGCATTTGCAGCCGCCGTCGCAGCAGCAGCAGCAGCCGTCTCGGCTGCAGCAGCTACCTTTTCGGCTGATGCGTCTCCATCGTATCAATAATTTTTGATTGTTCCATGCCAATATTATCCAACTTTCATATACTTTTTGGCAACTTTTTATACTATTTTTTGGACTAACATATTGATCCAAAGGCTCGATGCTAGTTCACATGCATTGCATGTTTTATTTTTCGCAGAATATCCATATCAAACGGAATCCAAACGGGATAAAAACGGGCGGAGCTTATTCTTGGAATATTTGGAAAATTCCGGAAGAAAAATCCACACGAGACGGTGCCCGAGGAGGCCACGAGGCAGCGGGGCGCGCCTGCCCGCCTGGGCGCGCCCCCTACCCTCGTGAGCCACCCGTAAGGCGGTTCACGTTCTTCTTTTGCCGCAAGAAAGCTAATTTTCAGAAAAAAAAATCACGGCGAAGGTTTCAGGCCAATCGGAGTTACGGATCTCCATATATACACGAAACGGTGAAACAGAGCAGGAGAGAACGCAGATACAGAGAGATAGATCCAATCTCGGAGGGGCTCTCGTCCCTCCCAAGCCATGGTAGCCAAGGACCAGAGGGGAAACCCTTCTCCCATCTAGGGAGGAGGTCAAGGAAGAAGAAGAAGAAGGGGGCCTCTCTCCCCCTCGCTTCCGGTGGCGCTGGAGCGCTGTCGTGGGCCATCATCATCACCACGATCTTCACCAACACCACCGTCATCTTCACCAACATCTCCATCACCTTCCCCCTCTATCTACAGAGGTCCACTCTCCCGCAACCCGATGTACCCTCTACTTGAACATGGTGCTTTATGCTTCATATTATTTTCCAATGATGTCTTGCCATCCTATGATGTCTGAGTAGATTTTCATTGTCCTACCGGTGATTGATGAATTGCTATGATTGGTTTGAGTTGCATGTTTTATTATTGGTGCTGTCCTATTGTGCCCTCTGTGTCGCGCAAGCATGAGGGATTCCCGCTGTAGGGTTAGCAATATGTTTATGATTTTCTTATGGTGGGTGGCGTGAGTGACAGAAGCACAAACCCGAGTAAGTAGGTTATTTGCGTATGGGATAAAGGGGACTTGATACTTTAATGATATGGTTGGGTTTTACCTTAATGAATCTTTAGTAGTTGCGGATACTTGCTAGAGTTCCAATCATAAGTGCATATGATCCAAGTAGAGAAAGTATGTTAGCGTACGCCTCTCCCTCAAATAGAATTGCAATAGTGATTACCGGTCTAGTAAAATAGTCAATTGCTTAGGGACAATTCCACAACTCCTACCACCACTTTTCCACACTCGCCATATTTACTTTAGTTGTGTTTTTATCTTAGCAGCCCCTAGTTTATGTTTACGTGCTCTTTATTTTCTTGCAAACCTATCCAAAAACACCTACAAAGTACTTCTAGTTTTATTCTTGTTCTAGGTAAAGCGAACGTCAAGTGCGCGTAGAGTTCTATCGGTGGTCGATAGAACTTGAGGGAATATTTGTTCTACCTTTTGCTCCTCATTGGGTTCGACACTCTTACTTATCGAAAACTGTTGTGATCCCCTATACTTGTGGGTTATCAAGACCTTTTTCTGGCGCCGTTGCCGGGGAGTCATAGCGTGGGGTGAATATTCTCATGTGTGCTTGTTTGCTTTATCACTAAGTAATTTTTATTTGTTGTTCTTAGTTGTTCTTTATCTTTAGTTATGGATATGGAACACGAAATACCAAAAAATTTAGGTGTACTTGCTACTCATGGAGATGGGGAACCTCCTAAAACCCTCGATGCTGGTTATGTGAAAGATATTATGTACTACTTTAATAATCCTGAGAAAACCCCATTTAATTATGTAATGGGAGTAACATTGGATCAACGTGAATACATTAGGGATTATCGCTTAACACAAAAAGGGAAACTATTATGGGATCAAATTCATATATTGAAGTGCTATGCTTGGCAACTTTGTGTGAGTTATGATTATACTTGTTGCTCTAGGATGAAGGCTCCACACCTTCCCTTTTTATCCAAATTTAATGATAATAAAACCTTAGCTTCTTATGCTAATGGTATATATGATTACTATGATGTGGAACAAATAGAAGAATTTGTTGCTTTTATGGGTGCTTATGAAATTGAATCTATGTGTAAAGAGTTTGAAGATTTTGATGATGCTATTTATAGATCTGAAAATTTAGCTATCCTCAAATATTTCTATGAGAATTATGAATACAATTCCGATATTAATGCACTTATTGAGAAAGTCTCCGCTGTCCAAGAAGAGACTAATATTTTGCAGGAATCTATGGAAGAAGAAATTGATGAAACTGTGAGCTCATTGGATGAAAAAGATGAGGAGGAGAGCGAAGAACAAAAGGAGGAAGAGCGGATTGATCACCCATGCCCACCTTCTAATGAGAGTAACCCTTCAACTCATACATTGTTTAATTCCCCTTCGTGCTTACCGAAGGATGATTGCTATGATGACTATTATGATCCCATTAATTCTTTTGAAATATCCCTTTTTGACGATGCTTGCTATGCTTGTGGCCAAGATGCCAATATGAATTATGCTTATGGAGATGAACTTGCTATAGTTCCTTATGTTATGAAGGAAATTGTTGCTATTGCACCCACGCATGATAGTCCTATTATCTTTTTGAATTCTCCCGACTACACTATATCGGAGAAGTTTGCACTTATTAAGGATTATATTGATGGGTTGCCTTTAACCGTTGCACATGATGATTTTGATTGATATAATATGCATGTGCTTGCTGCTCCTACTTGCAATTATTATGAGAGAGGAACTATATCTCCACCTCTCTATGTTTCCAATACAATAAAATTGCAAGAAACTGTTTATACTATGCATTGGCCTTTACTATGTGTGCAGGAACTGTTCTTTTATGACATAACGATGCATAGGAGGAGAGTTAGACTTAGTCATTACATGATATATGTTAATTTGTGCTCACTACTAAATTACAAATCATTGCTAATTAAAATTGGCTTTGATATACCTTGGGATCCGGGTGGATTCACTACTTGAGCGCTATATGCCTAGCTTAATGGCTTTAAAGAAAGCGCTGCCAGGGAGACAACCCGGAAGTTTTAGAGAGTCATTTATTTCTGTTGAGTGCTTTCATATAGTTTAAAAACAACAAAAATAAAGAGGGGAACACAAAACTTTTCAAAAACAAAAGCGAAAGTGAGAAAGACAAGCATTGTTGAAGTGGGAGCTAGCCTTGAACTTTGTTCATGCTCACGGAAACTTTGTGAATCTTGATTACAGAAACTTTTCAACAAAAATAATTATCCCCTTGTACAATTCCATTGTATTATAAAAATAATGTGCTAAGGTTTGCCTTTAGGATGTTGTCGATGCTTGTTGGTATGTGCGGTGCAGGACAAAAACTTTGGCTGTAGTGCACGGTTTTTAACTTTTTTACTGGAACGTCAAATGGTTCTGATTATTTTTGCACTGTATTTCTGTACAAATTGTTTATTTTTACTAATTTTGGCAGAATTTTTTAAGTACCATATGTATGGTGAATGTTCATATTATTACAGACTGTTCTGTTTTAGACAGATTCTGTTTTTGATGCATAGTTTGCTTGTTTTGATGAAACTATCAATTTATATCAGTGGATTAAGCCATGAAAAAGTTACATTACAGTAGAAAAATGCAAAAACAAAATATGAATTGGTTTGCAACAGTACTTAGAGTAGTGATTTGCTTTATTATACTAACGGATCTTACAGAGTTTTCTGTTGGAGTTTTGTGTGGATGAAGTGTTCGATGATCGAGAAGGTCTCGATGTGAGAAGAAGGAAGAGAGGCAAGAGCTCAAGCTTGGGGATGCCCGAGGCACCCCAAGTAAATATTCAAGGAGACTCAAGCGGCTAAGCTTGGGGATGCTGGGAAGGCATCCCCTCTTTCTTCAACAAATATCGGTATGTTTTCGGATTCATTTCATTCATGTGATATGTGCAAATCTTGGAGCATCTTTTGCATTTAGTTTTCTTTTTTTTATGCACCATGCTGGTATGAGATGGTCCTTGGTTGATTTATATAATGCTCTTTGCACTTCACTTATATCTTTTGAGTATGGCTTTATAGAATGCTTCATGTGTTCACTTATATCATTTGAAGTTTGGATTGTCCGTTTCTCTTTACATAGACAGCCGCCATTTGTAGAATGCTCTTTTGCTTCACTTATATTTTTTAGAGTGTGGGCATATCTTTTGTAGAAAGAATTAAAACTCTCTTGCTTCACTTATATCTATTTAGAGAGATGACAGGAACTGGTCATTCACAAGGTTAGTCATAAAATCCTACATAAAACTTGTAGATCGCTAAATATGATATGTTTGATTCCTTGCAATAGTTTTGCGATATAAAGATGGTGATATTAGAGTCATGCTAGTTGAGTAATTGTGAAATTGAGAAATACTTGTGTTGAGGTTTGCAAGTCCCGTAGCATGCACGTATGGTGAACCGTTATGTAAAGAAGTCGGAGCATGAGGTGTTTATTGATTGTCTTCCTTATGAGTGGCGGTCGGGGACGAGCGATGGTATTTTCCTACCAATCTATCCCCCTAGGAGCATGCGCGTAGTACTTTGTTTCGATAACTAATAGATTTTTGCAATAAGTATGTGAGTTCTTTATGACTAATGTTGAGTCCATGGATTATACGCACTCTCACCCTTCCATCATTGCTAGCCTTTTCGGTACCGTGCATTGCCCTTTCTCACCTCGAGAGTTGGTGCAAACTTCGCCGGTGCATCCAAACCCTGTGATATGATACGCTCTGTCACACATAAGCCTCATTATATCTTCCTCAAAACAGCCACCATACCTACCTATCATGGCATTTCCATAGCCATTCCAAGATATATTGCCATGCAACTTCCATCATCATCATATACATGCCTTAAGCATTTATTGTCATATTGCTTTGCATGATCGTAAGATAGCTAGCATGATGTTTTGATGTCATTGCTATGCTAGATCATTGCACATCCCAGTACACCGCCGGAGGCATTCATATAGAGTCATATCTTTGTTCTAGTATCGAGTTGTAATATTGAGTTGTAAGTAAATAAAAGTGTGATGATCATCATTATTAGAGCATTGCCCCAGTGAGGAAAGGATGATGGAGACTATGATTCCCCCACAAGTCAGGATGAGACTCCGGACTTCAAAAAAAAAAGAGGCCAAAGAAGCCCAAATAAAAAAAAGAGGCCAAAGAAGCCCACTAAAAAAATAAAAAAATAAAAAAATGAGATAAAAAGAGAGAAGGGGCAATGTTACTATCCTTTTACCACACTTGTGCTTCAAAGTAGCACCATGTTCTTCACTAGAGAGTATCTTGAGTTATCACTTTCATATACTAGTGGGAATTTTCATTATAGAACTTGGCTTGTATATTCCAACGATGGGCTTCCTCAAATGCCCTAGGTCTTCATGAGCAAGCAAGTTGGATGCACACCCACTTAGTTTCATTTTGAGCTTTCATACACTTATAGCTCTAGTGCATCCGTTGCATGGCAATCCCTACTCCTCACATTGATATCTATTGATGGGCATCTCCATAGCCCATTGATACGCCTAGTTGATGTGAGACTTTCTCCTTTTTGTCTTCTCCACGTAACCCCCATCATCATATTCTATTCCACCTATTGTGCTATGTCCATGGCTCACGCTCATGTACTGCGTGAAAGTTGAAAAGGTTTGAGAACGTCAAAAGTATGAAACAATTGCTTGGCTTGTCATCGGGGTTGTGCATGATGTGAATGCTTTGTGTGGTGAAGATGGAGCATAGCCAGACTATATGATTTTGTAGGGATGAGCTTTCTTTGGCTATGTTATTTCAATAAGACATAATTTCTTGGTTGGTATGCTTGAAGTATTATTGTTTTTTATGTCAAAGGATAGACTATTGCTTTGAATCACTCGTGTCTTAATATTCATGCCATGATTAGACATATGATCAAGATTATGCTAGGTAGCATTCCACATCAAAAATTATCCTTTTATCATTTACCTACTCGGGGACGAGCAGGAATTAAGCTAGGGGATGCTGATACGTCTCCGCCGTATCTATAATTTTTGATTGTTCCATGCCAATATTATTCAACTTTCATATACTTTTTGGCAACTTTTTATACTATTTTTGGGACTAACATATTGATGCAGTGACCAGTGCCAGTTCCTGTCTGTTGCATGCTTTATGTTTCGCAGAATATCCATATCAAACGGAGTCCAAACGGGATAAAAACGGACGGAGCTTATTTTTGGAATATTTGGAAAATTCCGGAAGAAAAATCCACGCGAGACGGTGCCCGAGGTGGCCACGAGGCAGGGGGCGCGCCTGCCCCCCTGGGCGCGCCCCCTACCCTCGTGAGCCACCCGTAAGGCGGTTGACGCTCTTCTTTTGCCGCAAGAAAGCTAATTTTCGGAAAAAAATCACGGCGAAGGTTTCAGGCCAATCGGAGTTACGGATCTCCATATATACACGAAACGGTCAAACAGAGCAGGAGAGAACGCAGAAACAGAGAGAGACAGAGAGATAGATCCAATCTTGGAGGGGCTCTCGCCCCTCCCAAGCCATGGGAGCTAAGGACCAGAGGGGAAAACCTTCTCCCATCCAGGGAGGAGGTCAAGGAAGAAGAAGAAGAAGGGGGCCTCTCTCCCCCTCGCTTCCGGTGGCGCTGGAGCGCTGTCGTGGGCCATCATCATCACCACGATCTTCACCAACACCACCGTCATCTTCACCAACATCTCCATCACCTTCCCCCTCTATCTACAGAGGTCCACTCTCCCGCAACCCGATGTACCCTCTACTTGAACATGGTGCTTTATGCTTCATATTATTTTCCAATGATGTCTTGCCATCCTATGATGTCTGAGTAGATTTTCATTGTCCTACCGGTGATTGATGAATTGCTATGATTGGTTTGAGTTGCATGTTTTATTATTGGTGCTGTCCTATTGTGCCCTCGTGTCGGCGCAAGCATGAGGGATTCCGCTGTAGGGTTAGCAATATGTTTATGATTTTCTTATGGTGGGTGGCGTGAGTGATGAAGCACAAACCCGAGTAAGTAGGTTATTTATGTATGGGATAAAGGGACTTGATACTTTAATGATATGGTTGGGTTTTACCTTAATGAATCTTTAGTAGTTGCGGATACTTGCTAGAGTTCCAATCATAAGTGCATATGATCCAAGTAGAGAAAGTATGTTAGCGTATGCCTCTCCCTCAAATAGAATTGCAATAGTGATTACCGGTCTAGTAAAATAGTCAATTGCTTAGGGACAATTCCACAACTCCTACCACCACTTTTCCACACTCGCCATATTTACTTTAGTTGTGTTTTTATCTTAGCAGCCCCTAGTTTATGTTTACGTGCTCTTTATTTTCTTGCAAACCTATCCAAAAACACCTACAAAGTACTTCTAGTTTTATTCTTGTTCTAGGTAAAGCGAATGTCAAGTGCGCGTAGAGTTGTATCGGTGGTCGATAGAACTTGAGGGAATATTTTTTCCACCTTTAGCTCGTTGGGTTCGACACTCTTACTTATCGAAAACTGTTGCCATCCACTATACTTGTGGGTTATCAAGATCGGCTGCCGCAGATGCCCTCTCGGCGGAAGCGGTCGCGCTCAATGTGGATGCGGCGGCACTCTCTGTCGGTGTTCTGGGAACGGGGGTCCCCAGACTTGCCTGCCTGCGGCCTGCGACGTGGCTCAAAGGAGGCCCAGGACAACCCATCTTCATCAACGCAGGCTCAAGACCCTCGCGAGGGGCCAAGCCTCGCGGGGCGGACAACAAGGAGCTTCCTCAGGCACGGCCTCGTCAGGCTGGCTCATGAGGAGGCGGAGAGTTCAAGGCAGGGTACCTTGCGAGGTGCCCGTGACAAAAGCCAGGACGATCAAGGGCGCCAGCCGGGCACCAGCCGTGCAGCGTCCCCCTTTCTTCTTTGGTGCAAAGGGAACAAGCGCTGGCAAGAGCATCAAGCAAAGGCATCCGTTTCGGTGCAACAAGACAAAGACCAGCCCCAACGGCTGGAAGGGAGTCATCGTGGAGCCCAAGCAGGCGTCATCACCAGAGCCTTTGGCAGGCGAGTACCAACTTTAGTCAGGATAAGTGTACCCGCTGTTCCCCTTCAAAATGGCCAATTGTTGGCGCCCTTCCCGCTCAATATTTGGGAAGAGGCCCAGGGCTTTCGTCTATATAAGCAGAGCTAGCCACCATCGTAAAGGGCGGGCATTTTTGGGAATCCAGAGAGAGATAGAGACCCGATCCTCAAGCTAGAGCGACGGGACACCACCTAGCAGTTCATCGCACCCGCCAAGAACAGACCCTCGCGAGGCTGTTCTTCCCTGTACTATTCTTCATCAGCCCCAGAGGCAATCCACCACACCACAAACTAGAGTAGGGTATTACACCACAACGGTGGCCCAAACTAGTATAAATCTTGCGTCTCTTGTGTTGTTCTTGCTAGTAGTTTAGGTCCCTGCGGTTCGGCGAGGTACGAGACGGTGGAGGGTTCGATCTCCGCGCGCACCCCAGAGTTCAAACCTTAAGGGTCTGCCGGAACCCGAAATCCGACATTTGGCGCGCCAGGTAGGGGTGCGCCGGAATCTGCCTTTCGTCGCCTCGTTCTTCCCCGACCGCCGCAACCATGTCTGACGCCCGTCGAGCCCGCGCCAAGCGCCGAGCCACCATCGCCTCCCATGTCGCCCAGACAGCTCCCGTCGGCGGGCGCCCTCGTCGTTCCCCGTCACCTGCCGTCGACACCGCCATCGGCCCAGCGGGGGACGGGCAGCAAGCATCATCCCTGCGCTCCTCGGCGACCTCATGGGAGGGGCCGCGCGGCTCCCTGGTCGCCCGCCCCCTCGCGTCGGCTCCCCACTCGTCGCGGCCCTCCTCGGCGGCTCGCAGGCGCCGCCTTCCAGCCGCCATGTCAAGACATTCGTCCGCCGGGTCGGCACCGCCTCCACGCGGCAGGGGGCTCCCTCAAGCCGGACGGAGTCGTCGGCCGGGCTGACCTTCGACTCTCAAGACCACCCCGCCAACTCGACCGGCTCGGGTGCGCTCCCCCTGCTCTGCACACCTACCATCTGCCAGGTCGCCGTCACCAGGGCCCTCATCGACGGCGGCGCCGGCCTCAACGTACTCTCAGTCGAGGCCTTCAACCTCCTCGGCATACCCAGGGAGCGGCTGTTGCCCAGCCGGCCTTTTTTAGGCGTAGGAGGAGGGTCATCCAGCTCCTTGGGGCAAATCCGGCTTCCGGTGACCTTCGGCACCTACGAAAACTTCCGCACGGAATTGGTCGACTTCGACATCGCCCCCATCGGCCTCCCCTACAACGCCATCCTTGGCTATCCAGCATTGGCGAAATTCATGGCCGCGACCCACCCGGGGTACAACCTCATGAAGATGCCCGGGAGCAGCCGCGTCCTCACCGTGCCCGGGGATACTGAAGGTGCGCTGCGGCGGCCAGCTCACCCTCAAGACGGCGGCGCAAAGACAGCCCGCCGATGCGGAAGCCCCCAAGCCCAAGGGGGCTGCGCCGACCAGGAAGAAGCAGCTGTTCACTCAAAACAAGGCGGAGACCAAGCAGATACCTGTCGATGAGGACGGGTCCACAAACGCCACCTTCACCATAGGCGCCAACCTCGAGCCCGAACAGGAGGAAGCCCTTGTCAAGTTCCTGCGTGCTAACAAGAAGGTGTTCGCCTGGGAGCCCGATCAGCTGGCGGGGATTCCACGGGGCGTGATCGAGCACCACCTCAACGTGTGCCCCAACGTGCGTCTAGTGAAGCAGAAAGCGAGAAGGCAGTCCACTGAAAAGCAGGCCTTCATCGTCCAAGAGACCCGCAAGCTAGAAGCGCGGGGTTATTCGCGAGGTCCGATACTCAGATTGGCTGGCCAACCCGTGGTGGTGCCAAAGAAGGAGGAAAGGAGCGCATGTGTCGACTTCACCAACCTCAACAAAGCATGCCCGCAGGATCCGTTTCCGCTCCCTCGCATCGACCAGATCGTCGATTCCACCACCGAGTGTGACCTGTTGTGCTTCTTGGACGCCTTCTCCGGGTATCACCAAATCAAGATGGCGGTGGAAGACGTGGAGAAGACGGCCTTCCTAACCCCGTGTGGAGTGTACTGCTATACCTGCATGCCATTCGGGTTGCACAACGCAGGGGCAACCTTCCAGCGGCTCATGCACATCACCTTGGGCCCACAGCTCGGGAAGAATGTGGAGGCATAGGTCGACGACATCGTGGTGAAGTCTCGCGAGGCCAAGACCTTGATACAAGACTTGGAAGAAACCTTCGCGAGCCTCAACGCAGTGAGCCCGCGACTCAACCGGAGAAGTGTGTGTTTGGAGTTCCTCAGCAAGCTCCTGGGTTTCCTCGTGTCCCACCGAGGCATCGAGGCCAACCGAGAAAAGGTCAAGGCAGTGGAAGACATGAGCCCACCAAGACCCTCGTGGAAATGCAGAGCTCACGGGCGCCAGAACGGCGCTGGTCGTTTCATCTCCCGATTGGGGAGCGGCGCTGCCTTTCTTCCGGTGATGATGAAGAAAGGGCCCTTCGAGTGGATCAAGAGGCCGACAAAGCGCTTTCAAGACCTCAAGAGGTACCGACCAGCCCTCCGGTGATGGTGGCCCAGCGCCTCGGGAGCCCTTGGTACTCTACCTCGCCGCCACTCCCTACTCTGCTAGCGCTGCTCGTGGCGTTAGGGAGGAGCGTCAGGCCAAGGCCACGGCGGCCACCCGAGCTAAGGCAAGACCGAATCGGAAGGAACTAGCAGGAGCCAGCACCGCAATGGATGAAGATCAGCCATCACAACAGAGTGCGCCAAGAACGGGGGAGGCCTCCCATCCAGGCACCCAACTTCCGGAGGCGCCGCCGCCTCGGGAGGCACCACAGCTTCTAGAGGATACCACTGGCACCGACACCCCTAACCTCGTCGAGCACCCGGTGTACTTCGTCAGTACCGTTTTACGGGATGCGAGGGCACGGTACCCCATGCCGCAGAAGCTCCTCCTCGCGCTGTTGGTGGCTTCGCGCAAACTGCGGCACTACTTCGTGGTCATCCAATCAAGGTTGTCTCGCATACCCTCGGAGAGGGTGCTCAGAGCCCCAACTCGGTGGAAGGGTCGCCGAGTGGAACATTGAGCTGCAAGCATTCCATCTCGAGTTCGCACGACCAGAGTCATCAAGGGGGCGCTACTGGCAGATTTCGTGGTCGAATGGATGAAGCACGGGCCTCGTGGCCGGCGAGGATCGGTCCCTCTCCCCAGGGAGCGAAGTGCCAGAAGGTTGGGTCATGTACTTCGATGGAGCGTTCTCCAGACAGGGCGCTGGGGCTGGGGCGGTATTCGTATCTCCCGCTCAGGACAAGCTCTACTATGCCGTGCAGCTCTGTTTCCAGCATGGCGAGAAGGTCTCCAACAACATAGTAGAATACGAGGGGCTGAGAAGCGGGTCCAAGGCTGCCGCTGCCCAGGGGTGAAGCGCCTACCATCAAGGGCGATTCGCAGCTCCTCGCCAATTTCTCCAACAAAGTGTACGAGCCAAGAGATGAACACATGGAAGCCTACCTTATGGAGGTCCGCAGGATGGGGAAACAGTTCGGGGTTGAGCTGCAAGACGTGCCCCGCGACACCAATCAAGAGGCCGACGACATCGCCAAACGAGCCTCCAGGAGGTTACCCCAGGAGCCGGGCGTCTTTGAGGAACGGCTCTTCAGCCCTCAGCCCTGCTGCCGTTATCCAAGACAAAGACAGCCTGGAGGAGCTCCTCACCACCAGCCTCGGAGCCCGGCACTGTGGCCCGGCCACAGGAACACGCCTGCTCCTCACAATAGAACCTCAAGAGGAGTGCTGGATCACGGAGCTCAAGAGCTACTTAACGCATGGGGCTTTGCCGGAGAAGGAGGAGGAGGCAGAGCGTGTGGCGCGGCAAGCCACGGCATACAACATCATGGATGGAGAACTCTACCGGAAACGACCAAACGACGATCCTCGCTACGCATCACCAGGAACAGGGAAGGAATTGCTGGCAGATATACATGGCGGAGATTGTGGGCACCATTCATCATCACGGACCCTTGTCGGCAGGCGTCCGCAGCGTTTCTATTGGCCCACCGCTACCAATGACGCCATCGAACTCGTGAAGGCTTGCGAGGCTTGCCAATTCCGCCAGCAGATCCACCAGCCCGCAGAGGTTCAGAACCATCCCCTCACTTGGTCGCTCGCGTCCGGGGCTGGACATTCGGGCCCTTTCCTCGGGCGCCAGGCTATCGCTACTCTACATCGCCGTGGAAAAATTCACCAAGTGGGCCAAGTCGAGGCCGTCCGCGCCATCCCCGCTGGTTCTGCATCAAGTTCATCAAGGGCATCGTGAGCCGGTTCGGAGTGCCGAACCGCATCATCACCAACAACGGTTCGCAGATTCACCAAGAACCTTTTTAAAACGCATCGCGCCACCTTGGGACGTAGATATGCTACGCCGTGGCACACCCCGTAGCAATGGACAGCCGAGCGGGCTAATGCAGAGGTCCCGAGAGGCCTCAAGACCGGGACGCTCAAGAAGAAGCCGGACGCTGCGGCAGAGGCTGGTACGACGAGCTTCCATCCGTGTTGTGGTCCATCCGCACAACCGCGACCAAGCCAACCGAGAGACCCCTTCTTCCTGGTCTCACGGAGCCAGGCGGTCCTCCTCACGAGGTCAAGTTGCCGATCCGCTGGTCCCGCATTCGATGTAACGCTGCAGACGCCATGCGGGGACGGCTCTTGTGCTAGGGGAGGGCGCCGCCGGAAGCTGCACTGCGAGCGGCAAGGTACCAGAACTGCCGCCACATCCGCCCCAGAACTCTCGAGGTAGGAGACCTCGTGCTCCAACGGGTCCTCTCCAGGGAGGGACTGCATAAGCTCTCTCCCATGTGGGAGGGCCCATTCAAGGTTGTTCATGTTTCCATGCTCGCCCGCGGCGCTTGGAGACGCAAGAGGGAGTACCTATACTGAGCAGCGTGGAACATCCGGCACCTCCGGAGGTTCTACCCCTAAAAGGCCGTGAGCCTGTGAAGAAGGCGAATGCCTGTGAAGTTCATCTTTTTGGAAAAAGGCCCCGAGCTCGTGAAGAAGGCGAATGCCCTGTGAAGTTCATCTTTTGGAAAAGGCCCGAGCTCGTGAAGAAGGCGAATGCCTGTGAAGTTCATCTTTTTGGAAAAGGCCCTGAGCCTGTGAAGAAGGCGAATGCCTGTGAAGTTCATCTTTTTGGAAAGGGCCCGGAGCCTTGAAGAAGGCGAACGCCTATGAAGCTGTCGCGTTTTGGAAAAGGCCCAGAGCCTGTGAAGAGGGCGAACGCCCGTGAAGCTTGCTTCCCAGAAGAAAGGCCCGGAGCCTGTGAAGAAGGCGAACGCCTGTGAAGCTCGCCGCCCGTGACACTCTCACGTAATAATGAGTTGGGGCTGTACACGCCTGAGTCTCAGGAGTGCGGCCTCAGCCCAGGGCTCCCTCCCACGCCCAAGTGGCAGCACTTAGCTCCGCTGGTGAGAATACGTCAAGACTAGACTAGGTGCCGGACGCGGCTTTTTCATTTGCTTTCTGCAGTTGACTGGTTATTCCCATTTGAAGTTTTTATCGAGACTATCGCCCCTTTTTGGTCTGTGGTTCTTCGATCTTTTTCACCCTCTTGCCTCGATTTCTCTTGCACGGAGACTCGCGAGGCGGAAGCATCGGGAGCCCCCGCGAGCGTTCCTACCCCTATCGCTCAAGTTTTCACGGCCCTGGTCTGCAGCTGGAGCACCCCTCCTGACCATGCCTCACGGGCAGCACAACGCGAACACGGGGCCAGGGTCGGTCACCCCCGCGGCCACGGCCGGGGCTCACTTGCGAATGGGCGCACAGCAGAAGAGAACAGTATCAGGATAACAAAGAAGTACAATAATTAACGGCGTTGATCTAAACGCGCCCCCACGGGGCCATACATTGTTCCCTTTTTACGCAGGAGAAAAGAAAGGAAAAGGACAGGAGCAGGTGAAGCACGCCCCGTGCAGCTCTCTCGGAAGGCCCAAGCCGCCCGAGCTCGGCCGACTCCATCTCGCTTCACCGGGCGTGGCGGCGAAGCGGACCCGCTGCCACCCCCAAGCAGCGCGCGGCGCGGGGGGCTGGCGCGCAGCTGCTGGAAGAATCGCCACCCGAAGAAGAGCTGGTGAAGCGTGAGGAGTCGCGGCCATCGCCAGCCGCCCGCGCGCTGCCCTCTCCGCCCACGCCGGGGCTGAGTCCACGGCCACGGTCGTCATCCTCAGGGCAGCACCCCATGCGACGGCCATCTTCCCCGAACACCCTCACGTAGAGGGTGGCGTCGCCATCATACTTGAAGTGCAGGGAGTACCGGCGGCGGAGACCACGTGCGCGAGCGAACGTCTGCCAGCCGCGGGCCAGGAACAGGTTCCCTGCAGCAGAGACCTCCAGAGAAGCCCACGAAGCCCGGCTGCAACAGCCATCTGCCTAGAGCCAGAGGCCACTCAGGGCGCCATCTGGGAGCTCACCCAGGAAGAAGCACGGGAGCTGAAGCCGGACGCCGGACGGCTCCTCTGCTCTCACCATGAACTCCGGAAGCACTTCAGCAGCATGAAGGCGCGGCCTCGGGGGACGCGCGGCCGGGGCACACCCTCCGACCATGGCCAGCCGCTCGTCGCCACGCTGAGGGCCTCCCCCACGACCGCGAGGGACCGCCGTGGAGGCCACGGGGTGCTTGCGAGGGCGACCTCTACCACGCTTAGGCGGAGGAGAGGAAGATTCGACCTGGCGGCCCTTCCCCTTCTCTGCGGCCGAGAACTTCCTTGGTGGAGCCATGGGGAAGAAGGAAGGACACGAAGGATAGACTGGAAGGGCGCACGCCGTTCCATACTTATAGCCGGTGAAAGTCAACCGCCGGCCTCCACGATCACCGATCATCATGACCAACTCTGCATGCAATGACCTGTCGGATCCGGGCGGTTACCAAGGCATCGTGGGGGAGCAGTGCCGCCCACGTCCAATCAGCCGCCACGTGGCGCCCAAGGCCGCAGGCTGTTAGGGCCCGCGACGCTTCGCACTTGCCCTTTCGCCTCTCTGCTCGGCCATGTTCGGGCGCACCGCGGGCCCGGTGGCTACTGTCGGCGTTCTGGGAACGGGGGTCCCTAGACTTGCCTGCCTGCGGCCTGCGACGTGGCTCAAAGGAGGCCTAGGACAGCCCATCTTCATCAAGGCAAGCTCAAGACCCTCGCGAGGGGCCAAGCCTCGCTGGGCGGACGACAAGGAGCTTCCTCAGGCACGGCCTCGTCAGGCTGGCTCATGAGGAGGCGGAGAGTTCAAGGCAGGGTACCTCGCGAGGTGCCCGTGACGCAAGCCATGACGACCAAGGGCGCCAGCTGCGCAGCGTCCCCCTTTCCACTTTGGTGCAAAGGGAACAAGCGCAGGCAAGAACACCAAGCAAAGGCATCCGTTTCGGTGCAACAAGACCAAGACCAGCCCCAACGGCTGGAAGGGAGTCATCGTGGAGCCCAAGCAGGCATCATCGCCAGAGCCTTTGGCAGGCGAGGACCAACTTTAGTCAGGATAAGTGTACCCGTTGTTCCCCTTCAAAATGGCCAATTGTTGGCACCCTTCCTGCTCAATATTTGGGAAGAGGCCCAGGGCTTTCGTCTATATAAGCAGAGCTAGCCACCATCATAAAGGGTGGGCATTTTTGGGAATCCAGAGAGAGAGATAGAGACCCGATCCTCAAGCTAGAGCGACGGGACACCACCTAGCAGTTCATCGCACCCGCCAAGAACAGACCCTCGTGAGGCTGTTCTTCCCTGTACTGTTCTTCATCAGCCCCAGAGGCAATCCACCACACCACAAACTAGAGTAGGGTATTACACCACAACGATGGCCCGAACTAGTATAAATCTTGCGTCTCTTGTGTTGTTCTTGCTAGTAGTTTAGGTCCCTGCGGTTCGGCGAGGTACGAGACGGTGGAGGGTTGGATCTCCGCGCGCACCCCAGAGTTCGAACCTTGAGGGTCTGCCGGAACCCGAAATCCGACACTCTCGGCATAGGCGGCCGCCCTCCTTCAAGCAGCGGCAAAGACTCGGGGGGGACACGGCTATCGAACGGGCCTTCACGAAGCATTTCCATGGCATCATCTTTGCAAGAAGGTGGTGCGGATGGTGTTTTAAATGAACGAGATATTTTGTATTACTAATACAACTGTCATGTCAAGTTTTGGAAAATTTCAGGGGTCATTTGACCTTCTAAAACATTTAAGTGATTTTCTAGCCATTTAATGACCGTAATAGAAATTTGAATTACATGTACATGCAACAGCTAACCATAACGGTTTGAAAACTCATATTTCGTGTACTTGTGTGCGATTTAATTCAATGTGCAGTAAATTGGAAGGAATTTTCAAACATATTGGTCTAACGGCTTTGACACAATTAAGCATGGAGTGACATGGCATCTTAATTCCAAAAAATAAAAAAAATTAGAAACACATGAAACCTTGGTTGATGTGGTAAAAAATGGCATGTTTGATCAAAGTTTGGACACACACCCCTCACAAACCGGAGAAACTCACTAGAAGGCTCGTGGTTCCAAGAGGGAACAATGCATGTTTGATAACGAACGGGAGATTGCTTCCTCTTACGGCCTTCAGATTTTTTTTCTACGTCTAACGTGCACTACTACAACTGTAATGTGAAATTTTTGAAACTTCTAGGGCCATCTGACCTTTTAAAGACAATTAAGTGATTTTCTAGCCATTTAATGACCGTAATTCAAATTTGAACTACATCTACATGCAACGTCTAACCAAAATGGTCTGAAAAATCATATTTGTGTACTTGTGTGCGAGTTAATTCCATGTGCAGCAAACTAGAAGGAATTTTCAAACATATTTGTATCACGACATGGACACATATGCATGAATACGTATGCATGGAGTTGCATGGCATTTTAATTCCAAAAAATCAGAAACACGTGAAACCTTGGTTGATGTAATGTCATGCCACCAAGATGATGTGGTAAAGAAATTGGCATGTTTGATGAAAGTTTGGACACACACCCCTCACAAACCAGAGCAACTCGCTAGAAGGTTCGTGGTTCCGAGAGGGAACAATGCATGTTTGATGACGAACGGGAGATAGCTTCCTCTTACGGCCTTCAACTTTTTTCTACGTCTAACGTGCACAACTGCAACTGTGATGTGAAATTTTGGAAAATTCTAGGGGTCATTTGACCTTTTAAAGACATTTAAGTGATTTTCTAACCATTTAATGACCGTAATTGAAATTTGAACTACATCTACATGCAAGGCCTAACCAAAACGGTTTGAAAAATTATATCTGTGTACTTGTGTGAGAGTTAATTCCATTTGCAGTAAATTAGAAGGAATTTTCAAAATATTGGTCTCACGACATGGACACATGCATACGTATGCATGGAGTGACATGGAATTTTAATTCAAAAAAATAGAAAAATGATCAGAAACACATGAAACCTTGGTTGATGTAATGTCATGCCACCAAGATGATGTGGTAAAGAAATTGGCATGTTTGACGAACGTTTGGACAAATGCCCCTCACAAACCGGAGCAACTCGCTAGAAGGTTCATGGTTCCGAGAGGCAACAATGCATGTTTAATGATGAACGGGAGATAGCTTCCTCTTACGGCCTTCAATTTTTTTCCTACGTTTAACGTGCAACTGTCATGTGAAAATTTTGGTAAATTTCAGGGGTCATTTGACCTTCTAAAGACATTTAAATGATTTTCTAACCATTTAATGACCGTAATTCAAATTTGAACTACATCTATATGCAACGCCTAACCAAAACGGTTTGAAAAATCATATTTTTGTGTACTTGTGTGCGAGTTAATTCCATGTGCAGTAAATTAGAAGGAATTTTCAAACATATTGGTGTCAAAGCATGGGCACATGTATGGAGTGCATGCCATGGCATTTTAATTCCGAAAAATTAAAAAATGATCAGAAAAACATGAAACCTTCCTTGATTTAATGTCATGCCACCAAGATGATGTGGTAAAAAAATTGGCCTGTTTGACGAAAGTTTGGACACACACCCCTCACAAACCGGAGCAACTCCGTAGAAGGTTCATGGTTCTGAGACGGAACAATGGATGTTTGGTGACGGACGGGAGCTAGCTTGCTCTTACGGCCTTCAAATTTTTTCCTACGTTTAACGTGCACTAATACAACTGTCATGTGAAAATTTGGAAATTTTCAGGGGTCATTTGACATTTTAAAGACATTTAAGTGATTTTATAACCATTTAATGACCGTAATTTAAATTTGAACTACATCTACATGCAACACCTAACCAAAACGGTCTGAAAATTTATATTTTTGTGTACTTGTGTGCGAGTTAAAAATCATTAATAGATGTAAATATCTGGTGTTCAAAAAAGAAAATGTAAATATCTGGCAAGACAACCGCCCCCCCCACACGATTGACACTCTATCTCGCGGCTCGAGGTTTGGTAGGTGATTGGCGGGGATCATTAATTAGACACGGTTCGATATTGGAAACTGTCAGCTATTAAGTTCACACACGGATTTGCTGCGGGAATTGGGTGTAATTCAAACTACAATACTCGTAAATTCCAGCGACCGACGTGTGTACTATCCCCGTCGATCTATATTCCTGCCGCCAATAAATACTACCTTGTTCACGTTGCCCGCCTGCATTCACATCTACATCCTCCCCTCGCTCGCCCTCTCTCTCTCTCTCTCTCTCTCTCTCTCTCTCTCAAATCTCTGCCATGGCGCCGCCGGTCTGCACACGCGCCGACGAGGAGTCGCCGCCCCCCGAGGACGCTCACTCGATTAGCAGCGACGAGGAGCCCTACCCGCCGCCTGACGAGGTTGCGCCAGACCCCCCAACTTTGGATTGGTTTTAGGGCCAGTACAATCTTTGTCTGTGGAAGTCACTGCTGCCGGCTGAGAAAGCCAGGAAAGTGGTATTCAAGAATGAGATGGCGGAGGAGGAAGCCAGGTACCAGGTGGCCTGTGAAGCCCATGATGCCGCCTGCAAAAAGGAGGCGGCGGAGCTTTGGGGGCGGGCGCGTCATCGTGCCGAGGAGGTGTACGAAGTCGGGTACTTCGCGAGGAAGGTCATAGGCGCTGGGTGCCTCGCCGCTGCATGGAGGTGGGCCGATAAGGTCCAGTGTGCCACCGACAAGGAGGTCCGGTGGGCGCCAACCAATGGCAGGATCGCCACAAGGCCCGCCAAAGAAGAGGCGATCGTTATATCAAGACTACGAGGCGGAGGAGTCGAGTACTACCTCCAAGACTGGAAGACGCCACACACCAGGGACCTCTTTGTAGGGGCTTCCGGAATATGGCCCTGGAGGGATTATTAGTTTTAGTATTGTTCGCTTTCAGTTTTATGCATTGTACCTAGTAGTTACGTATCATCACGTATATATGATATATATATATATATATATATATATATATATATATATATATATATATATATATATATATATATATATATATATATATATTCTGTGATGATCTAACTAACAATTTATATATGTGTATATATATATATATATATATATATTATGAATTCCATTTCTATCTATTTTTGTGAACTAATTAGAATCTAGCTATTATCATCCACATATACATAATGGAAAGCGTATACACACACATTGAAACAGAACATATAAGATTGGAAAACTGAGTACACACGTTGAAACAGAGCAATAAACAAAGCAATACTATGATTGCTGTGAATACATAACTATCCACGTCCAAACAACTTTTCAAAATAAAATGCGTCCATGAGACCATGACCAGTAGCCCTTGCCTAGGGTAGCTCTTGGCTCTGCCTGAACTCGTGCAGGCATTCGTCCAAGCGGTTGACACGTTGGCGGTACATCTGGAGCGTGATCTCGAGCTCCAAGTTGGCTATTTAATCGGAGATCACCAGCTCGCGGATGCGACGGCCATGTTCTCATCGCGCCAGTGGACACGGGCCAACGAGGCGGTCGAGCCTACGGACCAGCGCTGGCATCCAGCGGCCGCGGACAAGGCGGCGGTGCGGCGGGTGTCCGTGCAAGTACGGCACACCGACCGTGCAAGTGCGCGCCGAGAGGCCTCGCCCACTCTGGCGAGGAATGGGGGTACTGACGGGACGATACCCATCTGCGATGCCGTGTCGATAGCAGGCAAGCGCCGATGGATCCGCTCATGCTATGTGGCGTGCCGCGCCTCTCGCTCTGCGGCGCTCCAATGGTCTCGCCGTGCTGTGAGCCGCAGCCTATCAGCGCGGACACGCCTAGCTTGCTCTACGGCGCGCCATCGGTCATGTTGTTCGGTGAGATGCAGCCTGCCGGCACTGACATGCCTATCTTGATTCGCGGCGCTCAAGCGCCATGCGCCAAAGGTCTGCTCAACCCTGCGATGACGCGCATCATGATGTCGTCCATTGCGTTGTTGGGGAGCGCCTCGGCCTCGACGGGCCATGGCGCCTGCTTGTTTTCCTCGTCAATGAGGTTGATGGCACATGCGGCGCTTTGGAGGGTTGGAATGCTTGGAAAAGGTGGATGTGCTACAGGATGCGCTTGTCGCCTCCGTGCGTCGCACGCCCCCTTTGTACAATATAGCAGGGTGGCGGGAAACAGGTGAAGAAATGGCGAGAAACGGTGGCGTGTTCATAAAACACCATCAATTAATAGAAACTTAGCATCGAGCTAGCATAAGAAGTAGATGATGATCAGATGAACATGGACCACACTAGGGAACCCGTCGGTGATGAATTCATCAATCCCAAATGGTTGAATACTAGCAAGTATTTGCCCACAACACACACACGGACTATTCCATCACAAATAGGTCGGATGGATCAACTGTATGCCATGTATCGCACATTGTCAAAAAGTAATGCGGTAGACCTTCTTTAACATGTGTTAAAAAATAAAATAATAAAAAAAACAAGGACCTCGATGTTAAATTAGCTGAGGGAATGGGGCATTTCGGTCATTTGACCGAAATGACCCATCCCATCACCTAATTTAACATCGCACAACTTCCCATCCAGTCACCCATCCGATGGCTGCTCCAGCCTGAGCACACTTAACTTGATAGTTTTCTTACATGAGCTACTGGTGGAACAGCTAGTCCTTGCTGATAGGAATGCCTCTTCACATCCTTATGGCGTATCCGGATGACCACCCGTCCCACAATGGCCAATAGATGTTGTGTAGACAGAGCATATCACAGATGTCTTATTAGAAGCAATCGTATGCGTTATTATCGGTCTTCGCACACATTTTTGATTCAGACATGTTTGCCGCGTATGACACACATCTTGTTATATTGAACCGTTTCTGTTCTCTTGCCTAATCACAAACAGTTCATCCGAGTGAACCGTATGTTGTACATCACACACACCTTGATCGGGCTAACCGTTTCTTTTGTGTTGCCTAATCACAAACAGTTCATCCGAGTGAACCCTATGTTATACATCGCACACACCTTCATCTTGCTGCCCGTTTCTTTTGTTCCTCCTCATCGCAAACAGTTAATTGAGCTGAACCGTATGCCCTGCATCACACACGCAACTAAAATCTGAACCGTGTTTGATGCATCCTCCATCGCAAACATTTTGCACATTTTTTGATGGTTATTTTACACCACCGTTTGCAATTATGGCATCGCACATAGTTTCGTCGAAGGGTCTCTGATCGTAGTGCCGTTGTCAGTGTACAAAAGAAGGGGCACACCTTTGTGCCCCTTTACCTATGCACGGGCAGTCGGAGACGCGCCCACGGCCACATCGAGCAGAGCGGGGGAGGTGAACCGAGGTAAAACCGAAGCCCGAGGAAGCCAGAGCGACGCCAATACCAAGACCACAAAGAGCAGAGGGCCGGAGCAGTTTTCCCCGGCAAGACCCTTGCCAAGGACAGCCCCAGCAGCCCCGACAAGACCCTTGCCGGGGCAGCACGCCCAAACACCAACGGAGTGAGCCACCCTTGAGCCCACGTCCCCAACACCATCAACCACATTGGGCTAGTGCTCGGGAGGCACCTCCATGGTGGCATGCAGATCTTTGAGAAGACAAGGAATATTCAAGATCAGATGAGGATTAGAGGACGACGATCTTCGGTAAGATCCTTGCCGAGGAAGGCCACCAGACCCCCGACAAGATCCTTGCCGGGGACGACAGCGCGCCATGGCAAGGCCCTCGCCAAGGATGCCAGCAGGGCCACCACCAGGCCCGCACCAACCAAGTCTCCGCCGCTGTTCGCATGCAGCTGCCACCTCAACCAGCTGAGCAGGCACCTACGTGGCAACATGCATCTCCCGGGCAAACTCATCAAGCGCCCATGTGGTGGCACGCAGATCTTTGTAGAGGCTCCACCACCGTGCGACCTCAGCTGCCTGCCTGCCTACATGGCACCGCAAGCATCGCTAGCTAGGGCGCGTGTCGAAGCGAAGAAGAGCGGCGACGGACGGGACGGGCCTCGCCCCCGTCCCCGATAAAGCTAAGGGACACCTCAGCGGCGCATTAAATGCGTCTTGTCCTGTAATACGAGGGATAAGCTCGCAGTACTGTACGCCTTTCCACCTCCTATATGCCACTGTGGCAGCCCCTTTCAACTATAAAAGGAGGCCCATGGCATACTGGAGGAAGGTTTCGGCTCCTTGGAACCGCGCTCCCCACCGTAGCTAGTTCGAGAGCTCAAGAACTCTCTGAAATACACCCACCAAAGCAGGACTAGGGTTTTACGCATCCTCGCGTCTTAACTCGGGTAAACGATCCTTGTGCTGGTTACTAATCCCGCTTTTTGCAACCTCGCCTCAAAGAATCGTAGTAGGGATGCTTGTGATCCCATAAGTGTCGTTCCACACCGACATCTTTGGGGCGCCAGGTAGGGGGCGCAATTGTGAAAATCTGGTCTAGTAGCTGGCCTAGCAGTTCTTCGTCGCCATGGCCCCCAAGAAGGAGACGGCCATGAGAAAAAAGCGCCGCCTGCGAATGCGAAGGATGTTAGCGCGGCGACAGAAAAGCTAAGTCATTCACAGCCTTGAGTTATTTCCTTTTATACATAAGGTTATCGTCCTCGGAGATCTTGCCTATGTATGGAAAACCTGCACGTGAAGGGGCCCTCCCGTGATTGGCAACGCCCTTGTTCTGTTTCGAGTCTGCTCAACAGCTCAAAGCTGCCGCGTCGAGAGTGGTGGGGTAGCCTTCCGCACTTGGCAACGCTCCCAACTCTGACTCGAGTCAAGCTCGACAGTTCGGACGGCCGCGCTAAGGGTGGTAAGGTGGTTCGCCCGGTAGCAAGCACACCCGGCTGGCCAATGGGGATCCGTACCCAAGACGCCGCCCTGGGTTTACGCGCCGGTACACCTACCCAGTTAACGTAGGGTGGACATACAAAGGAGAATCGAACAGGAAAATAACATGCATAATGTCAAGTGTTGTAGAAGTTATATTACATCACTTGTTGCCGCAGTTCTAACTAAATATAAAAATTGTTTTGGTTGTGAACTTGCAGCAACAAAAAGAAACGGGGTGCCTAATCCCGGCGCTGGCCCTCCACCCACAGAATTCTGCCGACACGGGTGATGATGGACTTGATGCGCTCCCTGAGAGGCGCGAGGTCAGTATCCTCCGGCAAGCTCTCCAGCGCTGCATCGAAGTCGAGGTCGGGGTACCAGTGAGCCACCTTGGTGAGAACCTTGGTCATGGCGCCCTGGAAAAGCCTCCGGGCCTCGTCGGCCAGCGAGGCCGGCCCGGTTGGCGTGAAGCTGCTCTAGAGCCCCGAGAACGCACTCGAAGAACAAGGTTAGCTTGGTGTTGTTGGTCCCGCTGCGCTCCGGGGCGTACCTCACGCTTGGCATCCCCATGGTAGCCAGCTACGCGGTGATCCTGCCGGCAACGTCCTCGAGGCGGCCGATCTAGCGGTTCACGCCCTCCTTGAAATCCTTATGTTCGACGGCCTCATTCTTTTGCAGTTCCTTCTCGGTCTCCAGCTCCTTGGCCAGGGCCCCCTCCCGGGCTTGGGCCTCTGTAAGCATCCCCTCGAGGCCCTCCAACTTCAGCGTGAGTTCCTTGAGGGACTTGTTGGCCTAGAAGAGCTCCCCGGTCTTGCTGATGGCCACGCCCTGCGCCTCCGTCAGGGCACCGTTGAGCATGTCCTTCTCCTGGGACAGCTACAGGGCCTGCTCCTTCAGCTCGTCCCGCTCCACCTCCAGCTCCTTCACCTTGTCTGCATGCACTTGGGCTTGGGCATCGAGCGCCTCTTTGTGCCTCTGCTCCAGCTCACGGGTCCGCTGCAAGACAAGCTTCCCCACCTCTTCATCCTTGCCGCGGAGCGTTGCAGCAAGCTTCTCCTCGCGCACAGCGAGGTCCTCCTCCTGGGAGTTTAGTGCGGCCTGGTGCTGAGTCCGGGTGGCCTCGGCTGCCACGACCAAGCCCTCCGCCGTCTCCTGGGCCTTCTCGATGTTGGCCAGCTTCATGGTGAGCTCCACGTCGCGCTTGGCCAGCTCGCCCTGGGCGGCCTTCAGCTCTTCGTGAGCCTGGCGGAACCAGTCCTGCGTCTAGGCAACGCGCTTCTGGAGGTCCGCCTCCGTCTTCTCCACCACCGCCGCCCTGGACTTAGCCTTGTCCAGGCGGGCACGGTGGATCGCCTGGAGCTTTCAGAAGCTGGCACCCATGGCGTGGAGGAGCCGCTCTTCCTGGGATCCATCGCCACCAATGCTTGGCTCGTCGACGACCTCAAGCCCGGCGGCGGCAAGCACTTCGTCATCGAACACCTCTCCCTCAACAGGTGTCCTGGTGCTCGACGCGCCTGGAAGGTGAACAAACAAGTCGTCGCTCACCCTCAGGTACTTGCCGGGGCCGGAAGCAGCGGAGGAGGAAGGCCGGTCATCAGCCACCTCCTCCTCCTCCTCGGCGTCGGCCCTGCCGTCCTCCCCGGCATGCCCCTTGTCGGCCTCCTCAGCGGCGGCCTTGCCGGCCTCCCCGCCAGGCCCCTTGGCGGCATCCTCCGCAGCACCTTTGGCGGCATCCTTGGCGGCGATCTTCTCGGCATCCACGTCGGTGGCCTTGGCGACGTTCGCGATGATGGCATCCACGTCCTCTGGGTTCACCGAGGAGAAATCTGGATGCCAAAGAAGGGAGTGAGGCGAGGCCAAGACCAAGAGCCAAAAAGAAAAAGGAACAAGGACGAAAGGCGAGCGACTTACCAGCGCCAGTGCCAAGCTAGGAAGAAGAAGTCCCCTCCCCACCAACATTTGGTGCCGAGGCAAGGCCGCCAGCACCCAAGTTCTCGTCCTCCTCCTCCATGTGCGTAGGCTCGGTGGTTGGCGCCATTGCCGGGGACGCCCCTCGGGGCGGCGTGGTCGATGGGGGCGGCGTGTTGAGAGTAGCCCTCTGCGGATCCTGCTGCTGCCGCTCTCCTCCTGCATACCCGGCAAGTTCGGCACCAAAGTATCGTACCTCTGACACATCTCGACAAGGGGAGGGTAGTGAACTTACGCTGGGGGCTGTGCCGTGGTCTGCTGTCTCGGCTGCTCAACACCACCAGTGGCGCCCTCGAAGTACCAGCCGGGGGCTGGCCGCCCGCCGAGGTCTTGGCCCTCTTCACCCTTTGGGCCAGCGTCTCCACGTCCCTGCAAAGACGAGAACAAGTCATGATAAGCGACACAGATCGAGGAGACAGAAATGATGGGAAGAAACCAGATACTTACTTGTCGTCCACCTCCTCCTCTACTGTTTTCCTCTTCCTCCTCAGGCTGAGGGATCCGAAGTCCAAAGTGACCCCCGCGTCGGCATCTACCGGTGGGGGGAGGAGGGCGGAGTCTGCGTGCGCTTGGACAAAGAAGAAGCAGATGCTTTCTTCCTCGCTGCCGCGGCCTTCACCACCTTCTTCGCCGTCGCCTCGCCTCGCCTTCGACGCTGAACTCCTCCGGGGACATCAGCCGCCATGCCCTCGACGGGTCAGACTGCTCACCGGAAGTGGCCCGCCGCAAGACTCGCCCTCTCCCGTGGCCGAAGGGTCAACAGCCCCGGCCTCCACATCCGACGACCCGTCGGCCACTTCCTCAACCCGAGGAGCATCGGTGCCGGCGCTGCTGGCTTCCCCGGCGGCCGCCGCCCATCGGGCGAGCTCCTCCTCCGCTGCCATCGCGCCTTGTCCTCCACACCACCGTCAGCCGGCCGGCCTCGGCAAGCCGCTCCCTCGCTGGTGGTGATGTAATCCAGTTCCGCTCGGGTGGTGTCCTAGACAAGCAGCCGCCGGTGTCGGCATTGATGTACACCTCGCGGCAGAGTGTCAAAAACTGTTGCACCTCGACGCTTCCTCCGCCCTTCCAGCTGGTCGGGCTATGCGTTGCTGCAGTCCGGGATCATGGCGATGATCTCGGTCCGGCACGAGTTATTGCACAGCGGGACCACCCCCGCCGGTGGCTTGAACAAAGGCCCCTTGAAAACCTTGCCGGCCTTCACGGCGGCCCTCGCGGCCTTGCCGGTCCGCTCGACCTCGCCGTCGCGGCCCACATCGAGCAGGAAGAGCCGCTGGCAGAAATGGGCATGCCCCATCACTGTGAACTTGTGGTCGAGGCCGGGGCGAAGCCGCATGATGTCGGCAGGGTTCTTGAAGAGCCAGGCTGGCCTCCCCTTGTTGTGTAGTGGAGCGATCCGGTGGCGGATGAAATCCGCCCCGATCATTTCAAGGGTGAGCCCGGCCTCGGTGAGTCGAAGGATCCTGGTGGTGGCGACTGTGAGCTTCACGTCGTCGGCGTCGATGTCGCTCCAATCACTTCTGCGGATCGGCGACGCCTGACGAACTTCCCAGAATGACGGCGGGTCCTTCTCTTTGATCCAGCACCACCGGCCCCACCATTCTTCCCACCTCTCCTTCATGGCGCCCTTCGGATACGCCCCCTTGGACCTTGGGATCCAGGTGATGCAATCGGAGATGGTGCCCCCTGGTTGGATCCGAGGGGAGAAGTAATGGCGAAAGAGCACCGTGTTGGGGTGCACCTCGGCGAAGCCTTCGCAGAGGTGCGCGAAGAGGGCCATGCACGGCACAACATTCGGGGTAAAATCCAAGAGGCGGAAGCCAATGGTGTGCACGATGTCGCTGAAGAAATCGGAGAAGGCAGGACAAAGCCCACAGGAGAACTAATCGACAAAGAACGGGTACCGATTTGGGGCAGCCTCGCGCACTTGGCGGGGATGACGCGCGTGTCGACTCCCCCGCCCCCCTCCCCGTCTTCACCCCCCACAGGGGCCTGAAGGCTTCCCGAAGCTCGAGCACGTCAATGTCGAGGGGAAGAAGGCGGACTGCGTCCGCTGCACCGCCAGCGCACTCTCCGGCGGCTCCGCCGCTCTGGCATCCTTAGCCACACCCTTTCCCTTTGTGGATTTCGGCGCCATGGCGGCTAGGGGAGGGGGGAAAAGCAAAGGGCGGAGGGAACGCAACGGCGGCGAGCAAGAGCGAAGCTTGGAGAAGAAGAGGAAGACGAGCGGGGGCTTCCGACATTGGGATTGCATGGAGGGTAAAGGAACAGTGCGCTCGCGGTTATCCCTTTTTATGGGGAAGCCGCGGGTCGCGCTGCCCATTTACTGTGAGGTGATGCATGCGTGCGGGAACCGCCCCACGCATGCCGCCCATGTCATGCGCACCCCTCCACGCCGCGCCACGCCGCGCACAGGCCGTGGGAAGTGAGGGAGTCCTGGATTAGGGGTCCTCGGAAAGCCGGACTATATACTTTAGACGGACTGTTGGATTATGAAGATACAAGATTGAAGACTTCTTCCCGTGTCCGGATAGGACTCTCCTTGGCGTGGAAGGCAAGCTTGGCAATACGGATATGTAGATCTCCTCCTTGTAACCGACTGTAACCCTAGCCCCTCCGTGTCTATATAAACCGGAGGGTTTAGTCCAGAGGACAAAAATAATCATACCATAGGCTAGCTTCTAGGGTTTAGCCTCTACGATCTCGTGGTAGATCAACTCTTGTAATACTCATATCATCAAGATCAATCAAGCAGGAAGTAGGGTATTACCACCATCGAGAGGGCCCGAACCTGGGTAAACATCGTGTTCCCCGCTTCCTGTACCATCCGCCTTAGACACACAGTTCGAGAACCCATACCAGAGATCCGCCGGTTTTGACATCGACAGGAAGCGCAGCGCGCGAAAAGTTTTACCGTGGTAAAAACCGCCCCGCCTGCCCGTGCACCATTTCTGGGCCTGGCCCAACAACGTGTCGCGCTTATGTGTGGCCCGGGCCTAGGGGCTCCTGTCGGTGTACAAAATAAGGGGCGCACCTTTGGACCCCTTTACATGTGCACGGGCAGTTAGAGCCGCGCCCACAGTCACACCAAGCAGAGCGGGGGAGGTGAACCGAGGTAAAACCGAAGCCCGAGGCAGCCAGAGTGACCCCAAGACCAAGACCACAAAGAGCAGAGGGGCGGAGCAGTTTTCCCCGGCAAGACCCTTGCCGAGGCCAGCCCCAGCAGCCCGGCAAGACCCTTGCCGGGGCAGCACGCCCAAACACCAACGGAGCGAGCCACCCTTGAGCCCACGTCCCCAACACCATCAACCACGTTGGGCCAGGGCTCGGGAGGCACCTCCATGGTGGCATGCAGATCTTTGTGAAGTCAAGGAATATACAAGATCAGATGAGGATTAGGGGACGACGATCTTCCCCAAGATCCTTGCCGAGGAAGGCCACCAGACCGCCGACAAGATCCTTGCCAGGGACGACAGGGCGCCATGGAAAAACCCTTGCCGGGCCACCCGACAAGGCCCTCGCCAAGGACGCCAGCAGGGCCACCACCAGGCCCACACCAACCAAGTCTCTACCGTTGTTCGCATGTAGCTGCCAGCTCAACCAGCTGAGCAGGCACCTGCGTGGCAACATGCAGCTCCCGAGCCAACTCATCAAGCACCCACGTGGCGGCACGCAGATCTTCGTAGAGGCTCCACCGTCGCGCCACCTCAGCTGCCTGCCTACCTACATGGCATCGCACGCATCCCTGTCCAGGGCACGTGTCGAAGCAAGGAAGAGCGGCGACGGACGGGACGGGCCTCGCCCCTGTCCCCGATAAAGCTAGGGCACACCTCAGCGATGCATTAAATGCGTCTTGTCCTGTAATACGAGCGATAAGCTCGAATATCAGATGTTTTCCACCTCCTCAGATGCCATCGTGGCAGCCCCTTTTAACTATAAAAGGAGGCCCATGGCATCTTGGAGGAGGATTCGCCTTGGAACGCAAGGCCCCCATCAGTAGCTATTTCGAGAGCTCAAGAACTCTCTCAAATACACCCACCAAAGCAGGACTAGGGTTTTACGCGATCCTCGTGGGTCTTAACGTGGGTAAACGATCCTTGTGCTGGTTACTAATCCTGCTCTTCTTGCAACCCTGCCAAGCAACCGTAGTAGGGATTCTTGTGATCCCATAGGTGTCGCTCCACACCCACAACAAGTAGTTAGCATCCTCGCAAAGAGTTTATTGCCACGGAGGCCATGTGTCACATCCTATCTAGTCCATGCATTAGACTGTTGCATCATGTCTACTTTCATCAGAAACCTGAATTGGGGAAGACAGAACCCCCAGAACCCCTCTGAATCCAACTAAGGTTTACTAAAAATATTTTCAATGAACCTGAATTGCCCTTCTAAAAAAGTTCACCCTCTTTGTCTTGGGTTAGAATCTCCGCAAAATTGGTGCACAATTTTCTAGGTCAACAGAAGGTCATTGAATTAAATCATATGTAAATTGCATTTGGGCATTTAAATGCTAGTAAATATTTTGAATGCTCAAATAATTCTGAAAATAAGAGTGGGTTGTTGGAGATTTTCTAAACAGAGCCTCTGATTATTTTCAGGATTTTTAGAAGTGCCTAACTATTTTTAATAAGTCCACAAACTTACAGAATAATAGAAAAGGAAAAACCAAAGCAAGCAGAGGCCTACCGACGCCCATCTGGCAAGCCCACCTGCCGGCCCAGCCCAGCCACCGCTCCAGTGAGCTGCTTGGCTTGGCCAGGCAGGCAGCCAGGTGCTCGACGGCGGCACCAGCGCGCGCCACGCAGCTGCCCACCGCCCTGCCTCCTCCTCCCACCGTTCTACCGCCCTGGGTCGGTCACCCACTCCTCCCCCGAGCTCGCAGACATGCTCTCTCCTCCCCAGCTCCTCTCCTCGCCTCTCAAGACCATGACCCGACGCTGCTACCAGGCCACCGAGAAACCCGCGCTCTCCGTCATCCCTGCGCCGCCCCACCATGTCCAGGAGCTCCGCTGCCATCCTCTCCTTCGAGCAAGCCGAGCCCCGAGCGCTCGCTTGCCTCGGAGCCGCTGCACCGACCTCGCCCGACACTGCCACCGCCGGAGATCCCTTTTGCCGTGGTCGCCGCACCAGCTCGTCCCCGACCGCGTCGACTACACCATCGTGACCGCCGTGAGCTCAGCTACCTCCTCCCCCTTCTCGTTCTCGCTCTCGAACACCGCAGTGACCCCATGGAGCTTCACCGCACGCGCCACCGCCGAGCTCGTCGCCGACGTGTCTCCGGCCAACCACTGGCCACACCACCGTGTTTAACACACTCACCGCATCGCGAGGAGTCCAACGCACCACTCCATGCGCCTCGCCGTGCCCCGTAGCCACGGGTCCATCTTCACCCGACTCCGGCGACCGCCAAGGTTATCGCCGGTGACGTTTCCGGCTACCCCGAGCTCAACCACCGCCACCAAACGCTGCGGCTTGTTCCCAGCTACACGTAGATGGCCTCCGCCGCTCATTTGGTCGCCGGAATGCACAAATGCACTCTCACCGCTATGTGGCCTCGCCAAGCGGTAAACGCCGCGTGTTGACCTTGACTTTGACTAGGTGGGCCCTGGTTGACTTCGAGTCTATGACAAGTGGGCCCCTCCGCTAATTAACCCAGATTAGTTTTATCTAAACTTAACTAGTTTAATTAACATCGACATGCGGGACCCACTGGTCAGGTTGACTGGACGCCCCTTTGACCATCGACTTCACCTCGACGACTCACGACGTAATAACTAATTTCTGGATTTATTTTTTATTCAGAAAATTCCAGAAATTGTTGCAAACTTCAAAAATTCATAGAAACTAATCTGTAACTCCAAATGCAAAGATTTATATATGAACTTTGATCAGAAAAATTCAATCTACCCATTGGTAATAGTTTCATGCATGGCAGAACAAGTTAACCTTGCTGTTTAAGCAGAATAAGATAATGCACTATTATGACTATGTTAAAAGAACTAGCATTTGAATCTTTGATTCAAATGAGTTCATTCCTTTCTATTCTAGCTTGCATTAGGCCAAGACACATTCATATTGCCATGTCATAGCATGCATCATATTGTTGCATATCGTCATGTGTTGATTATGTTCGGTGTGTCTTTCATGGTAGGTTCTGTCTCCGAGGATAACCCCGAATATCCGTCTGAAGGGCAGTACCCTACTACCACTACATCAGGCAAGCAACCCATTGATCATTCCGATACAAACCCATGATCTCGCTTCGCTCTTGTTTATCGCATTAAGACAACGCGCTTGAAACTGCTGTGTGTTGCGGTAGTTGAACCCACTTCCTTTGCATGACTCGTCATTTCCACAAGAATTAGATGAAACCCACTAGTATGTGTAGGAGTTGATTGAGCCATATTTGTGTTTCCTACCATGCTATGCTTGCTGTGCTTAGAGTTGTGTCAGGTCTGGATCATCGGGATGATGAACTAGAGTGAAAGGTTGTGTCGGTAACAAGAGTGAAGTGTTGAACACGATTTGGTAAAGGTATCGATGAGAGGCCATGTAGGAGTACATGGTGGGTTGTTTCATTGAAGTCGCCCCTAAGAACTGAGATCGTGTGTGTGATTTAAGACTCAGCTACTACCACACATTGGGATCCTTAATTGACCCTCTCGACTTATTAACCACTTTTGTCCTCTCGTCCGGAGTTGCAAAGTAGTTTTCGTGTTTGTAGCATGTCAATGCATGCAGCACTGACCTTAGGGGTGGGCTGTGTTGCGGTAGGCACATGGCACGGTGTACCGATTCACCCGTTTGGTGTCTCGGGAACCCTGCACACATCGTTCGGGGCCGTTAGTGGAAACCTCATCCGGACTCCCTGCGGATGGAACCCGAATAGGCGATAAACCTGGACTAGGGACTCGTGTGTTTAGTCAGGTCGTGGCCGACACCCTCGCTGGGCTTCGCTTGAAGGTCGCCGAGTACACGTCGTGTAACGGTGATAAGTGGTGAGAGCGTGTGTGAAGAAGTACACCCCTGTAGGGTATAAAACTATTCGAATAGCCGCTTCCACGGTAAAGGACTACTTGGTCACCTATACAGTTCATAGACAACTAAATGGATACTACTAAAAGCCTCAAGATAAGTGTGAGTACCGTGGATGACCCTCTCGTGGGTTGACGAGAGAGGATCCACGGTGGTGTATTGTGTTGGTGATTAGTGGAATCGTGTGCGACAAATGCTTTTCAACTGGTGTCACGTAGGATAGCTTAGCCAAGAGTCAAAGCTGGCTTGCTACAAATAACTCCACTACCTTCTTGAGAATGTGCATGTATAGTAGGATTCTGTTGTAAGACTTGCTGAGTACCTCCATACTCATGTTGCTTTAATTAATGTTTTCACACGACAACACCGCCCCCTCCGATGGGTTCTATGTAGACCTTGACGTCGACGAGTAACTAGCCACCCAGGTGGTGGTCCAAGACTTGTGAAGGGCCGATCTAGATAGAAGGGCTTCGTCAAGCCTTCTTTCTTTTTAGTGTTTGTACTTAGACTAGTTTGCTTCCGCATGTGCTTGTATGTTTGTATGACTTGAGTGTTGGGTCATGTGACCCCTATCTGTATGAACATGTTATGTATGGCTCCTCGGAGCCTTTTAAATAAAGTACTTTGAGTTGTAGAGTTTTGTTGTGATGCCATGTTGTATGTACTCATATCGGGCATATTGTGTGTATGATTGAAATGCTTGGTATGAGTGGGATCCGACAATCTAGTTGTTTATCCTTGGCAGCCTCTCATATGGGGAAATGTAGTCTCGTGCTTACTGAGCGATAGTAGTCCGCTACATCCCGGTTCACCGGAGTCCTGCTAGCCCAGCATTACTGCTCTGGACACTTGACTGACCGGCATGTGTTTCACTTCGTTCATGTGTCTGTCCCTTCGGGGAAATATCACGCGGTGACATCCGGAGTCCTGCCTAGCCTACTACAACCCGGGTTACCGGAGTCCTGTTAGCCCAGTGCTACAGCCCGGATTTATACGTTGATGACCGACATGCTCGATGTGATTCATGTATGCCTGTCCCCATGGGTTAGTGCCGCTTTGGGTTCACGACTAGCCATGTCGGCCCGTGTTCTCTGTCATGTGGATGCTAGCGACACTATCATATACGTGAGCCAAAAGGCGCAAACGGTCCCGGGCCATGGTAAGGCGACACCCGTGGGAATACCGTGCGTGAGGCCGCAAAGTGATATGAGGTGTTACCGGCTAGGTCGATGTGACTTGGAATCGGGGTCCTGATAGTGTTGGCATCAGAGACGGACTGCCTGTAGGTTCGCTAAGCCAAACTGGTCGATGTCGTGTCTAGAAATGCTTTATTTATATGTAGGGGAATTGATTATGGGAGGGACGTAAGGCTCTTTTTACTCCTTTACCTTATGCCCTCTGATCTGTGTCATTCTCTTCTCATTCTACGCGGGTTAAGGACTAGGCTCTCTTCTCTCTATCAGGTTCACGTGTTACTAGTCCGTAGTAACTTATAGGATTGTTGGTTACCAGCCTCAGTTCAGTTTCTACTACTTTTAGTATGTTATCAGTTGAACCAGAACCTTGATATGATGTTGTTGAGTGGTTTTGTAATCTGTTGTGAATGTCTCAAATATGTTCCTGAGCATTTACAGCTGTTATGCTGTCCGATTTCCCCTAGAAATTCTAATGTCTTTGCATTGTGGCTGTGCTTTCAGATGGCCACTCGTGCTCAAAACCAAGTGGTTCGCCTGACCAGGTGCCTCGATGTGCCCGGTCATACGGCTATGTTAGTCCGGGTAATGATTGAGATGGGTTACCGTTGGTATCCCGAATACACTGTCGAAGAGCAATTCCGAGACTTTAATCAAAGCCAATACCTCTGCACTGTCAGTATATTTCCTTCTTATCCTGGATCAACTGAGCCCCTCCACTGTTCCTATGGATTCGGGGTTACTATTGAGATGGCTATGCAGGATGCTGCATATTCTATGGTGACCATCATGCGAGTCAAGAGTGGCCTGCTTCGGAACACCGATTTCCGTTATATGCCAGCTTCACTCCTGGGGGTGCAAGGGTATCTCCAGGCTATCTATGCTGATTCCACTCAGGAGGACTCACTAACCCGCACCACTGCTGAGATGCTCGAGGATAAGGAACGAGAGAATCGGGCCTTGAGACTGGAGCTTTTCAACACCCGTCCCGATCATTGGGCCACTTTGACTCGGTTTGCACCTGCTATGCAAGCTGGATGTATGGATACGAGGGATCTGTATCCTGTGAGATCTGCTCTGCCAGAAATGGTGGATTGGCGTGATGTGGGAGGCATCACCCCACCCCGTGGTCCCCGCAGGCCACCGTTTGTTGGTCCAAGACCTCATCCTAGCCCCTATGGTCAACAAGCTCCTCAGGACCGTCTGTTTCCGGATGATCACGTTGAGCTTCCAGGCTATGGAGGTGACTTCTATGAAGACTACTACGGAGCTGTCTGAGTTAGTAGTAGTATCACTAGTATTGTAATAGTTGTATTTCCACCGTCCTGCGTGACCTGTGGAATATGACTTAGTGTGTATCAATTCCGGAGGTGTAGAAAAATAATGTATAGGAGCTTGGAATGCTTCCGATGAGATGTAACGTCTTCCACCGTAGTTGTACTCTAGCCGGGCTTGTACTAAACTATGAATGGTGTGTATGACCGTTGGTATATATATGGCAGTTTCTATATTACCATGTCATACGGATGAACATCTCTGCATTCCGTGTTATCCATTACATTCCGCACTTCCTTGCCAAATTTTTCTATCCCTGTCTAAACTGTTGCCTTGTTTCTTAGGATGGTCAACACCCGCAACAACCCTGCTGCTCCGGAGCAGGGTGAAGCCAGCGCAGCTAGGAATGTAAATCTGCCTCAACCGCCTTCTCTCGGCCGGGTTATGATGGAGGCGAACGAAACAAGCGTGAGACCAATCGCTTGTCGGAGCGGATTGAGCAGAATATCGCACGCCACCGAGGAATGACCTGGTGTCAATCAATGACTTTGTCAAGCTGTATCCACGAAGTTTAAACACTCCGCCGAGCCTCTCGATGCGGATGATCGCCGTAGCATCACCCACAAGCTACGTTCTGCCAATGTAGCCGAAGCTGATAAGGTTACCTTTGCTGCCTATCACCTCGAAGGCCCTGCTAGCCTTTGGTGGGAAAATTTTGAGGCTATGCGCCCGGTCGGCCAAATCACTACCTGGGCTGAGTTCAGTGCGGCTTTCCGTGAGCATCACATCCCGGAAGGTCTCATGGATCATAAGAGGGAAGAGTTCTGCAATTTCACCCAGGGTAGACTGGCTGTGGATGCATACAGTCGTGAGTTTGGAAATCTAGCACGTTATGCTCCTGAAGAGGTATCCACCGACGCCAAGAAGCAGGCAAGGTTCCACAAGGGACTTAGCCCCGAGTTTCGCCGTGATCTTTGACTGCACGAGTGCACCTCCTTCCAAAAGTTAGTTAACAAGGTCATCAGTGCTGAGACAGGACAGTCTGACTTTGAAGCTTCACGCAAGCACTCCCGTGACTTTGGATCTTCATCCAGCTCTGGATCTTAGAAGCGCCAGATGTGGATTCCAAGCACAGCTCTGCCACCCAGATTCACTCCGAGGCCATCCTTTGAGGCGCCTCGCCCCAACCAGTAGTATGCACTGCCCAAGGCCTATGGTGGCCCCGCTGCTAATGCTGCTCCACGCCCCAATGTGATAACTTGTTTCAAGTGTGGGGAGACGGGTCACTACATCCGTGAGTGTCCCCAGAACAACCCCAACCAGATCGGAAAGTCTATTGGCCGTGGTAAGCCAGCAGGAAAGGTGCTCTACGCCAAACCAGCCACCACTGCTCGTGGCCATGTCAACTACGTCTCAGCTAAGGAGACCCATGAGGATCCCAACGTCGTTCTCGGTACGCTCATTGTTAATTGCCGTCCGGCAACTGTTCTCTTTGATACTGGAGCATCGCATTCATTTATTTATGAGAGCTATGCTCGATTGCACAACACCACATTTTGTGACATGCACACCTCCATGGTAATTCAAACTCCTGGATCCAAGTGGCAAACCTCTAGAATCAGCGATGGAAATAATATCCTTGTCGACCGATTAGTCTTCCTTGCATCACTAATAGCTCTCAAGTCCTTGTACATTAACATCATCTTGGGTATGGACTGGATGTCCGCCCATCATGCTAAGATTGAATGCTCTACTAGAACTGTTCACCCCACCCACCCTTCGGGCAAGACAGTCAATGTTTTGACCCGAGTATCTGAGCGTCAGCTCTACTCCTTAAATGCCAACCCCCTTCCAGACCTTGAAGATATTCCGGTAGTCCGTGACTTCCCGGATGTCTTTCCAGAGGAACTGCCAGGTGTTCCACCTGACAGAGATGTCAAGTTCATGATAGACCTTGTTCCAGGAACCGTCCCAATCTCTAGAAGACCTTATAAGATGGCACCTCTAGAACTAGCCGAGCTTAAGAAACAACTCGATGAGTCCTTGCAAAAGGGTTTCATCCGTCCTAGTTCTTCTCCATGGGCTTGCCCCGTCCTCTTCGTCAAGAAGAAGGATGGAATGGATCGGATGGTTGTAGATTACCGACCTGTCAACTTGGTCACTATCAAGAACAAGTATCTGCTCCCCAGGATCAACGACCTGTATGATCAGCTCACTGGATCCTCAGTCTTTTCCAAAATGGATTTGAGGTTGGGCTACCATCAAATCAAAATCAAGAACGGGGACATTCCTAAAACGGCCTTTGTTACTCGTTATGGACAATATGAGTACACCGTCATGTCCTTCGGTTTAACCAATGCTCCAGCAACCTTCTCTCGGTTAATGAACTCGATCTTCATGGAGTATTTGGATAAATTCGTCGTGGTTTACCTCGATGATATACTCATCTACTCCAAGAATGAGGAAGAACATGCCGAACATCTAAGGCTAGTATTGATGAAACTTTGAGAGCATCGCCTTTATGCCAAATTCTCTAAGTGTGAGTTTTGGTTGCCAGAAGTAACCTATCTAGGCCATGTAATCTCTGGTAAGGGCATTGCTGTCAATCCCGAGTGAGTTCAAGCCGCCCTGACTAGACTCCACCGAATCGGTCAAGCAAGTTCGGAGTTTCCTCGGTTTAGCGAGCTATTGCCGCCGCTTCGTCGAGAATTTCTCCAAGGTTGCTAAGCCTCTAACCGAACTCCTCAAGAAAGATAAAAAGTTCGAGTGGACCCCACAGTGCGAGTTCAGCTTTCAGGAACTGAAAAGACGCCTGACATCTGCTCCCGTACTTGTTCCACCAGATTTTTCTAAGGACTTTATTATCTATTGCGACGCCTCGCGACAAGGACTAGGTTGCATACTCATGCAAGATCGTCATGTGATTGCCTACGCTTCTCGACGATTAAGGCCCACATGAGGATAACTATCCCACACATGATCTAGAGCTTGCAGCAGTGGTCCATGCACTCAAAACATGGCGACATTACCTTCTTGGTAATCGTTGTGAAATTTACACTAATCACCAAAGTCTGAAATACATCTTCACCCAACCGGATTTGAATCTCAGGCAAAGACGTTGGGTCTAGTTGATTACGGATTACGACTTAGGAATATCTTACACCCCAGGCAAAGCCAATGTCATGGCTGATGCACTGAGTCGTAAATCTTATTGTAACAACCTGATGTTACAACAAAGTCAACCACTTCTCCACGAGGAATTTCGTAAGCTTAATGTTCACATTGTTCCTCGAGGATTCCTTTCCACCCTGGTGGCGAAACCTACCCTTACGGATCAGATCATCAAAGCACAGAAGGTAGATTCGGGAATCTCCCGTATCAAGAGAAACATCAAGAAAGGAATCGCAGATTGTTTCTCCATTGATGAACAAGGTGTTGTGTTCTTTGAAGACCCTCTAGTGGTTCCCAAGGTACGCAACTTGAGGTGATTGATCCTTAAGGAAGCTCATGAATCCCCTCTCACCATTCATCTCGGTAGTACTAAAATGTATCAAGACCTACACCAGAGGTTTTGGTGGACTAGGATGAAGAGAGAAATCGCTCAATACATTGCTAATTGCGACATCTGTCGTCGAGTTAAAGCAGAGCATCAACGGCCTGCTGGCACCCTTCAACCTTTGGCAATTCCTGAATGGAAATGCGATAAAATCGGTATGGATTTCATTACCGTGTTTCCCAGGACCAAGAGAGGAAATAATTTTATCTTCGTTGTTGTCGATCGTCTTTCCAAAGTAGCCCACTTCCTACCCGTTCGTGAGAGTATAACCGCTAGCCAGCTAGCTGATTTGTACATCTCCCGAATAGTGTCTCTTCATGGTGTTCCATTGGAGATTAACTCAGACCGTGGAAGTCTCTTCACCTCTCGATTTTGGGAAAGTTTCCAAAATGCTATGGGAACTCGTCTCTCTTTTAACACCGCCTTCCATCCTCAATCAAGTGCTCAAGTATAACGAGTCAATCAAATTCTGGAGGATATGCTTCGAGCTTCTGTCATCTCTTTCGGTATGAATTGGGAGAAATGCCTTCCATTCGCCGAGTTCTCTTATAACAACAGTTATCAAGCTAGCTTGGGCAAAGCTCCTTTCGAAGTTCTCTATGGACGAAAATGTCGAACGCCTCCTAACTGGTTAGAAACCGGGGAAAGACAACTCTTTGGCCCGGATATGATCCAGGAAGCAGAAGAGCAGGTTCGCGTTATTCGTGAGAAATTGCAAACAGCCCAATCTCGTCAAAAGAGCCAATATGACCGCAAGCATAAGCCTATGTCTTATGAAGTTCGCGAGAAGGCTTACCTTCGGGTTACTCCTTTGAAGGGAACCCATCGATTCGTTATCAAAGGCAAATTGGCTCCTCGTTACATTGGACCCTTTCGCATTCTTGCCAAACGAGGAGAAGTTGCCTACCAATTAGAACTACCTCTACATCTTTCCAGAGTTCATGATGTCTTCCACGTTTCTCAACTCAGGCGTTGCTTCTCGGATCATATCCGTGGAGTGGCCCATGAAACTCTTGATCTCCAAGATAATCTCACATACCGAGAATATCCCGTTCACATCCTAGCTAGTCCATGCATTAGAGTGTTGCATCATGTCTACTTTCATCAGAAACCTGAATTGGGGAAGACAGAACCCCCAGAACCCCTCTGAATCCAACTAAGGTTTAAATATTTTCAATGAACCTGAATTGCCCTTCTAAAAAAGTTCACCCTCTTTGTCTTGGGTTAGAACCTCTGGCAAAATTGATGCACAATTTTCTAGGTCAACAGAAGGTCATTGAATTAAATCATATGTAAATTGCATTTGGGAATTTAAATGCTAGTAAATATTATGAATGCTCAAATAATTCTGAAAATAAGTGTGGGCTGTTGGAGATTTTCTAAACAGAGCCTCTGATTATTTTCAGGATTTTTAGAAGTGCCTAACTATTTTTAATAAGTCCACAAACTTACAGAATAATAGAAAAGGAAAAAACCAAAGCAAGCAGAGGCTTACCTGGTGCCCATCTGGCAAGCCCACCTGCCGGCCTAGCCCAGCCACCGCTCCAGCGAGCTGCTTGGCTTGGCCAAGCAGGCAGCCAGGTGCTCGACGGCGGCACCAGTGCGCGCCACGCAGTTTCCCGCCGCCCTGCCTCCTCCTCTCACCGTTCTGCCGCCCTGGGTCGGTCACCCACTCCTCCCCCGAGCTCGCAGACATGCTCTCTCCTCCCCAGCTCCTCTCCCTCGCCGCGCAAGACCATGACCGACGCTGCAGCGCCACAAGAACCGCGGAAACCCGCGCTCTCCGTCGTCCCTGCGGCGCACCATCGTGTCAAGGAGCTCCGCCGCCCTCCTCTCCTTCGAGCAAGCCGAGCCCCGAGCGCTCGCTTGCCTCGGAGCCGCTGCACCGACCTCGCCCGACACCGCCACCGCCGGAGATTCCTTCTGCCGTCACCGCCGCACCAGCTCGTCCCCGACCGAGTCGACTACACCATCGTGACCGCCGTGAGTTCAGCTACCTCCTCCCCCTTCTCGTTCTCGCTCCCGAACACCGCAGCGACCCCATGGAGCTTACCGCATGCGCCACCACCGAGCTCGTCGCCGACGTGTCTCCGGCCACACCATCGTATTTAACACACTCACTGCATCGCGAGGAGTCCAACGCACCACTCCACGCGCCTCGCCGTGTCCCGTAGCCACGGGTCCATCTTCACCCGACTCCGGCGACCGCCAAGGTTGTCGCCGGCGACGTTTCTGGCCACCCCGAGCTCAACCACCGCCACCAAACGCTGCGGCATGTTCCCAGCTACACGTAGATGGCCTCCGCCGCTCATTTGGTCACCGGAATGCACAAATGCACTCTCACTGCCGCGTCTGGCCTCGCCGGCGGCTTAACGCCGGTGTGTTGACCTTTGACTTTGACTAGGGTGGGCCCAGGTTGACTCCCCTGAGTCTATGACAAGTGGGGGGCCCCTCTGCTAATTAACCCAGATTACTTTTAACTAAACTTAACTAGTTTAATTAACTACTGACATGCGGGACCCACTGGTCAGGTTGACCTGGACGTCCCCTTTGACCACTGACGTCACCCTGACACACTGCTGACGCAATAACTAATTTCTGGATTTATTTTTTATTCAGAAAATTCCAGAAATTGTTGCAAACTTCAAAAATTCATAGAAACTAATCTATAACTCCAAATGCAAAGATTTATATATGTATTTTGATCAGAAAAATTCAATCTATCCATTGGTAATAGTTTCATGCATGGCAGAACAAGTTAACCTTGCTGTTTAAGTAGAATAAGATAATGCACTATTATGACTATGTGAAAAGAACTAGCATTTGAATCTTTGATTCAAATGAGTTCATTCCTTTCTATTCTAGCTTGCATTAGGCCAAGACACATTCATATTGCCATGTCATAGCATGCATCATATTGTTGCATATCGTCATGTGTTGATTATGTTCGGTGTGTCTTTCGTGGTAGGTTCTGTGTCCGAGGATAACCCCGAATATCCGTCTGAAGGGCAGTACCCTACTACCATTACATCAGGCTAGCAACCCATTGATCATTACGATACAAACCCATGATCTCGCTTCTGCTCTGGTTTACTGCATTAAGACAACGTGTTTTAAACTGTTGTGTGTTGCGGTAGCTGAACCCACTTCCTTTGCATGACCTGTCATTGCCACAGTAATTAGATGAAACCCACTAGTATGTGTAGGAGTTGATTGAGCCATATTTGTGTTTCCTACCATGCTATGCTTGCTATGCTTAGAGTTGTGTCTGGTCTGGCTCATCGGGATGATGAACTAGAGTGAAAGGTTGTGTTGGTAACAAGAGTGAAGTGTTGAACACGATTTGGTAAAGGTATCGATGAGAGGCCATGTAGGAGTACATGGTGGGTTGTTTCATTGAAGCCGTCCTTAAGAACTGAGATCTGTGTGTGTGATTTAAGACTCAGCTACTACCACACATTGGGATCCTTAATTGACCCTCTCGACTTATTAACCACTCTTGTCCTCTGTCCGGGAGTTGCAAAGTAGTTTCTGGTGTTTGTAGCATGCTGGGGGCCGCACGCAGCGCTGATCTTAGGGGTGGGTTGTGTTGCGGTAGGCACGTGGCACGGTGTAATGATTCGCCTGTTTGGTGTCTCGGGAACCCTGCACACATCGTTCGGGGCCGTTAGTGGAAATCTCGGCGGACTACCTGCGGATGGAACCCGAATAGGCGATAAACCTGGACTAGGGACTCGTGTGTTTAGTCAGGTCGTGGCCGACACCCTCGCTGGGCTTCCGCTTGAAGGTTGCCGAGTACACATCGTGTAACGGTGATAAGTGGTGAGAGCGTGTGTGAAGAAGTACACCCCTGCAGGGTATAAAACTATTCGAATAGCCGCGTCCGCGGTAAAGGACTACTTGGTCACCTATACAGTTCATAGACAAGTAAATGGATACTACTAAAAGCCTCAAGATAAGTGTGAGTACCGCGGATGGCCCTCTCGTGGGTTGACGAGAGAGGATCCACGGTGGTGTATTGTGTTGGTGATTAGTGGACTCGTGTGCGACAAATGCTTTTCAAGTGGTGTCACGTAGGATAGCTTAGCCAAGAGTCAAAGCTGGCTTGCTGCAAATAACTTCACTACCTTCTTGAGAATGTGCATGTATAGTAGGATTCTGTTGTAAGACTTGCTGAGTACCTCCGTACTCATGTTTCTTTAATTAATGTTTTCAGACGACAACACCGCCCCCTCCGATGGGTTCTATGTAGACCTTGACGTCGACGAGTGACCAGCCACCCAGGTGGTGGTCCAAGACTTGTGAAGGGCCGATGTAGATAGAAGGGCTTCGTCGAGCCTTCTTTCTTTTTAGTGTCTGTACTCAGACTAGTTTGCTTCTGCATGTGCTTGTATGTTTGTATGACTTGAGTGTCGGGTCATGTGACCCCTATCTGTATGAACATGTTATGTATGGCTCCTCGGAGCCTTTTAAATAAAGTACTTTGAGTTGTAGAGTTTTGTTGTGATGCCATGTTGTATGTACTCATATCGGGCATATTGTGTGTATGATTGAAATGCTTGGTATGAGTGGGATCCGACAATCTAGTTGTTTTTCCTTGGCAGCCTCTCTTATGGGGAAATATAGTCTAGTGCTTCATGAGAGATAGTAGTCCGCTACAGCCCGGTTCACCGGAGTCCTGCTAGCCCAGCACTTCTGCTCTGGACACTTGACTGGCCGGCATGTGTTTCACTTCGTTCCTGTGTCTGTCCCTTCGGGGAAATGTCACGCGGTGACATCCGGAGTCCTGCCTAGCCTGCTACAGGCCAGGTTACCGGAGTCCTGTTAGCCCAGTGCTACAGCCCGGATTCATAAGTTGATGACCGACATGCTCGATGTGATTCATGTATGCCTGTCCCCATGGGTTAGTGCCGCTTTGGGTTCACGACTAGCCATGTCGGCCCAGGTTCTCTGTCATGTGGATGCTAGTGACACTATCATATACGTGAGCCAAAAGGCGCAAATGGTCCGGGGCCATGGTAAGGCGACACCCGTGGGAATACCGTGCGTGAGGCCGCAACGTGATATGAGGTGTTACCGGCTAGGTCGATGTGACTTGGAATCGGGGTCCTGACACCATGGCGCGGGCCTAGTTGCTGCTAAGGTTTGCACCAGCGGCCGAGCAGATGGACTAGTGGCGTGCCACCATTCAGAGTCTGCTCAGTTTCGCCGAGGCTGGGGGCTTGCAGGGAGCTGGCCCACCACGACCTCCCCAAGCAACGATGAAGGCTCGTGCAGCTGGCCAAACGGAAGGGGCCACCCCCACGGTGCAATCCCCGCCGTGGCAGCCAGCGCGAGCGCGGCAGAATCAAGAACCTGATGATGTCTTGATGGCTTCTTCTGTCCCTCGAGCGCGTCCAGGCCGATGGCAAGCCCCGGAGGATAGGAGGAGAGGAGACGCACGCGTCATCGTTGAGCGACGCTTTGACGACCCACGCCGGATCGATGGATGTGACGGCTCGGATGTCGATGTGCCTGCACTCGATATTGACGGGTACCTACCTTTCGAGGTTGGGTGCCCTGCCTTTACTCGTGAGCTTTGGCAAGTACGTTGGCCGTCCGTTCGTACGTTCAAGCCAGAGATACCCAAGAAGTACGATGGGAGGCTGAACCGGGGAGCGTTTGTAAGCATCTACACCATCGTTGTTCAGGCTGCCGTGGGAAGAGATGAGAAGGTGTTTGCCAACTACTTCCCTTTGGCTCTCAAGTCCAATGTGAGGTCTTGGCTAATGCACCTGCCGGAGAACTCCATTTTGTCACGGGCTGACCTGTCCCTGAGTTCATTGGCGCCTTCACCGGTGGCCATCAAGAGCCAGGCCGACACAACGACTTATAGCTTCTCCAACAGAAAGAAGGAGCGACCCTCCGTAAGTATTTACAGAGGTTCGGTAAGGTCCATAGGAACATTCCGAATATCCAATGTGTGCAACCGCCGCATCCGCTCCAAGATGAATGTGCGCTTGCCCAAGACTATGAAGGAGCTTTAAACTTTGGTGGATAAGTCTGCTCGGATGGAGGAGGGAAGGAAGCTACCTGGAGAGGAGGATTGCACCAACATCGATTCCAAGGATGATGACGAGTCCACCAGTCAGAAGAAGAGAAAGAAGCGCAATAAGAAGCACAAGGATAAGGCGGTGATGTCTGTTGAAGGATCGTGTACACCTAGTACCAGCAAGAAGGCCAAGGCTGAGGCCCCTGGCAAGGAAGCTGCCGTGTGTGTTGACTGTCGGGAGGCTGCGGCTGCCGAGAAGGCCAGGAAAGGTGATGGGCCGTACTGCAAAATTCATCGGACCAAGGGCCACGACCTTCAAGAATGTTATCAGGTTGAGCAGCTCGCCAAGAGGCAGAGAGCAGAATATGAGAAGTGCGACAAGGAAAAGGGTCAGAATGTTCCTGGCGGTAAGGGCCGAGGCGGTGAAGTGACTTGCCGTAGCCAAACCCTTCTGGAACCAAGGAAAACGCGCCAGAGGCCAAGAAAAGGAAGCCTGTGATGATGAGAGTGATGGAGGGGATGAAGAGGAAACTAGTGAGCAGGAGTTTCAGAAGGCCACTGACGCCCTGTGCATTAACGGGGGTGCATCTCTGCACACCTCTCACAGCCAGCTCAAACGGTGGGCACATGAAGTCAATGTCGTGGAACCAGCGCCAAAGGCGCGTAAACCACTCAAATGGTCACGCACGCCCATCATTTTTGATGAAGAGGATCATCCTGGCCGTACCACTGCGGTAGGATGTTTGCAATTGCGGGTCTCTCCAACAATTCGCAACCTCGAGGTCACAAAAATGTTGGTGGAAGGTGGGGCCGGGTTGAATCTGATTTCCTCAGTAGTCATCAGTAAACTTCAGATAGCGGAGGAAGAATTGAAGGTCACCGGCACGTTTCAATGAGTTAATCCCGGCAGGAGTCATCGAAAGGGAAAGGTCACGCTGCCAGTGACGTTTTGGGGAGAGCTGAACTACCAGGCTGAGAAGATTGTGCGTGATGTGGTCGACCTCCCCTTGCCGTAAAATGGATCCTTGGACGCCCAGCCCTAGCTAAATTCATGGTGGCATCCAACTATTCCTACAATATCTTGAAGATGCCGGGGACGGTAGGAGTCATTTCCATCCCATCAGATGAGAAGTACACAATCATTTGTGTGGACAAGATGTACCAGGACGCGGTCGCGGCAGAGGCAGCAGCAGTAGCGGTTCCCGCTAGTGAAGACAGAGGAAATAAGAAGGATATCAAGGACTGTCGGTGTCAAAACCGGCGGATGTCGGGTAGGGGGTCCCGAACTGTGCGTCTAAGGCGGATGGTAACAGGAGGCAGGGGACACGATGTTTACCCAGGTTCGGGCCCTCTCAATGGAGGTAATACCCTACTTCCTACTTGATTGATCTTGATGATATGAGTAGTACAAGAGTTGATCTACCACGAGATCGTAGAGGCTAAACCCTAGAAGCTAGCCTATGGTATGATTGTTGTTGTCCTACGGACTAAACCCTCCGGTTTATATAGACACCGGGGGGCGCTAGGGTTATACAGAGTCGATTACAAGGGAGGAGATCTACATATCTGTATCGCCAAGCTTGCCTTCCACGCCAAGGAGAGTCCCATCCGGACACGAGACGAAGTCTTCAATCTTGTATCTTCATAGTCCAACAGTCCGGCCAAAGGATATAGTCCGCCGTCCGGATACCCTTATCCAGACTCCTCAAGAGCTCCCTGAACCAGGCTTCAATGACGATGAGTCCGGTGCGCAGATTGTCTTCGGCATTGCAAGGCGGGTTCCTCCTCCGAATACTCCATAGAAGATCTTGAACACAAGAATAGTGTCCGGCTCTGCTAAACAAGTTCCACATACCACCGTAGAGAGAATAATATTTCCACAAATCTAATCTGCTAACACACTCGATATCATGACAACATACCATGGCCTGGTCTTTATTCGAACCGTCATTCTCAACCAGCCTTGGCGCATATCGCGAGTCGGTTTCCTTGGCATGTCTTGTCGAAGCAGTGATCGTGTCCCCTTATTACGGGATTCTCATCAATACGGACGTGGGTAACCCAATCATGCCCGTCGGTATGACACCTCGATTATAGGCAAGTCCCAAACGGTCACGAGGAGGACGCTCGGTATTCACCCTCTTTATAAAGAAACCAAGGCCTATCTTTTTTACTCCTCGAACTCAATCGAATCCTTCCCCCGCCTCTAGTTCCGACACCCGAAGCTCAGGTCAGGCGCTTCGGACCTTCAACCATGTCTGGATCCAACCTTCAAGGTCGGTGGATGCCTTCTCCCATCACGGAGGAAGACGTCAAAAAGTTAAGAGAGGCCAGGTTTCTGACCGGCGAGATCCCGCACCGACTGCTTGCTCGAGGGCAGGTCATTCCCACTCCCAAACCCGGCGAGAGCGTTCTGTTCGTATCTCACTTCCTCCGAGGGCTAGGCCTTGCTCTAGATCCCTTCGTGAGGGGGCTCATGTTTTATTATGGGCTGGATTTCCATGATCTGACTCCGGATTATGTCATTCACATCTCGTCGTTCATCGTCGTGTGTGTAGCTTTCCTCCATATTACCCCTCACTTCGGCCTGTGGCTCAAGCCCTTCAAGGTGGAGTCGAAGTTGATCGAGGGGCGGCACGCCGAGTGTGGAGGCGCCATAATAAGCAAAAGTGCCGATGGCCCATGGCCAGAGGGTTCTTTCCAGGAGGTGTCCAGCTTATGGAAACTTGAATGGTTTTACATCACAGCTCCTAGGGGTACCAAGTGGGTGGCTCCCCCTGCTTTTTGCTCGGGCCCTCCGCCACAACTAGCGTCATGGGTCAACAAGGGGCTGGACTAGGGGCCAGTAAAGGATGTGCCAATATTGCAGAGCCTCATCCAAGATCTCCTAGAGAGAGACATCAGTCTAGTCACGGTAATGCAGGTCATGTTAATTCGTCGAGTCCTGCCCTGCAAACGTCGTCCCCTCTGCATGTGGGAGTTCAACCTGGAGGGACCGTGAGCTATCCATCATTTCCTCGGCATGACACTCGAGGAGATGTACAAATTGTTCTTCGGACCACAAATAATGTGCCCGGACACCATCGAGGATGCGGGTTTGAACTGCAATCGTCCAGATACCCAAGTAAGTAGTCGTGTAACCGAACACGTTGTATCTTATCACAACATCATTCTGAAAAGTCGCTCTTTGACCAGGACTAGGTAACAAAGGCGAAGATGATCAGGTGTCCGGCCCCCCTCCCCGAGGTCTCACCGAATCCTGTACTAGCCAGGATGATGGAGCTCGCGCCTTATCAAGCGCCCTTAGGGGAAGACAAATGGGGGAAGAAAGACGCTAGCGCCTCCGCGAAGGAGGATAGTCGGGGGGAAGAAACTGAAATCCCCCCTTCCCAAGGAAGGAAGAGGACCGCGTCTGAAGACCCGAAGACAATGGTCTCGAAACGGGGGAAGAAATCTTCACCAGAGGTTCCTGCCTCGGGATACCCGGCAGCCAAGAATGCCCAAGAAGGGGTCAGCCCTCGACCGAGCTGTAAGTAGAAAGGGGACTAATAATAAAAACGTCCTGCTTTGCTTCTGAGGAAAATAACCGAAATATTTATCTTGTAGCCCGGATCATGGCCCTTCTTAGCAGAGTTCATCTTCGGGGGATCTTCTTTCGGAGATGATGCAGAGCGAAACGCCTCCCCATGCCCTCCCGCCTTACGAGGCGGGCGACCCCGAGGTGCCGTCGCGGAGGGCTTCTCCTGATCCGGCAAGGCCAGAGGTTAATCCTTTGGCGACTCGAAGTCCTTAGTATCCTGCTCTTGAAGAGAGAAACCAAAAGAGTCCGGCACCGTCTGTTATGCGGTCGGACACACTTAAGGATCTGCTAGAGCGAGCGACTATCTCAGAAGCGCATCGTACGCTAATGGGTACGGTGGTTGAGAGGGTTTCATCCGCCGAAAGCGGGTTGCATGAAGCCTTTATGAGTCTGCTGAAAGGTTTTGATGTACATGAAATAGTGTATATTTTTTACAGTCCCGCACACGTTAAGGTGTGTCCTATGCAGATAGTAGCCCCTGAGACTCTGGTTGCTGTCGCAAACGGCGGCAAACAGAGGATCATAGTCCCAGGTAACAATCCGGCCGCCCTCATATGCAGGTGGCGGAGGGTCCGGTGGCTAGCCGGACTGGTGAATTTGCCGAGCTGAAGCGAAAACTTAATGCGGCAGATGCCGACATCATGCTTGTCAACAAGCGGCTTGACGAGGCACTGGGTATGTGATTTCTCCAGTGATCGATAGGTAGTAAGAGGAGCATGATGCCAGTATCTTAAATATGTTGCGCCTGCAGATGGAGCTGCGGTCGTGGAGACCCTTCGAGCGGAACTTGCCCGGGCCAAAGAACAAGCTAGGAAAAGTGATGCGGCCGCCCTGAAGGCGGTCGAGGAGCTAAGAGCCGAGAAGGCTGCTCATTGCCGAAGCAAGGAGGAAATAGCCAAGATGGCTGTGGAGTTGAAGGATGCCGTCGGCTGTTACGAGCTTCTCAAAAAGGAAGATCGAGCAAATATGACGGACCTGGAGAAGGCCACGGTGGCGGCCAAGGACGCCCGCTCTATAATTAGAGCGATGAAGGAGGAGTTGCATCACGCCGGGGATATCGCGGCTGGGAAGCCCTTTATGCTGCGGATGAAGTTCGTAGATCCTAAGTACGCTCCTTTGGATCAGCTGTGGAGTTCTACAGACGCTTATCTGGATTTGGCAGCAAGTGCCGCCGATGCGGCGAATACTTCAAAGATCAAAAAGATCGCGAAGTGGAGAAGTTGTTCTGGTCACAATTTAGCGTTCTAGCGCGTCCGCTTCCTTTGAATGAGCGGATGGCCGAATGGGCCGAGCTCCATAGGTTGTCCGGGCTCGCCATGAGGTCTGTTGTGGATCATCTATGGCCGGAAGGGCCAAGGCCGAACATTTATTTTAGTTTGGTGCAGTAGTTCCTTGGTGCTATGCCGCGCATCGATGCTATGAAGAGGTCGGCATACATCGAGGGTGCGTGGATGTTGCTTGCCCGTGTCAAGACATACTGGGCGGAGATGAAAGCCACCGCAATTGCAACCCCGAGTTCGGCCGTTAGCCGAGTAGCTGCCGAGCACTATTTTGACGAAGTCCTTGAAGGCGCTCATTCAATAGAAGCTCAGTGCTCCAAGAATATTATGTTTTAGTGACATGTATTCCCATTGGGAAACAATGTTTTACTGAATTGTAAAGGCTATTTTTATACTTTTGCCTGAAAGTGTTATGATGCCTCCTGTGCGGCCGTTTATGTATATATATGTATATAACCTGGAAGTTTGCAGTCGTCGGCTTCAGCCCCCACGCATATAATGCGGGGGTGTTCACAGAAGACGCGTGCTCACACTTGATCCAACTTCTTTGTCTATTAAGGAGGTGATAGCGAAGTGAACTAGGCAATTGGACTATATTGCTTTAACACTTTCACTTAGCCATAGGAGTTTGACAGTGGGGCTACTATACAGCCCTTGGTGGCTCTGCGCTCATCTGAATACGGGCGCGCATACATGCCTGGCCAGGAAACGGCCCTTCGTCAATGCGGAGGAATCCCGAAGATTCCGCTAAGTCATTGAGTGGTTGACCAGTCTTGCGCTTTATCATGACAGTCAGTTTTCGGCTTTATCTACTAAGCTGCTCGTCTGGCTGAACCAGGGCACAATCGCAGTAGTTCTCCTGGTGCCGGCTTAGCCGATAGAGCGGAACGTAAGGTAGCAAAACACAGGAGCCGGGCAAACCCAACATTTGACCAAAGACATTATTTGGAGCTGATGCATATAAGGCCAAACTCGCGACGCCGAACACTCCCTAAGGTATTTGGTCTTTGAAATATATACCAGGCTAAATGATGCCCTCGGATTATGAGCCCCTAGTGTCCGGGTACGAGCAATATTCTGACATGGCCACATGCCAAGAACGTCAGCATCCTTCTCGGTTATATTGAGAATCCGGAGGATGTGAACAACAAAAGACAGTAGAAAAGGTTTACGCAGGGTCTTAATCTAAAGAGAAACCTTTGAACGGGTCCCTGTTGCACGTCTGCGCCTGTGTCTCCAGCCGTATCCTGGACGGGTGTAGCACGATTGTCATCTGTAAAAGAGAGGAACTTAGTTGAAAGTTGTCGTGCAAAAAATTGGCTAGTATAAATAAACCATTTAAAAGTCAAGATGGGTAAAGTTGAGCCGAATTATCGCTAAGAAGCCCATGGTATCGTTTATAAGGGTATAACCATCAAACCAATCTCTATCCAATGATTATCCGGACTCGTCTAACCGTGTCCATGGTCTTAACGACCGGTTATCTGTTCTGGTGGTGAGGCCGTCTAGTGTTCGGCTGTTAAAGCAGCCGTACGTTCTTCTGCTCGTAAGGAGCGCTCAACATTTCCATGCACTGTGATGATGCCACGCGGACCGGGCATTTTTAGCTTGAGAAAAGCGTAATGCGGTATTGCATTAAAACGAGCGAAAGCTGCTCGTCCGAGTAGTGCTTGATATCCACTTCGGAATGGAGCAATGTCGAAAGTTAACTTTTTGCTTTAGAAGTTGTCGGGCGAGCCGAACACAGCCTCTAGTACTAGAGAGCCCGTGCAGCGGGCCTCTGTGCCTGGTATTACTCCCTTCAATGTAGTATTACTGTGGCTGATTTTTGTTGGGTTTATCCCCATTTTGCGGATGGTGTCCTGATATATCAGATTTAGACTACTGCCGCCGTCCATAAGGACTAGTGTGAGATGGTATCTGTTTATTATTGGGTCCAGCACCAAAGCCGCTGGTCCTTCATGCCGGATGCTTGTTAGGTGATCCCTGCGATCAAAAGTGACCGGGCAGGCCAACCAGGGGTTGAAGTCAGGGGTAACGGGCTCAACGGCTCGTGTATTTTGGAGTGCATATTTGCTTCTCCTCTTTGTCACATGGATCACGCCATCGCTTTGACTTGGTGGGAATTTTTTCTGTCCCAAAGTGCCTTGTCGGCGAGGCTCATCCTAAATCTTCGCCAAGTGTGTCCTCCCCTTGTGTTCAGCGCTTAGCTTGCCGGCCTACTTGAAGACCCAAAGATTCTCTATGGGTATGATTTGCGTGTTTATCGGGGTGCCGTGGATCTGACATAGTTTGTCTAGAATCTTGTTCAGGCTGGTCGGTCCATCTCTGTTGCCTTTAAAGGGCTTTTTCTGCTGACCCGGTCGAGAGCCCCTGAATCCGGCGTTTACCGCCGTGTAATCTGGGCTGTCTTCTTTATTTCGGCGCTTGTTTTTATTGCGTCATGGTTTTCCATTGCCATCCCTGACTTCGGATGTGCTTGGGTCGCTGGTGCTGCTTCGGGCTAACCAGCTATCCTCGCCCGCGCAAAAACGGGTCATGAGGCTTGTTAGGGCTGCCATTGTTCTTGGTTTTTCTTGGCCGAGGTGTCTGGCAAGCCATTCGTCTCGGACGCTGTGCTTGAAAGCTGCTAAGGCTTCGGCGTCCGGACAGTCGACAATTTGGTTCTTCTTAGTGAGAAACCTATTCCAAATCTTTCGGGCTGACTCTCCGGGCTGTTGAATTATATGACTCAAATCGTCTGCGTCCGGAGGTCGGACATAAGTCCCTTGAAAATTAGCCCGAAAAGCATCCTAGAGCTCCTCCCAACTTCCAATGGAGTTTTCGGGGAGGCTTTTTAGCCAGTGCCGAGCTGGTCCTTTGAGCTTGAGGGGCAACTATTTGATGGCATGGAGATCGTCTCAGCGAGCCATATGAATATGGAGGATAAAGTCCTCCATCCATACCACTGGGTCTGTAGTCCCGTCGTACGCCTCTATGTTCACTGGTTTGAATCCTTCTGGAAATTCATTGTCCAGTACTTCGTCGGTGAAACATAGGGGGTGTGCGGCACCCCTGTATTTAGCTGTACCATGGCGTTTGGATGGTTGTAATAGTTGGTTTTGGTTGGGTGCTGGAGCGCGTTTGCTTGATCCATAGATGGATCTGGTTGCGCCGACCCTTTGATGCGAGTCCTCGCGTGGGTCATGTACTGACTTATGTGAGGCCTCGTTGGCCGCTCTATCGCAATACGAGGTTGTCGATCCGATCGGTCGGCTGTTTTATTTTTTGGCTGTGGGGGCTCTAAGGCCTCATCGTCGAATTCAGGCAGCAGCTTTCGCTTTGGGCAGCTCTTTGTGTGGCGAATGCCACCATACTTTTCTTCCGTATTGAGCACTTTGTTCCATCTACTGTTGAGTGTGTTTTGTGCGGCCTTGAGCCTTTGCTTCTGCTTCTTCAGACTCCTCGCAGTGGCGATAAGCCTTCTATGGAGGTTCTCTTGCTCCAGCTGCCTTTCCGGGATGATGTCTTCATCGTCATCCGGACTGTTCTCTTCTCCGGAGACGGGTTGATTAGCTCGACGCTCGGCGTCGCCGTGTTCGGACAGCGGCTCCATACTTTGTTGGTCGTCCGCTGGCTCACCCTACTCTGTCGGTAGGTCTATTCGGTAGTCGTTTCCTCCGGAGTCGGCCGGGGTATTGTTTTTTCTTGCGTTGTTATCATTGTTTTTACCGAGGCGGCATTTGGGGTGGCGCCTGCGGCGCCACTTTGATTGCTTCTCGAGAGAGCTATCTTTCGCTGCATCCTTCCGTTCCTCGTCACCATTTTCTTTGGGTGTATCCACCATGTATATGTCATGTGATGAAGTGGCAGTCCAGCGCCCTGTTGGCGGTGGTTCATGTTCGTCTACTGTATCGTTGTCTATACCATCAATATCTTCGGAGTCGAAGTCAAGCATGTCGGTTAAATCATCGAAAGTGGATATTAAGTGGGTGGCGGGTGGCGAGTGAATTTCTTCGCCATCCGCATCCCATTCTAGCCGAACATAGTTCGGCCAAGGTTCTCCTGACAAGGAGAGAGACCTTAACGAGTTCAATACATCGCCGAAGGGCGAGTGCTGAAAGATATCCGCGGAGGTGAACTCCATGATCGGCGCCCAATCAGATTCGATAGGCATGGGCGCAGGCGGTTCAGAGTCCGTGGCTAGAGACGAGTCCATTGGTTCGGCGTCACGGCTCTCGTGAGTGGTAAGGTCAGTATTCGACTCTATCGCCATTGAGGGTGTGGCCTCCAAGGCGGGGTCTATCCGCCCGTCCTCGGATGGCGTAATCTGTTCCGGATTGAAGGCCGGAGTAGTTGCCAGCATGATTTCCCAAACACTGTCCAACGGCAGAGCTATATCATGCCTGTCGCGATCGTGCGGCACACCTGGCATGGGCCCGAGTCCGTCGAAGATCAAGTCTCCCCAGATATCGGTAGTGTAATTCAAGTTTCCGAACCTGACCTGGTGGCCAGGGGCGTAGCTCTCGATCTGCTCCAGATGGCAAAACGAGTTGGCCCGTAGTGCGAAACCACCGAATACAAATATCTGCCCGAGGAGGAAGACCTCACCCTGGACCGCATCATTACCAATGATCGAAGGGGCCATCAAGCCTTACGGCGACGGCACAGTGGAACTCTCAATGAAAGCACCAATGTCGGTGTCAAAACCGGTGGATCTCGGGTAGGGGGTCCCGAACTATGTGTCTAAGGCGGATGGTAACAGGAGGCAGGGGACACGATGTTTACCCAGGTTCGGTCCCTCTCAATGGAGGTAATACCCTACTTCTTGCTTGATTTATCTTGATGATATGAGTAGTACAAGAGTTGATCTACCACGAGATCATAGAGGCTAAACCCTAGAATCTAGCCTATGGTATGATTGTTGTTGTCCTACGGACTAAACCCTCCGGTTTATATAGATATCGGGGGGACTAGGGTTATACAGAGTCGGTTACAAGGGAGGAGATCTACATATCCGTGTCGCCAAGCTTGCCTTCCACGCCAAGGAGAGTCCCATCCAGACACGAGACGAAGTCTTCAATCTTGTATCTTCATAGTCCAACAGTCCGGCCAAAGGATATTGTCCGGCCGTCCGGATACCCCCTAATCCAGGACTCCCTCAAGGACGCTGGCAAGGATTCCTGGAAGCGTACCTCTTTGGTGTTTGCAACCCCTGTTGATGACTTGCCAGAGAGTTCCAACAACAAGAGATCCAAGGTCACTGCACCCTAAGTGAAAAAGGTCCCGGCAGGGCTGGCTGGCGTTGATGGTACTTTCACTATCAGTGCCACCCTCGATGACGAATAGGAAAGCGTGCTCATTACCTTCCTGCGGGCGAATATCAATGTGTTTTCTTGGCAACCATTTGATATCCCCGGTGTTCCCAGGGAGGTAATCGAGCACCACCTTGTTGTCTGCCCACATGCCGACCTATCAAGCAGAAAGTCCGGAAGGAGGCCTTGGAGAGGCAGTAGTTTATTGCAGAAGAAATCAAGAAACTTGAAGCAGCTAGTTTAGCCAGAGGAGTGCTACATCCCACATGGTTGGCAAATCCAGTGGTAGTCCGAAAGGCTAACGGGAAATGGAGGCTTTGCATAGATTTCACAGATCTCAACAAGGCTTTCCGGAAGGACCCGTTTCCCTTGCCGTGCATCGATTAGATTGTGGATTCCAGTTTAGGCTGTGATTTGCTTTCCTTTCTGGATGCATATTCTGGGTATCACCAAATCTTCATGTCTGAGGAAGATGAAGAGAAGACCTCGTTCATCACCCCATGACGTACTGTTTTATCCACATGCCATTCGGATTAAAGAGTGTTGGGTCTACTTTGGCAAGGGCAGTCCAGATTGGATTTGAGCCACAGCTACACAGAAACATTGAAGCTTATATGGATGATATTGTGGTCAAGACCAAAGATAAGAGCAACCCTTATTCAGGATTTGGAGGAGACATTTGCTAATCTACGCAAGATCAACTTGAAGCTCAACCCGGAGAAGTGTGTGTTTGGCGTCCCCTACGGAAAGCTACTTGGGTTCTTTGTGTCCCATCGGGGAATCAAAGCCAACCTCGACAAGATTAAATCTATCAAGCAGATCCAAGCGACAAGGACAGTCAAGGAGGTGAGGCATCTGATAAGGTGCGTTGCCGCGCTAAGAAGATTCATTTCCAAGTCTGCCGAGCGTGCCCTGCCATTCTTCAAGATCCTGAAGAAGGCATGGCCCATGAAGTGGACCTCAGAAGCAGATGCAGCTTTGCAAGAGTTGAAGACCTACTTGTCCTCTGTGCCCACCTTGGTTTCTCCCAAACCACAAGAGCCGTTGCTGCTATACTTAGCAGCAACTAAGCAAGTGGTTAGTGCACCCTTGGTGGCGCAGCGGGAAGTGGACGAAGCAGAAAGTGATCAAGGACCGACAGAGCCAGATAAGGATCAGGGCAGAAATGATCACGATAGTGAGAGCGACCCCAAGGACACGGCAAGGAAGAAAGTGGTGCGGTGCCCAGAGTACTTCGCTAGTTCCTTAATAAAGGGGGCTAGATTGTAACACCCACAATGCGACTATATCTCCCACGTGTCGAGGCACGACTTGGAGGCATAATCGCATTGTGGTTTTGTCGCAAGAAGGGTCATCTTCAGACAATCCCATGTAATGAACAAGAAAGGGATAAAGAGAGCTGGCTTAGAATCGCCACTTCACACAATGAACAAATAAATCATACAACATTCAGAGTACACACATAGTCCAACTACTGACAAATCCAAAAGAAAAGAAGATAACCCAACTGCTAAATCCCCGATCGTCCAAACTGGGCTCCACTACTGATCGTCAGGAAACGAAACATAGTAACAACCAAGGTCCTCATCGAACTCCCACTTGATCTCGATTGCATCATCTGCACTGGTATCATCGGCACCTGCAACTGTTTTGGTATAATCTGTGAGTCACGAGGACTCAGCAATCTTAAACCCGCGAGATCAAGACTATTTAAGCTTATGGGTAGGATGGGGTAATGAGGTGGAGCTGCAGCAAGCACGAAGCAAATATGGTGGCTAACATACGCAAATAATGGCGAGAAGAGAAGCAACGCAACGGTCGTGAAGCTAGAAGTGATCAAGGAGTGATCCTGAAAACTACTTACGTTCAAACATAACCCAAACCGTGTTCACTTCCCGGACTCCGCCAAAAAGAGACCATCACGGTTACACATGCGGTTGATGTATTTTAATTAAGTCAAGTGTCAAGTTCTCTACAACCGGATATTAACAAATTCCCATCTGCCACATAACCGCAGGCACGGCTCTCGAAAGTTTATACCCTGCAGGGGTGTCCCAACTTAGCCCATCACAAGCTCTCACGGTCAACGAAGGATATTCGTTCTCCCAGGATGACCTGATCAGTCTCGGAATCCCGGTTACAAGATATTTCGACAATGGAAAAACAAAGACCAGCAAAGCCTCCCGATGTGTCGAAAATCCCGATAGGAGTCGCACGTATCTCGTTCTCAGGACACACCAGATAGGTCAAGCTATGAGTCAAACCAGTCCTCAAGTTGCCCCGAGGTGGCCCCGCAGGCTGCCCGGTTCGGACCAACACTTAGAGAAGCACTGGCCCGAGGGGGTTAAAATAAAGATGACCCTCGGGTTGGCCGACCCAAGGAAGGGTAATAGGTTGTTAGGCAAATGTAAAACCAAGGTTGGGCCTTGCTGGAGGAGTTTTATTCAAAGCGAACTGTCAAGGGGTTCCCATAACACCCAACTGTGTAAGGAACGCAAAATTAAGGAACATAACACCGGTATGACGGAAACTAGGGTGGCAAGAGTGGAACAAAACACCAGGAAGAAGGTCGAGCCTTCCACCCTTTACCAAGTATATAGGTGCAATAATTAAAATAAGAGATATTGTGATATCCCAACATATCCATGTTGCAACATGGAACAATCTTCATCTTCACCTGCAACTAGCAACGCTATAAGTGGGGCTGAGCAAAAGCGGTAACATAGTCAAACAACGGTTTGTTAGGAAAGGTGGGTTAGAGTCTTGAAATGGCAATATGGGAGGCATGATATAGCAAGTGGTAGGTAGCGCGGCATAGCAATAGAGCGAACAACTAGCAAGCAAAGATAGAAGTGATTTCGAGGGTATGGTCATCTTGCCTGAAATCCCGCAAGGAAGAAGAACGAGTCCATGAAGAAGACAAACGGACGTAGTCGAACGGATCCTCACAATCGCAACTTAACCGGAACTATCAAGGAGAAGCGCAACCGGAAAGAAGGAAACATCATGGTAAACAACAATCACATAAACATGGCATGATGCACAATCAAGTATGATGCATGTCCGGTTTAAAAAGGCATGGCATGGCAAAGTGCACAAACAACACTACAAATTAAGTGGAGCTCAATATGCAACGACTTGCATATTGACGAAACACCACATTCAAGTTATTTAGTTTGCTCTCGTTTAGGAACAAGACAAGATTAAATGTTGGTTAACATGGCAAGAGGTGAATCATAATTAAACTAACTATTTAGGCAAGTTTAAATGAGGCCGGAAATAAGAAACAACAATTCTGGAAAATTCTCATATGCATATTTCGAATTTGGTACTGTTCTGCTCTAAATCATATTTTAAAGTTGTTAAACATCAAAATAAAGTGAACCAAGTTATTCTATGCATTTTTCTACCCCATTTACATATAAAGTTTATTAAATTAGGAGCTACGATTAATTAGTTATGAAATAAAGCATTTTAACATGGCATTTGAGCAAATTTAAACAAACAGCAATTTAAACATTTTAAACATGCATGAAAGTAGCATATTATTAAACTAGATGAAATTCTAAGCATTTTATATATATAAATTATTTTAATCCAATGCACCATTTGTGAGTTATTAAATGCATGATCTAGAGGGACTTTTCTGTAAAATAGCAAACTCCTGGATAAATAGCAAATGCGTCCAGGAAAAAAAACATCTACGGGCCGAATCTAAGATCTGGCCCAGGGCGCGGGGGGTGGGGGTGGGGGCTGCTCACATCGGGCCTCGAGGCCGGTCGGCTGAGGAGGCGTGCGCTGGGCCTTGGCCGGTTGGGGAAGCTGGGCCGGTTCGCTGGATCTGGTCCATGCGCGAGACGCTCCTGGTTGACTCTTCCTCTGGAGGCGAGCGCGGGTCGTGGAAGTAGACAGGTTCGAGCGCCGGCGGCTGGGTGCGATGGACTCCGGTGACGCGGGAAGTAGAGGAGGCCAAGGCGCCATGGCAGGAGCGCGCGCATGGACTTGGCGATGCAGAAGACCACGGCAGCGGCGGCTACTGGCGCGGTGGCGGAGGGACAGGCGCGCTCGAGTGTGTGTGCAGAGGAGGCAGAGGTGCTCAGGGACGCGGGGTGCACGGCGGGAACCGGCCGAGGAAGATGTGATGCTCGACGGGGAACCGCGGGGGCGCAGCGGGTCCAGGCGGAAGGAGCGATGCAGGGTCAACGGAGGCGCGGCAGGAGAGGTTCGAGGCGGCAGAGGTGATGCAGGGGAGCGGCGAAGGCGAATTTGGCGTGCAAGGCGACCTCTGGCGACACGGCAACGCAGGCAGAGGCGCGGGAAACGGCAAGGATGCGCGGATCCAGGCCGGAAGGCGAGCTCCGGTGGATCCAGGGCGAACGGTGGACTTGGAGCTCCAAGCATCGGCGTCCATGGCGGCTAACTCATTCGTGTCCCTGGAGGCAGAGAGGTAGAGAGGTGAGGCGAGGGAGAGAGCGAGATGAGATACACAGAGGAGGAAAACGGAGGAAGGAGAGGGCGCGACGGGGGCTTGCCTGGGTGGCGTAGGGCGTCGGCAGGAGAAGCGCTGCTTCTTGCGAGCTGGTGATTGGAGCGACGGGGAATCAAGGGAAGAGGGTGGAGTGAGTTGCTGGTTTGATCGGGAGGAGATCCCGAGGTGGAAGAGGACCGGCGGCGGCTGGGAGGATGGGACAAGGCTCTTAATTTTAGGGTTGGACCTCGCGATAAATAGCAGGGATTAGGTTAGGGGCTACCTCGCCCCTCCGATCACAATCGGACGGACGCGAATAAATTGGCTAGGGAGCCCAAATAAGAAAACGGAGATGTTTTATAGATGTTGGGGGATGATCCGGACCCATTGGTCATGACTGCCTGGGTCGGGTTCAGAGAAGTTTCGGACGCGCACGCGAGGGGTTTGCGGGATGTGCAGAGAGGTTAGGAAGCCAGGCAAGAGGGAAAACAAAAACACGGTTGGTCTCGGAATGGTCAACGAAGGCAAGGGGGACGCGACAACTACGAACAGGCGCAAGCTTTAATGAAAACATGCAGATGCAATGCGCATGATGACATGATGAATGCAGCAAACAAATAAATACACACGACGATAATGAAAAACATGTAAGGCGACTGAAGCGTCGGTCTCGGGGCATTACAACACTCCTCCACTTACAAGAGATCTCGTCCTGAGATCTAAGGATGGCACCGGAGAGAAAACGAAAGAGGAAGAGGAAGAGGTCGAACAAAGTTGCTTCTTTGACAAATAAGTGAAACCACGAACCTTGAGAGGTTGAACAAGTTGAAAGAAATAATACAATGGGGGTGAACGATATTGCAAACAATCTTTTGGACAAGAGGGAGAAGGAATACGATGAGAACCAAGAGCTAAAGTGAGAAGATAGACATTTAAACCACTCCAGTTAAAACAAGATTTAGAATGAATAAGAATGAAATAATTCAAACAGTACTCCGACTGAAAATGGAAGGAATAACATGAACTTGAGAAGATGGGCTGATACTTGGTGAACTAAACAACACAATGCCTTCGGAACTATTGAAAGGATGGCACAAGGGGGAAGAAAGATTTAAAGCCACTCCAGTTGAAAGGAGAAGCAAGGTATGCAAGAGAATTTGGGCAGCACTTCGGTAGAAAAGAGAAGGAAAACTTGATAAGATGAGAGAAATTTAATGATAACACAACACTCCAGTTAAATAGATAAGCAAGGAAAAGAAAAGAACATGATCTTGACAAAACAAGATGATGGGTCAAAGAGAGCAACATCACAATGCCTCCGAAAGAAATGAAAGAATGGAATGGAATGAACGAAGGAAAACAAGATCTTGAAAGAGCATGCTTACAGGAAATCCTAGAATGGAGTTGTTGGTTTATCAACAACGAAAGGATAAGCTTGTAGTGGGATTATGGAAGCACTTTCTCAAAATTGAGGCGAAATTCTGCCACTACGGAAAAAAATGATTGATAACACCAGCGAGAAGAGAAAAAAACTTCTTCCACCAAGGTGATAGAGAGATAACTTGGATCATTTATAAGCACCACAATAGCAACATTCTTTAGGGAAGGCTTTAGGTGAAATATGACACAAGATAACTCCAACGAAGAGATTGACGAGTAGAAAAGATCTCCTGGACGAAGAGATAAAAATGATGGGTTTACAATATCTCATTCTTGACTATGTGTGAACCATGACACACAAAGGTAAATTGTCAAGAATGGCATAGCACCACCTCAAAAGATAATGTAGAAAGAATTGCACTTTGGAATGCAAGATGAAGAATACTTGAACTCCTCAAAACAAAACATGTGATGAGCACCATGTTAATTTTGAGTATAGCTTGGCAGATCATAACTCCGAGAGAATCTTGAAGAACAATTGAAGAATGAAAAGAATCCTTGATGAACCACCATGTAGAGCCTCCATGAAGAACTCCGGTAATAAAAGGATGATAGAATAAAGAGAAGTTGAAAACACAAGGTGAAGCCTTGCGATGATTTAGATGGAGCTTCGCGATGAGATAATACAGAAAACTTGGAACTCTGGAAAGAATTATGAACAACATAGAACTGAGAAATTGTTATCATAAACGAACTCCGGAAGAAGGAATTAGTCACTTGGATGAAACAATAATAAGAATTACGTTATGCGTATCCTTCATCAATTTAAATTAATGACAAGCAATGGATTTGGCATACTACTTATTCTCGTAAAAAGGATTAAGAGATATATAGTGTAAACTTGAGAAAAGTCTTCAACGATCTGCAGTAGGATTTGGAAAGAACGAATGAATTGATGTGATAACAACGGAAGAGAAATCTTGAACGAACCACTGTAAGAATTGAAAATGAACAAAGAAAAGATAAAGAATAACTGGGAATAATTATAAAAAGAACAAAGATACTTTAGATAATTTAGATACATGAGAACGAAGAGATCATGAACTGATTAGAGGATATTAGAACGATGCATCGGTAAGATTTGGAGAACGAGAGCTGAAAGCTGGAATGAATAGTTATGCCATGATGGATTACGGAGGAAAGAAATGGGAACAACTCATGAAATGCTCCGGATGGGTAAAAAGAATTCTCACAATCGAAAACAATTATGAGAGGATGGCATCAAGATTGAACTTCACATCTTTGGAAGAATGGGTAAGGATTTAAGAGGAACTCCTCTTCGGTCTTCAAAATCTGAGAATGACGATGAGAAACACCACCATGAATTGTTGAGATACTCCGGGATGAAAATTATAAAGGTTGAACCAACGATGAAAAGAATTTGAACGCGATTTTGGAGAAGGAATATGACTGATGAAAATTCATTCTTACGTCACACCTTGAAAAAGAATTTGGGAATAGCTTCGGCAAAATTAGAAGAATCAAGTAAGATCCTGTGAAAATACCTGTGGGTTATGGGCCCACTCAAAAGAACCACCATTGAATGATTGCTTGAAAAGAGAGATTGCACCGGTTGAATTAAATGGCTTGAATGATATAGCATGCTCAGAAGAACTTGAGTGAATTGAGAATGGAAACTTGAATCTTCTGAGATATCTTCATCACTCCGGAACAATTGAATAGCGAGAAGTGGATGATTAAGAGGTGCACCGGTACGAGAAAAACATTTGAAACAAGGAAAAAATATGATCGACAAAGCTTGAATTGAATCCACCGGAGAAGAAAAAGAGGGAAGAATGATAAACTTGAAGCTTCATTAGTATCTTCCTGAGAAATCACCGGATAAGAACAAGGAGGAAAAGAATGAAGAGACTTACAATCAATAAAAGGGATACTTGGTTAAGAAATCCGAGTCCTTGAAGAAAGGGTGGGAGGGTAGGAAAACAAAGGCAACTTGGGTCGGATGAAACGAACACCGTTGAGAAAAAGCTCAGAATTGATCTTGCGAATGTTGGAATGATTGGATTTACTTCAAGAGAAGCACGCCTGTTGGAAAATAATTGACTTGACAATCTCGATGATCAAGAAGGATTAGAACTCCTATAGAAATATGAGAACACCACTGAGGAAAGGTATGGAATCAACACTTGACATCGAAGCAACTCGAATACCACAAACCAAAACAAAAACAAAGGATTTGGCTTGTAGAATAAGCCGAAAACAAACATATGATATATCCCATATCATATCATGTGTGTGTTGGAAAGATATCCTATGAGATACCTGAATTCCCACTTATAAACTCCCGAAACTTTCTGGTTATGCAATCTGGTGTTGGGGATATAGGGACGCAATATATCTCACCCAAACTAACAATACCTAGATCCAGCTGTATCCATCCGTCAACACATAACCAAGAAAACTCCGGAAATCGTGTACCTCAATCTTTGAAATGCATCCGTTATACGAGTTATGGCAATACTCCCGAACTCCCGCCCCAGTACTGGGTGGCATCGAGGTGATCTCACCAACAACTGCATAAAAGAGATTTTCGATGTCGGCGAAACTCAGGTATTCCAGAACTGCAACGATAAAATTGTGACGACAACACCTCGGAGCTCAACTCACCGGGACACTGCCACAACCCCTAAATGTCAGGAGGCACCGAGAACAATGTTCTCGTCACAAAACCATCGGAACTATTCCAAGGTACCCGCATGATACTAAAAAAGTTAGTGAAATTTGAGGAGAGGAAAGTCAAAACATCTACGTCAGGAGGCCTCACCAGAGCGACGAAGGGACTGAGGAGTAAAAAGAATCCTAATCTCCGATATATATAATCCTAAGACTCAAAACAGTTTTGTTATAGACTCGACAACACCAGCGATTCAATCAAGAAGGGGGCTCCTAAGTCGGGGATGGCTCTGATTACCAACTTGTAACACCCACGATGCAGCTATATCTCACACGTGTCGAGGCACGACTTGGAGGCATAACCGCATTGTGGTTTTGTCGCAAGAAGGGTCATCTTCACACAATCCCATGTAATGAACAAGAAAGGGATAAAGAGAGTTGGCTTACAATCGCCATTTCACACAATGAACAAATAAATCATACAACATTTAGAGTACACACATAGTCCGACTACGGACAAATCCAAAAGAAAAGAAGATAACCCAACTGCTAGATCCCCGATTGTCCCAACCGGGCTCCACTACTGATCGTCAGGAAACGAAACATAGTAACGACCAAGGTCCTCATCGAACTCCCACTTGAGCTCGATTGCATCATCTGCACTAGTATCATCGGCACATGCAACTGTTTTGTTAGAATCTATGAGTCACGAGGACTCAGCAATCTCAAACTCGCGAGATCAAGACTATTTAAGCTTATGGGTAGGATGGGGTAATGAGGTGGAGCTGCAGCAAGCACTAAGCAAATATGGTGGCTAACATACGCAAATAAGAGCGAGAAAAGAAGCAACGCAACGGTCGTGAAGCTAGAAGTGATCAAGAAGTGATCCTGAAAACTACTTATGTTCAAACATAACCCAAACCGAAAAGAGACCATCACGGTTACACACACGGTTGATGTATTTTAATTAAGTCAAGTGTCAAGTTCTCTACAACCAGATATTAACAAATTCCCATCTGCCACATAACCGCGGGCACGGCTCTCGAAAGTTTATACCCTGCAGGTGTGTCCCAATTTAGCCCACCACAAGCTCTCACGGTCAACGAAGGATATTACTTCTCCCAGGAAGACCCGATCAGTCTTGGAATCCTAGTTACAAGACATTTCGACAATGGTAAAACAAGACAAGCAAAGCCGCCCGATGTGTCGACAACCCCGATAGGAGTCGCACGTATCTCGTTCTCAGGACACACCGGATAGGTCAAGCTACGAGTAAAACCAGTCATTACGTTGCCCCGAGGTGGCCCTGCAGGCTGCCCCGTTCGGACCAACACTTAGAGAAGCGCTGGCCCGGGGGTGTTAAAATAAAGATGACCCTCGGGTTGGCCGACCCAAGGGAAGGGTAATAGGTTGTTAGGAAAACGTAAAACCAAGGTTGGGCCTTGCTGGAGGAGTTATATTCAAAGCAAACTGTCATGGGGTTCCCATAACACCCAACCGTGTAAGGAACACAAAATCAAGGAACATAACACCGGTATGACGGAAACTAGGGCGGCAAGAATGGAACAAAACACCAGGCATAAGGCCGAGCCTTCCACCCTTTACCAAGTATATAGGTGCATTAATTAAAATAAGAGATATTGTGATATCCCAACATATCCATGTTGCAACATGGAACAATCTTCATCTTCACCTGCAACTAGCAACGCTATAAGAGGGGCTGAGCAAAAGCGGTAACATAGCCAAATAACGGTTTGCTAGGAAAGGTGGGTTAGAGGCTTGAGATGGCAATATGGGAGGCATGATATAGCAAGTGCTAGGTAGCGCGGCATAGCAATAGAGCGAACAACTAGCAAGCAAAGATAGTAGTGATTTCGAGGGTATGGTCATCTTGCCTGAAATCCCGCAAGGAAGAAGAACGAGTCCATGAAGAAGACAAACGGACGTAGTCGAACGGATCCTCACAATCGCAGCGTAACCAGAACTATCAAGGAGAAGCGCAACCAGAAAGAAGGAAACATCATGGTAAACAACCATGACATAAACATGGCATGATGCACAATCAAGTATGATGCATGTCCGGTTTAAAAAGGCATGGCATGGCAAAGTGCACAAACAACACTACAAATTAAGTGGAGCTCAATATGCAACGACTTGTTCGGGCCAGCGTTGTGGTGTAATACCCTACTCTAGTTTGTGGTGTGGTGGATTGCCTCTTGGGCTGATGAGGAACAGTATAGGGAAGAAAGCCTCGCGAGGGTCTGTTCTTGGTGGATGTGATGAACTGCCAGTTGGTGTCCCGTCGCTCTAGCTTGAGGTCGGGTCTCTATCTCTCTCTCTGGATTCCAAATGCCCGCCCCCTACTACGGTGGCTAGCTCTACTTATATAGACGGAGGCCCTGGGCCTCTTCCCAAATATTGAGCGGGAAGGGCGCCAACAATTGGCCATTTTGAAGGGGAATAGCGGGTACACTTATCCTGACTAAAGTTGGTCCTCGCCGCCAAAGGCTCGTGATGACGCTTTGCTTGGGCTCCACGATGACTCCTTCCAGCCGTTGGGGCTGGTCTTGTTGCACCAAACAGGTGCCTTTGCTTGATGCTCTCGCCGCGCTTGCTCCCTTTGCACCAAAGAGGAAAGGAGGACGCTGCTGCTGGCTGGCGCCGATCGGGCGCCCTTGGTCGTCATGGCTTGCGTCATGGGCACCTCGCGAGGTACCCTGCCTTGAACTCTCCGCCTCCTCATGATCCAACCTGACGAGGCCGTGCTCGAGAAGCTCCTGGTCGTCCGCCTGCAGGCTTGGCCCCTCGCGAGGTCTTGAGCTTGTGTTGATGAAGATGGGCTGTCCTGGCCTCCTTTGAGCCACGCCGCAGCCGCAGTGGCGAGCAAGTCTGGGGAACCCCGTTCCCAGAACGCCGACAGTAGCCCCCGGGCCCATGGCGCGTCCGAACTTGGCCGAGCAGAGAGGCGAAAGGGCAAGTGCGAAGCGTCGCGGGCCCTAATAGACTGCGGCCTTGGGAGCCACGTGGCGGTTGATTGGACGCGTGCGCCTCTGCAACCGCGTGGGTTGATAACAGAGCGGCATCCTCCTTGCCTCCTTTACTTTCGCCAGTTGCTGCTCAGATCCCCTTTCTTGCGCCTCTCCTCCCTGCTTCCGAGATCTTCAGATCCACTCCGCCTGCGCGCCCTAGTCAGTCATGGCTCCTCGCCAAACCCCAACCGGAGCTTGGTACTCTCCTGGCTTGGACCCGCCAAATGTGTCAGGGGCGAGCCTAGCCCTGATGCGCCGGTTGGCGGAGGCGCAGGGCGTCAATGGAACGGCGGTGTTCAAGGCCGCCTCCCCCGCCCCTGAGGGTCGGGGGAGTACCTTCTACCCGTTCTTCGCGAGTGCCATCATTGCTGGTCTGGTGCCTCCCTTCTTTGAGTTCTTCTTCTCCGTCCTCCGTCACTACAACATCCAAGCTCTGCACCTCCATCCCAACTCTGTCCTTCTTCTGGCAATCTTTGCCTACTATTGTGAGGCCCATGTTGGGGTGAAGCCCTCGGTGGCCTTGCTGCGCCACTACTTTTTCCTCCGAACCTCCCGTGGTTCCGCCCCGGCGCGTGAGCTTCGCCATCTGGCGGAGCCATCGCCATTTCAAACCCTGGGAAGCGGATTGAGGGCTTCAGAAGCAAGTGGGTCTTGGTGGATGCTGGGCGGATCCACCCTCGGCTGATCCTGCCCACGGAGCCCGCCGAGAGTGCCGACGACTGGTCCCGAGCGAAGCTTCGGGATCCCATGTGGTAGTCTTTGGAGAAGAAGGATGCAGATCTGAAGCCGGCCGACGCGGCGGCGACGAAGCTGGCCGGTGCGTTGTTGCTGAGGGAGTTCCTGGAGCACCAACTAGCTCCGCTTCGCCAGTACTCGCTTTCGATGTGGAGGCCTCACCCGAGCCCCGTGGCCCTGGCCAGCGAGGATCTGGCGACGGTCCTCCAGTCCTTGGTTGGGGGCGATGTGGCGAGACCGAGGCGCCCAGCGCCCTGTTCCTTCGCGAGGATTGGGAGCAGGTTGTGGGGTCCATGCCCGCCTTCAATGGGGATGGGCCCGTGCCCGCGGAGGCTCCGGAGGACCTGGTGGACGTGTCCTCTTCCGACTCCGGCGAAGAGGTGGAGGAAAGAGAGCCAGGAGAGGGGGTTGATTCGGGGGCGGAGTCAAGGGATCCTCCCCTGCGGTGCAGGCCCCGCGTTCTCCGCCTCCCCGAGAGTGACGACGACGAGGATGAGGGTGAGCGGGGAGGCAGAAGCCTGCCCCCGATCCCGAAGAAGGACCGGATTGGGCTGGTCCCCCGCGGGTCCGCCCCGGCCCCGGGGCGATCCGCACACGCGCCTCGTGCTCCTGGTCCCCTTGAAGTTGATCCCTGCAGCCAGCTCTCGGGCTTCAAGTATGGCCGGAGGCTGCTCGAGTCCACCAGCGACGACCTGTAAGTGCCTGCTTCCCGTCTTGATTATTGCTCTGTCGATGAGATCTGATGTCCATGTTCTTGAGGTGGCGCCTGGGCGAAGAAGCTGAAGGGGCTCTGAGGCCCCATCTGTGGCGGTGCCTCTGCCCAAAAAGAAGATGATCCCGACGCCTGTGCCTCTCCTGCCCGGGCGTCCTCATGAGGCTCGGGTGAGCTGGGCTGGGCGAGCTCAGCCCCCTTGACCCAGGCGACTCCCGAGGTGGCCTTGCTTGGCGCTACCTCCACCGTTGCCGTGGCGCCGCAGGTTCCGCCTCAAGGCGCAGTGGCTACACCGCCACCATCTCCTCCTACTCCACCAACTGCTGTCTCTCCGACTCCTCCCACTGTCTTGGATCGTGCTGCCGCTGAATTGGACCGGCTGCGGCAGATCTTCTGGCGCCGACCCTCGCCAGGCCGGGCGCTTGGAGCTGGCCTCTGGCTGGATTCGCACCGACGCTTCGATTCGGGCGGCGCTGGTCCAGGCCTCGACGGCTTGCGACGAGGAGAAGCAGGTTGTTCGTGAGGCGAAGGTAGCCCGCGATGCTGCCCTGGGGGAGACAACCAGCATCCAAGGTCGTTGTGAGACGCTGGAGGGCGAGCTGAAGGGCCTGCAGAACCAGCTTGCCGAGGAGGCCCGCCACCGCCAGGAGCAGGAGGAAAGCATGAAGGCTCGCGAGGCGGCCGTCAAGGACCGGGAGGCCAAGCTGAAGAAGCGTCGTGATCGCCTAGGCGCGCTGGAGCAGGAACTGGAAGCGAGGAAGGTCGAGCTGGACGACAAGGCGCGGGTTCTTGCCGAAGAGCGCGTGGCCTTCATGGATATGGAGGTGAAGGCTCGTGCCTTGCTGAGGGAGCTTTACGATAGCGGCCTGGAGAGCCCATTGGTTGGCGCAGAGGACGGCCCCGCCAAGATGCTCCCCTTCCTGATTCGTGCTCTTGAAGATGTCTCCCTTGGTCTTGGCCCCACGGCTGAGGCCAAGCGCGTGTCTCGCCTTTCTCGCGGCACCGACGCGGATCCTCACACACATCTATCTTCGTGATCCCAGCGTCGACATGGACAGCTCTTTGGAGCCAAGCAAGCAGCGAGGATGCAGCTGCCGCTGCCGAGGCTGTGAAGGGTCGCGCGGAGGCTCTGTTGGGGAAGTTCCGGGCCTTCAGCACCAAGCCGAAGCGAGGCGCTGCCGGCCCTGCTGCTTCACGAGGCGAGCCCACTCCGCGCTGCTCCACCGCCGACAAGTGACTCCGTCGTGGCTCCTGCCTTGCTTTTAATTCCTGCACATGTATCATGCCTCGAGGAGGCATTTAAACTTGCGTTTGGTATGGAGATAACATTGTGGACTGTAATATTTGCTTTTGAATTCCTTGAAATTTGTGCTTCCTACTTGCTTATGTTCTACGCTGGCAGAGCCCGGCCCCACGCATACCTCAGCTGCCATTAGCCCCGACCGGAAACCAGGACGGGACCAAGGAGTGAGGGGCTACGTGACAAGTTAGGCTCCTGAGTCGTGATGCTCAGGAGTCCCCCTTGGCGCACGAACAGCAAGTAGGGAGGTGAGACGCGGGCGGATCCACCGTTCTACGTCTGCAGAGCCCGGCCCCGCGCATACCTCAACCGCCGTTAGCCTTTAGGAACTAAGGGGTGAGGGGCTACGTGACCAGTTAGGCTCCTGAGTCGCGATGCTCAGGAGTCCCCCTCGACGCTCAAACGGCATTCGTACCTTGGCTCCGCTCGGGGAGTGACGTGCGACGAACCAGGCCCGAGGGGCCTGGCTGGGTGGCGTGCGTCTGGGCGTGACCCATGCGCAGCCCCCGTGCCTAGCCCCCTCACGCGGCGCTCCCGAGGGGAGGCGTTGCGACGAGGCGGACATCGAAGCCTGGGCTCCACGAGGTTGATGCGACCGGGGCCACCCTCGGTTGTTTATCACCAGCGCTGAGCATAGCGCCCGCATGCATACGGGCATAGCCGCTCCTCGGCGATGTCGTCGGCCAGTAGTGGTGCATGGTGCTTCCATGGAACGTGGGAGGGGCTCCCCCGGGAGGAGCCCAGGCGATATAGCCCCACCCTGACACGTGGCTGGCACGGTAGGGCTGGACGAGGTGTATCTGGGCACCCATGAGCCAGCGCGGGACTCACGGGGCCCTACCTCAAGGCGGGTTGCGCCTGGCTCTGGGCCTTATCTTCGAGTGTGTTCCTGCAAAATTGGCCAGATGCCGGTGTTCTACGTCTTCGAGTCCCGACTCTCGGGCTGGTCTCAGCCGTCGCTGGCAAGCCAGGTCGCGATGCCATGGACAAGACGAGAGGGTGAGGGCCGGAGGGACGGTAGGATCCCTGAGGCGCGATGCTTAGGCACCCCCCCTTTAACGCGCAAGCTAGGTTAGATGACGCAACTCTACGTCCTCGGGTCCCGCCTCTCGGGCTGGTCTCAGCCGTTGCTGGCAAGCAAGGTCGCGATGCCACGGACAAGACCAGAGGGTGAGGGCCGGAGAGCGGTAGGAGCCCTCGGTCGCGATGCTCGTGCACCCCCCTTTAACGCACAAGTGGGGTCGATGCAGCAAGTCACGTCCTCGGTCCCGGCTCTCGGGCTGGTCTCGGCCGTCATTTGGCAAGCCAGGTCGCGATGCCATGGACAAGACCAGAGGGTGAGGGCGGAGAGCCGGTAGGAGCCCTGAGTCGCGATGCTCGTGCACCTCCTTTAACGCATAAGTGGGTTAGATGACGGAACTCACGCCTCGGGTCCCGGCTCTCGGATGGTCTCGGCCGTCGGCTGGCAAGCAGGTCGCGATGTCATGGACAAGACCAGAGGGTGAGCGCCGGAGAGCCGGTAGGAGCCCTGAGTCGCGATGCTCAGGCACCCCCCCTTTAACGTGCAAGATTCCACCACCCAGGAAAAGGCACCAAATAACAAGCATGGCGGAGCGAGAGCATAATCCTAAGGAAAAAGTAGGGAGGATACATGCCGCTGGGACTGGCCCGAGCGGCTTGGGGATGATGCAGCCCGAGGGGCGCCCCCAACAGGATAAGCGAATGACATGAAGTAAAAGGGATACATGCCGCAGGGACGGACCCACGCGACCTGGGAATAATGCGGCCCTGAAGGCGCTCCCAGCCAGAAATAAAACTTAAAGATGTCACCTGGTGATGTTGGGGATGAAGGGGTGTTGGTGTAGCAGAATCGGCGGGCTGCGGGAGCTGATCGTCACGAGCCCCCAGGCCCAGGGGCCTCGGGAGGCTCCGGAGGCGTTGGCGGCTCCTCAGGGGCCATCTCCATCTCCGCCAGGGCTGCGGCGTGCTTGACCTCTTGAGCCTCCAGGATGGTCCTCATGAGACGCTGGTGCGTAGCAGCCGTGTTTGGCAGGCCATAAGGCATGCGTACGTAACTGTGGGGCGGACCCTCGCAACGTCCCACTCGCGAGGGCCAGAGGCGCTCTTGAGATGCGGCTCGGTTTAGTCCTGGTATGTCGATGCAGACGCGCAGCCCACCATTCTCGCCTAGATGGGGGGCCACAGCAGGTAGGAGGCGGCTGCCCCTCATGACCCTTGACTCCTATAGCTCTTGGATAGCCTTGGTGACGAACTCTTGATGGTTCTGCCCTTCTGGTTTTTCTCCTGCTTGCGGGAAACGCGCTTCGAAACACGCCTCCACGTGGTGCCCAAGCGCCTCCCTCGAGACCTTGGCGAGGTCGGCGGCCCTCCAGTGGAGAGCCCCCGAGCCCTGCCTGAGGAGGGCGCCGGGCGCGCTTTCCTATGCGATGGAAGGAGGCTCCCCCTGGCCCGATGCGGGCCCTGAGGGGCCTGTCTCTTGAGGAGCCGGGCCGGTCGATGTCTTCTTCTTCTTGGGTGCGGCCTCGGGAGGCCTCCTGCTGCTGTGGTCTGGGTCTTCCAGCGACGCGGCCTGAAAGGCTCGCTCCAGGGAGCACACCCCGTCTCTCTCTTCGCAGGGCCCCGTGATGACCCCGCCGCTTCCTGGCATCTTGAGGACGTTGTAGCCGTGGTGGGTTACGGCCATGAATTTGGCCAACGCTGGGTACCCAAGGATGGTGTTGTCTGGCGAATAATGTGGGCGACGTCGAAGTCGATGAGCTCGGTGTGGTAGTTGTCGCGAGCCCCGAAGGTGACAGGAAGGCGGACCTGCCCGATCGGGACCGTGGAGCCGTCGGTGACTCCGGAGAAGGGCTTGGTTGGCTGAAGCTGACTGTAGGGCACTTGAAGATTGTTGAACGTTTCCACGGACTGGACGTTGAGCCCTGCCCCGCCGTCGATGAGGGTCTTGGTGACCAGCACCTTGCTGATGATTGGGGAGCAAAGCATCGGGAGAACTCCGGCTGTGGCTGCGCACTTGAGCTGATCCGCTGAGCTGAACGTGATGGCGCATGGCGACCACCTGAGAGGGCGTGTGGCCTCGAGCTTGGGGAGGACTGCATTCACTTCGCGGGCGAACTGCTTGAAAATGCGCCGAGAGGTGGGGCTTGAGCTCCGCCCAGATGCAAAGCGATCGCACGCGCTTCGGAAGCCCCAGCCCCTCGCCCCGATGACGGTCTTCAATTCTCCTTGGTGGCGGCGGCGGAGGGAGGCCTGCGTTCCCTCTGGGCGATCCTCGCGAGGCTGATCCTCCCCTCGCGAGGTGGGTCTTGCCAGCCGGTCCTCGCGAGGTTGGTCGCGCCACCCTTGGCGCTGGCCGCATGGTCTTCCAGGCCCTGCATTCCTTCCTCCTCCTCGGCCGTAGCCCTGTCGCTGCGCCGGGCGCTGCTGACCCTTCCCGCGCACGCCCGGAGTTCTTGGCATTCATTGGTGTTGTGGGTGTGGAGGTCGTGGTACACGCAGCATCGGCTGCCCTTGGAGGACTCGGGCTGATCTCGCCTCGCTTGGTGTCTGGTTCGCCGCGAGCACGGCAGCCCTTTGCGCTTCATGTCCTTGGCCTTGGACTTCTTCTCTTGGGATCCGGCGGGCAGCTCGAGGAGGAGGCGCCCTCCTCAGCCCCGGGCGCACTTGGTTGCCAAGTTGAACAGCTCGTGGAGGTGCACAGATCTTCATGCATCGCCAGCTCCTCCTTCATCTTGACGTCGCAGACGCCATCGGAGAAGGCGAGATGATGGCCTCCTCCGCTACCCTAGGGATCTTGAGGCGCGTTGTTGAAGCGCTGGATGTACTTTTGCGGGGTTTCCCCGGCTGCTTGATTCGGCGATGTCGCCACGGCGGTGGCGGTCGCGAGTACCACGGAAGTTGGCGCGAAGCGGGTACGCATCTCGCCCAGAAGAGATCGTGCCTGGGGCCAGGTTCAGGAGCCAGGTGCGGGCCCCGTCCTTGAGCGCCATGGGAAACCAGTTCGCCATGACCTTTTCATCCCCATTGGCAGCCTCGATGCCCAGCTCGTAGAGCTGGAGGAACTCCGTAGGGTCAGCCGTGCCGTCGTAGCGTGGAGGCAGGTCTGGCTTGAACTTGGCGGGCCACGCGACGCTGTGCAGCTCGGAGGTGAAGTCGCGGCAGCCCGCCGTGGCCGCGGGTGGCCTCGGACGACAGAGGGCTTGGTCTTGTGGGCCTCCCTGCGCCGTGGCTGGGGGCAGCGCAGGGTCTTGACGTCTGGAGCGGGAGCGCCGGGCAGCTTCTTGCGGCGAGGAACTTCTTGGCAGCTCTGCTCTTGCAGCTGCGGCGCTGGCGGAACTGTTCCGCCCAAGGACCGCGCGCCTTGGGGCTGTGGCGCCGTCTTGAGGAGGAGGCGGCCGAGGCACCCGGAGTTTCATCGCCAGCTGGCGGGTGGTGTGTGCAGCGAGACGGACGGGCGGGTCGCCTCTGCAGCACGGACGAGCTCGGCGACTTCGGTCGAGCCATTCTTCGAGACGCTGCCGACGGGCGGTAGGGCACGAGCTCGTTGGCCGCGATGAGTGCAGCTCGGGCCTCCATGGCCGCGCGGGGCGCGCGTGACGAAGAACCAGCGGGGGTGAGCGAAGGCGTGGCGGTGCGGCCGTCCCGCCTCATGGACGGGTGCTGGCACGACGCTTGCTGCTCGTTCCCCGCCGGGCTGGTGGCGGCGTTGACGGCAGGTGGCGGGGAACGACGAGGGCGCCCGCCGACGGGAGCCGTCTGGGCGACATGGGAGGCGAGGGCGGCTCGGCGCTCGGCGCGGGCCCGACGGGCGTCAGACATGGTTGCGGTGGTCGGGGAGAACGCGGCAACGGAAGGAAGACTCCGGCGCACCCCTACCTGGCACGCCAAATGTGGGATTTCGGGTTCCGGCAGACCCTTAAGGTTCGAACTCTGGGGTGCGCGCGAAGATCCAACCCTCCGCCGTCTCGTACCTCGCCGAATCGCATGGACCTAAACTACTAAAAAGAACAGCACAAGAGACGCGCGATTTATACTAGTTCGGGCCACCGTTCTGGTGTAATACCCTACTCTAGTTTGTGTGTGGTGGATTGCCTCTTGGGCTGATGAGGAACAGTACAGGGAAGAACAACCTCGCTAGGGTATGTTCTTAGTGGATGTGATGAACTGCCAGGTGGTGTCCCGTCGCTCTAGCTTGAGGATCGGGTCTCTATCTCTCTCTCTGGATTGCAAATGCTCGCCCCCTACTACGGTGGCTAGCTCTACTTATATAGACGGAGGCCCTGGGCCTCTTCCCAAATATTGAGCGGGAAGGGCGCCAACAATTGGCCATTTTGAAGGGGAACTGCGAGTACACTTATCCCGACTAAAGTTGGTCCTCGCCGCCAAAGGCTCGTGATGACTTTGCTTGGGCTCCACGATGACTCCTTCCAGCCGCTGGGGCTGGTCTTGGTCTTGTTGCACAAGCGGGTGCCTTTGCTTGATGCTCTCGCGCGCTTGCTCCCTTTGCACCAAAGAGGAAAGGAGGACGCTATGCTGGCTGGCGCCCGATCGGGCGCCCTTGGTCGTCATGGCTTGCGTCATGGGCACCTCGCGAGGTACCCTGCCTTGAACTCTCCGCCTCCTCATGAGCCAACCTGACGAGGCCGTGCCTGACGAAGCTCCTGGTCGTCCGCCCCGCGAGGCTTGGCCCCTCGCGAGGGTCTTGAGCTTGTGTTGTTGAAGATGGGCTGTCCTGGGCCTCCTTTGAGCCACGCCGCTGGCCGCAGGCAGGCAAATCTGGGGACCCACATTCCCAGAACGGCGACAACGCGGGAAGTGCGATGCAGAAGACCACGACAGTGGTGGCTACTGGCGCGGTGGCGGAGGGACGGGCGCGCTCGGGTGCGTGTACAGACGAGGCAGAGGTGCTTGGGGACGCGGGGTGCATGGCGGGAACCGAACGGGGAAGATGTGAAGCTCGACGTGGAACCGCGGCGGCACAGCGGGTCTAGGCGGAAGGCGCGATGCAGGGTCAACGGAGGCTCGGCAGGAGAGGTTCGAGGCGGCAGCGGCGATGCAGGGGAGCGGCGAAGGCGAACTTGGCGCGTGAGGCGACCTCTGGCGACGCAGCAACGCAGGCAGAGGCGCGGGAAACGGCAAGGATGTGCGGATCCGGGGCCGGAAGGCGAGCTTCGGTGGATCCAGGGCGAACGGTGGACTTGGAGCTCCAGGCGTCGGTGTCCATGGCGGCTAACTCGTTCGTGTCCCTGGAGGCATAGAGGTAGAGAGGTGAGGCAAGGGAGAGAGCTGATGTAGGGAGGAACCCTATGTGGACGATCTTTCACGTTTGGAGTGGATCCTACGTGGAATCACGAAGAACACGCGGAAGAACAAAGGGAAACACGGAGGAAACGAGAGAGAGATCACTCAACCAACAAGGAATCAATCACACAAGTGCTAGATCACCGAACACAAAGAGATACATTTGACCACAATCAACAAAGGTAAGGATACACGAGTAGCCGTTCTTCTCCGAGAGGAGGTCTTGATGGGGTCCACCCTAGAAGGGGGTCTTGAATCCGCTTGGGGGATCTTCTCCGTAGAGGTCCTGAGCTCCAAGGAGAAGTAACCAAGTGGATGAGCAAGGCTGTCACACAAACATGAGCTAAACCAAAGCTAACCCTAGAAAGTTGGGGAAGAAGGAGTATATATAGTCTAGGGGGCGAAGGGGTACAAGGGTTGCGGCCCAAACGAAGTCAACACACAGGCATCGGACGTCCGGAGGCTCGGGACGGTCCGGACGTCCGGACGGGCTCGGGCGTCCGTAGAATCAGCTCTGTCGTGGGCGCGTCGGACGTCCGGAGACGGTCGGCCGTCCGGAGCTTCGTGACAGTCCGGACGTCCGGAAGTTGTCGGTCGTCCGGAGATTCGGTTCGGGCGTGTGTCGGTCGGACATCCAGAGGCTTCGGTCGTCCGTAGTTCTGGTTCGGGTGGCAAAGTGCCGGACGTCCGGGGAGTCCGGTCGTCTGGTCTGGGACTCGTCGGACGTCCGGAAGGCGTCGGTCGTCCGTGCTCGTGCCTTCAAGAATCTCTTCTTCTTCTTCAATATGCTTGGAGTCCTCGCCGTCTTGGCTCCCGCAAGTAGTTGATACTTGGATCACCTCCATGTACCTGATTACACATAGAGTCTCCGAATGAGGTAGTAGCCATGTCTCGTGAGTAGGAAGAGGGCGTTCAGAGAGGAGCGAATTCACCTTATCTTCGATAGCCTTAGCTCGGGCTCGGGTCATGGGTCCGAGTGGTTTTGAGGGAGATGTAGGCACGTCCATGGGGATGAGTGAGGGATGCTCCGCATCATCTCCCCTCCCTTGGGAGAGATCCGACCTCGGATCGAAAGCTTCATCTCCATGGTAAGGTGCGAGGTCCTTGACGTTGAAGATGTCGCTCACATTGTACTTGTCTCGAGGTAGGTCGATCTTGTAGGCGTTGTCGTAATAGCGTGCTAGCACCTTGAAAGGTCCATTGGCTCTAGGAAGAAGCTTGGACTTGTGTTCTTTGGGGAAGCGGTCCTTACGAAGGTGTAGCCACACTAGATCACCAATGTTGAAGACCATGGGTTGCTTGTTGACGTTGAGCTTGGACGCTAGTCGTTGTACTTGGCGCTCAATGGTTTGTCTTGTATCCTCATGCATCTTCTTGATGTAGCTTGCCCGTGCACTCGCATCCATGTTGGTGCGATCTTGTAGAGGAAGAGGTAGAATGTCCAATGGGGACAACGGGTTGAAGCCAGAGCGACCTCGAAGGGGACTTGCCGGTAGTCGAATGTCTTGCACGGTTGTAGGCGTATTTCGGCAATGGGTAGACATGCTTCCCACTCCTTGATGTTCTTCTTGATCAAGACACGAAGTAGAGTGGATAGTGTGCGGTTCGTCACCTCCGTTTGGCCGTCGGTTTGAGGATGGTATGCCGATGAGAACAAGAGCTTGATTCCTAGCTTGGCGCATAGGGTCTTCCAAAAGTAACTCAAGAACTTGACGTCACGATCGGAGACGATTGTCTTTGGTACTCCATGGAGTCACAAGATTTCCCTACAAAAGAGATTTGCAACATGTGAAGCATCGTCTATCTTGTTGCAAGGAATGAAATGTGCCATCTTAGAAAATCTATCCACAACAACAAACACGGAATCCTTTCCATTTTGAGTTCTAGGCAACCCAAGTACAAAGTCCATGCTAATGTCTTCCCAAGGTTGATAAGGAATAGGAAGGGGCATGTAAAGACTGTGGGATTGAGCTTTAGACTTAGCTTTGCGGCATGTAGAACAGCGGTTGGTGAAGCGTGAGACGTCGCGGAACATCTTGGGCCAAAAGTAGTTGTTGGAGAGCGTGGCGAATGTCTTGTCACGTCCAAAGTGTGCCATGAGTCCGCCTCCATGAGCCTCTTGCAAAAGGAGCAAACGAAGAGAAGACTCGGGAATGCATAGTTTGTTAGCTCTCATAAGATAAGCATCCTTGATGTAATATTGTTCCCAAGAAGTATGCGTCAAACACTTAGCATAAGGAATAGCAAAAGATGGATCATGCTCATACAAGTCTTTTATATGCTCAAAACCAATAACATTCAACTCAAGTTGAGTGAAAAGCATGCATATGCGTGAAAGCGCATCGGCAACTACATTTTCTTTACCCTTAATGTACTTGATCACATAAGGAAAAGATTCAATAAATTCACTCCATTTTGCATGACGCTTGTTCAACTTAGTTTGACCTTTGAGGTACTTAAGTGTTTCATGATCGGTATGGATGACAAACTCATAAGGTCTAAGTAATGTTCCCAAACATGTAGCACACGCACTAAAGCATACAATTCTTCGTCATAGATGGGATAATTAAGTTGAGCACCAGAGAGTTTTTCACTAAAATAAGCAATGGCTCGTTTTTCTTGCATCAAAACTCCGCCAATTCCGGTACCACTTGCATCACAATGAACCTCAAAAGTTTTGTCAAAATTGGGCAACACAAGAATCAGAGCATGAGTAAGCAAAGACTTTAGCTCATCAAAAGCGGTCGATTGCAAAGTTCCCCAAACAAAGGGAGTATTCTTCTTACTCAAGGCATGCAAAGGAGAGGCAATTGTGCTAAAATCTTTCACAAAGCGACGATAAAAACCCGCAAGACCAAGAAAGCTACGCACTTGTTGCAAATTGGTGGGTTGGGGCCAAGTTTTAATTGCTTCAATTTTAGATTCATCAACATGGACACCCTTGAGGATACTACAAAACCCAAGAAAACCACTTTGTCAACACCAAATGTGCATTTTTTCATGTTTGCGTAAAGACTTTCCTTGCAAAGGGTTTGCAAAATAGCCCTAACATGATTAAGTGTTCTTTCATGGTTTTGCTAAACACAAGAATATCGTCGAAGTAAACCACAACAAAGACTCCAATGTAAGGACGAAGCACATGATGCATAAGACGCACGAAATTACCGGGAGCCTCCGAAAGACCCATAGGAATCACTAACCACTCATATAAACCAAATTTGGTTTTGAAAGCAGTTTTCCATTCATCACCCTCGTGTATGCGAATTTGATAATAGCCACTTTTTAGATCAATTTTTGAGAAAAAGTTGGCTCCACTAAGTTCATCAAGCATATCATCTAAGCGAGGAATGGGATGCCTATAGAGAACGGTAATAGCATTTATAGGTCTACAATCGGAACACAAGCGGAAACTTCCATCGGGCTTAGGCACAAGTATAACGGGAACGGCACAAGGGCTTAGGCTTTCACGTACATGACCGTTGTCGATGAGTTGTTGTACTTGCCATTGAATCTCCTTGGTTTCTTCGGGATTGACTCGGTATGGAGCTTTGTTTGGTAGAGGCGCTCCGGGGATGAGGTCGATTCGATGCTCAATGCCTCGAAGAGGAGGTAGACCCGGAGGTAGCTCATCGGGGAAAATATCTTGGAATTCCTGCAAAAGAGATTTAAACACTAAAGGTAGCTCATGAGAGGTGTTAGTTGTTGGGTCTCCATCCTTGCACACAAGGACAAAGTGCATCACACTAGATGGGTTCTCACACACTTCTCTCATCTCACTTTTGGTGGCAAATAGGATGAGGTCTTTCTCTCTAGGCGAAGAGGCGCTCAAGTTTGGCTTGTGGCTCTCACTCACTTTTTGGTGGATCACTTTCTCACTTTTGTCTCTATGATGGGTGGCTTGCTTGTCGGCTATCACTTGACTAGGAGACATAGGTCGTAGCACATATTCCTTCCCTTTCATCTTGAAGCTATAGTGATTGGTGCGCCCATTGTGGATGACGCCACGGTCGAATTGCCATGGTCGACCTAGAAGTAGGTGGAAAACGGTCATTGGGATCACATCACACTCCAACGTGTCTTCATAAGCACCAATTTTGAAGGAGACTTGGACCGTATGCTCGACTCAGATAGTGCCGAGTCACTTAGCCATTGAACCTTGTAGGGTGCGGGTGCTTCCTCTTGACCAAATGAAGTTTGGAACATAGTTCTTCACTTGCCAAGTTGTGGCAACTACCTCCATCGATGATGACCTTGACGGACCTTCCGTTGATGCCGGCCTTTGTGTGGAAGATGTGGCATCTTTGGTCGTCTTCATGTTGATGTTGAAGGGTCAAGACCTTGGAGACAACGAGAGCGGGGCTCGAATCCTCATCGCAAAAGACTTGATCATCTTCATCTTCATTCACTCACTGGTGCATGGCCACTTGCTCAAGGGCTTCCATCTCCTCATCACTCATTGAGTCATATGTGTCGTCGTCGTTGAGGATCATGGTGCGCTTGTTGGTGCATTCGTAGGACTTGTGGCCTCGGCCGCCGCAAGTAAAACACTTGAAGGAGCTTGTTTTGATGGTCTCATCGGTCGGAGTAGATGATGAAGCACGCGGATTGAGGTTGCTTGTAGTAGGAGGAGGACGACTTGAACTTGTCGAATATCTCTTGTAACTCGACTTGTCGTCGTTGTTTGTTGCAGGTTTGGTTGATGTAGATGTTGGAGGAGGTGTTGAAGCTTGGTTGTTGGAGAAGCCGTAGGTCTTGGATGAGTACTTGGCGTACTTGAAGTCATCTTGCACTTGACGTTCCGCCTTTGTAGCTTGATGTACAAGCTCAATGAGGGTGGAGTATGGTTGGAAGTCGGCGATCTTCTTGATTGGATGATTGAGTCCATTCAAGAAACGTGCCATGCTTTACTCATCATCTTCCTTGACATTGGCTCGAATCATGGCTATCTCCATTTCCTTGTAGTATTCTTCAACACTCTTTGTTCCTTGCTTGAGAAGTTGGAGTTTCTTGAAGAGGTCGCGGTTGTAGTAGGTTGGCACAAAACATGCTCGCATGACATCCTTCATTTGAGCCCAAGTGGTGATTGGAGGTTCACCTCTTGCTTGTCGTCGCTCAATGATTTGTTCCCACCATATGAGCACATAGTCCTGGAACTCAAGTGATGCCATAGCGATTTTCTTCGCTTCATCGTAGTTGTGCAACCGGAAGATTTTGTCAACCTTCAATGCCCATGAGAGGTAGTCTTCGGGGTCATTGCTTCCATTGAACTTGGGCATGGTGAATTTTAGCTTTCCGTAGCGTTGCTCTTCATTGTGTTGTTGGCGATGTTGATGATGACGCCCTTGACGTGGATTGCAATCGTCTTCATGTTGCTCTTGGCGTGGGGGAAGACCATGATCAACTTGCTCTTGTTGAACTTGAGGTTGAAGTGGAGCTTGACGAGCTTGTGGAGGAGCTTGAAGAACTTGACGTTGTCCATGAGGTTGGTAGTTCCTCTCTTGGATTTCTTCTCGAAGGGCTTCCTCTTGGTTGCGCCGTTCGCGATTGCGGTTGGCGAAGGCTCGACTTGATTCTTGAAGGGCACGTTGCGCCTCAAGAGCTTGCGCTTCACGTTGTTGTTGTTGAAGACGTTGAGCCTTGGCGTCTTGTTCGTCTTGGTGTAGACGCGCTCGTTCTTCCTCTTGGCGCCGTAGTCGTTGTCGTTCTCGAGCTTGAGCAAAAGCGTCTTGGTTTGATTGAGGACGAGGGACTTGCTCATCGACTTGCTCTTGTGAATGCTTGTCATGTAGCGGGTTGCGAGATGCATGACGGTCTTGACGTGCAGTACGACGAAGAGTGTTCGAAGTAGGTGTACTTGAGTCGTAGAAGGTGTCGTCGGAGTGTCGACTCGAGTGGCTCCGTTTTGAGGATGAAGATGTGGAATGGTGCCGGTTTCTCATCAAGGTGCGGATCTCGTCCATTCTTGCATCATTCTCTTGCTTGTGAGCGTCGAACTTGTTGTCGAAGTAGTCTCTTGTACGTTGCTCGGAGAGTCGCAAGTCGGTGGCGAGGTTGTCGATGCGGTCGCTCATTGCTTGTTGTTCTTGGTGCAACGCTCGTTGTGCACCAAAGAGATGGTTCTTGGTGACGTATGATGACATGTCGTCGTCTTGTTCGATGAAGAGTGGGTTGGTAGAAGTACTTGGCCTATCCATCATTCCAAGCAAAAATGTGAGTGGTAGAAGGAGAAGAACTTATACCAATGTACCTTTGACCGATGTTGATGATGAATCAAGTTCACTCAAATGCGGACAATGAAATAGCACTATTGGTACCAATCCTTATCGGTTCTCACACCTACACAAATAAAAGCTTATGGTGGAGCTTGGTGAGGATGGTGGCACAAAATTTGATGCAATTGTAAGTGAGCGTCAATAATGTTGGAAAAGGTACACAAAATTGCAAATGCAACAAGTAGACCAAGGAACTAGTGGTACACGGAAACACACACGCAAATAGATAAGTGGGACTGTGCAAACCAAAAGTGAGCCAAAATGTGGAATCCACGAAAATGCTCTTGTTGCACAATACTAGAGAGACGCTAGCACGATTGCACAATAGGCGGATACGGAACTTGTGCACAACCTACTATGCAAAAATGCAACTATCTCTATCCCACGTACGCTATATGTATGGTATTTCGGTGCGATGATCCAAGATGATCCAATATGACAATATTAATGTAGTATGATGCTATGGTTCTTGCTCATAAGCTCTTTGCTTATCTTTCCTCCTTGCTTAAAAGCTTGGGTGGCTCTTTCACTTTTGAGCTCTTTTCTCATGCAAAACTTCACTAACCAAGATAGCAATTGTGCATGCTATGACAACTTTGTGACACACAAATGGATCCCAAGATATGCACCACGGTGGTATGGTATGTATGCTATGGAGTATGATCACTAATGTGCACAAGTCACGTTGCCTGCAATACTCAACGGCTAGTCTCGATGGGTAAGCTACGCAAAAGTAGGGACAATGTGGGTATCAATGCAAATGCGCTGTTTGACAAAGATGTCGTCGAAGTTACCGTCCTTGGCGATGATGAAACCCTTGCGAAGTTGAGCCGTGGTGATGATGAAATCGAACCGCACCTAGATAGCCGAAACACAAGAGGATACGGAAGCCACAACTCAAAATATCAAGGACCAAAATGTGGTAAAATCGTCATAGGATGTATTGGGGAGGATGGTGGTGTATGTGGTTTTGGAAGATGTGGTGGAAGGTGGGGCTGAGGTGGTGGCGAACTGACAAAGTTAAGGTTCGTCAGGGTTTTACGGACGTCCGGGCATTTACGGTCATCCGGACCTCCTCGGACGTCCGACCGTTTCCGGTCGTCCGGAGATTGGGCAAAAATCGGGCTTGGGAAGAACTGCGAGATTTCGGGGAAGAAGGAAATTGTGAGGTCGAAATCGAGTGATTTGGTGGATGGAAAAGGGTGGGGAAGGAGGGAAAATCTAGATCCACACGTAGCAACTCAAATCCATGGACCAAATCCAACAAAATCTCAACTCACAAACAAATCACAAAAAAAATTGGGGCTATTTTTGGAATTAGGACAAAAACAACAAAATCAAGCTACAAAAAGAGGGGTAGGGGCTCCAAAAACGTGATGAACGTGGCTCACGATACCAAGATGATGTAGTGTGGAACCCTATGTGGACGATCTTTCACGTTTGGAGTGGATCCTACGGGGAATCACGAAGAACACGCGGAAGAACAAAGGGAAACACGGAGGAAACGAGAGAGAGATCACTCAACCAACAAGGAATCAATCACACAAGTGCTAGATCACCGAACACAAAGAGATACATTTGACCACAATCAACAAAGGTAAGGATACACGAGTAGCCGTTCTTCTCCGAGAGGTGGTCTTGATGGGGTCCACCCTAGAAGGGGGTCTTGAATCCGCTTGGGGGATCTTCTCCGTAGAGGTCCTGAGCTCCAAGGAGAAGTAACCAAGTGGATGAGCAAGGCTGTCACACAAACATGAGCTAAACCAAACCTAACCCTAGAAAGTTGGGGAAGAAGGAGTATATATAGTCTAGGGGGCGAAGGGGTACAAGGGTTGCGGCCCAAACGAAGTCACCACACAGGCGTCGGACGTCCGGAGGCTCGGGACGGTCCGGACGTCCGGACGGGCTCGGGCGTCCGTAGAATCAGCTCTGTCGTGGGCGCGTCGGACGTCCGGAGACGGTCGGCCGTCCGGAGCTTCGTGACGGTCCGGACGTCCGGAAGTTGTCGGTCGTCCGTAGATTCGGTTCGGGCGTGTGTCGGTCGGACATCCAGAGGCTTCGGTCGTCCGTAGTTCTGGTTCGGGTGGCAAAGTGCCGGACGTCCGGGGAGTCCGGTCGTCCGGGTCCTGGGACTCGTCGGACGTCCGGAAGGCGTCGGTCGTCCGGTGCCTGTGCCTTCAGCAGCATCTCTTCTTCTTCTTCAATATGCTTGGAGTCCTCGCCGTCTTGGCTCCCGCAAGTAGTTGATACTTGGATCACCTCCATGTACCTGATTACACATAGAGTCTCCAAATGAGGTAGTAGCCATGTCTCGTGAGTAGGAAGAGGGCGTTCGGAGAGGAGCGAATTCACCTTATCTTCGATAGCCTTAGCTCGGGCTCGGGTCATGGGTCCGAGTGGTTTTGAGGGAGATGCAGGCACGTCCATGGGGATGAGTGAGGGATGCTCCGCATCATCTCCCCTCCCTTGGGAGAGATCCGACCTCGGATCGAAAGCTTCATCTCCATGGTAAGGTGCGAGGTCCTTGACGTTGAAGATGTCGCTCACATTGTACTTGTCTCGAGGTAGGTCGATCTTGTAGGCGTTGTCGTTAAAGCGTGCTAGCACCTTGAAAGGTCCATTGGCTCTAGGAAGAAGCTTGGACTTGCGTTCTTTGGGGAAGCGGTCCTTACGAAGGTGTAGCCACACTAGATCACCAATGTTGAAGACCATGGGTTGCTTGTTGACATTGAGCTTGGTCGCTAGTCGTTGTACTTGGCGCTCAATGGTTTGTCTTGTATCCTCATGCATCTTCTTGATGTAGCTTGCCCATGCACTCGCATCCATGTTGGTACGATCTTGTAGAGGAAGAGGTAGAATGTCCAATGGGGACAACGGGTTGAAGCCGTAGACGACCTCGAAGGGGGACTTGCCGGTAGTCGAATGTCTTGCACGGATGTAGGCGTACTCGGCGATGGGTAGACATGCTTCCCACTCCTTGATGTTCTTCTTGATCAAGACACGAAGTAGAGTGGATAGTGTGCGGTTCGTCACCTCCGTTTGGCCGTCGGTTTGAGGATGGTATGCCGATGAGAACAAGAGCTTGATTCCTAGCTTGGCGCATAGGGTCTTCCAAAAGTAACTCAAGAACTTGACGTCACGATCGGAGACGATTGTCTTTGGTACTCCATGGAGTCACAAGATTTCCCTACAAAAGAGATTTGCAACATGTGAAGCATCGTCTATCTTGTTGCAAGGAATGAAATGTGCCATCTTAGAAAATCTATCCACAACAACAAACACGGAATCCTTTCCATTTTGAGTTCTAGGCAACCCAAGTACAAAGTCCATGCTAATGTCTTCCCAAGGTTGATAAGGAATAGGAAGGGGCATGTAAAGACCGTGGGATTGAGCTTTAGACTTAGCTTTGCGGCATGTAGAACAGCGGTTGGTGAAGCGTGAGACGTCGCGGAACATCTTGGGCCAAAAGTAGTTGTTGGAGAGCGTGGCGAATGTCTTGTCACGTCCAAAGTGTCCCATGAGTCCGCCTCCATGAGCCTCTTGCAAAAGGAGCAAACGAAGAGAAGACTCGGGAATGCATAGTTTGTTAGCTCTCATAAGATAAGCATCCTTGATGTAATATTGTTCCCAAGAAGTATCGCCAAACACTTAGCATAAGGAATAGCAAAAGATGGATCATGCTCATACAAGTCTTTTATATGCTCAAACCAATAACATTCAACTCAAGTTGAGTGAAAAGCATGCATATGCGTGAAAGCGCGTCGGCAACTACATTTTCTTTACCCTTAATGTACTTGATCACATAAGGAAAAGATTCAATAAATTCACTCCATTTTGCATGACGCTTGTTCAACTTAGTTTGACCTTTGAGGTACTTAAGTGTTTCATGATCGGTATGGATGACAAACTCATAAGGTCTAAGTAATGTTCCCAAACATGTAGCACACGCACTAAAGCATACAATTCTTCGTCATAGATGGGATAATTAAGTTGAGCACCGGAGAGTTTTTCACTAAAATAAGCAATGGCTCGTTTTTCTTGCATCAAAACTCCGCCAATTCCGGTAACACTTGCATCACAATGAACCTCAAAAGTTTTGTCAAAATTGGGCAACACAAGAATCGGAGCATGAGTAAGCAAAGACTTGAGCTCATCAAAAGCGGTTGATTGCAAAGTTCCCCAAACAAAGGGATTATTCTTCTTACTCAAGGCACGCAAAGGAGAGGCAATTGTGCTAAAATCTTTCACAAAGCGACGATAAAAACCCGCAAGACCAAGAAAGCTACGCACTTGTTGCAAATTGGTGGGTTGGGGCCAAGTTTTAATTGCTTCAATTTTAGATTCATCAACATGGACACCCTTTGAGGATACTACAAAACCCAAGAAAACCACTTTGTCAACACCAAATGTGCATTTTTTCATGTTTGCGTAAAGACTTTCCTTGCAAAGGGTTTGCAAAATAGCCCTAACATGATTAAGATGTTCTTTCATGGTTTTGCTAAACACAAGAATATCGTCGAAGTAAACCACAACAAAGACTCCAATGTAAGGACGAAGCACATGATGCATAAGACGCACGAAAGTACCAGGAGCCTCCGAAAGACCCATAGGAATCACTAACCACTCATATAAACCAAATTTGGTTTTGAAAGCAGTTTTCCATTCATCACCCTCGTGTATGCGAATTTGATAATAGCCACTTTTTAGATCAATTTTTGAGAAAAAGTTGGCTCCACTAAGTTCATCAAGCATATCATCTAAGCGAGGAATGGGATGCCTATAGAGAACGGTAATAGCATTTATAGGTCTACAATCGGAACACAAGCGGAAACTTCCATCGGGCTTAGGCACAAGTATAACGGGAACGGCACAAGGGCTTAGGCTTTCACGTACATGACCGTTGTCGATGAGTTGTTGTACTTGCCATTGAATCTCCTTGGTTTCTTCGGGATTGACTCGGTATGGAGCTTTGTTTGGTAGAGGCGCTCCGGGGATGAGGTCGATTCGATGCTCAATGCCTCGAAGAGGAGGTAGACCCGGAGGTAGCTCATCGGGGAAAATATCTAGGAATTCCTGCAAAAGAGATTTAAACATTAAAGGTAGCTCATGAGAGGTGTTAGTTGTTGGGTCTCCATCCATGCACACAAGGACAAAGTGCATCACACTAGATGGGTTCTCACACACTTCTCTCATCTCACTTTTGGTGGCAAATAGGATGAGGTCTTTCTCTCTAGACGAAGAGGCGCTCAAGTTTGGCTTGTGGCTCTCACTCACTTTTTGGTGGATCACTTTCTCACTTTTGTCTCTATGATGGGTGGCTTGCTTGTCGGCTATCACTTGACTAGGAGACATAGGTCGTAGCACATATTCCTTCCCTTTCATCTTGAAGCTATAGTGATTGGTGCGCCCATTGTGGATGACGCCACGGTCGAATTAGGACAAAAACAACAAAATCAAGCTAGAAAAAGAGGGTTAGGGGCTCCAAAAACGTGATGAACGTGGCTCATGATACCAAGATGATGTAGGGTGGAACCCTATGTGGACGATCTTTCACGTTTGGAGTGGATCCTACGGGGAATCACGAAGAACACGCGGAAGAACAAAGGGAAACACGGAGGAAACGAGAGAGAGGTCACTCAACCAACAAGGAATCAATCACACAAGTGCTAGATCACCGAACACAAAGAGATACATATGATCCACAATCAACAAAGGTAAGGATACACGAGTAGCCGTTCTTCTCCGAGAGGAGGTCTTGATGGGGTCCACCCTAGAAGGGGGTCTTGAATCCGCTTGGGGGATCTTCTCCGTAGAGGTCCTGAGCTCCGAGGAGAAGTAACCAAGTGGATGAGCAAGGCTCTCAAACAAACATGAGCTAAACCAAAGCTAACCCTAGAAAGTTGGGGAAGAAGGAGTATATATAGTCTAGGGGGCGAAGGGGTACAAGGACTGCGGCCCAAACGAAGTCAACACACATGCGTCGGACGTCCGGAAGCTGTCGGACGTCCGGAGGCTCGGGACGGTCGGACGTCCGGACGGGCTCGGACGTCCGTAGAATCAGCTCTGTCGTGGGCGCGTCGGACGTCCGGAGATGGTCGGTCGTCCGGAGCTTCATGGCGGTCCGGACGTCCGGAAGTTGTCGGTCGTCCGTAGATTCGGTTCGGGCGTGCGTCGGTTGGACATCCGGAGGCTTCGGTTGTCCGTAGTTCTGGTTCGGGTGGCAAAGTGCTGGACGTCCGGGGAGTCCGGTCGTCCGGGTCCTGGGACTCGTCGGACGTCCGGAAGGCGTCGGTCGTCCGGTGCCTGTGCCTTCAGCAGCATCTCTTCTTCTTCTTCAATATTCTTGGAGTCCTCGCCGTCTTGGCTCTCGCAAGTAGTTGATCCTTGGCTCACCTCCATGTACCTGATTACACATAGAATCTCCGAATGAGGTAGTAGCCATGTCTCGTGAGTAGGAAGAGGAAGTTCGGAGAGGAGCGAATTCACCTTATCTTTGATAGCCTTCGCTCGGGCTCGGGTCATGGGCCCGAGTGGTGTTGAGGGAGATGTAGGCACGTCCATGGGGATGAGTGAGGGATGCTCCGCATCAAGACCGAGATGAGATACAGAGAGGAGGAAAACGGAGGAAGAAGAGGGCGCGACGGGGGCTCGCCTGGGTGGCGTAGGGCGTCGGCAGGAGAAGCTCTGCTTCTTGCGAGCTGGTGATTGGAGCGACGGGGAATCAAGGGAAGAGGGTGGAGTGAGTTGCTGGTTTGATCGGGAGGAGATCCCGAGGTGGAAGAGGACTGGCTGCGGCGGCTGGGAGGATGGGACAAGGCTCTTAATTTTTAGGGTTGGACCTCGTGTATAAATAGCAGGGGATTAGGTTAGGGGCTACCTCGTCCCTCCGATCACAATCGGACGGACGCGAATAAATTGGCTAGGGAGCCCAAATAAGAAAACGGAGATGTTTTATAGATGTTGGGGGATGATCCGGACCCATTGGTCATGACTGCCTGGGTCGGGTTCGGAGAAGTTTCGGATGCACACGCGAGGGGTTTGCGGGATGTGCAGAGAGGTTAGGAAGCCAGGCAAGAGGGAAAACAAAAACACGGTTGGTCTCGGAACGGTCAACGAAGGCAAGGGGGACGCGACAACTACGAATGGGCGCAAGCTTTTATGAAAACATGCAGATGCAATGCGCATGATGACATGATGAATGCAGGAAACAAATAAATATACACAACGATAATGAAAAACATGGAAGGCGACTGAAGCATCGGTCTCTGGGCGTTACATAGATCGAGGTACTCTGGCGTGCAAAATTTGATCTTTGGTCTCATCGTGGACTCAATGAAACTACACCACTACTTCTAAGCCCATGAGATCATGGTAGTCACTCGCTTCCCATTGCAAAGGATACTCCGGAACCCCGAGGCTACCGGCAGGATAGTGGAGCGGTCTTTGGAGTTATCCAGTTTTGGTTTGAAGTTTGAGAGCACATGATCAGTCCAGAGCAGGTCACTGGCAGAGTTTATTGCAAAATGGACGCCAACCCCTGATGAGGAAGTACCAGAGACAGTTATCCATGGCAAGGAGTCGCCCCAACAATGGATTATGTATTTCGATGGCACATTTCCACTACAAGGTGCAGTAGCTGGCGCGTTTCTCGTCGCCCCCACCGGGGAGTAGTTGAAGTACGTCGTCCAGATGCATTTTGTCCTGAAAGAAGCGACCAACAATACAGCAGAGTATGAAGGGCTCCTTGCCGGGCTCAGGATTGCCCGCACAATTGGGAATTAAGAAGCTAATCATTCAAGGAGACTCACAGCTTGTGGTGAGACAAGTCAACAAGGATTACCAAAGCCCATTAATGGAGGCATACGTTGAGGAAGTGAGAAGATTGGAGGAGCGCTTTGATAGATTGCAAACAGAGCATGTACCTCATGTGGAAAACAGCATAGCTAATCATCTATCAAAGTGTGATGCGCGGAAGCTTCCTATGGAACCAGCGACTTTTGTTCTCCATCTTACTCAGCCATCCGTATCCACAACAACAATGGCCAGGAAAAGGAGAAAGTTGGACTCCGGTAAGCCTCTCCAGGTAGAGCCTTCCGCTCTCGTCAGAGACTCTACCAGACACAACTCCTCACCACCTGCCGAAGTGCACCCTCCAGCCGGGCCCATGGTCCCCGCAAACGAGGAATGTGCCCCCGCAGTTGAGGAGGTGCTTCTAGTCCTTGTTGCCGAGCCCCAGGCTCCAACATGGGCAAGGCACTTAGTCCACTTCCTCCAAACCGGACAGCTTCCTACTGACCAAAATAAGGCTGAAAGAGTAGCCCGGAGGGCCAGTATGTATCAATTTGTCGATGACACGCTATACAGAAGGAGGCCCAATGGTGTGAAATTGAAGTGCATCTACCAGGAAGAAGGAATGGAACTGCTAGCTGAGATACACAAAGGCATGTGCGGCTCCCACATTGGATCAAGGACATTGGTTGGGAAAGCATTTCGGCAAGGATTCAATTGGCCCACAACCCTCCAAGATGCGGTCGAGCTAGTCACCAAATGTGAAGCCTGCCAGTTCCATTCCAAGAACATCCACCTGCCTGCCCAAGCTCTTCAGACAATCCCTTTATCATGGCCATTTTCGGTCTGGGGGCTCGATATCCTCGGCCCTTTCCCCTGAGAAATCGGGGGCTTTGAATTCTTGTTCGTTGCTATCGACAAGTTTACAAAGTGGCCGAAAGTGACTACTGTGAGAAAGGTGACTGCTCAGTCAGCTATCAAGTTCTTGAAAGAATTGGTGTGTCATTTTGGAGTCCCGGCAAGGATCATTACCGACAACGGCACCCAGTTCATGAGCCACGCCTTCATGCAATATGTTCATGCCCTCGGAAGCAAGATCTCATTTCCCTCTGTTGCACATCTGAGGGGCAATGGGCAAGCTGAGAGTGCGAATGCTGAAGTGGTGCGAGGACTCATGACGAGAACCTTTATACGCTGCAAAAGCACATCAGGCGGTGGATCGATGAGCTGCCGGTAGTCCTCTGGTCCCTCAGAATGACACCAAATCAAGCTACCGGGCAGACTCCCTTCTCCCTAGTCTATGGGGCAGAAGCAGTTATCCCCACGGAACTCATTTACGGGTCGCCTCGAGTGGTTGCCTACGATGAAGTAGCTCAAGATTAGCACCGGCATGACGACGCTGTGCTACTCGAGGAGAACCATCTCCGGGATGCTACGCGTGTTGCACGCTATCAGCAAGCCCTGCGTCGCTATCATAGCTGCAGGGTTCATGCCCGGTGTTTTGAGGAAGGCAACCTTGTCTTTAGGCACGTTCAGTCCACTAAGGGTACAAATGTAACGCCCTCGATGCGGCTATATCTCCCACGTGTCGAAGCACGACTTAGAGGCATAACCGCATTAAAAGCAATGTCGCAAGTGAGGTAATCTTCACACAACCCATGTAATACATAAGGGAAAGAGATACATAGTCGGCTTACAGTCGCCACTTCACACAGTACATAAATAAACATCCATCATTCAGATTACACTCAGGGTCCGACTACGGAACCAAAATAAAAGAAGATACCCCAAATGCTACACAGATCCCCGATCGTCCCAACTGGCTCCACTCGATCATCGTGAAAAGAAACATAGTAACGACCACGTTCCTCGTCGAACTCCCACTTGAGCTCGGTTGCGCCACCTGACTTGGCATTGTCGGCACTGCAACTGTTTTGGTAGAATCTGTGAGTCACGGGACTCAGCAATCTCACACCCGCGAGATCAAGACTATTTAAGCTTATAGGAAGGACAGAGTTGTAAGGTGGAGCTGCAGCAAGTTTACTAGCATATATGGTGGCTACTTCGCAAAAGAGAGCGAGAAGAGGAGCAAAGCACGGTCGTGAAGCTAGTAGCGATCAAGAAGTGATCTGAACTACTTACGCCGACATAACTCCAACATCGTGTTCACTTCCCGGACTCCGAGAAGAGACCATCACGGTTACACACGCCGTTGATGTGTATTTTAATTGAGGTCAACTTCGGCTTTCTACAACCGGACATTAACAAATTCCCATCTGCCTCATAACGCGGGCACGGCTTTCAAAGATAATAACCTGCAGGGTGTCCCAACTTAGCCCATTATAAGCTCTCACGGTCAACGAAGGATATTCTTCTACCGGAAGACCCGATCAATCTCGGAATCCGGACTACAAGACATTTCGACAGCAATAAAACAAGACCAGCAAAGCCGCCCGACAGCCGACAAATCCCGATAGGAGCTGGACATATCTCGTTCTCGTGGCACATCCGGATGAGCAGTCCATACAACTAAAACCAGACCTCAAGTTTCCTTGAGGGGCGCCTGAGGGCTCTAGTTCGGGCCAGCACTCAAGGAGCACTGGTCCGGGGTTAAATAAAGATGACCTCGGCTCGCGAAAACCCGGGAAAAAGGCTTAGGTGGCAAGTGGTAAAACCAATGTTGGGCCTTGCTGGAGGAGTCTTATTCAAAGCGAACTATCAAGGGGTCCCATAAATCACCCAACCGTGTAAGGAACGCGAAATCAAGGAACATAACACCGGTATGACGGAAACTAGGGTGGCAAGAGTGGAACAAAAGACCAGGCATAAGGCCGAGCCTTCCACCCTTTACCAAGTATATAGATGCATTAATTATAACAGATATATTGTGATATCCCCAACAAGTAAATATGTTCCAAACAAGGAACAACATCTCCATGTTCCAACAAGGAACAAACTTCAACTTCACCTGCAACTAGCAACGCTATAAGAGGGGCTGAGCAAAGCGGTAACATAGCCAATCAACGGTTTGCTAGGAAAGGATGGTTAGGGGCTGACATGGCAATATGGGTGGCATGATAAGCAAGTGATAGGCATCATAGCATAGGCATAGCAAAAGAGCGAGCATCTAGCATAGCAAAGATAGAAGTGATTTCGAGGGTATGGTCATCTTGCCTGCAATGTTCTCAGAGTTGTCGAAAGCTTGATCCTCGTAAGCGTTCTCAACAGGTTCCTCGTTCACGTACTCGTCTCCCGGCTCTACCCAAAGCAAGCACACAAACAAAGGAACCACAATAAATCACGGTGCAATGCACAATCAACATGATGCAATATATGGCATGATATGCGGATGTGATATGCAATGCGTATCGCGCTCGGAAGGAAAATGATGAACCAGGCATCAACTTGGCAAACCAAGTATGCCGCTGAAAGAAGATGATTTCGTTGAAATCGATATAAAGATCACCGGAATCGGATGCACGGTTTGCAAATGACAAGCAAAACAAGAATGGCACCAATCTGCCATTAACAGCATGATACCACTTAGCAAGCAACAAGAAATTAAGCTACTGCACCCAAACGTACCAACAAAGTAAATGGCAGCGATGTACTCGAGATGCTTGACAAAAGATGAACACTGAGCTACGGCTAAATCACATCATAACAGGTTCAAACAAGCATGGCAAAAGTGCAAAAAAATATCAGGCTGGACATGGCAAAACAGCATCAGGTGGCAATGTTCAGAGCAATAAAACATCATGCTACAGGAACTTATAATAGCAAAACAAGGCATGGCATGAATCTACTCAAAGCATAGAACAAAAGTCCCTTACTGACCATAAGCCAAAAAGGATCAGAAAATATAGTAACACCCATGTCAATATCGCAAGTTTCGTTAATGATTCAGCAACATGTGGCATGTCAAAAACAGATAACAAGTAGGCATGTTTAAGAGCTCAAAGCACTCACTACAGAGCCTTACATGATAAAATAAGCTTACCTACATTAAGAAGACATGGCATAGAAGACATACATGGCAAGAACAACATCATAGCATACATGGATCAACTACAACAACCTTGGCAAAATTGAATAACATATAAACAATCTGCCAGGAAATATTTTGTAGCAAAAGTAGAGCTCGATTGACTCAAGCTATGGCACTCCATAATTGCAAACAAGGGCATGGATGGATAGAGCATAACCATATGTTCAAAACATCCTTACTGAAGTATCTCAAAATATGCATGGATCTCTTGGTAGCATCAATTTAACATGGCATCAAAATATCAGCTAAACAGGGCTGAAAACAGCAACATCAGGAAGCCTACTTTGCATGCTTGTGCTAGTCACCACATAGATCACAAAAATACATGGCATATACCCCTGGAAAGATGGCATGGCATATTACAAAACATATGTAGGACTCAAATTCATAGGGTGCACACATCAATCGTAGCAAAAATAACAAAAGTGCAAGTTACATTAAGAAATGAAACTAACATCACATAGCCCTCTTCCAACAGCATTTCGGGCATCAAGATGAGGTCAAATGAAAATGATGCAATGAGATGAAATGATCTACTCTTCGAGTCGAACATTTTGACATATTACATGCACGAAACGGAGCTACGGGTGCAGAGTTATGATGCGTTGAAAAACCCACAAATTAATTAACGAGACAAAACTTAGACGAATTTTGAGGGGGGAAGAAGTCAACCCTGTCGGCTAGATCCGATCGGATCCGATCCGGCGCGGCCGGCGGCCGGCTCGCCGGAGCTCGGCCGGGGCGAGGAGGAGGAGGAGAGGCCGGGCGGGCCGGCCGAGGAGGAGGGGGCGGGCATGGCATGGCGATGGCGAGGCGGCGGCGGTGGCGACCGGCCGGCGGAGGCGGCGGGCGCCGGCGGTCTGGCGGGCGGGCGGGCGGCCGGGCGGCCGGGCGGCGGGCGGGCGGCGGAGCGGAGGGAGGCGGCCGAGCGCTGCCGGGCCGGGAGGCGGCGGCGTGGGCTCGCTGGGCCTCCGTGGGCTCCATGGCCGAGGCGGAGGTGGGCGGCGGCGTGCCACGTGGCGCGATGCCACTGGCTGCGGGCGGCGGCGACAGGTCGCGCGGACGGACGTGTCCGCGCATGAGGAGGAAGGCTAGGGTTTGGGAGGAAGAAGACCCGGATTTGGACGGGGAGGTGTTTAAATAGGCATAGAGGGAGCTAGGAGAGTCCAAATGAGGTGTAGCTACCACACGATCGTGATCGAACGACGGAGAGCATGGAAGTGACTTAGATGGGTTATTGGACTATTTTGAAGGGGTGTTGGGCTGCAACTTAAAAGAGGCCTTTTGAGAGTGCGGTTAACCGCTGAGTACCAAACGAGCTCCAAATGACCCGAAACATGACCGGTGGTCTACCGGCGGTATACCAAGGCCACTTGACAAACCTCGGTCCATTCCGAGAAAGTTTAGTACCCTCTCACGGAAGAACATAAAAGGGGACGCCGGGGAACATAGGAGTGCCGGATTGCAAAACGGACAACGGGAAAAATGCTCGGAATCATGAGACGAACACGTATGCAAAAGAGATGCACATGATGACATGATATAAAATGCATGACATGGACAAAATGAAAAAAGAAGAAGAACCCAACCATGGAGGGAATATCATATCACAATGCCGAAAATGGCAAGAGTTGGAGTTACAAATATGGAAAGTTACGTCCGGGGTGTTACAACACTCCACCACTACAAGAGGATCTCGTCCCGAGATCTAGGACTGAAAGAACTCCGGATATTCGGAACGGAGGTGATCCTCGCGCCCTGTGTGGCTTCTCGGTGGAATGGTGTGACCACTTCACTTTCAGGAATTTGATTGACTTGTTGCGAGTCTTGAGCTCGGTTTCTTCAAGAATAGCAACGGGGTGCTCATGATAAGAGAGATCTTCTTGAAGGTCAATTTCTTCAAAGTTGATAGTGCGCTCAGGAGTCTTGAAGCACTTGCGAAGCTGTGACACGTGAAACACATCGTGCACATTCGCGAAGTTGGGGGGAAGCTCAAGTTGATAGGCGAGATCGCCTCTTTTGCCAATGATCTTGAAAGGACCCACGATCTAGGGGCAAGCTTCCTTTGATACCGGGTTAACGAGTGCCTTTCATTGAGAGACGCAGAGGTAGACATGGTCTCCGATTTCAAAAGCCACATCACGGTGCTTATCATCATAATAGCTCTTCCGCGCGATTGCGCTGCTTTGAGATTCTCACGAATGACTTTGCACATTTCTTCCGCTTCGTGATCAAGTCATTGCCAAGAAGTTGGCGCTCACCTGTCTCGGACCAATTGAGAGGAGTACGGCACTTTCTGCCATAGAGAATTTCGAATGGGGCCTTGCCCGAACTCGCTTGGAAGCTGTTGTTGTAGGAGAACTCGGCATATGGAAGACAATCTTCCCATTTCATACCGAAAGAAATGACACAAGCCCTGAGCATATCTTCAAGGATTTGATTAACTCGCCGACTTGGCCACTTGTTTGAGGATGGAAAGCTGTCTTTGAAACGAATGTTGGTGCCCATGGCCTTCAAAAGAATCCCAAAACTTGGAGGTAAAGATGCTGCCACGGTCGAAGAGATCACTTGTGGAATGCCGCAAGGAGACAATCTCGAGGTGTATAGCTCGCCAACCGAGCTGCTATGATGGATTCTTTGATAGGAAGAAAATGAGCCACTTTAGTAAGCTTGTCAATGACAACGAAGATAGCATCATTTCCCGCTTGGACTTTGGAAATCCAGTCACGAAGTCCATCTCAATATGATCAAACTTCCATTCCGAATAGCAAGAGGTTGGAGGAGACCAGCTGGTCTTTGGTGTTCTGCTTTCACTCTTCCGCAGACATCACACTCATTCACGAATTGAGCAATTCTCGCTTCATTCGAGTCCACCAATATGACTGCTTGAGGTCTGGTACATCTTCGTACTTCGGGATGAATGGATAGAAGCGAATTGTGAGCCTCGCTCATAATGACTTTACGAGATCACCCTTAGGAACCACAATCCGTCCTCAAGAAAAGAGTATCTTTGTCATCAACGTGGAAGCACTTGTACTTGAAATGCCCTTGTCGATACCACGCTTCACCTTTTTCACCATGGTATCCAGGAGTTGAGCCTCACGAATCTGATCTTCCAAAGTAGGAGAGACTATGAGGTTGGCAAGAAAGCCTTGAGGAACAACTTGAAGATTCAGCTTGCGGAAAGCTTCAGAGATCCGGTTGGAAGGGCTTGAGGATTAAACTGCTGCGATAAGCCTTCCTGCTCAAAGCATCTGCAATGACATTGGCCTTGCCTTGAGTATATTCAATACTTGGGTTGTACTCTTGAATCATTTCGACCCATCGAGTCTGCTCGAGGTTGAGGTTGGGTTGAGTGAAGATATACTTGAGACTCTTGTGATCGGTGAAAATGTCCACTTTCCTTCCCAACAAGAGATGTCTCCACGTTATCAATGCATGGACAATCGCCGCCAACTCAAGATCGTGAGTGGGGTAGTTCTTTTCGTTGGGCTTCAATGGCGAGAGGTATAGGCCACAACTCTCTTCTCTTGCATTAACACAGCACCGAGACCTTGAAGAGAAGCATCACGTAAAACTTCAATGGCTTGGATTCATCAGAGGAGTCAAGACAGAGCTGTGACGAGTTTCTCTTTGAGGGTATTGAAAGCAACGTCACACTCGGGAGACCGGATATACTTCACATGCTTCGGAGGAGGTTGGAAAGAGGCTTTGCAATCTTGGAGAAGTTCTCAACGAATCTTCGCAATAGCTTGCAAGACCAAGAAAATCTGCTAAGCTGCTTGACATTACGAGGAGGTTCCCAATTCACAACTGCGGACACCTTCTGGATTAACAGCGATGCCCTTGGCGGAGATGATATGACCAAGATAAAGCACTTCATCAAGCCAAAATTCACATTTGGAGAACTTCAGATAGAATTGATACTCTCGAGCTGGTCTAGCACCAATCGCAAATGTTTGGCATGATCCTTCTTATTCTTGGATAAGACCAAAATATCATCAAGATAGACCAAGACGAATTCATTGGTGTAGGGGTTGAAGATGAAGTTCATCATCCGAGAGAATGTTGGAGGAGCATTGACAAGGCCGAAAGACATGACAAGATATTCATAAGAACCAAAGCTTGTTCGAATGCTGTCTTGGGAATATCTTGTTCACGAATGCGAATCTGATGATAACCCATACGAAGGTCAAGCTTGGAGAACACTTTAGCACCTTTGAGTTGCTCGAAAAGCTCATTGATGTTGGGAAGTGGATACTTGTTCTTGATTGTCTTCTTATTCAGTGGACGGTAATCGACGCAAAGTCGGTCCATGCCATCCTTCTTCCGGACAAAAGAACACCACAACCCCAAGGAGATGAACTCGGTCCGATCAAACCAGACGCTCTTGTTCATCGAGCTGCTTCTTCAATTCCTTCAGCTCATCAGGTCCAAGCTTGTATGGACGCTTGCAAACGGGTTCGATGCGTGCTCAAGATCGATAACGAACTCAATCGCCGATGAGGAGGCATACCGGAAGCTCTTCCGAAATACATCTTGGTACTCACAAACGATGGAATCGAGAGATAGCATCCAATTCGCCCTTCTCATTGAGAGAAAACAACCAAATGGTTTCATCATGAGCGCATAGATGATCACATCATTAGAAGAGTGAGTCAATTGAATTTCCCGGCAGCACAATCAAGCTGAGCTTTGTCTTTGATAAAGCCATCCATCCCGAGAATAAGATCAATATCCGAGTCACCAAGGACAAATGGTTTAGCCGTAAATCTATAATCGCCCATCTTGATAGAAACATCCGAATCCTTGTGGTAGCCCTCATAGAAGAATTTGGAGAAACAACTCCCAAGGGTTTTTCCAACATCTCCAAATGAAATCATGCTTTGCAACAAATGATCTAGACATGAAACAATGCGATGCACGGTATCAAATAAGACTTTAGCAGAATATCATTAATCGGAAGATTACCCATGATCACATCGAAGAATCCTCCGCTGTGCTGCATTCATCATGTTCACCTTTGCAAACTTGGGATTATGCTTAACCACCGCATTGCTGGAAGATCTCACAGAGGAGGAGCGGAAGGCGCCCTGGTTGAAGCACTTGTTCGCATAGTGACCTTCGCCGACACTTGTTGCAAGTCACCTCCGAGAGCGGACGGTGATAAGGAGCACTTGACCTTGGAGCTTGAGAATTTGACTTGTTCTGATAGCCTGGGTTGGGCGGGTGGGAAGATCCACGGCCACCTAAGTTCTTCTGCTGATAAGGCTGACGGAACGGAGGAGGAGGAAGGTAGAACTTCTGTTGTTTAGCTGCCACTTGAGAGGAAGAAGAAGACTGAACTGCATCCCTGATTCTCTTCTTAGAAGCCTCACATTTGAGCTGGGCAGCTTCTTGCTTCAGTGCCATGTTGTAGAATTCATCATACTTTTTTGGCTCAAAAAGCACAAGAGCTAATTGCAGATCTTCTCTCAGACCACCTCTGAATTGATAGATCATACTCTTTTCATCAGGGACGTCTTGCTTAGCAAAGCGAGCGAGTTTATGGAACTGGATATTGTATTGATACACAGACATGTTGCCTTGCTTGAGATTGCGGAACTCCTCACGCTTGCTCTCAACAACAATTTTCGGAATGTGGTGAGCTCTCAAATCTCGTGGAACTCATCCTGTAATGACACGACCTCCTCTGGAATCTTTGTATTCTGGTACCACTCAAAGCAGCTTGGTCCTTGAGTTGAAACGATGCAAACTTGAAAAAGTCCTCAGGTCTGACATTGCTACAATCAAAATGTTTGCAGATGTCCATAAGCCAATCGTCGGCGTCTGTGGCCTCGACACAGAAACTGAAAGACTTTGGCTGATTAGCGAGGAACTGACTGAGAGTAGCAAAGTGCGGCTGGTTGTTGCCTTGACCTTGATTTCCTTGACTGCCTTGCCCTTGAGTACGTTCTTGCAAGAGCTGCAAAATCATCTGAGCATTGGCATTGGTGGCTGCCATGATAGCTTGCTAGGCCTCCGGAGGCGGAGGTGGAGGTGGAGGGTTCGACTGATTTCCATCATTTAGATCCGGATTCTGACGCGTTGGCGGAGCCATCCTGAAGAGGGTGACATCCGTTAGCACTTGATAGACAAATAGTCAAGTTGAATCAACGGATAGAAATTGCAACATATAGTCTTCACAATAAACATTCGAACAAGAATGAACGAATGAATTCCAAAGTTAACATCACACGTCCATTAAGGTGAGAAGCCACTTGATTAAGGGTTGATGAAAAAATAACAAGGTACGATCGAACAAATAAGTGGTAAGGATTACCCAATCACGAACCAAATATCTGCGGGAAGAAATGCTAGGAGCTACTTGAATCCCACCTATAAACTCCGAAACTTTCGGTTATGCAATCTGGTGTTGGGGATACAGGGACACAAAATATATCACCCAAACTAACAATACCTAGATCCATTGTATCCATCCGTCAACACATAACCAAGAAACCTTCGAAATCGTGTACCTCGACCTTCAAAAGCATCCGTTATACAAGTCATGGCAATACTCCCGAGCTCGCCCGAAGATTGGGTTATCGGGTTATCTCACCAACAACTACACAAAAGAGATTTCGATGTCGACAAATCTCGTGTATTCCGAACTGCAACGATAAAATTGTGACGACAACACCTCGGAGCTCAACTCCCGGGACACCGCCACAACCCCTAAATGTCGAGGCACCAAGAACAATGTTCTCGTCACAAAACCATCGGAACGATTCCAAGATACCCGCGTGATCCTAAAAAAAAATTAGTGAAATTTGAGGAGAGGAGAGTCAAAACTTCTACGTCGGGAGACCTCACAGAGCGATTTAAGGACCGGGAGTAAAAGAATCCTACTCTCCGATATATATAATCCTAAGACTCAAAACATTTTCCGTTCTAGACTCAACAACACCAGCAAACAATCAAGTAGGGGGCTCCTAAGTCGGGGAAGGCTCTGATTACCAACTTGTAACGCCCTCGATGCGGCTATATCTCCCACGTGTCGAAGCACGACTTAGAGGCATAACCACATTGAAAGCAATGTCGCAAGTGAGGTAATCTTCACACAACCCATGTAATACATAAGGGAAAGAGATACATAGTTGGCTTACAGTCGCCACTTCACACAATACATAAATAAACATCCATCATTCAGATTACACTCAAGGTCCGACTACGGAACCAAAATAAAAGAAGATACCCCAAATGCTACAGATCCCGATCGTCCCAACTGGCTCCACTACGATCATCAGGAAAAGAAACATAGTAACGACCACGTTCCTCGTCGAACTCCCACTTGAGCTCGGTTGCATCACCTGACCGCATCGCCGGCACTGCAACTGTTTTGGTAGAATCTGTGAGTCACGGGGACTCAGCAATCTCACACCCGCGAGATCAAGACTATTTAAGCTTATAGGAAGGACAGAGTTGTAAGGTGGAGCTGCAGCAAGCGACTAGCATATATGGTGGCTACTTCGCAAAAGAGAGCGAGAAGAGGAGCAAAGCACGGTCGTGAAGCTAGTAGCGATCAAGAAGTGATCCTGAACTACTTACGTCAGACATAACTCCAACACCGTGTTCACTTCCCGGACTCCGAGAAGAGACCATCACGGTTACACACGCGTTGATGTGTATTTTAATTGAGGTCAACCGGGTTTTCTACAACGGACATTAACAAATTCCCATCTACCTCATAACCGCATGGCACGGCTTTGAAAGATAATACCTGCAGGGTGTCCCAACTTAGCCCATTATAAGCTCTCATGGTCAACGAAGGATATTCCTTCTACGGGAAGACCCGATCAATCTCGAATCCGGACTACAAGACATTTCGACAAACAAAAAACAAGACCAGCAAAGCCGCCCGACAGCCGACAAATCCCGATAGGAGCTGGACATATCTCGTTCTCGTGGCACATCCGGATGAGCAGTCCATACAACTAAAACCAGACCTCAAGGTTCCTTGAGGGGCGCCGCACAGGCTCTAGTTCGGGCCAAGACTCGAAGGAGCACTGGTCCGGGGTTAAAATAAAGATGACCCTCGGGCTCGCGAAACCCGGGGAAAAAGGCTTAGGTGGCAAGTGGTAAAACCAATGTTGGGCCTTGCTGGAGGAGTCTTATTCAAAGCGAACTGTCAAGGGGTCCCATAAATCACCCAACCGTAAGGAACGAAATCAAGGAACATAACACCGGTATGACGGAAACTAGGGTGGCAAGAGTGGAACAAAACACTGCATAAGGCCGAGCCTTCCACCCTTTACCAAGTATATAGATGCATTAATTATAACAGATATATTGTGATATCCCCAACAAGTAAATATGTTCCAAACAAGGAACAACATCTCCATGTTCCAACAAGGAACAAACTTCAACTTCACGCAACTAGCAACGCTATAAGAGGGCCGAGCAAAGCGGTAACATAGCCAATCAACGGTTTGCTAGGAAAGGATGGTTAGGGCTGACATGGAAATATGGGTGGCATGATAAGCAAGTGATAGGCATCATAGCATAGGCATAGCAAAAGAGCGAGCATCTAGCATAGCAAAGATAGAAGTGATTTCGAGGGTATGGTCATCTTGCTCGCAATGTTCTCGAGTTGTCGAAAGCTTGATCCTCGTAAGCGTTCTCAACAGGTTCCTCGCTCACGCACTCGCCTCCGGCTCTACCCAAAGCAAGAACACAAACAAAGGAACCACAATAAATCACGGTGCAATGCACAATCAACATGATGCAATATATGGCATGATATGCGGGATGTGATATGCAATGCGATCGCGCGCCGGAAGGAAAATGATGAACCAGGCATCAACTTGGCAAACCAAGTATGCCGCTGAAAGATGAGATGATTTCGGTTGAAATCGATATAAAGATCACCGGAATCGGATGCACGGTTTGCAAATGACAAGCAAAACAAGAATGGCACCAATCTGCCATTAACAGCATGATACCACTTAGCAAGCAACAAGAAATTAAGCTACTGCACCCAAACGTACCAACAAAGTATATGGCAGCGATCTACTCGAGATGCTTGACAAAAGATGAACACTGAGCTACGGCTAAATCACATCATAACAGGTTCAAACAACCATGGCAAAAGTGCAAAAAAATATCAGGCTGGACATGGCAAAACAGCATCAGGTAGCAATGTTCAGAGCAATAAAACATCATGCTACAGGAACGTATAATAGCAAAACAAGGCATGGCATGAATCTACTCAAAGCATAGAACAAAAATCCCTTACTGACCATAAGCCAAAAAGGATAAGAAAATATAGTAACACCCATGTCAATATCGCAAGTTTCGTTAACAGATTCAGCTACAGGGCATGTCAAAAACAGATAACAAGTAGGCATGTTTAAGAGCTCAAAGCACTCACTACAGAGCCTTACATGATAAACTAAGCTTACCTACATTAAGAAGACATGGCATAGAAGACATACATGGCAAGAACAACATCATAGCATACACGGATCAACTACAACAACCTTGGCAAAATTGAATAACATGTAAACAATCTGCCAGGAAACATTTTGTAGCAAAAGTAGAGCTCGATTGACTCAAGCTATGGCACTCCATAATTGCAAACAAGGGCATGGATGGATAGATCATAACCATATGTTCAAAACATCCTTACTGAAGTATCTCAAAATATGCATGGATCTCTTGGTAGCATCAATTTAACATGGCATCAAAATATCAGCTAAACAGGGCTGAAAACAGCAACATCAGGAAGCCTACTTTGCATGCTTGTGCTAGTCATCACATAAATCACACAAATACATGGCATATACCCCTGGAAAGATGGCATGGCATATTCCAAAACACATGTATGACTCAAATTCATAGGCTGCACACATCAATCGTAGCAAAAATAACAAAAGTGCAAGTTCTGTTAAGAAACAGAAACTAACATCACATAGCCCTCTTCCAACAGCATTTCGGGCATCAAGATGAGCTCAAATGAAAATGATGCAATGATATGAAATGATCTACTCTTTGAGTTGAACATTTTGACATATTACACGCACGAAACGGAGATACGGGTGCAGAGTTATGATGCGTTGAAAAAGCCACAAATTAATTAACGAGACAAAACTTAGACGAATTTTGAGGGGGGAAGAAGTCAACCCTGTCGGCTAGATCCGATCGGATCCGATCCGCGCTGCCGCGGCGGGCGGCTCGCCGGAGCTCGGCCGGGCGAGGAGGAGGAGGAGAGGCGGGCGGGCCGGCCGGAGGAGGGGGGCTGGGCGCGCCGGTGGCCGAGGCGGCGGCCGGTGGCGACCGGGCGGCGTGGAGGCGGCGACGGCGCCGGCCGGGCGAGGGCGGCGGCGGGCCGGGCGGCGGGGGGGCGGCGGCGGGCCGGGCGGGCGGCGAGGCGCGGACGGAGTTGCTGGAGGCGGCCGAGCTGCCGGGCGGGAGGCGGCTGCTGGCTCGCTGGCCCTCCGTGGGCTCCATGAGCAGGGCGGCGGTGGGCGGCGCGCACACGTGGCGCGATGCCACTGGCTGCGGGCGGCGGCGATTGCGTCCCGCACGGATGGACGTGTCCGCGCGGAGGGAGGAAGGCTAGGGTTTCGGAGGAAGAAGACCCGGATTTGGGACGGGGAGGTGTTTAAATAGGCATAGAGGGAGCTAGGAGAGTCCAAATGAGGTGTAGTTTTCGCCCACACGATCGTGATCGAACGACGGAGAGCATGGAAGTGACTTAGATGGGTTATTGGACTATTTTGAAGGGGTGTTGGGCTGCAACTTAAAAGAGGCCTTTTGAGAGTGCGGTTAACCGCTGGAGTACCAAACGAGCTCCAAATGACCGAAACTTGACCGGTGGTCTACGGTGGTATACCAAGGCCACTTGACAAACCTCGGTCCATTCCGAGAAAGTTTAGTACCCGCTCACGGAAAAACGTAAAAGGGGACGCCGGGGAACATAGGAGTGCCGGATTGCAAAACGGACAACGGGAAAAATGCTCGGAATCATGAGACGAACACGTATGCAAAAGAGATGCACATGATGACATGATATAAAATGCATGACATGGACAAAATGCAAAAAGAAGAAGAACCCAACCACGGAGGGAATATCATATCACAATGCCGAAAATGGCAAGAGTTGGAGTTACAAATATGGAAAGTTACGTCCGGGGTGTCACAACAAACAAGTTGACACCAAAGTGGGAAGGCCCTTACCGGGTAGTATGAGTCACCAGACCCGGCGCAGTCCGTCTGGATATCGGAGATGGCATAATTGCAAAACTCATGGAATATTGAGCATCTCCGCAAGTTATACCCGTAAGGTGTGGCTGCCAGGCCCTGCCCGGCAACCACCCTTTTGTACAGGCCTTGCCTCAGCTGCATGTAACCCCTTGTACAAAGACAAGCGATGACCCTGAGCAACAGAGAAATAAACGAAGCGCTGGGGGGGCAACCAAGTTGCATGCATGCATGAGCATTCCAAGAGCACTGCATAAGCATTTCTTGAGCATTTGCATATGCATATTGTAAGTGCATCTAGTGCCCCTTAGTCATTTTGGTGTATTGAAGACTTATAGGTTATGTGTCTATAAGTCTATGAGGAGTTTGATATTTACAGAGAAAGTCGACCCCTAAAAATGAAGTTTCTTCGACTGAAGACTTTGATATTCTAAAGACTTTCTGAAGACTTTGAAAGTGAAGAAATTGGTGTGACCTTGAAGACTTGGTATTCATTTGAGGAACATGAAGCGTGAAGACTTTTGTTTTCGTAGTTTCATTTCTCTTTCTTGAGTCATAGGAAACACTTTGTCGTTAAAGGGGTGGAGGAAATACTAAGGAAAAATTTCCATGTGATGCTCAACTCAAAATCCTACACCTACCAATCCCTTGAGTGAAGCCTTTGAAATCTCATACAGCTCAGTCAATTTCTTGATGGATGAGACGAAGTTCTTCCAGTCATTGAGGAATTTGTTCTGACTGAGGAGTTAGGAATTCGCCAGTGCGAATTGCCTACACAGTGAGGAACATGATAGCCCTGAGGAATTTGAGAGTCAAATTTATGATCGTTGTTGTGCTGTGCGCCAGCTGTCCCAAAATATCTTATCCACCTAATGGTCATATCATTGAAGGGCATTTATGTCTTATCATGTCGGGCTGCTCCCTAGGCTATAAATAGCCGCCCCCTACAACCACTAGCTGGTTGGCTGCTCCGAGAGAACTTGACACTTGTCATTTGAGAGCAACCCATCCTCCAAGGACTTTGAGCGAAAATCATCGAGTGAGGAAAAACCCAAACCCAAACACCTACAAACCCAAAGTGATTGAGCATCACTGAAGAGATTGATCCTGCGTGGATCCGACGCTTGTTACCTTTAAAGACTGTGCTTCTTCCAGACGGTTAGGCGTCATGGTTTAGAGCATCCAAGAGGAATTGTGGATCGCCGAGTGACCAAGTCTGTGAAGGTTTGGAAGTCGCCTGAAGACTTACCACGAGTGATTGGACGAGGTCTATGTGACCTCAGTTCAAGGAGAATACGGTGAGGACTTGGTGTCTCGAGCTGCGTGCTCAGCGATCGGGTGTCCGGACTGTGTGTCCTCGAGTTTAAATACTCAGCCGCTCCAACCAGACGTATAACCGAGACAGCAGTTGGAACTGGTCTACCAAATCATTGTCTTCACCAACTTAACTGGTTCTATTTCCTCAACTCTTTCATTTCCTCATTCTTTGTGTTGAGTGTTCGTTCATATCTGTATTTGAAGACTTTGATCAAGACTTTCTCAATTTCCTCGTTCAATTCTTCATCTGTTTGTCTTCATCTTGTGCTATCCTGTGTTTACGCTTTCTGTACTCTTTGATTGTCTTGATTTCATCATGATGACCATGCCCGCATTCTCTTATGCTTACTTCTGAGTACTTATTCTGCTACAAGTAGTTCTTCACTTAGGAATTTCCTCACCGGCAAATTCCTCATTGAAGAATTCATAAAAATCGCCTATTCACCCCCCCTCTAGTCGATATAACGCACTTTCAATTGGTATCAGAGAAAGGTACTCCCTTGTTCTGTGTGATTTTGGTTTAACCACCTGGAGTTTTAGTTATGTCGACCGCAGGTATGATCAAGGTCTCAGCTGGGTGTCCTACCTTTGATGGGACGGACTACCCCTACTAGAAAAACAAGATGCGAATGCATCTTGAGGCAATTGACAACGATCTCTGGTATGTTGTGGAAAATGGTGTTCCCTCCGTCTCACCTCCTTTGAATGTCTGTCGATGTGAAGAGATTCAAGCAACTCAATTCTCAAGCGAAGAATATCATATGTGGCCATCTGAGCAAAGGACAATATGGAAGAGTGAGTGCTTTGGAAACTGCTAAGCTCATCTGGGACAGGCTGTCCAAAGTAAATGAAGGAGTCTCAACTCAGCGTGACTCTTGAGTTGATGTTCTTCGAAATCGCTTCAGCCGCTTTAAAAGACTCGACAATGAAAATGTTCAACAAACTTTCGATCGCCTCACTGACATATCAAATGAGCTTCAAGCGCTTGGTGCCACTGACATCACCGACCATGAGGTGGTGAAGAAATTGTTGAGATCGCTGATTCCTCATTTGATACTCCGCGCGATGATACAAGAGCGTCTCGACTACAAGTCACTTGATCCAGTGATATCCTCGAGAGGCTAAATACTCATGAGTTCTAGCTTGCTGAAAGAGAGATCTCTATGGTTCTAGCTATGGAAAATCACGTGCCTCGAAGGCCAAGGCTGTGTCGAATCTGATTGTGAAGACTCGTAGTAGCCTTGGAGATCTCAAGAATTGAGCCAGAGCTAGCACCGCCGTGAAGAAATTCCAGAAGTTCTCAAGACGTGGTCGCTTTGCAAAATCCTCAAGGAGCAGTGATTCCTCATCCAGTGACTATAAGAGAAGACTATGCCACAAATGCGAGAAACCTGGTCACTACATTCAAGATTGTCCTCAGTGGGAAAAGGAACTAAAGAAGAAGAAATACAAGGATTATAGTTCTCATGACGCTAAGAAGAAGAAGAAATCTTCGAAATCTTCATCATCAAAATCCTCAAAGTCTTCTTCTCACAAGAAGAGCAGCTCCAAGAAGGCTCGGGCATTCATTGGCAAGGAAATGGACTCTGAAGCTGAATCTGAGGAACATGAGGAAGAGGAGGCATCAGAAGAATCCGAGTCTGGTGTGGCGAGTCGGCTCGCCATCGCTTTCGTCGACAAGTCCATCTTCTACTCAAGAAAATGACCTCACCAACAAAGCTGATGAAGATAGTGATGACTACGCCCCACCTATTGCTTCATGGCAAAGGGTGCCAAGGTACTCAAATATACCTCCTCTGAATCTAGTGAAAATGAATCTGATGAAGATCTCAAGCCCAGCTACTCAAAACTTGCTAAGATTTCTGTAAAACAACAAAGGGCTTTTGAAAAGGTTCAAAACATGCTAGACAAAAGTGATGATATGTTGGGTGAAGAAATGGAACGCACTAAAGCCCGATTGAAAATCTTCAGAGACTTGATCTAGGTTTGATACCTTCAAGGTCATCATAACACTCTCTTGTCTGATCATGAGAAACTTTCTTATGAATTTCTTCAAAGAAAGCAAGATCTTGAGAAGCTAAGATTGAGTTATGAAGATCTTCAGAAGGAGCGCGATTCATTGCTAGCTCAACAAATCAGCACTTCTCAGGAAGAATTTGTTCCTCCATGCTTAAAGTGCATTGAACGTGAATCTGCTAATTCTTCACCTGAATGTTCAAATGCTTCAACTATTACAAATTCTTCACCTGCCTCTGCTATCACTAATCCCTCATCTGAGGACATTGCTGGTATCACTGACGATGCAGGGCTGAAGAAATTGTACATGACAGGCATGTACAAAAGCCTCAAAGGGCATCAGACTCTTTGTGATGTGCTTAAAAAACAGATCCTCAACATGAATCCTAGGAAAGAGGGTATTACCTTTGAGAGGAAACTCAATGCTGATGGAACATATTGGAAGCCTGAGCAGTACCCCAAAACCTCATGGATTGCTGCAAAGGGACCTCCAGTTGATCCATCTAACTTATCTGGCTTTACATGTGAATCTCCTCATTCTTCTGATGAGTCATTTGACTCCAACTATAAACTGTTCAAAAATCAGAATGGTGAAGTATTTGCTAGATATGTTGGAACTAACTGCAGGAACGGTTCCCCTATGAAGAAAATCTGGGTTCCCAAGAAGTGCCTTGAAAGTCTTGGTGAATGTCCTCATGACACCACACGTGAAGAATAGGAACCCCAGATCAAACTCTTCATATGGACCAAATTCTTCATATGGATCCAAGTCCTCATACGGACCAAATTCCTCACATGGATCAAAGTCCTCATATGATTATCATCGTGCTAACAACTCTATTTCGCGGGGTAGAGCTAAGGGCTATGAATATGTGCATTATTCTTCAAACCAATATGTTCATAAGTCCTCAAGAATTTCTCCGCTTATTCATATGCTTACCCTAACCCCTCTTATGTGAAACGAAATGGATTGGCCTCTATGCCACCATTCTCATATGGAGCTTGTAGAGTGATGAACTCTTTGCCACCCCTTCAGATGTGGGTGGTAAAGAAAAGGAACTAATCTCTTCTGCAGGGTCAAGCCTCCAGACGTGCTTTAATGTCTCAAGAATTTCTTCGGGGCCCGACAAAAATGCTCGAAAGGACGCAGGCTAATCATGAAGAAATGTACTTTCATTTCACACGTCCTCATCTTGCTTATCATTATCTTGCTGATGAAATTCATCGATGAAATTGATATCATATTCTTCATCGATGAAGTATATGAGATCGTAAGTTGCACTAATTCATCTACAGGATGATCAACCCAAAGCCAATGAGTGGGTCCTCGATAGTGGATGTACAAATCACATGACTGGTGACAAGAATCTATTGATGGATGCTCCCTTATCACCGTCACATCTGAAGCATATCATCTTTGCTGACAAAGGCAAAAGTCAGGTTGCGATCTCTAAGGACATACACATGGACATAGTCATGCTTGTTGAGTCCTTAGGATACAAACTCATGTCAGTCCCAATGCTTTGTGATCTTGATATGGTTGTTGTCTTTGGCAAGTATCGTTGTGTTGTGATCATGGAAGCTGACAATTCCAAAGTCTTCGAAGGCTTTAGGAGAGGAGACTTGTATATTGTTGATTTCTCTACAGGACCACAACCAGCCGTGTGTCTACTTGCAAAAGCTTCAGAAGGCTGGCTATGGCATCGACGACTTGGTCACGCAGGCATGAGGAATTTGCACACGCCGAAGAAGAAGCATGTCATTGGCATTGAGAATGTCAAATTCCTCAAGGATCACTTGTGTGGAGCCCGTGAAGCTGGAAAAATGACCAAGGCCAAGCATCCAATGAAGACTATCATGACCACTACTCGTCCATTGAATTGCTTCACATGGACCTCTTTGGTCCTAATCATTACTCAGCAGTCACTAATGATGCATCTCTATATGGCTTTGTTATTGTTGATGATTACTCTCGTTACACATGGGTACACATTGTTACTTACAAACATGAAGTGCAGGAAGTCTTCAAACGATTTTCCTCGAGGGCTTCAACCAACTTTGGTGTGAAGATCAGGCACATCAGGAGTGACAATGGAATTGAGTTCAAGAATTCCTGTCTTGATGACTATCTTGATGAACTTGGTATTACTCATGAGTTATCTGCTCCCTATACTCCTTAGCAAAATGGCGTCGTGGAGCGCAAGAATAGAACTCTTGTTGAGATGGCTCGCACTATGCTTGATGAATACAAAACGCCTCGTTGTTTTTGGATTGATGCAATTGATACCGCGTGCCACATCATCCACAGAGTATATCTTCACAAATTCTTCAAGAAGGCTGCCTATGAACTCCTCACTGACAAGAAACCCAATGTCAGTTATTTCAAAGTCTTCGGTGCTAAATGCTGGATTAGAGATCCTCATCACAATGCTAAATTTGCACCGAAAGCACATGAAGGTTTTATGCTTGGTTACGGAAAGGACTCGCACACCTACAGAGTCTTCAACATCGCTCTTCACAAGATCGTTGAAACTGTAGATGTGCGGTTCGATGAAACTAATGGCTCGCAAAGAGAGCACCTACCTTCGTGATAGATGAACCAGCACCGAGGAATCTATCAAGTTCAAGGCAACCGAGGATGTCATTCCTCTTCAAGAATCTGCTGAAGAATTCATTCCGAACGCCGAAGAACGCCGAGTGATGCACTGAAGATAATGTGAAGAAAATGGTGTCAAGAGAATGCTGATCAAATTCCTCGGCGACAACCAGCTCATCCTCGCGTTGCAAAAAGAAGTGCAAGTTGAAAAGATCATCGATGACATTGATGCACCAGGTCCTCTCACACGCTCAAAAGCTTCACATTTATCTAACTTTTGTGGGCACTATGCTTTTGTCTCTACCACAGAGCCCACTAAGGTAGATGAAGCATTTCGAGCCTGAGTGGATTCAGCAATGCAAGAAGAATTACATCGATTCGAGCTCAATAATTTCGGGAACTGGTCAAACGTCCAGATCCTCGCAAGCATAATATCATTGGCACAAAGTGGATCTACCGCAACAAGCAAGATGAAAATGGCCTTGTGGTGAGGAATAAGGCATGACTTGTAGCTCAAGGCTACACACAGTTGAAGGAATTGATTTCGATGAAACTTTTGCACTGTTGCTAGACTTGAGGCTATTCAGATATTACTTGCTTATGCTAACCATCATAATATCACTTTATATCAAATAGATGTGAAAAGTGCATTCCTCAATGGTAAGCTTGAGGAAGAAGTATATGTTGCTCAACCCCGAGGTTTTGAAGATCCAAAGAATCCCGACAAAGTCTTCAGACTCAACAAGGCCCTCTATGGCCTCAAATAGGCCCCACGGGCGTGGTATGATACATTGAAGGAATTCTTCGTGAAGAATGGCTTCACACCCGGTTCACTCGACCCTACTCTCTTTACTAAATCATATGATGGTGAACTGTTTGTGTGCCAAATATATGTTGATGATATTATCTTTGGTTGTGCTGACCAACGTTATAGTGGTGAATTTGCCTATATGATGAGTGAAGAATATCAAATGTCTATGATGGGGAATTGGAATTCTTCTTAGGTCTTCAAATTCGTCAACAACACAATGGCATATTCATATCTCAGGAGAAATACCTCAAAGATGTTCTGAAGAAATTCGGCATGCAAGATTGCAAAGGCGTCAAAATTCCTATGCCCACAAATGGCCATCTATGCACTGATGAAAATGGTATTGACTTCGATCACAAGGTATACCGCTCCATGATTGGTTCTCTATTGTACTTATGTGCATCTAGGCCAGATATAATGCTTAGTGTTTGCATGTGTGCCCGATTTCAAGCTACACCGAAGGAATCACACCGTAAGGCTGTGAAGCATATTCTTCGATATCTAGCTCACACACCAACACTAGGATTATGGATCTCATTGGATATTACGACTCGACTATCTTTGGTGATCGTGGACCGCAAGTCAACATCTGGTACTTGTCATTTCCTTGGACGATCTTTGGTATGTTGGTCCTCGAAGAAACAGAATCTGCGTATCACCGCTCATCTGCGGAAGCTGAGTACATTGTCTGCTGGCTCTTGTTGTGCTCAATTGCTGTGGATGAAGCAAACTCTCAAGGACTACGGCATCAACGTGAAGAATGTGCCTCTCTCTGTGACAATGAGAGTGCCATCAAGATTTCTCACAACCCAGTTCAGCGATCAAGACAAAGCACATTTAGATTCGTCATCATTTTCTTCGTGATCATGTGTTGAAGGCGACATCTCCATCGAGCATGTGAAGACTGAAGAACAACTAGCCGATATCTTCACAAAGCCCTTGGATGAGAAGAGATTTAGCAAGTTGCGGTGTGAGCTAAATATCTTAGAATCTTGAATGTTCTTTGAAAAGGACACACATCCCGACACTTATGCAAAATTGATGACTTAGATGTGCAACACATGAAGAAACGTTTTCTTCAATCAAATGAAGAATAACACTCTAAGTGTGAAGAAATTAATGAAGAATTTGATTCTCGAGAACCCTCGACAATTGTATGCGGTGTATGAAATCATCATTCTTATCTGATGGGTCACGCCACCACCAAAATTGAAAATCTTCAATTTGAGTTTTCCTCGCTTTTGATATTCTTCAGCTTTTTCAAATTCTTCAACTTTGCAAAATCTTCACTGTTTTGGTTGTCTTTCTTCATTGACTATATATATATATATATATATATATATATATATATATATATATATATATATATATATATATATATATATATATATATATATATATATATATATATATATATATATATATATATATATATATATATATATATATATATATATGGGTTTATGTCCTCTACAACATTCACTTATGGCTATTTCTTCAAGTTGCTTTTCTGCTAAGTGAATGTGATCGGACCCTTCCCCCTCTATGCTATACTCAACCCAAGCTATTCACAAATTCTGCATGTGCGTTCTATTTGAAACTCGTTCAAAATCTTCACTGTGTCCTTGTTAGCTGAAGAAATTGTGAACGGAACTTTTAACTTATCTTATCCAAATTTTCGGCTTTGCCGCTCAAACCGTTCCGCATCCCACGATAAACTTATCTATTCACCCACGATCTAACACAATCTCCACTTTTCAGTACGTGGGTGACACATGTCAAGCGAATGAGAAGAGCCAGGGGCACGTTCGTCCAAAATCTTCAGGCGAACGGTTTTTCACCGTGGCTATATATACCCCCTCTCCCCTTCCTCACTTCCTTTACTCCGCTCGACCGCTCTCTCTCTCTCGCTCGAGCTTCTCAAACTCTAGCGCCGCCGCTACTCCATCGTTGCCGGTGAGGAAGAGCTTCACTGCCTCGACCTCGTCGCCGTCCTACTCGCGCCGACCGCGGAAATCTTCACTCCGCCGCCGCCGTAGCTGTCTTCCTCCACCGAGTTAGGGCATGGGAGATCTGAACTGACGAAATTCTAATCTACACTTCTCAGTTCATCGTGTTCTTCAGTTCGGGTTATTAATAGTTACTTTTATTACTCGCTTTGATTCTCAAACCTTCCTGAAAATCTTCAAAGGTGTTTATTCTTCAAATCTTCACACATATGAACACCTCAAACGAAGTATGCTCTTGATTCGTTTCTCTAAGCAATGATTTTTCTTCAAGATTCCTCAATTGTGTGGATCCTCGATCTATACAACTCTGGAACCTAAGACAAATATCGCTTAGTGAAATTCTTCAAGGCTCATCTGGTCAAATTCCTAAAACTAGTTCTTTTTGAAAAACCTTCTGAGGACGCATATGACCTCTCCAAATTCCTCGCAACTATACTCTGTTCACAGGTACTCATGTCCGCTGCTGAATCACTAGGTTCTCATCAACTTAACTCATTTGCAGTGTTCCTCGAAGAAAAGTTGCATACTTCTTCAGAGAATTCGATTGTTCAAATTCCTCAGATGAAGAATATGGCAGAAGGAAAGAAGCCACAGAAAGGAGGAAAGAGTCCTGAGGTCATGACTGCTTTCGAGATACCTGAGGACATATACGCTGACTATTGCATACCTGATGAAGCCAAGTTTGGCAAGGAAAACAAAAATCAGCGCAAGGTGCGCATTCAGAGGATTGAAAGGAGATGGGCAAGGGAATGGAGGGAGTACAGATATGTTACTCCAAAATACATGAAGAAATTCGCACTAAATCCTCCATGCCCAAGAGCTCCATTGGCACTGCCAAGAAGTGACCCCACCAAGCATCAAGCGTGGTGAGGACTTTCCTGAAGAATGGGCCAAGCGCCAAGCCAAGTTGGCGAGACAAGCCAAAGAAGCAGTGAGGAAATTCAATGAAGACTCTGCTACTGCTGCTGCCACTGAGGCACCTGTTCAGCCCAGAAGATCAATGGCAAAGAAGCCAGCGCACAAGCCAAGTGCTTCACCAACAGTGCCCTCACGGCCAAAATCCTCAGCAATGCCCTCACGGTTAGAATCTTCAATGCCCTCACGGCCAGTCCCTCATGCTGCTCCTGCTCCTCCCAAATCCTCAGCTCCTACAAAGTCCTCAGCAGCTCCTCCAAAGTCCTCAGCACCTGTGCATCTGGCCACGTGCCAAAGGACTGCAGGCGTCTCTATTGCCTCTGGTGTCTCAGCAAATTCCTAAGCTGCACCAAATTCTTCATCAGGCCCCACTCTGTTGAAGAAAAAGGCAAATGCTGGACGAGGTCCTCGGCCAAGTCCGAAGAAGAAACAGGTCGCCTTCCAAGTGCCATCTGATGATGAAGCTGATGATGACGAACTTGCAGAAATCATCAGAGACCGACAATAAAGGGCCGCTAGAGCCAAAGGCACACATGTGCCACTGCTTTTGGATCCAAGGGCGATCCTCGAGTACATTGATCTCTGGCACAAGTATCCAGAGACACCTATGCCTGAGTTTCATCTGACACCTGGACAAAGTCACATGTTGACCCATTTCATCGCTGAAGAGAAATGGAAATTTGAAAAGGCCAGACAGATCAAGAAGGCTCAGTTCAGGAAAGAAAAGTTCCCGAGGAAAAACGTTGTCATAATGACAACTGAGGAACTCCTCAAGATCCAGACTGAAATGCAAACCCTCAGCAAAGACTTTGATGCTTATTATGCTGATTGGCAAGGAGCCAAAGTTAGATTTGTCAATCTGACAAAGAATTTCACAAATGTTGCAGCCCCAACGCAACAAGAAATTCCTCAGGCTGGAGCCTCTGCTCACCTTTGAAGAACATGCCAAGACACCGATGATTTTCAGTCTGCTGAAGACAATGTTAGTTGCAGGGCTGATGACTCCATTCCAGCCACTGAAGAAATTGCCAGGGCATCCACTAGTGGTGCGCTCAAGAAATCAAGAAGTCGTGGAAGCGCATCGATTACTTTGAGGAAATTCAACCAGATTCCTCAGCTCCTCCCGCGCCTACACCAACTCCAATCCTTCCATCTGCATCTGATGTGAAGAAGACCAAGGCTGCAGAGCAAGCTGCAATGAAGAAAAGGAAAGCATCAGCTGCTTCAAATTCTTCAGCCCCGAAGAAAATGAAGCCTATGACAAGCTCTTTTGAAAATTCAATCGATGTTGTTCCAATTTCCTCCATTCCATCAAAGGACCTTGTTCCGTTTGGTTCGTCAGAGCAGATTGATGAACAAATTGAAGTGGATGCAATCCCTTCAACACCAATCATTTCCTCGCATATGCCTCAGTTCACAGCTGTAGAGGCTGGTGTTGAGGAAATTGAAGACGAAGACGTGGATATTGGATGCACCACGCCTGTGATGAACGATGACTTTTGGGAAAGTCAGCATCCCAATTCTCCACTCTTCACCCCAATCCAACAAATTCCTCGGTCCCGCACTAACGGTTCAAATGGGCTCAAGAAACTCATCCCAACTCATACATGCATGAAGAAATACCAGCCACTAGTCTTTGAAGAACCTGCCATTGCTGATCCTATGAACACGCAGACTGCATATGAAGAGGAACCGGAAAATCCTCAGCCTGAAGAACCTGAGATTGCGATTCCAGAGGTAGTGATGCAACTCACTGACACTCCACTTCCAAAGCCAAAGAATCCATTCTCAACGAAGCAAAAGTTCAAGGCTGAAGATTTCTTCGGCGAGCATGTATTCTTCACTGACTACAACCCTTATGACTCTGCTCGCATAAGGAAGAGGCATTTCTGGACTGCTAGTCAAGCCAACTTCTATTCCTCTGTGCTATTCAACAAAGACAAAGTCTTCGATCATGCACATATTCCTCATGTGGACATGGAATCTCTGCCAGGCTTCGAGCCAGTCCTCAGTGTTCTTCATGATGCAGGATTGCTGAATTTCTGCACTGACATCTGTGATTGGAATGAAGAACTCATTCTTAAATTCTATGCAACGCTGCACATCACCGGACATTGCTTTCAATGCGGTTATGCCTCTAAGTCGTGCTTCGACACGTGGGAGATATAGCCGCATCGAGGGCGTTTCAAGTTGGTAATCAGAGCCTTCCCCGACTTAGGAGCCCCCTACTTGATTGTTTGCTGGCGTTGTTGAGTCTAGAACGGAAAATGTTTTGAGTCTTAGGATTATATATATCGGAGAGTAGGATTCTTTTTACTCCTCAGTCCCTTCGTCGCTCTGGTGAGGTATCCTGACGTAGAGTTTTGACTTTTCTCTCCTCAAATTTCACTAAAAAAATTTTTAGGATCACGCGGGTATCTTGGAATCGTTCCGATGGTTTTGTGACGAGAACATTGTTCTTGGTGCCTCCTGACATTTAGGGGTTGTGGCAGTGTCCCGGGGAGTTGAGCTCGAGGTGTTGTCGTCACAATTTTATCGCTGATTCTGGAATACTGAGTTTTACCGACATCGAAATCTCTTTTGTGCAGTTGTTGGTGAGATAACCCCGATAGCCCGATCTTGTGGCGAAAAGGGAGTATTGCCATGACTTGTATAACGGATGTTTTTGAAGGTCGAGGTACACGATTTCGAGGATTTCTTGGTTATGTGTTGAAGGATGGATCAAATGGATCTAGGTATTGTTAGTTTGGGTGATATATTTTGTGTCCCTGTATCCCCAACACCAGATTGCATAACCGAGAAAGTTTGGGAGTTTATAGGTGGGAATTCTAGTAGCTTACGGGATATTCTTTCCGACGGATGTATGATTTGAGATTGGGGTTCAACGTCTAGTGGTCCGCCCATTCACGGTCGATTTACGATGGTCGCGAGGCGTCTTAAAGAATCCTTGGCTATGCTGATTCGGGGCGTCTTGTTTGTCATTCGTGACGTCCGCTATACGTCGTGTCCGTGTGGGCCCCACCACGAACACTTTGGGTGAAATCTCTATCATGTGTTTGTTCCGGCTCATTCTTGAAGCCAATCCGTTGTTTTTGTTTTGTTTTGTGGTATTCGAGTTGCTTCAATGTCAAGTGTTGATTCCATACCTTTCCTAATTGGTGTTCTCATATTTCTATGTGAATACTAATCCTTCTTGATCACTGAGCTTGTCATGTTAATTCTTTTTCTCAACCGGCGTGCTTCTCTTCAAGTGGATTCGATCATTTCAACATTTGCGAGATCAATTCTAAGCTTTTTCTCAACGGTGTTCGTTTCATCCGACCTAAGTTGCCTTTGATTTCCCGCCCTCCCACCCTTTTTCTTCAAGGACTCAGATTTCTTAATCAAGTATCCATTTTATTGAGTGAAGCTTCTTCATTCTTTTCCTTTAATGTTTTATCCGGTGATTTCTCATGAAGACGCTAAGGAAGCTTCAACCTTATCTTTGTTCCATCCTAATTTTCTTCTCCGGTGGATTTAGTTCAAGTTTTCGGTGTTGATCATATTCCCTTCCTCGTTTCAAATGTTTTCTCATACCGGTGCACCTCATAATCTTTTAGTTCTTGTTATTCTATTGTTCCGGAGTGTTGAAGATACCTCAGAAGAGTCTAGTTTTCCATTCTCAATTCACTCAAGTTCTTTTGAGGATGCTATCTCATTCAAGTCATTTAATTCTACCGGTGCAATATCTATTTCAATCAATCTTTCAACGGTGTTTTTCTTTTGAGTGGGCCCTAACCCACAGGTCTTTTCCCAGGATCTTTCCTGACTCTTTTATTTTCCCGGAGCTATTCCCAAATCCTTTTCGAAGTTTGACGTAAGAATGGGTTTTCATTAGTCATATGCCTTTGTCCAATATCTTTCAAATTATTTTCATTGTTGGTTCAACCTTTCTAATTTTCATTCCGGAGCGTCTCAACAATTCATGGTGGTGTTTCTCGTCGTCATTCTCGAATTTTGAAGACTGAAGAAGAGTTTCTATTTAATATTGCTCCATTCTCTTCAAGATTCATGGTTCTAGCTTCGTGCTATTCTCATAATTATTTTCGGTTGTGAGAATTTTTTTAACCCACCCGGAGCATTTCAGGAGTCTTTTCAGTTGGATTCTTCGGAGCCCATCATCTCAGAATTATTCATTCCAGCTTTAAGCTCTCGTTCTCCAAATCTGACCGGTGCATCATTCAAATATCCTCTAATCAGTTCATGATCTCTTCGTTTTAATGTATCTAAAGTTTGTCAAGCATCTTTATTCGTTTTCCAATTCTTCCCGGTGATTTGTGCCTTTGCTATGTTCATTTTTAATTCTTACGGTGGTTTGTTCAAGAGTTCTCTTCCTTCGTTATTATTTAGATTCATTCGTTCTTCCCAAATCCTAACGGCGGATCGTTGAAGACCTTCCCAAGTTTGCGCCATATCTATCTTAATCCTTTCTACGAGAATAAGTAGTATGCCTAATCCATTTTCTCATCAATTCAATTGGTGAAGGATGAGCATAATGTTATTCTTATTCTTGTGTCATCGAGTAAATTCAATTCCTTATTCCGGAGGTTCATCAAAATTCTTGATTTCATTTGTTCATCTTTCTTTCCGTAGTTCCAAGTTTTCTCGGTTATATCATTTTAAAGCTTCATCTTATCACTTCAAGGTTTCACCTTGTGTTTTCAACTTCTCTTTCTTTCTATCATCCTTTTATTACCGGAGTTCGTCATGGAGGCTCTACATGATGGTTCGTCAAGGATTCTTTTCATTTCTCCAATTGTTCATCAAGATTTCTCTCGGAGTTAAGATCCGTCAAGCTACTCTAAAATAAGCATGGTGCTCAACACATGTTTTGTTTTGGGGAGTTCAAGCATTCTTCATCTTGCATTCCAAAGTGCAATTCGTTCTACCTTATCATTTGAGGTGGTGTTATGTCATTCTCGACAATTTGAGTTCGTGTTTCATGTTTCACATGTTGTCAAGAATGAGGTATTTTAAATCCATCAATCTCTTCTTTGGACTTGTCTTGGGCTATATTTCACCTAAAGCTTTCCCTAAGGATTGTTGCTATTTATGGTGCTTATAAATGACCCAAGCTTTTCATTTGTCCTCCCGGTGATATAAGTTTCTCGTCTCCTTGTTGATATAAATCCAATCGTTTGTTTCCGTTGGTGGCAGAATTTCACCTCGTTTTGTAAAGATCATGTCCTTTTCCTTGCTTATCGTTTTTAACCGGAGTGTGGTGTCTTCTCTTCAAGTTCTTTTCATCTTATCAAGTTTCCTCCTTCTTTTAGTCGGAGTGCTGCCCAAATTTTATCAATCTTATTCCTTGTCTATCTAGTTTTAACCGGAGTGGTTTCGAATTTTATCTTGTTCATTAAACTCTTCATTCTTGTCTTTGCAACCTTCAAGTTATCGTAATGTTCCTTGTTCCTCTTTTTCTAACGGATTGTTTGCAATCTCGTTCATCTTCGTTGTTTTTTTCTCTCTTTCATTTGCTCAACCTCTCAAGGTTCTTTGGTTTCACTCGTCTGTCGGAGAAGCAACTTTGTTTTACCTCTTCCTCTTCCGTTTTTCTCCGGTGCCATCCTAGATCTCGGGACGAGATCCTCTCGTAGTGGTGGAGTGTTGTGACGCCCCAAGACCGGAGCTTCAGTTGCCTTCCAGGGTTTCCGAGTTTTGTCGTGTGTTTTGTTTTGATTGTGCTTTCATCATGTCATCTCTTGCATTGCATCATCTCATCATGCCATCATATCATTTATTTTTGCAAACTCTTCTAAATAAATTGCATGGATTTCTCGATCCATTTAAACCGAGGGATTCACATGGTGACTTCTCTTTATAACATATCCTCCCAATATTAGGGAGCTATATAAAATATTCCTCGTTTTGGAATCATCATAACACACTTGCAAATTCCAATCCCCTTTCTGCTTCAAGTTTGGTCTCCTCACCTTGCCAATTTTATTTCATCATTTTCCGGAGTTCCACCAAAAATCCTTGGGACATTTTTGTTAAATTCCTCATATTTTTGTGAGCCCGGGAAAATTATCCGTGTGTCCAAATTCTCTCCCTAACCCTCTCGTTCTTTTGTCTCTCTTTATTTGTTTTTCTGCTAAATATTAGTGTGAGAGAGAGAGGAGAGCCAGCCCAGCAGGCCCCTGGCCTTTCTCCTCCTCCTGGGCCTCCCAACTCCCCGCGGCCTCCGCAGGCCCAAGGCCTAGGCCCAGCCGCGCCCCCTTCCTAACCCTAGCGCCAGGCCCCCATCTCCTCTCGTCCTCCCTCCAGGCCGGCCTAGCCTCCCGGCCCAAGGCCCAGGCGGAGCCGCCTCTAACCCTAGCCCACCTTGCCCGATCCCCCGATCCCCATCTCTCCCTCTCCTCGCCGCCTCTCTTCTCCTCGCCCCGATCGGGACCTCCCCATCGCGCCTCTCTCCCTCGTCCTCCTAGCGCCGCTCGCCCGATCCCATCTCCCCTCGCTCCTCCCGACCGCATCGCCAGGGAGCCCGAACCCTCGGTCGATCTCCTCGCCCCTCTCCCTTTTCCCTCGTCGCCCCTCTCGCTCGATCCCCTCGCTCCCGCTCGCTTCTCTCCCTTCCGCGCCCGATCCCCTCAAGCCCGCCACCAGGCCGGACCCCCCGGTGGTCTCCTCGTCGCCGACGAGCTCCACCAGGAGCGCCGCCGCCCTCAACCCTCCTCCTCTGCGCCCCACCTCTCCGTCCCGCACCTCCTTTGCCTCGCCCCCTCCTCGCCGGTGCCCCGAGGAGCTGCGCCATGTCCGCCTCCTCCTCTGCACCTTCCCGTCGACCTCGCGTCCTCGCCTCCGAAGACCCGCGCCGCCCCGGCCCGGAGTCGCCGAGCACCTTCAACTCCGGCGCCCTGCCTCGGGAGGCCCTGCCCGACGCCATGGCCGCCGCCCGTTCGTCGCTTCCGGCCGGGTCCAGCCGCCCTCGGTCTCCCCTCGAGCACCCGAGCCCCTGCTCCACCATCATCCGCGCCCGGCCTCCTGCGTCCTCGCCTCCGGCGACCCTCGCCGCTCCCTGCGCCGGTTCCCCTCGCCCCTCGCCGCCTCCTTCGGTGGTGGCGACCACCAGGAACTCCACAAGGGGCCGGAGTCCCCTGCCTCCACAACCACCGAACCTTGGGCGCCAAGACCATACCAGGAACGCCATGCATCTTCGCTGTGATTTTTGCCAAGTACCACAACGACGCGTCAAGTCCCTCGCCGTGACCATGAACATCTACGGAGAGTGTACGACTTCGAACCGTGTGCGATGACGATCATGTACAACTACACGGTGATGCACCAAGTACCCTTCGAATGTACCAAGTTCGCCACGCGATTCGCCAAGTACCACTACCGTCGACCCCGGAGACTACACGAAGCGCCAAGTCCCTCTTCGAACATCTACGAAAAACGTGTACAACTACCGTCGCCGAAGACCTGTATAACGGAACCGTCAAGTTCGACTACCTTCGTGTGTACCACTACTCCGATGACGAGATGTACCACAACCATCGAACGAGAACGTCTACTTCCTCTACCGTCGCCGTGTACCACTACTTCCCTCAGCGATCAACGCGTGAACGACTACTTCCTCTACTTCCCTCGACGACCCGTGAACGACTCCTTCCCTCTACGAAACTCGACCCGTCCCGATTGCACGATCCGAAGGTATAACCCGTGACGACCGCCGTGATCGAATCATCCTTGCGATGCCCCTCTTTTGCCATGCCATCGTTCCGTGGGAACCCGGAATCCGGGATCACCCCACCATTCTTGCATGACTCGCTTCCGTCACGCTTTCTTTTGCACCGGCATCTCGATGAGCTGTCGGAACCGATATGTTGCCGTGGCACCATTTTCGGATTCGTTGCCGTGGCACCCCTTTCTTCCACCACGGTGACACAATGCTCATAAAGCTCATGTTAACGTTTTCATAAAATTGCATAAACTTGCACATGTCATCCGCATCATGATAACAACATTTAAATGTTTAAAATTGTTGTTTGCATTAATTTGCTTAAAAGCCATGCTAAAATGATTTATTTCATAACTAAATAACCGTAGCTCCATTTTAAATAATTTATATATGTAAATGGGGTAGAAAAATGCATAGATTAACATGGTAGCATTTCTTTGCATGTTTAACAACTCTAAAATATGCTTTAGGTCAGATCTGTTCCGAATCCATAATTTGCATATGGGGATTTTCCGGAATTGTTTGTTGTTGTTTCCGGCCTCATTTAAACTTGCCTAGATAGGTAGTTTCATTTTGCTTCACCTCTTGCCATGTTTAACAACATTTAATATTGTTGAGTACCTAATCGGGAGAGAACTAAATAATTGTTGTGGTGTTTTGTCAATATGCAACCCGTTGCATATTGAGCTCCACTTAATTTGTAGGATTGTTTGTGCATATTGCCATGCCATGTTATTTAAACCGGACATGCATCATACTTGATTGTGCATCATGCCATGTTTATGTGATGGTTGTTTACCATGTTGTTTGTTTGTTTCCGGTTTGCTTCTCTCGTTAGCTTCGGTTCTGTTCCGGAGTTGTGAGGATTCATTCGACTTCGCCTGTTTGTCTTCTTCATGGATTCGTTCTTCTTCCTTGCGGGATTTCAGGCAAGATGACCATACCCTCGATATCACTTCTATCTTTGCTTGCTAGTTGCTCGCTCTTTTGCTATGCCTATGCTGCGATGCCTACCACTTGCTATATCATGCCACCCATATTGCCATGTCAGCCCCTAACCACCTTTTCCTAGCAAACCGTTGTTTGGCTATGTTACCGCTTGCTCAGCCCCTCTTATAGCGTTGTTAGTTGCAGGTGAAGATGAAGTTTGTTCCTTGTTGGAACATGGAGATGTTGTTCCTTGTTGGAACATGTTTAATTGTTGGGATATCACAATATATCTTATTTAATTAATGCATCTATATACTTGGTAAAGGGTGGAAGGCTCGGCCTTATGCGGTGTTTTGTTCCTCTTGCCGCCCTAGTTTCCGTCATATCGGTGTTATGTTCCCGGATTTTGCGTCCCTAACGGTCGGGTGATTTATGGGACCCCTTGACAGTTCGCTTTGAATAAGACTTTTCCAAAGCAAGGCCCAACATTGGTTTTACCATTTGCCTCTCCTAGCCCTTTTTCCCTTGGGTTTCGGAGCCCAAGGGTCATCTTATTTTACCCCCGGGCGGTGCTCGTCGTGAGTGTTGGTCCAAAGCTGTCACCGCCGGTGTACCGGGGGCAACTCTGGGTTGGCCTACGGAAGTTTGGACAATCCGGTGTGCCCCGAGACCGAGATATGTGCAGCTCCTATCGATTTGTCGGCACATCCGGCGGCTTTGCTGGTCTTGTTTTATTGCTGTGAAATGTCTTGTAGGCGGGATTCGAGACTGATCGGGTCTTCCGGGAGAAGGAATATCCTTCGTTGATCGCGAGAGCTTATCATGGGCTAAGTTGGGACACCCTGCAGGGTTTGAACTTTCAAAGCCGTGCCAGCGGTTATGTGGCAGATGGGAATTTGTTAATGTCGGTTGTAGAAAACCGAAGTTGATCTTAATTAAAATACACCAACCGCGTGTGTAACCGTGATGGTCTCTTCTCGGCGGGTCGGGAGGTGAACACGGTGTTGGAGTTATGTTTGGCGTAAGTAGTTTCGGGATCACTTCTTGATCATAGTTGTTCGACCGTGCTTTGCCTCCTCTTCTCGCTCTCTTTTGCGTATGTTAGCCACCATAAATGCTAGTCGCTTGCTGCAGCTCCACCTCACTACCTGTCCTACCTTTAAGCTTAAATAGTCTTGATCTCGCGGGTGTGAGATTGCTGAGTCCCGTGACTCACGGATACATCAAAACCAGTTTGCGGTGCCGATGAATGCATGCGGTGATGCACTGAGCTCAAGGAGGGCTCGATGAAGATCTTGTGCTTTGTGTTGTTTTCGTTCGAAGAGATCAGTAGTGGAGCCAGTTGGGACGATCGGGGATCTGTGTAGCATTTGGGGTAGTCTTCTTTTATTTTGGTTCGTAGTCGGACCTTGATTGTACTGTATGATGTAATGTTTTACTCATGTATTGTGTGAAGTGGCGATTGTAAGCCAACTATGTATCTCTTTTCCCTTATGTATTACATGGGTTGTGTGAAGATTACCTCACTTGCGACATTGCTTTCAATGCGGTTATGCCTCTAAGTCGTGCTTCGACACGTGGGAGATATAGCCGCATCGAGGGCGTTTCATCAGTCCTCCCCTTGATGGTGCTCGTTGCATCTACAACGAACCTGAGCTTTCAAATCATTACATGCAAGTGCTGATGAAGCCTTTGAAGCCAGGACAGGCACCTCGAACCAAATTCTTCATCAAGGAATTATTGTATGTGCATCGGACTGTCTATCGCGTTCTTACGAAGACAATGAGTCCTATCAAAGGCCACGACTCAAATGATGAAGAAGTCGTTGGCATCATGAAGAATATGCTTTTCAATATCATTCATGGCGTTCCCGTCAACTTCCATGATTTCTTCATGAGGACTCTGGCAAACATTGCTATGTCACCTTTTGAGCTGAAGCCTTATGCACCATGGATTATGAGGTTCATCAGGACAAGGTCTTCACTCAATTACAAGGCTGACACTCTGAATCACTGCAGCTACTTGCCTCTAATTGAAGTCCTCAAACGGACATTTTCCTCAGCTGATGACAAGGGCAAGGCAACTGTTGTGATAGATGAAGGCATTCATCCATTGGATGGTCAATTTCGCAAAGCTGCATCCTACTCCACCAATGATGACTCTGCCACACATGACTCTGCCGCCAATACCTCAGCCAAGCAAAATCCTCAAGCCACGGCACCGGGTGATGGTGATCGTGAGTTACTCCTCGGTCTTCATCGGAAGGTTGATCGCAATCATAAATGGGTCAAGCGTCAGTTTGGTTCAATTCTTCACAACATGACCTCAACACACAATGCAGTGAAGAAAAACCAATACTACCTCCATGAAACCTTCAACCGCACCTGGGCTGTTCTATCTCATCTCTACAGCGCAGAAGATCTGAAGAACATGGGTCTCAAGGAAGAGTTTGACTGGTCTACACCTCCACCGAAGAAATTCAAGAAAGGTCAAGGTTCCTTCCCTGGTAGCCAGCTCCTATTCTTCATCGCGCGACACTAATGAAAATGAAGACTTGGACGACACTGCGGCAGGCCCTACTACGACAACCGACCCCGACAACGCTGGCGCTCCTTCATAAACTTGAAATTCTTCAGGGGCGTTAGTCCTCAGTTTCAATCCTTTTGGTCATTTGATGACAAAGGGGGAGAAATTTGAGTTAGTCTTCAAGCGGGTCTATTATATGGGTATTTTTTTGCTAAGTTCCAACTCTCGTTCTTCTGAAACTTTATTGCATCGAGTTGTAATCTTAAACCCGATGGTGCTCTGATACTTTTGATGTGTTCCTCTGCATGCCTATTCCTCATTATATGTTAAACAGGTCTATAAGTCTATGAGGAGTGACCCCTAAAAATGAAGTTTCTTCGACTGAAGACTTTGATATTCTGAAGACTTCCTGAAGACTTTGAAAGTGAAGAAATTGGTGTGACCTTGAAGACTTGGTATTCATTTGAGGAACATGAAACGTGAAGACTTTTGTTTTGTAGTTTCATTTTATCTTTCTTGAGTCATAGGAAACACCGTACTGTTAAAGGGGGTCGAGGAAATACTAAGGAAAAATTTCCATGTGATGCTCAACTCAAAATCCTACACCTACCAATCCCTTGAATGAAGCCTTTGGAAATCTCATACAGCTCAGTCAATTTCTTGATGTGAGAGAGGAAGTTCTTACAGTGTTGAGGAATTTATTCTGCCCGAGGAGTTAGGAATTCGCCGGTCTTGAATTGCCTACGATGAGAACATGATAGCCCCGAGGAATTTGAGAGTCAAATTTCCGACCGTTCTTTGTCTGCACGCCACCTGTCCCAAAATATCTTATCCACCTAACGGTCATATAATTGAAGGGCATTTATGTCTTATCATGTCGGGCTGCTCCCTAGGCTATAAATAGCCGCCCCTACAACCACTAGCTGGTTGGCTGCTCGAAGAACTTGACACTTGTCATTTGAGAGCAACCCATCCTCCGAGGACTTTGGCGAAAATCATCAGTGAGGAAAACCCAAACCCAAACACCTACAAACCCAAAGTGATTGAGCATCATGAAGAGATTGATCCTGCGTGGATCCGGCGCTTGTTACCTTTGAAGACTGTGCTTCTTCCAGACGGTTAGGCGTCATGGTCTAGAAACATCCAAGAGCAATTGTGGATCGCCGAGTGACCAAGTCTGTGAAGGTTTGGAAGTCGCTGAAGACTTACCACAGTGATTGGATGAGGTCTGTGTGACCTTAGTTCAAGGAGAATCTGGTGAGGACTTGGTGTCCCGAGCTGCGTGCTCAACGATTGGGTGTCAGGGACTGTGTGTCCTCGAGTTTAAATACTCAGCCGCTCCAACCAGACGTACAAGCCGAGACAGCAGCTTGGAACTGGTCTACCAAATCATTGTCTTCACCAACCTAACTGGTTCTATTTCCTCAACTCTTTCATTTCCTCATTACTGTGTTGAGTGTTCTTTCATATCTGTGTTTGAAGACTTTGACTGAAGACTTTCTCAATTTCCTCAGTTCAATTCTTCAATCTGTTTGTCTTCATCTTGTGCTATCCTGTGTTTACGCTTTCTGTACTCTTTGATTGTCTTCATTTCATCATGATGACCATGCCCGCATTCTCTTATGCTTACTTCTGAGTACTTATTCCGCTACAAGTAGTTCTTCACTTAGGAATTTCCTCATCGGCAAATTCCTCATTGAAGAATTCATAAAAATCGCCTATTCACCCCCCCCTCTAGTCGATATAACGCACTTTCACATATAGATAGGATCGCATCTTGCATCATTCCCATCTACATGAAGCTACAGGTTCCTGCCGTGAACTTGGCCTCTACAAGGAGTTGGGAAGATGGACCAGCACTGTGTCACGTCCCTAGCCTTGCTATGCACTTGGACTAGCTTGTTGCTGCATCATGTTTAAAATTTCATTTAAACCTGAAATGGGGATGTCCAAACCCTAGTACCAAATGGAATTCAAATAGGTTCAACCTAAAAATATTTTGATGAATCCAAATGGCTTTCAAAATGTTCATCATTTTTGGAAAATCCGAAACCATAACCGGAGGTGTTGCACATTTTCCATGACATATTTGGTCACTGGATTAATTCATAAAGTATTTGCATTTGGGCATTTAATGCTAATAAATAATTTAAATGCTCAAATAATCATAAAGCAAAATGTTTACTGTTGGATATATTCCAAGCAGTAGTCATGATTAGTTTCATGATTTTTGGAAATTCCCTGACATTTTTAATAAAGCCCTGAAGTTACAGAAATAATAGAAAACAAAAACAATTAAGAGAGAGAGAGAAGAGGCCACTAGGCCACCTACCGAACCTACCTGGCGGCCCAGCACTGTTGGCCCAGCCCAGCAGGCGCCCCCACCATCTTCAACCTCCTGCCGGTGGCGGGAGGCGTCTTGATCGTCAGCGTGGGCACGTGCCCTGGCCACCTCCTTCCTCCCAGCCTGCCTGGCTCCTCCTCGACGCCCCGGAGACGCCACGCACCCCCCGGACCCCTCTCTCCTCTCCCTCTCGCCGCTCTCCCTCCCCCTCCTCTGTTTCTCCTACGCGCAGCCCGAGCGCCACCGTCGCCACCGACGCCGTTCGCCGCGGCCACCAACCCCTCCATGCCCAGCCAGCTAGCCCATGAACTCCGCCTCTCTGCCGTGCACCTCTGCGACGAATCCTGTGAGCCCGGACACCCTGAAGGGACGCCTCCAAGCTCGCCAGCGCCGCATCTGCCGCCGGACGTCGTCGACGGATTCGCAGCGACCAGAGCGCCCCCGAGCCGTTGAGCTTTCCTGCGAGCCCCCTGTGAGCCTCTGGTCGATTCCCCTCTTCTCCCCGCGTCGATTTGGCGCTCTAGCCCTGAGATGCCTGAGCGAGTTGTGCTCGCCGCCCGGCCATGTCACCGTCATCGCTACGATCGCTCAAGCTTGCGCCCGAGGGCATCTTCGTGCTCATCACGCTCCCAGGAGCCAAGAACACCCACTAAATCTTCCTCCCGCACACCACAACACCATCCCGGCCAACCCCGTACTCCGGCCGCCGCCCTGAGCTTCGCTCCGGCGAGCTCCAGCCACCCAGCGTCCTCCGTCGCCTCCCACGGATCGCGCGAGCCGGGCTATGCCCCGTGCCCTTAGCCGCCGCCCGTGGTCAGTAACCGGACACCACCGTGTCCCGTGGTTGCCGGCGACGACCTCGCCGGCCTGGCAGGTGGACCCCACCAGCCAGGAGTTAGTTAGCACTAACCTAATGACCATCCGGGTCAATGACAGATGGGCCCCGACGCCCCCTGATTTTTAGTTAGGCTAATTAACCCCTGCTTAAACCACTGTGTGTCGACGTGTGGTCCCCACGCGTCATATTTGACCTGGTCAGCGCTGTTGACCTCTTGACGCAGAGCATGGCGATCTTGTAAAGATTTGACTTCTGGATTTAAATAATTCATAAATTCCAGAAAATGTTTAAAACTTGTAAAAATCATAGAGATTCAACCGTAACTCCAAATGAAATAATTTATATATGAAAAATGATCAGAAAAATCCAATCTATCCATGTGTACCATTTTCATGCATGTTAGAACAACTTATAGCGGCTGTTTAGCACAAATCATATAAAGGGCATTTGAATTTCACATATGGTGTTTGGATTTGAACTTAGGGTTCAAACCAACTTCATTTAACTTTGTTGTTAGCTGCATTAGCTCAAAACACCAGCATGTTGCCATGTCATGAGCATGCATCATATTGCGCATTGCATTGATTGTGTTTCTTTCTCAGTTGCTGGTGTTTGTCCCCTCTCGATAGACGTGGTTCCGACGATGAGTTCGATGACACCGATGAAGAACTATATTATCTTCAGAAGTGTCAGGCAAGCAAAACCCCCTTGTTCATTCCGATATAATCCCACTCTCTCGCTCCTGCTCTATTTTACTGCATTAGGACAACAACGACTCATGTGTTACTTGCTGCGGTAGCTGAACCCCTTTATCCTCTGCATGACCTGTCATTCCATAGTAATTAGATGAAACCCACTAGCATGAGTAGGAGTTGTTTGAGCCCTGATGTGCCTACTCATTCATGCTTGTTTGTCATGCACTGCTATTGCTTAGAGTTGTGTCAGTCCGATTCATCGAGAATGAATTGGAAAGTGGTGAACATGTCCCTTGTGTGTGAGCTAAGTGTGTGAACATGATTTGGTAAAGGTAGCGGTGAGAGGCCATGTAGGAGTACATGGTGGGTTGTCTCATTGCAGCCGTTCTCGGAACTGAGTTACGTGTTTGTGATCCATGAACAGTTACTACCACACATTGGGTTCCGTAACTCGACCCTCTCGACTTATTAATCAACATGATCTCTGTCCGGAGTTGCAACTAGTTTACGGTGTTTGTAGGTAGTGTTAGTAGTCTACCAAGTGGCACCCGATGCATGTGGGCTTGGGACAGACTAGGCACCGTGGCGGGTATGCCAAGCGCCGCCCGTTTGGTGGGCTTGGAACCTCAGACACATCGTTTGGGGCCGTGGCGACACCCCACCGGATCTCCTTGCGGATGGAACCTGAATAGGCGATAAACACGGACGAGAGACTTGTGTGGTTAGTCGGTCGTGGCCGACTCCTCGCCCGGCTTCGCTTGAAGGTTGCGAGGTACATGACATGTCAGGCGATAAGTGGCGAGAGTGTGTGAAGAAGTACACCTGTAGGGTTATCATTATCTATTGAATAGCGGATTCCTCGGATATGGAAACTTGGACCCTTGCATAGTTCATAGACAAGTGAAAGTGGATACTCTAAAATGCGCAAGATAAGCGTGAGTGCTATGGATGGCGTTCTCATAGGGAGACGGGATCTGATCCATAGTGGTGTATTGATATGGTGAATATGTGGACTCGTGTGCGCCACCTCAAAAGAGTTAATTGCAGTCGTAGTTCAGGATAGCCACCGAGTCAAAGCTGGCTTGCTGCAGTTAAACTCCACCACCCCTTTTGATAATGATGCATATGTAGTTAGATCTGATGTAAGTCTTCTTTGAGTACATTTGTACTCACGTTTGCTTATTTTATGTTTTGCGAGAGAGGCGTCGGTCTCGCTAGTAGTTCTGCGTGGCCTTGACGTTTAGCTTGTTACCTCAGCTACGATCTTGTGCCCTCGGCGGGATCTGGTAGATAGTCGGGCTTCTCGGCCTTTTTCATTTGTAGATGTACGTACTCGGACATGTTAAGCTTCGCTTGTGCTTGTTGCTTGTATGCTCTGTATGTTGGGTCATGAGACCCATGTTTGTAATATCTCGCTCCTTGGAGCCTAATGAATAAATATTTGAGTCGTAGAGTTATGTTGTGATGCCATGTTGTATTTACACATATTGAGCATATTGTGTGTATGTTTGAAATGCTTGGTATGTGTGGGATCCGACAATCTAGTTGTTTATCCTTGGCAGCCTCTCATATGGGAAATGTAGTCTAGTGCTTCTGGCGATAGTAGTCCGCTACTGCCCGGTTCACGGAGTCCTGCTAGCCCAGCACTCTGCTTTGGACACTTGATCGGCCGACATGTGTTTCACCGTTCCTATATACATCCCTTCGGGAAATGTCACGCTTGGTGATATTCGAGTCCTGCCTAGCCTGCTACAGCCGGGATACGGAGTCCCGTTAGCCAGTGCTACAGCCCAATTCATCGTTGATGACCGACATGCTCGATGTGATTCATGTATGCCTGTCCCCATGGGTTAGTGCCGCTTTGGGTTCACGACTAGCCATGTCGGCCGGGTTCTTTGTCATATGGATGCTAGCGACACTATCATATCGTGAGCCGAAGGCATAAGCGGTCTGGGCCATGGTAAGGCGACACCCATGGGAATACCGTGCGTGAGGTCGCAAAGTGATATGAGGTGTTACCGGCTAGATCGATGTGACTTGGAATCGGGGTCCTGACACACTGCGATCCCCGGCATGCCAACTAGATAAGTTCTACCTCTTGTCCATTAGTGTTCTGTAAGCTAGAACTTGTGAATGAGAAAACCTCGCCACTCTTTGAAACTTAGGTGCTCCCATCCTTGGCTTGAACGCTGCTTCAGCCAAGATGGCCGTAGTGGCCTCTGGTGAAACGAGGTAGGCGGGGGGGCTGGACCCTATATTTTTTGCCTGGTAGGCTCAGTTCTCCGGCAAACAAATCAAAAGGGTACCAGAAGGATGGACTAACGGGGAAGACTCGTTAATTTAAAACTAAAGAGGTCCTCTGCATGGACATATACATGCACGAGTTCCCAGCAAGGTTCATCTTTTTCATTAATATGCCGATAATACAAGTACAAACCTTACATAACACAAACATGGACTCGAGAGATTACATTATTTGAGTTAAATTTGGCAAGTGCCGACAAGTTTAACATTGAAAAAAGATAAGTGCCTCGTGATGCCTTTGCCCCTGTCCATCTCCTTTAGGAAGAGGTCGAGGAGGTCGGGTCCCCATTCTTGAAACATCATGAGTTGGTGCCACCATCCGCATTGCTACCACCCGAAGACCTCAGCACGACAGCCGCGCCGAACACCAAGTTCTCTGGTGTATTCGAAAGAGAGCATGATCGCCCCGGCGGCCCTGACGCCGGAAACCACTACACGTACTGAAGACGTGTATGGGAGCAAAGAGCCCTCCCGCATGGTAGGAGGACGACGACCAAGGGGAGCCAGATTCGCCTTTGCTAATGGCGACCCTTCTCCATGATTCCTCCCCAGCGTCGTGAGGGGAAGAAGAATGGGGAGTGATCAACTACCACTCGCCATACCCGTTATGGGCCTCGACATGGATTCGTTAGTGTACCCTCCAACTAAAATCAAGGATATAGGCGCCCCAGCGATAGGCTCACCAGATTTGCCACCTCCGGCGTTGTTAGCATGTCGCCTAAGTACCCGCCTTGGATCCACGTGAAGCTCAAAACTGGAGCCCGGGGCCTGGCTCCAGGCTCTTCTCTTCGGCATAACCAGTAGGAAGCAGAAAACAGAGGAGGGGGAGCGCAGGGATGAATGACTCTGCCCTCCCTTCGCCCCTCCTTTTATAGGCAGGCCGGGGAGGGGAGCCGCTCCCTAAATGGGCTGCCACCGTCCTCCTCCGCCATTTCAAGAAGACTGGGCCCTCACCTTGATGCTCCACCACGCCACGTGCCTCCGTTGCCTACCCTGCGTGATGCATGCGGCATACGTGGCTCAGGATAAGGGCGTGGTGGGAAGAGTGAATTAGCAGTTTCTACCCCGTGTGTTAAAGTCATTCACGGGCCATTGCAAAGAGCGGCCCCACCACTATTGGCTTTACTAGCACAGGCTCGAGATTAATGAAGAAGCAAAGAAGACCTCAAGAGGCCAGCCTCTTCAACACCCCTGCCTGCGCACTTATTAGGCCCTACCCGACGATGCTCGGCAGCGCACTCGGGGTAGGCCCGGGGGCTTCTGTCGGTGCGACAAACCCTTGGTCTGTTGCCCAGACTATGCACAGGCACGGGAATGAGATTATGGCACCAAACCAAGCCAGGGTACAAGAAACCAAGATCTTCGAAGAACCAACATGCAGATCAAGAGGACCAAGATCAAGCCAGAGAAATAAGATACCACCAGAAGAAAAGCCTCCCTTGCCGGGCAGACCAGCTCGACGAGGGCAGGGTCACCGTCGGAGGAAGACGTCCAGGACGTCTCGGCAGGGCCTGCGGGGACTCGCTGAGGCAAAACCAACTCACCCAACTACTCCAACACGACCCATGTCATCAATCAATGCGGTGTCAAGATGCATAGTGACTAAGTGGCAGCCATTCGCCACATGGCGGCCTTTCTTTATAGGAAATTCCCACGAACGACACCCGTCCTACGACGTGTCAAGCGAGCAGGTGTGAAGATGGCAAAACAGCTCGGCAAGGCTTGCCGGCCGAGCAACTACGTGACGTTAAGCGGTGCATTTAATGCACCCTGTCAGCCTCCAGAGTTAGGTATCATATCACTGTTCTCTATCTTATCAATGCATAATGACTACTTTGCCATTATGGCGACCCCTTAATCTATAGAAGGAGGCCCGTGGCAACCGGAGAAAGGATTAGAAGGTTGGACACCACACACTCATATGCGTGTAGCAACTAACGCCCCGAGGAAACCTTGCTGGGCAAGTATATTGCGCCCCCACACCATTCTTCCACCATCAATCCACCATAGCAAGAGTAGGGTTTTATGCCTCACGGCGGCCCGAACCTGGGTAAAATTGCTTGTGTGATCTCTGTCGTGCTTCCACACGCTCGTCTACTCTTTGTGCAACGTGACATCCCCCCTGCCGAACCAACAAGGGGCCCTTGGTCCCATAGGTGGCTGTGGTTTCCCACGACAGGGCCGGCCCATGGAATGCCTATTAACGGCCATTTTGCATATAGCCCATTTACAGTTTGCTAACTTACGGCCCGTTACAGCCTATCCGAATTAGGCCCATTAGCGTCATCTGGGTCGTCCAATATGATTCTAGTCGGTTGTATCTTCCGGCCCATGTTTGGCCCATGACGTCTTTCGGCCCATATGAGGCCCTTTGTAACTCTTGGCCCATTAATGGCCCGCGGCGAAACTATCCCGTAATGAACAGTGTATCACTTTATACCCATTAACGGCCCGTTATTCCATTGGGCCATTTCTAGCCTGTGTTATCTTTTGGCCTTCTTAGGGCCCATTTATTCTTGGGCTCATTTCTAGCATTTGGTTACTTACAACCCGTTACTGGCCTTTTCTGCTTGTGGGCCAAATTCAACCCATAGTTATAGTCGGCCCGTTTGTGGCCCGTTAATCCGTTGGGCTGTTTTCATAGCGTCATCAAATACGGCCCATTATGGTTGGCCCATGAACGGATGATTCCAACTCTAGCCCGTTTAAGGCCCATAATGCAGTCCTTATTGGCCCATGTTCGGCCAATCGATCGTACGGCCCGTAGAAGGCCCATGATGCTACGCCCCATAGAAGGCCCATTGTTTCTACGGCCCATAGGAGGCCCATTGTTTCTATGGCCCGTAGGAGGCCCAGGGTCACTACAGTAAATATGTAGCCCATGGTTATTGTGGCCTAGTTTTAAAAATAGGTTATTGCGACCACTAGCAAACCGCGGAAAAAGAACTGCACTGACTACAAGCAAACAAATAAAAAAAGACAACAAGGAAATAAATGAGCAAGCAACTTACGCTAGGCTATGATGGCTATTACACATATTACATCCACTGGGCATCAGATACACTAGTTATCAAAGTTGGCGAACAGTGCAAATAAACGCCGTAGAAAAACAAGTCCAGAACTGAAACCACTTCAGAAGAGCTCAAGAAACAATATCCTGGGTACCCATAATGCTGGCAAGATGCTTAGCAAGCTTATTAAATTTCTCTTGTTTGGCGCTTAAATCCTCCAGCGCTTGCTGTTGCACCAGAAAGTATGCATTTGAATTCTGCAGGGACTTCCTGTGTCCTTCGGCTTCTTGCTCCAACACAACTGACTGATGCCTTTGAGCTTGTAGATGAGACTGAAGAATCCGAAGTGATTCAGACAGCGAGTTCGAAGAGCTTGTGCAGCAGTACTAGCCAGTAAATCAAACACTACATCAACGCAGGACTTTGGGGTTGTCTCAGTGTCTACAAGATCATTTTTATCACATTTCTTGGAGACCAACAGTGTTGTCTCACTATCTTGAACCTTATCTGCATTACTTTCTCTACCATTGCATAGTGGGGTGCTCTACTCCAATATTCTATTCGCATTCTACAAGAGAATCAAGCAAACACATTACAGGTTTAGCATGCACTGGTAGAAAAGGGTCAAATGTGAGACACATTAGTGCCGGTTTGCATTTGAGCTGGCACTAATGTGTCCATTAGTGCCAGTTCAAATGGCTAGGCGGGAGGAGATCTTTAGTACCGGTTCAGTGCGAACCTTTAGTACCATTTCATGCCACGAACCGGTACTAAAGAGGTTGGGCCCCGTGTCAGGACCCCGATCCTAAGTCACACCGATCTAGCATGTAACACCTCATATCACTTTGCGGCCTCACGCATGGTATTCCCACGGGTGTCGCCTTACCTGGCCGGGGACCATTTGCGCCTTTTGGCTCACGTATATGATAGTGTCGCTAGCATCCATATGACAGAGAATCCGGGCCGACATGACTAGTAGTGAGCCCAAAGTGGCACTAACTTGCGGGGACAGGCATACATGAAACAACATCGAGCATGACGATCAGCAGCTTGTGAATCCGGGCTGTAGCAACTGGGCTAACAGGACTCCGGGAACCCGGGCTGTAGCAGGCTAGCAGGACTCCGGATGTCACCGCATGACATTTCCCGAAGGGATAGACACAGGAAGAAGTGTATCACATGCCGGCCAGTCTAGGTGTTCCGGAGCAGTAGTGCTGGGCTAGCAAAACTCCGGTGAACCGGGCTATAGCGGAATACTATGGCTCATGGAAGCACAAGAGTACATTTCCCCATAAGATAGGCTACCAAGGATAAACAACTAGGTTGTAGGATCCCACACATACCAAGCATTTCAATCATACACACAATATGCTCAATATGTGCAACTACAACATGGCATCAAAACAAGACTCTATGACTCAGAGTATTTATTCATTAGGCTCCGAGGAGCCAAGTATTACAAACATGGGTCTCATCACCCAACATATAGAGCTTACAAGCAACAAGCACATGCGGAAGCTTAACTTGTCTGAGTACAGACAACTACAAATTAAGAAGGCTGAGAAGCCTGACTATCTACAAGACCCTCCCAAGGGTACAAGATCGTAGCTAAGGTAACAAGCTAAACACCGAAGTCCACGCGGAACTACTACCGAGACTGAAGTCTCTCTGCAAAACATAAATTAAGCAAACGTGAGTACAAATGTACCCAGCAAGACTTACATCAAAACTATCTACATATGCATCGGTATCAACAAAGGGGGTGGTGGAGTTTAACTGCAGCAAGCCAGCTTTGACTCGCTGGCTATCCTAATCTACGACTGCAAGTAACTCTTTTGGGGTGGCGCATAGGAGTCCACATATTTACCATAACAATACACCACTGTGGATCCGCTTCCGTCTCCCTACGGGAAGGCCATCCATAGCACTCACGCTTATCTTGCGTATTTTATAGTATCCACTTTCACTTGTCTATGAACTGTACAGGCAACCCAGAAGTCCTTTACCGCGGACACAACTATTCGAATAGATGATGTTAACCCTGCAGGGGTGTACTTGTTCACAAACGCTCTCGCCACTTACCACCATGTACACGTCGTGTATCTCGGCAACCTTCAAGCGAAGCTTTGGCGATGGAGTCGGCCACGACGACGACTAACCACACAAGTCTCTAGTCCAGGTTTATCGCCTATTCGGGTTCCATTACGCAAGGAGATCCGGCGGGTGTCGCCACGGCCCCAAGCGATGTGTACATGGTTCCAAGCCCACCAAACGGGCGACGCTTGGCATACCCGGCCACGGTGCCTAGTCTGTCCCAAGCCCACCTGTACCGGGTGCCACTTGGTAGACTACTAACACTACCTACAAACACCAGAAACTAGTTGCAACTCGTTGACAGAGATCACGTTGATTAATAAGTCGAGAGAGCTTGGAGCGCCCGGAGCCCAATGTGTGGTAGTAAATGTTCATGGATCACAAACACAGAACTTAGTTCCTGAGGACGGCTGCTGAGGGGGAACAAACACCGACTAGCAAAGAAGGAACACAATCAATGCAATGCACATCTAAATGAATGCTAAGTCATGTTAAGGTACTGAATTGACCTAGTGGAACAGTTAGTCATATTCATTGAAGTCGAGTTCAAACATATAGCAAACTCCAACTCCAAAACTAATTAACATTTATTCCATAATCATCAATTGTCCTATTCAGTGATGTTAACTTGTTCAAACATGCATGAAAATGCTATATTCATATTCTTTGGATTTTTCTGATAATTTTTTACAAGTTTTAAACATTTTCTGGAATAAATAAATCATTTCTGATTTAATTAAATATCCAGAAAACATTATGACGTCAGCACTGTGTCATCCCTGCGTCAGCAGGTCAACTGAGTTGTTCTGGGGCAAACCTGACCAGTGGGGCCCATTGGTCAGTGTAACAGTGCTGGCTTGGGTCACTAACGGGTGGGGCCGGTCAAGGTCCACGTCAGCTCGGTCAAAGCTGATGCATGGGTCCACTAGTTTTGCTAATTAGCCTAATTATTTGGTTAACCAGTAAACTAACAAACTAGGACCCACTGTCAGTGACTAAGGGGTCATTAGCTTAGGGGTAATTAGTGGTTAGGCCGGCGTTTAACCGCCGGCGACGAGCAGACGCGGCGGCGAGGCTCGAGTCTCGCCCTCTGTCACATCCCTAGTTCTGGTATGACCTAGACTAGCTAGTCATGTGTGCATCATGTTTAAATTTCAATGAATTTGAAATGGGTACATGTGAAAGCCTCAGAAATCATTTCTGAAAAAGACCAAGATAAAAATTGCTTCAAATAGGTCCAAGAAAATGTTCATGTTACTCTTTGAAAATACTGGCTAGAGCTAAAATTCAAACCAATATTTTCAGGAGCTCATAAATATTTATTTTGGGCATTTCGAATTACTTCAATAATTATTTGCATTGGATTTATATTTGATACATTTCAAATATGATCCAATAATTCTGGAAATTGTCGTGGGGCTTTAAATTAATGTCACTAGTCCATACAACAATTTGCAGAAGCTCAGAAAATGATTTGGGATAAAAATCAAATCAAAACAGAGTTAAAGAAAATAGGAAACAGAAAATAAAAGAGAGAGAGGAAATCGTACCTGGCCTCACCTAATGCCCACCAACCGGCCCAGCACTGTAGCTAGCCGGCCTAGCCCACCAGGGGCTCCTCCCCTATCGTCTTCCTCCCGCCAGGAGGACGGAGGCGCGTGCCTGCCCCGCGCCGGCCACCTCCTCCCTCCCTGCCTGCCTGGCTCCTCCCCGGTGCGCCTAGACGATGCCACGCAACCCCCTGACCCCTCTCACTCTTCCGCGTGACTTCTGCTCCCCTCTGCCCTTCTCTCTCACCCGCACCGAGCGTAGCCGTCGCCGCCGACGAGCACCGTCGTGGCCACAGCCACTACCTCGCCTCGTCGTTGCGCTCAGAGGCTCCGCCTCGACCCCCTCTTCCTCTCCACCGAGCCATGAGGTCCCGGATGCGCTACAACGCCGCCACCGCTGCCATTTCCCTCGTCGGCCACCGGAGATCGTCGCCGTCTATTCGCCGCCTCCCGAGCTTCCCCGAGCTCGCTTCGACGCCTGCTGCAACCGATGTGAGCTTCTGCTCCTCCTCCCCCTCTCTGTTTTCTCATTTGCACGCCGTAGCTGCCGCTTCGCCGATGACCAAAACCCACCGCCGCCTGTCTTTGTCGCCGCCGTGGCCTGAGCTCGAACCACCCGCGCCCTTGCACCGCATCGCGCTCTTGGTGCCTCCAGGAGGCCGCCTAGCCCCTCTACGCTCTCGCTTGCTTGCTCTAGCGCCACGCCCGCATGAAGCCGAGCTCCGGCCGCCTCCTCGCTCGCCGCCGTTGCCGTTTCCGCCCGCCCTAGCACCACCCACCACCACCGATCAACCCGCCTCATCGCGCTGCGTCCGCAGGACCCAGCCGCGCGAGCTCTCGTCGCCGGAATCGGCCGGACGGGCAACCCCGTCGTGTTCCGTTTAGCGCTGGCGGCTAACCGCCATTCTAGATGACGTGGGAACATCATTAGGGGCTAATGGACCACTAATTAAGCCCCACAGTCACTGACACCTGGGCCCCATATTTTAGTTAACCGCAGTTTATTTCTCTGTTTAGCTTAAACTAATCACAGTGACCCCACACGTCAGCATCGACTTTGCTGACGTGGCCGTTGACTGGTCCCACCTATCAGCGAGCTAAACAACCCTGTGTCACTGAAGTGTGGCCCCACACGTCAGGTTTGACCTGGACCGCCCTGTTGACTTGCTAACGTCACACCGACGTCAAGCTGACGCAATAACTCATTTTCTGGATTTTTTCTTATTCAGGAAATTTTAGAAAATAGTGCTAACTTCAAAAATTCATAGAAATTAATCTGTAACTCCAAATGCAAAGTGTTATATATGAAAAATGATCAGAAAAATCCAATCTATCCATCTGTATTAGTTTCATGCATGTTTAAACAAGTTAACTTGCTGTTTAGTGAAAAACGTGATAAAGCACTATTTAAGATCACAAATGTGTTTGAACTTTGAATCTTTGGTTCAAAATATCTCAAACCCATCTGGTTGTAGTTGCATTAGCCCAACACACTCATTTTACCATGTCATGATTATGCACCATATTGTGCATTGCATTGATTGTGTTTCTTCTCTGTTGCCGGTATTTGTCCCCTCTCGATAGATGTGGTTTCGACGATGAGATCGATGACACTGATGAAGAGCTATATTATCTTCGGAAGTGCCAGGCAAACAAAACCCCCTTGTTCATTCCGATACAATCCTACTCTCTTGCTCCTGCTCTCTTTTACTGCATTAGGACAACAACAATTCATCTGTTACTTGATGCGGTAGCTGAACCCCTTTATCCTCTGCATGACCTGTCATTGCCACAGTAAATAGATGAAACCCACTAGCATGAGTAGGAGTTGTTTGAGCCCTGTTGTGCCTACTCATTCATGCTTGATTGTCATGCCTGCTACTGCTTAGAGTTGAGTCAGGTCTGATTCATCGGGGATGAATCAGAGGAGTGTGAACATGTCCTACTGTGTGTGAGCTAAGTGTGTGAACACGATTTGGTAAAGATAGCAGTGATATGCCATGTAGGAGTACATGGTGGGTTGTCTCATTGAAGCCGTCCTCAGGAACTGATTTCTGTGTTTGTGATCCATGAAACAGCTACTACCACACATTGGGATCCTTAATTGACTCTCTCGGCTTCTTAATCACCCTTGTCCTCTGTCCAGGAGTTGCAAGTAGTTTCTGGTGTTTGTAGTATGCTGGAGGCCATGGGCAGCGCTGACCCGAGGGGTGGGCTGTGATGCGGTAGGCACGTGGACGGGTATACCGGGCGCCCATTTAGTGTCGCGGAACCCTGTACACATCGTTCGGGGCCGTATGTGGAAACCTCGGCCGGACTCCCTACGGATGGAACCTGAATAGGCGATAAACCTGGACTAGAGACTTGAGTGTTTAGGTAGGCCGTGGCCGACACCCTCGCTAGGCTTCCGCTTGAAGGTTGCCGAGTACATGTCGTGTAAACGGCGATAAGTGGTGGGAGTGTGTGTGAAGAAGTACACCCCTGCAGGGTTAACACCATCTATTCGAATAGTCGTGTCCGCGGTGAAGGACTTCTGGGTTGCCTATACAGTTCATAGACAAGTGAAAGTGGATACTCTAAAACTCGCAAGATAAGCGTGAGTGCTATGGATGGCCTTCTCGTAGGGAGACGGGAGCGGATCCATAGTGGTGTATTGATATGGTGAATATGTGGACTCGTGTGCGCCACCTCAAAAGAGTTACTTGCAGTCGTAGTTTAGGATAGCCACCGAGTCAAAGCTGGCCTGCTGCAGTTAAACTCCACCACCCCCTTTGTTGATACTGATGCATATGTAGATAATTTTGATGTAAGTCTTGCTGGGTACATTTGTACTCACGTTTGCTTAATTTATGTTTTGCAGAGAGACTTCAGTCTCGCTAGTAGTTCCGTGTGGACTTCGACGTTTAGCTTGATACTCAGCTACGATCTTGTGCCCTCGGCAGGATCTGGTAGATAATCAGGCTTCTAAGCCTTTTTCATTTGTAGATGTCTATACTCAGACATGTTAAGCTTCCGTATGTGCTTTGATGTGTATGCTCTGAATGTTGGGTCATGAGACCCATGTTTGTAATATCTCGCTCCTCGGAGCCTAATGAATAAATACTTGAGTCGTAGAGTTATGTTGTGATGCCATGTTGTATTTACACATATCGAGCATATTGTGTGTATGATTGAAATGCTTGGTATGTGTGGGATCCGACAACCTAGTTGTTTATCCTTGGTAGCCTCTCTTATGGGGAAATGTAGTCTTGTGCTTCCATGAGCCATAGTAGTCCACTACAGCACTGGTTCACGGAGTCCTGCTAGCCTAGCACTCTTGCTCGGAACACTTCCTTGGCGGCATGTGATTCACTTCGTTCATGTATACCTCCCTTGAAATGTCACGCGGTGACATCCGAGTCTGCCTAGCCTACTACAGCCGGGTTCCCGAGTCTGTTAGCCAGTGCTACAGCCGGATTATACGCACTTTGAGCGACATGCTCGATGTTGATTCATGTATGTCTGTCCCTATAAGTTAGTGCCACTTTGGGTTCACGACTAGTCATGTCGGCCCGGGTTCTCTGTCATATGGATGCTAGCAACACTATCATATACGTGAGCCAAAAGGCGCAAACGGTCTCGGGCCATGGTAAGGCGACACCCGTGGGAATACCGTGCGTGAGGCCGCAAAGTGATATGATGTGTTACCGGCTAGATCGATGTGACTTGGAATCGGGGTCCTGACAGCTTTGGTATCAGGGCCTGACTGCCTGTAGGATTACCAAGCCAAACTGGTCAAAGTCGTGTCTAGAAATGCTTTAGTTATATAAGGGAATTGATTGTGGAAGGGAAGGTAAGGCTCTTTTTACTCCTTATACCTCATGACCTTCTGATCTGAGTCATCCTCTTCTCTTCTACGGGGATTAAGAACTAGGCCTTCTCATCTATCTATCAGGATGACATGTTACTAATCCATAGACTTATAGAATTGATAGTTTCAAATCTCAGTTCAGTTTTTACTACTTCCGTATGTTCATAGCTGGTCTCATAACCTTGATATTGTGATGTTGAGTGGTCATGCCACTATTTTGCAGGGTGTCTCAAATCATTTTGAGCATTTATAGTAGTTATGTTGTCCGAGTCATCCCAGATTTCTAAATAGTCTGATGCATTTGCAAATCCCTTCTCTCCGTTTCTAATGTTCATTTGGGCCAGATTTATCACACAAATTAGTGTGTTGAGGTACTCCGCTGCCTCGCCATATATGTTGGAGCTATTATTATGAACCTAGGTGTTTAGGGAGTCACCTAGTAATCTAGCCATGTTTTGTTTTCCCGGTGTGATGATTCTGGCCATTATTCTCGAACGCATCCTGTGATGCCATTTGGTAGTAGGTATTCTATTCCTGGGTTCTTGAACCGGAGATTCACCCTACTTACCTCCTGTTGATAGTGTTTGCTAGTTCCTTTAGGATATTAGTAACTTTGCGATAGTCCTCGAGGTCCATGGTATTTTGTTCTTCCAAATATTATGAACCACTTATGGCAGAAGTTCCTCGCTGAACCGAAGGATCACAATCAGATTACTCTTGAGGAGTTCTCCATTCATAATTTTGAATCTGCCAGTTCTACCCTTTCCGCATGGGTTATCCGGAAGAAATGTTGAGCTTCGATCGACATACTAATCTATGCATCCACAACTCAGAAAAAAAAGATATGTTCCTTTGAGTTGTCCCTCTTTAGTTGTTTTCTGACCTCCATCTATCAATTGATAATCAAGAGTATGCGTGCATTCGTTCAACAATGCCTATTATTCTTGTGGTCTATCAAGCCGTTCTATTCTGGAATGACTAGGAGAAACAAACTCCAGTACCTTGTCCACTTCGAGGATTGGGTCAAAGCAGTTGTATTCCACAGATCAAATGCAATCAAGCTTTTGGTCTGTTCTACCCTGAAGTATTACCCACTTTATGTTAGGAATGTCATGAGAATTGCACCCTCTCTTATGAATTCTTGATGTAGTGATACTTCTCGCCATAATTATTCACTCCTCGGTTTCGTGTTGTCGCAACCGGAATACCGACAAGTGAATCATGATGTGTGAAATCAATACTCCTAGCAACCTTGTTGCTTGGTAGTCAAAGGACAATATTCTCATTCTTAGCATGTTGGTTATTAAATCATCATCCTAAGATTGATCGTGCTACCTAGTCTATATTTCTGGTGCACTCTTCGATCAATGAGTTAGGATTGTGTCAATCCCTCACTCTTTTGATCATATCATCTTGCCCTGAAAAGCAAGGTTGTTCTCCAGCTTAGTAACATATCGGTGGTACGTGATTTTCCGAATATCTTCTCAGAAGTATTACCAGGTTGTTCCCCGACTGTTATGTTGAGCTCGTGATCAAGTTGGTTTCTTGTGAACCACCCTTTCTCCAAGAATCTATGTTGGATACCCCCGAGCTAGTTGGTTGAGCTAAACAACAACTTGGAGAGTTGGAAGATAAAAGCTTGTCCGACTTAGTTCATCACTGAGGGATACCCTTGTGTGTGTGTTGAAGAGAGATGATATCTCCATCAATTGGTCCTCTTGATTAGTTGTTGGATCTATTGCCTTGTCAAAACTTTGACTTGAGTATGGGCTATCGTCAAGTCAAGTCAGAACCAACGATGTTCGTAATGTTGTCTTACTCATGGTTGATCCCTCGAGCATACACCATTACATCTTTTGGTCTGAACAATGCTATCACCGTGTTCACATGATGGTGGAAGTCCAGTGATATGGAAATTCCGATGAGTTGTTGTTGAACCCATCAACAGCATTTTGTATCCCCCATGATTCATGTTGAACATCAACCTAGTGTTGAAAACTTTGTAAGCAATGCCTTCGTGTTCCGTTCATGAAGCTTATGCTTGGATGAAAGAAGTGACTTTCTCCAAGTTCACGTGCATTAGGTGTAAGTTGCCGCCATGAATTCGAGAAAGCTTGTTTTGCTTCCCTTGGAATCATCCCAAGTCAGTCATGCATACGTGTGAAGTATTACGTGGTCTGGAGACTTGCAACCTTCATTCTATATGTATTCTTAGCACACCAAGCCACTGATTGACTTGTTCAAGGAAGAGAAATCTATGCTTGGGCTCTATCCATAGACTTGAGTAAAGACTTCGATATCCTCGATGATGGTTCCCCACCTGAACCCGGTAGTGTTTTATTATAAGACTACTACGTGGTCATGCTTGTCTGGGACAGTGTGTTCACATGTATGTAGCAGAACCAGCTCATGCTTTGGAACTTGCTATTGCATTTCATTTCCTGAGAATCTCGCAACATCGTCTTGTCGATTTGTGTTGCAAACTTTCTTTTCCAGACATGATGTCTGAAATATTATGATACCAACCAGATCTGAATCTCAGGCGGATATGATGGTTGAAAAAACTCCCAACATTTGTATTTTGTTCTCAGCTTGCACCGCCTTGTGCCATTCTACCATGGGTTCCATCCATCTCCGATGATAAGCAAAATCATCCATTGTGTTGTCTTCAACAAGGTAGTCCACATCATCCATTCTGGTGTCAGTATGCCATTCTTTCGAATTCGTTCAAACGATCGTTTGTGATTGCCTTAGGCTGGTATAGAGAGTTGCAATGATCTTTGAATCAAAAGTAATTCTTTTTGCCACTTAAGGGAATAGTTCCATGAGTCACCTCCCCCAAGGTGTCCCGCTATGGAATCATGGCAACTATCTCCTCGCCACTTTCAAACCATGCACCATCCTACTCCAACGTGAGGATGTTGCCTACCAAATTGAACCTTTGTCATCTGCTACCTTTCCTCATTCCAAATGTTTGTCTTGTGTCTCAGCTCAAGAGATGTTTCAATGTCTCATCCCATCAGTTGATCCTGAGTTGTTTGATCTTCGAGAAGATCGATTCTTCTAGAGTTTTTCCTTTCCTCTCTTTGTCATGTTAGTTGGAGTTCTCAGAGCAAGACATCGAGTCAATGATGGTGACCGAACCAACGATCCTATGAAGTGCAAGTTGGATCCTGAAGTTTGTGATAGTTTCTGTCCCCCCCTCCATCTTACCCTATGCTTGAATCTCAGGACGAGATTCTTGTTTAGTAGGGGCGAGTTGTCACATCCCTAGTTCTGGTATGACCTAGACTAGCTAGTCGTGTGTGCATCATTTTTAAATTTCAATGAATTTGAAATGGGGACATGTAAAAGCCTCAGAAATCATCTCTGAAAAAGACCAAGATAAAAATTGCTTCAAATAGGTCCAAGAAAATGTTCATGTTACTCTTTGAAAATATTGGCTAGAGCTAAAATTCAAACCAATATTTTCAGTAGCTCATAAATAATTATTTTGGGCATTTGGAATTAATTCAATAATTATTTGCATTGGATTTATATTTGATATATTTCAAATATGATCCAATAATTCTGGAAATTGTCGTGGGGCTTTATATTAATGTCACTAGTCCATACAACAATTTACAGAAGCTCAGAAAATGATTTGGGTTAAAAATCAAATCAAAAAAGAGTTAAAGAAAATAGGAAACAGAAAATAAAAGAGAGAGAGGGAATCGTACCAGACCTCACCTAACGCCCACCAACCGGCCCAGCACTGTAGCTAGTCGGCCCAGCCCACCAGGGGCTCCTCCCCTATCGTCTTCCTCCTGCCAGGAGGACGGAGGCGCATGCCCGCCCCGCGTCGGCCACCTCCTCCCTCCCTGCCTGCCTGGCTCCTCCCCGGTGCGCCTAGACGACGCCACGCAACCCCCTGACCCCTCTCACTCTTCCGCGTGACTTCTGCTCCCCTCTGCCCCTCTCTCTCTCTCTCACCCGCGCCGAGCGCAGCCGTCGCCGCCGACGAGCACCACCGTGGCCACAACCACTGCCTCGCCTCGTCGTTGCGCTCAGAGGCTCCGCCTCGACCCCCTCTTCCTCTCCACCGAGCCACGAGGTCCCGGACGCGCTGCAACGCCGCCACCGCTGCCGTTTCCCTCGTCATCCACCAGAGATCGTCGCTGTCGATTCACCGCCTCCCGAGCTTCCCCGAGCTCGCTTCAACGCCTGCTGCAACCGATGTGAGCTTCTGCTCCTCCTCCCCCTCTCCGTTTTCTCGTTTGCACGTTGTAGCTGCCGCTTCGCTGATGACCGAAGCCCACCGCCGCTCGGCTTTGTCGCCGCCGTGGCCTGAGCTCAAACCACCCGCGCCCTTGCACCGCATCAAGCTCCTGGTGCCTCCACGAGGCCGCCTAGCCCCTCTACGCGCTCGCATGCTTTCTCTAGCACCACGCCCGCATGAAGCCGAGCTCTGGCCGCCGCCTCACTCGCTGCCGTTGCCGTTTCCGGCCGCCCTAGCACCACCCACCACCACCGATTGACCCGCCTCGTCGCGCTGCGTCCGCAGGACCCAGCCGCGTGAGCTCTCGTCACCGGAATCGGCCGGACGGGCAACCCCGTCGTGTTCCGTTTAGCACCGGCGACTAACAGCCGTTCTGGATGACGTGGACACGTCATTAGGGGCTAATGGACCACTAATTAAGCCCCACAGTCACTGACACCTGGGCCCCATGTTTTAGTTAACCGCAGTTTATTTTTTTGTTTAGCTTAAACTAATCACAGTGACCCCACACGTCAACATTGACTTTGCTGACGTGGCCGTTGACTGGTCCCACCTGTCAGCGAGCTAAACAGCCCTTTCTCACTGAAGTGTGGCCCCACACGTGAGGTTTGACCTGGACCGCCCTGTTGACTTGCTGACGTCACACCGACGTCAACCTGACGCAGTAACTCATTTTCTGGATTTTTTCTTATTCAGGAAATTTCAGAAAATAGTGCTAACTTCAAAAATTCATAGAAATTAATCTGTAACTCCAAATGCAAAGTGTTATATATGAAAAATGATCAAAAAATCCAATATATCCATCTGCACTAGTTTCATGCATGTTTAAACAAGTTAACTTGCTGTTTAGTGCAAAACATGATAAGGCACTATTTAAGATCACAAATGTGTTTGGACTTTGAATCTTTGGTTCAAAATGGCTCAAACTCATCTGGTTGTAGTTGCATTAGCCCAACATACTCATTTTACCATGTCATGACCATGCATCATATTGTGCATTGCATTGATTGTGTTTCTTGTCTGTTGTCGGTATTTGTCCGCTCTCGATAGACGTGGTTTCGACGATGAGATCGATGACACTGATGAAGAGCTATATTATCTTCGGAAGTGCCAGGCAAGCAAAACCCCTTGTTCATTCGATACAATCCTACTCTCTCGCTCCTGCTCTCTTTTCTGCATTAGGACAACAACGATTCATACATTACTTGCGGCGGTAGCTGAGCGCCTTTATCCTCTGCATGACTGTCATTGCCACGATAAATAGATGAAACCCACTAGCATGAGTAGGAATTGTTTGAGCCTGTTGTGCCTACTCATTCATGCTTGATTGTCATGCACTCTTTGCTTAGAGTTGAGTCAGTGCGATTCATCGGGGATGAATCAGAGGCATGTGAGCATGTCCTACTGTGTGTGAGCTAAGTGTGTGAACACGATTTGGTAAAGGTAGCGGTGAGAGGCCATGTAGGAGTACATGGTGGGTTGCCTCATTGAAGCCGTCCTCAGGAACTGAGTTCTGTGTTTGTGATCCATGAAACAACTACTACCACAGATTGGGATCCTTAATTGACTCTCTCGGCTTCTTAATCACCCTTCTCCTCTGTCCAGGAGTTGCAAGTAGTTTCTGGTGTTTGTAGTATGCTGGAGGCCGTGGGCAGCGCTGACCCGGGGGGTGGGCTGTGATGCGGTAGTCACGTGGCCGGGTATACCGGGCGCCCGTTTGGTGTCGCAGAACCCTATACACATAGTTCGGCGCCGTATGTGGAAACCTAGGCCGGACTCCCTGTGGATGGAACCTGAATAGGCGATAAACCTGGACTAGAGACTTGAGTGTTTAGGTAGGCCGTGGCCGACACCCTCGTTGGGCTTCCGCTTCAAGGTTGCCGAGTACATCTCGTGTAAACGGCGGTAAGTGGTGAGAGCGTGTGTGAAGAAGTACACCCCTGCAGGTTAACATCATCTATTGAATAGCCGTGTCCATGGTAAAGGACTTCGGGTTGCTGTACAGTTCATAGACAAGTGAAAGTGGATACTCTAAAACTCGCAAGATAAGCGTGAGTGCTATGGATGGCCTTCTCGTAGGGAGATAGGAGCGGATCCATAGTGGTGTACTGATATGGTGAATATGTGGACTCGTGTGCACCACCTCAAAAGAGTTACTTGTAGTCGTAGTTTAGGATAGCCACCGAGTCAAAGCTGGCTTGCTTCAGTTAAACTCGACCACCCCTTTATTGATACCGATGCATATGTAGCTAGTTCTGATGTAAGTCTTGTTGGGTACATTTGTACTCACGTCTGCCTATTTTATGTTTTGAAGAGAGATGTCAGTCTCGCTAGTAGTTCTGTGTGTACTTCGACGTTTAGCTTGATATCTCAGCTGCGATCTTGTGCCCTCGGCAGGATCTGGTAGATAATCAGGCTTCTAAGCCTTTTTCATTTGTAGATGTCTGTACTCAGACATGTTAAGCTTCCACATGTGCTTTGATGTGTATGCTCTGAATGTTGGGTCATGAGACCCATGTTTGTAATATCTCGCTCCTCAGAGCCTAATGAATAAATACTTGAGTCATAGAGTTATGTTGTGATGCCATGTTGTATTTACACATATCGAGCATATTGTGTGTATGATTGAAATGCTTGGTATGTGTGGGATCCGACAACCTAGTTATTTATCCTTGGTAGCCTCTCTTATGGGGTAATGTAGTCTTGTGCTTCCATGAGCCCTAGTAGTCCGCTTCTGCCCGGTTCACGGAGTCTGCTAGCCCAGCACACTACTTGCTCCGGAACACTTGGTGGCGGCATGTGATTCACTTCATTCTGTATGCGTCCCGGGAAATGTCACACGGTGACATCTGAGTCTGCCTAGCCTGCTATAGCCGGGTTCCGAGTCTGTTAGCCCAGTGCTACAGCCCGGATTTGCCGCTCTTGACCGACATGCTCGATGTCGATTCATGTATGCATGTCCCTATAAGTTAGTGCCACTTTGGGTTCAAGACTAGTCATGTCGGCCCGGGTTGTCTGTCATATGGATGCTAGCGACACTATCATATACGTGAGCCAAAAGGCGCAAACGGTCCCGGACCATGGTAAGGCTACACCCGTGGGAATACCGTGCTTGAGGCCGCAAAGTGATATGAGGTGTTACCCGCTAGATCGATCTGACTTGGAATCGGGGTCCTGAAACCCTCCGGTGACCAATCGAGCGGAGGAGGGGATCTATGGTCAGCTGGGGGTGCGCTGCATCCATTGGTGCGGTTTGCCTCGCCGGGGACAGACCGGAACGACGGCGGTGTCAAAGGCTGCGGCGGCCGGAGTTCGGCCAACCTCGGGGACGAGGTTACGGTGCATGGAAGGTGAACCAGCGAGTGATACGGGTTCCTGGAAATGCTCTAAGCACGACGGAGCACTCAGACGCAATCTCCGGTGGCTAGGATCACGGCAGCGACATCGCCGACGATGTGGAGCTCACGGGCATGGTGGCGGTCGAAGCTAGAGCTTGTACGGGAGTGAGGGGAGAGGGGAAAAAGCAAGGGGAGCTCATGGTGGACTCGAAGAGAAGGTCAGTGAGCTCGGGGGCTGCCTAGAGATGGTGAATTGGAGCCGGCGATCTTCGGTGCCCGTCGGTGAAGACGACGACGTTGGCGTCACTGCAGGGATCCCGGCGTCGCGTGGCTCGGCGATGAGGGAGAGGGCGACGCGTCGGAGTCGTTGGGTTGTACGAAGAGGGGTAGGGTGGCCGGTGGACATGCGGGCGGCGGCAATGACAGTGCTCGGGCGAGAGAGAGAGAGAGATCCAGGGAATGGGGTGAGAGCGAGGGAGAGTGAGAGAGAGAGAAGCAGGGAGGTGCGTGGCGTTCACCGCCGCGTCGGGGAGGCCGCGGGAAGAAGGAGGTGGCCTCGTGCGTGGACGCGCGCGGTGAGCATGCGCCTTCGTCCTCTTGGCAGGGGAGGAAGACGACAGGGGGAGGCCAGTGGGCTGGGCCGGCCACTGGGCTCTAGGTAAGCCTAGGTGGGTTCTCTTCTTCTTTTCCTATTTGTTTTCTGTTTTTTTTTTAATTTAAACTTGCCACTGTTTAAAATTAGAACAATTCAAAACAGTGCCAAATATCCTCTGGATATTTTTATGTTGCTGAATGGACTATTCCGAAAGCACATAAAATGTTTCAGGGTATTTGAAAATATATTCTATACATATTATGAATATAATTCCAAATGCAAATAAAATAGTGACTTAAAGTCAGCGCCCAAAATATTCCTCAACAATGTTCATTATTTTTGGTTTGGTGCAAAACCTTTGCCAAAATATAACCAACATTATTTAAGGCCATTTTGGAAACATTGAATGCATTTTCTAGGGTTCTTTGCCCTTCTTTAATTAAAATTTTGAGGCTTCAACAATCCTCAATTCAAGTTTCAGGAATTTAAATATGATACCTGGATGCAGATGCAACTATCTACAAACAAAATTCTAGGGCTGTGACAACTCACCCCCACTAAACAAGAATCTCGTCCCGAGATTCAAGACATGAGGTAAAAAGACAGAGGGGCACAAAACTAACACAATCTTCATGATCCATCTTCCCTTCTCAAAGATGTTGATTCATTGCTTCATATCGATCTTGACGTCTTTGCTTTCGGGATCTTCATCCAACACGATGATGACATGTAACATCCCAAATTTCCTATTTGGAATGTTTTACAATTATAGCTAAGCATCTATGCATATTGTTTGAATTTGAGTGGCATTTGAAGTTTCAGAAGTTTTTGGAGTTGTTGGAATTTGAATTCAAATTTTGGAAGTGGAAATTATTTCAAAACTATGCCTGATAAATACTTGAGAAAAAGTATGAGAGGAGTAAACATGACACTCCAAAAATATCAGAGGAAAAACATTGCCAAAAAGTTTGAATTCAAATCTGAATTTTATTTGGAATTTTAGAAAAATGATTTTTTATAAAGTTTGAGTTTTGCCTCTGGAAAAATGTTCAAATTATGGGGAATATTCCCCTGATCATTTCGATATATATATATATATGTCCTATATAAAATATTTATATTTATATATTTTTCTCTCTCTCTAAATATTCAAAAAAAATAGAAAAGGAGAGCCCAGGCGCCTGACCAGCCAAGCCCTGCCCAGCCCGGCCGAGGCGGCCCAGCCCGGCCGACCGACCGCCCGGCCGGCCTTTTAGAGCCACGCCCGAGCGCCCCGCCCGGCGCCCTCGCCCGAAAACCCTAGGCCTCGGTCGCCCGACCCGACGCGCCTCTCCCCTCTCTCACCGACGGGTGGACCCCGCCACCTTCGTCTTCCCCTCGCCCAAGCAACGCCACCGCGCCGCCGCTCGCCGGATCCCGCAAGATCCGGGATCCTCCCGATCTCCTCCCGCGATCGCCCCCTCGTCCAAGTCGTTCCCCCCTCTATATACCCCTCGCCCCGTTTCCCCCTCGCCCCCTCGCCCGACCTCTCCCTCCGCCCGCAATCCGTCGCCGGAGCACCGAGTCTTGCCCTTGCGCCATTGCCGCCCACCGTCGCCTCGAACCTCCCGAGCTCACCGACTTCACCCCGAGCCCCCCTTGCTCCGCCGAACCCGCCGGAGGCCTTCGCCGTCGTCCCCGACCACCGGAGCCACCGGAGCCATCATCGCCGAGCCGCCGCCGACCATCGCCGCCGTCGCCGCCATGGTACGCCACCGGAGATGCCCTCCGCCGTCCGATCCAAAACCAACGCGTTAGATTAGATCCCCTCCCGAAGCGGTAGGTTTATTTTAAGTGAACCGGTTTAGTTACGGTTTATTCTGGTTTTACTTAGATTAGTTTAGACCGGCCCGGTCGGGTTATTTGCTGTTAAACCATGGGCGCGTTTTAGTTATATTACGCCCGAAGCGTTAGATAGGCCCATTAGCCAGTTTTTCTTTTTAGTTAATATTTTTCGTTTCTGTTTTTAACAGAATAGTTTCAGTTTTGTAAAATTCATACCTTTTAACCTACTTAATATTTTTAAGTGATTCTTTTTTTGTTGGTTTGCAAATTTACTGTAGTTTCTGTAGAAAATATAATTAGTCATGTTAAAATTATTTAAAATTGTTTTATTTTAGATTTAGGCAGAATAGTAATTCTGCTATAAAATGAGTTAGGAATATTATTTTTAGTGATTCTTTTGTCACAACTTTGTTTTGACCTTACCTAACCGTAGGTATTTATTTGGGAATTTTATATTTAATAAAAAATAGTTTTAATCAGAATCATGTTATTCCTATTTATTTAACTAGCTACTGTTTTCCTATTGTTTTAATTAGCAAATAAATTTATTTTTCCTATGTGATAGTTTATTCTAGGTTAGTTTCTGTAACTTTAGACCCTGAACTTTTATTTGCAATAAATAAAACTTTTATTTTATTTTTCCTTACTAGGATTGTTTTAGGCATAATAGGAGTTTTATAATAGCTTTTAATGTGATTCTTTTTGCTCCTAGTTGCTTGATAAATTCTTTTCTGTTAGTTAACAAAAACCCATCTGTAGGTTCTGTTAAGAAAAATTTGGTTGTGTAAAACTATTCTTAGTTGTTGCTTGATGTGGTGAAAACATTGAGTTGGATTTCTTCGAGTTTTTCTTTGGGTTTTTGATTTGTTTGTTTTGTGTGTTTCATATTAGCAAGCTGTTATGTTAAGTGATCATATGTTTGTATGCTTATATGATTGTTGTTTGTCTCGGTAGAATTTCCGGAGTGCGAAGCTTGCTACCACGAGTCCCTAGCTTTCGAAGATCGTCAGCAAGGCAAGTCATTGATCATATTTCTTTTACTATACCTATGATTTTATTGCATTAGAATTATACCTCCCCACCATGCATGCAGTAGGAGAATTTGAAGTTATGTTCTTGAGTAGTATCATGAGGTAGGATGAACCCAATTCCCTTGTTACCATTGCGGGACGAAGTAGTTTATTTTGCTATGCTCAGAGGCGGGATTGGTTGAGTGAATCATAAGGGAGATGTGAGAGTCAAGATGATGACAACCCCATGACTTCAAGCAACAAGATGGACTTCAAAATTCACTCTTTGGGTGGAGGGCGGTTGTGGGCACCCTGGAGAACCCAGTGGTTGGCGAGATGCATGGAGAAGTGCCATGACATCTTGCGGAAAGCTTCACCCAGCCACGAAGAGGCGGATGTATACCCCATTGACCGGAAGCTTACTGTGCAGCCGCAAGCCATTATGGGCTCTGGCTTGGTCAACCCTAGTTGTGACTCTGGCGGACGGTGCTACGAGATGTAGAAGAGCGGTAGGATTGGATGGGTACGGCGGTGGCGAGAAGAACTCTGGAAGACCTGTTTCGTTCGTCCGTCTTCAAACACAATGAAGGCGAAGACTTAAAAGGAGGAGCGATTCTTGCGGGTAAAGTGCACAAACCTCTGCAGAGTGAAGATCTAATCGGTTAGCCGTGTCCCGATTCTGGACAATTTGAGTCTCTGGAACTTGGAAGTATTTGGATATCTCAACACTGAAATTAATAAATTAATTGAGGGTTATTATTTAATAATTGGGAATGAGACATTGGTTGGCGGAACCATCTCAATAACTACCAACAATTTTGTAGTATTTGCAAACAAGTCCTTATTGTAGGGAAAAACTGGCTTTTCGCAAAATAATGAAGCTTAGAGCCCCACAGCCAAATTGCATATAGTGTTAGAAAGTTGTTATTCTCTCTTCATGACTTGCCGGCATATTCAAAATGCTGACCTACACGGCTGCAACGTCTTATGTTGCGGAGGAGTATTCGATCGGGAGTGAGGCTACGATCGCGCTTGGCGATTGCCCTATGAGTCGGATGGACTCGCTATTCTTCTACGCTTCATGCAGCTTTATTTAGTTTATTTCTCATGACTTGGCCTTGGCCGAATTTATTCTATTGTAATAAAGACTCGATATGAGAATCGTGTAATAAATTTAGGTGTGATTGAACTTTGATTATTTCATCAATGTCTTGTGTGTGCGGCATGATCTTGGGATGAATACGGAACACGGAGACTTGACCGATTTTGGGTCGGGTCGCTCTGAGATGGTATTGAGCACCTGCTGACCGTAGGGCGTAACCCCTAGGATCGGAAAGCCATAGGAAGAGACTATTTATTTTATGTCCTTATCATTCCGTAATTCTCCCTGTTCATTTCGACTTCTCTCCGATTTTCAACATTCTAGATGGCGCCGAGTTCACCCGGTTTGCTACGGAGTTTTGCGGCCAGATGAGGCGATGCCTTTTGGCAAGAAGCTGGTCCAGATCGTGAAGAAGCTGAAGATTGCTCGCCCTCGATCACGGAAGCCTACCAATGCACTTAAGCGGATACCGCTTCTGAGATTGAGGTGCATATCGAGGGAGGACCTTGGAGGACATTGAGCCTATTGACTTTGAGTTTACCGATTTCAAGCTGGATCCTCGGAAGAGACATGGCGATTTATCGTGCACTTGGACATCTCCGAGAAGAGTACAGGGCGAGCTCGACCCATCAGATCTCGCCATGATTTCTCGCAGAGCTAGGAATGGAGATATCATCCGCACCGTGAGGGCGACTCCATTCTCTCATATGTCCAAGACTTGGAGTGTCTCCTCAGAAGCGGAGATCCGGACTCGCCGTAACTCGAATGTACACAGGAGGCTGTTGTTCCGTGAACTGGAACTAGAGGAGAAGGCACACGCAGACTTCCTTGACCATGAAGAAGAAATCAAGGATTTCATGGAGAGAGTCGACAATCTGAAGATGAATGTTGCCGCATTAGAGGAGAAGATGGACTTGGGAGAGGACCTTTTTCCGAGTGGAGATGACGGACCTCTCGTGAGCAATGACCAGGATTATGAAGGGAGCTCCACTGAAGAAAGCCGCAAGAGGAGGCGCTGCATCAGAGGACGCCACACCGGAGGACGCCGCATCAGAGGACGCAAGGATAATTGATGAAGACATTTAGTCGACCGCCATGTTATTTTATTTTCATCGATCAGTTAGGTCGTTATTTTCGATTAGTCGTGAGATATTTGTAATCGAGATTGAACCATGTTTGAGTGGATTGAATAAATGATTGGTGTGATTATGTTTGTGCATTCATTTGGGTAGTGATATTTTCTCATTAGACCCTTGTTCTATTCTAATTTTCTCATCCACTCCAAAACACCAGATGCCTCGAGGCGTGACCCGGTCTCAACTTTCCGCCGAAGCTCACCCGGCTGATCCAGCAGCAGAATGCCCATCATGAGATGCTCATCCGAACGAGAACAACAACAACGACAATCCACCGCCACCACCCCTGTTGACAACTTGACCCGCTTCCTAAGGCTGAATCCGCGGTGTTCTCTAGTAGCCTTGGCGATTGTGGCCGATGATTAGCTCCGCAAGGTCGGAAGGAGTTAGCCACTTTGGATGCACAGATGAGAGAAGGTGCGCTTTGCGCACATCGACGATGGACCTGCAGCCTCTTGGTGGGAGAACTACACGCCACTTATCCTATCGCCACCATCACGTGGGATCAGTTCCAGAGGCTTTCCGCACCGCTCATGTATCATTTGGAGCCATGAGTGCGAAGAAGCGTGAGTTCCGCAACTTACGCCAGGGAACCGTCTTGTGGGGAAATGCGTGGATGAGTTGAAAGTTAGCTCGCTATGCCCGGATGATGTGGCCACGGATGCCAAAGCAGGAAAAGTTTCTCGAGGACTCAATGGCGAGCTGGGAATGCAGCTTATGGTGGCTACCTTCAACAACTACCGGGAGCTGGTAGACAAGGCCACCATACTTGAAGGCAAGCAGCAGCAGATTGATAGCATAGCGGAAGTATGGCGGGGAAGTACAACTCGGAGCTCAGCGAAGCCCCGTTATGCCCCATACTCGGGAGGGCATACCCATCATAACCATGGAGGGCATAACCATGGAGGAAATGGGAACAACCGCAACCAGGACAACAAGTCAGGCAATGGAAACGGTAATGGAAACCAGCATCGTCCTGCCCCGGCTCAGAAGGATCTGAGTCACATCACTGTTTCAAGTGCGGAAAACAGGGCACTATGCCACCGACTGCCCGGAGGCCAAGCGGAGGAATGGAAAGCGGCAATGGAAGCTCAGCAAAGAAGCCCAACCCTTTTCCTCGTGCTCGGGTGAACCACATTGGCGTGGAGGGCGTCTATGATCAGCCGGAACATCGTGGTTGGTAAGTTTTATTAAATTCACATCCGGTGTTGGTACTCTTTGATTACGGAGCCACGCATTCATTCATATCAAGGGTAGTTGTGGAAAAATGCGGGTTGCCCACTAGAACCCTTAGAAGCCCTCTTCACGTCGATTCGGCGGGAGGAGAAATGATGGCGAGCTTAGGCTGTCATGCAACCCTCAACATCGAAACCATAAATTTCCGCAGACCTCATAGTATTGGAAACCCGGACCTTGGATGTGATCCTAGGCAGGGATTGGTTGACAAAGTTTGAAGGAAACATAGATTGTGCCCGCAAGTCGATTCTGCTCACCACCCGGGCGAAGAGGATCAAGTATGTATCGAGCGTAGCGGATGAAGAATCGGTGAATTCCCTCACGGAGTTGTTCAGGAGGAAGTGCCGATGGTGCAAGATTTTCCGGATGTATTTCCGGAGGAATTACCAGAATGCCACCGGACGAGAGACATTGAATTTCTGATTGAGTTATTGCGGCACAGCCCCAATATCCAAGAGACCCTATCGGATGCCACGAGCGATTTGAAAGAGATCAAGAATCAAATTAATGAGCTATTGGAGAAGGGATGTATTCGCCAAGCTCATCACCTTGGGGAGCCCCAGTTCTTTTGGTAGAGAAGAAGGATGGAACCACGAGAATGGTTGTGGATTATCGTTCGTTGAGCAGCGTGACCATCAAGAACAAGTACCCTCTGCCGATGATTAATGACTTATTTGATCAGCTAGTTGGAGCCAAGGTATTCTCCAAGATCGATCTTCGATCAGGGTATCATTAGTTGAAGATCCGTGAAAAGGATATACCCAAAACAGCATTTACCACCAGGTATGGTTTATATGAGTATACCGTCATGTCATTGGATTGACTAATGCCCTGCATACTTCATGAATTTGATGAACAAGGTATTTATGGAATATCTGGACAAGTTTGTCGTGGTGTTCATCGATGACATACTGATTTTCTCCAAGAGCGAGGAAGAGCATAAGGAACATTTGCGTCTAGTTACGGAGAAACTCCGAGAACATCGATTGTATGCCAAGTTCAGCAAATGTGAATTTTGGCTGAAAGAAGTCGGATTCCTCGGACATGTTATTTCAGGAGAAGGAATAGCAGTTGACCCGCCAAGGTTGAATCGATCACCGATTGGCGATCGCCCACCTCGATCAAGGAGATCCGCAGTTTTCTCGGACTCGAGGATATTATCGGAGGTTTATTGAGAATTTCTCGAAGATTGCCAAGCCCATGGTGAGCTGTTGAAGAAGGGCGCTAAGTACATTTGGACCGAGGATTGTGAAGCCGTTTCCTGGAATTGAAAAAGCGTTTGGTTACAGCCCGAGATTGATTTTGCGGACATACACAAGGATTACGGTATATTGTGGCGCTTCTCGTCGGGGACTCGGAGGAGTACTCATGCAGGAAGGAAAAGTTGTAGCTTATACCTCCGGACAGCTCGACCACACGAGATGAATTATGCCACACATGATTTGGAGTTAGCAGCCGTAGTGCATGCACTCAAGACACTGGAGACATTTTCTTATCGGAAACCGTTGTGATGTTTACACAGATCATAAGAGCTTGAAGTATATTTTCACTTGAAAGAGTTGAACCTCGAGCGGAGGAGATGGCTAGAGTTAATCAAGGACTATGACATGAGATTGCATTACCACCGGGAAAGGCTAATGTTGTAGCAGATGCTTTGAGCCGTAAGAGTTATGTGAATACTCTTATAGCGGGAGGATTACCCCGGAGTTAGTCGATGACCTCGAGAGCTCGATGGAGATAGTTCGAGAGGATATGTTGCAACTCTGGAAGTACAGTCCACTTTGGCCGAAGAATTCATGAAGCCCGGAAGTCGGACAAGGAAATTGATGAGATAAAGAAAAGATGAATGAAGGAAAAGCTAAAGGGTTTCGTAAGGATGAACACGGAGCTATATGGTTCGAGGATCGTATTTATGTGCCCAATGATCCCGAACTCAGGAAGCTAATTCTTCAGAGGCTCATGATTCACCGTACTCGATTCACCCGGTAACACCAAGATGTATCTGGATTTGAAGGAAAGTTTACGGTGGGCGGTATGAAGAAGGATATTGCGAGTGCGTAGCGATATCGATGTTTGCCAGCGAGTAAAGGCGGAACATCGAAGCCAGCAGGTTACTTCAACCTTTGCCGATTCGAGTGGAAATGGGAAAAACTTGGAATGGATTTTATCACGGATTACCCAGACACGTTCAGGTTATGATTCCATCTGGGTAGTGGTTGATCGATTAACCAAGGTAGCTCACTTCATTCCGTGAAGACTACCTATACCAGTGCTAAGTTAGCCAAGATATACATGACCAGGATCGTATGTCCGCATGGAGTTCCGAGGAGTATCGTGTCGGATAGAGGAACACAATTTACCTCAAAGTTTTGGAATCGGTTGCATGAAACTTTGGAGTGCGAGGCTGGAGTTGATACATCTTTTCATCCGCAGCAGATGGACGGACCGAGAGAGTCAACCAGATTACGGAGGACATGTTGAGAGCTTGTGCGCTAGACTATGGGTCTAGCTGGGATGATAATTTGCCATCGCGGAGTTCTCATACAACAACAGTTATTAGACCAGTCGAAGATGGCCCCTTCGAAGCTCTATCACGGAAGGAGGTGCGAGAACACCATTCTTTGTGGGATGGTGTTGGAGATTGAAGACTTTTGGTTCGATCTTATCGAGATTCGAAGAAAGTCAAACTGATTCGAGATAGACTCAAGGTAGCTCAGTCGAGACAGAAGATTTATGCCGATAGTAAATGCAAGGAAGTAACATACGCAGCAGGAGACCGAGCATATCTTCGTGTGTCCCCACTTCGTGGAATCAAGAGGTTCGGTGTTAAAGGAAAGTTAGCACCCGATTCATTGGCCCTACAAAATCCTCGAGCGTCGTGGAGAAGTTGCTTACAAGTTGGAATTGCGGAAGGATTGTCCGGAGTTCATGATGTCTTCCATGTTTCTCGGTGAAGAAATGCCATGCCGACATGGCGATATTCCGTTGAGAGACATAGTGCCCCTAGAGGCCATACAGCTCGACGGTGATCGACTTATAAGGAGAAACCGTCCGAATTCTTGAGACTATGACGAGTCACCGCAGCAAGATCATCTAGTTTTGCAAGGTCTTTGTGGAGTCATCACTCGAGGAGGAAGCCACACGGGGGCGAGAAGAAGACCTCCTTGAGACCACCGCACCTATTTGCTAGCCAACCCGAATCTCGAGGGTGAGATTCATCTTAAGATGGGTAGGTTTGTAACATCCCAAATTTCTTATTTGGAATGTTTTACAATTATAGCTAAGCATCTATGCATATTGTTTGAATTTGAGTGGCATTTGAAGTTTCAGAAGTTTTTGGAGTTGTTGGAATTTGAATTCAAATTTTGGCAGTGGAAATTATTTCAAAACTATGCCTGATAAATACTTGAGAAAAAGTATGAGAGGAGTAAACATGACACTCCAAAAATATCAGAGGAAAAACATTGCCAAAAAGTTTGAATTCAAATCTGAATTTTATTTGGTATTTTAGAAAAATGATTTTTTTATAAAGTTTGAGTTTTGCCTCTGGAAAAATGTTCAAATTATGGGGAATATTCCCCTGATCATTTTGATATATACATGTCCTATATAAAATATTTATATTTATATATTTTTCTCTCTCTCTAAATATTCAAAAAAAATAGAAAAGGAGAGCCCCAATCGCAAGCCAGGCCAACCGGCCCAGCCAGCGCCGAGGCGGCCCAGCCAGCCAGCGCCGACCGACCGCCCGACCCTTTTAGAAACCACGCCGAGGCAGCGCCCGGCGCCCTCGCCTGAAAACCCTAGGCCTCGGTCGCTGGGCCAGCGCGCCTCTCCCTCTCTCACCGACAGGTGGACCCCGCCACCTTCGTCTTCCCTCGCCAAACAACGCCATCCGCGCCGCCGCTCGCCGGATCCCAAGATCCGGGATCCTCCCGATCTCTCTCCCGATCGCCCCTCGTCCAAGTCGTTCCCCCTCTATATAAACCCCCCTCGCCCGTTTCCCCTCGCCCCTCGCCCGACCTCTCCTCCGCCCGCAATCCGTCGCCGGAGCACCGAGTCTTGCCGCAGCGCCATTGCCGCCCCACCGATCGCCTCGAACCTCCCGAGCTCACCCGACTTCACCCCGAGCCCCTTGCTCGCCGAACCGCGGAGAATACCGTCGTCGTCCCCGACCACCGAGCCACCGAGCCATCATCGCCGAGCCGCCGCCGACCATCGCCGCCGTCGCCGCCACGGTACGCCACCGGAGATGCCCTCCGCCGTCCGATCCAAAACCAACGCGTTAGATTAGATCCCCAAGCGGTAGGTTTATTTTAAGTGAACGGTTTAATTACGGTTTATTCGGTTTTACTTAGGTTAGTTTAGACCGGCCCGGTCGGGTTATTTGCTGTTAAACCATGGGCGCGTTTTAGTTATATTACGCCCGAAGCGTTAGATAGGCCCATTAGCCAGTTTTTCTTTTTAGTTAATATTTTCGTTTCTGTTTTTAACAGAATAGTTTCAGTTTTGTAAAATTCATATCTTTTAACCTACTTAATATTTTTAAGTGATTCTTTTTTTGTTGGTTTGAAAATTTATTGTAGTTTCTGTAAAAAATATAATTAGTCATGTTAAAATTATTTAAAATTGTTTTATTTTAGATTTATACAGAATAGTAATTCTGCTATAAAATGAGTTAGGAATATTATTTTTAGTGATTCTTTTGTCACAACTTTTTTGACCTTACCTAACCGTAGGTATTTATTTGGGCATTTTAGATTTAATAAAAAATAGTTTTAATCAGAATCATGTTATTCCTATTTATTTAACTAGCTACTGTTTTCCTATTGTTTTAATTGGCAAATAAATTTATTTTTCCTATGTGATAGTTTATTCTAGGTTAGTTTCTGTAACTTTAGACCCTGAACTTTTATTTGCAATAAATAAAACTTTTATTTTATTTTTCCTTACTAGGATTGTTTTAGGCATAATAGGAGTTTTATAATAGCTTTTAATGTGATTCTTTTTGCTCCTAGTTGCTTGATAAATTCTTTTCTGTTAGTTAACAAAAACCCATGTGTAGGTTCTGTTAAGAAAAATTTGGTTGTGTAAAACTATTCTTAGTTGTTGCTTGATGTGGTGAAAACATTGAGTTGGATTTCTTCGAGTTTTTCTTTGGGTTTTTGATTTGTTTGTTTTGTGTGTTTCACATTAGCAAGCTGTTATGTTAAGTGATCATATGTTTGTATGCTTATATGATTGTTGTTTGTCTCGGTAGAATTTCCGGAGTGCGAAGCTTGCTACCATGAGTCCCTAGCTTTCGAAGATCGTCAGCAAGGCAAGTCATTGATCATATTTCTTTTACTATACCTATGATTTTATTGCATTAGAATTATACCTCCCCACCATGCATGCAGTAGGAGAAATTTGAAGTTATGTTCTTGAGTAGTATCATGAGGTAGGATGAAACCAATTCCCCTTGTTACCTTTGCCCGGGACGAAGTAGTTTATTTTGCTATGCTCGTAGACGGGATTGGTTGAGTGAATCATAAGGGAGATGTGAGAGTCAAGATGATGACAACCCCATGACTTCAAGCAACAAGATGGACTTCAAAATACACTACTGGGTGGAGGACGGTTGACGGGCACCCTGGAGAACCCAGTGGTTGGCCGGGATGCATGGAGAAGTGCCATGACATCTTATACCCCATTGACCGGAAGCTTACCTGTGCAGCCGCAAGCCATTATGGGCTCTGGCTTGGTCAACCCTAGTTGTGACTCTGGCCGGACGGTGCTAAGAGATGTAGAAGAACGGTAGGATTGGATGGGTACCGGCAGTGGCCAGAAGAACTCTTGGAAGACCTGTTTACGTTCGTCCGTCTTCAAACACCATGAAGTGCGAAGACTTAAAAGGAGGGAACGATTCTTGCGGGTAAAGTGCACAAACCTCTGCAGAGTGAAGATCTAATCGGTTAGCCGTGTCCCCGGTTACGGACAATTTGAGTCTCTGGAACTTGGAAGTATTTCAGATATCTCAACACTGAAATTAATAAATTAATTGAGGGGTTATTATTTAATAATTGGGAATGAGACATTGGTTGGCGGAACCATCTCAACAACTAGCAACAATTTTGTAGTATTTGCAAACAAGTCCTTATTGTATGGAAAAACTGGCTTTTCGCAAAATAATGAAACTTAGAGCCCCACAGCCAAATTGCATATAGTGTTAGAAATTTTTGTTGTTATTCTCTCTTCATGACTTGCCGACATATTCAAAATGCTGACCTACGGCTGCAACGTCTTATGTTGCGGAGGGTATTCGATCGGGAGTGAGGCTACGATCGCGCTTGGCGATTGCCCTATGGAGTCGGATGGACTCGCTATTCTTCTACGCTTCCGCAGCTTTATTTAGTTTATTTCTCATGAGTTGGCCTTCGGCTGAATTTATTCTATTATAATAAAGACTCGATATGAGAATCGTGTAATAAATTCAGGTGTGATTGAACTTTGATTATTTCATCAATGTCTTGTGTGTGCGGCATGATCTTGGGATGAATGCAGAACCACGGAGACTTGACCGATTTTGGGTCGGGTCGCTACATGACAGAAGGAAACTCTACAGGATTTGATCTTCACAAAGATCAAGCGATACACGATCAACTCATGGAATGAGGCAAAAGAACGTCTCTTGAGCCGATACACAAGACACACATCAGGAGGGTGATGGAGAAGCCGATGACAAAGGTTCAATTTGGTAGGCAACAACTCCATGCTTAAGTAAGATGGTGCATAGGTTTCAAATTAGCAAGGAGGTAATTGCCATGATTCCATAACGGGACACCTTAGCGAAGGTGACTTGTGGAATTATTCCCTTAAGGCAAGTCACTTTTGATATAGATCACTGAACTCCTCATACTAGCCTAAGGCAAGTCACAAACGATCGTTCGAAGGAGTTTGAAAGAATGACATGCTTGGACTAGAATGGATGATGTGGACTACCTTGTTGAAGACAATGAAATGGATGATTTTGCTTATCATCGTAAATGGATGGGACCCATGGTAGGACCACTTTTGAAGATGATCCTGAACAACAATTACTAAGAGGACAGCCTATGGGAAATTGGCACCATGGCGGTGCAAGCTGGGAACAAAATGCTTGGGAATGTTCCAACCATCATATCTGCGTGAGATTCAGATTCGATTGGTGATAGGATACTTCAGACTCAGCATGTTGGAAAAGGAAAGGTTGCAACACAAATCGATGAGATAACATTGTGAGATTCTCGGGAAATGAACTACGGTAGCAAGCTCCAAAACATGAGCTGGTTCTGCTACATACATGTGAACACACTGTCCCAGACAAGCATGACCACGTAGTAGTCTTATAATAAAACACTACCGAGTTCAGGTGGGGAACCATCAACGAGGATATCGAAGTCTTTTGCATGAACTAGTATTCGCACAGCAACTCCTTTTCCTTGAACAATTCAATCAGTGGCTTAGTGTGCTAGGGAATACATATGAAGATGGTCAGTCTATCAGACCATAGAATACTTCGCACGTATGCATGACTGACTTGGGATGATTCCAGAGGAAGCAAAATAATCTTTCTCGAACTCACGGCGGCAATTTGCATCGATTGCACATGAACTAGAGGAAGTCTCTTCTCTCATCCAAACATATACCTCATGAATGGAACACGAAGGCAATGCTTAAAAAGTTTCCAACACTAGCTTGATGTCCAACAACATCATGGAGGAGATAAGGATGTTGTCGATGGGCTCAACAACAATTTATCAAGATTTCCATAAAATGGAATTCCACGACTATGTGAACAAGGTGATAGAATTTGTCAGACCAAAAGATGTAATGGTGTATGCTCGAGGGATCAACCACGAGTACGACAACATTACGAACATCGTTGGTTCTGATTTGATTTGACGATAGCCCACACTCAAATCAAAGGATTGATAAGACAATAGCCCCGACAATTGATCACGTGGATCAATCGATGAAGATATCATCTTTCTTCAACACAAATACAAGATATCCCTTAGGGATGAGCGTGGTCGGACAAGCTTTTGTCTTCCAACTCTCCAAGTTGTTGTGAAGCTTAACCAACTAGCTCAGGGGTATCCAACACAGATTCTTGGAGAAAAGGGTGGCTACAAGAAACCAACTTGATCACGAACTCAACATAGCGGTCAGGTGACAACCTGGTGATACCTCCGAGGAGATATTCGGAAAATCACGAACCACCGATATGTTACTAAGCTAGAGAACAATCTTGCTTTTCAGGGCAAGACGATATGATCAACAGAGCAAGGATTTGACAAAATCCTAACTCATTGATCGAAGAGTGCACCATAAATAAGGACTAGGTAGCACGATCAATCTTAGGATGATGATTTAATAACCAACATGCTAGGAATGAGAATATTTTCCATTTACTACCGAGCAACGGAGTTGCTAGGAGTATTGATTTCACACCTCGCAATTCAATTGTCGGTATTCCGGTTACAATAACACGGAGACCGGGAAATGAACAATGATGGCGAGAAGTATCACTGCGTCAAGAATTCATAAGAGGTGGTGCAATTCTCATGGCATACTTGATATGAAAGAGGGTAACACTCCAAGGTAGAACAGAACAAAAGCTGGATTTGCATTTTGATCCACGGAATACAACTACTTTGACCCAATCCTCGAAGTGGACAAGGTACTGGAGTTTGTTTCTCCTAGTCATTCGAGAATATAATGGATTGACAGACCATAAGAATATGAGGTATCGATGAGCATGAATGCATGACATGCTCTTGTCTATCAAATGATAGACAGAGGTCAGAAAACAGCTAAAGAGGGACAACTCAAAGGAACATATGATTTTCTGAGTTGTGGGTGCATCGATTAGCATGTCGAACAAAGTTCAACATATTTCTTCCGGATTACCAATGCAGAAAGGTAGGACTGGCAGAGTCACAATATAGATTGGGGAACTCATCCAGAACACTCTTGTTGTGATCTTGTGGTTCAAGAACTCCTGCCATAAGCAGTTCATGGTATTTGGAAGAAGGGAATACCACAAATCTCGAGGACTATCATCAAGGTTACTAATGTCCTAAGGAACTAGCAAACACTATCAACACGAAGCAAGTAGGGTGAATCTCAGGTTCAATAACCTAGGAATAGAATACCTACTACTAAGTGGCATCACGAGATGCTTTCGAGAATGAAGGCCAGAATCATCGCACTTGAACACAAAACATGGCTAGATTACTAGGTGATTCTATAAGACGCCTAGGGTCATAATAATAGCTCCAACATATATGTCGAGGCAATAGTGTACCTCAACTCACTGATTAGTGTGCTTATTCTGACCAAAAGGACATCGGGAACGGAAAGCAAGGATCTGCAAATGCATCAGACTACTTAGAAACCTGGGGTGAATCGGACAACATAACGGCTATAAATGCTCAAAAAGATTTGAGATATCCAGCAAAATGGTGGCATAACCACTTAACATCACAATATCAAGGTTCTGAGACCAACTGTTAACACATGGAAGTACTAGAACTGAACTGAGACTTGAATCAATCAATCCTATGAGTCTACGGATTAGTAAAAAGAAGAGGTTGAATCAGATCAGAAGGGCATAAGGTAAAGGAGTAAAAAGAGCCTTAAGTTCCCTTCCACAATCAATTCCCTTATATAACTAAAGCATTTCTATACTCGACTTCGACCAGTTTGGCTTGGTAATCCTACAGGCAGTCAGGCTCTGATACCAACGCTGTCAGGACCCCGATCCTAAGTCACACCAATCTAGCATGTAACACCTCATATCACTTTGCGGCCTCACGCATGGTATTCCCATGGGTGTCGCCTTACCTGGCCCGGGACCGTTTGCACCTTTTGGCTCACGTATGTGATAGTGTCGCTAGCATCCATATGACAAAGAATCCGGGCCAACATGACTACTCATGAACCCAAAGTGGCACTAACTTACGGGGACAGGCATACATGAAACAACATCGAGCATGTCGCTCAGCAGCGTGTGAATCCGGGCTCTAGCAACAGGGCTAACAAGACTACGGGAACCCGGGCTGTAGCAGGCTAGCAGGACTACGGATGTCACCACGTGACATTTCCCCGAAGGGACAGACACAGGAACGAAGTGTATCACATGCCGGCCAGTCTATGTGTTCCGGAGCAGTAGTGCTGGGCTAGCAGGACTCCGATAAACCGGGCTGTAGCGGACTACTATGGCTCATGGAAGCACAAGAGTACATTTCCCCATAAGAGAGGCTACCAAGGATAAACAACTAGGTTGTCGGATCCCACACATACCAAGCATTTCAATCATACACACAATATGCTCAATATGTGCAACTACAACATGGCATCACAACAAGACTCTACGACTCAGAGTATTTATTCATTAGGCTCCGAGGAGCTAAGTATTACAAACATGGGTCTCATGACCCAACATAGAGAGCATACAAGCAACAAGCACATGCAGAAGCTTAACTTGTCTGAGTACAGACAACTACAAATGAAGAAGGCTGAGAAGCCTGACTATCTACAAGACCCTCCCAAGGGTACAAGATCGTAGCTGAGGAAACAAGCTACATGCCGAAGTCCACGCTGAACTACTAGCGAGACTGAAGTCTCTCTGCAAAACATAAATTAAGCAAACGTGATTACAAATGTACCCAGCAAGACTTACATCAGAACTATCTACATATGCATCGGTATCAACAAAGGGGGTGGTGGAGTTTAACTGCAGCAAGCCAGCTTTGATTCAGTGGCTATCCTAATCTACGACTGTAAGTAACTCTTTTGGGGTGGCGCACACGAGTCCACATATTCACCATAACAATACACCACTATGGATCCGATCCCGTCTCCCTACGAGAAGGCCATCCATAGCACTCACGCTTATCTTGTCTATGTTAGAGTATCCAATTTCACTTGTCTATAAACTGTACAGGCAACCCAGAAGTCCTTTACCGCGGACACGGCTATTCGAATAGATGATGTTAACCCTGCAGGGGTGTACTTCTTCACACACGCTCTCGCCACTTACCACCATGTACATGTCGTGTATCTCGGCAACCTTCAAGCGGAAGCCTGCCGAGGGAGTCGGCCATGACCTGACTAACCACACAAGTCTCTAGTCCAGGTTTATCGCCTATTGGGTTCCATCCGCAAGGAGATCCAGCCGAGGTGTTGCTCACGGCCCCCAAGCGATGTGTCTGAGGTTCCAAGCCCACCAAGCAGGCGACGCTTGGCATACCCGCCACGGTGCCTAGTCTGTCCCAAGCCCACATGCACGGGTGCCACTTGGTAGACTACTAACACTACCTACAAACACCAGAAACTAGTTGCAACTCGTTGACAGAGATCACGTTGATTAATAAGTCGAGAGAGCTTGGGCGCCGGAGCCCAATGTGTGGTAATAACTGTTCATGGATCACAAACACGAACTCAGTTCTCGAGGGCGGCTGCAATGAGACAACCCACCATGTACTCCTACATGGCCTCTCACCGCTACCTTTACCAAATCATGTTCACACACTTAGCTCTCAACAGTAGGTCATGTTCACCACATTCCAATTCATTCCCGATGAATCAGACCTAACTCAACACTAAGCAGTAGCAGGCATGACAAACAAGCATGAATGAGTAGACACATCAGGGCTCAAACAACTCCTACTCATGCTAGTGGGTTTCATCTATTTACTGTGGCAATGACAGGTCATGCAGAGGAAAGGGGTTCAAATACCGCAGCATGTAACAGTTGAATCGTTGTTGTCCTAATGCAGTAAAAGAGAGCAGGAGCAAGAGAGTGGGATTGTATCAGAATGAAACAAGGGGGTTCTGCTTGCCTGGCACTTCTGAAGATAGCATAGTTCTTCATCGGTGTCATCGAACTCACCATCGGAACATACGTCTGCTGAGGGGGAACAAACACCGACTAGCAAAGAAGGAACACAATCAATGCAATGCTCATCTAAATGAATGCTATGTCATGTTAAGATACTGAATTGACCTAGTGCAACAGTTAGTCATATTCATTGAAGTCGAATTCAAACATATAGCAAATTCCAACTCCAAAACTAATTAACATTTATTCCATAATCATGAATTGTCCTATTCAGTGATGTTAACTTGTTCTAACATGCATGAAAATGCTATATTCAGATTCTTTGGATTTTTCTGATAATTTTTCATATATGATTTATTTCATTTGGAGTTATAGATTATTTTCTATGATTTTTACAAGTTTTAAACATTTTCTAGAATAAATAAATCATTTCTGATTTAATTAAATATTCAGAAAACATTATCACGTCGACCTTTGTGTCATCCTGCGTCGGAGGTCAAGTGAGCTGTTAGGTCAAACGACGATGGGGCCCTTGGTCGATGTAACCGTGCTGGCTTGGGTCACTAACGGGTGGGGCCGGTCAAGCTCCACGTCAGATCGGTCAAAGCTGACGCATGGGTCCACTAGTTTTGCTAATTAGCCTAATTATTTGGTTAACCAGTAAACTAACAAACTGGGACCCACTTTCAGTGACTAAGGGGTCATTAGCTTAGGGGTAATTAGTGGTTAGGCTGGTGTTTAACCGCCGGCGACGAGCAGACGCGGCGGCGAGGCTCGGGTCTTGTCCTCCAGCGACCAAACGAGCGGAGGAGGGGCTCTATGGTCAGCTGGGGGTGCGCTGCATCCATTGGTGCAGTTTGCCTTGCCGGGGACAGACCGGAGCGACGGCGGTGTCAACGGTTGCGGCGGCCGGAGTTCGGCCGACCTCGGGGACGAGGTTACGGTGCATGGAAGGCGAACCAGCGAGTGATACAGGTTCCTGGAGATTCTCTGAGCACGACGGAACGCACAGACGTAAGCTCCGGTTGCTAGCATCACGGCGGCGAGCAATTCAAAACAGTGCCAAATATCCTTTGGATATTTTTATGTTGTTGAATGGATTATTCCAAAAGCACATAAAATGTTTCAGGGTATTTGAAAATATATTCTATACATATTATGAATATAATTCCAAATGCAAATAAAATAATGATTTAAAGCCAGTGCCCAAAATATTCCTCAAAAATGTCCATTATTTTTAGTTTGTGCAAAACCTTTGCCAAAATATAACCAACATTATTTAAGGCCATTTTGGAAACATTGAATGCATTTTCCAGGGTTCTTTGCCCTTCTTTAATTAAAATTTTGAGGCTTCAAAAATCCTCAATTCAAGTTTCAGGAATTTAAATATGATGCCTGGATGCAGATGCAACTATCTACAAACAAAATTCTAGGGCTGTGACAGCCCGGCCAGCCCCTTTAGTACCGGTTCGTGGCATGAACCGGTAATAAAGAGGTTGTGGAAGGCTGTTTTTAGTCCCACCTCGCTCCCCTAGCAAGATTTTTACCACCTTAAATATGTTACTTCTCAAACTATCACAAGCACTTGGTCTTCATTGAAATTCATGTGTAGAATTTGTGGTCACAATATAAGTCTTCACCGGTTTCTAAACCATTGAGGACTCATGTTGACAATTTAGATTATACACAAAAAGATCATTGATAATCAATGTATTTTTATGTATATTCTTACATGTTTACGCCCTCACTCTCTCCACTCACTCGGTCTCCCCCTCAATCCCCCCGCGCCGGTCGTCCCCCGCCGGCCGCCCCTCATTCTCTGCTGACATGTTTACGCCCTCACTCTCTCCACTCACTCGGAAAAAAATGGACGCACTTCGTGTACAAACTGGACAATCTCTTTCGGAGTATCAGGGTTTCGGACGAGAACTCATCTGTTACACGGGCACTTCATTTTTCTTAACTTATTTGAACTCCAGACATTTTTTGCTTTTCGTATGCACCATACAAAGCGACATCATCAATTTCCAACACTTTCTGACGTCATTTGCTATTTTTCAGTAATTTACTGATTTGTTTAGAGAGCTAAATGGTCGTGAAATTGAAAATCACTACAAAATGAACTCTGAAAATATTGAAACTTGGCATGGTACCATCATTTCACCCACATAGCATGTGCAAAAAAGTAGAGAGGGTTATGGCAAAACTGGATGCACTTCGTGTACAAACTGGACAATCTCTTTGTCACGCCCAAGATGCGACCCTATCCTTAAGGAACTCGAAGGTCCCACCAAGGATAGAAGTGCATCTTGAAGACGCTTTTGCAAGGTGGATATCATTACATCAACATTACATAATAGTGGGGATACATCCAATACATACAATGTCACATGAAAACAACAATACAACATACAAGATCAACATCCGACTACAGATGAATCATAAATAGAAACTCAAACAATATCCACCCTGCTAGCCCAGGCTGCCGACCTAGAACCTATCCCCTGATCAAAGAAGAAGCAGAAGGAGAACTCCAAAACAAGCAAACATCGCTCTCGCGTCATGATCATCGCATAACTTGTACCTGCAACTGTTGTTGTAGTAATCTGTGAGCCACGAGGACTCAGCAATCCCATTACCATGGGTTCAAGACTAGCAAAGCTTAAAGGGAAAGGAAGGGGTAAAGTGGTGAGGTTGCAGCAGCGGCCAAGCAATGTATGGTGGCTAACTTACGCAAATAAGAGCGAGAAGAGAAGCAAATCAAGCGGTCGTCAACTAGTAATGATCAAGAAGTGATCCTGAACTCCTACTTACTTCAGACATAACCCAGAAACCGTGTTCTCCTCTCGATCAACCCCGAAAAGAGACACTCACAGTTCACGCATTACGATTGGTGTATTTTAGAAGAGTTTACTTCAAGTTTACAACAACGGATATTAACAAATTCCCATCGCCACATAACGCGGGCATGGCTTTCAAAAGTTCAAACCCTCTTTGGGGTGTCCCAACTTAGCCCATGATAAGCTCTCGTGATCAACGAAGGATATTCCTTCTCCCGGGAAGACCCGATCAGTCTCGGAATCCCGTTTACAAGACATTTCGACAATGGTAAAACAAGACCAGCAAAGCCGCCCGAATGTGCTGACAAATCCTGATAGGAGCTGCACATATCTCGTTCTCAGGGCACACCGGATGAGCAAGGCGTCGGGTTGGCATAAACCCTGATTGCCCAGGGGGCGCCGGACATCGCTCGTTTTGGACCAGCACTCAGAGGAGAACTGGCATGGGGGGCTAAAATAAAGATGACCCTCGGGCTCCAGAAACCCAAGGGAAAAAAGGGCATAGGTGAGGCAAATGGCAAAACCAATGTTGGGCCTTGCTGGAAGAGTTTTATTCAAAGTGAACTGTCAAGGGAGTCCCATAAATCACCCAACCGCGTTAGGGACGCAAAATACAGGAACATAATATCGATATAACGGAAATTAGGGCGGCAAGAGTGGAACAAAACACCAGGCATAAGGCCGAGCCTTCCACCCTTTACCAAGTATATAGATGCATTAATAATATAAGAGATATTGTGATAACCCAACATAAACATAATTCAACATGGAGCAATCTTCATCTTCACCTGCAACTAGCAACGCTATAAGAGGGGCTGAGCAAAAGTGGTAACATAGCCAAACAACGGTTTGCTAGGAAGAGTGACAACGGTTAGGGGCTATCATGCAATTTGGGAGGCTTGATAAGCAAGTGGAATGGACCGAGGTTTGTCAAGTGGCCTTGGTATACCACCCGTAGACCACCGGTCAAGTTTCGGGTCATTTGGAGCTCGTTTGGTACTCCTACGGTTAACCGCACTCTCGCAAAGGCCTCTTTTAAGTTGCAGCCCAACACCTCTCCAAAATAGTCCAATAACCCATCTAAGTCACTTCCATGCTCTCCGTCGTTCGATCACGATCGTGTGGGCGAAAACTACACCTCATTTGGACTCTCCTAGCTCCCTCTATGCCTATTTAAACACCTCCCAGTCCAAATCCGGGTCTTCTTCCCCGAAACCTAAAATTCTCCTCGCCCGTCGGACACGTCGCCGCCGCGGACAAAATCGCCCGCCCCCGCAGCCAGTGTGGCAGCGCGCCACGTGGTCCGCCGCCGCCTCGCCGCTGCCGCCCGAGCCAGCAGAGGCCCTCCCGGCCGGGTGGCTGCCGCCGCTTCGCCCGTGGGGCGCTTGAAACCCGCTCCGCTCGCCCGCCCGCCCCGCCTCCGCCAGCCCGGCCCGCCGCCGCCCTCACCGGCCGGCGCCGTCGCCCCATCCCGGCCGGCGCTTGCGCCGCTGAAGTCGCCGGAGCCAGGCTCCCGCTCGGGCGCTCCGCCACCATTGCCGCCGGCAGCCTCCGCCGTCGCCGGCCCGGCCCGCCTCCTCTCCTCCGGCCAGGCGAACTCCGGCGCCCCCCCGCCGTCGTCGCCGTCCCGATCCGATCGGGCCGGATCCCGATCCGGAATCCCGTTGACTTCTTCCCCCTCTCGATTTCGTCTAAGTTTTTCATCCTGTGAATTTTTCGTGGCATTTTCAACGTAGCATATCTTTGCATCTGTAGCTCCATTTTGCGCGTATAATATATTAAAATGTTCGCCTCAAAGAGTAGATAATTTCATCTCATTGCATCATTTTCATTTGAGCTCATCTTGATGCCCTAAATGCTGTTAGAAGAGGGCTATGTGATGTTAGTTTCTGTTTCTTAACAGAACTTGCACTTTTGTTATTTTTGCTATGATTGATGTGTGCACCCTATGAAGTTGAGTCCTACATGTGTTTTAAAATATGCCATGCCATCTTTCCAGGGGTGTATGCCATGTATTTTTGTGATCTATGTGGTGACTAGCACAAGCATGCAAAGTAGGTGTCCTGATGTTGCTGATTTCAGCTCTGTTTTGCTGATATTTTGATGCCATGTTAACTTGATGCTACCGAGAGATCCATGCATATTTTGAGATACTTCAGTAAGGATGTTTTGTTCTACATGTCTTTCTCTATCCATCCATGCCTTTGTTTGCAATTATGGAGTGCCATAGCTTGAGTCAATCGAGCTGTACTTTTGCTATCAAATGTTTCCTGGCAGATTGTTTACATGTTATTCAATTTTGCCAAGGTTGTTGCGGTTGATCCATGAATGCTATGATATTGATCTTGCCATGTATGTCTTCTATGCCATGTCTTCTTGATGTATGTATGCTTAGTTTATCATATAAGGCTCTGTAGTGAGTGCATCGAGCTCTTAAACATGCCTACTTGTTATCAGTTTTTGACATGCCATGTTGCTGAATCTGTTAACGAAACTTGTCATTTTGACATGGGTGTTACTATATTTTCTGATCCTTTTTGGCTTATGGTCAGTAAGGGACTTTTGTTCTATGCTTTGAGTAGATTCATGCCATGCCTTGTTTTGCTATTATAAGTTCCTGTAGCATGTAGTTTTGTTGCTCTGAACATTGCTACGATGCTGTTTTTGCCATGTCCGACTCGATATTTTGTGCACTTTTGCCATGCTTGTTTGAACCTGTTATGATGTGATTTAGCCATAGCTCAGTGTTCATCTTTTGTCAAGCATCTTGTGTAGATCACTGCCATATACTTTGTTGATACGTTTGGGTGCAGTAGCTTAATTTCTTTTTGCTTGCTAAGTGGCATCATGCTGTTAATGGCAGATTTGTGCCATTCTTGTTTTGCTTGTCATTTGCAAACTGTGCATCCGATTCGGTGATCTTTATATCGATTTCAACGAAATCATCTCATCTTTCAGTGGCATACTTGGTTTGCCAAGTTGATGCTTAGTTCATCATTTTCCTTCCGGGCCTTTACGCATTGCATATCACATCTCGCATATCATGTCATGTTTTGCATCATGTTGCTTGTGCATTGCACCGTGATTTATTGTGGTTCCTTTGTTTGTGTTCTTGCTTTGGGTAGATCCGGAGACGAGTGCGTGAGCGAGGAACCTGTTGAGAACGCTTACGAGGATCAAGCTTTCGACAACTCGAGAACATTGCGCAAGATGACCATACCCTCGAAATCACTTCTATCTTTGCTATGCTAGTTGCTCGCTCTTTTGCTATGCCTATGCTACGATGCCTACCACTTGCTATATCATGCCACCCATATTGCCATGTCAGCCCTAACCATCCTATCCTAGCAAACCGTTGATTGGCTATGTTACCGCTTTGCTCAGCCCTCTTATAGCGTTGCTAGTTGCGGTGAAGCTGAAGTTTGTTCCTTGTTGGAACATGGAGATGTTGTTCCTTTTGGAACATGTTTACTTGTTGGGATATCACAATATATATATCTGCTATAATTAATGCATCTATATACTTGGTAAAGGGTGGAAGGCTCGGCCTTATGCCCAGTGTTTTGTTCCCTCTTGCCACCCTAGTTTCCGTCATACGGTGTTATGTTCCTTGATTTAGCGTTCCTTACGGTTGGGTGATTTATGGGACCCCCTTGATAGTTCGCTTTGAATAAGACTCGTCCAAAGAAGGCCCAACTTTGGTTTTACCAGTTGCCACCTAAGCCTTTTTCCCCGGGTTTCGCGAGCCCGAGGGTCATCTTTATTTTAACCCGCCCCGGACGGTGCTCCTTCGAGTGCTGGCCCGAACCGAGCAACCTCTTGGGGCCACGACGGGAAACTTCGAGGCTTGGTTTTACTCGTAGCTTGACTTATCCGGATGTGCCACGAGAACGAGATATGTGCAGCTCCTATCGGGATTTGTCGGCACAATCGGCGGCTTTGCTGGTCTTGTTTTATTCTGTCGAAATGTCTTGTAGTCCGGATTCGAGATTGATCGGGTCTTCCGGTAGAAGGATTATCCTTCGTTGACCGTGAGAGCTTATAATGGGCTAAGTTGGGACACCCTGCAGGGTATTATCTTTCAAAGCCGTGCCCGCGGTTATGAGGCGATGGGAATTTGTTAATGTCGGTTGTAGAAAACCCGAAGTTGACCTCAATTAAAATACACATCAACCGCGTGTGTAACCGTGATGGTCTCTTCTCGGCGGAGTCCGGGAAGTGAACACGGTGTTGGAGTTATGTTTGACGTAAGTAGTTCAGGATCACTTCTTGATCGCTACTAGCTTCACGACCGTGCTTTGCTCCTCTTCTCTCTCTCTTTTGCGATGTAGCCACCATATATGCTAGTCGCTTGCTGCAGCTCCACCTTTACAACTCTGTCCTTCCTATAAGCTTAAATAGTCTTGATCTCGCGGGTGTGAGATTGCTGAGTCTCTGTGACTCACAGATTCTACCAAAACAGTTGCAGGTGCCGATGATGCAAGGCGGTGGCCTTAACCGAGCTCACGTGGGAGTTTGACGAGGAACGTGGTCGTTACTAGGTGTCTTTTCACGATGATCGTAGTGGTGCCCAGTTGGGACGATCGGGGATCGTGTAGCATTTGGGGTATCTTCTTTTATTTTGGGTCCGTAGTCGGACCTTGAGTGTACTCTGAATGATGGATGTTTATTTATGTATTGTGTGAAGTGGCATTGTAAGCCAACTATGTATCTCTTTCCTTATGTATTACATGGGTTGTGTGAAGATTACCTCACTTGCGACATTGCTTTCAATGCGGTTATGCCTCTAAGTCGTGCCTCGACACGTGGGAGATATAGCCGCATCGAGGGCGTTACATGGTAGGTAACGCGGCATAGCAAAAGAACGAAGCAACTAGCATAGCAATGATAGTAATGAGATCCAAGGTGACGGTCATCTTGCCTGAAATCCCGCTAGGAAGAAGAACGAGTCCATGAAGAAGACGAACAGAAGTAGTCGAACCAATCCTCACAATCGCAACATTACCGGAACTAAGAAACAAACAACATGGTAAATGCACAAGCATAAACATGGTATGATGCACAGACGAGTATGATGCATGTCCGGTTTAAAGAGGCATGGCATGGCAAAGTGCAACAAACAATACTACAAGTTAAGTGGAGCTCAATATGCCACGAGTTGCATATTGAAAAAACACCACATCAATTATTTAGTTCTCTCTCGGTTTTGTACCCAACAATATTAAATGTTATTAAACATGGCAAGGGCTGAAGCATATGAAAACTACCTATCTAGGCAAATTTAAATGAGGCCGGAACAACGAACAACAATTCTGGAAAATCCCCAAGTGCATATTTTAGATTCGGTACTGTTCTGCCCTAAACCAAATTTTATTGTTGTTAAACAGGAAAATAAACTGCACCAAGTTGATCTATGCATTTTTCCACCCCATTTACATATAAAGTTTATTTAAAACCGAGCTACGGTTACTTAGTTATGAATAAATCATTTTAACATGGCATTTGAGCAAATTTAAACAAACATCATTTTAAACATTTTAAAAAATGGATGAAAGTAGCAAATTATTAATCTACACAAAATTCTAAGCATTTTACATGTATAAATTATCTACATATGATGCACGGTTGTGGAGTAAATATATGCATGATGACGAAGGGGTTTTCTGCAAATCTGCCAACTCTGGATAAATGCTAAAATCGCAGAACCAAAAAAAACTATACGGGCCGAATCTGAATAGTGCACTGGGCGGCTGAGCTGCTCACCTAGCTGGGCTCGGCCCAAGTTGGTGGATGCGGCTGAGGTGCGCTGGGCCTGGCGCTGGAGGTCAACGCGCAGCTTGACCGAGCGAAGCAGGTAGCAGCGGTTGAAGCAGGGGAGCCGCAGCAGCGTGGGACTTGCAGGTCGGCGCGCGAGCCGACAAGGAACTCCGGCAATGGGTGGCTGACGGCGACGCGAGCGCCGGGAACGGGCAGGTCCGGGCGAGGGGGTCTCGGATCCGGCGGCACAAGGGAGCTCCGAGGCGGGGAGGAACTGCAGGGCCATGGCAGGGAAAATTCAGACAAGTGGCAGGGACAGAGAGAGGGCCGGAGTGAGAGCAAGAGGAGGCGAGGCGACCTGGCCGTGGCAAGCCGGCGGTAGGCGCGGGCGCCCGAGGAGGCGAGGTGGAGGAGCACGGGGAGGCTCGTTCTGGCTGGAGATAAGGCCATGGGCGACGCTGCATCCTGGTACAGAGAGAGAACGAGAGAGAGATGAGATACCGAGAGGAGGAAAACAAAGGAACGAGAGGGCGCGACGGGGGCTCATCTGCTAATGGCGCTGCTTGCGGCCGACGACGACGCAAGGTGGTTGAGGAGGGCGGCTGGCGTCCTTGGGAAGAACACCGGCGGGGAGGAAGGACGACGAGGTGGCGAGGAGGAGGTCCTGGAGGTGAGGGTCGTCGCTGGTTGCTCCGGCGAGCGGCGCGAGGGGTCGAGCTTGAGGAGGCACGAGAGGAGGTGGATGGTTTGGATCGGGAGGAGCTGCGGCAGCTGCAGTGTTGATTTGGTGGCGCTGAAAACAAGGGGAAGATGGCGGCGGTTCCAGGGATTGGGTTGATGGGGGAAACAAGGAGGAGACCAGGGGAGGTGCTGGTTGGGTGAGAAGGGGATCTGGGAGGATCCCGAGGAAGACAAGACAGGAGGAGTGGCGGCGGCGGCTAGGAGGATTGGACAGCTCTCCTCAAATTTAGGGTTGAGTCGGTTTATATAGGCTGGATTTTTGGGTAGGGGCTATCTCGTCACTCCGATCGTAATCGAAAGGTCGAGAAATATATAGGCTAGGGAGTTCAAATAAGAAAACGGAGATGTATTATAGACGTTTGGAGATGATCCAGACCCATTGGTCATGACAGCCCGGGTCGGGTCCGGGAGAAGTTTTCTTACTAGGTTGCGGAGGTGGTCGGTGGCTGTGCAAAGAGGCTCAAACGGTCGGACAACAAATGAACGGTTGCTCTCGAAAGGGACAACGAAGGCAAGGGGGGAACGCGGCAACTACGAACGGATGCAAGCTTTATGAAAACATGCAGATGCAATGCGCATGATGCAATGAGATGAAATGCATGACATGAACAAAATGCAAAACAAAAGACAAAAACCAAACCATGGAGGAAAAACATAGCACATAGCCGAAAATGGCAAGAGTTGGAGTTACAATTATGGAAAGCTACATCCGGGGTGTTACACTCTTTCAGAGTATGAGGGTTTCGGATAAGAACTCATCTGTTACACGGGCACTTCATTTTTTTAAACTTATTTGAACTCAAGACTTTTTTCGCGTTCCATATGCACCATTCAATGTGATGTCATCAATTTTCACCACTTTCTGACGTCATTTGCTATTTTTCAGTCATTTACCAATTTGTTTAGAGAGCTAAATGACCGTGAAATTGAAAATCACTACAAAATGAACTCTGAAAATGTTGAAACTTGGCATGATATCATCAATTCACCCACATAGCATGTGCAAAAGAGTATAGAGGGTTACGGCAAAAACTGGACGCACTTCGTGTACAAACTGGACAATCTCTTTCGGAGTATCAGGGTTTCGGACGAGAACTCATCTGTTACACGGTTACTTCATTTTTTTAAATTATTTGAACTCTAGACCTTTTTTACGTTCAGTATGCAGCATTCAAAGCGACGTCATCAATTTTCAACCCTTTCTGACATCATTTGCTCTTTTTCAGTCATTTATCGATTTGTTTAGAGAGCTAAATGACCGTGAAATTGAAAATCACTACAAAATGAACTCTGAAAATGTTGAAACTTAGCATGGTATCATCATTTCACCCACATAGCATGTGCAAAAGAGTAGAGAGGGTCACGACAAAAGCTGGATGCACTTCGTGTACAAACTGGACAATCTCTTTCAAAGTATCAGGGTTCCAGACGAGAACTCATCTGTTACACGGTTACTTCATTTTTTTAAACTTATTTGAACTCCAGACTTTTTTCGCGTTCGGTATGCATCATTCAAAGCGACGTCATCAATTTTCAACCCTTTCTGACATCATTTGCTCTTTTTCAGTCATTTACTGATTTGTTTAGAGAGCTAAATGACCGTGAAATTGAAAATCACTATAAAATGAACTCTGAAAATGTTGAAACTTGGCATGGTATCATCATTTCACCCACATAGCATGTGCAAAAGAGTAGAGAGGGTCACCGGCTAAAACTGGACGCACTTCGTGTACAAACTAGACAATCTCTTTCGAAGTATCAGGGTTTCGGACGAGAACTCATCTGTTACACCGGCAATTCAAAATTTTAATAACTTATTACAACTATGGACTTTTTTGCATTTGGCAGGCGCCATTCAAAGCCACGTCATCAACTTTCAACACTTTCTGACATAATTTGCTATTTTTAATGCATTTACTGATTTGTTTTGAGCTGAATGGCCCTGAAATTGAAAAGCACTATAAATGAACTCTTAAAAGCACTACAAATAGAAGAAAATAAATAAAACAGAAAGAAAAAAACTATATAAAAAACTACTCAGAAACAAATACAAGAAAATATATATAAAGCAGAAAAGAAAAAACTATATAAAAAATAACTCGGAAATAAATAGAAGAAAATAAATAAAGCAGAAAAGAAAAAACTATATAAAAAAATTACTCGGAAATAAATAGAAGAAAATATATAATGTAGAAAAGAAAAAACTATATAAAAAATTGTTGGCGCGCTGCCCAGTGGGCCTGCCAGACCTCGGGTGTGCAAATTCTGGCCCAGAAGGCCCAGCAGGCTCACAGGGTAGCGCGCCATAGTTAGGCCGAGAAGCCTGCTATACACAGGAGTTCAAGGGAGCATGCGCGGCTGGGTTTATAAACCAGTGCGGCTGCCCTTCGGCCGGCGAGGTGGGACTAAACTTTGTGCCCTCGCTGGTAAGCCTGCCCTTTAGTACCGGGTGGTGGCTCCAACTGCATCTTGAAGAGAGCCTTTAATCTTGGCTGGAGCCACCACCGCTACTAAAGGGGTGCGGTTCCTTGCTCGCTTGGCCAAAACAGACCTTTAGTACCGGTTGGTGGCTCCAACCGGTACTAAAGGTGGGTACTATATAAGAAAACACTTCAAATAAATTCGTCAGTTCGTTCTCCCTCTGCTTCTTCTCTCCTCTGCCCCGTCACCGCCGCCCGTCGTCGCCGTCCCCGTTGCCGCCGCCCCCGTCCCCTCTACCTCGCCGTCCCGTCGCCTCGCCGTCCCGTCGCCTGCCAAATCTGTCACCTCGCCGTCCCGTCGCCTCGCCGTCGCCGTGGCCGTCGCCCAGCTGTGAGCCCTCTCCCGGCCCTCTCCTCCCTCCAATCAAAGCAGCCATGCGCCTTGCACCATAGGTGCACACAGCACATGTGCTACAACACACACACGCACATGCCAAGACACACACACACACACAGCAGCATGCACACACACACACACGCACACACACAGACACATGATTCTGTTTTTAGTTTTTTCTGTTTTTTATACAAAAGTTTTAGATGAATTAATTAATTATATATATATTAGATTAATGTCAAATAGTATATAGAAGTGTAAGAAATGTTATGGAAATGTTAGAAATTTTAGTAATGTTAGTTTTAGCTAGATGAATTAGATTAACTTAAATTGTTATGGAAATGTTAGAAATGTTATAGAAATGTTAGTTTTTAGTTTCTTATAATTTTAGTTATACAAATTTAGAATTTGCATATAAGTCACAATCCAGTCATTTAAAAAATGTTACTTTTGTGGCGTATAGTATTTTTTCTCGACGATGCCTGGTCTGCATCCTCGCCGTCCACCCGTTTGTGACGATATCCTACTTCAGAGGACCCATGTCCGGGACTGGGCTCCGCCGGGCTGGCACTGGGAGGTGCTACCTTCAGGGGCGCGCCGCTTGGTGAGGAACCCGGCCCCGGGTCCCGTCGTCGACCCTGATCTCCTTTGGTGGCGTTCGCGTGGGCCACATTCAGTGCAGAGGGAGCTAGCCCCGCCGGAGGTGGTGCGTCGTCGTGTCAGGGAGGAGGACAAGCACGTCCGTCGCTACATGGCTGCTACGGGCGTCAGGTTCTCCAATACCTGGCGGGTTGTTTGGGCAAATGATAGGAGATATGATCCTGTGATGGTTCCTTCTCTTTGGGTGTCCACCACCCGCGCCTTAGGAACCGCGAGTGGCCTAGATTCTTCTGTAGTATTCGATCTTTATTAGCTACCTAGCCAGTGATGTATTCGATATATAATATTCGAGATGATGTATTCGAGATTATATATATTATTAGAGACGATGTATTCGAGATTATATATTATTCGAGACGATGTATTCGAGATTATATATTATTCGAGACGATGCATATTATATATGTACTATATGATTCAGTTTTTCCTTATTGATTGCATCCACGCATTGTAATTTGAATACTAAATTGTTTTATATTTCTTCTAGATTAGTTAAATAAAAGCTATGGCGGACAATACCGGCAGAGAGGGAGAAGAGGCCATGTTCGAGATCATACGCAGCCCTCGCAGGCCAGATGATCTGAATGAAGCAGATGACGGCTCCCAATATCTGAACAATCCTGGGAGGGTGATGATAAGATATTCGATCTCGAAGACCGAGCTGATGAAGTCATGAACTATGATTATGATTATGATTATGATGACACAGACAATGTTGATCTTGAAATAACAAATACTACCGACGAGGTATACCTTTATATAAGCTGGCATCTGGTGATCATCACATGTTTTTTTTATTTGAAGATATACTAACGAATCAATCTTTCTTCTTTCAGCCCTCCGGATCGAGCAAATCTGCTTCTACAGACAGCAGGACAAAGTGAGGCCCCGACAAAAAGTTGAAGGAGGGTGTACAGTACAACATCGACTCCATCAAAGCTAATGGCGAACCCCTCATGCCTAAGAACATTGCGAACAAGTGGATTCTTCAGTGCAGAGTTCTTGTGAAGGACCAACTCCCAATCTCCATTCAAGAATGGAAAGAGCCAAAAAATAAACGTCCAGATGTTACTTGGGTCGATGACAGAGCAAAAAACGCTTTGGGAATCTCTGATGGAACATTTCACGCTACCAGATCATTTCACTGATGCAGATGTGCAGAAAGTCAAGGACGCTGCTCTTAGGAAGATGGCAGTTGCATTAAACACCCACAAGAAAACTGTATGGGCCAACTACGTCGTTGCAGAAAGGAAGACTCCAGAATTCAAGGGAACACTAGAGAAGCAAAGAGAACACTGGCCCGCTTTCGTGAAATTCAAGGAATTAGAATTATCTAAGGAACGGTCGAGAAAACCAATGCCGCAAAAAATATGCAGTTCCATAGGCTGGGGCCAGGTGGCTACGCAGTGGCAATGCCTAAGTGGGATAAGTCTGAGCAAGATATGCTGGATGTAGGGGTCACTCTAGTTACTAGGAGCTGGCCCTCTAGGTGCAGAACTTGGTTCTATGCACATGGGGGGCGTTGGTCCCAAAGACAGGCCTGGTTTCCAAGAAGGCAAGTCTAAAAGGAGCCGAAGAGAAGTCACTTCAAGCAATAGAAGATGCTCGAACGAGGGTGTTCACGCCCAACAGAGAGAACGACGAGCTTACGCGCACCTTGGGAAATCCTGAACACCCGGGAAGAACACGAGGCAAGGGCGTTATTCCCTGGTATGAGGGCTTTTCAGAACGGAACTCCGACTACAGGACCCGTACAAGAAGGAAGGTGGAGGAGGAGAAGAAGAGGAAGATGGAGGAGGAGCAGAGGAAGCAGGACTATGAATGCCTTCAAGGCCTAGAATTAGCGCACGCGGACTTGGCAGTCAAATTCCAGCGGCAGCAGCAGCAGATCGACTCACTTAGCCAGGAAAGGGGGTCTCGGTAGCGGTAGCAGCTAGCGGATGATCCAGCATTGGATATCACCGTCCCATCTATGCCGAGAAGCAGCGTTGGTTCCGCCCCGGGGGACGCACTGCTGGATAGATACCCTATGGATGGCATCATGGAGAACACCAACTGTGAGCTACACTTCAAAATGAAGAACATATCCATGAAAGTGGCGGACGCCGTTGCTTATACAAATCCCCCCGAAACAACCTTCCATTGCATCCTGATTCCAGCTGGCTATGCTCATGTTGTCGTTGATGAGGTGGTGGACCAATATTCGGGGCTAGAGCTTGACATTCCTGGACATCACGAGGAGCACACACTGGGACATGACATACATCGTATCATCCTATGGATAAAGGATTGCATCATCTTTCGAAGGCCACCGACATCGCGTCGTCATCGGACTCCTCCTCAATGTGAGGCCACTTCTCCTCCTCCAAGTCCGGCACAGCAGCATGCCACTCCTTCTGCTTCAAGTCCGGCACAACGTCAGGCCACTCCTCCTGCTTCAAGTACGACGCCGCATGAGGCCACTCCTCCTGCTTCAAGTCCGGTACAACGTCAGGCCACTCCTCCTGTTCCAACTCAGCCATGTCAGCCGTCTCCGCCGCCTCAGCAATCGGGGAAGAGAGTCGCCGCAGCTATGGTGCGTAGCGCTACGAGTCGAGGTAGTACAGGAGGTACAGGTGGAGGCAAGCGATATCAATATGGTCCAAGCCTTGCTCCTCTTCCTCAGAGGCCTTACGACATGACCGAGGAGCAAAACTGAGCCATAGTGAAGGCCCAAGTGGACGCCCATTTTGGACCAAAACCGGCACTGCCGCCTAGGGAGAAAGTGCCTGAGGAAACGATTGACCACTTTATTCATATGGCTAGACCACCAGCTCCCAAGCCAGTTGACTCAGACTATGAGCGCCAAATTAGGAAGGCACATCGAGCACGAGTACAGAAGGAGTCGAGCTCGAGCTCGAGCCAAGCGGTGGCAAAAATCTGGGAAAACCGTTCCCAGTTTGGGAGGACAGGCGACGCAACCGATCGCCCCGCTTGTTGTGCCAACAGCACATAAGAGTACTGGCGCCCTATATATATGTGTGCAAACCGTTAACGTTCCCTAGCTGGGCAATCTAGTAATAACTGAGGAGCATATAATGCAGGCTGAAATGCTCGGTATGACTGTTGGACAATTCCTCGAGATCGAGCCCATGTCTCTGCTTAGAGAGGAGGAAATAAAACGAAAATATGTCCGCGGGGAACCTTTGGTCAAGCCCGAGGAGGTCAAGAACCTCCCAATGAGAATGTATGAATTGCATCAATGGTACATGGAAATTTGCAAGACCCACAATCTACAGTCCCTCATGGTGAAAATCAAGGAAGAGGATTACTTCCATGAGCTAGCTCTGTCTATTGACTATACAGAACTGTTTTAGTTATTCAATTATGACGCACTCGACAAATCTATCGCCAGTTGCTATTGTCTGTAAGTGATTTATTTCTGTAATTTTAGTCTCAAGCCAGTTGTAGTGCTCTCGTTGATCATTACCTGTAATTATCCTCACTATATTCTTTTCTGTGCTATTATGCAGGATGAAGATGTCTGAAATGAGAAAAGCTGGACGCCATGGCATTTGGTTCATTGACCCAAATACCATTAATGAAGAGACATGGTCATATGAACATTATAAACAAGAAGTAGAGAATAACATGCTAGAGTTCTTGAAGCGCCTCAATACCAATGCAGATATACTACTTCCTTACAACTTCCAGTGAGTCCACACTGTCTTGTAGTACAAATTCTGTTTTTGTTACTAGCTAGATACCACTGGATCTTGGTAGACATTAAAGTGCGCATGCAGGTTCCACTGGATCTTGGTAGACATTTAAGTTAAAGAAGGAAAAGTTGAAGTACTTGACTCACTTCTTAAAGAAGCTAAAGAGTACTCAATTGTGAAGGGGATAGTCAACAGGTAATTTCAATCTCATTATATATATATGTCCTGATATCAACTAATTAATAACTCCTTTATTCAAATTCTTTGCCGGTGGGCCGGCAGGGCTTGGCAAAAGTTCATCGAAGACATTCCAGGCCCGTTCAGAGATAAACTGAATTGGTATCGACCCATGGTAATTAATTAAGTAGTACTATAGCTAGCTATAGCTAGCTACCATGCAATCTCTTTAATTCTATAGTTTCATTATCAGGCTTGATTAATTATTATTTCATTGAACTCTATTCTCGTACAGGCCATGAAGCAGGAGCCGACGAATGATTTATGTGCATACTACGTTTGCGAGAACATTCGCATGATGACGTCCGAAAGGAGCACATCTGATAGACAGATATGGGTACGTTTGCCAGAACACACTATACACATTTTTTGCATCATTATCGATATCTAGTCACACAACTAATACATGCATATTGATCTCCTTCTTAACAGTTCAATGAGGTGCGGCAGAAGCTCCTACCAATGGATCGCGTACGAGCAATTGAAGAGGAAATAGCAGGATTTTTGCTCGACGAAGTCATAGATCCTAGAGGAGAATTCCATTACCTGCTACCACACTAATGCCTCCATGTAGGAGAAATTGTATATACCAAATTGTATGTATATACGTACATGCATGTGTATGTGTGAATATGGTGGTGCGAGACATTCGATGATATGTATATATATATATATATGATCAGTTCTACGAGAAATTCTATTTATATATATATGCATAAAGTGTACAATATGTAGTATCGTAAAATACCAGCAAACGAAAAAGAATTAAATGGAAAACACAAAATTAATGAAAAAATAAAAAATCAAAACAAACCCCACCCCAAACATTTAGTACCGGTTGGTGTTACCAACCGGTACTAATGGTCTACCCGCACCCGGGCCTGGCTCGTGCCACGTGGTGACACTTTAGCGCCGGTTTGTGACGAACCGGTAGTAAAGGGGGCGGGGCATTTACTCCCCACTCTTTAGTGCCGGTTGTAGAACCGGCACTAAAGCCCGGTTCTGCACTAGTGATGTAGTATACGAAACTCATTTTGGTAAACCGGTTCAGTAGTAAGGTGGACAGGATTACAGCATGAAACAAACATATATCTATGTATTATGGTCACTGTATTGTCCATATCATTCTAGTTTATGTTGCCAAATCAAGATAGAGACACAGTTCTAATCATATATTTTTAAGACACAACAGCATAGACACAATATAAGTGTGAGAAACTACACAACACTGGCAACACTTGTAATGTGCATCACATGAGAAAATAACTATTTATAGAACTGAAACTGAAATCAACACAGAGCAAGAAGTTAGAATAGCAATCCAATTAAATAAATAGGTTTAAAACATACCTGTTGCGCCATTGGAGTTCCAATTGGATCCTTTAAATTCGAAAGTAGTTGGTATGAGTAAATACAGTGATGCAACATCAAAGGAGTATGGACCATAGCTACGGAATTTGACCTGAGAACAATTGCTCTTCTGCTTTAAACATGGAGTTTGGGTTTGCTGTGGTGGTCTTCGTGCTTTGGGCACTGCAGTTGCTTTACAAACAGCTCGTGTGGGGCTACGCTGTGGTGGACATGGTGCTGTGTCAACTAGAAGTGGGTTACTCTCCGCTGGGTTGGAGTTAGATGGGTTGTACCTAGTTCTCTGTCCAACGGTGTAAGTGTGCAATCTGGAAGAGTCTCAATTATGTGTGGTGGGGCTAGTTCGTGGGCCAGTACAACCATGGTTCTATCTGCATCGAAGGGTAGCACCATCTTTTGTGAAGAACGGGTTTTTGCTCCCTTAGATACTGCCATCACACCCTCCAATTCAAATGGCTGATAAACAAGAAAAGAAATTGAATGTACAGACATTGTATGATAGACAGATGTGGTAATACACATATATGTTGTCTAAACAAACAGGATAGCATGACACAATTTCACATGTATGATGGCTAACTAAACAAGATAGCATGACACAGTTTCAGATATATGATGGATAGCTTAACAGGATATAATGGCGTAATTCAACATATGATGAGTATCTAAACATGATGACATGAAAAAACTGTATGATGTCTTTCTAAAATAGGTCGGGATGAAATAATTCACATACATGTTGTCAAAGTATACAACATGGCATGATATAATTGACATAATTGATTCATATACTAAGCAGCTGTCACTCGCATGTATGATCTCTAAACTAAGCAGATGTAATTGAATATTGTGCATATGATTTCTAAACTAATCAATGCAAGACACCACAATGCATGATATGAGAAATATAAACATTGCAAATTAGAGCATACACCTCAGGTGGGATATAGGACTGGTCATCCGTCTCTGAATCCTGCTTTGAGGATCTAGATGTAACCATCGTGATATATGCTTCAACAGGTACCATTGCCTGCTCTGAAGACCTTGTTTTCACGCCTGATTTTTCCATAACTAGCTCAAATGGCTGATACACATGAAGAGTAGTTCAATATACACATATTGTCGACAGATGGAATACGTAATAAAAAAAAGGATGACATGAGATAATTCACATATATGATGCCTAGATACATGGCGGTGCATAATTCACATATATGATAACTGGCTAGAAAACATGACATTGCATAATTCACATATCAGATATAGAAACCAAACAGGAGGCATTCACACAAAGCATGTCTAATCTAAGTAGATGGCATGGAAATGCAAGACACCATATGCATGATATGAGCAATATAACCCTGCCAAGTTAGAGCATGCACCTCGGGGGGGGGGGGATACGACTGGTCATCTATCTCTGAATCCTCCTCTGAGGAGCTATCTATAACCAGCAAGAAATCAGCATCAACAGGTAGCACTGACTGCTCAGAAGACCTTATTTTCACTCCAGATTTTCCCATGACCGACTCAAATGGCTGATGCACAGGAAGATTAGATGAATGTATAAACATTTTTGACAAATGGAATACATTATGAAAAAATATGGCATGATACAATTCACATATACGATGACTGCCTAAACAGGATGGCATTGCATGATTCACATATATGATGCCTGGCTAAAGAAGATGGCATTGCATAATTCCCACATACTCCCCCGTTCCTAAATATTTGTCTTTTTAGAGATTTCAAATGGACTACTACATATGGATGTATATAGACATATTTTAGAGTGTAGATTCACTCATTTTGCTCCGTATGTAGTCACTTGTTGAAATCTCTAAAAAGACATATATTTTGGAACGGTGGGAGTATGATATAGAAACCAAATAGGTGGCATCCACACAAAGCAAATCTAAACTAAGCTGATGATATAAGATGTATAATGTAAGCAATGCGAGGCGCCATATGCATGATATGACCAACAACAGTATGCCAGCTTAGAGCAAACACCTCAGGGGGTAAATAGGAGTGGTCGGCTCCCTCTGAATCCCCCTCTAAACAGTTATCTTCCTCTGGAATACAATCTGGAATGGCGGGAGGGGCGCCCACTTCGCCCACTTCACCCACCATGGAGCGGCGTCTGCATGACATTATATTCCCATGCAAGGGTCTTATCTTTATCTCTACACGTTCAGTACAATTGCGTACAATAACTGACATGCATAATAAAAAAGCATAGTTAGATTAAGTAAGGCCTAAGGGTTGCATCCGGAAATTAAGACTTATGGTAGAAAATGAGTGGATAGATCCAAAATTAATGATAGAAGGTAGATTATAGCTTCTGTTTAAAAAGATAGATGATGGATCATATACTGTTTGTTGCCACCCCACATTAACCACGTAGAAGACCCCAGATGAACCAGATAATAGACAGATACTATTCATTTCTGCCTCGATATGTGCCTCACAGGCATTTTAAAACTCAAGTTTGAACATTAGTTTGGACCTGACTCGGAGTCTAAGAGGTGAACAGGATGATAAAGTAGCAGGTAATAAACACCGATGTATAACGTAAGCAGACACGAAAGAGTGTGACCTCTCTTTTGTAACTGTGTAGTCCTCAGGTTCATCTGCTGAGTCGATGATGGTAATGCAGTTCGCGTGGCTGCCGGCAACGGGGAAGATGATCTGAGGCGGCGTAAGAAAGTCTGTAGGGGGAATCTCTGCTGAAGTGAACGCTTCAATCCATGGTGCACCTCAGGTGGGGTGGATGACGACACGGCAGGAGCAGGACATAACACACAGAGTTTTCTTTGACGCCTATCTAAAAATGAAGTAAATCTTTAAGGGCTCCTTAGAGTTGGAGGATTCTATAAACGCAGGGACAGGAAAAACACATGAATAGGATAGGAATGCACATGCAAAACAGAGCATTTGCAAACATAGGATTTCTGTCAACCTGGGTGTTTGGTTCACATGAATTGGAAGAACACAGGAATGGAGAAACATGGTCAAATTAAAGTCAAACCATTTGAAAATGAAAAAATAAGAATATTATTATGCCATTAATGCAATTAGTCCTATTCTTCATGCATAGTTATTTGAAAAGGACATCCAAGTGGATATTAAAATTCCTATGTTTTTTCTTTGAAAGAGACACCAAAGGAAAAAAATCCTCCAGTTTTGCTTTGCTCCATTCCTTCTAACCAAATGCACGAATAGTAGTACCATAGTAAAGTTTCCAGTTCCTATATTTTCCTTCACTTCTCTTTGAACTAGTGGCGGCAGTCTTCAACAGACTGAAGCCTGCCCTCGAAATAATTTGTGAGCTTAGATTTGGTCCACATTAGTATCATATAATTGCTATCTTGCGAAACCGATTAAAATTCTGGTTCAAAAGAGCATTTAGTTTTCTCCCTGTTAACTGTGTGACCATGATTCATTTATTTCTAGATTTGCAACTGCTTTGAACCAACGGATCCCTAAGGGATCGACACGAATGCAGAGTAGCAAAGTAATGCAACGAGTGTAAAACCTCTTTGGCATAGCCTTGTCGACCTCAGCATCATTGGGTTGGACGTGGAGGATGGTGATGCTGGAGTGACTGTCGGAGGTGAGGATGAAGATCTAAGGCCTCTGGAAATGGTGCCGAGGGTACTGCTCCGCTGTGATGGACGGTTCCGTCGTTGGAGCAGCTCCGGTGAGGTGTACGGCGGCGAGGCTGAAGCAGGACAAGACAAACAACGTCAATCTGAGGTTTAGGGCGAAACTGAATAAAACTGATAGAACTAGTAGCAGAGCATTGCAATAGAAGTTTGGGGCGCTCGAACACTAGTAGCAGAGAAGCAATGATCTAAATCAGCAGCCGCTCGAGCAGGGAACGTACTGGCACAGAGCAACTCGTGCAGCAGCACTGCGAGCGAGTCCTAAAGTAGCAACTCATGTAGCTGCCGGAGGTCCTGCAGCAGCAGCAGCGCGAAAGAGAGAAAGAGCAGAGTAGCAGCATGAAAGAGAGCAAGAGTGGAGCAGCAGCAATAGCAGAGCAGAGCAGTAGTAGAAATGAAAGCAAGAGAGCAGTGCAGCAGCGTGACTGACACCAAGAACAGCAGCAGCGCGAGCGAGAGCCGGAGCAGCAGCAGCTAGTGCCGATGTGGAATTCATAGCCGAGGAAGCAACGACATGGGGGAGAGATGCCATGGATGAAGTGGCCGGTGACGGCGCCGTCGACGGAGACCTGCCATGGCTGCTCAGTATCGAGCACCGGCAGCCCCGTGAGATCGAACAAAAGATAAAATGCAGCGATGAGTGCAGATCCTCCTTGGTGGCGCCGAGTAGGCCTCGGCTTCATCGGAGGAATTGGTGAGGGTGCTGCGGTTCCGGTGGGGCAGGTCAAGACCACTGTGGGGATGGAGGTGGCGCTATAGACAAGGCAAACATCGGGGCAACTCCTTGGAGGTGGAGGACGGGGCGGCTGATCCGATAGGACGTCGAGATGGACGACGGATCCTCATCCGGTGCGGTGGATGAGGGACGGCGAGCTATTGCGGTGGACGACATCGTCGGGGAAGAGTCTCCGGCTGGGCGGCGGTCGGGAGGCCGATGTAGGAGCGTGAGGTTTCGTGGGTTTTGGCAGCCTCGGTGTACCAATGGGGGGACGAAGGGGAAGGTAGGGGAGCCATGGCTTAGGGACGCGCTTGTCTAAAATGTAGGGTAAGTTTCCAACATACCCCCACCGGTTTTAACCATGCGACGTTGAGCCGGCATTTCCGGCTGAGGGGTAGAAGGGGGATTTCGCGTGTCTGGGCTGCGGGACCGATTTTGGATGAGGAGGGAATTTTCGCGCGCGTCAAAGTTTCGGGATAATAAGGCGTGGCGTGGGTTGAAGAGGCGGGAGTTTCACTGCAGATGAGATAAAAGATACTCGAGCTTGAAAATTTTGGGATAACAAGGCTCAGATTCCATGTTCGGCAGAACAAACTTAACGTGTACAAAAAATACAATTCATACAAGACACAAGAGAGTCATGTCCCCTTTTACTATATTGCTATAAATGCCATTGAAAAAAATAAAAGAAAAATGTAAAAAGATCAAGAGAACAAGATTACCCTGTACATTACCAAATCAATTTGCACTTCCCTCAACAACAACAAAAACGAATCAATTCCCACCACAAGAAAGAGTCATGTCCCTTTTTATATGATTACGAATGCCAGGATCTCGAATTTCAATTTTTGAATCCATGTTATGTTGAATTCGAATATATCGTTAGGTGACCTTGCGGTTTATAATGGATGTAGTCCTACATTTGATCTTCCATCATATATGAACATTTTACTCCACCCTATGAACATATATATTGTCATCTACCATATGGACTAAATTTGAATCAATTTTCCTTATTGAAATACGATTGTTGTCAAGTTATACCATCATTTAAATATTATCTTGATAACAGAAAACATGCATATAGCAGTAATCATATTTCACTATGAAGTACATGTACCATACGATCTCCAATTCAAATATTTGTATCCATTTTATGTTGAATTCAAATCACAGTACATTGGTCTAGGTAGCGAGATGTTCGGGATAATCTAAACCTGTTTTCATATGTATAACTTTTGGCTGAACTGGTACAAGTTTTGGTATAAGCTTCTTGCAAACTGGAGATTGTCTCAACAAGCCTCGTGTTTCTGAGATGGAACATGTCACCTTTCTGTGCGAAACGATATACGCTGCCTCCCCCTGATTTTCTTTACAAAGGCAACATAGAACTATATGAGTGCCCTTTTAAATTTTGGAATTATTTCGGGTTCGTTTGGCCTTTTTTATACAGTAGAAAAACATGCCCGCGCGTTGCAACGGGAGGGGAAAAAGCATCTTTCATACACATATCCGAGAACTCAGCAAACAATATTCTTAAAAAAATCTTTATTGACACAATTTCAAACAATATGGAAATCAACTTTAAGCCACTGGTTTACATAAAAATCGTATCAACAATTTAATGTGCATCATCGTATAGGGGTTGGTAGTGCACTGTGCAAAACAGAGAAGATGATTATGTACCTGTTTTAACCTTTAGGATATGGTCCAACTCTTATACTCCTTCTCCTTGATCCCAAACCTTGCCCAATGATCATGCCATGTGTGTAGGACATAAAAATAATTTCTTGCAAAAATATTTTTGCAAAAAAAAGTATTTTCTAAATTAGGTTTTCCAAAACCCCCTGAATTGAGACTTGAACTACAAGTACTTAATTAAGGGTGTGAAAAATCTTTCAAAAATTATATTTGACTCCTATTAGAAATAGGACACCCAGAAACCACAAAAATATAATTTCAAAAGTTATTTTTTATTTTATTTAAAGGCTTTTTCTTAAGGCCAGAAATGGTCTTTAATAGGTTAAAATTATTTTAAAGTTTCAAAAATATTTGAGAAAAATCAGGGAACCTGAGTGGACATATATTTTCCATATATAAGAGTTTCAACACATGGTCATGTTCAAATTATTGGTCAAACCCCTAAAATACCCTTTCTGGACATTTCAAGCTTTTGAAATGTTTACAAAGGAAATATTCTCCATTAAATACAGGAAAATTCTAGCATGTCAAAAATGACCTACTTGAGGATCCTACAAAGTCTGATGTCATGGAGAACAATAAATCCCCACCAAACCATCTCAAAACCATTTCTGTCCATTTCCAAGTTTGAACAACTTTGCACTGCCAAACATGTCCAAATGCTCTCAAACTTGGTGCACATGCTCAAATGGTGTAATAATGCATCTAGACCAAATGGCACAAGTTGGAGAGAAGGATAACATGATCAAAGTGTTCTAAAACCCTTTCTGTCCAGAACCAAATTTGAACAACTCTACATTGCCAAGTGTGTCATTTTGATCATGATATCCTTACGTCAAGGGAAAATTCGCCGCGCAGGATTTGTGCATCTCTTCAACGCAAATGGTTTAGATTGAATACGGTATGCAAAGCCAGACTTCGACGCTAAGCCAAGAGAAAATATGCTGAGCAGGATTTGTACATCCCTTCAACACAAACAGTTGTTTTGGATGACCCGTGTGCAACCGCGTACAAACAATTTGGTAAGATTTGCATCTATCATATTGGGTATGTTGTCGTTTGTCAAACTGGAAAGATTGACATTTGTTGATCTAGTAACATTGCCATATGTCAATCCTTGTAACACTGCGATTGGTCAAAATATGCAGCTAAAAATCGCTAGCACTATCTAATTTTTGCAACTAAAATTCAGTAATTAAGCATAGATTTCATTCATAGATTAAGCAGTCGTTCTTAATTTGTACAAACAGTTCAACTCGACAACTGAACCGACCAAACTTTTCCCCAACTGTCGCCAACCACGTACTGAAATAGCTAGTTCAACTATATATACTATCTAATTTTAAGTACGGTGTACAGTTCCACCACATCTATAGTCAGATGAACTGAACAAAATAGCCCCTAAATACTACTACGGAGGGGCTTTGTACTACTTCCAGCAGCCTCTGATCTATCGAGCACGCTCAGTAAGAAGAAGAGGAGGAGGAGCCTACCGAAGAGCTGGACAACTACAATACGGTGCCTGTCGCTGCTGCATGTTCAGCGACTCTCACCAACTCGAACGCCCTCTGCCCCTCCAGACGACCCCTCTCGAAGCTGCCCGACTTCTCGTAGATCTCCTGATTCCTCGCCTCTGCGTCGATGTGTGCTGCAGCCACGGCTGCGGTAAGGCTCTTTGCATGCTCGATGAGGCGCTCCTCCTCCTCCCGCAGGAACTCGATGTAGTGTGCAAGGTCGCTGATGCATGTGCGGGCCTCCACCTCTGCCTCCCTCCTTCGGGCGGTGGTGGCAGAGCGGGTGATGATCCCGGCGGTTGACGGTGGGCTAGCGGCCACGGTGGCCAACAAAGGGGTGGCGGCCACGACCACCATCTCCCGCCTTCGGGTCGCGGTGGAGGAGCAGGAGAAGGCCACGGGGGCCGGCAGTGGGGTGGCGGCCACGACGGCCACCTCCCGCCTTTGGGCCGCGGTGGTGGAGCGGGCGATGGCCCTGGCTTTCGATGGTGGTGTAGCGGCCACGGTGGCCGATAGTGGGGTGGCGGCCACGACGGCCACCTCCCGCCTTCGGGCCTGGCGGCGGAGCATGCGATGGCCCTGGCTTTCGACGATGGTGTGGCGGCAACGGCGGCCGGCAATAGCTGCCGACGGGCAGCGGCGGTGGAGCGTGTGGTGGGTGTTCCGCGCACACCCAACAGGGACGCCACGTGCACTACACTACGCCGAGGACTACACCGCCACTACGGTGTAGCCTCCCAGGTGGAGTTGTCCTCTGATGACGTCGGAGTGGCTGAGCAATGACGACAGACCGGTGCCATTGGTGATCATGGGATAAGCAGACGAGATAACAATACTGCAGGATGCTGCTAACGCGACACTACGATCAGAGACCCTTTGAGAAAGTGTGTGTGATGCAATAATCGCAAACGGTGGTCTATGAAAATCGTCAGAAATGTATAAAACGTTCGCGATGACATATGCATCAAACACGGTTCAAGTTTTAGTTGCGTGTGCGATGAAGGGCATACGGTTCCATTCAATTAACTATTTGTGATGAGGAGGAACAAAATAAACGGGCAGCCAGATGAAGGCGTGTGCGATACACAGCATATGGTTCACTCGGATGAACTGTTTGTGATTGGGCAACACAAAAGAAACGGTCAGCCAGATCAAGGTGTGTGTGATTGAGGGCATACGCTTCAGAAGGATTAACTGTTTGCCATTAGGCAACAGAACAGAAACGGGTCAGCCAGATCAAAGTGTCTGCGTTTGATGGTATACACTTCACATGGATGAACTGTTTGCGATTAGCCAGAACAAACTGAAACATATAGATATATCAACGTGTGTGCGCTAGATGGGCACACACATTCCAATTAAAAGAAGCATGCGCGATGGTAATAACGAGCGCACACGGTTGTTGGAACAAGACATGTCCTGACATTGCCTATTGCGGTGCACCATATGGTGCAAACGCCACGTACACGGCCGAGAAGGCGTATGTGCCCACGTTACGCCTTCCGGGAATAGTGCCGCACTTATAACCGTCAGTAAATTTTGAGCATGCGTCCCGTCACAATTTTTTTGATAAGAACAGGGATGCCGCGTCCCGTCACATTCCAAATTGCAAACCTGTTCACACCGATCAAAACCTAAACAGTTTCCCACTTAGGAGTGTATTACTACTCGGTTATAAATACTACTACTCCAAGATGACTGCACATTCATCATCAACTCCTCATCCACAAAAACAAACAAGTCATTCATCATCGTTCCCTTGCGTCTGCCATGGCTAGCGTGAGTTCTGGGTCGAGAGATTGCAACCAGGGAGAGGCGAGCCTAGAAGCAGAAGCACGAGAGATGTCCTGCCTCGCCGCGAAAGCAACCAACATGTCCCACAGCATGGTCGTAGGAGCAGAGAGGTCCTGCTGCACCGCTGAAGCATCACAGAGGTCCCGCAGCGCCGTTGATGCAGCAGACTGGTCCAGTCGCGCCGCGGAAGCAGAAAAGATGTCCCGCCGCACCGCGAATGCCGCGGCGGCATGGTAAAATGTCTCGCGGGCAGACGAGGACTCTTACAGGCGCATGCATTCCCTTGTCCTTAGGTAGATGGATCAGATCTCCAGGTGGGCGAGGTTGCAGGATGACATGAAAGCCTCGTTTGAATAGTCTATCGGTGTCATCCCGCAACTAAATGAGAGCAATGCGAAGCTCCAGGCCAAGCGCGACCTGCTAAGGGCGAAGATCGTCGGAAGTGCGGGGCAGCAGGAGCAGACCACTGCCTTGTTGAAGAGGATCGACGTCATCGTCGAGAAACTTATGGACGAGAATGCCATGTTGCGCATCGAGCGTAGAAGGCTGGTGGAGGAATCTGTGGATGCTCTCAAGCAGCATCTTGAGGACAAGAAAGAGATCATCGCCGCTCGCCGCGAAGACTAGTTCCTTCTTCTTTTGCCATTGTGTATTTCGGGCATTGCCGCGTGTGGCTTTTTTTAATTATGTTCCTAAATATGTAAGACAATTATTATCCACTGTCATCGTCCTTATATTCATCATGCTTGCTATAAGTCGTAGTTCATGCTATATAGGTCTGTCGGATCTTACATCAAGATCTGGGTAAAACTTTATTTTCATATTTTCATTTTTCTCTCTTAAATCTCAGTCTAGTGAGACATATAGCCACGTCGTAGAACAGGTGCTCGGGCGCCATTAATGGGGACGTTGGGAGGGAGGTGCACGACGGGTAGCGGTCTGTCAGTGTACAAAAAGAGGGGTACACTTTTGTACCCCTATAGCTAATGCCTGCAGTGATCTGAGCATGAGCACCACCGCCCGAGCAAGGCAAGGGAGGTGAGCCAAGGTAAGGCCAAAGCTTGAAAGGAGCAGAACGACGCCAAGACCAAGACCACAAAGAGCAAAGGGGATGAAGCGGACTCCCCGGCAAGATCCTTCGGGAGGCGGTTTTAGCAAACCCGCAAGACCCTTGCTGTGGCAGCTCGCCCCACACCTATGGAGCGAGTCACCCTTGAGTCCACTGCCCCCATGGGGCGAGGATTCGGGAGACATCCCCATGGTGGAATGCAGATCTTTGTGAAGACATTCAAGATCAGATGCACACTATAGAAGATGACGACCCTTGGCGGGATCCCAGCCAAGGAGGACCGCAAGGCCCCCGGCAAGAGCCTTGCCGGGGATGACAGCAGGCGCCACGGCAAGACCCTTACCGGGGCCCCGGCAAGACCCTTGCCGGGGCTACGGCGAGGCCCTTGCCAAGAACACCCGTAGGGCCACCATCAGGCCCACGCCAATCAAACCTCCACCACCGTTCGCATGCAGCTGCCGACCCAACCAGTTGGGCAGGCACTGCGTGGCGGCAAGCGGATCTTCGTGGAGACCCACCACTGCGCCACCTCAGCTGCTGCCTGCCTACATGGCACCACGGGCATCGCTGGCCGTGGTGCGTGTTTACGAAAGGGAGCGGCGACGACGAGATAGGGCTCTCCCGCCCCCGATAAAGCAAGGACACCTAAGCAAGGCGCATTAAAGGCGCCTTGTCATGTAATGCGAGGGATAAACTTCGCATCATCAGACCCTTTCCACCTCCATGTGCCATCGTGGCAACCCCTTTCCCTATAAAAGGAGGCCCAAGGCGACCAGGAGGAGGATTCGGCTTTTTGGAGCTCCTCACACCCCATTGCTAGTTCAAGAACACAGATAAACAAACCACCAAAGCAGGAGTAGGGTTTTACGCATCCTCGCGTCCCGAACCTGGATAAGGAAACTATGTGCTATCTGTTTGATCCGCTCTTCTCACGACCCCGCGCCCCGCGACTGTAGTAGGGATTCTTGTGATCCCATAGGTGTCGTTCCAATCGACATCTTTGGCGCGCCAGGTAGGGGGGCGCAGTTGTGAAAATCGGCTCTAGCAATTAGTTCGACGCTTCTTCATCGTCATGGCGCCCAAGAAGAAGATAGCGGTGGCGGTTGGCCGTTGGAAGCGGACATCCCGCCCCGACGCTGGCGAGCAGCGGACCGATCGCAGAAAGGACCGGGCGCCGTTCGCGAACACCAACACCGCCCCAAAGCGAAGTTTGGGGGCGGCGATATTCGTCTTGCGCTCGTAAGGCCGCCGCTGCCAAATCCAAAGACGGAGCCAGGCCCTCTGCGGGTGGCGCGGGGCCTTCCAAGATCGTTGCCACCCCGCCCGAAGGCGACGCGAGGGCTTCCAAGACTCCCACGCCGGCGCCAATGGCACGCTCCTCTCAAGCGGCGCGCGACGAACGGCGTAATCACGCCGAGGACCCCGGGCGTCGCCGCGGAAAGAGCCCCGAGCGCCACTCCCGAGATATAGAAGTCATGCCCGCTCGCCAAGGCGCTGGTGAAGATGGCATGCGACCGCGGGGTCGTGATAGAGCTCCTTCTGACATGGTCAGAAGTCGAAGCGCGTCGCGATCCGTGCAGGTTTCGCTGCCACCAACGCCAGCGAAGCCTGGCGTCGCGTAGATTGCTCCTCGATTTTCCTCCCACTACGGGGAAACTCGACGAATGGAGAGCCACTATCCGAAGCCTTGTTGCGGTGGCCAACAAAGACGAACCAAGTCTGGTGGGGCCCCCGGGTCGACGCTCCGACGGAGTCCCACGCACCAGTGGCGGGAAAGCCGGCGGCGCCGCAACCACGGTGCACTCGCCTCCTCCTCGCCCGGTACCGCGGACGCCAGCCCGTCGCGACGTTACGGGCGATGAAATCTCCATAGCATCGTCCGACCCGCGGGCCCACTGTGACCAGCGCCAAGTTCTTCGGGAACGAGAACATGAAGACGCTGGAACCACTATCGAGCGCCGGGCGCGGAGAGCGCCACCAATCAGACAGGCAAGCAGGGCCTGCTGTGAGCCACCCGGCATCGGAGAGCCCTGGAGGCCTACCTTACGAGGTAGGCTGTACGGCTTTTACCCATGAGCTGCGGCAGTTCCAGTGGCCCACTCACCGCACCTTCAAACCCGACGTGGGCAAAAAGTACAGCGGCAAGACCCACCCGTCCGAGTTCCTCAGCATCTACACCTTCGCGATGCAAGCTGCCGGAGCCCGCGACGATAAGGTGCTTGCGAATTACTTTCCGTTGGCTCTTAAACCCAACGCCATGTCATGGTTGATGCACTTGCCGGTAGACTCTATTTCCTCTGGTCGGATTTGTGCCATGAGTTCGTGGGTGCCTTTTACCGAGGCCACTAAGCCCATGGCCAAACAAGCGACCTGCATGTCATTCCCGAAGGGAGGCAAGAGTCTCCGCAAGTATATCTGATGGTTCAGCCGGATCAAGATACAATATCCCCGATGTTCACCCCGCCGCCATCATCATCGCTGCTCCATCGAGCGTGTGTAACCGCAAGATGCGCGAAGAGCTGGCAATGAACAAGGTGAAAGATGTAGCAGAACTCTATGTTCTTGCTGACAGATGTGCCCGAGATGAAGAAGGGAGGAAGTACCCCGACTAAGATGCCTGCGTGGAAACCGACTCCTCAGATGAGGATATTGCCGCCCCGGCGAAGAAAGGCCGGCGCCGCAACAGGAAGCGCAAAGGTAAAGCCGTGCTTGCCGTCGAGGGATCTGATGACGCCGGCTCCACCAAGAAAACCAAGGCATATGACCCGGCAAGGAAGTTGCGGATGTGTCGCTTCGCCGGGCCTTGGCAGCTGCCGAGAAGCTGGGAAACTCCGACAAGCGATACTGCAAGATCCATCGCACCAAAGGCCATGCTCTCCAAGACTGCCGACAGGTTGAGCTCCTCGCTGAGAAGCAGAGGGCTGAGTATGAGAGGCGGGACAAGGAGAAGGGCCCATACGGTGCTGAGGTGTCCGGCAAGAAGCGTGACGGCCAGGCGGGCCGTCGCGGCAAGGATAAACAGCAGGAGAGGCCCGCCCGGGGCCGTGACAGAAAGCCAGAAGAAGACGATCACGAAGAGGACGACGAATCCGACGACCAAGAGTTTCAGAAAGCTACAGAGGCCATGTGCGTCGGCGGCGGCGCCTCGCTGCATACTTCTCACCGCCGGCTTAAACAGTGGGCGCGAGAGATTACAGCGGCAGATCCGTCATTTGATGCCCAAAGGCCGCTGAAGTGGTCCAGCACACCTATCGTTTTTGACACTGAGGATCACCCTGATCGCACTACTGCGGTCGGGTGCTTGCCATTGTTGGTTTCACCAACAATACGCAACCTCAAGGTGACGAAGATGCTAGTCGATGGCGGGGCTGGTCTGAACTTGATCTCGCCTATCGTTCCTGATGGAGACCTCGAAGAGACGGGCACTTTTCAGGGGGTCAACCCGGGAAGAAGCCAACCCAAGGGAAAGGTCACGCTGCCCGTGACTTTTGGAAGCGACCTGAACTACAGGACGGAGAGGATCGTGTTTGATGTTGCCAAGATCCCTTGCCCTACAACGGATCCTTGGCTGCCCAAATGGCCAATTTCATGGCGGCGTCACCTCGCCTACAACACCACGAAGATGCCGGGACTGTGGCGATCATCACCATCCCTCCGATAAGAAAGATGCGCTGATTTGCGCCGACCAACTATACCAACAGCGATTGCAGCAGCTGCCGCCACTAGGGCACTTGCTCCACGCGGCTGGGACCCCGGAGGAAGAAGAAGAAGAAGACCGGTGAGACCTCGGACACCCACTCCGCAAGCGCACCTCTTGGATTGTAGCGCTGCCGTCGAGGGCGTGCAGAGAGCTCCACCGGCGGAAACAAGAAGCCAGGGCCATACCGGGAACCAAGAAGGTTTCATCAATGAGGGCGGCACGAGAGGAGCTTTACCATAAGCTCCACCCTTGACGACAAATAGGAAGACGCGCGCTCGTCACCTACTGCGGGCGAATGTCGATGTGTTTGCATGGCAAGCTTCCGACATCCCGGTGTTCCTGGGGAGGTGATTGAGCACCACCTTGCTGTCTCGCCCTCATGCGCGCCCGTCAAGCGAAGGTCGAAAGCAAGCTTTGGAACGACAAGAGTTCATCATGAAGAGATCCGGAACTGGAAGCGGCGGGTTTGGCAAGAGGAGTGCTCCATCCAGCGTGGTTGGCCAATCCGGTCGAAAAGCGCAAGGCAAATGGGAAGTGGAGACCGTATTGATTACGAGATATCAATAAGGCTTGCCCTAAAGACCCCTTCCCATTGCGCGATCGACAGATTGTTGACTCCACGGTGGGTGTGATCTGTTGTCATTCCTCGGCGCCTACTCCGGCTACCACCAGATCTTCATGACAAGAGAAGACAAAGAAAACAGCATTCATCACCCCATGCAGTGCGTATTGTTTCATGCGGATGCCTTTGGGTTGAAGAGTGCTGGTTCGACGCTTGCAAGGGCGGTCCAGATTGGTTTTGAACCCCAGCTCCATAGAAATATGGAAGCTTATATGGATGACATAGTGGTCAAAACCAAGGACAGGGCAACCCTCATACCAGATTTGCAAGAAACATTTGCAAACCTGCACAAGATCAATCTCAAGCTGAACCCTAAGAAGTGAGTCTTTGGCGTCCCGTCCGATAAGCTTCTCGGGTTCTTGGTGTCACAGCATGGGATAGAGGCCAATCCGGACAAAATCAAAGCTATAGAGCAGATTGAAGCACCCAAGCGAATCAAGGATGTGCGTCGGCTTGCTGGTTGCGTCGCCGCCATGGGCAGGTTCATTTCAAGTTCGCTGAAGCGCGCCTTCCCTTTTTCAAGATCCTGAAAAAGGCGGGCCCGATGGAGTGGACGCCAAAAGCCGAAGCAGCATTGCAAGGTTTGAAGAAGTACCTCTCCTCCGCGCCAATACTAGTTGCGCCTAGGCCACAGGAGCCGTTGCTGCTATACCTGGAGGCAACGGACCAGGTGGTCAGCGCCGCACTAGTAGCGCAGAGAGAGGTTGACGACGAGGTAATGGCAGCGGCAGTGTAACGCCCCGGATTCGATGCGCCAGGTGTCCTTCAGTTATTCGCCATAGTTGCCATGTCATGTGCTTGCGTGTCTCTCTTTGCCATGTCATTATCTGCATTTTTTATCATGTCATCATGTGCATTTCATTTTGCATACGTGTTCGTCTCATGCATCCGAGCATTTTCCCCGTTGTCCGTTTTGCAATCCGGCACTCCTATGTCTCCCGGCGCCCCCTTTTACCTCTTTTCGTGTGCGGGTGTTAAATGGTCTCGGAATGGACCGAGGTTTGTCAAGCGGCCTTGGTATAGCACCGGTAGACCGCCTGTCAAGTTTCGTGCCATTTGGAGGTCGTTTGATACTCCAACGGTTAACCGGGTAACCGCAAAGCCCTCTTTTGTTGCAGCCCAACACCCCTTCCAAAATGGCCCAAAACCCAGCAAACTCCCCTCCATGCTCTCGGTCGTTCGATCACGATCGTGTGGCCGAAAACCGCACCTCATTTGGACTCTCCTAGCTCCCTCTATCTATAAATATGTGTTCTCCCCGAAATTCCGCAGTCCATCCCCCCCGAAACCCTAGTTTTCCCATCCGCGCCGCGCCAGACATGTCCGTCCCCGGCCGGACATGTCCAGCCCGCCGTCTGCCCTTGTGCTCATAGCGGACCCACCTGCCGCGCCTCGCCCGCGCCCGCTACCTCGCCTCCGCGCCCGGATCCGCCACCGACCGCCGCGCCGCCCGGCGCCCGTCCCGCCGCCCGCCGCGCTCGCCGCCGCCGGCCGGCGGCGCCGCCAGCGCCCGCCGCCCGCCCGCCTCGGCTCCCTACGGGCCGCCTCGCCCCCGCGCCGCCCGTCGACGCCGCCCCCCTCCGGCGCCCGCGCTCTGGCAGCTCCCTCGTCGCCGCCGCCTCCTCCCCTCGCCGCCCCGCGCCGCCGCCGCCTTCGTCGCCGGATCCGGCGGGTGGGATGAGATCCACCCGCCCAGCCATCCAAACGCGGCGTCCCGCGCCCCGGATCCCTCCATCCCGGGATCTCCTCGTCCCGTTGACTTTTCCCGGAGGGTATGAAAATCCCCCAAGTCTTTTGCTGTCAGTAATTTTGTTGCATTTTCATTGCATCATAACTCTGCATCCGTAGCTCCGTTTTGGACGTGTAATATGTCAAATTGTTCGCCTCGACGAGTACATCATTTCATTCCATTGCATCATTTACATTTGAGCTCATCTTGATGCCCGAAATGCTGTTGGAAGAGTGCTATGTGATGTTAGTTTCAGATTCTTATCAGAACATGCACTTTTGTCATTTTTGCCATGATTGATGTGTGCACCCTATGAACTTGAGTCCTACATGTGTTTTGTAATATGCCATGCCATCTTTACAAGGGTGTATGACATGTATTTTTGTGATCAATCTGGTGACTAGCACAAGCATGCAAACTAGGCTTCATGATGTTGCTGATTTCAGCCCCTGTTTTGCTGATATTTTTATGCCATATTAACTTGATGCTACCGAGAGATCCATGCTTATTTTGAGATACTTCAGTAAGGATGTTTTGTTATACATGTCTTGCTCTATCCATCCATGACCTTGTTTGCAATTATGGAGTGCCATAGCTTGAGTCAATCGAGCTCTACTTTTGCTATAAAATGTTTCCTAGCAGGTTGTTTACATGTTATTCAATTTTGCCAAGGTTGTTGTAGTTGATCCGTGTATGCTATGATGTTGTTCTTGCCATGTATAGCCTCTATGCCATGTCTTCTTTCTGTGAGTTGCCTTGCCATGCCATGTATTGCTCTGTGGTGAGTGGTTTAAGCTCACCAACATGCCTACATATTGTTGTTCCTGCCATGTTCAAATCTGTCATATAACTTGCCATGTTTACATGGGTGCCATCATATCTTCTGATCCTTTTTGGCTCATGGTCAGTAAGGCACTTTTGTTCTATGCAATTAGTAGATTCATAACATGCCTTTGTTTTCCATGATAAGTTCATGTAGCATGTTGTTTGATAGCTCTAAGCATTGCAACCTGATGTTATTTCTGCTAAAGTCTAAAACTGTTATTATTTGCAATCTTGCCATGTCATTTTGAGCATGTTCTAGTGATTTCTGGAGATAGCTCAGTGTTCATGTTTTGTAATGCTTTACCTGTAAATCATGCCCATGCCTTTTGTTTTCTTGTTAAGATGCTGTAGCTTGTTGTTTTGATGCTTGCAATATGCCTCGTTGCTGTTTTGGACAGCTTGTCCTTTAAACTTGTTTCATGTGTATGTGTTGAACCGTTGCTCCGTTTTGAGTGTGCTCTATATGAAACTTGCTTGATTTTGCATGTAGTTTCATATTATCATGTTGAATCCTTGTTTTGAGGTGTTTGCTTGATGTTTGTATGCATTTTGCATCAATGCCATGCTTATCTTGTTTTGCTCATATCTTCTAGGCCGTAGCTCCGAATCTAATGAACTTTATATGTAACTTGACTAGAATTTCGTGTAGATCATCGTGGTGCATCTTAACTTTCTGTTTAACAACTTCAACTTAAGGTTTATTCAGATCTGGACCAATTTCGAAATTTGCATATGAGGACTTACCGGAATTGTTCTATGTTGTTCCCGGTCTCATTTAAACTTGCTTTGATGTGTTGCTCTTGTATGCATCATCTCTTGTCATGAGTAGCTTCATGTAGCTTTGTCATGCATCATGCTTGTTGTGCATCATGTCTTGTTCATGTGTGGTGTGTTTACCTTGTTGTGTGCTTCTTCTTGTTAGTTCCTGTTTCGTTGCGATCGTGAGGATTCGTTCGTCTACGCTTGGTTCGTCTTCATGGCTTCATCTTCTTCTTGGACCCGTTCTTCTTCCTAGCGGGATTTCAGGCAAGATGACCGTTACCCTGGATCTCACTACTATCATTGCTATGCTAGTTGCTTCGTTCTTTCGCTATGCTGCGCTACCTATCACTTGCTGCTCAAGCCTCCCAAATTGCCATGTCAGCCTCTAACCTTTTGCCCCCTTCCTAGCAAACCGTTGTTTGGCTATGTTACCGCTTTGCTCAGCCCCTCTTATAGCGTTGTTAGTTGCAGGTGAAGATGAAGTTTGTTCCTTGTTGGAACATGGAGGTGTTCTTCCTTGTTGGAACATGTTTACTTGTTGGGATATCACAATATATCTTATTTAATTAATGCATCTATGTACTTGGTAAAGGGTGGAACGCTCGTCCTTATGCCTGGTGTTTTGTTCCACTCTTGCCGCCCTAGTTTCCTTCATATCGGTATTATGTTCCCGGATTTTTGCGTCCCTAACGCGGTCGGGTGATTTATGGGACCCCTTGACAGTTCGCTTTGAATAAGACTTTTCAAAGAAGGCCCAACATTGGTTTTACCATTTGCCTCACCTAGCCCTTTTTCCCTAGGGTTTCCGGAGCCCAAGGGTCATCTTTATTTTAGCCCCCGGCCGGTGCTTCTCTAAGTGTTGGCTGAACCGAGCTACTGCATGGGCCACCTTGAGGCAACCCGAGGATTGGTTTTACTCGTAGCTAGTCTCATCCGGTGTTGCCACGAGAACGAGATATGTGCAGCTCCTATCGGGATTGTCGATTGCATCAGGCGGCTTTGCTGGTCTTGTTTTATTCTTTGTCGAAATGTCTTGTAGCCGGATTCCGAGACTGGCGGGTCTTCCGGGAGAAGGAATATCCTTCGTTGATCGCGAGAGCTTATCATGGGCTAAGTTGGGACACCCTGCAGGGTTTAAACTTTCAAAGCCGTGCCATGGTTATGTGGCAGATGGGAATTTGTTAATATCCGGTTGTAGTAAACTTGAAGTAAACTCTTCTAAAATACACCAACCTTGTGCGTAACCGTGAGTGTCTCTTTTCGGGGTTGATCGAGAGGAGAACACGGTTTCTTGGGTTATGTTTGACGTAAGTAGGAGTTCAGGATCACTTCTTGCTCATTACTAGTTGACGACCGTTCCTTTGTTTCTCTTCTCGCTCTCATTTGCGTATGTTAGCCACCATATCATGCTTAGTCGCTGCTGCAGCCTCACCACTTTACCCCTTCCTTTCCCATTAAGCTTTGCTAGTCTTGATACCCATGGTAATGGGATTGCTGAGTCCTCGTGGCTCACAGATTACTACAACAACAGTTGCAGGTACAGGTTTGCGATGATCATGACGCGAGAGTGATGTTTGCTTGTTTTGGAGTTCTTCTTCTGCTTCTTCGATCAGGGGATAGGTTCCAGGTCGGCAGCCTGGGCTAGCAGGGTGGATATTGTTTGAGTTTCTGTTTATGTTTCATCCGTAGACGGATGTTGATCTTGTATATCATGTGATGTTGTATTCTTGTGGCATTTGTGCCTTATGTATGTATCCCCATCTATTATGTAATGTTGATGTAATGATATCCACCTTGCAAAAGCGTTTCAATATGCGGGTCTATCCTTGGTGGGACCGTCGAGTTCCTTTTGGATAGGGTCGCATATTGGGCGTGACAGGCAGAGCCCGACACCACCAATGCAGAGACGACACAGCCAGTTGAAGTGCCGCCAAAGAAGAAAATGATGCAGCACCTGGTCTACTTTGTTAGTTCCCTCCTGCAGGGGGCTAGATCAAGGTACTCCGGTGTGCAGAAATTGCTCTTTGGCCTTCTTATGGCCTCGAGGAAGCTGCGTCACTACTTCCAGGCACACGAGATCACTTTGTCGTCACTCGCCTCCCTCTCTGAAGCGGATCTTGCACAATCCGGATGCAACGGGAAGAATTGTGGAATGGGCTTTGGAGCTGTCCAGCTTTGGCCTCAATTTTGAAAGTGCTTGACGATTGAGCCGAGTCCTAGCGGAGTTCATTGCAGAATGGACCACAACTGACGAAGAAGCCCAAGAGACTGCTCTCCCGGCAAGGAGGCAATTTGTGATTGGATCATGTACTTTGATGGAGCTTTCTCCTTACAAGGCGCGGGGCTGGCGTCTTGCTTGTCGCGCAGACCGGAGAGCACCTCAAGCACGTGATCCGGATGCACTTCCCTAGGGAGGTGTCAACAAACAATCTGGCAGAGTCGAAGCGCTGCTTGCGGTCTTAGGATCATGGCGGACCTCGGAATCAAGAAACTCATCGTCGGGGAGACTCGCAGCTTGTCGTCAAGCAAGTCAACAAGGATTACGAGCCGTTGATGAAGGCCTACGTCGATGAAGTGAGAAAGCTGGAAGAGCGTTCGACGGTATCTGAGCTGAACACGTTCCCCAGGCGGAGAAACGATATCGCCGATTACTGTCAAAACACGCTGCCCTCAAGCTACCGTGGAACCGGTACCTTTGTGCTTCAGCTAACTCAGCCATCCGTTGATCCATCAACGAGCAGAATAAGAGGAGGAAATCAGGGCCCGACATGTACTTTCCGCCGAGCTCCCGGAGCCGCCGGCAAGGATGTTGCCGGGGATCTTGAAGCCCGCCACGGACGGCCCGGCTCGGCGGGCGTCACGCTCTTCGCGCCGAGACAGCCGCTCCTATAGCGGAGGAAATGCCTTTAGTCCTCGCCGTCGAGCCCTGTGCTCAAGCATGGGCACAACATATCATCCGATTCCTCCAAGCAGGGAACTTCACGAGGTGCGGGAAGAAGCGGAAAAAAGTAGCCCGTCGCTCTACCATGTACCGGTTAAATCGATGGCGTCCTGCGATGAAAGAGGCCGAACGGTGTGTGTCGGTGTCAAAACGGCGGATCTCGGGTAGGGGGCCCGAAGCGTGCGTCTAGGCAGATGGTAACAGGAGACAAGGGACACGATGTTTTACCCAGTTGGGCCCTCTCGATGGAGGTAATACCCTACTCCTGCTTGATTAATATTGATGATATGGGTAGTACAAGAGTAGAACTACCACGAGATCAAGGAGGCTAAACCCTAGAAGCTAGCCTATGGTATGATTGTTGTTCGTCCTACGGACTAAAACTCTCCGGTTTATATAGACAGCGGATAGGTTAGGGTTACACAGAGTCGGTTACAATGGTAGGAGATCTACATATCCGTATCGCCAAGCTTGCCTTCCATGCCAAGGAAAGTCCAATCCGGACACGGGATAAAGTCTTCAATCTTGTATCTTCATAGTCTTGGAGTCCGGCCGTGATGATAGTTCGGCTATCCGGACACCCCCTAGTCCAGGACTCCCTCAGTAGCCCCTGAACCAGGCTTCAATGACGACGAGTCCGGCGCGCATATTGTCTTCGGCATTGCAAGGCGGGTTCCTCCTCTGAATACTTCATAGAAGGTTTTGAACATCAGGATAGTGTCCTCTGCAAAACAAGTTCCACATACCACCGTAGAGAGAATAACTTTTGCACAGATCTGCTGATGTATTCCGCGGCGCGACATCACACCACGGCCAGGCCTTTATATGAATCGTTTTTTGCCGTTCCACCTTAGCACGTTTAGCGAGGCGGTTTCCTTGGAACGTCTTATCAAAGCATAGATCGTGCCCCCTTATTCCGGGATTCTCATCAATACGGATGTGGGTAACCCATCCGCGCCATTGATTATGGCGCTTGGGAGATAAGCGAGTTTTACCAGGCTGGTGGGGGACGCATAGATTCGTCCGTCCAAATAAGGGGATAAGGATCCACCCTTTCACCTACGCCTTCTTCCTCCTTTGCTTATCCATTCTCGCGCACTCGAGCTCCAGCGCCCAAGTCCGCACATCCCACCTCAACCTTCTCCAGCCATGTCCGGAGCGGGAGGCAGGTGGATGGCCTCCTCCGTCACGGAGGGGCACATCACAAGACTGCGGGAGGCCGGATATTTGTCCGGCGACACCGCGCACAGGCTGCCCGACACGGGGCAGCTCATTCCAACCCCCAGGCCCCATGAGAGGGTGGTGTTTCTCCCCCACTTCCTCCGCGGACTAGGTTTTCCACTTCACCCATTTGTCCGAGGGCTCATGTTCTACTACGGCCTGGACTTCCACGACCTGGCCCCGAATTTTATCCTCAACATCTCGGCGTTTATCATCATGTGCGAGTCCTTCCTCTGCATCCAGCCCCACTTCGGCCTATGGCTGAAGATCTTCAATGTCAGGCCGAAGGTAGTGGGCGGCCGTCAAGTGGAGTGCGGAGGCGCCATGGTCGGCAAGATGGCCAAAGTCCTATGGCTCGAGGGCGCCTTTGTGGAGACAATAAAGGGGTGGCAATCGGGGTGGTTCTACATCACCAAGCCACGCAACCCCGAATGGGTGGCGGCCCCTGAATTCAGATCTGGCTTCCCCACACGGCTCTCCTCATGGAAAGAGGCGGGCTGAGGTGGGGAATTGGACGAGCTATCCGGACTCCAAACATGCGTCCGAAACCTGGTCGACAAGAATCTCAGGCTTGTCGGCGTAATCCAGTGATGCTCATCCGCGGATTCTCCCATGCCAACAACGGGCCTTTAATTTGTGGGAGTTCGATCGGCACTGACACGAACCTTGAGCCGGCTCTTGACACTACATACGAAGATGCCGGAAGGTCTGTTCAAGGCGCTGAAGCCTGACATCCGCTAACAAAGATCGCGGATACAGCTCATGGCGTCAAGCCGGCGAGTAAGTTATTTTACCCTTTACGGGACTGTTTTTCATAGATTGACTCTATGTGGGATCTAAAACTCCCTAATCTTTGACAGGACTGGTGAAGGCGTCCGGACAGATTAACTGTCCGGCTCCTTTGCCGGAAGACCAGTGGACGCCTGATTGATGGGGCTCTGGCTCCGGTACCCATGTGGTGCCGGAGAAGAAGGCCAAGAAGGAGGCCACGGAACTCGAAGGAGCCCTCGGCGCTTGAGTCTTGTCGATTCTGAAGCGAATCTTCTCCCGAGGACGAGGAGGAGGAAAAAGCTTCTCCCCAGTGGAGAGAGAGAGAAAAGGAAGGCCGCCCCAATTGGGGAGGCCGGAGGGTCCAAGAAGGGAAGAACCCTTCCTCCGGACTTCTCCACCAACGTCGACGACGACGAGGAGGTTTGGCCAACAAGGGCCAAGCCCCTGGCGAGATCGTAAGTGTCCGGATACCCATGGCTTTTTATCATTGCATAGTGTTCTCTAATGCCGAACAATCATGTAGCCCGCCCAAGGGCGAGTTCGCCACTTCGTCGAGCGGGTCCCTGAGTTCGTCGGAAATGGAGAGTACTTCACTTCCACCGCCTCCTCACCTCACGCTGCGGACGATGCCACGGTGGGGCCCCAAGGGGGGCTTGCTCAAGAGGAGGTGGCGCAGGAGGCGCCACAAGGCAACCTCCCGGACTCCAGGCGCGTGGGGGGCAAGACCCCCAGGGGCTCTAATCCCGACCCTTGTCCAGACTCCATGCCGGAACCTTCAGTGGTCCGGAGTCCGGCAAGCGGTCCCTTCGCAAGAAGGTAAGACGCCGGTGTCCTCCGTCCAACCGGAGGCACCGGATAGCTTACTGGAGGCGCTTAACAGCGCCTCCATCGAGGAGCACCGCCTTTGTTATGAGTGGTGATCCGGACGATTCGATCCGCCAAGAGCGGGCTGACGAAGCCTTATACCAGCCTTCTAACAGGCTTTGAGGTAAGTTTAGAATATGTAAAAATATTACCGCATAGGCAGTAGCCCTCGATGCTTAGTTCGTGTTGGAAAGAAAAGCGGACTAAGGATCTAAAAAGATATCTGAGGAGTCTAACATAAGTATGTCAATATGGGAATGCAGGCTGCGCTGCTTGACCTCTGCCAAGCCTTGTTGCTGGAGGTCAATGCATTGAAGCAGAGCCTTGGCGGTCCGAGACGAGCTCGGCCAAGCCAAGAAGCAGCTCGAGGACAAGGAAGGTAAGTAGTACCTTATTAAAGAAATACCTTATAGAAAGGTTTGGTTGCAAAAAATAACAGGAATAACATGGGTACTGCAGGGGCCATGAACGAGGTGGCGACCCTGAAGGAAGCGGTGTCCGTGGCAGAAAACAAAGCGGCTGCGGAACGCACCGAGCGAGAGAAGGGGGAGGCGCAGCTGGCCCAGGTAAGGCAAGAGCTCTAAGCTCTCGTGGAAAAACACGAGAGTTTGGAGCGTGACTCGAAGACTCGAGAGTCCGAGCTCGCCTCGGCTCTTGAGAGTGCCAAAGCTGCTAAGGCCGAGGCCCAAAAAGCCCTCAAGAAATTGAGTCGTTAAAGAAGAGAGCGCGGTAAGGCATTCTTTATGCAAAGCAAGCATGTGAAAGTGAATTACCTATTACTTACCCGGATTCGGAGCTCTCCGGGAGCATTCGCAGATTTGCCCGTAGTGTATGCGATCTTTGCCGCATTATACGCGCCAAGGAGGGAGCTCGATGGAAAAGGTGTTACGGTCTCGATGATGCGAGGCGGACATCCGGTGCCCTGAGCGACCAGTTGAAGCAGCTGGTCGAGCTCCACAAGGTCGCCGAACAGGCCATGAAGGGCCTTATAAGCGCGGTGTGGCCATTGGAAGCCATGCACAGGAGCTAATTCGGCTTAGTGCGGTGGCTGGTGGGCCTTTGTCCACGGATTGAAGTCATCAAGCGCTCCGTCTGCATTGAAGGTGTCCGTCGGGTCCTTGCCCGTGCTAAAGTGCACTGGGGCAAGCTGGATCGGAGAAGCTTGTGACGGACGGGCCACCGAAGGGCAAGGAGCATCGACGCCGAAATATACTATGAGGGCCTCTGAAGGGTGCCCGCTGAATAGCGGATGAGTGCTCCAAAGATGTAATTTTGAATAGACTCGCATTTGTTATCCTGTCACGCTGAAAACTTGTTCATATCGCTAAGCAACGCTTGTTTATTTAAAATATTACCTTCATGCGGCCGTTTATCAAATTTGAGAGATGGCAAGTCGTTGGCTTGGGCCCCATGCCACAGTCTTTGGGGTGTTGGGATAAACTTGAGCACTCTTGTTCCCATTCTTGGGTCCATCTAGGAGGCGCTCAACACAACGAACAAGGCAACCGGACTTATAATGCTTGAACACTCTCACTTAGCCATAGAATTCTATAATTTGAAATTTCGTGAAGCCCCTAGTATTCGGAAGACCGAGTTGGGCGCTATCACGCCTTGGCGGACAATTCGGTTCCTCGCTCTAAGCGGCATAAGTCTTTAGGGACCCGAAAAACCTCTCGAACAGCGATCGGCTCTCGCCCTATCATGACGGTCAGTTTAGCTTTCTCCATCGAGGTGCTCGACCCAGCTCAAGCTGGGCACAATCGCGATGGTTCTCCGTGCTACCTTAGCCGATATAACGGGCGTAAGGTACCAAAACACGGAGCCGGGCAAACCCAACTATTGACCCAAGACATGATTCGGAGCCGATTCATATAATGCTATAACTTTGGGGTGCCGCACTTGTGAAAGTGTTCGGACTTATCACACCATAATTTTGGGATACTTAAGCCCCTGGTGTATTGGCCGTACCAAAGTGTACGGTTGCAACATGTCATGAAATGAACATATGTATAGATAAAGGAAGTAGTGCAATAATAAGCAAAAGCTATGTATTGTTTATTCAAAAAGGTACTGCAATGAAAGCTGAACGATACAAATAGTGCGATAAGCAAGGGATGGGACTATCTAACATGTCCCCCTCTAGGGGTAAGCTGCGGGATGGTATGTAAAACAGGTATAATGCTCGTAATAGAGACCACCTGAACACTCGACATGGCTTTCTGCTTCCCTGGCTGTTGCGTCGTGAGTTCGGCGATTCTAGTGCCGGACAGGACTTCTGAAAGACGGAGTCTTGAAAGTAAGAAAAAGGAAGAAAAAGGAAAAAAGAAAGAGAATGACACAATCGGGAGCCCCTGGTGCGGTCGAGCTGCATTCTTGGCGTGCCGTGGTCTTGCCCCTCCCCATATGCCCATGGTATCTCCAGAGCGTAATTATGTACGTGTAATACTAGCTTCGCAATTTCGCGAGGGCTGGGGTTGGGGCGGATTACTCTGGCGATGCTTGAATCGTGCAGCGGTCTTAGTTGTAGGTTACTCCGGGCGCGCTTGACAGTGTCCGGACGCTTAGTGGCCGGACTCGAGAATTGCTGTGAGAGGCTGCTTTGTACCTCCGCCGCGAGGGCTGCCGTGTGCTCCTCCGTTCGGAGAGAGCGTTCGGTGTTCCCATTGACCGTGATTACTCCTCGAGGGCCTGGCATCTTGAGCTTGAGGTATGCGTAGTGCGGCACCGCATTGAACTTTGCAAATTCGGTTCGTCCGAGCAGTGCATGATAGCCACTACGGAATGGGACGATGTCGAAGATTAACTCTTCGCTTCGGAAGTTATCCGGGGATCCGAAGACCACTTCGAGTGTAACTGAGCCCGTACAACTGGCCTCTACACCCGATATGACGCCTTTAAAGGTCGTCTTTGTAGGTTTAATCCTTGAGGGGTATATGCCCATTTTGCACACTGTATCCTGATAACGCAGGTTCAGGCTGCAGCCGCCGTCCATCAGGACTCTGGTTAGGTGAAATCCGTCAATAATTGGGTCAAGAACCAATGCGGCGAAACCGCCGTGACGAATGCTAGTGGGATGGTCCCTTCGATCGAAGGTGATCGGGCAGGAAGACCATGGGTTGAACTTTGGGGTGACTGGCTCCATCGCATATACGTCCCTTAGTGCACGCTTCCGCTCCCTTTTGGGTATGTGGGTTGCGTATATCATGTTCACCGTCCGCACTTGTGTAGGAAAACCCGTCTGCCCTCTATTGTTCGGCAGCCGGGCTCTTCCTCGTCATCACTATGCAGCCCCTTGTCATTGAGTCCGGCACTTAACTTGCCTGCTTGCTTGAACACCCAACAATCCCTGTTGGTGTGATTGGCTGGTTTTTTGGCGGTGCCATGTATCTGGCACAAGCGATCGAGTATTCGGTCCAAGTTGGGCCGGGCCCAGGTATTTCTTTTGAATGGCTTCTTCCGCTGACCGGGTTTAGAGCCTCTGAATCCGGCATTGCGGCCGTATCTTGATATTATCGCCGCGCACGCGGCGCTTGTTCTTGTTGCGACGCGACCTGCCATTGCTGTCCTTGGTATCCGAACTATCGGGATGTTTGGCCAAGTTGTTGCTTCGAGCTAGCCAGCTGTCCTCTCCCGCACAAAAGCGGGTGATGAGTGTTGTGAGGATGCCATGGATTTTGGCTTTTCTGTCCTAGGTGCCGGGCAAGCCACTCGTCATGGATGTTATGTTTGAAGGCTGCAAGGGCCTCTGCATCCGGACGATCAACGATTTGATTTTTCTTTGTTAGGAACCGTGTCCGAATTGTGCGGCGATTCTTCCGGCTGCTGAATTATGTGGCTAAGGTCATCGGCGTCGGTGGTCGCACATATGTGCCTGGAAGTTATCAAGGAATGCGGCTTCGGGTCCTCCCAACAACCAATTGATTCTGGCGGCAAGCTGTTGAGCCAATGCCGAGCTGGTCCTTTAAGCTTGAGTGGGAGGTATTTGATGGCATGTAGATCATCACCGCGGGCCATGTGGATATGGAGGAGATAGTCCTCGATCCGGACCGCAGGATCTGTGGTACCATCGTATGATTCGATGTTTACGGGTTTGAAGCCCTCGAGGATTTGATGATCCATTACTTCATCGTGAAGCATAGTGGGTGTCTTGGCGCCTCTGATTGGGCTATATCATGGCGTAGCTCATATGAGCTTTGTCTCTCGTGTTCGCCCGGCGGGTTTCTTTGTATCCGCGCGACGGTAATCATCCCGCATCGTTGACGCCCACGCGATCCGTAGATCGATCTTGTATGTTTTGCCTTATCCTCCAATATATCTCGCAAGTCCAGCGCATTTTCCCGTGCCTTGGTACTTTTTGAGCGGCGTCGGGGTGTGGCTTGAGCGGAGGGCCGAGAGGCTTCTTTGTCGCAGCCACGGGGTGGCTGGTCTGCCATGTCATGCGCTGGTGACTTGGGTCCTTCCTCCTCTGATCGAGGCAACGGCCTGCGTTTGGGGTAGCTTTGGGAGGGGCGTTCGAGTTCCTACTCTTGGCTGCAAGGACTTGATCCATCCGTCGCCTAGCAGGTCTTGGTCAGCTCTAAGTTGTTGCTGCTTTTCTTGAGGCTGCTTGCCGTGGCTATAAGCCTGCGTTTGAAAGCGCTCTGTTGGCGGGATCCTCGGGCACGACAAATTGTCGTCGCCGAGGCTTGCCTCATCTTCGGAGGGAGGTGCATAATTATCGTCCTCGACCTCTCTTTCTGCCGCACTGTCGTGCGGACTTGCTTCCCCCTCCTCCTGCGCTAAGTCTTGTTGGAGGGGATTGTCTTCGGTACTGTCCGGGGTGTTATTATCTCCCGTGGCGGAATCACCGTTTTTGCTGTGGCGGGATTTAGAGTGGCGCCGCTGACGTCGGCGCTTCGGTTGCTTTTTGGAGGGGTCATCGTCCGTTGTTCCATCGCCGTTCCCATCTTTTGGGATATCCACCATGTATATGCCGTATGACGAGGTGGCCTTCCCAGTGCCCTGTAGGCGCTGGGTCTTGGTCGTCTCCGGCATCGTCGTCCATACCGTCGATGTCTTCGGAGTCGAAGTCGAGCATGTCGGTTAAATCATCGACAATGGCTACAAAGTGGGTGGTGGGTGGGCGTTGAATTTCTTCGTCGTCCGTATCCCAACCTTCCTGTCCGTAGTCCGGGCAGGGCTCTCTGGATAAAGAGAGAGACTTTAGTGAACTCAGGATGTCGCCAAAGGGCGAGTCTTTGAAAGATGTCCATGGCGATGAACTCCATGACCGGCGCCCAATCGGATTCGATTGGCGGGCGCGGAGGTTCGGAGTCCGGAGAGGAGTCCGGCACCGAGTCGAGGTCTTCGCAAAGGGACAGGATGGTGTTGGCTCAATCGCCGTGGGATTATAGCCCCGAGGATGTCCAACCACTCGTCCTCGATCGGGAATCAGCTCCGGATTAAGGGTCGGAGCGGATCTTTGGTGCGGCCTCGAGGCTTTGCTCGCTGCTGCAGCTAGATCATGCCCATCGAGACAAAGGCGCACGCAGCGCGGCTCGAATCCGTCGAAGATCAAGTCTCCGCGGATATCGGCTGTATAGTTCAAAATTCCAAATCTAACTCGATGGCGGGCGTAGCTTCGATCTGCTCCGGATGGCCAAGTGAATTGCCCATGGTGCAAAGCCGCCCGAATCTGAAGATCTGTCCGGGAGAAAAGTCTCACCTGGACGCGTCGTTGTTGATGATCGAAGGAGCCATCTGGCCTATCGGTGACGACACAGAGGAACTCTCAATGAAAGCACCAATGTCGGTGTCAAAACCGGCGGATCTCGGGTAGGGGTCCCGAACTGTGCATCTAGGCGGATGGTAACAGGATACAAGGGACATGATGTTTTTACCCAGATTCGGGCCCTCTCGATGGAGGTAATACCCTACTCCTGCTTGATTAATATTGATGATATGGGTAGTACAAGAGTAGATCTACCACGAGATCAAGGAGGCTAAACCCTAGAAGCTAGCCTATGGTATGATTGTTGTTCGTCCTACGGACTAAAACCCTCCGGTTTATATAGACACCGGATAGGTTAGGGTTACACAGAGTCGGTTACAATGGTAGGAGATCTACATATCCGTATCGCCAAGCTTGCCTTCCACGCCAAGAGAAGTCCCATCCGGACACGGGGCGAAGTCTTCAATCTTGTATCTTCATAGTCTTGGAGTCCGGCCGTGATGATAGTTCGGCTATCCGGACACCCCCTAGTCCAGGACTCCCTCAGTGTGAAATTGAAGTGTATCCCTCGAGAGGAAGGACTGGAGCTGTTGGCGGAGATACACGGAGGCATATATGGATCCCACATTGGGTCAAGGGCCCTTGCCGGCAAGGCATTTCAGCAAGGCTTCTTCTGGCCCACCGCCCTCCAGGATGCGACGACACTAGTCACCAGGTGTGAAGCTTGTCAGTTCCATTCAAAGAAGCTTCATCAGCCAGCTCAAGCCCTTCGAACCATTCCTCTCTCCTGGCCCTTCTCGGTCTGGGGGCTCGACATACTGGGCCCTTTCCCCCGTGTTGTCGGGGGCTTTGAGTACTTGTACATTGCAATCGACAAGTTCACAAAGTGGCCGGAGGTGGAGGCAGTGAGGAAGGTCACAGCTCAGTCAGCCGTCAAGTTCTTCAAGGGACTAGTGTGTCGTTTTGGCGTACCCAACAGGGTTATCGCCGACAACGGCACACAATTCACGAGCCGCACCTTCATGCAATATACCCAAGACCTCGGCAGCAAAGTCTGTTTCACTTCCGTTGCTCACCCGCGAAGCAATGGTCAAGCTGAGAGGGTAAATGCTGAAGTACTACGAGGCTTAAGGACCAAGACCTTTGACAGGCTGCACAAGAGTGGAAGGCGCTGGATTGATGAGTTGCCAACGGTTCTTTGGTCGATTAGGACGACGCCAAATCGACCCACCGGCCAAACACCTTTTGCCCTAGTATACGGGGCAGAATCAGTTCTCCCCACTGAACTCATATACGGGTCACCTCTAGTGCTCGCTTATGACGAGCTTGAGCAAGAGCAACTGCGGCAAGATGACGCAATGCTCCTTGAGGAAGATCGTCTTCGGGCGGCTGTGAGAGCAGCAGGCTACCAGCAAGCCTTGCGCCGCTACCATAGCCGCAAGGTTCATGCCCGAAGCCTTGAGGAAGGCGACCTTGTCCTTCGGCGCATTCAATCGGCCAAGAATTCCAACAAATTGGCGCCAAAGTTGGAAGGCCCTTATCGGGTATCTGAGTCACCGGGCCGGCGCAGTCCGCCGAGATCGAAGATGCCGTTCGGTGAGTAACTCTGGAACATTGAGCATCTTCAAGTTTTACCGTGGGCGCGACTTGCCGGGCCCCGACAAGCCACCTTTTGTACAAGCGTTGCCGATGATGCATGTAACCCTTTGTACAAAGCGGTATGCAGACCACGAGCATAAATAAATGAGGCGCTGGCGCTAAGTTATAACATGCATGCTAGGTGAGTCTAAATCCTTGGTTAGGGTTGATAGTGCTTAGCGGCGACTAACCCCTAGCTTAGAGGTCGAGTGTGCGTCTCTTTGTCGTTCTTTTGTCTTCTTTGGTTCGCAGGACTCACAAATATCCTCGCCGGATCACTTGAGGACGAAAAAGAGAAGAGGGACGGACCGGCATCTAGACCCGGCAAGCCAATATTGCGGGGCTGCAAGTCAAAGATTCACCCACCGCAAACCAGAGTTGCAGGAGCTACAGACTTGGATAAGTTCTTCATCCCTTATCATGCATTCCCTTATGGACTGAGGTATGTGAAACCTCATTTTTCCCAAAGCTACCGTGCTCCCCTAAAACTCTAGGCCCTAGGGCTCGTTCCTGGGGCCAGGTTTGGTCGTAGTCGCGGCAGCAAAAGGATGAAACGAGGATACTGAACCCACCTCATCCCTGCCTCCGCCAAAAGCGTGAGACAGGTCGAGCGAAGTGGGAAGACGGCAGGGCCTTTTGCCGGGCAAGGAAATGTTTATCTTAGGGATATCAAGGATTTACTCCTTGTCGTGGGTTCTACCCGCAAACAAATGACCTGGCAAGCATCCCTTTTTCACTAAAAACATTCCACTCAGGTACAGCCCATGGGGAATGAAAAGCATGAATGATGGGATTACAAGTTTTAAATTCAGCCAAGGCCCAAAGGCTTATACAAGCTAAAAAGAGATAAGGTGCCCGTAACCCCTTTATTGTCCCTCTCCTCAGGAGGCAGGTCAAGGAGGCGAAAAGGGCAGAAGGGGCGCCTAGGCGAGCTATGGGTGGCAGGAGGCACCAAGAGAACATCTCGGTGGCTGTCCGAAGGCTGGATGGTGATGGTGGCGCCGGAAGCAGAGCTCGAAGACGAGGCGGCAGGACGTCAGCACATGTCGAAGGCGTCGGTGCCCGCGTACTCCGATTTGACGGCCTTGCCGCCCGCCCTCTTCCTCTTCCGCAGCCTCCCAGCGCCGGCCGCCCAAGGAGACGACCCGAGAAGTTCAGGGAGCGGTGACACGGATGATGGGGTCGCGGTGCCGCCGGAGCGGCGCCCGACACCTAGTCGGACCCGTCATCCTGCCGCTGCTACCCTCGTCGTCGCTGCCCTGTCCTCCTCGCCACTCCCGTCCCGGGAGGGTCTTCGCTATCGAAGAGCTCTTCACGCGGCACCTGCCCGGGTCGAAGAGCCAAGACCTTGACGGAGAGGAGGCCGCCCTCCATCGACTTTAAATGGAGAGTGAGCCCCTCCGTCAGCGGTGGATATGAGTGAACGTCTTCCATCCCGGCGAAGATACATCACGTGAGGGCTGGGAAGTCGGCGAACTCTGTGCCGCTGATCCCACACCCCTCATGTGCAGCCGCAATGACTCGGCGGATCCAGCTCCATCTCCCGCGCGAATGGAGTCGGGAGGCGAAAGCGGCAGAGGCGGCGCGCGAGCTGACGAAGAACTCGCAAGGGTCATCCCCAACATGGCCCTCCATGGGGGGAGGAACTACTGGCGGAGGCGAGACCGGCACGCCGCCCCGTCCTCCTCTTCGCCGAGCGCCTCGGCCTCGCCCACGGCCTCGCCCCCTCCCCCTTCCCCTCGCGGCTGGCTCTGCCACAGGTGCAGGAGAAGGAAGGACGCGTTGTCAAGCGGTGACCCTCGCCGCCACCGTTGAAGGGCCAGGATTCCCTCTCTCCATGGCGGATGGAGGGGGAGCAGAAGCTGAAGGAAGGAGGAGATGGAAGAATGCGGGATGCCATCCCCCCCCTCCGCTCTTTATAAAGGCGGGTGGGGTTGGCCGCCCGCTCAGCCAATCAAGGCGGAAGGCGCGAGGCTGGGACCAACCCGCTGCCCCAGCCCGCGACGGCCCGGTTTCCGCCTCCACCATTCGCCACCCCAAGCGCATGAGAACCACGTGGCAGGCATGCGGGACCAAAGGCGACGGGTGGCGACCTCTCCCCACCCGTGATCATGGGGAGTGGGCGCCTTGAAGACCACGCCTCGGCCCGTTCGATAAATGGGCGCGCCTCACGCCTCCCTCCGTTTATGGGGAAGGCGCGAACCGCCCCCTTTACCACGACGTGATGCATGCGCGCAAAGCTCAGCCCCACGCATGCCACCCACGTCACGCACGCCGCCCCACACCGAGCCACGTGTGGGAGGCATGGGAAGCGAAGTGCGCGAAGAGACTTACCGCGGTAAAAACCACCCCGCCTGCCCACGCACCATTTTTGGAGACCCACCACTGCGCCACCTCAGCTGCCTGCCTACCTACATGGCACCACGGGCATCGCTGGCCAGGGCGCGTGTCGACACGAAAGGGAGCGGCGACGGATGAGATAGGGCTCTCCCCCGTCCCCGATAAAGCAAGGACACCTAAGCAAGACGCATTAAAGGCGCCTTGTCATGTAATCTGAGGATAAACTTCGCATCATCAGACCCTTTCAACCTCACATGTGCCCTTGTGGCAACCCCTTTCCCTATAAAAGGAGGCCCAAGGCGACCAGGAGGAGGATTTGGATTTTTGGAGCTCCTCACGCCCCATTTCAAGTTCAAGAACACAGATAAACAAACCACCAAAGCAGGAGTAGGGTTTTACGCATCCTCGCAGCCCGAACCTGGATAAGGAAACCGTGTGCTATCTGTTTGATCCGCTCTTCTCACGACCCCGCGCCCCGCGACCGTAGTAGGGATTCTTGTGATCCCATAGGTGTCGTTCCCACTGACATGGTCAAAGGGCTCTTCTCCCAATGAGCACGCGCAGGGGTCCAATCGCACGCCTCTCGTACTCAAATAGCTACCCCGCACGGCACCTCCTAGCCAATAAAAAAGGGGACGCATGGCGGCACGTAATTGGTAAGTAGAACACCCACGGTTTCAATAATACTTGTGTTTCCGATTTGTAACGTGACATCACATGTTCCAAAATGACTTGGTTGATTGTTAATGTGTGCGCCTTGGCAAATCGAATAGAAAAATTACCACGGCATGTTGGTGCCATGCCATGACACCATGCCAAGTTTCATGATTTTCAGTCGTGTTTTGGATTTGCAGGAATTAAAAAACCAATTTTCTCAATCTTTCCGGCCAAGCCACGACGCCTAGATGTTTGAATTTCATTCCCATCTCTTGCATAGGACCTAGAAATTCACCCAAGGACACACATGTGGTTTTTCAAACAACTTTGGTGCACTGGAGCCTGTGCTTGTAGTTCAAATTTGAATTATGCACATTAAATGCACAGAAAATAAATTAATGTATAAAAAAGGCCAAACGAACCCAGAATAATTCCAAAATTTAGCACGATTCTTATATTTGGTCTAATCCGCCTGTGTAAAAAAATTAAGGCGGGAGAAGGCAGTGTCGTATGTCGTTTCGCACATGGAGGTGGCACATTCCCTCTCGGAACCACGAGCCTTCTTGAAGGAAGCTTCGGTTTGCAAGAAGCATACACCAAAGCTAGTCCCAATTCGGCCAAAAAAAATTGCCAGAACATGTTGGTGCCATGTCATGCCACCATGCCAAGTTTCATGTTTTTCAGGCGTGTTTTGGATTTACAGGAATTAAAAAACCAAATTTCTCAATCTTTCTGGCCGAGCCACGACGCCTAGATGTTTGAATCCCATTCTCGTCTCTTGCATAGGACCTAGAAATTCACCCAAGGACACACATGTGGTTTTTCAAACAATTTTGGTGCACTGGAGCCTGTGCTTGTAGTTCAAATTTGAATTATGCACATTAAATGTGCATAAACTCAATTAATGTACAAAAAAGGCCAAATGAACCTGGAATAATTCCAACATTTACCACGATACTTATATTTGGTCTAATATGCTTGTGTAAAAAAATTAAGGCGGGAGCAGGTAGTGTACGTATGTCGTTTCGCACACGGAGGTGGCACGTTCCCTCTTGGAACCACGAGCCTTCTTGAGGGAAGCTCCGGATTGCAAGAAGCTTACACCAAAGCTTGTCCAATTCAGCCAAAAAAATTCCCACAGCATGTTGGTGCCATGTCATGATACCATGCCAAGTTTCATGATTTTCAAGCGTGTTTTGGATTTACAGGAATTAAAAAACCAAGTTTCTCAATCTTTCCGGGCGAGCAACGACGCCCAGATGTTTGAATTTCATTCCCATCTCCTGCATAGGACCTAGTAATTCACCCAAGGACGGTTATGTGCTTTTTCAAACAACTTTGGTGCACTGGAGTATGTGCTTGTAGTTCAAATTTGAATTATGCACATTAAATGCGCATAAACTCAATTAATGCATAAAAATGCGAAACAAACCCAGAATAATTCCAAAATTTAGCACCATACTTCTATTTTGTCTAATCTGCCTGTGTAAAAAATTAAGGCAGGAGAAGGCAGTGTACGTATGTCGTTGCGCACACGGAGGTGGCACGTTCCCTTTAGGAACCATGAGCCTTCTTCACGGAAGCTCCGGTTTGCAAGAAGCTTACACCAAAGCTTGTCCCGGTTCGGCCAAAAAAATTACTGCAGCATGTTGGTGCCCTATCATGACACCATGCCAAGTTTCATGATTTTCAGGCGTGTTTTGGATTTACAGGAATTAAAAAACCAAGTTTCTCAATCTTTCCGGCCAAGCCACGACGACCAGATGTTTGAATTTCATTCCCATCTCTTGCATAGGACCTAGAAATTCACCCAAGGACACACATGTGGTTTTTCAAACAACTTTGGTGCACTGGAGCCTGTGCTTGTAGTTCAAATTTGAATTATGCACATTAAATGCACAGAAAATCCATTAATGTATAAAAAAGGCCAAAAGAACCTAGAATAATCCAAAATTTAGCACGATTCTTATATTTGGTCTAATCTGCCTGTGTGAAAAAATTAAGGCGGGAGAAGGCAGTGTACGTATGTCGTTTCGCACATGGAGGTGGCACATTCCCTCTCGGAACCACGAGCCTTCTTGAAGGAAGCTCCGGTTTGCAAGAAGCTTACACCAAAGCTTGTCCCAATTCGGCCAAAAAAATTGCCGCAACATGTTGGTGTCATGTCATGCCACCATGCCAAGTTTCATGATTTTCAGGCGTTTTTTGGATTTATAGGAATTAAAAATCCAAATTTCTCAATCTTTCTGGCTGAGCCACGACGCCCAGATGTTTGAATTTCATTCCCATCTCTTGCATAGGACCTAGAAATTCACCCAAGGACACACATGTGGTTTTTCAAACAACTTTGGTGCACTGGTGCCGGTGCTTGTAGTTCAAATTTGAATTATGCACATTAAATGTGCATAAACTCAACTAATGTACAAAAAAGGCCAAACGAACCCGGAATAATTCCAAAATTTAGCAGGATACTTATATTTGGTCTAATCTGCCTGTGTAAAGGAGAAGGTAGTGTATGTGTGTAATTTCGCACACAGAGGTGGCACGTCCCTCTTGGAACCACGAGCCTTCTTGAGCGAAGCTCCAGTTTGCAACAAGCTTACACCAAAGCTTGTCCCGATTCGTGCAAAAAAAATACCGCAGCATGTTGGTGCCATGTCACGACACCATGCCAAGTTTCATGATTTTCAGGCGTGTTTTGGATTTACAGGAATTAAAAAACCAATTTTCTCAATCTTTCCGGGCGAGCCACGATGCCCAGATGTTTGAATTTCATTCCCATCTCTTGCATAGGACCTAGTAATTCACCCAAGGACACAGATGTGGTTTTTCAAACAACTTTGGTGCACTGGAGCCTGTGCTTGTAGTTCAAATTTGAATTATGCACATTAAATGCGCATAAACTCAATTAATGCATAAAAATGCCAAACAAACCCGGAATAATTCTAAAATTTAGCACGATACTTCTATTTTGTCTAATCTGCCTGTGTAAAAAATTAAGGCGGGAGAAAGGAGTGTATGTATGTCGTTTTGCACACGGAGGTGGCACGTTCCCTTTCGGAACCACGAGCCTTCTTCACGGAAGCTCCGGTTTGCAACAAGCTTACACCAAAGCTTGTCCCAATTCGGCCAAAAAAATTACTGCCGCATGTTGGTGCCATGTCATGACACCATGCCATGTCTCATGATTTTCAGGCGTGTTTTGGATTACAGGAATTAAAAAACCAAGTTAATCAATCTTTCAGGGCGAGCCACGATGCCCAGATGTTTGAATTTCATTCCCATCTTTTGCATGGGTCCTTGAAATTCATCCAAGGACACACATGTGGTTTTTCAAACAACTTTGGTGCACTGGAGCATTTGCTTGTAGTTCAAATTTGAATTATGCACATTAAACGCCCAGATACTCAATTAATGCATAAAAATGCCAAACGAACCTGGAATAATTCTAAAATTCAGCACAATACTTCTATTTGGTCTAACCTGCCAGTGTAAAAAAATTAAGGCAGGAGAAGGTAGTGTACGTATGTCGTTTCGCACACGGAGGTGGCATGTTCCCTCTCGGAACCACGAGCCTTCTTGACGGAAGCTCCGGTTTGCAAGAAGCTTACACCAAAGATTGTCCCAATTCGGCCAAAAAATTTACTCAAACATGTTGGTGCCATGTCATGACACCATGCCAAGTTCATGATTTTCAGCCATGTTTTGGCTTTACAGGAATTAAAAAACCAAGTTTCTCAATCATTCCGATCGAGCTACAACGCCCGATGTTTGAATTTCACTCCCATTTCTTGCATGGGACCTATAAATTCACCCAAAGACACACATGTGATTTTTCAACAAACTTTGGTGCATTGGAGCATGTGCTTGTAGTTCAAATTTGAATTATGCACATTAAATGCCCAGAAACTCAATTAATGCATAAAAATGCCAAACGAACCCGGAATAATTCCAAATTTAGACACGACAGTCATGTACTAGTTGCATGTTCACTCTACGTAAATGTTATAACAATTCAAACACCATCCTTCCCCTCCATAATACCATTTTGTCTTTAAAAACATAATGAAAAAATCAGGTATACCACAAACAGTTTACTAAAAAGATTCGTGCGGGATGCGATATAAAATATCTTGGCGCACCGTCTTGTCAGCTTACGAGGAAGCTTAAGTAGTCTCTGATCCACCGCCCCGCTTGAACCACACTTGCACGCCAGTTTCTCATGACACCGAGCAAAAAAAAATTGCCACCATGGAAATATCTATCTCCCCCCCCCTCCTACCAAAAGCCACATTTCCACTGTTCCTCCTTCCTTTCAAAGTTCAAACCTTCACTGCTGCTTACTGGTAGCTCAGCCTCCTTGCCCGCAACCCTTCTTCTTGTAGAGCCGCCTCCTCGCCGGCTACCCTTCTTCTTGCAGCGCTGCCTCCTCGCCGGCTACCATTCTTCTTGCAGCGCCGCCTCCTCGCCGGTTACCCTTCTTCTTGCAGCGCCGCCTCCTCGCCGGCGACCCTTCTTCTTGCTGCGCGGCCTCCTCGCCGCCAACCCTTCTTCTTGTTGCGCGGCCTCATCGATATGGTCAGGTAATCCACACCCCACCCACACCATCCTCCTCCTTTACCGTCCCGACCGACGGAGCGAGACCTTCCACCGAATTCACTGCCCCCCTACTCCAATTAAGCGCCGCCCACAGTCATTTTGCACGCAGTATAACGTGGAGCTCAGTACCATGCGGCCGCACGCACGAACGAGGTCGATATGGCTGCCATGCGTGTTGACCGCCAGACCTTAGAGGAGCACCTCGTCTTCGAGGCCACCGTCGACACCGCCACGTGGTTGTCTACTTTAAAATACAGCTCGTGATGTTTTCTCGAGGCCACCGCTAGTGCCTTCTAGTGATTTATCCTCTGTAATGTTAATATGCAATCTGATGTTCAGTTAATAGTTTGGTCCTCTGAAATGTAATGTTCAGTTAACACTTTGGTCCAACAATTGCTCCATTTCGTTGTACTGTTCTCAAGCATTCTTTGTTTTGTTAATTGTCTTATCTTCTCATACATGTTTCTATTCTGCAATGTCATGCTCAGTTAACTATTTTGGTTCATTTGGTCTGCAGTCCATTTAACTGTTTGGTTCAGTTCTGCAATGTGATTTTCATTTGTTGTGGGTACAATTTTGTATTGTTATGCATGTGACACCAATCTAATTTTTCTGTACTCAATACATATTCTACTGATAGTATGGCAACTCTCAGTTAACCTGATCAAGATCTTCCTTATGTGTGTTGCAGGGAAACGATGGGAGACACTGCGGTTTACCATCGAGGTTTGTTCAAGCAGGGTCCTTTGGCTAATAGCACATTATTGTGCAGTTGCAGGAATCATTCTAATATTTAGGTTTCTTACAATTTTTTCTTGCACATGTAGGTCCTGCTGTCAGAGGCTTAGACCCACTATTCGACCCATTTTGCATATGGGGAAATGAGATGTCCATGAATATCAGTCAAGTCAAGAAACTTAGAAAGATTGTTAGGATGAAGAAACTTGTGACGAATAACAGCAAGATCTTTGTTTGCACAATGAAGAAGACATCAGTCAACTATAGGATGGTACCAACTCTTTTACCTTGTTTTTACCCCTTGTGCCATTTCAAAATTTACAACAGCGATTTATGCATAGCTTTGTTTTTAGTACTTTTCAAAGCAGTTCACTGCTACCTCTTGAGCACTACGTTGGTTTTCCCTTGAAGAGGAAAGGGTGATGCAGTAAAGTAGCGTAAGTATTTCCCTCAGTTTTTGAGAACCAAGGTATCAATCCAGTAGGATATCACGCATGAGTCCCTCGCACCAACACAAACAAATAAGAACCCCGCAACCAACGCGATAAAGGGGTTGTCAATCCCTCAATGGTCACTTATGAGAGTGAGATCTGATAGATATGATAAGATAATATTTTTGGTATTTTTATGATAAATAGAAATAAATATGCAAAGTAAAATAAAAGGCAAAAGAAATAACTAAGTGTTGGAAGGTTAATATGATGGAAAATAGACCCGAGGGCCATAGGTTTCACTAGTGGCTTCTCTCAAGAGCATAAGTATTACGGTGGGTGAACAAATTACTATTGAGCAATTGATATAATTGAGCATAGTTATGAGAATATCTAGGTATGATCATGTATATAGGCATCACGTCCGTGACAAGTAGACCGACTCCTGCCTGCATCTACTACTATTACTCCACACATCGACCGCTATCTAGCATGCATCTAGAGTATTAAGTTCATAAGAACAGAGTAACGCTTTAAGCAAGATGACATGATGTAGAGGGATAAATTCATGCAATATGATATAAACCCCATCTTATTATCCTTGATGGCAACAATACAATATGTGCCTTGCTGCCCCTGCTATCACTGGGAAAGGACACCGCAAGATTGAACCCAAAGCTAAGCACTTCTCCCATTGCAAGAAAGATCAATCTAGTAGGCCAAACCAAATTGATAATTCGAAGAGACTTGCAAAGATAACCAATCATACATAAAATAATTCAGAGAAGATTCAAATATTGTTCATAGATAAACTTGATCATAAACCCACAATTCATCGGCCTCAACAAACACACCGCAAAAGAAGATTACATCGAATAGATCTCCGCGAGTATCGCGGAGAACTTTGTATTGAGATCCAAAGAGAGAGAAGAAGCCATCTAGCTAATAACTATGGACCCGAAGGTCTGAGGTAAACTACTCACACATCATCGGAGAGGCTATGGTGTTGATGTAGAAGCCCTCCGTGATCAATGCCCCCTCTGGCGGAGCACCGAAAAAGGCCCCAAGATGGGATCTCACGGGTACAGAAGGTTGCGGCGGTGGAATTAGGTTTTTGGCTCCATATCGATAGTTTGAAGTGCGTAGGTATATCTGAGGAGGAAGAAGTACGTCGGTGGAGAACCATGGGCCCCACGAGGGTGGAGGGCGCGCCCCCCTGCCTCGTGCTCTCCTGGTTGATTTCTTGATGTGGACTCCAAGTCCTGTGGATCACGTTTGTTCCGAAAATCACGTTCCGAAAGGTTTCATTCCGTTTGGACTCCGTTTGATATATTTTTTCTGCGAAACACTGAAATAGGCAAAAAAACAGCAATTTGGGCTGGGCCTCCGGTTAATAGGTTAGTCCCAAAAATAGTATAGAAGTGTATAATAAAGCCCATTAAACATCCAAAACAGAATATAATATAGCATGGAACAATAAAAAATTATAGATACGTTGGAGACGTATCATTCACCGATGATTACCTCTCAAACCACCTACATGGTCAAGAGGCGAGGAAGGTATTCATTCAACACCCATGATGCAATATTGAAGTCTTGCTGAAGAGGACGAAGGTTGGGTGGGCAATTATCCATAGCTACTGGCCTAAAGATGCAAGGACATTCAACATCACTGAAGGCTCAATATTTGCCTTCCGCTTCTGAAGTTCCCCAGATGAGATTCATCTGTCTATTTACTGTGTATGATGCTACTTCCCAAAGGTTTTTGATGCTGCATTTGAAACTTGGTGCTATTGTGTAATGGCATAACTGAGTGCCGAAGCTATCTGATGTAATTCGATTATGAAATTCTGGTTGCTTTTATACGGATATGAAATATCTTGCATGTTTTATAAGAAATATCAGTTTGCTTAGTACATGGATTATCAATAATAGGCTAATTACCCTACTTATTGGGGTTTTCTATTGCAAACGGTTACTCGGCCAGCACCGTAGGCGATGAACTCAAACAACCCGCACGGTTTCTACAAAGTAGGCGTGTTCGATCAACTAACAATCACACACGGCTTCCGGCAGTGAATTATTTATGTTAGGCCACGTTGCACAAACGTTTCCACACAAAGAGCTGTGTGGGATGTACATACCTACGGAAATGATTTTCTGGGATTCACCGTGTGGGATATACATACCTATGAAAATGATTTACAGGATTCACCGTGTGGGATGTACATACCTCGAAAATGATTTGGGATTCACCGTGTGGGATGTACATACCTCACGGAAATGATTTCAGGATTCACCATGTGGGATGTACATACCTCACGGAAATGATTGGGTTTCAAGCCTCGCCCGATCGCACGGCCCCTGACACTGGGTCCGGAGGGCCTATCCTGACGATTTACGGGTCGTGTGGGAAGGACCCCATATCGCCCACACTCACTTGGCGACGGTTCCAAATGTCGTCGCGGAAAGGGGTTTTAAACCGTTTGTTTGGGACGTTGATGTACCAGTGTAAGCTACAGGGAGGGAGGGGAAATGCGACACAGGACTCGCCGACTGTGAGGGTTTATATAGTAGGCTGGTAAGCATTAGGATTTTGGGGGATTTCACTGAGTCGGGCGGGAAGCTTGCACGGGAACCTACGCAGTTGTGCGGGAACGGGCTCACCACCGTTTGGCCAAAAGAACGCCCCCGCGCGCTGCTCAAGCTTGCGCTCGAAGCCATCTGCGGTAGTGGGGTGACAAGACGTGCGAGAGGAGGACGAAAGGACACGTACACATACAGTTAGTAAAAAAACCGTTTGCGACTTAATTACCTACTATACCCCCGTCCTGGTTTATAAGTAGTATTTAACTAATAAAAAATGAATGCATGTTGCCAAAGATTATATCGTTGGATTCGTATTTGAACATAGTTTCCAGTTATATAATTTTTTTAACATGCATTAACATTTTGTAGGTTCAATTTAAGGTTATATACCAGCAAGCGTTTACGCACAACACACACGGCTTATCCCATCACAAACAGCTCGGATGCATCAACTATATGCCACGTATCGCACACACAACTCTAATCTGATTCGTGCTTCATGTCTCTGACATCGCTCGCATAATTCGTCTTATTTGCCATGTATCACTGTGCCGGCCTCTGCTCGCGTCCCTCGGCAAGCTCCGCTAGCCGTTAGGTGCCGGGGCGCGCTCGGCTTGTGACAGCTTTTCCTTGCGTGTTCAACTGCGGAGCACTCTGCTTGCGTCCCTCCGCGCGCCCTCTACCAGCGGTTGGGCCTATGCACGATCACGTCGGGGGCCCCATATGCATGCAGTTGCGCCGTGCGTGTTGCCACGCAATGCAGTTACGTGCGAGACGATGGAGTTACATTCTACAAATTAGATCTGCCATCAGGGCGTGCCAGTATTCCAGGCCGTCTGGCTTCCCCTTTAATTCCCGCGACCATTATAATCTTAGCCTCTTCAACGTTTCGATCGCGCCCCACAACACAACAAGCACACCCACGACGACACATAGAGATGGGATGTCTAGCGGCGCTCCAATGGAGTTAGACGAGCATAAAGTGGAGACCCACGCGAGGGAGACGGATCTCTCGGTGGTGTACACCATCGACCCGGCCGTGGTGGACGACTACATCAACACCGTTGAGTAGTTGCTTGCTCGAGACAAGTACAAGGTGGTCGGCATCGACTTCCAGTACACCGTCAGACGTCCCAACATAGGTCAGAAGGTTGCCATCGCCCAGTTGTGCGCGCGCCATCATGTCCTCATCTACCACTACTGCATGGCCACAGAGCCTTCCTACTGTTTCTCCAGGTTTGTCAACAGCACCTACTACAAGTTCGCTACGGTGGAAACGACCAATGATGTAAAAAGCGCTAAGGGTCACGGGCTTGTCCTGTGAGAACCTTGTCGAAATCCATGAGCACTACAGGGTCTGGGGCAGCACGAAGAAGGACTTCCTGGTTGGACTCGCCTCGGCCATCATCAACCCATACTACGAAAAGATGAAGTAGGATGCCAACAAAACATGTCCCGTATCCTGGCACGGGGCCTGGCTTCGGCAACTGGATGAACCTCACCTCAGGTTCGTGGCAAAGAGCGTGTACACATGCTACGAGATGCACAGGCGGATCGTTGACATGAGGAAGTGCCTTGTTACGGAGATCGACAAGGCCGGATCGAGCCACAAGCAGAGCAAGCATCACAAGAAGTAGATGATGATCAGATGATCATTTATCCTAGTTAATCATGCATGTAATATATAGTTTACTTTGGTGTTTGGAAATGTCATGTGTGTAGTAGCCACCTATGTAATTATCCAGGTAATAGTTTATTTTGGTGTGTGCAAATGCCATGGTTGTAGTAGCCACCAATGTAATTGGATGTTTAATTTGGTTATGCAACCATGTCCTTATAAGTGTGTATATATATATGTTGTTGTACTGTATGCAATCCCATCGCACAACACACACGTCTTATTAGCAGCAATTGTCTGTGTTATTATCGGTCTTCTCACACATTTCTGATTACAGACCTGTTTGCTGCGTATGGCACACATCTTGTTATATTGAATCGTTTTGTTCTCTTGTCTCAATGCAAACAGTTCATCCGAGTGAACTGCATGCTGTCTACCACACAAACCTTGATCTGGCTGACCATTTCTTTTCTGTTGCCTAATCACAAACAGTTCATCTGGCTGAAATGTATGTTGTATATCGCACACACCTTCATCTGGCTGCCCGTTTCTTTTGTTCCTCCTCACCGCAAATAGTTAATTGAACTGAATCGTATGCCTTGCATCGCACATGCAACTAAAATCTGAACTGTGTTTGATGCATCCGTCATCACAAACGTTTGGCACCTTTTTGACGGTTTTTTACACCACCGTTTTTTATTATTGCATCGCACATAGCTTCGTCGAAGGGTCTCTGATCATAGTGTCGCGTTAGCAGCATCCTGAAGTAGTGGGACACTGCAAGATTGAACCCATCACAAAGCACCTCTCCCATTGCAAGAAAAATCAATCTAGTTGTCCAAACAAAATCAATAGATCTAAGAGAAATACAAAGCTATCTTAATCATGCATAAAAGAATTCAGAGAAGACTCAAATAATATTCATAGATAATCTGATCATAAATCCACAGTTCATTAGATTTCAACAAAGGCACCACAAAAGAAGATTACACTGAATAGATCTGCAAGAACATTGAGGAGAACATTGTATTGAAGGTCAAAGAAAGAGAAGAAGCCATCTAGCACTCGTAGAGCGAGCTTCTATAGAAACGGTTTTTAACCCCTTTTCGCGACGGCATTTTAAACCATCGCCTTGCTAGTGTGCGCGATAGGGGGGACCTTCCCACACGACCTAGAAACCGTCGGGGATATGAAGTAGGAATGCATATGGTTTCCAGAACAAAGCGTATGTGATGCCGACATCTATCCCAAACGTGATTCTTCACACAACTGTTTGTGATATATTGAATACCCCAAACGCTCCTTCTTTGCTACTCGTGTGTGCTGGCATTACCATTGCACACGCTATTATGTGGTGCAACGTTCACGATGCGCACTCGATCACAAACAATTCATGATCGCCAAGTGTGTGCGATCAGGAGACTATCACACACATTGACTTCTCCCGAACCGTATGCGATATGTAATTAAGAAGATTACCTAATCACATATGAGTGTCGGATAGGATTACGAAACGTCAGACCGTCGTACCAATGTCGTACAGGATAACTATCACAGACGCTATTATGTGCTGCAACATTTACGATTCCTATGACATCCGAAACAGTTCATGATTGTAAACTGTGTATGATAAGGCGACTATCACAAATAATTAGTTTCCTCGCACCATTTGTGATATTGTCTGACATCACACACGCTTCGCAAAGGGCAATTGTGTGCATGGTCGCACATGTTTCCTCTCCACAAACCGTGTTGGAAGTACATGTATATCACACACCTTTGTGCTTTATAGACCTTGTGCGACGTAACGAACTACAGAGCATATTACGACCCTAATTAAATCGCTGCTATTTAAAATTGTACCGAATTTTAATTTGAAAGTTGGCTATACCTTTATTCATATCCATTAGGTTAAACAACCAATGCATTATTCGGTTCACAGATACACATGTTCCAGAATTACATAAGCACCAAATAAATAATGATGAACCAGGCTTGTACACTTGTACTATTAAACACGGTAAAGAAAGAAGCAAAAGACATTTTGGTGAAGGAAATATGCCCTAGAGGCAATAATAAAGTTGTTATTTATATTTCCTTATATCATGATAAATGTTTTTATTCATGCTAGAATTGTATTAACCGGAAACTTGACTAGCTCGTTATAAAGTGTCCCTAGTATGCCTCTCATAATCAAAGATGGTTAAGTTTCCTGACCATAGACATGTGTTATCATTTGATGAACGAGATCACATCATTAGGAGAATGATGTGATGGAAAAGACCCATCTATTAGCTTAGCATAATGATCGTTAAGTTTTATTGCTATTGATTTCTTCATGACTTATACATATTCCTTTGACTATGAGATTATGCAACTCCGAATATTGACGGAACACCTTATGTGCTATCAAGCGTCCTGGCGAATCGGGTGATTATAAAGATGCTCTCAGGTGTCTCCGAAGGTGTTTGTTGGGTTGGCATAGATCGACATTAGGATTTGTCACTTCGAGTATCGGAGAGGTATCTCTGGGCCCTCTCTGTAATGCACATCATGATAAGCCTTGCAAGAGATGTGACTAATGAGTTAGTTACGGGATGATGCACTATGTAACAAGTAAAGAGACTTTCCGGTAACGAGATTGAACTAGGTATGAAGATACCGATGATCGAATCTCGGGCAAGTAACATACCGATGACAAGGGGAATGACGTATGTTGTCATTACATTTTAACCGATAAAGATCTTCGTAGAATATGTAGGAATTAATATGAGCATCCAGGTTCCGCTGTTGGTTATTGTTCGGAGATGTGTCTCGGTCATGTCTACTAGTTCTCAAACCTGTAGGGTCCGCACGCTTAACGTTCGATGACGATTTGTATTATGAGTTATGTGTTTTTTGTGACTGAAGATTGTTCGAATTCCCGGATGAGATCACGGACATGACGAAGAGTCTCGAAATGGTCGAGAGACAAAGATTGATATATTGGACGATAGTATTCGGACACCAGAATGGTTTCAGAGTGTTTTGGGTATTTATCGGAGTACCGAGGGGTTACCGGAACCCCTAGGGGAAGTAATGGACCACATCGGCCTCGGGAGGGAGGCACACCAGCCCACAAGGGGCTGGCGCACACCCCACTTAGAAGAGGTCTGAATTGGAGTGGTAAGGGGGCGCCCTTCCTTTCCCCCTTTCCTCTTCGGTAAAAGGAAAGGGTGCTGAAATGGACTTGGAGTCCTAGTAGGACTCCTCCCCTTGGGCGCGCCTTGGCGGCCTCCTCACCCTCCCTCCTTTATATACATGGGAGGCGCCGCCCTAGACACACAATTATTTCTTAGCGTGTGTGGTGCCCCTTTCATCGTTTACTCCTTCGGTCATATTGTCATAGTGCTTAGGCGAAGCCTGCTGAGATCAGATCACCATCAACGTCACCATGCCGTCGTCTTGACAAAACTCTCCTCGACGCTTTGCTGGATCAAGAGTTCGAGGGGCGTCATCGAGCTGAGCGTGTGCTGAACTCGGAGGTGCCGCACGGTCGGTACTTGATCTCTTGGATCGCGAAGGCGTTCGACTACATCAACCGTGTTAAACTAACGCTTCGCTTTCGGTCAGCGAGGGTGCGTGGGCACACTCTCCCCCTCTTGTTGCTATGCATCTCCTAGATAGGTCTTGTGTGATCGTAGGAATTTTTTTTGAAATTGCATGCTACGTTCCCCAACAGTGGCATCCGAGCCAGGTCTATGCGTAGATGATATGCACGAGTAGAACACAAAGAGTTGTTGGCGATCATAGTCATACTGCTTACCACCAACTTCTTAATTTGATTCGGTTGTATTGTTGGATTGTGCGGCCCGGACCAACCTTACATGACCACGTTCATGAGACCAGTTCCACTGATAGACATGCTACTTGTTTTGCATAAAGGTGGCTGGCAGGTGTATGTTTCTCCAACTTTAGTTGAATCGAATTTGACTACGGCCGGTCCTTGTTGAAGGTTAAAACAACAAACTTCACGAAACATAGTTGCGGTTTTGATGCGTAGGTATGAACGGTTCTTACTAGAAGCCCGTAGCAGCCACATAAAACTTGCAATTACAAAGTAGAGGACGTGTAACTTGTTTTTGCAGGGCATGTTGTGATGTGATATGGTTAAGACATGATGTGATATACGTTATTGTATGAGATGATCATGTTTTGTAAAAGTTATCGGCAACTGGCAGGAGCCTTATGGTTGTCGCTTTATTGTATGAAATGCAATCGCCATGTAATTGCTTTACTTCATCACTATGCGTTAGCGATAGGTGTAGAAGCAATAGTTGGCGAGACGACAACAATGCTACGATGGAGATCAAGGTGTTAAGCCGGTGATGATGGAGATCATGACGGTGCTTTGGAGATGGAGATCAAAGGAACAAGATGATGATGGCCATATCATGTCACATATTTTGATTGATTGTGATGTTTATCTTTTTATGCATCTTATTTTTCTTAGTACGGCGGTAGCATTATAAGATGATCCCTCACTAAAAATTTCAAGGTATAAGTGTTCTCCTTGAGTATGCACCGTTGCGATAGTTCGTCGTGCCGAGACACCATGTGATGATCGGGTGTTATAAGCTCTACGTTCACATACAATGGGTGCAAGAAAGTTTTTCACATGCGGAATACTCGGGTTAAACTTGACGAGCCTAGCATGTACAGACATGGACTGGGAACACTGAGACCGAAAGGTCAAACGTGAATCATATAGTAGATATGATCAACATAGAGATGTTCACCATTGAAAACTACTCCATCTCACCTGATGATCGGACATGATTTAGTTGATATGGATCGCTGATCATTTAGATGACTCGAGGGGTGTCTATCTAACTGGGAGTTCTTAAGTAATATGATTAACTGAACTTAAATTTATCATGAACTTAGCCCTGATAGTTTTTGCATATCAATGTTGTAGATCAATGGCCCATGCTACCATTCCCTTGAATTTTAATGTGTTCCTAGAGAAAGCTAAGTTGAAAGATGATGGTAGCAACTACACGGATTGGGTCTATAACTTGAGGATTATCCTCATTGATGCACAGAACAATTACGTCCTTGATGCACCTCTAGGTGCAAGGCCTCTTCAGCAGAGCAACTCACCGGCGTTATGAATGTCCGCAAGCTAAATCTGATGACTACTTGATAGTTCAGTGTGCCATGCTTTACAACTTAGAATCGGGACTTCAAAGATGTTTTGAACGGCATGGAGCATATGAGATGTTCCAGGAGTTGAAGTTAACATTTCAAGAAAATGCCCGAGTTGAGAGATATGAAGTCTCCAACAAGTTCTATAGCTGCAGGATGGAGGAGAACAGTTCTGTCAGTGAACACATACTTAGAATGTCTGGGTACCATAACCACTTAACTCAGCTGGGAGTTAATCTTCCAGATGATAGTGCCATTGAAAGAGTTCTTCAATCACTGCCACCAAGCTATAAAGGCTTCGTGATGAACTATAATATGCAAGGGATGAACAAGATGATTCCCGGGCGTTTGCTATGCTCAAGGCTGCGGAGGTAGAAATCAAGAAGGTGTATCAAGTGCTGATGGTTAACAAGACCACTAGTTTCAAGAAAAAGGGCAAATGAAAGAAGGGGAACTTCAAGAAGAATAGCAAGCAAGTTGCTACTCCCGGGAAGAAGCCCAAGTCTGGACCTAAGCCTGAAACTGAGTGCTTCTACTTCAAAGGGACTGGTCACTGGAAGCGGAACTGCCCCAAGTATTTGGCAGATAAGAAGGATGGCAATGTGAAAGGTATATTTGATATACATGTTATTGATGTGTACCTTGCTAATGCTAGTAGTAGCGCCTGGGTATTAGATACTTGTTCTGTTGCTCATATTTGCAACTCGAAACTGGCGCTACGGATTAAATGAAGATTGGCTAAGGACGAGGTGACGATGCGTGTCGGAAATGGTTCCAAGGTCGATGTGATCGCCGTCGGCATGCTACCTCTACATCTACCTTCGGGATTAGTTTTAGACCTGAATAATTGTTATTTGGTGCCAGCGTTGAGCACGAACATTATATATGGATCTTGTTTGATGCGAGACGGTTATTCATTTAAATCAAAGAATAATTGTTGTTCTATTTATATGAGTAATATCTTTTATGGTCATGCACCCTTGATAAGTGGTCTATTTTTGTTGAATATCGATCGTGGTGATACACATATTCATAATATTGATGCCAAAAGATGCAAAGTTAATAATGACAGTGCAACATATTTGTGGCACTTCCGTTTAGGTCATATTGGTGTAAAGCGCATGAAGAAACTCCATGCGGATGGGCTTTTGGAATCACTTGATGCTTACGAACCATGCCTCATGGGCAAGATGACTAAGACTCCGTTCTTGTAACAATGGAGCGAGCCACTGACTTATTGGAAATAATACATACTAATGTATGCGGTCCGATGAGTACTGAGGCTCGCGGCGGGTATCGTTATTTTCCGACCTTCACCGATGATTTGAGCAGATATGGGTATATCTACTTAATGAAACATAAGTCTGAAACATTTGAAAAGTTCAAAGAATTTTAGAATGAAGTGGAAAATCATCATCACAAGAAAATAAAGTTTCTACGATCTGACCGCAGAGGCGAATATCTGATTCTGAGTTTGGTCTTCATTTAAAACAATGTGGAATAGTTTAGCAACTCACGCCACGGAACACCACTGCGTAATGGTGTGTCCGAGCGTCAGAATCAGTACTTTATTAGATATGGTGCGATCTATGATGTCTCTTACCGATTTACCACTATCTTTTGGGGTTATGCATTAGAGACAAGCTGCATTCATGTTAAATAGGGCACCATCTAAATCCATTGAGGCGACACCATATGAGCTGTGGTTTGGCAAAACCTAGGTTGTCATTTCTTGAAGTTTGGGGTTGCGATGCTTATGTGAAAAAGCTTCATCTGATAAGCTCGAACCCAAATCGGAGAAGTGCATCTTCATAGGATACCCAAAAGAAAGCTGTTGGGTGCACCTTCTATCACAGATCTGAAGGCAAGATATTTGTTGCAAAGAATGGATCCTTTCTAGAGAAGGAGTTTCTCTCGAAAGAAGTGAGTGGGAGGAAAGTAGAACTTGATGAGCCATTTGTACCTTCTGTCGAATTGGAAAGTGGTTCATCACAGAAATCAGTTCCAGTGATGCCTACACCAATTAGTGAGGAAGCTAATGATGATGATCATGAAACTTCAGATCAAATTACTACCAAACCTCGTAGGTCAATCAGAGTACGTTCCGCACCAGAGTGGTACGGTATTCCTGTTCTGGAAGTAATGTTACTAGACCATGATGAACCTACCAACTATGTGAACCCGATGATGAGTCCAGATTCATGAGATGGCTTGAGGCCATGAAATCTGAGATGGGATCCATGTATGAGAAAAATTATGGACTTTGGCTGACTTGCTCGATGATCGACAAGCCATAGAGAATAAATGGATCTTCAAGAAGAAGACTCACGCTGATGGTAATGTTACTCTCTACAAAGCTCGACTTGTTGCAAAAGGTTTTCGACAAGTTTAAGGAGTTGACTATAATGAGACCTTCTCACCCGTAGCGATGCTTAAGTCTGTCCGAATCATGTTAGCAATTGCCGCATTTTATGATTATGAAATTTGGCAAATGGACGTCAAAACTGCATTCCTTAATGGATTTCTTAAATAAGAGTTGTATATGATGCAACCAGAAGGTTTTGTCGATCCTAAAGATGTTAACAAAGTGTGCGAGCTCCAGCGATCCATTTATGGACTGGTGCAAGCCTCTCAGAGTTGGAATATACGCTTTGATAGTGTGATAAAAGCATATGGTTTTATACAGACTTTTGGAGAAGCCTGTATTTACAAGAAAGCGAGTGGGAGCTCTGTAGCATTTTTAATATTATATGTGGATGACATATTGTTGATTGGAAATGATATAGAATTTCTGGATAGCATAAAAGGATACTTGAATAAGAATGTTTCAAAGAGAGACCTCGGTGAAGCTGCTTATATATTGGGAATCAAGATCTATAGAGATAGATCAAGATCTACCATGCTAAAGTTATACAATATGAAAAATTAAGTCATGGCACATCTACTGATATTGATTTCATATTGTGAATGTTGGTATTTTTTTTCTATAAAGTTGGTCAAACTTTATGAGGCTTGACTTTAGACAAATCACATATACGAACTAAAAAGAACCGGAGGGAGTACAACATGCTTAACAGCAACCAAATATAGTCATTCATAGAGCTATTGTTAAAACTGGTACTGATGAAATTGAACTGCATAGTTCATACTAGCATATATAGAACATCACATTGTGAATATCTGAAATAAACAAGGCATACTACGAACAACCAAGGATGGCAATTGAAACTAGACATATGCTATCTACAAACAATCGAACAACCAAAAACCATAGAAATAAACAAGGCGTAATGCAAACAACCAAATAGAGCAATAAATACTGGATAGGTTCTCAGTACAAAAGGGGGTTTGAGAAAACAAATCATTGGATTCCCACGGTGAAGAGGCACGGCAAAACAAATCATGGGTTTCCTCACTTGTGACAGATGGGCTCCTCCTCATTGTCGCCGTCGATGACATCTGACCTGGCAGTTGAGGATCCCAAGCCAGCGTCGCATAACGTGCCCTTCATAAATGACAAAAGGGGCTCCATGGCGATGAAGGATGGCAACTTGTTCATAATGAGCCACAGGAGATCAGCGGTAGAGCCATCCATGAGATCGACGGATGTGGAAACCGAGGGGTTGGGGGTGGGCAACTTAACCTGTGATGCCTGCATCAAGTCCTTGTTGTCGACGACCTCGATGTCATAGCCGGTGTCCGTGAAATGCCAAATACTCTAGCCCGCTGATTGAAAGCCTGCGGCCAGTCATCATCGTCAGCTTCCTCGGCGGCCACCTCGCCAACGTCGGACGAAGAGGCTGCGATAAAGCTCTTTTGGGCCATTCGCTCCTCGAGCTCCCCGGGAAGCGTAGCCTGGCTTAGGCTACGACGCTCTGGAGTGGCGGAGGGGTGGGCATGGGGAGCTGTGGGAAAGGGTGCGTTTTGCTGGCATCATCTAAGAAACTCAGGGCAGCGACGATATGTATATCGGTGGGTAACCTGCACTGGCAGACCGATAGAGGTTGACGATGGAGGTGGTGCGGAGGTCGCGACGGCCTAGCTAGGGTTGCGAACGAGGAAGGGGTGGTGTGTGTGTGAGAGAGAGCGGGGGATTTGGGGGTGAGCGAGGGATTTGGGGGGTGTGGAGGGGGTCCAAGGTAGTGTTTGAGGAAATGCCGAGGGTACTGAAAATTTTACTAGGCGGGAGTAAAATGGCGGCGCTGGGATCAAGGGACTGAAGCAGAGCGGGGCGGGAGTAACAAACATCACACACGTTTAAAACATAATAATCATGTGTTATCAAGCAGAAAAACACTCCAGTCGAGCAGATATTTTCGAGATTGTGAGGGATGCAGGCGGGAGTAAAATGCCGGGGCTACTGAAAATTTGGATCAACTGACTGAAGCAGAGCGGTAGTAACACAGATCGCACACGGTCCACACATATTAATCGTGTGCTATCAAACAGAAAAACCCTCTAGTCGGGTAGATATTTTTGAGATTGTGAGGGAGTAGATATTTTTGAGAGGGGAGGGAAGCCTCGGGGAGCCTAATCTACTGTGATGATGTGGGTGACAGGGGTAGGGCCACAACACATGGGTAGTCTTAGGGAACTGTGTCTGTTGCATACCCGATCGCAGACGGTTGCTGCGTGTAACTCATCTGCTATTTATAAATTTGGCGAAAAAACGCGAGAAAGGGTCAGAACATGAACACACTTGCATCTGGACCAAATATATGCATGAAAAGGGTGGTTTGATGTTCAAATACCCAATGCACAACTTTCATGTGGCATCTGTTGTACAAAGTGCACGTTATTATTGGTAGCCCCCCCCCCCCACAGACACACACACATGCACACTTCATGTTGGCGGGAGGGGAATCGTAGCTATGAACGCATGCCCTCAAATAGCTAGGTCTGACATCTCACCCTACCGTAACACAAAACTGAAAGGAGTACATCATGGTCAACCCCCCCCCCCTTTGCTTCCTTCAAATGTGGATAGTGTGCGGCCCCACAAATGTGTGCTTGTGGCGCGAGATGGGTGAGAGCACATACGAACCACACCTACAGATGGCTCGATATATATATATATATATATATATATATATATATATATATATATATATATATATATATATATGTGTGTGTGTGTGTGTGTGTGTGTGTGTGTGTGTGTGTATATATATATATATATATATATATGTGTGTGTGTGTGTGTGTGTGTGCGTTTGTGTGCACTACAAAAAAAAGACACATCCGTGACATTTTGGGCCGAACGGAAAAAATTCTGTCATACATATGACACTTCTATGACGATAATTGTGACAAAACCGGTATCATCATAGATGTGGTGGGCTCCTACTTCTATGACAAAAATCATGATGAAAATGGGCTTTTCGTCGTATGCGGGCGAGGCGCAGCTGCATGACATTCTTTGGGCCGCCCATGACTGAAAAAACCGTGGTAGAAGCGAGGGGGAAATTTCAGGGAGTTGCGGTTACGGTGGGAGGTCGGGGCGAGCGATGCGCGCTTTCTCTCAGACACGCGTGTAGGCGTTGGCCCTAATCGAACCCGAAGCGAGGCGTTGGGCTCTAATCGAACCCGGCGACAGAATCCTGTAGGCTACGCGTTCATCGAACCCGAGCGATCGATCGATGGTCGTTAATCGAACCCGATGGAGCGATTCTTCGCTCTGCTGCTAATCAAGCCGATTGATTGGATGAGCAATGAGCGTTGCGGGGGTTGGATGAACAATGAGCGGTGGTGTTGCCTCGGATGAACAGGACCCGTGGTGTGGAGGGCTGGATGAACACTAGACGGTGGAGGGTGGCCGTGGAGGGTGGTTGAACAGGACCCGTGGTGTGGAGGGCTGGATGAGCAGAGAGCGGTGGAGGCTGGATGAACAGAGACGATGGAGGGGTGGTTGAACAAGAGCTGGAGTAGCGCGGTGGAGGCTGGATGAACAAGAGCCCGTGGAGGCTGGAGGACGCCGACGAGAGTCCGTGGAGGTGGAGGAGGTCGACGGTGGAGATGAACAGTATCCCGTGGAGTCCCGTTTTGCGGTACGCCACACCCCTCCCGATGAACAGGACCCCCGTTTCGACTGTAGCGCTCCAACACAAGTCCGTTTCGTCCGTTTTGCGGTACGCAGACCCTTCCTGATGAACAGGACCCCGTTTCGACCGTAGGAGGTCCGTTTAAATCCGCTTTTGCGGCACGCCACACCCTCCCGATCAACAGGACCCCGGTTCGACCGTAGGAGGTCCGTTTCCTCCGTTTTGCGGTAAGCCACACCCCTCCCGATCAACAGGACCCCCGTTTCGAACGTAGGAGGTCCGTTTCATCCGTTTTGCGGTACGCCACACCCCTCCCGATCAACAGGACCCCCGTTTCGACCGTAGGATGTCCGTTTCCTCCGTTTTGCGGTACACCACACCCCTCCCGATCAACAGGACCCCGTTTCGAACGTAGGAGGTCCGTTTCCTCCTTGTGCGGTACGCCAAGCCTCGTTTCCATCGCCTGTTCCGTCCAAGCCCTCCCGATGAACACGACCACGCATTCCGTTCCGACCCAGCCGGTTGGCTCCCCATGAACACGATGACGACGCTATTTCTCCGTTCCGACCCAGCCATGTACGTATGCGCGAGTAGTGTCGGGGGTTGGGTGCGAAATATGCCAAGGGATGGCTTATCATGGTGGGGGCGAGTAGAACGTCGCCTGTGCCTGGAAACGTGATGAGGCGAAGACATGCACACCGGCGGATCATACCCAGCTTCAGGGCTCTCCGTGGAGATAACACCCCTACTGCTGCTCTGCGGGGTCTCCGCATGATCACTAGATGAACAAGGGCTACAAGAGGCTCCTTGAGCTGTTCGGGTGAGGAAGGAGAAGGGCACGGCTAGCTCTCCTCTTCCCTCTATGTGTGTCTAAAACTATCGTGGTCCAACCTTTGCATGGGTGCCCCGGGGGGTTTATATAGGCCTACCCCCCAGGGGTACAATGGTAATCCGGCTGGGCGCGGGTCCCAGTCGTCTGTCTCTCAGGCCGTCGTCTTCTCCGCCGACTACTGGGGCCCGCCGACTGGTGGGCCCCGCCGACGGGCCTGGTACGGAGCCGACAGGCCTTGTCCGCCACGGGCGGGTCTTGCCGGCTGCGGATTACTATAGCCGTGCTTCTAATGACGCTGGCTTGGTCATGGAGTCATGGCAACAGTGCCGCCGCCTGACGAGCGATCACTGTTGCCATTCCCCGTCTTATCTGGTTAATGGCGTGCGGGGCCCGTGGGAGGAGCTAGCCGACTCCTGGGGGCCGACTCCCAACGGGTCCGTCTTGTGGCGCTCTCACAGTCTTCTGTACCCCCGCTGACAGGCGGGACCCGCCGTCTCGGGTAAATGCAGACAGCCGTCGTGGGCACAGGCGCCTCCACGGGCTGATGTCGAGGCTGGCATGGCAACAAATGCAGCGCGGATGGAGATCTCCGTTGGTACGGCGCCTTTGTGGCCATTATGCCCGCCATTCGCAAACGGGCGAGAATGGGCGCGCGGTGGCCGCACCCGTCCGTCCATCATTGCGGGCAGGAGGTGGTGGTCGCGGGCCGACTCCCCATAGCCGGCTTCTCTGGAAGCCGCCGATTAGGAGTCGGCTTATCTCAAGTCGTCCACAGGACTCGCCGTGAGGGGCGTGGTGGCCTTGCCGCCGACTCTCAAAGAGCGGCTCTTCATCTTGGGGTCTTAAGGGGCGCAGCCTGCCCCGATGTCTTGAAAGGTTCAAGGGCTCGGGTTAGCCTACCCGTGGCCCATTACTCCGACAGTAGTCCCCGAAGCTGGTGAGGCGCCGAGGGGGACATGTCGAGGAGCCTCAACAGTTTCATCCTCCTGGTGGTGGAATCTGGGCCTTGCTCGTTGTCTTCCTCTAGGCCGACTAGCTGGAGCCGGACTCGCAGAAGGCCATCTTGCCCCTTAAAGAGTTTGAAAGTCGTAGCGGGATTAAGGCAGCGTGCCTGATAAGCTTCCAGGCAGCTGCCCGTTGCGGACCCATCGCGTGGCGCCATGCGGCAGGGTCAGTCTGCCCACCCACGCGCGCGACGGGACAGGCCGTCAGGCGGGACCCGCCACTACCGTGCCTCGGCACGCGAACGGATCCGTTGCGGCCGTGCGGATGGTTGGGGTTCCCACGTCGTAACTGCACGCAGTAACTTCGTGTGGTAAATCGTGGGGGCGTGGGGTGCTGGGCGCAGTTAATCCCACGCCCGCCCCATCGACTTCTTAGCCCACGGACCTATAAGTAGGCGGGAGGAGGGGGGCGGCGAAGCACGCGCGCCCATCTTCCCTACTCCCTTCGCTTCCTCTTGCTTCTTCTTCCTCTCGCCGCCGCCGCGCCGAACCACGCCACGCCCGCAGCGATGAGCTCTTCCTCCGCCGCCGCACCTCCTTCCGTGCGCTCCAGCGTGTGGGACAGCTCCGAGGTGGACGACGACCACATTGAGTTCCTTCGCAAGACGCGTCGTCTCCCCGGCAAGAACCTAGTGCGGGCCTGCGCCACGCCGGCCAGGGAAGTATCGCCGACGCCGGAGGAGGGCGAGCGGGTCGTATTCCGCTCGCACCTCTTGCACGGCCTAGGGCTGCTGGCAAGCGGTTTCTTCCGCTCCTTCTTTGAGTTCCACGGGCTCCAGCCGCACCACCTTACTCCGAACACGGTGGTGCTGCTGGCTGCCTTCGCCACCTTGTGCGAAAGCTTCCTCGGCGTTCTCCCCACCATCGAGCTATGGGGGGAGTTCTTCCAGTCCAAGCTCGGCACGCACGTCGCGGCGTGCCAGCCCTGTGCGGTGCCTTCATCGCGATGCGAAGATCGGTGGCCGACAACCCGTTTCCCACCATCTCGCTGATTAAGTCGGTGAAGATGTGGCAGCGGTCTTATTTTTATGTGAAGAACGTCGCCCGCATAGGCATCGGGTCAATCTGCCGCCTTACTGGCCGGCGCCTTGGGTGGGAGGCTCCCGGCTGGTCCCACCGGTCAGACGCCGACTCCGCTGGTGCCGCCGCCGTCGCGCGACTCCGAGTGTTGACGTAGTCGAAGGGTTTGACCGGGCCGACCTGCTGCCGCCGCCGTGGCGCGCCGAGTCCTCCCACTCAGGCCGACCTCATCGATCCGCGGATGAGCGCCACCGACCCAAGTCGGATGTGCTCCAAGGACATGCCCCACGCGGAGGTGGCGAACACGGTGAACTACATCATGAATCGCAATCTCACGGCGGATTGGCGGTTCGATGAGAGCCGTACTCCGCCAACCCCCGCCTGTTGTAAGTCGTCTCTCTTCTTCTTCTGTTTTCTTTTTCAGCCGAATCCGACTTCTGATCTTTTTTGGTTTTTTCGAGTCAGAACCCCCTCATCCAGCCTTCAGCCGGCACCGCGGGACCGGCCCGTCAGTTCGTCCCCGACCGAGCGGAGAGCGACGTCGACGACCCTGACTTGGGGGCGGCGGCGATGGAGGCCGACGCCGAAGGAGGAGGAGGAGGAGGAGCAGGCGAATTCCGGCCCTCGGCCACCTTTGCCGACTGGCCTGATGATGATGCCGAGGGGGAAGTTGCCCCGCGCCACCGGTTAAAGGTCGGCCAGCCGAGCGCGAGTTCCTCCGCCGGCTTGGATGGTCAAGGCGGCGCGAAGAAGCGTCGGGCCGGGCCGAGTTTGCTTGGCGGCCGGTCGAAGAAGTTCAAGGGGGCGGCCGCCGCGACCAAGCGGGAGGAGGCGGTCGCAAAGGCCAACCGCTTCCGCAAGGAAGTGAAAAAGCCGTCACTGGTCTCTGCGTAAGTGCTTCCGCCTTTTGTCTTGTTTTCTTCTGGTGAAACTTGTCCAAATCTTTTACATGCCTTCCTCGCCTGTGGCTCCCCTTACTTTAGAGAGGCCGCCGCCTCCGTCATGGGGTCGGCAGAGACGCCCGCCACTACTCGGCGGATTGACCCGCCGCCGACCTCGGGAGGCGATGGAGCGGAACAGCAGGAGAAGCGCGGCGAGAAGAAGCCACCCGCTGGAGAAGGCGGAGGCCGAGAAGGCGGCGCTCTCGCCTGTAAGAAGCTGGATGAGGCGAAGCCGCCGCCGCGCAAAGCGGGCGAAGCCGAGGAGGTCGCGACCGCTAATCGGCGTTACTCGTCATCCTCCGAGCTCGCGCCGCCGCCCCCGGAGTTCACGGGGCAGACTGGGGGAGCCGGCGGCGAGAACCCCATCATGGAGTGGGAAGGCGGCGAGACCTCCATGTCGGGCACGGCCGTGCCGCCACCGCCGCCTCCGCCGCCGTCCGGGAGCGCGCAAGGTAAACAGCTGGCGGACCCGCCGGTGCCGCCGACTAAAGACGAGGCCGTGGCGAAGCTGCTCCTTCAAGTCGCCTCGCCAGTGCGCCGCCGCCTTGAGAAGGCGATTTCGGCGCCACGCCCCTTGGAGACCGGCGCCGCCGGCTCGGCCATCCCAGACGCCGAGGCGATGAGCACCGCGCCCGTTGGGTGGGTGCGAGGAGGCGGCACAGGCCCGCTGAACCAGAGCTTCGGGCGTCAGCGGAAGCGAGCCGAGGGCGACGCCATCGAATCGCACCAAGGCGATCTGGCGTCGCGAGCGATCGTCGGGTATGCTTTCTTCTTTTGACTTTGTTTTCTTGTTCTTCTCTGTGAGGCGGCGCCAAGCACCCACCGGGTGTAGTCCTCGAGTTTGGGCCGGTCTTTGAAAGCAGCGGCTCGAACTCCATCCGTGAGTTCCAAATATTTACCTTTGTCTAAAATACTTATCACAGGAGTATCACAACCTCGCGTCACCGCCTTCAACCACAATGTTGAGGAGCTGGGCAAGCGGACTCTTGACTTGTCGGAGAGCCGGAGTGGGTCCTCCTTCTTCATGGGCGTCTTTGGCGCACCCTGGCTGTAGTCCCGAGATTCAGGCCGATCACGAGCGATCGGGCCGGATCTTCCAGCGACCTTCTTTGTTGACGACTTAACGTACTTTTATTTTTATTCTTGAGAGGCCAACGCCACTCTTCAAGCAGCAGCTGGGCGGCCAACACCGCCTTTGCGTGCCAAGGGGAGGAGTGCAACAAGCTCGCCGCTTGAGCGCGACCCTCAGCTACGCATTGGCGGAGCAAAGGAGCTGCTTAAGAAAGCGCGCGGACGAGGCGAGAAGAAAGAGACCGCTCTCTGGCCGAAGTTCAAAGCGGCGCTCCTCCTGGATCGACAAGGAGGCTTTGCTGACCTCCGGCTTCCATGAGATCGAGGACATCGTCGATGGTGAGTTTCTTTACTTTCTTTCTTTGAGCGTGACTATAGGTCGGTGACTCTGATTTTTGACTTGCTTCTTTTTCGTCTTGGCAGACTTCTTCCCGGGCCACACGCAGGCGGCCACTCAAGCCATCGAGGCCGATCGCGAGGCGCGGAGGGCAAATGGTGCGGAGATTGCCGCCAATGCCCCCCGAACCCTTGATGAGAAGCTTCTGAGTATCGAGGCTCGTCTGTGACCGGCCCATCGGATGCTGCGCCGGCTTCAACATGTCGGCGCCCAGGCGATTGCTGCCCTGTGGCCAGACATGCCGGTTCTGTGCACTCCCAGTCGGACTGCCGACTGGCTGGAGGTCGCGGATGGCCGTCTTGAGGCCTGGAAGGGTTCCTCGGCCCAGGCTGGAGCGCGCCGGGCCTTGGAATTTGTCAAGGCGTGGTATCCAGGGCTGGACCTGGACCGGCTGGCCGTGTTCCTGTCGAAGGCCCAGGCGGAGCTGATAGTTGTGGAAGACGCCCTCGTCGAGCGTGCGGTGGCGATCACCGACTACACAAACACCAGCATCTTCGTCCCTGATCGGGCTGAAGACGGCGGGGAGGCGCCGCCGGAGTGGTTCGGGATGAACCCGGATTATGACGAGGACTCGGCGGAGGTGATCGGCTCCAGCGCCGAGGAGGAAGGCGAGGCGGAGGACGGAGGTGAGACGGAGGCGCCAGAAGACAGAGCGGGCGACCAGCCTCAGCTCGACCGCGCCTCCAGCAACGAGCCGCGCCCGACCGAGCCGGCTGCTGCCGGAGACGATCAAGCCGAGACTGCCAAGCTGGCCGCCCCGGCGCCTGAAACCGCCGCCTCTTCCGACCCTCCGAACCCGTCTGCCGCTTCCTAGGCTGCCGCCTTGCCTTTATTTTATCTGCTTTAGTAGTCTTTGAAGAACTTGTTAATTCGCACAATTCCACCCGCGGGGTGTATTTTGAACTTCTGCTTGAAGATGCGGCCAAGGCCCTATGTTATGTAAATATTTATCTGAATTCTATCTTTCCTTGCTCATTGCTCCTTTGGCTTTTTCCTTTGCCGCCTTCCCTTAGTCGCCGCCTTGCTAGTCGGACAACCGTTCTGCGGACTACTGCTGGATCAAATGCTTGGCTACTTTTGGGAAGGCAAGTAATTGGCCATTTTTAGAGTCTTTTTAACAAGTTGGATAGAAAGCGGCAAGCCGACTACTCGAGAGTCGGCTTTGCGAAGAGAGGCTGGAAGCCGGCTTACGCTATGTTTATGCTTTGAGTCCTTAGCCATATATATAACGGTTAGATTTTGTGTGGAGGCTATATATACCCCTCCACCTTCTCTTCATTCGTGGAGAGAGCCATCAGAACGAACCTACACTTCCAACTTACCGTTTCTGAGAGAGAACCACCTACTCATGTGTTGAGACCAAGATATTCCATTCCTACCATATGAATCTTGATCTCTAGCCTTCCCCAAGTTGCTTTCCACTCAAACCCTCTTTCCACCAGATCCAAATCCTATGAGAGAGAGTTGAGTGTTGAGGAGACTATCATTTGAAGCACAAGAGCAAGGAGTTCATCATCAACACACCATTTGTTACTTCTTGGAGAGTGGTGTCTCCTAGATTGGCTAGGTGTCACTTGGGAGCCTCCGACAAGATTGTGGAGTTGAACCAAGGAGTTTGTAAGGGCAAGGAGATCGCCTACTTCATGAAGATCTACCACTAGTGAGGCAAGTCCTTCATGGGCGACGGCCATGGTGGGATAGACAAGGTTGCTTCTTCGTGGACCCTTCGTGGGTGGAGCCCTCCGTGGACTCGCGCAACCGTTACCCTTCGTGGGTTGAAGTCTCCATCAACGTGGAGGTACGATAGCACCACCTATCGGAACCACGACAAAAACATCCGTGTCTCCAATTGCGTTTGAATCCTCCAAACCCTTCCCCTTACTTTCTTGCAAGTTGCATGCTTTAATTTCCGCTGCCAATATACTCTTTGCATGCTTGCTTGAATATTGTGATGATTGCTTGACTTGTCCTAAAATAGCTAAAATCTACCAAACTATAAAATTGGGAAAAGGTTAAGTTTTTATTGGTCAAGTAGTCTAATCACCCCCCCTATACATACTTCAAGGTCCTACAAGTGGTATCAGAGCTTTGGTCTCCATTTGCTTTGATTTCCATAGCTTTTGGTGGTCACAACCTTGGTTTCACAACCTAGGAGAGTATGGCATCTAGCGAGGGAAATTATCACCGTAGAGGTCCTTACTTTGATGGTACTAATTTTGCTAGTTGGAAGCATAAGATGAAAATGCATATTCTTGGACATAACCCCGTCGTTTGGGCAATTATTTGTATTGGCTTGCAATGTGAATTCTTTGATGGGAGAGAACCGAACCGTGAAGCTAATGCGGAAGAATTGAAGATGCTACAATACAACGCTCAAGCATGTGACATCATCTTCAACGGATTGTGCCCGGAAGAATTCAACAAAATCAGTCATCTTGAGAATGCAAAGGAAATTTGGGATACTTTGATTGATATGCATGAAGGTACCGAGCCCGTCAAATCCAAGTTGGATGTGCTCCTGTCACACCCTGATTTTCATGGCACAACACCTAAGATGATAAATCATGATAAATTGTGGTTTGACAAAAACTTTTGTGTGTTTTGGTCTTTGCTTGATTTGATTTTGTCTACTGTTTGCAAGTGCTCTAAAAATCAAATAAATCCTCCAACTCTTATACTCCTTCTCCTTGATCCAAAACTTCTGCCCAATGATCATGACATGTGCGTAGGACATAACAATAATTTCTTGTAAAAATATTTTGGCCAAAAATTATTTTCTAAATTTAGTTTTCCAAAAACCCCTGAATTGAGGTTTGCACAGCAAGTACTTGATTTGGGGTATGAAAAATATTTCAAAGAGTATATTTGAGACCTATTAGATATAGGATACCCAGAAACCATAAAAATATAATTTTAAAAGTTATTTTACTATTTTATTTAAAAGCTTTTCTTAAGTCCAGAAGTGGTCTTTATTAGGTTAAAATTATTTTTATGCTTTAAAAATATTTGTGAAAATTCAAGGAAACTCAGTGGGCATATATTTCCCATATATAAGAGTTTCAACACATGGTCATGTTCAAAATATTGGTCAAATCCCTCAAATACCCTTTCTGGATATTTCAAGCTTTTGAAATATTTACAAAGGAAATATTCTCCAAAAATTCCAAGTAAATTCTAGCATGTCACATATGACATGTGTGATGATCTGGACAAGTATCATGTCATGGAGAATAGTATAACCCCATGAAACCCTCTCAAAACCACTTCTGTCCTCTTTCAAGTTTGAGCAAATTTACATTGCCAAACATGTCCAAATGCTCTCAAATCTTGTGTACATGCTCAAATGGTCTAATCATTCATCTAGACCAAATGGCACAAGTTGGAGAACAAGTTAACTTGATCAAAGAGCCCCAAAACCCTCTTTGACCAGAATCAAATTTGAACAACTTTGTACTACCAACTTTCTCTCCTTGACCCCCAACTTTGGTGAGCATGTTCACATGACCAAATGAGGCCACTACACCAAGTGGTTCATCAAGTAGAAGTGACTTGCTCAACTAGATCTACACAAGTTCATTTCTGCTAATTTCTAGGGTTTACAAAAGTTGCATTGGCAACTTTGCCCAAATGAACTCAATCTTGGTGGAACCTCTTATTTTCTCATGCCATTTGACCCTGTCAAACCTCATGACAAGGGAAGTCCATTTGCTTGCCCAAATCTACATCAAACACCTTCTGGCTAAAACTTAAACTGCATGTTTTGGCCATTTCCACTAATCTCCCTGAGTCCAAATTTGTACTACAACCTCATGTGATACTCCTCTAACCCCCTGCATCTTTCCCTGCCCGAGGATACATGATTAAGGGGGGTAGGACCCCATTTGTCCTCTCTGGACAGCCCAATTCTCACTCTCTCTCAACCCCACCTCTCTCCCATTGGGTCGCCAGGGCATCCAAGGCCACCTCCCCTTTGTTTACTCACCCCACAAAGCCCCAGACACTAGTGGACACGTCCCTGGCACATAAACAATGCCATGGCATGCAGAGCTCAAGGCTGAGCATGCTACTGATGCTCTCCAAGACTGTAGCACGCCCATTCCAAGGCCTCCCGTCGACCTTGGGCACCGGAATCGTGTCCCTCGAGGCCGCCTCGGCGTCCACGACACGCAACACTGTCGGCCCCTTCCTCCCCCGCCTCCTTCTCCTCCACGGGCTCACCCGAAGGCCCATGGACGCTGCCCACGGTGCTGGCGCCTCCGCTATATAGAGTCACCCACGAGCTCCCTCTCACCTCTGATGATTCCCCTCTCTCTCGTGCACCCTCTCAGACACACTCCCTCTCCCTCTCGTGCCCCTGCTCCCCCCACGGCCGAAGCCTTGCTGTCAGGGCCAGCGCTCAAGTTCGAGCACCATGGCTCTCCCCCCTTCCTTTATTCCATGTCCGTGACCTCCCCATGGAGTCTCAAGGCGGACCTGCCCTCCCTTGGCACTGGGAAGCCCGCCCGGGCGTGGTCCCGCCTAAAGCTCCATGGCCATGGCACTGCCGATGGTGGCGGGCGCCAGAGGCTGCCTTGGGCGAGCCCGCAGCCACCCTTGGGTGCGGTGAGGAGAGCCGGAGCTCCTGTGCTCGTCGGCCGACTCTCCCGCGTCGCCTGGCGATGGCTGCGCCGGCGGCCGAGCCCTTCCTTGCCCAGCGTCGGGCGGAAGAAGACGACCAGGGGCGACGGGGCGACTTGCATGCGGGCTCCGCGCGTCAGCGACTCGCCGGCTGCCTCGTCAGTTAAGTGGAGGTGGGTACAGCTGCTTACCGCCTCCCCCGCTCCGTTGGCGTATTCCCAAAGTGCGCCATCGATGTTGCCTGGGCGCCCCACGTAGCTGAGCCACCGGGCCGGCCCGTCAGCTATCCCTCGCCCAGCGCGCAGAATAAGTGGTATAGCCTTTTCCTTATTCTTTTTCCTGTAAACTTCAAAAATTCATAAATAATACAAATGGAGCCCAAATTTGACGATTCAAATTTCTAGAAGCTCCATAAATTATGCCCTATAACATGGTGCTATTTGCACATTTTTCCAGAAACATTTCCTTCACAAATATTTATCAAATTCCCTTTTTACAATTTCTGTGATGAACTTTAGAAAATCACACAGAGCCCATTTTTTATCCAAATTCCATGATTCAAATTCCTAGATGCTTATAAGTTCAAAACTTAGTTTTTGAACATTTTTCCTAGTACTTTCTACGCCACATAGAATATTGGTCCACTTCTCCATATATTGCCAACTTTGCAAATTCATAGGAAAATCATTTGAACTCCAAATCCAGTGAAACCAACTCCTAGGTGCTTCTAAAATTATTCCTTGTGAAATGGGTGCCTTTGCTCATTTTTCAAAGTAATTCTTCTGTACACTTCTTCCAAATCCACAAATCCCTTGATTCCATCATATCGAAATGTTTAGAAATATCCATTGATCCACTTCCAATGAAATCACATTGGTCATTCCTCATATGACCAGAGGTATCCTAGAAAAGTCCAACTCATATTTTTAGAGCACTTTTATTTTTGCCTTGTTGTGTTGCTTATTGTGTTTGTTTCCGACGTTAGTTGACGAAGTAGACAGAGTACTTGGAGAAGGACCCTAAGACTTGAAGACTCTGATGAACCAGGCAAGCAGCCCTTTGACCATGTCTATGAAACCTTTTTATGCATGACATATAACACTTTCATTGCTTGCATCGGAGACATGATATTGTGGTGACCACATGGGGTGGCTTGGCACCGTTACTTCCTCGTTGATACTTGCATTGTGCGTGACCCTACCTTCTTATGAGGGTTATGCCGGTGGGAGTAGATAGGATGCTAAAGTAGTGCTACGCAAAAAGGGATGGGTATATGCATGGTGAAGTAGACAAAGTATTTTCAAAAACCCCGGCGGGTGCCACTTATGCCCGAGGGAGATGATGAGATGGGTAACCACTTGATGACGAATTGGTGTACCGAGGCAAGTGTGTGTGGTTTTCGAAAACGGATTAGATTTAAGATTTGTCGACTGTCCCAACCTTACATGCGCAACCACTCTACCCTTGTATGGGAAAGGGCATTATTGATTACCTAGGCCGATACTAGCTTGGAGCCCGCATTATTAGTGACGGGAGAGTTGGTGCTCTCTCTGACGGGTCGTGCTGTAGGGCGGCCATGACTGTTTTCACAGGGCACCGGATACACCGTTGTGTCCCCTCTCGGATGTTACAATCTCGAGTCTCGTATGATGTACATCATGAGGATATGGAACAACGAGTGGACTCCTTGTTAGTATCGTCTAGGGAAAGGTAGTGATCGGGTGCTTACCCCGGGTACTGGAGGTATCATGGGTCGTGGATGACACGGAAGTTCCTCGGATCTTGTTGGTAAAGTTTGCAACCTCTGCAGAGTGTAAAACTATTCGAATAGCCGTGTCCACGGTTAAGGACAGTTGGGCGGTGCTGCTTAAACTACGTCCAGATCTTTCCAAACCAGTGTGTGTGTAGATAAAACTACTTGGTTCAAGTCAAAGGACTTGACATGATTGAGTTGGGTTGGTGCCCACTCTATTTATGTTGATATCTGTAACCTGTCCTCATGGTTACTTGAATTCTCCTGATGCATGTCTTACAAGTTGTTAACATATTATTGCACTCAAAACTAGCTTTCTGCAAAAATTTACCTATATCATGCATTGTTGTATCTGGAACCAAAACATGGGTTGCTTGCGAGTACATTCAAAGTACTCATTGGCTTGCCACTGGTTATTTTATTGGCGGGCATGAAAGAACAGGATATGATGAAGAATACTTGGTGGCGAACATGCGAGCTAGGACGCTTCTCAATCGTAATGCCCGTAGGGTTAAGGAAGATGGCATGGGTCCAAGTTATCGACGAAGATTTCGCTGCAATGTTATACTCAAGACTTGACCATAATGGTCCTACTTGTGTAATACGGCACGTATGGATGTAAGCCTCTTATGATTCAGCTTCGTGGTGTTCAAAGTGAGCATTGATCTCGGGATCATCAGACACGCAGCATTCGGTGATCACGACTTATGAGTCGGGGTCCCCACAGCTCCAAAGTCAGCTTGACAAGTTCAAAATGAAGGATGGTGAAGGTGTCGTTGAAATGTACTCTAGGCTTGCTCTTGTCACAAATGAGATTGCCGGCTTAGGGAGTGAAGAGATGACCGACAAATTCATCATCAAGAAAATCCTAAGAGCATTGGATGGAAAGTATGATACCGTGTGCACATTGATCCAAATGATGCCAAACTACAAAGATCTCAAGCCAACGGAAGTCATTGGAAGGATTGTTGCTCATGATATGTCACTCAAGGATAAGGAGGAACTTCACAACAAGTCAAGTGGTGCTTACGAAGCCTCAAGTGAAGCCCCCGCATCATCAAGTGAGAAACCAACCTTCAATGAAGGATGAGCTTAATGGTGAAGAACTTCAACAAATTCTACAAAAGTAGAAGCAAAGAAATAAGCTCCAAGTCAAGGTCTTACAATGACAAGAGATCTTCTAGTCGAGAGCGCAATTGCTACAATTGTGGCCGACCCGGACACTACTCCAATGAGTGTACGGCACCTTACAAAAGAAGAGAAGATTCTCCAAGAAGAAGGAGCAAAAGAGAAGAATCACCACCAAGAGAGAGGAGGAGTAGAGATGATCGTTATGAACGAAGACCCTCACGGGGAAGCAAGGATTCAGAAAGGAAGGACAAGTCATCAAAGAGCTACACAAAACGAAGACATCAAGCTCATGTTGGTGAATAGGTTTCCGGCTCCGACTCCGACCATCACTCCGAGAGAAGCTATCACTCTGACTCCAAATATACTCAAGATGAAGGTGTTGCCGGTCTAGCACTTGTGTCAACCAACTCCTACGACATATTTGATTCACCAAATGAAGGAATTGGAAGATGCTTCATGGCCAGAGGTCCAAAGGTAACACATCCCGAGTATGTTGATTTTAATAGTGATGAAGATGACTTGCTAGGTGATGATGATTTACTTGTTGACAACTCTAGTGATGAATACTATGATGAAATGTCAATTAATCATGCTAATCAAATGAATGACAATGATAAGGAGAAAATTGAGCTTCTAACTAAAGAACTAAACACTCTTAAGTTGGCTCATGAAACTATCTTCGAAGATCATCGAGAACTTTTAAGGACTCATGAGAAGTTGCGCTTTGAAAAGCTCAATCTTGAGCAAGAGCATGAGTTCTTAAAGGCAATCAATGATGATCTCCGCAAGAAAAGTTCTTCTTACATTGCCCAGCGTTTACTCTTATCTACTTACATGCCTCAAGTCAAGTCTAGTAACAAGTACAAGAAAGACAATTCCTCTAGTAGTAACAATAATAACGTCAAATCAAATGTTGTTGCTTCTAGTAGTTCTCTTGAATCCACTAATGATTCTCTTAGCCAAGTTACACTTGAGCAAGAAAATAGTTTATTGAAGGGAATTATAGAGAAAGGTGTTTACAAGAGCCTTGCCGGAAGTAAGCAATTCGAGGAAATTGTACGCAAGCAAGGAAGGCACCGGAAGAATCAAGGTGTTGGTTTTGAACGAAAGTTCAACGCCAATGGAGTTGAGTGGGAAGAAGATCAATACCCCAAGACAAAGTTTGTTCCTCAACAAGAGAAGTATGATCCTATTTCCTTCAAGGGGACACAAGCTCAAGATGATCTTCCACCACAAGACCACAAGAACAAAGGCAAGGACAAGCTTCAAGAAGAGATTGATGCATTTGAAGAAGCACCTAAAGCCTCGTTCGAGTGGGTTGCCAAGACTACATCAAGTTCTACTTCATCAAGTACAACTACAACTCCAAGGATTCCCATCAAGATGATGTGGATCCCGAAGAAGAAGAAATAGAGAGTTCTTGAGGGTGACTCCGCCAACATTCTTCACTCATATCATTTTGGCAAGAACAATTGCAATCAACTTTCACATCTTTCACTAGTTCAAGGAGTCACAAACCCTCATGTTGGTAAGGCAAGGGACAAGGTAACCTAATGTTTTCATGGACATCATCTTGTGTGTGCATCACTCTATGTCTATGGATATTCTTGTTTGTTCCTTGTGGGACTAACCCATGTAGGCAAGTTGAAAGTGCAACTCACTCCAAAGGATTGCTCCAAATGATCTACATCAACATTGAGCATCTACATGTTCAACACCTACATGAAGTCATCATCGACAAAACCCAAGGTTAGTTCATCCCTCTAAGGGGGGATCTCACATCTAGGGGGAGCTTAACTCTAAGAATTGAGTCAAAGCAACTCTAATGGTGTGAACACATTAATGCATTATGTAAAAGTGGTAACCCCACTTGAGCTTAAACGATGAGTATGACCTATGATCAAATGTTCTCATTTGACTCCTAAGTCAATATTCTCATATATAGATGACCTAGTCATCGCCAATTGTTTGATAGATGCTAGAATTGGTTGTGCATGCTTTGCCACATATTTCAATTGCCATCTTCTTGTGTGAGCATGTTGGTGCATATTTTACTCATTCAAGGACATCCACTTGTTGTTTTGTTTGTTTGGTTTCCTTTCTTTGTGCCAAGTGGATGGACAAGAATGCCTAAGAACCTTCTTTAGCTATCTATGCTTTTCTCGTCTCAAACTCTATTCATGCTACATCACAAAATTTGATCAAGTCAGATTTGAACCACTCTGTGTGAGGAGCACTCGGAGTCCCCGATTCGTCATAGACTTAAACTTCCAAAACCTCTTAATGATTCTCGGTCTGACCGATCCTTCCATTTCGGTCCTACCGAGATCATCAAGTTGATCTGAGCTTTCAATCTCGGTGCAACCAATTTGAACTTTTCGGTCTCACCGATTTGTCAGAATCGAACACAAGTTATGCATCTCGGTGCCACCGAGTTGTTCCACTCGGTCACACCGATGTGGTCGGGCTATATATAGCCACGGGCAAAATTTTGAAATTTCTCCAAACCCTTCGCCACAAGAATAGCTCGCTTCTCGCCATCGTGGTCTCCGGATCGCCTCCTCGCCGCCAGCAGCCTCCTCGTCGCTGGTCTTCGCCGCCAACGGATTTCGCCCCGCCATTGCCGTAGCAAGTCCACCGCCGAGTTAGGGTATGGACTTAAACTTTGTGCTATCCACGTCTGATTCCTGGCACATTGTTTTCATATTGAATCTTGCCACGATTGCAACTCATCTATCTAGCCAAAGTAGTTCATAGATTAGATGTGATTCAAATTTTTAGGTTTAGGTTTCCGCCGAAACCATCTCGGATCCACCGAGTTGAAAAACTCGGTCTCACCGATTTGGCTTATGCCATTGCACTAGTGACTCTCGGTCTGACCGAGAATTACTAATCGGTGCAACCGATTTGAGGATTCTGTGAAACCCTAGCTGTCTCGGTACCACCGAACTGAAACTCGGTCCAACCGAGATCATCGCTTAGGTTCCAAAACTGCTTCGTATCACCGAGTTTGAAAATCGGTGGATCCGAAATGCTTCGTGGAAAACTAAAACTGAACTTTTGAGTCATTCTTTGCAAAACCTCTGCATTTTGTGATGCTCATCTTTTCCATCTCATCTATAGCTCTTCACAGGTCAGCAATCAGCCTTTGCAGATGTCCGATCAAAGTGACAGCCGTAACAGGTCAGAAGAGCAGATGAACTTGAGTGAGGGCACTAGTCCCTCAACCTCAGATGAAGGGAGCAGAAGTACTCCTAGCAACCTGCCTAAGGCTGCAACTAGGCAAAGGAGGAAAAGAACTTCAGATTCAGAGGATGAAGATTACAAATCCGAGGAAGATGAGGCAACTTCCAAGAAAGAGGTGCTCAAGAAGGAAAGGGTCGTGAAGATCAAAAGGCCTGCAGGAAGACAACCAATGTCCATGGCCAGAACATCAACTCAACTGCCTGAAAATCCTGATCCCAAAGAGCCAGCTGCTGAGAGCAAGAAGAGGAAGGAAAGGGTCAAGATGACCATGGCCAGAGTAATTGGGAAGCCTTCCATGATGGAAGAGGATGAGCCTGCTGCACCAGCACCAAAGGCACCAAAGCTTATGGGTGATGCAATCAGATCAGGGGCTGCCACATCTAAGCCCAAGGAAGCACCCAAAGCTGCCCCCAAGGCCAAGTCTGCACCAAAGAGGAATACTAGGAGTATTCCAGCTGCTGAGAAGAACAAGGCCCCAGTGCCTGATGCTGATGAGGAAGATGAAGAAGGACAAGTTCTGAGAAAGCTCAAGCCCAAGATACCAGATCACAATGATGCCCATCCTGTGGCTGAGGACATGAGAATCAGGAAGGACTCAGGATTGAGGAAATGGAGGTTGGCAGATCCATATGCCACAAGGAGAAGAACTGCTGTTGATTACAGGTTCCACACAAAGGAACAGCAGGACTTCCATGAGACAATCTTGTTGGACAAGAAGCCCATTGTCTGTGATATGAGGTGGGTTGACTGGAATTTCATGAAGGAGAATGAAGAGCACTATCCTGGAGTGCAAGACAGCTTTGTGAGTTGTGGAGTTGCAGATTTTGTCGGGCAAAAGCTCACAAATTGGAATGATGAGCTTATCATGCAGTTTTACTCCACAACACATTTTTACCCAGATGGGAGAATTGTTTGGATGTCTGAAGGTACAAGGTACCAGTCAACAGTTGAGGAGTGGGCAAAGCCGATAAATACCCCAGAGGAGAATGAGGATGACCTAGACATTTATGCAAAGAAGAAAATGGATCACAATTCCATGGCACACATGTACAAGGAAATTCCAGACAAGGCACTAGGAACTCACAAGTTTGGATCAGTTCACTTTCTGCTGTCAGGGTTGCCACCATAAATTGGATTCTGAGGCACACTTTGTTGCCCAAGTCAGGTGACCATAACATGATCAGAGGGCATGCCATCAACATGTTGCATGTGTTTGATGTGCCACAGAAGTTCAAAGTCATGAGCCTGATCATTGAAACTATCAAGAGGACTGCAGCAGATCAGAAGAGGAGCTGTGGATATGCACCTCAGATTCAAGAATTAATAAACTCAAAGATGGGCACAGGAAAATTTCAGTTGGATAAGGAACACTGTCCACTTTATCCAGACTTTGAGGACAATGAGGTTGTCATGAATGAGAATGATCCATCATCAGTTCAAGCTCAGGAGAAGAAGGAGAAGGCAAAGAGGGAGAAGGCTGCCAAGATGCCAACTCAAGAGGAGGCGTCTGAGTATTTCTTGAAGAACAAGCAGGAGCAGCTTGGTTACTTAATAGCATCAACTCTGAGGATTGAGAAGGGATTGGCCACCCTAACTCAAAATCAGAAGAGCTTGGAGAGAATCATAGAACAAAAGTTCTATAACTTAGATGTGAAAGTAACTGAGATTCAGACTGCAGTGGAGGAACTACAAGATGTCATGTAGGAGAGGAAGGGCAAGACTACAACCAATGTGTTTGCCAGAGTGCCTAGAGCCCAGAGATCATCAGTTGTGCCAGTTTCTGACACAAGAGCAACTTCGTCTGCACCAGCTACAGCCGCAGTGCCACCAGCTCCAGCATCTACATCAGCTCCAGCTCCATCTACATCAACTGAAGTCTTCGTCCAAGGAGCCATCTCTACACCACCACCAGAAGATCAAGCCTGAGAGTCGATCTAGCACTATGCATTTTCTATGAACTTTTTGGTAACTTGTTGCCAAAGGGGGAGAAAAATGTATTGATCATAGGCTTCGAGAGAGAGTGTGTTGCTTTTGTTCTCTCTTGCTTTATTTGGTGGTTTTTCAAACTTTGTTTGCTTTTGGTTGAGATACTATGTTTGTGAGACATTGATGATCATGTGTTTGATCATAAGCTACACTTATGCATGCTTGATATTATCCTATCTATCTTATGTGATCACTCACTATGCTTGGTGATGAGTGCATGTATTCATTGTTTATTATTTTGAGCGCTCCACCAAGATGTATGTGACATGGAAGAGTAACCCATGAACCTAATCCATTGTGCATTTGCAGTCCAAAGCAAATCTAAAACTATGCACAAATTTAGGGGGAGCTCTTGCTTATCACATACTTCTCAAAGCTTATTTATGTTATTTAAATTTTATTATCATTTGTCAAAGCTTTGATCTATATGTTTTCATCAATTACCAAAAAGGGGGAGATTGAAAGTGCAACTATCCCTAGGTGGTTTTGGTAATTCATAACAACATATAGCTCATTGAGCTAATGCTATTCCAAGACTATTATTTCAGGAAAGCTCAATGAATGGCATGGCATGGATGATGAAAGTGGATCCCTCAAAATACTAAGGACAAAGGATTGGCTCAAGACTCTTCATTTTACATTTTAGTGATCCAAGATCACATTGAGTCTATAGGAAAAGCCAATACTATCAAGAAGGGATGAGGTGTTGCTTAATAAGCCTTTTGCTTCATGTGCTTAGTGATATGCTCCAAAACCCTCAACTACTTTCCCACATCCACAAATGACCTAAACCTAAAGCCAAAATCGGTCTCACCGATTCTTTCTATCCGGCGCCACCGATTCCAAAGGTCATAGCCACTGCCACAAACCCTAAGCAAATCGGTCTTACCGATAGGGATCTCAGTCTCACCGAGATGGGGTTGCAATCTCTCTGTTTCCCTTCGTAACGCTTCAGTCTAACCAAGTGAGCGATCGGTCCCACCGAGATTGCAATGTAAACTCTCTGCTTCCTTTTGTAACATTTCGTCTCACCGAAAAGAGCAAATCGGTCCCACCGAGTTTACCTGACCAACTCTCTCGTTAGCTAATTACCAAAATCGGTCTCGCCGAGTTTGTGTAATCGGTCTCACTGAGATTACCTTATGCCCTAGCCCTAACCATATCGGTCTCACCGAGATGCATGTCAGTCCCACCAAAAATCACTAACGGTCACTAGGTTTACTAATTCGGTCCGACCGAGTTTAACGATTCGGTCCCACCGAGTTTGGTAAATTGTGTGTAACGGTTAGATTTTGTGTGGAGGCTATATATACCCCTCCACCTCCTCTTCATTCGTGGAGAGAGCCATCAGAACGAACCTACACTTCCAACTTACCGTTTCTGAGAGAGAACCACCTATTCACGTGTTGAGACCAAGATATTCCATTCCTACCATATGAATCTTGATCTCTAGCCTTCCCCAAGTTGCTTTCCACTCAAACCCTCTTTCCACCATATCCAAATCCTATGAGAGAGAGTTGAGTGTTGGGGAGACTATCATTTGAAGCACAAGAGCAAGGAGTTCATCATCAACACACCATTTGTTACTTCTTGGAGAGTGGTGTCTCCTAGATTGTCTAGGTGTCACTTGGGAGCCTCCAACAAGATTGTGGAGTTGAACCAAGGAGTTTGTAAGGGCAAGGAGACCGCCTACTTCGTGAAGATCTACCGCTAGTGAGGCAAGTCCTTCGTGGGCGACGGCCATGGTGGGATAGAAAAGGTTGCTTCTTCGTGGACCCTTCGTGGGTGGAGCCCTCCGTGGACTCGCGCAACCGTTACCCTTCATGGGTTGAAGTCTCCATCAACGTGGAGGTACGATAGCACCACCTATCGGAACCACGACAAAAACATCTGTGTCTCCAATTGCGTTTGAATCCTCCAAACCCTTCCCCTTACTTTCTTGCAAGTTGCATGCTTTAATTTTCGCTGCCAATATACTCTTTGCATGCTTGCTTGAATTGTGTGATGATTGCTTGACTTGTCCTAAAATGGCTAAAATCTGCCAAACTATAAAATTGGGAAAAGATTAAGTTTTTATTGGTCAAGTAGTCTAATCACCCCCGCTCTAGACATACTTCAAGGTCCTACACTCCTGCCCACCAAACAGTCGCTCTGCGAGCTGCGGCTTCTGACAGGAGACGGCTTAGGCACCACACACTACTTGTCCGACTGCAAGAAGCATTCCATAGCTGAGGCGGCGAGTCCCCGGCCGACTAGTTGAACCGGTGCCAGTGGCATAACAAAGAGTAGCATACTCAAGGCATAATTTTATCATACAGATAACAAAAGGGCAGTCCCCGAGCTCGCCTTGGGGCCCAAGTCTTGGTACTTTAATACAAAGGGTAGCGTGGTACATATCAGATCAATCGTAAAATCTTCGGAGAAGATTTACATTCCATGGCCGCTCCGTATCTTTGGCGGAGTCGCCCTCTTCTTGCGTTTCGGGGCTTCGAAAGGCCGATCGTAGTAGGAGTCATTGCTCAAAGACTTTGCCGATAATGAAGGGGTTTTCCTAAGGTGCCGATACTTGTGCTGGCCGGTTGTTCGCTGGATCAATCGAGCACAAGGTCGCCTCTTGGAAAGATCTCGCCCGACCTTCCTGTTGTAATATCGGGCGCAAGCTCGCTGGTAGATGCCGGACCGGCCGAGTGCCAACAGCCGCCCTCTTCCAAAGAAATCGACACCGCCTTGACGTGCTTCTTCCGCTTCCTCCGGTGTACATGGTGACTCGCGGGAGTCGAACTCTATGTCCGTTAGATGACGGCTTCAGCACCATAGACGAGGAAGAAAGGTGTGAAGCCGGTTGACTTGTTTGGAGTCGTGCGCAGACTCCAGAGGACGGCTGGCAATTCATCAAGCCAACAGCCGGCCGAACGCTCTAGTGGTTCGACCAGTCAAGGCTTGATGCCGCACAGATGAGGCCGCTTGCTCGCTTCCACCGGCCGCTTGATCGCGGATGGGCGACGGACGCTAAGTCGGCCGGATGCCTGCGTCGCGCAGTAAAGGGCCAAGGCGCTTTGGCAAAATTTGTGCCATTGTCGGTGATGATGCTGTGTGGTACGCTGCATCGAGTCATGATGTCGGAGATGAAAGTCACCGCAATGGACCATTCAACTTCTTGATGGGCTTTACTTATCCACTTGGTGAACTTGTCCACCGCGACAAGTAAGTGAGTTAGGCCGCCTGTTGTTTTGAATGGTCCCACCATGTCCGTGCCCCAAACCGCGAAGGGCCAAAGCGATGGGGATAGTCTTGAGTGCGGAAGTCGGCTGATGCGGCTTGGAGCGAACGTCGCACCCTTTGCATTTTGGACTAATTCTTGGCCTCTTCTAGGCAGTTGGCCGTAAGAAAATGTGTCGAAGGCTTTGGAGACGAGTGCTCTTGAGGCCGCATGGTGGCCGTGACTCGCCTTTGATGGATGTCTTTGAGAATTGCTTCGCTTTTGCTCGCTCGACGAACGCCGGTAGACACCAAAGTGACGCCGCTACCGACCAGCTCTTTGTTGACTATGGTGGTAGGCTGCCGCTCGGCGTTGTACTTGCCGAGCCAAGATTTCATCGGTTGGCAGCTCTTGCTCACTAGGAACTTGAGGATGGGCTGGGCCCATGAGGGTGCTGCTATTTCTTCAATCGCCAACACCGCGATTTGGACGAGGGCGGCTGGCCGGGAGGCGGAGGGCTGGAGTCCGCGGCCGCTTGTTGGATTGATGAAGTCCCCGGCCGACGGTGCAGTCCTGTGGCCGAGCCTCGAGTTCGGATGGTCGCCGCAGATCCCCGGCCGGGTTCAAGTCCCCGGCCGCTTCGATCGCGGGCGTTTTGGAGCCATCTGAAGAATTTTCGTGTCGCCTGCATGGGGCTCTTGAGTCGGATCCGACTTCTTCGGGGAGCCGCACAAAGATGGAGTCTGATTTCGTGAAGGCTTGACAGACGGCTTGAGGAGGCGCCAAGGCGACGCCGGATGATATTGCTTGGCGGGTGGAGCCGATTCGCGCTGTGGTGTCTCGCTGGTCGTTGTCATTTCTGGCACGTGAAGGAACTCACACCCCTCGAATATCCGCTGAGTTGCGGTACAAGGAAACGGTAGCTCACCATGTTTGCATCTTTGGCGCCCCAATCGCCAGATGATCGCTGACCACCAAATCGAGTCGCCATAACACAGATCCGCGAATGCCAAGTTCTTTGGCAAGCCGGAGCCCGTGAATGAGCGCCCGATTCAGCGACGTTGTTGGAGGCGGCGAAATGGATCTGCAGCGATATTTGAGCTTGTCTCTTTGGGGAAGTGAGGACAACGCCGCCTCCCAAGCCGGTGCGCATCTTGGAGCCATCGAATGCATCCGCCAATGGGTGGAGTCGGTGTCAAGGGTAGTATCGGTCTCGCCCAATGACGAGGAAGTCGGATGTTGCTTATGACTTGATGGCGGTGCAGGGCTGGTAGTAGATGGTGTAGGGAGCCACTCTATGGCCCATTTGTCCACTCAACTAGAAGCATCGATGATCTCGCTAGTGGGGCTATGCAAACCACAGTGATTGGATGCTCTTGAAAGTAAGGCTTCAACTTGGCGGCAAAGTGCACGCCAGTAGCACATCTTTTGGTAGTGGGGTAGTTATGCTTGGAGGTCGACAAGATTTCGATCGGGTAATATACCGGTCTCGGACATGTAGCGCCTTTGCCTTCCTCCTTATGCTCAACTACAATGATCAGATTGACTACCCGGCTGGTGGCGGCAATGTACAGAGCATGGGCTCTTTAGAGTCGGGCCGCCAAAGACAGGGGAGTAGTCAACATTTTCTTCAACTGGAGAAAAGTCATTCGCCTTTGTGGTTCCATTCAAAAGGTGGTCTTCTTCATGAGCTGGTATAAAGGAGAGCTTTCTACCACCGATCGATGAATCGGCCGATG